>CM062817.1:1701104065-1702466354 GCA_031772625.1 Pinus tabuliformis | reverse complement strand
TTTTTTGGCTTTTTCGGCTCTTCCAACAGTTTTGGCTTTTCCAACAATTTCGGCTTTTTCGGTAGTTCCGGCAGTTCCGACTTTTTCGCCTTTTCTGGCACTTCCGACTTTTCCGTCTTTTTTGGCTATTCTGGCAGTTCCAGCTGTTCCGGCTTTTTGCCCTCTGGATCAGGGCAGCGTTATCCCTTAAGATCTCTCTTCCTACTAAAACCCAAAGACAAGTAGAGAGAGGAAGAGATCCCAAGTGTGTGACGATGAAGTGTCCAAATGAGGAGAATGCTCCTTGTATTCATATGCAAAATGTTGAGGTTGAATAGACATGATTGTTGGGCTTCTGAGCCTACGTAAATTGCTGCTGACTTTGACAATTTTTCCATAATCAAAATAAATTCATATCTCCATAAATACTTATCGGAATCAGATGATCTGTAGATCAATATTACACCTCTTGATGATAGGAATCTAGGAAAAATATCAGTAGTCACAAATAAGGTGATCCACATGGAGTTTGGCCCTAGTTGCCAATTTTAACAACAACTGGGTGCCACACTGGCTCACTCGACAGAGAAAAATAACTGGTAGTAATACCTCTTTATTCAGAAACAGGTATTGAGAAAACTTGTCCCACGAAACCCTCTCCAGCAACTCTGAAGCACTGCATTGGCCCTTTTGGACTCTGTGTCAGCCTCAGAACCCTCTGTGTCAGCCCTTTGAGGCATTGCGCAACCTTTGGGACCCTTTGCGTCACTCCTGCTGCCCTTTGCGTCGATGATGCAGGCCCTCTAGCCTCTGCATTGTCTCTGCTACGCTCTGCGTTGGTCTCTCAGCGCTATCACTACCTCTGTCTAGTACTCACTGCCCCTCATTGCTGATCATTGATTTGACTTTACTTGGCAAACCCTGCTTTAGTAAATTGAATGACTGATCACTCTGGTGTCTTTTCCAATTGACCCTCAAACCTCCTCTTATACTTTTCTTGTTGGTCCTTCAATGGCCGAGATTAAATCTCTAATCAACGGCTAAGATTAGGTTTGGCTTGATCCATAACTTTTGAAACCTTCTATCCTAGTTTTCATATTAAGACCCATTAATATTTTATTTTTCATAAGTTTAGATTTAGGAACTCCATTAAAAATATTAATTATTTTAATATCTCCCAAACCGGTTAGAAGCTACCCAAACCATTTCTGGGTCTTGGAGATCTCATGTGCTTTAGTCTCTCCACCAATTTTCATGGCTAGAGCACATCCGATGCTACCCTAAATGAACAGTCTTGACATCCATTTGGTGAATCTCCCATCCCATTTGAGTTGCGAGGGATATAATAGATCTGATAGAGGTGTATCAAGCCACTGGGGCGAAGGTCTCTTCATAGTCTATTCCTTCTTTCTGAGCATACCCCTTTGCCACGAACCTTGCCTTGTACTTCTCTGTACTGCCATCTGCAGCATACTTGATCTTGTAGATCCATAGTAATCCTACAACTGATCTATCTTCTGTTCTAGGTACTACTTCTCAGACATCATGGCTTAATTCACATTGCAGAATTCAGCGTGCTACTGCTGGAATTTCGATCTCGTCTCCATTAGTTGGAGGAGCAGGAAGCCCTTAGAGAAATTGTTGGAAATTACTCCTTTGTGCTTTCCTCTTCATTCCAAACACAAATCTACCACTGGAAACCCCTGCTGCAAAATTCTGTGCCCACATCTACTTTGCGAACTGACTGATTTTCTCATCGGAATTACTTCCCAGCAATACCACTTCCCGCGGCTATAGATCTGGAGCAAGATTGAACTTTTCCTCCACTTGGATCTAGAAATCAATTTTCTGCTCCTCTATAAATTGAACCCTTGGCTTGGCCTGCGTAGATTTTGGATCATGTACTTCACATCTCCCTCTAACAATGCACGATCTTACTTCTTTTGCTTCTCAGCCTCAGATTTGATCAACCACCACTTCGATACCATGTGAAAAATCCACGATTGCAATAAACTGGAAACTCTTCTTCTAACACATGCACTTTATTCATCTTTTGTTAGTTAATTAACGACAAATAATGAATAGCTCACTACTGCAATCACTTTTGTGATAATTGTGATCAACATTAAATCAGCGAGGGTCCAAAATCGAAAAAAATCGTAAAAATCAATAAAAAATCCTTTTTTTTTTCAATTTTTTTAATATCTAAAGCATCCACAACATAAAATAAAGGCATTAACACATAATATGAAAAGAGAACTAAGATATAAGATGCATAATATGTCTAGTGCTACATCACACATAACAATTAATCATGTCTTGAATATTAAGTCTTAACTCTTGAGTCCTGACTCAACCTCAAAATATTAACAAAAAATATAATAATGTATCTCATATCATGAGTCATAATATCATATAAGATCATCTTAGGTTTGATCCAAATCACTTTTAGAAGTCACTAGAGTATAATTCGATTTCCTTAATTAATAGACTTTAATTAACCAATTTTCCTAAGACTTGGGAAATTTTAATTATTTGGTTAATTAATTTAATTAAGGTGTTTCAGAGTAAAATCTCGTGAAACCATTTCTGGGTATTGGAGATTTCATGTTCCTTAGTCTCTCTGACAACTTAGAGACTAGAACACCTGTTTGATGCTACCATCATAATAAAAAAGTAACAGGGTTAATCCTCAATCCTAGTCTTATGGGATCTCCCCTATTGGCCTATGGTTTCAGGAAGGGCACTACTTGGGCAACCTTGATTTTGGTAGCGCGGTCCCGATTTCTCGTTTCACCTTTTTTACTCCCCTCTACACATTACAAGCCCTATTTCATCATATTTCGTCTTTGCATCCACATGGCCATTGGTCCACAAGGCATTGGCACACCCCCTCCCCTAGTCCACATGCCTAGGCTGAGCCTGGAATTGTTGCCCAGGAGGTTGATGTAGCTAAAAAAAGGATAATAGCATAATCATAGCCACAAGTAGGAAACAAAAGAAAATAATATTGTAAAATTCAAAAGATAGCCAGGACATTCAATATAGCATGCAAGAAAAAGCCAAATATGAGCTCTACCCCTTATCATTATGGTCATCACCCTGGTTCCTAGGGCCCTTGAATGCCCCACACATCATTAAGGAACCCATGCACATCCCAACCGTTGGTGGGCGACGAACTATCCCACCTTAAGGGGGTAATAGTTGCTACATATCTCTCACAACATGTTTTTATTTCCTAAAGCCTTGAGCAGTAATACAAAGAAAATTCATAAAAAGGGTAAAGGTCATGTTGAAAATAGCAACAAGAAATGCTAAAAATAGCATTTCAGTATATACTCCAACTTTGTTGGAAATAGCAAAAATAGAAATGCTAAAAATAGCATTGCTATAAATAGCATTTCAGGATATATTCCAATTTTGATTTGTATTTGAATCAAAATTGAGAATTAAATTTCGAATTTAGTCTCACTAGCTATTTGAAAAATAATTAATTATTTCATCTTGAGTTAATTAGTTAGTGAAAATCAAACATGAAGTCTTTGTGAAGACATGCAACAGTTATCCCTTTGATTGAGGAAATTATCCCTTAAATAAAGAGATAAGGATGAGCTGTATTTGAGTTGTATTTAGCTCAGTTAACTGAGTTAAGTCCAGTTAAATTAGTTCCAAACAGTTGGAGGAACTAATTGTGAGTTCAGTTAGTTAATGCATGCATGCAACTAGTGTTCTCTAGATAACTGAACATTCTCTCATAAATAACTCATGCATGTCAGTTCAAACAGAGACCAAGTTGAGATTAAAGATAGGGACATTGTACTATTAGTTGGAGGAATTTTCCTATAAAGGAAACTCATCCATGTAGAAGGAATTAACTCCTTCAGGATTGCGCAGTTATTTCAGAGGTCAGTGTTGTGTGTGAGATGAGAATCACACAAGTTGCAGCTGGAGGACCCAGGAGAAACTGTGCAAGGAAATAGGAGGCTTGGAGGACTGGAGGAAGACACATGTGTTGTCTATTCTATTTATGAACAGCAGTGAGGGATTGTACTGAGAGCTGGATAGCTTGAGAGCTAAAGCTTTGTGTAATCCTGAGATATTTCCACTTGTATGATAATACAGATAGCGGGGTTTTTAACTGAGACTTTCCCCAGAGTATTCTTTTGTGTTTCATATGTGATTGAATCTTCTTCTTTGTTATATGTGTTCTGGTTGATCTTGCTCAAAATCGATTAAGCTTCCGCAAGTTTGATTGTAGAAGTAGATTAAGTATTTTGCTTTAGTACATTGCATTATCAGTTTAATCTACAGTGAGAATTTCTGCAGGTCAATAATGAAGAGTGGTAAAACAAAGGTTGGGTTAACTTGAGTATCCCTGATTTCTCCCTCCGACATCTATACAACCGCTATGTGGACATTTCTCATCATTGCCACCCTTGAACCCATAGCATTTGGCCTTGAGACTCTTGTGTCCCCATCCATCTCATCATCATTGACATGACACTTACTAGTACTAGTTGAAGGATGTACCTTGGACTTGTCTTTTCCCTTAGGGGTTGGGAACACCTAATAGAGTTGTTTGTAGCTACTCCTACCTAGGGAGGTAGCACTACTTCGATTTCAAAGCCCTAAGTCTGAAAGGGGAACCCCATATGAAGTCTCATTGTGCCCTTGACTAACAAGTTCGTTTCACTTAGATGCGCTAAATAATTATTGTCCCTGAAGGTGAGGAAGTGCATTGGACATTATTGTAATTGGTAGGTGGTTTCATCATGGGCTAGGCAACTTAATTGGGGTCCAAGCCCACCAGAGGATCATATTGACAGCCCTAGGGGAAGCATTGAGAACCATGGGACTACTATCATGTGCAGAGCATTACTTCACATCATGGGCACCGTCAACACTCTCAGTAGTCTTCTCATTGCTCTAGATTATTCATGAGATGATGCGCTTGGACCAACATGCCCGAGTCGGCTTAGCAGTGTACACATGGTTGGCAGCCGACCCAAGGTACAAAGGAGGATTGTTTCACCCCTATGAGACATGGGAGGGAAAGCATCATTGTCAGAGCCCTTAAATTGAAGCATTACCGGCTTATCTGTCATTAGGAGACTTGTGAGACCAACATTTGTGCCCCAAACCCACTTTGGGGCCCCGCGTGATGACTTGCATGGAAAATTAGGGGCCATCCCCTAATTGGTGATTTATGGAGCCCTCTCTCTCATCTTGGCACCTAGAGGACTCAACATGGCCCTCCAATGGATTACATGAGCATGATGTCATCAACTTGGCTAGCATTTGGAAGGCTAATTCATAATTTGAAAAAGCTACTTGGTTGGATTGTGACTAATGCATGTTTCTTGCACATTATTTTAATATTTTGGGGAATATTAGGCTAATTTGACTTAGTGAGACTCATATAAATAGAACTAAGTCTCATTTGTGATGGATCATCATCATTACTTGGATTCTTCTCATGTAAAAGAATTTGCACTTTTTCTTTGGTTAGCTATTGGATCTCTTGGATGCATTTTGACATTTGGAGCTGAAATTTTAGATCTTCTTTGGATCTATCTCATGATTTATGGATGGATATGTCATATTTTCATCTTGTAAGTTCTCTTTGTTGAATATTTTCTTGGAATAATGTCTAATGTATGGAATTGTTGCAAGTAGGTTAAAGCTATTGTGCCCTAATTGTGGAATATCATTTTTGGAAAGTTATTTGGTTGGAAATTGCATATGTTAATCATAGTATGGAAAATGATGAATTTTCTTGGTGGATGAAATTTTGTCTTTCTTCCAAGAAACTCCATAGATATTGAGTGGGTAAATGTTGAAGGTTGGTTGTTAGGGCATCAATCTTTAGCTTCCTCAAGTATGATTTTGGCCAATTTAGAAGCATCTAGGACTCCATAGCCCAAAGGACTAGGCAATTGTCCAAGGAATTTGGTGATCAACCCTTTTTATCTCCATATTTCTTCTCTTTAAAAATTCGGCCCCTTTTCTCTTGGACGTCTAGGCTACGACATCAAGCAAATTTGTTTAGAGTGAATTTTTGGATTCTATGAGAGAAAGACTCTTCCTTAGGGTCTTGCCTAGAGGATCTCCAAGTTTGGTAGATTTATCATGGTTCTTCAAAATCTTCACCCATAAAATCTTGTGCCCTAGGTGTGCCCTAGAAGGGAAACCTTAGCTTGTTTCTCCTTAAGAAAGGTACTTCTTTAAGGGATGTATGAGCATAGTATTTGGTGAAATAAATCTCAAGAATCCCTTTCCTTATCCTTGCCTTGACCTTGGGAGTGCCTTGGAAGTATTTCTTCCCACAATTATTGATAAAACCCTAGGTCTAGCGCAAGTCTTTCTTAGGTCCCTCAAAGGGAGTGAAGAGCCTCTTGAAAGTTTTAAAGCATCATATAGAGCTTCTTTGAGAGGTCCTACCCCATCACTTAGAGTCTTGATCTTAGGAATATCTATAATCATCACAAATCTCCAACCTTAAGTCTTGATCTATTGAGCCTTTCTTGGAGAGCATTTAGCTTCGTTGAAGTATTAAGCCATTGCTGTGTCTCTTCTTGAATGGGCTTTGTGGAATCACGTCATACCAAATCATTGATCTATTCATTCTAAGTGATTCCTTTCTTACTGGGACTCCTCCCATCGGTGAAAGTCCATAAAGAACAGGGGACTTTGACTAAGGTGATAGTTCGTCATTGTCTCATTGTTGTCACATAGTCTAGTAGTTGTCCCTTAAGTTTTCCCTGCTTTAGGGCCTTGCTAGATTGTGTGGTAACATGCCCTTCTCAAGGATGTGGATAAGAGGGTGCCAAATCCCAATGAACCAATGACAAGTTTAGACTCAATGAATGAAAGTGGTATCAAGGGCTTATAATGTGTAATGGAAAGTTTGAATATTGTGAAAGGGGGAATGAACACACTATTTCAATTTAGGTTCTTCCAAGTAGTGCTCCTCCTATAACCTTAAGGCCTTAAAGGAGGTCCTACTGGACTAGGGTTAGTGATTAACCCCCCTAGTAAGGTGAGAGACCAAGATTACAGTCATTATCGGTCAATTATCCAGATCACTCCTTTATTTGTACTAAATGCACAAAACATCAATTATACACACCCGATTACAAAATGATCAAAGTACCTATTGATAGTAGCCCACCTTCATTTAAGAGAATGCTGGATGGTGAGAGGTGCATGGCTGATGCAGATGGCAGAGGCATATGGCATATCATTATCAAGAGGTGTATGTCAGGGGCTGCTAATTGGTTGGTTGTCAAATGTAGGAGAAAATTTTTTCTCCTATGGGGTTACCCATTTTGGTGTGTAACAGGTTCATCTTCCTCAAATTTGACCAGAAACTCAACAAATGTGTTTGGTGTTGGATAGACAATTTCAGTAATATCACAAGATATTAGGGTTTGCATAAGTTGGAGAAAGGGTGAACAGGATAGGAGCACTTGCAGTGTTGCATTAACAAAACACAGATTCCAGTATTAACCAAACCTCTTGGCTGCAGTCTTTTCATGGTAATATCTGTCCCATCTGATGCATTGTGGGCCAAACTCCCCAATAATTTGCTGCTTGCATTTCTATGGTAAACTGTAGCCATTGTTGATGTCTTTTTTCTTTTTAAATTTTTTACATTCCTTTATCCCCATCTTTATTTCAAAAAGAAATGATATACTTCTTCCACCATGATTAGGAAGACTCACAACAGGAATGGCAGATTTTAGAAGAAGCCAGCGTAAATATTTCACTACTAACTGCATGTTCATGGAAATATTTAGGACATATAAAAACTACCACTATATCATCTTAAGTTAAATGCCATCATACAAGACCTCACTCATCAGATGTACTTGAAAGAGGGCCTATAGGTGCAATCTGGCCTAAAGACTGACCATGCATGATTGAAACCTTGTCTCTCCCTTCAATGAGTTGCTTCACAACTATGTGTAATCAGATGGAAACTGACCATTTCTCAACCAGCCATAACCTTTTCATTGTTTTTCCTATTCCATACAGATCACTTGCATGCTTGGCTATTCTGAATCCTAGCAGCAGCTAATTGTGCCAAGCTTTCTTGTTTCTAAAACCTATTCGAATAGCACCTTTATCCTGTAGGTTTCATAGAAGGTCAGCATTAAATCCTAGATTACCGCCATGCAGGATGGTGGGTAACAGGTTGCATAGTAGATTATATTAGCCTTAAGCTGGAAATCACCCCTTATGGAAATCTACCTTGCTGTCCCAAAAATCCGCATTTAAATTGGGTAAGTCAAATCAATTTACAAGGCTGTTTGTTGACTGTACTTTTTAGTTTTAGTAATTGTTTGAAATTATTCAGATTCACAAGTGTTTAAGCCTTAGATTCACCTAATTTCTTATCTAATTCAACGTTAAAACAATTTGTTGTAATACATTTGGTTGCTGGATTAAAATAATTTATCTTTAAGGCAAGTTTATAACAATGCTTGCTACATTTCAGATCTAGAATTAAAAGGGATTAATACACATAAGAAACACCTCACAAAACCTAATTTTACCTCAATAAAATACCAAAAAATCAGATTTGAGCTTAACCATTGAGAATTAACTTGATTCACAACAGGAAATGATACATAGTTGATTCAAGTAAGTATTATATTAGGCCATTTTAGATTTCTGGTTGGGTATGTGTTATATTCTTTGCACAGCTGTCTCCACATATGTTGTGCCAGGCATAGCAGGGGGGTTGTAGGGGGGCAAAATTTTTTTTATTGGGTGGATTTTTGCATCCGTTTTTGGTGGTTTTCGGCACATGGATTTCACCTTCAGCGGTTTTGTGGCACATGGTGGTTTAGTCCATTGTTTTATAGTGCCTTTTAAGGAATTACAAATGTATTCTAATCCATGGCAAATGAATTGGCGGTTTATGGACACTGCACTATATATATATATATATATATATATATATATATATATATACTGTAGAGAATAATTTTTTTCTGCTTTTACCAGTTTGGATTTCCATTGTAAAATCTCTGTGTTAATGTGTGTGTTTTCCATTAAATCTTTTCTGTTTTATTAAGAATTTGTTTGCAAAAATTAATTGCACAGTGTTACAACCTACATTTCTTACTTTTGGGAACCTAGTTGCTATTAGAGAAGCCCTCCTTTGTGTTGGAATACCCAACTAAAGTTAAGGAAGTGGTTGTTGAGTTGACAATGATAACTTTTTTGAGTTACACTTGAGCTTGGGACCTAGTGAAGGCTTTGCACCAAGGGGGTGTAAGTTTGAGAGGTAATTGGTGGTAACAAGGTGAAAACCCCTTTGCCTTTCTCTAATCAACTATTCATGATGTACTTTTGTGATTTTGTAACATGATCAGATGATTAGGGAGAACTGTTTGGGGCACCACCATATTGACAGGTTGTCTTTCTTTTTTCTTTTCTCCCAAAAGAGATACCACGCAACATTAACGGACATGCTTAACCCTATTTCATTTGGGAAATATCACATAATTTAGATGAGAATTGGCAACAAAGATTTCAGCCATTATTGGAATGTTCAGGGAAGATGTAGCCTTAAGATTGGAACCAAGGCAGATAGGCTGGCTCTCCTAGCTTATATAAAGATGGGTGGTTCATCTGATAACCGCTTGGCTCAATAATGTATGATTCTTGATGAGTTCTTTATTGTTCAACAATGAAATATAAGATACATTCCCACCTTCCCCAACAAAACAAAAACTCGGTTTTCTTAAAAAAATAAAAATAAAAAGTATATATGGACTTCAATGCCTTGACATGACACCACATTTATACGAAAGTTACTCTTGCATTTTATTAACACGTTTGTTGGATCATCCCTTGACACAATTTTTTTCTGCATGAAGAGACACGGCCCATCATAAATTTGAATCACAAAATCATCTTATTAAAATTATGAGATTTATTCTTAAAGTGAGTATAGACTGAATTAAGCTCCTCTTCTCTCGAGTCTCAACTAGATGTCGTGTCTATGGTCTCTGTTCTGCCCAAACTCAAGTTTGTTTGATTCTATATCCTTCAGGTTTGTCTAGCCAAATGCTCGAAATGCTTATTGATGCTGTTAAGAACTTGAAACATGCACTTAAAGACCGTGGCTCTGACTTAATTATCAGATTTGGGAGAACTGAAGATATATTTCCAACACTAGTGAAAGAGGTATCATTGGTTGCTTGTATATATTTCGCAATTTTCTTAAGTCAAGGTATGGAACTTTCTAAAATTTAATTCAATAGATAGTATTTTAGATGAACTCTTGTATTCTCTAATGACTACAATCTGCAAGGGAAGATATATTGTTATGCGATTATTGTAGGTTTAGGTCAAGTGTGTACTGCTAGAGTGAAATTTTAAGTGGCTTTCCATTGGCTTAGGTTAATGCTACTCATATCATCACTGAAGAGGAGGGAGAGTACGATTGGCTCAAGTTGGTTCATTCAGTCTCGGAATCTCTTTCAACTATTTATGTTTTGGAAGAAAACCCAAGGATTGTCTTTTGGCAAGCACATTTATTTGAATTTGAGGTCTGTTCTTGAATCTCTATTGCATTTTTCCTCTTGATTAAAAATAATATTTTTTCAAATTTCAAATATGCATTTACTGTATGTTTTATGGAGTATGTACATGCTATGCATTCTCTTATATAAGCATATTCTAGAGTGTGGAGGAAATACCAGATTCATATAGAGAATATCGAAAGACACGGCGTTCTTCAGTTTTGCCTCTTTCATGCCCTACTTTACCTGTCTTTCACTTGGATGTGGACAGAGGTAACGTGGCAAGTCTTATACTTTGAGTTTGCTTTAATAGTTATTATTCTGTCTTCTAAAGAGGATCCATTTGCAGTAACTGAAACCCACTTTTTTTCTTCTTACATGCTTCTTACTCAAGTTCATAATGCGATTTTAATGGTGCAGGATTGTTGCCAGACATAAAAAGCTTAAGGGAAAATATGAAAGGAACTTTACCTTCATATTTTCAAGACAATTGGGGTTCAATAAAGTCTGCATCAGCTAGCAGCATCTTGGAAGGAGCACACCTCAATGATGCAAGTGTAAAAACTAAGACAGATCAAATCTTTAGAGAACAACTTGAACAAGAGGAACATCCTATTTCGCTTATTCAGGAGGATGTGAACAAAATGGCCATTGGGGGTGGAACGGCAACCGCTCTTGATGCATTAGCTGGGTACTTTAGGTATTCAGAGGCGACAGGGAGAGGTGATTGGCAAGAGTAAGTATTGATTCCCTTTTGAATGAAGATAAAATGAATAGACTCTGGTAAAATTCAAATCACATAACTGGGCACTCTTGATTTGATTAGATGCATCTGCACTTTTAAGAAACATAGTGGCCCTAGGACAAGGCACAAGGAAATTTAGAATGTTCAGAATTTTCCCACCCATCAAACATAATGCTCTCAATGTCGTGCTCACCACCGCTAATTTCAAGCACATTGGGCAATTTTCATGTTTTATATTAAGCAACAAAGATGGCTTCATTTTTCTAAGTCCTTAGAAAATAAAAATATGGCTGACTTCTTTTAAAGAGGGTGTTGATTTTTCAAGTGCAATAATGACAAGCACAATTTTCTGCTATAGATAATTACTTCCAATGATATTATTCTTACTTTAGCACATTCCAGATCTTTAAACAATTATACTTCAAAAAATTTCAACCATAAATGCAGTAGGGCAATAGAGATCACAATAAGATAAATGTAACGACCCATCTAAACTAATCCACTATATAAAGTTTTAAACTTTATAATAAAACAGATATGATGAACTTTAAAATAAATATGATGAAGCTTTATAAATATAAATTTTAATCTTTATATTAAAACAGATATGATGAACTTTAAAATAAATATGATTAAGTTTTATAAATATAAATTTTTGAACTTTATAAAATATATAAATTAAACTTTATAAAACTAAACTATATAATAAAAATAAAATCAAAAGAAGCACCCTTATATAAAAGGGGACGCATAAACCAGCAGGATATTTATAACAAAGCGCATATGACAGCAGGGAAAATATCTGAGAGCCACAAATGCATGGAAGGCATGTCGGGAGGAGGGAAGGCGGTGGCTGCAGGTAGGAGGGCGGCCACCGCCAGGCCCGCAGATAAACACCGGAGGTCTGAACCGAGAAAGGGGGCTGTAACAACGGAGTTAGAAACCAGGAGGAGGAAATTCAACAGTGAGAGAGGTCTGCCATTGGAAGAGCTTTAATCCGTCTAAGGTTCTGGGCACGGGGGACAGTGAGCTTCTGTGAGAAGCTTACTGGATTGAGCAGCTAGTCTTTGCTCAGTCAGGCTAGGTGGAATTGGTCTCCCTGGGTAATTGGAGCAAAACAACAGCAACATCATCAACTTCACGGGATTAGATAGCAGTTCAGGTAAGTACAAATCAATTTTTTTTTACGGTTCCTGTTTTCAAGTTTTTGATTACTACACATGGTATCAGAGGTAGTTGTTCAAACTCTTTTCGACCTTACAGGCCCACAATTCGCTGTTCTTTGGTATATGGTGAATGAAATGGATTTCTTTAATTGCCCTTGCCTGCGTTCTTTCCTTTCCCTGTCAGCTGTATCACCTGTAGCTGTAATAAAGCAAGCGAAATAATTATGTTCCTGTGCTTTGGATTCTAGCCTTAGGGCATCATTCCGACACTGCAGCAGCTCGCGTCCTTGAATTTCATCAATTTGTGCGTCTGTCGAGATTTTCCCTCATTTCTGAGATTCGGCCGTTTTCTTGTTCTAGAATCATTGGTTGCCGCGGCAATAGAGCATTGCTGTGAATATATAATGACATTATTTCTCATGGCAAGTAGGGCGGAGTACCATTCCGGAAAAAAAAAGAAAAAAAAAAGAGGCTTCGTTTTCTTAAAAACAACCACCCTTTAGTGCCATTCATATGAAGTTCAGCTAGTGATGCATGATTCAATTTCCTCACGCAAACTCAGCAAATATTTGGGTTTTAGTTGAAAATATCCGAGAGAATTGAAAATACACCGTTGTTTCCTGCCGCGTCCGTGACGATAAATTAAAGCTAGCCACTATTGCATTTAGAAGTTCGTGGTTCGGACAAAGAATTTCAGAGTGGAGCTTCAGTGAACGGAAATTTAAGAACAATCATCCCGTGTTTGACCGGAGCCTCCTTTGTGTTCCTTCAATGTCTGGCTGGGTGGCTCGCAAGGTCAAGCGGGATTTCAAAGTTCGGAAGAAGTCAAAAACGGTGAGCAGCAACCTGTAGGAAATTTAATTGCGGGATGATATTCCTTGCGGTGGTGCTGTGTGCCATAAACTTGTGCAGAGCTCGCCGCGCCGTCCTACGACTGTTTCTCATGCTTTTCGAAACCTTGCTTCAAATTTTCTCATTTTTAATTTCAAATAAGGAAATGCGATTGTTTGATTTATGCTTTATTTATTAGTTTTCATATGAGCACAGGTCTCTGTTAATTCCGAACCACTGTCACCTAGGATCCCATTGCCCCACTCTTTTCAGATGATCGTAAGTCACCTGAAGGGGGGGGGGGTTTCCCTAATTAATACTCATGTACTCTGGGCTATAAAGCATTGGTGTAGAAGGGATTGGTTTCTCTGTTTGTATATGAATGTGTTCCAGGACAACATTTAATTTTAAACGATTGCCTGGAAGTGCTTAACATTATATAGCTACGGTGTTCTCGAGTTTCCTTCTCATGGACAATCAGATTCAATTTTATGAAAGTTTAACTCTCGGGTGAAGCTAATGAATTTGTTACCAACCTTTAGATTATTGTATAAAGCATACGAATGGAGCTATTATCACATGGAATAACAACAGGGAAACAGAGCCACTGAGCTTTAGTATTAACGTATTTTCAAAATATACCGATAGCATTCAAACAGGAAAGCATGAAGGCACACTAATAAACCTGAATCGGAAATGAGGTATATTTTCCTTGAACTGTAACAAAAGTTCCAATCGTACAACCATTGTTGAGGTCTTTCCACTTCCTGGACCTGCCAGTATCAGTAAAGATTTTGAAATATCACTTGTAGCTGCCTCTCGTTGTGTCTCATTCAAAGACTGCAGATATGCCGGCAGGCTATCAGATGCAGATATTGATGAGGCACCTGAACTGCATGAATAAACTACTAAATCGTTCGACTGATTTGATGAAAGGGGTTGATTTGTTGCTTCAGCAAACACAGGATTACCAGAAGGCATCCAGCCCTGGTTTCCTCCCAGTACGATCAAAGCCTGACTGATACCTGTTCTTGATTTAACAGAAGTTTTTTTTTACAAAGGGCATCAATCTCTTCAATTAAAGCATCATCAAAACCTTCAAAAGGGTTTTCTGGTAGAGGAATAATCTTCTTCAATGTAGCAGCTTCCAAACATTTTTTTCAGAAGAAAACAAAGCCATTGCTTATAGAACCTTGCATCCAAGTCTGGACGAAGCCTACATCTTCTCTATACTCATATATTGTAGTTGTTATCTGTTTTGCCAGATCAACTTTAAATGCAGTCAACTGTCCAAGACAAGCATTAGCCTAGTCACCATTGCAAGTTGTTATACACCCCTTCCAAAGGGAGGTGAACCCTTCTAAATAGGTTCTTTTTTTTGTTCCTTGACAGTAATCGATTCTAACTTGATAGGTTCCCGGATATGTTGTTGATCATTCATAGCCTCCTAGGATTGCCAGTTGCCAGGAATAGCTAAATTTCTCAGGTAATATCTATGCAAGTTTTCTGCCAAATATTGTGAAATCTGACCTTTATTGATAAGATAACATGTAGTACTTATCTATATGGATACGTTTAAGCTACAGGTATCTAAAGGTAACAGTACTCGGTAAATAGTTGCTATATCCTTAGTTATAATACGGTGCTTAATAGTTATGATCAAATCCCATATATGTAATCACTAGTGTTAGCAACAGGATATGGAGCTAAGTATTCACAGTAATCAATCATTACGCTTATAACACAAGTAAGAGTGTATCAATGGAGATACTAGTATAGTCATCACCTTTCTACGTATGAGTAACTGCATATTACTGATTCACTGTTGAACTAGTGTGACGGTATTTACATAAGTAAGTTAAGCAGCTTTCTATACAATGAGCATGGTTACAGTGTTACTACAGGTCAGCTTAGCTCACTACAACCTTAACAAGAAGAGTCATCATCATTTTAAAGCACAGTACTTGTACAGACTATCTGAGAGTAGCCCGTTGTTAGACCAGTTATTCCTTGCCTATGAGTGTGGTTCTCCGGTGTGTAGCACAAAATTTTTCCATGAATCCTATTGCAGTCAAATTTGCACTTACATCAACCATTAAAGTGTTATGTGCAATTCACAAAAACTACTTTTCAAAAGCATCAGTTAGAGAACAAAATTATACTAATTATATCCTTTGACGGAGTCATTCTTAAAACAAAACTGGTTCTAAAAATTCATAATCACATTTTATCCTAATTATTTCCTCCGTTTAAAACCAATCTACTATTTATGATATATTGTTGAACTGTATCTCTTCTAGATTTTCATCATGACATATCTATGGTAAAACTTTACGGCTAAAGGTCAAACTAATATGGAACCAAAACAACCCTTCCTTTTATAGATTTAATCCATACCCAAGTAATATATACAGAATATCATAGATGTTATTAGGTGAATAAACTTTAGATGTCTTACCTTAGGAGCTAATAACCATACACTTCTGCATTATTCATATTAGGATAGAATACCCTGCATTAGGACAAGGAGGTCATGAGACCACCCTCCTTGACCTCAGTATCAGTAAGACCCGCCTAGCGGGTAAAAATAGCAAAACTATACCCGTTTATGAATGTGAAGTTGCAAAAGAAAATTGTGTGTTAAATTCGGTTGTCCACCTCAAAATTTTTACGGAATTTTATTATGTGTTCAGGAACCATTACAATGGTAAGGACGTATGAGCGACGACGACGTGATCAGGCAGCATCACAACCATTAATGCCGCCACCACCACCGTCGCCATCATCATCCCCATCACCATCGTCACCGCCAAGACCATCATCAACATCAATCGCCCTAGCGCCAGAGTTGACTGTGATAATGAATTCTTTGGAAGCCTTATTGGAAACATTAAAAGAATCAACTAAGGCCAAAACCAAAGGGGAATTTCAACATGTAGCCACCAGTTCAGCGGAACCAAATAATTTTGAGCCCAGAAGATTGAGAGAAGACATTTCTAGGGAGCTTCAGAAAATTAGACTCCCATAATTCTCAGGAGGTCGAGCAGGTGAACGCGCTGAAGCATGGTTGGAAGGAATGAACCGATGCTTTAGGTTAAGAGAATATTCGTCTTCAGCAAAAACAAAAATTGCCGTGTTTCAACTAAAGGAAAGTGCCTTGATTTGGTGGGGAAATCTGGAAAAGCAGCTGCACCTTACATCGGATAATGTCCCTTGGGAACTATTTGAGGAAAGGTTCCGTGCAAAGTATTTACCTCCATACTTTCAACAACAACAAGCCAGAGCCTTTCATACATTAATTCAAGGAAATAAAATGGTGGAAGAGTACGAGATAAGGTTTATGGAGCTTGTAAAATACATTCACTACTTAGATTTTGATGAACGTCAAGCTGAACGCTTCATATTTGGGTTAAATCCTTGCATCAGAGCCTTGGTAAGCATGTGGAAACCATCATCAATAGCCGAGGCAGTCGAATGTGGTCGTTATGCAGAATAGCACCTTGGAATCAAAAAAGATATGGGGCCAGCAGGGCCTTTACAATCAGGATTTCCAGGGAAGGCTCCCCGGAACTTCTTCGGAGGAGGTAGCTCAAGGCCACCTTATGGTAACAGGTTTACCCCGAATGTGGGGACAAGAGCTCCCATGGCAGTAAACACTATAGCCGCGGAATCATCAAACACCAGACCATGGGCATCGCGAGGGACTGCCGGTAGAGGAAGAAGTGCGAGAGGAATCAACATGAGAGGACGAAGCTCGTTCTCTAGAAATTCACACCTTGATTCAAGAGGATCAACGCAGCTCAATTGTTGGGGATGTGGGGGACCGCATTTTCAGCGTGATTGCCCAGAAGCTTCATCAAATATATTGCATAGGACTGGAAAGGAGCCGATATCAACCAATCGAGGTAATCATAGAATTCATGCAGTAGTCAACCATGACCAAGCAGCCCATCAATCCACTGTAGTGGAATCTTCAGGTATTATCAACGGTATAAAACTCAAAATTTTATTTGATACAGGTGCCACAGATAGTTTCATTTCGTCATATGCATTAAACAAATGTGGGTTGGCAGCTCATAGACAAAATGATTTCCACCAAGTGGAAATGGCCTCAGGAGAACTCCAAACCGTGGGCTTAGTGGATCAATGCAAAATTGACCTAGGGGTCTGTTCGACTAAACTGAAAGTTTATGTCACAGCCTTAGGAACGTATGATCTTATCATAGGTATGGATTGGCTAGAAGCTCACCAAGCTTGGGTGGACTGTTATGGGAAAAGGATTCTGGGCATAAATGATGAGGGAGAAGTAATCCAAATTCAAGGAATCAAGAGGGAAGTTTCTTTACGCTACATTTTAGCAATGCAGGTGAAGCGTTGTTTAAGAAAAGGTTGTCAGGCTTATGCAATTCAAGAAGTAAGCCAAGAAAAAGGGCCATCCTTAGAACAATATCGGTGTTAGCTAAATTCCCGGATGTATTTCCAAAGGAACTACCTGGATTACCCCCGGTAAGAGAATTGGATCTCACTATTGAATTAAAACCAGGTACCCAACCAATCTCTAAAACGCCTTATAGAATGACAGCTCCAGAACTTCAGGAATTGCAAATCCAATTGAAGGAACTACTCGATATAGGGCATATTCGGCCCAGTACATCACCTTGGGGCGCTCCTGTAATTTTTGTGAAGAAGAAAGATGGATCCTTAAGATTATGCATAGATTATCGAGACTTGAATCGAGCTACAGTAAAGAATCAATACCCTATGCCTCGAATCGATGATCTTTTCGATCAAATGAAAGGAGCTGCTGTCTTTTCAAAAATTGATCTTCGATCAGGATATCACCAGCTAAGGATTTCCGAAAATGATATTTCTAAGACTGCATTCCGAACACGTTTTGGACATTATGAATTTACTGTGGTGCCATTTGGGTTAACAAATGCGCCAGCCGTATTCATGAATCTTATGAACAGTGTTTTCCGTGAATACCTTGATCAATTTGTGCAAGTCTTTTTAGATGATATTCTCATCTATTCCAAGAATGAGAAAGAGCATGAAGATCATTTGCAGATAGTATTGTCTTGCCTTAGAGAACGTCAGTTGTATGGAAAACTATCCAAGTGTTCATTCTTTCAGGAAAGGATTCATTATTTGGGTCACATCATATCAGATGAAGGGATTTCCGTAGATCCTGAGAAGGTAAAAGCGATCATGGATTGGCCAATACCGAAAAATGCACATGAGATACGAAGCTTTATGGGTTTAGCCGGTTATTACCGAAGATTTGTGGAGGGATCTCCAAAATCGCAAAGCCAAT
This sequence comes from Pinus tabuliformis, assembly GCA_031772625.1. Classification (NCBI taxonomy): domain Eukaryota; kingdom Viridiplantae; phylum Streptophyta; class Pinopsida; order Pinales; family Pinaceae; genus Pinus; species Pinus tabuliformis. The sequence goes on along the minus strand of CM062817.1, from coordinate 1,702,447,781 downwards.
TACAACCCTTCAGCGTAAAGGTGTTAAGTATGAATGGACTGAAGAATGTAATAAAGCATTCTCTGAACTCAAAAGACTACTCACCAGTGCACCAATCCTAAGAGTCCCTGATATGGGCAAAGACTTTACGGTATGTACTGATGCATCCAAGCAAGGGCTGGGTGCAGTGTTGATGCAGGATAGGGGAGTGATAGCATATACTTCCAGAATGTTAAATCTCATGAAGAACTCTATGCTACTCACGATTTAGAATTAGCCACTGTAGTGCTAGCTTTAAAGATTTGGAGACACTATCTAGTGGGACGAAGTTTTACACTTAAAAGCGACCATCAAAGTCTACAATATTTGTTCACCCAAAGAGACTTAAATTCCAGGGAAAGGTGATGGAGTGAATTCCTAAGTGAATATGACTTCGGAATATCATACATTAAGGGAAAAGAAAACGTAGTAGCAGATGCTTTAAGCAGGAGACCTGGGATATTCTCTCTCATACCCATTAAAGTAGACTTAAGACAGCGAATACTGGATCATCTTATAAGAGACAGCTGGTATTTAAAGGTGAGAGCAAGTCTTGAGGGTATTAGGGCAAAATAATCTAAATTTGAGGGTTATGAATTAGAAAACGATGGGATCTTACGATTCCATGGAAGGATATATATTCCTGATGATAAAAATCTTCGAGATACCATCCTTGGGGAAGCCCACAAAGCAGTATATTGTGCTCATCCTGGAGTAGGGAAAATCTATGCGGATACCAAGAAACTCTTCTTTTGGGCAGGCATGAAGCGTGATATCACTCAATTTGTTGCAAAATGTTTGGAATGTCAGCAAGTAAAGGTAGATCATTGTCACCCAGCGGGCCTCTTACAACCCCACGACATTCCTATGTCTAAATGGGAGACCATTTCTATGGATTTTATCACTGGACTACCTCTTACTTCTCAAAGACACAATGCCATTCTGGTAGTGGTGGATAAATTAACAAAAAGCGCCCATTTCGTTCCGGTAAGAGATACTTACGATGTTGCTAACGTAGCTCGAGTATTCATAAATGAAATTATCAGATTTCATGGAGTACCTAAGAAGATTATATCCGATAGAGATTCGCGATTCACTTCCAGATTCTGGACTTGCATGCAAACAGCCTTAAGTACTCAGCTAAATTTCAGCACTGCTTACCATCCTGAGACTGATGGGCAAACTGAAAGAGTAAATCAAGTACTTGAAGACATGTTGCGAATGTATGTGATGGATCAACAATCACACTGGGAAAAGTATTTACCCTTAGTCAAATTCGCATACAACAACAGTTACCATAGTTCGATTGGGATGCCTCCATTTGAAGCTTTATATGGCAGACCGTGCAGAACACCATTAAGTTGGGACAGGTTAGAAGATCGAGTGATAATAGGACCAGAATTAATCCATGAAATGGAAGCGCAGGTAAGACAAATTAGGCAACGATTAAAGGAAGCCCATGATAGACAAAAGAGTTATGCTGATGCTCACCGAATTGATAGGAGGTATGAAGTAGGGGATCAGGTTTTCATCTGCATCAAACCAAATAAAAGTACTATTCGATTCGGAAAAGGGACAAAGCTGTCACCCCGATTTATTGGGCCGTTTAAAGTCGTGGAAAGAATTGGACCTGTTGCCTATCATCTTGCCCTGCCACCTCACCTGCATAGAATTCATAATGTATTTCATGTTTCTGTATTAAGGCATTATATAGCTGATCTATCTCATAACCTTCAATGGAAGGAATTGCAGGTATCGGACGAGGGAGTCATAACGGTCGAACCGTTACGTATACTGGAACGTAGAGTTCGACAGCTGAGGAATCGCCTGGTGGACCAAGTTAAGGTCCAATGGGACAAGTATAGTCTTGGATCAGCAACTTGGGAAAATACAGAGGACATATGTCAGAGATACCCTAATTTATGTCCATTTTGAAGAACTTTACACTATGTTTAGTATATATTTACTTCACTACAATCACAGACTCAGAAACATTTTGAATGATTATGGATAAACATGAAATTTTGTGGCATAATATGTGTTTAATTCCTGCTGGTACATGGATACCAAAACAATATATGTGGTTAATTTTACTAAATTATAGTTGTCGAAGTAAAGTTAAGACAATTGAATAATTTTTCTTCTGATAGAAATTAAGATATTATAGATCTGATTTACTTATTTATGTCAATATGATCAATGGGATAGAAATCAAGAAGTGAATACATTCTAGATGAAAGTCAAAAGACATGCATGGAATATGGCAAAATATTTTGTACTGTAGTATCATAGATGAATTCATAAGGGAATAATATGTGAGTTATTTTGAATATGCTGATGCACATTTTATGGATGCATGGATAAGTGTATGATTGCAGGTAATAGACAGTTACCGAGATGACCACGTGATGACAGAACCTCAGAACAATTAAAGCTCCAAGTGATTCTATGATAGGGTATTAACCCTAAATTCTACTGGGAGGGGTGGAGGTGTTGCCCACCGTTTATCCTTCGAACCTTGGAGTCATGGGAGGACTATACGGATGACACTCCCCTAGACGTGTGATGATGACTGTCGGATGCCTACTGGGAATCAGGTCAGTATAGCCGACGCTGTCACCTTAGAGTTTATGAATGGTCAGGTCAGTAAAACTGACGCCATGGCATACTCCGGTAGAGGACGAATAGGATGGGAGCATAAGAGATTAGGAAGGATAGGATGATTTTAGAATAGCTAGGGAACCTGGATAGTAAAAGTCATGTCCATTAAAACCTTAAACCTAAAACTCTAACTTCAGGACGAAGTTTTGAGAAGGGGGAGGGTATGTAACGACCCATCTAAACTAATCCACTATATAAAGTTTTAAACTTTATAATAAAACATATATGATGAACTTTAAAATAAATATGATGAAGCTTTATAAATATAAATTTTAATCTTTATATTAAAACAGATATGATGAACTTTAAAATAAATATGATTAAGTTTTATAAATATAAATTTTAAACTTTATAAAATATATAAATTAAACTTTATAAAACTAAACTATATAATAAAAATAAAATCAAAAGAAGCACCCTTATATAAAAGGGGACACATAAACCAGCAGGATATTTATAACAAAGCGCATATGACAGCAGGGAAAATATTTGAGAGCCGCAAATGCATGGAAGGTGTGTCGGGAGGAGGGAAGGCGGTGGCTGCAGGTAGGAAGGCGGCCACCGCCAGGCCCGCAGATAAAAACCGGAGGTCTGAACCGAGAAAGGGGGCTGTAACAACGGAGTTAGTAACCAGGAGGAGGAAATTCAGCAGTGAGAGAGGTCTGCCATTGGAAGAGCTTTAATCCGTCTGAGGTTCTGGGCATGGGGGATAGTGAGCTTCTGTGAGAAGCTTACTGGATTGAGCAACCAGTCTCTGCTCAGTCAGGCTGGGTGGAATTGGTCTCCCTGGGTAATTGGAGCAAAACAGCAGCAGCATCATCAACTTCACGGGATCAGATAGTAGTTCAGGTAAGTACAAATCAAATTTTTTTTACGGTTCCTGTTTTCAAGTTTTTGATTACTACAATAAACATGCACAAGAGACAAAAAATATTTACCCTGGGAAAACCCAACTTCAAGAAAAACTTAGCAGTCTTTTCTTAGGAGAAATTATTCAATTCAGCAAATGTACAATCTAAATATCCCAGTCAAACTTGGTCAAACTGACCAATCAATTCATCTAAGTCAAACATGGTCAAAAGAGAGAATTTCGGCTTCTGCAGCAGCCAGTCAAATCTAGTCAAATACTCTGAATTTCGGCACTTGCAACTGTCTTGGGAATTTTGGTCAACTGCCTCAGTCAAACTTTGGTCAAATAGAGTAACAAAAGATTTGGTCAACGCAGGTCAAACATCCAAGAGAATCCACAATCAATGCTAGTCAAAGCAAGTCAAATTTCTATGGTCTTTATTCTCTTTCTGCTTCGTACGTGTGGACAAAAAGACAGACAAGTATATGATTCGAATTCATGCTGAAAGGAGGAGGTTGACCGGTCAATATATAGAGGTCAAATAAGGAGGGTTTTGACCAAGGGTCAAACCCATTTGTATGGTGGGGCTGACCTGACTGTCTAGGGCTGACCTAAACCTCAAAAATAATATTTTAATTCCTTTGACTTTGTTGACTTGGATATTGACCTTAGCTACAAAAATTCAACACTTCCTCTTAGCCAGGAAGGTATTCATCTTGACTTCCTTACATGTACATTTGTTGAAACAATTTTCCTTCCCAAGAAAAGATTGAAAGAGCTAGCTATGTTGATGTATCCATCCACTACTTGTGGCAAGCATCTTGCATCGACATCATGCAGAGGAATCTAGTCACCCACTAGACATATCCCCTCTACAAATGGATCTAGTCACCCACAAGACAAATATCCATTGGCTGATCAAGTATCCCTTGACACAAGACTAGTCCTTGTTTCACCAACCCACCAAGTCGTCACTTGGAACCATGTCAGGTACCCCCTGATAAATGGTGAAACGTTGGGCCCATTTACCATTCCCACATGTCGTCACATGCTATTGAATGGTAAAAATACTTTCCCAATGCTATGAGGCACTCACTCAACCCATTAGCCAAGTAACTCTTGGCAACATGGTCAGATAACCCCTGACTAGGGGAGCACTCCAAGCCTTGATGTGTGAAAATTCAATGATCTCGAATCCTATTGCAACAACTAATAGTATTTCTTCTATTTGTTAAATTACTTAAACAAATTATTTACAATTTTCTATGACAAATATCGAAATACATACACTGCAGCCTTCACAAACAAAAAATACTACAGAAGAAAAATAACGCAGAAGAATAGATGCACACGCACATATACACAGTTATTTTTGGACCAATGCCCCAGAAAAACCCAACTTGGGAAAACCAGTGCAATAGCTAAGGGTTTTACTATTATATAGTAGTAAATATGAGTACAAGACTATGGATGCTCAAATCTAGCAATCCATGCAGGAAAATTATTGACAAACATCTAGTGAGAAAAATCTCACTTCCACCAGTGATCCAATGCGGACCTTAGCTCTAGATGAGTTGCCCCTTGCTGCCTCTGCGTCAGCCTATTGGGACCAACGTCTCTCTCACTCTATTGATCAGCTTATGCTCTGGAAACCTGATCTTCTGGCTCTCCGGGCTCCCACTTCGGCTCTTGCATCTGAAACTCGACTTCTCCTCGGCAAATACGGATCTCCCTCTGAAGCTCTGCGTTGTATCTTTGCACTGCGTCAACCTCTTTGTGGAGTACGTTGTCTCTCTACACTGCATTAGCCTCTCTGTGGATTATGCTGTCTCTCTGCTATGCACTCACCAGACTGAGAAAACTTCCTTTTGGCCTTACTATCCCTACCCCTCTCTCACTGCTTTGAAATAACTGAATCATCTCCGAAAACTCATAGCTGCTACTCTGGAGTTCGATTTCCCAACAATATTGAATTCTTTTCTTCTCAAGTGTGTTTTCCAACCCCCATCAAATTTCTTTTTATAATCTCTCGTTCAGGCTTCAACGGCCAAGATTAAAACATAATCGATGGCTAAGATTAACTAGAAATTGATCCATGTCTTCTTATAGAAGATTCTCACCATGACTTAATTAATACCCTTTAATTAGCCAGATTTCTTAAGTTTAGACTTAGGAACCATTAAAAACGAAGTTAATTATTTTTAATTAAGTCATCTCTAAGTGGAATTTCCAGAAATGATTTCTAGGTTTTGAAGAATACATGTATTCTAGCCTCTCCACAAAATTTTGTGGCTAGAACACATCCAATGCTACAAAATTCAACACTGCCTCTTAGCTAGGAATGTGTTCTAGTGCTACAACCAACTGTAGCAACAACCTGTCTTTGCAATACCTCCTGTTATGCTGTTGATGTCTGGCTATTGCTGCCCACCAATTACTGTGCAACTCTGTATCCGTGCTGCTGTTGGCCTTGCTGAACTACAACCAACACTGCATCTGCATTGCAACTCCCTCTCCATCTATTGTTGCTACAACTGCAACAACTGCATCGGAAAAGCATCCAAAATTACTGAAACAATTGTGGTCAGTATGATGCATCTGTCACCCAAGTACTAACTCTACTTTGTGCCAACTGCACTGCTACCAACTCTGCACTGCGCTACCCAGTATTTGACCTGTTATTAGCTACTGCATATGTCACTTTGGCACCTGACTGCAACAACTTCCACTGACCCATCCTGTTACTGCATACTATGGGCTCCCGTAGTAAGTTATTGATTCATGAGGTGGACCTCCTCAAAAATCATGCCCATCCTGTAGCTCTCTGGGGCTACAAAACCAAATCACCCCACCTCTCTCTTGGAGGTATCTTGGTGACCATGGCAAACTCTTCCTCCAATTTGGAGGACACCCTGTCGATCTCTCCAGATGCAGCCTGTTGATCCTGCTTCTCCTCCTTGTCCTTCTTTTTGAGAGGACATTGAATGTTGTAGTCACCAAGCTCACCACATCTGAAGCATTTCACCTTGGAAATGTCCTTCTTCCTCCTGTGCTGCTCTTGTTGCCCCTTTGATGCAAGGGCCACATCTTCCTCTTCCTTTACTTGCTTCGACCCACTACTACTGTTGCTGCCAGTGATGGTGGTCTTCACCAAATCTGGCCTCATCTCTTCCTGCTGCAGATTAGCCCACATATGATCCCAGTCTGACAACGTTTCTCTTCCTAGAAAACTCTAGTCAAAGACTTGCCACTCTTCGGAAACACTGTTAAGGGAAAATTGCACCAACTCTGTAGGCTGAGGCGCTGACCCTACTGCAGACAACTGATCTCGGTTATCTTGAAGTCTAATAAGGAAGGCGCCTATATGCTCCCCTTTCTGCATCCTCCTACATCTCAACTTCTCCTCAAGATACATCTTTCGCTGCTTGGAAGATCCTTCCTACAGCATAGCAAGTGCTTCCCACATCTGTCGCGCAGTATCTTTGCCAACTATGTGAGATACCACGTTGGCAAAGATACTTCGTGTACTTCTTAAGCGGATCTGCATCTGTGGGTACAACTACCACACTATCGATATAACTCTTGAGATCATGTTCATCTAGAAGGCAGGAAATTTTAGCTTTCTAGACACATAGTTGGAGGCTCCCTCCAATCGATCTTGGTCTCTCAACCTTGCTAATGCCATCTCTCTAACAATGTTGAATTCCTCCTCTTCTCCTCTACACAGTTGTTGCCCAGCAATTCACACTCCCTTCTGGAGTGAGAAACTCTGCACACAACTACTACTGCTTTGCTAGGAAAATTCAAATTTCTTGGCTAGAAATCCCCTAAGTGTGTTCTCTTCTTTCTTCCTAACGCTATTTTCACTAGCAAGCTGCTGCAAAATCTGCATCCCAACTGAAGATCTGCTCTGCAAGGAAACTATTGCTACTCCCTCTGCCTCTGGTACTCTTTGATCTGGAAAATTTATTCTTTGTCGACTCAGAGAAGTAAAATTTCCACCAAAAACTGACCCTCTTAGCCAAGGAAATACACTGCCCCTGAGGGTTTCAAATTGTTGCCTAGGCAGAGTTTCGAACTTCCTCCTCCTTTCTGCCACTAAGCTCTTTGACTTTTATCTATGCTCTGATACCATGTGAAAATTCAGTGATCCCGAACCCTACTGCAACAACTGATAATATTTCTCCTATTTGTTAGATTACTTAAACAAATTATTTGCAATTTTCTACGGCAAATATCGAAATACATACACTGGGACCTTCACAAATAAAAAATACTACAGAAGAAAAATAACGCTGAAGAATAGATGTACACACATATACGTAGTGATTTTTGGACCAATGTCCTCGAAAAAATCCAACTTGGAAAAATTGTTGCAGTAGCTGAGGGTTTTATTATTATGTAGTAGTAAATTTGAGTACAAGACTATGGATGCTCAAATCTAGCAATCCATGTAGAGAAAATAACTGATAATGTCTAGTGAGAAAATTCTCACTTCCACCAGTGATCCGACATTGACCTTAGCTCAAGATGAGTTGCTCTTTGCTGACTCTGCGTTGCCTCTGCGTCAGCCTATTAGGACCAGCGTCTCTCTCACTCTGCTGATTAGCAGCTATTCTAGAAACTCGGCCTTCTAGCTCTCCAGGCTCCCACTCCAGCTCCTGCCTCTGAAACTCGACTTCTCCTCAGCAAATACGGATCTCCCTCTGAAGCTCTGCACTGCCTCTTTGCACTGCTTCAGCCTCTCTGTGGAGTACGTTGTCCTTTGCTATGCACTCACCGGATTGGAAAAACTTCATTCTAGCCTTTACTATCCCTGCCCCTCTCTCACTGCTTCGAAACTATTGGATCACCTCTAGCAACTCACAGTTGCTACTCTGGAGTTCGATTTCCTAGCAATATCGAATTCCTTACTCCTCAAGTGTTTTCTCCACCCCCCATCTAATTTCTTCTTATAATCTCTCGTTGAGGCTTCAATGACCAAGATTCAAATATAATCGATGGCTAAGATTAACTAGAAATCGATCCATTTCTTCTTATAGAAGATTCTCAACATGTATTAGAGCATTGGAAAAATAATTAATCTCTCATGTGTAAATTAATTAATTTTTCTGGCAAAATAATATTAAACATAAGCCAGAAAATTAATTAATTAGAGTCAAATTTAAATTTTCTTAAGAAAATAAATTCTCCAAATGAAAAAATAGTGGGTTTTAAAAGAGTCAATTTTTAAAGGTCCTCCACCAAGGGAATATTGTATATTTCAAGAAAATTTGGACCCTTCAACCTTGGTGGTTAAGTCAAAGTCAAATTTTTGAGGAAAGTAGCTCAAAATGATTAATTTTGAGCTAATTAAAATGGAATTAAATGATAAATTCGAAAATTACTTAAAAATAAAAAATCAAGGGCCAAGATTAAAATATCTTGAAGTGTTTATCAACGACCAAGATTATTTTGACAAGGATCAAAGAAACTAGCCGTTATTTTTCCATTTGGATGATTTATCTATAAATTAGAGAGTTAGTTGTGTCTCCAGTCATCTTGATCTCTGGCTAGAATTGCTACGGAAGCATTTTGTAAACTATTTGTCCTATTTGGAACTATTTTTTCTACTATAATAAAAGACTTAGGTGTGCCACTCGAGGTGTTCTTGTTCGTTGATCTGTGGTATGTATTGACTACGGGCTTCCTATGTGGTGTTTTATGTTATTATTTTGAGATAATACATACTGTTTGCAGGTACTCAATCCTTGGTCTCCATGTTCACAAAATGTGAGCGAGGGTTACTTTGCATGGATCCTTAGTTTTTATATGGTGGATTGAATCTTCACTAGAGCTAACATAAATTTTCTGAAGCATTTTAGCCACTCTCAAGGAAAAAATATCATAAAAATTATTTTCTCAAAATCTATTTTAAAACCCATTTATACTTTGTAAAATAAATTTTGTAATATTAATTGTAAATTATTTTTCTAACTTGGTTTGGGGTTTTTTAGATCTATTTTGTATATATTTGGGGTTTGGGTGTTTGTTATTTTCATTTTTGCAAGTTGGATCAAGAAATCAAGTAGGACAAGTGCTAGATCTAGGCCCTTTAGGGTAAGATCTAGTGTCTTGGAATTTTTTGCAGGGGTTCCACGGAAGAATTTTAAGAAAATCAAAAAGATGAAGCATAAAAATATTTTGAGCAAGGGTTTCAAGGTTTTCAGGGCTCCTAGCTCTGGTTTTCTCTTACAAACACCCAGTGTCCCCTCTATGGCCTGTTACTGCTCAAACTAGCAGGGGGCCTAAAGGGGAGTCTTAAAAGGGACAACTGCTAGGCCAAGGGCAACAATAAAGACTTAGCCCACTGTCACCTCAACCAAGACTCCCTACTCTTTACGAACTTTCACCGATGGGAGGAGACCCGATATATGGAAGTCACTTATGAAGGATGAATCAACAAATGAATGTGACCCCGATGATCCTTTTCCTAGAAGGGGGGTAAAGAATGGAGCTTACTTCCTCTTCAAGCAAGGAACAAAGATTTCTAGGATAAGGAGGGAAGGATTTGAGGGTTAAGTTAGAAGAATATACCTTGTAAAGGCGTTTCCCAATCCTCAAATCCTTATTGAACTTGGCTTCCCGAATGGTTCTTGAAGAATTGATCTTTCAAAGGTATGGGACCACATAGGACCAAGTAGACCCAACCTAGATCAAGGAGAGAGAATCTAGCAACCAATGATGTTTTTAACCCAGATAAGGAAGGGGAAAGGATCAAATGAAGAATTTCCAATTAAAGGTGTCAGATTGATCCTAGGAGGTGCTAGCCTAGGAAATACCAGGGCAAAGTTTGATCTCAGAGCTAGGGCTTGGGTTATCTCACAACTCCACCATCGTGATGTCTTCAAAATTGGAGGAGGCCTAGAGGACACACCAACATAGTAGAGGCTAGGAGATCAAACTTTTTCTTTGGCTATTTTGTTGGGAAAGTGATGCCCTAGGTGACCCAACTTGGCTAGACCTAGAAGAGAAAGGGAGAGGTGGAGAAAGAATGTTCTTTGAATGATCACCTATTGGTGGACCAGTGCCTAATCCCTTGGGGAGAATGGAGTCTAGGAGAATGATGAGAAAGGAACTCATATTTTAGTCAAGGAGGCCTTAAGGGCTACTTCACTTGGCCTTTAGGGCAAGAAGAAGAGACCTCAAAGCTTTTATACTTCGCTTTGCAAAAGGAGATGGCTTATCAAGATAAATTCATTGGTGGAATTATCCCTAGGAGATTTCATTCACATACATGGCCCAAACATTGAGAGATGCTATATAGAAACAATAATTCCATAATTTTGCAATTATGTAATGCAACAATTAGCCCTAATATAGTGAAAATCCCATTCAATGCATATTACAAAAGTAAAACAAGAATAGAATTAAATATGTGTACTTACATATAATAGAACATATCCAACCATCAACAATTTGACAATAAAGAAGCTCCAAGATAAAATACTCCATTCCAAACATCAAAATTCATCCATGCTCCAATTCATCATCACAGAAAAAGTCTGAAATTCTCTAAAGAGGAAAATAATCCAATCCAAAGTGATGATCCATATAAATTCATGTCTCTCCTATTTATGCACTTATTAGGAGTTTGAATTACCTAATTTGAGCCTACATTAGCGCATCAACTAAAATAATGTGCAAATAACTATCTATTGGTGACAAGCCCACTAAACTAGCTCATAAATAAAATAATGAACCTCTGAAGAGGTCGAATGATCAGTAACGCGTGTCATTGGGTTCTCTAAGAGGCCTCATGAAGTCCATAAGTGCCAAAATGATGAGTTGGACTTCCAAAAGCAATGGACAAGGGGTTGGCCCCTTGTTCTCCACATAATAAACTTGTGGTTCTTCCAATGGCTGTGAGGGCACACAAGTGACTTCATGGGTCTCCAAGTAAGTTGAAGATGCCTGTAGACCATCTACAAGGGCTTGGATGATGGTGTAAGTGGTGCCACATTAGCATACAAGTCTTGGGTCATTTTCCAAATGCATGGTACAATTGTGGGGCACGCTAGGCAATGGTGAACCAGGTGCATCTTCCCCATCCAATAGGTGAATCTTGAGCAATCTTGAACATCTATGGGGATCCATGGAGTGTTGTCTACTATTGTGGAGTCCCATGGCTCTTAACACACACCCTACATGTGCCAATGTAGCTCTATGGATGGTCAGGACCTCGTATAGGGAGACCAAACCCAAGATGGAGACCACCTGCAATCCTGCATAAGATCTAATGCATCCCCTAGCCTTCTATTACAACAACTAATCAAAGGAATTGAGTAAAAAAGCTTACAAATGATGGACCACAAGTGGGGACTTCATAATGGCTTGCCTTTCCACAACGGGCTTTGGCAAGTGCTAATGTATCCAAGTTCCAAATGGGGTTAACCAAGTATCCCAATAGGTGGTTTCTAATTCTAAAGGAGATAATATGTCCAAGGTACATCCTTTAAAAGGTGGTGGCATGTGATAAGTATTGGATGGAGTAGGGAGTGAAGAGGGGAAACTATGGGCCATAGGTTGGGGTACAAAGGTAGCTATTAAAAGGGAAGCCCACATTTGAGTATATAATGTATAGGAGGGAGAAATCGTGGTACATGTGGAGGCCCGACCTTGATTTTTCCTCCCTTCTTTATATGCCTTCTTCCTTTTTATGATTTTCTTTACTTAATTGCTTGGGGCTCAAAGGGTAAGAGCATGATGTGTGAGATATAGTAGTGGATACCCCCTTTTAAGGTAGGGCGGTTCATTTTCATGGGTTCCTATATGATGAAGGAGGCTCATAGAACCTGTAGGAACCAGGGTTATAGCCATAATGATGGGGTAGAGCTCATGTATTGGCTTTTCCCACGTGCTAAATGTGTTTGTCCCGACCATCTTTTGCATTTTGTGGTACATTTCCTCTTTAATGTGCTTAATTATGCTTTTACTTTTATTTTTAGCTGTGTCAACCTTTGAGGCATCGTTTCAGGCCCAACCCAAAGTGTGGGCAAGGGAAAGGGGAGAGCTAGCCCTATGTGGACCCAGTGGAGGAATGTGGACCTAGGTGGGAGAAATGATGATTTGGGTTATAATGAGTGGGAAGGGGGCAATATATGTGGATGAAGGAACAGGACTACACAACCAATACCATCCATAAAGCACAATGGTTAGTAAAAGACATCCCACGGGAATAGAATCCAAGGTTAATATTCAAAAGGGGTCTAGGGGACAAAAGCACAGATCTAGCCCATCCTTTTCGTCGAATCCCCCCATTAATTCATGCCCAGAAGTGTCCATGATAAGCAAATTACAATACTCAATTGCCAAATGACAAGGCATACCTTTAGGATCGGGAGGCCCACGTTCGAACATACGATCATGACAGATGGGTGAGGGACCACATGCCTAGCTTAGGTGGCAAGTGGCACAACGAGTTAATCGGTGGTTGCAAGGCGCTGCTGGCTTTTGCATGAGGACCATCTTGGAGAAATTTTTTCTCCTAGGGATATCACCCACAAAATTGTGGTTAACATGGCCTCTTGCGTCAGCCTTTTCAGCCTTCCTAAGGCTGGACATGACCCTTAGGAGTTGTGGCCTCCCTTCCTTACCTTATCCCCAGGCCCAAAAGGCCTTGGCCTCCTCTTTGGCCCTCCTAGAACTGCCGCAAGCCCTTCGTCTAGCTCCCCTCGGCCTCCTCTCTGTCCGTCCTCCTTCGCTCCCCTCTGATCTCTCTTTTCCTTTAGCCACAACCCTAGAAGGGCTTGTGACTGCCTCTTTTGAGGCCTCCCAAGGGTACCACAAGCCTAAGGGCCTTAAAACCTTAGGCCACAAACCCTTGAGGGCCTTTCTTCCCTCCTTAGCCCAAATAACAACCTCTTTGGGGTTGTCGTAAGGCCTGTTAGGCCTTTTACCCTAGCCGCAGGCCTATTGAGGTCTTTGTCCTTCCATTTTGACCTTCCTCTTACCCTCTTTGACCCTAAATTGACATATGCTTATCTCTGAAATTTTCCTAGACTGATTGTGGGTGTATTTTGCAAATAAATATGGTGTTAAAATTGGCAACTAGGGCCAAACTCCATTTGGGTCATCTTATTTATGGCAGATGATATTTTTATTGGATCCCTCTCATCGAGAGGTGTAGGATTGATCTAAAGATCATCCGATTCCAAAAAGTATTCATGGAATTATGAATTTATTTGTGTTATAAGACAAATTGTCAAGTCAGCCAGTGACTTGTGTATGCTCAGAAGCCCAATAGTCATGTCTATTCATCATCTACGTTTTAGTATAAATAGGAGAGAACTTGAAGTCATTTGAGACACAAACTCTTCATGTGATCTCCTCCTCTCCACGTTTTGGGTTTTTGGTGAAGGAGAAAGACACTAAGAGTACACTGGCCGCAATAGATGATGCCCTAGCCGCAGTAGCTGATGCCCTAGCTGCAGTGATGCCCTAACCGTAGTAAGTCACAGGCTTATGAGGAAATCTAAACGCAGTCAATGGAGATAGCTAAAACGCAGTCAATGGAACAACAAGAAGACTTGTTTATGAAGTCAAGGAGACACGTTCATGCAGAGAAAGAATCTCACATTTCCTCTGAAATCTTGCATGAAGAAGTAGAGCCACAATAAGGATTTGACTGCACCTTGTTTAGGTACAGTCATGATCTGAAATAAATGGGGACAGCTAAAACATAGTCAATGGAACAGCAAGGAGACTCTAAACGCAGTCATGAAGACTCATTTATACGCTGTCATGAAGATCTCAAGGAAAATTACAGTGAGTAGAGTATAGAGAACTCGGATACTTCTGATGTTTTGAAGAGCAGTTACAGGATGGATGTTGGAAGTTTTTCCACTATATTTTCAGCCTCCTCACTATCTTGTTATAGTTTCAGCCTCCTCCCAGTCTTGGTGATCACAGTCATCACTGAAGCAACATTATAGTCTCGGAATACTTGTGAAGACAAGGGTCTTGAAGTGACACTCTTTGTCTCAGACTACTTTCTAGATACAGTCATAGTCCCGACATAATTATGATGAGAAGGATTCCAGTGATCCCACAGAAATGCACTCTGTCTCATGAACATGGTCATGACCTCGGCATAGTGATCTCAGTCATAATGAAGAATGATAAAGATGAACAGTCTCAGATCATGATAACCTACAGTAAGGTGCAGGAATATGTAGAGACCACCTCTGTAGCAATCTCAAAGGGTAGCATGATGATGGAAGATGCAGCATAATGGGCAGCATGATGATGAGAGCAGATGAGAGCAGCTCAGTCATCAAGGTCCAGCACTATGATGGTACAGCATGGTGCTACACGGTAAGGTGCAACAAATGGACGAAATGCAACACTATGATAGGTGAAGCAGTCACCTTGGAGAATCAGTTGAAGCAGAATGTCTTCAACTGATCTCATGCATCATCATTATAGGAGATGATCTATGCTCAGATCTAGATAAGTCAAAGTGTTGACTTCTATTGTAAATGTACTATCTCTCTCTGTTGAACTTTGAAGAACATAAAAGAAGAATTGATCAAGGGTTTCCCCACATTGGGGTTTGTCCCTGGCTAGCGCCACATCTTGTGTCCTCTTGTCTTGGCTTGTCTTCTGTGATTTATATTTATGTTCTATCTATAGTTTACTTTAATGCTGATATGATTGCTAATCTGGAAAAGATATTGAGCTAACTATGAAAATTGAAATAATTGCTCTAACGTAGAACATACATAAAATCAACATGGTATCAGAGTTGAGGTGAAGACAATGCCCAAGCAAGAGTGAAAGAGAAATCACTGAAG
Source organism: Pinus tabuliformis (assembly GCA_031772625.1). Classification (NCBI taxonomy): domain Eukaryota; kingdom Viridiplantae; phylum Streptophyta; class Pinopsida; order Pinales; family Pinaceae; genus Pinus; species Pinus tabuliformis. The sequence goes on along the minus strand of CM062817.1, from coordinate 1,702,432,418 downwards.
ACAATTGGGAAAGGACAAAAGGATCAATGGGTTCCTCATCCCTCTTCAAATTCACCGAGGGTGAAGTGGAAGCAGAGAATATTATCACAATGGCGCAACAGAAGTTTTTGATGGCCTACTTAAAGATCACTTAATTGGGAAGTTCAGATCTAAGGGTGGAAGGAAAGGCAGATGCCTTGGTTGCAATAAGTTCGGCCATTGTGCAAAGGAGTGTCTGAATGGTAGAGACACATCTCTTGACGAAGATAACAATCATTCGAGGGACATCTTCAGTGATTAGAGGAATGACAAGTAATGTTGGTCATCAAGGAAACGGTCGACTCTTCATAGAAAGCAAGGAACCCCAGGTATGAAGAATCAAATGTTGTTTCTAATAAGATAAAGAAGTGTTATCTTGTATTGGCCCTTTCCTTCAGATTCTTTGGGAATCTGGCTTATTGATTGTAGTGCTTCAAGTCACTTCATCGGATAGTAAGGTGCACTCTCTAATTTGGTAGAGATGGAAACAATCGTGGGATTATACTTGGAGCCGATGCCACCTATCCTAGAAAGGGTGTAGCGAATGTTATCCCTCAATTGAATGAGGGTAACTCAATTCATTTACAAAATCTCTTTTATGTACCTGATCTTAACAAGAACTTGATGTCCATTGCAGCAATGGAAGTCAAAGGTTTTAGGGTGGCACTCCTCGATGGAAAGGTACATGTTTGAAAATAGAATTTTCAAAGATGTTTTTGAGTTCAAGGTTGTATCAAGTTGCAAGAAGTCCACTTGGGACCATGTCCATTGACACATAGCACCGAAGGTCTGTGAGTCAGATGGTGATAGGGATGCTTGAATTCAAAAAGAGCATGAAAGTACATGTCTGAGATGTACCAAAGGAAAATCTTACAAGGGGACCATTCCCCTCATGTAGCAAGTCCACAGGTTTGGAACAACCCTAGGAGTTTGAGATTCATGATCGGGAATCTCATGTATACAGGTGGAAGAAAGCCCTCTATGGCTTGAAGCAAAACTCCCCGGGCGTAGTATGAGAGGACTGATAACTGTCAGATGAAGCTGAGATTCACTAGGAGTGAAACCGATCCAAACCATTATCCGAAGGTTGTGGATGATAGACCTCTCATACCAACACCTTATGAGGACGACCTATTTCTGACAGGTGCAGACCCTCTCATTTGCAGAAGTAAGAGGGAGTTGGATTCTGGGTGTGGAATGATAAACTGCAAGCCTGTGACTACCTCGAGGATCTTAACTTTCATAATTTATATGGTAGTGATGTCGGACCAGATTTGGGAAATGCCTATGAGTTTCATAAACTCATTCACGTTGATGTTCTTGGTGAACTTTCGTCTGGACATATGTTTTGCAGTTAGCATGGTGAGCTCATATTTGGTTGAGCCTCACTGGATTGGTGCCAAGAATCTTCTGAGATATCTTCAGAGCACAATCTCTCATGGATTGAGATACACTGCCGGAAATATGAAACTGCATGATTATTCGAATGCTGAGTGGGCAGGCAGTGTGGAGGATCACTAGAGCACTTCCCAGTGCTGGTTCTCTTTGGATTCTGCTTCGATATCATGGATGAGCAGGAAGCAGAAATCGGTTGCTATAAGCACCGCTGAGACCGAATACACAGCTGCATGGTTGCAGAAGCTCTTAAGTGAGCTGTTTGTACACATGATGAATACCACTGTGATTCTCTGTGATAACTAGAGGTGGGATTCAATTATTGAGGAATCCCGTATTTGATAGTTGCTCCAGCAGACAAACATCAAATACTGCCTTATCTAGGATATGGTAAGTCGATGAGCAAGGTAAGATGATGTACAGGTTGCAGAAATTTTGTCAAAGCCCCGGGGAAAGGTCAAATCTATGACTTTCCCGAACGACTTGGAGTTATTGAGGGACCTTCTTATGAGGGTCCTGCATGTTGCATGCATTGAGCTCTGAGAGCTCTGGGGGGCTTGGGGTACTTACTGGAGCAACATATGACGACAGGGCAACTCACCCTCCCTTGGTGGTGCGCTATGAACATGATGATTAGTTCTGCTGTGGGCCAGGATGATTCGTTCTTCGAGGCGACTATGGAACAGGATGATTAGTTCTCCTGTGGGCCTAGATGATGTGTTCTCCATGGCGATTGTGGAACAACATGATTCGTTCTCCTATAGGCCAGGATGATTAGTTCTCTGTGGCATTCATTGGATAGGATGATTCGCTATCCTGTGGTAGGATGATTTGCTCTCCTGTGGACAGGATGATTAGTTCTCCTGTCGAGGCATCCTACCCATGCAGTCCGAGACTCATGGGAAGTACCTCTCATATGATCAATGAGCAGGGAAATGAGGATAGGGACCATAGTAGTACCGATGGACGCATCATTGTATCTACTGTACTCCCTATGCTAGGATGACCTTCATTGATCTGGGATCAATGATACTGGTCTGGGACCAGTGAGAGTGGTACATACTCTAAAACTGACTTCGGGTCAGTAGAGGACTAGTCTGGGACCAGTGGTACACACTCTGAGACTGACTTCGGGTCAGTGGAGAATGGTATGAGACATTCTCGATCAATTCTTCTTCTTCATGGTTGAGTAGAGTAGAGCAGAGCTGAGTAGAGTTGAGCTGAGAAGAGCTAAGCAGAGCAGAACTGAGCCGAGTAGAGCAGAGCAGTGTAGGGCACTGATGGCAAAGATAGTATAGCTGGACATATGAATCAATGGATGGAGTTCTTGCTAGTTGAGAGGGAGTGTTAAAATTGGCAACTAGGGCCAAACTCCATGTGGGTCATCTTATTTATGGCAGCTGATATTTTTATTGGATCCCTCTCATCGAGAGGTGTAGGATTGATCTAAAGATCATCCAATTCCGATAAGTATTCATGGAGTTATGAATTTATTTGTGTTATAAGACAAATTGTCAAGTCGGCCAGCAACTTGTGTAGGCTCAGAAGCCCAATAGTCATGTCTATTCATCATATACGTTTTAGTATAAATAGGATAGGACTTGAAGTATTTTGAGACGCACACTCTTCATGTGATCTCCTCTTCACGTTTTGGGTTTTTGGTGAAGGAGAAAGACACTAAGAGTACGCTGGCCGCAATCGATGATGCCCTAGCCGCAGTAGCTGATGCCCTAGCCGTAGTGATGCCCTAACCACAGTAAGTTGCAGCCTTATGAGGAAATCTAAACGCAGCCAATGGAGACAGCTAAAATGCAGTCAATGAAACAGCAAGAAGACTTGTTCACGCAGTCAAGGAGACACGTTCACGCAGAGAAAGAATCTCTCATTTCCTCTAAAATATCGTATGGAGTAGAGTTGCAATAAGGATTTGACTGCACATCGTTCAGGTACAATCATGATCCCAAATAAATGGAGACAGCTAAAACACAGTCAATGGAACAACAAGGAGACTCTAAACGCAGTCATGAAGACTCGTTTATACGTTGTCATGAAGATCTCAAGGAAACATATAGTGAGTATAGTATAAAGAACTTGGATACTTCTGATGTTTTGAAGGGCAGTGACAGGATGGATTTCGGAAGTCTTTCCACTACATTTTCAGCCTCCTCACTATCTTGTTATAGATTTAGCCTCCTCCCGGTCTCGATGATCATACTCATCATTGAAGCAACATTATAGTTTCGTAATACTTATGAAGACAAGGGTCTTGAAGTGATACTTTTTGTCTCAGACTACTTTCTAGATACAGTCATAGTCTCTACATAGTGATCCCACATAAATGCACTCTGTCTCATGAACATGGTCATGACCTCGACATAGTGTTCTCAGTCATAATGAAGAATGATAAAGATGAATAGTCTCAGATCATGATAACCTACAATAAGGTGCAGGAATATGTAGAGACCACCTATGTAGCAATCTCAAAGGGCAGCATGATGATGAATAGGGCTGCATGATGATGGAAGATGCAGCATAATGGGTAGCATGACGATGAGAGTAGAGGAGAGCAGCTCAGTCATCAAGGTCCAACACTGTGATGGTACAACATGGTGTTACACGGTAAGGTGCAGCAAATGGATGAAATGCAACACTACGATAGGTGAAGCAGTCACCTTGGAGAATCAGTTGAAGCAGAATGTTTTCAACTCATCTCATGCATCATCATTATAGGAGATGATCTATGCTCAAATTAGATAAGTCAAAGTGTTGACTTCTATTGTAAATGTACTATCTCTCTCTCTGCTGAACTTTGAAGAACATAAAAGAAGAATTGATCAAGGGTTTCCCCACATTGGGGTTTGTCCCTGGTTGGCGCCACATCTTGTGTCCTCTTGTCTTGGCTTGTCTTCTACGATTTATATTTATGTTCTATCTGCAGTTTACTTTAATGCTGATGTGATTGCTAATCTAGAAAAGATATTGAGCTAACTATGAAAATTGAAATAAATTGCTCTAACATAGAACATACCTAAAATCAACATATGGCCCAAAGCTTGTGTTTCAGGTATCAAGTCATTGAACAAAATTTTACACAAGTTGGGCTAGTAAACTTCAAGGCGTAGGGCTTAAGGGTTTGATCATCTAACCTTTATCCCTTCATTGTTTCATTTCAGCAAGCAAATCAACTCATAATAGTCATAAAAAACGTCGTAATTTGCCTTGAAATTCATCTTAGAAGTTGCTTGACATACTAAGGAATAAATTGTTGATTTTTGGTAGCATCGGATGTGCTTTAGCAATGAAAATTGGTGGAGAGGCTAAGGCACACAAAATCTCCAAGACCCAGGAATCGTTTGGATAAATTCCACCTGGATGGAGAGATATTAAAATAATTAATATTGTTAATGGGGTTCCTAAATCTAAACTTAGGAAAATTAAAATATTAATGTGTATTAATATAAAATGGGTGAGAAAGTTCTAAATGACGAGGATCAAACCAAATCTAATCTTAGCCATTGATTAGGGACTTAATGTCAGTTGTTGAATTGTCAACAGGAAAAGTATAAGAGGAGGCTTGAGGGTTAGTTAGTGTTAAGTTATGGTATGTTCTATGCTTATAACAGTTTACTTATTTTTCTTATTATATTCCATCGATTAGCAATCACATGTACATAAAGTAAAGTGCAGATAGAACATTAAACGATCGACAGAAAACAAGCCAAGACAAGAGACACAAGATGTGGCGGCTAGCCAGGGACAAACCCCACAATGTGTGGGGAAACCCTTTGATCAAATCTTCTTTTATCTTCAATAATTCAGCAGAGAGAAATAGTACAATAAATCTGATTCATATTAGCAGTAGCAAACCCTAGATCAGTAGCATCAGCATTAGAGGCTTCATTATCAAACTAGGGCAGACCATATCTCACAAACCGACAGTCGGATTGACTTCATTCCACCACCAAAAGTTTCGGCTTCCAGAGGAGGTTCAGATGAACCTACAGCGCAGTTCAGATGAGGAGATCTTCTAGGCCATGCAAGTCAATCTTTACTTCTGCAGTTGCAGCTTCAGTTTTAGCAGTTTCCGGCTTCAAACTAGGGCAGTCGATATCTTGCAAACCGTTCGTCGGATTGACTTCATTCCACCACCAAAAGTTGCGGCTTTCAAAGGAGGTTCAGATGAACCTATAGCGCAGTTCCAAAGAGGAGATATTCTAGGCCACACAAGTCAATCTTTACTTTTGCAGTTGCAGCTTCAGTTTCAGCAGCTTCCGACTTCATATGTGTGAGAGAGAGAGACCCATTTCAGCGCAGTAGAGAAGAGACTCATATCTGCGTAGTAGAGAGAGAGAGATGTGATGAGATGAGTGAGTCCAAATGAGGAAAAGTCCTCTTATATTTATACACAACGTTGGTGGGTGAATAGATGCGACTGTTGGGCTTCTAAGCCTACTTGAGTTGTAGGTCGGCTTGATAATAATTCCATAATCAAAATAAATTCATATCTCCATGAATACTTATCGGAATCGGATGATCTTTATATCAATCCTACACCTCTCGACGAGAGGAATCTAATAAAAATATTATCAGCCATGAATAAGATGATCCACATGAAGTTTTGCCCTGGTTGCCAATTTTAACACTCCCTCTCAACCATGGAGAACTTCATCTGCAATCCGTCTATCGGTCGTTACTATTCATCCATCAAATGCACTGCCTTGTACAGCCTGACCCTTGCCCTGTTCTGCTCTATTCTGCCTGTTCTGCTTTGTTTTGTTCTGCCCTGCACTGATCTGTACTGTTTTGTTCTGTTCTGCTCTGCTCTTGCATTGTTCTATTCTACTTTGCTTTTGTCCGAATTATGAAGAAGAAGAAATGATCGAGGATGTATCATACTGACTCAAAGTCAGTCTCAGAGTATGTACCACTAGTCCCAGACTAGTCTCAACCAACTCGAAGTCAGCGTCATAGTGAGTACAACTCCAATGGTCCCAGACCAATATCATCCTCCATTGACTCAAAGTCAGTCTCAGAGTATGTACCACTGATCCCAGACCAGTCTCAACCGACCCGAAGTCAGCGTCATAGTATGGTACAACTCCTACCACTGGTCCCAGACCAGTATCATTGATCCCAGATCAATGGAGGTCATCCTAGCGTAGGGAGTACGGTAGTTACAACGATGCGTCCATCGGTACTACTATGGTCCCTAACTTCATTTCCCTGCTCATTGATCAGATGAGAGGTACTTCCCATGAGTCCCAGACTGCATGGGTAGGATGCCTTGATAGGAGAACTAATCAATCCTGTCCTCACAGGAGAACACATCAATCCTGCTACAATTGCCATGGAGAACACATCAATCCAGGCCTCACAGGAGAACACATCAATCCTGCTACAATTGCCATGGAGAACACATCAATCCAGGCTGCCATGGAGAACACATCAATCCAGGCCTCACAGGAGAACTAATCATCCTGCTACACAGGAGAGCGAATCATCCTGTTCCACAAGAGAGCGAATCATCTTGTCCCACAAGAGAGCGAATCATCTTGTTCCAGTGTGCACCACCAGGGGAGGGTGAGTCACCCTGTGGTCATATGTTGCTCCAGTAGGAACCGCAAGCCCTCAGAGCTCCCAGAGCTCAATGTATGCAACATGCAGGACCCTTGTACAAGGGTTTCTTGCCGACTCCAAGTCGTTTGGGAAAATCACAGATTAGATCTTTCCTCAGGGCTTTGACAAGGTGTATCAACCTGTACATCATCTTAATGTGATGGAGCTTCCTTGCTCATCGACTTACCATATCCCAGATGATGTCTATCTGCTGGAGCAGTTGACGAATATGGGATTCCTCAATAATTGAATCCCACCTCTGGTTGTTACAGAGAATCACAGTGGTATCCAATGTAAATCCAAACAGCTCACTCAAGAGCTTTCGCAACCAGACTGCCTCACACGAGGTTATGCTAGCAATAATATATCCTGCTTCGGCGGTGCTCAAAGCCACCGACTTCTGCTTCCTGCTCATCTAGGATATAGAAGCAGATCCCAAGGTGAAACAATACTCGGAAGTGCTCTTACAGTCCACCACACTGCCTGCCCAATCAACATCAGTATATCCAAGTAGTCTCACATCTCCGGCAGTGTATCTTAATCCATGAGAGATTGTGTCCTGAAGACATCTCAGAAGATTCCTGGCAACAATCTAGTGAGGCTCAACCAAATATGAGCTCACAATGCTAACTGCAAAACATATGTTCGGACGGAGGTTCACCAAGAACATCAATGCGAATGAGTTTTTGAAACTCAGAGGCATTTCCCAAGTCTGGTCCGACATCACTACCATATAACTTCTAAAAGTTAAGATCCTCGAGGTAGTCACAGGCTTGCAGTCCATCATACCGAATCTTTCCAATATCTTTACCACATATTTTCCTTGAGATAGGAAAATTTCCCTTGGCTTCTGCCACACTTCAAGTCCTTGGTCCTTCATTTCAAATTCAGAAGCCAACTCCCTCTTACATTTGTGAATGAGAGGGTTTGCACCTGTTAGAAAGGGGTCATCCACAGACAACACCAGTATGAGAGGCTTGTCATCTTCAACCTTAAAGTAAAGGTTAGGATCAGCTTCACTCCTAGTGAATCCCAGCTTCATCAAGTAGCTATCCATCCTCTCATACCATGCTCGGGGTGCTTGCTTCAGCCCATAGAGAGCCTTCTTCAACCTGCATACATGAGATTTTCAATCATAAATCTCAAATCCTTCGGGTTGCTCTATGTAGACCTCTTCTTTGATCAAGCCGTGCAAGAATGCAGTCTTGACATTCATCTGATGTAGGTTCCATCCTTGTGAAGCGGCAAGGGCTATGATCGAGCGGATGGTCGTATGTCTGGAAACAGTTGCAAATATCATAGTCTATACCTCCCTTCTGGGATAAACCACGAGCAACAAAATGAACCTTATACTTTTCCATACTTCCATTTGCTGCATGCTTTATCTTGTAAAGCCATTTTGAAGTAACAATTGTCATGTCCAAGGTCTGGGAACTACTTCCCAGACATCATTCTCCATAATAGACTCATATTCTATGGTCATAGCATCCTTCCATAGTTAATGCTTGATGACATCTGAGAATGATGAAGGTTCATTTTGTATGATCGTGCTCATGATGGTCAGGTATCCCTGATACCTGTTAAGTTTCTTACTTTGATGGAAGGTTCCTCAGGGTGCAGCATGTCCTTCAGCATCATCAAGTATCCCCCTAAGCCATGAAGGCCTCTTCCTAGAAGAGGAAGGCTCATGTGGATGAGGATCAATCGGATCCATGGGTTCTTCTACATCAGGCATTGATTCATCATCCTTTTCTTTCGGTTCCCTGGTGTCGGCTTCTTGAGAGCTACTCAAAGTCAGCAGATTGTCCACCTTGCTGAGAGCCATATCTTTGTCAAAGGTGACATCATGACTAATCACGATGACCGGTGGTGAACATTTTTTCAGGAGTTTAGGAACCCAATGCTTGATGAGGGCATCGATTTTGTACATATACGGCGGTGATTGTAGTTTTAGCCCATAGAAACTTTGGAAGTCTTTGATCATGTAGCATGGCCCGGATAGCTTCCATCATCGTGTGGTTCTTCCTTCCCACCACACCATTCTGCTCAGGAGTATGTGGTGTAGTAGTCTCCCTCTTAATGCCAACCTCAGGTATGCCTGAGTAAACCAATTGTAATATATCGGAGGTCTTGCTTTGGCTTGAGGGGAATGGTCCCCTTTTGAGCTTTCCTTTGGCACATCCCGGACATACACCTTCTTTCTCTACTTGGAATTTTGGCATCCCTGTTACCATCTGTCTTACATCAGGTAGAGCTTTGTAATGAAGGTGGGCAAACCTCCGATGCCAAAGTTCGGATTAAAGAGTTGTGTCACGAGACATGACACCTAGTGGACTTCCATCGACCTGATATAATGAATCAACACTAAACCCAAGAGTAAAGGCATCTTTAACATTATTTTTCCATATACATACCTTGCCATTGTTGAAGGTTACCTTGTAGCCTTTGTCGATAGAGTCCCGGATGATCTTCTTTGTTTTGACTTCTCCATTTTTCCATTTGTTTCAGGCAGCAGCAGATGCATTTGATGAAGGCTCAACAATATTGCCTCTTACATGGTCCAACACTCCTTGATCTTCAAGGGTTAGATCGATAGACATCTTCCATCCGTGATAGTCAGCTTTCTCACGGAGCTTGTCTTCGGCAGGAAAGAGTGTTGAAGACCCCATAGTTCTTTTAGGATAGCCTTGCCAATCTTCTCTTCAATGATTGCTCTTGCTCTTGCTCGGGCTTTGTCTTCACCTCAGCTCCAATACCATGTTAAGTTATGGTATGTTCTATGCTTATAACAGTTTACTTATTTTTCTTATTATATTCCACCGATTAGCAATCACATGTACATAAAGTAAAGTGCAGATAGAACATTAAACGATCGACAGAAAACAAGCCGAGACAAGAGACACAAGATGTGGCGACTAGCCAGGGACAAACCCCACAATGTGTGGGGAAACCCTTTGATCAAATCTTCTTTTATCTTCAATAATTCAGCAGAGAGAAATAGTACAATAAATCTGATTCATATTAGCAGTAGCAAACCCTAGATCAGTAGCATCAGCATTAGCGGCTTCATTATCAAACTAGGGCAGACCATATCTCACAAACCGACAGTCGGATTGACTTCATTCCACCACCGAAAGTTTCGGCTTCCAGAGGAGGTTCAGATGAACCTACAGCGCAGTTCAGATGAGGAGATCTTCTAGGCCACGCAAGTCAATATTTACTTCTGTAGTTGCAACTTCAATTTTAGCAGTTTCCGGCTTCAAACTAGGGCAGTCGATATCTTGCAAACCGTTTGTCGGATTGACTTCATTCCACCACCAAAAGTTGCGGCTTTCAAAGGAGGTTCAGATGAACCTATAGCACAGTTCCGAAGAGGAGATTTTCTAGGCCACGCAAGTCAATCTTTACTTTTGCAGTTGCAGCTTCAGTTTCAGTAGCTTTCGACTTCACATGTGAGAGAGAGAGAGACCCATTTCAGCGCAGTAGAGAAGAGACTCATATCTGCGCAGTAGAGAGAGAGAGATGTGATGAGATGAGTGAGTCCAAATGAGGAAAAGTCCTCTTATATTTATACACAACGTTGGTGGGTGAATAGATGCGACTGTTGGGCTTCTGAGCCTACATGAGTTGTAGGTCGGCTTGATAATAATTCCATAATCAAAATAAATTCATATCTCCATGAATACTTATCGGAATCGGATGATCTTTATATCAATCTCACACCTCTCGACGAGAGGAATCTAATAAAAATATTATCAGCCATGAATAAGATGATCCACATGAAGTTTTTCCCTGGTTGCCAATTTTAACAGTTAGAGATACACCAAGTTGATCAAGTATTCAATTTTTTGGGGTAGGGTTTGCTTAGAAATCGAGTTAGTGATCTGTTGCAGCAAGGGGCAATTTAGTAGAAGGTTGAGAATACATAGCAGAGAGGCAGAAAGAGTGCCACAGAGATAGTACAGAGGCTGAGGAGGCCAACGTAGAAGACATAGAGGGCCTAGAGGTTGACGCAGAGGGCCAAGAGGTTGATGCAGGTAGCGTCGAGGGCTGTAGTTGATGAGGCAGCGATGAGAAATTTTTGTAGGGCAGACTGAGAGATGATTAGCTGACACAGAGCTGTAGAGGGTGACGCAGTCTTTGGAGGGTGATATAGTTCCTGAGGGTAGCTTGGAGCAGCGTTCGCTGTCTAGCTAAGGGAACAATCGAAGTCACTGTGAGGCTATTCATCCAGTTGCTGATTAGCCGGAATATCCGTCTCCAAATAAATGTACTTCTGCCAAGGAAAATATTTGAGGAGTGAGCCATTTCTGGCACCCTAGTTGTATTCAGAAAACTGCATAATAATAAAACCCTCTTATCTGCTGCACTGGTTTTCTCGCATTGGGTTTTTCCAGGGACGATTGTCCAAAAATAATAGTTTTGTGTTGTCTCAGTTTATTTCAGTCGCTGATTTGTATATGTGTGAAGGCTACATTTGTGTTTATTTCATTTATATTAAAAAATAACTTGCTAATGGAATGAACAAGTAGGAGATAATAAACCAGATAATGCAGTAGGGATTTCTAATGTGTCAGAATTAGAAATTTCCACATAAATTGCATAATTTGAGCAATCATAGATTGGAATGAATCTTGATGTTTTGGTAACTGATATTTCTGCATCATAGGTCTGATATAACAATGGTAAATTTTGCATTTGAAAGGCTAATCCATCCAAATTCTTAAGTTGTTTAAGTATACTTGATACTTGGGTTTCTCTTCATCACATTGGGCAAGTATATGCACTTCAAATGTGGCATGTAAGCTAATTTATCTACTGCTATCATAAAATTTCCTACTCTTGTTATAAAATCTTTTACTGATGTCATAATAGTCATTTACTACTCATAAAAGAATCATTGGAACATAAAGTACACAAGTGTTTTGGTAGTTCTATATTTTTGTTAACTTGTTCGTAGTATTTACATTGTGTAAGTGACTAACATTGTGTTTCCTTGTGAGTTTATATGCTGCAAAGTTTATTCACATCTAATAAACTCACTCTATAAGCACATTTCAAATATTTGGTTTAAAGTGTTCCTAAGTTTCCCCAATTTAAGTGGTATTGAAATAACTTGTTTCATTTGCATATCTAATTGGCGGAAATCATTGGCAAAATATCATAATCATAAGAATTTTGGCATCTTGATGTGTTTATCTTAAATATTTGGCATCTTAAGTTCATTGGTTATTTGGCATCTTGTGGAATATTGTTGAAGTTTATACTTGTTATCTCTAAGCATTTGCCTCATTTAAGGATTTTCATTTTAATATTGTTAAGTACTCTTGATATAAGAAGATTCTCACTAAGTACTTAAATAACTCAAACAATCTTAACTCAAGACAAATCTCACTCATAATCTCTTGCATAAGCATACTAGGTCTAGATTGCACTAATAACTTACCTCTTAGCATAAGCTAGGTTGATAGAAATATAGGGCAACCCTTCTCATTTAGCTTGAGGGGCTTCGACAACTCTTTGGTGGTTAATATGGTGACCTTGCAGTTGTCAGAGCCACAACCCCTGCAGTGTTGAAGACATCGGGTGATAGGAGAACAACAGAAGATATCGTTAATCGGGCCCTAACCTGCTTCCTGTTTGCTTCCTTCCCACAACCTATCAGAATAAATAGATTCCCTCCGAAAGATACAAATATGGACTAAACATAGATTGGGCCACATGGATAAATAATATTAAGATGTTTATCCTAGTACTTGAACTTTTAAAGATTCCATCTCAAAGGGCATCTTTCTTCAGGTCTTTGAGTGTGCTTCAACAAAAAGATGACGGAAACAATCATCAAGACGAAGAAATTAAGTTAAAGGATATTAATTGTTATATGACTAATGAAAATCACGAGTCGTTCTTTCTTGCTTTGGATATAAATGACAGATTACTTCACAATTGCATGCTAGATTTTGGTGCATCTAAGAATGTTGTGACCAAGAAGCATGATGTGTGAGATATAGTTGTGGATAGCCCCTTGTAAAGTAGGGCGGTTCATTGCCCACTAGGGGTTTGGATAATCATGGGTTCCTATATGATGAAAGGGGGTCATAGAACCTATAGGAACCAGAGTGATGGCCATGATGGTGGGGTAGCGCTCATGTATTGGCTTTTACCCACATGTTAAATGTGTTTGTCCTGGCCATATTTTACATTTTTGATACATTTTCCTATTGAATGTGGTCAATTATGCTTTTACTTTTCTTTTTAGCTAGAACAACCTCCGAGGCATTGTTCTAGGCCCGATCCAAGGTGTGCACAAGGGGAAGGGGAGAGCTAGCCCTATGTCTACCTATTGGAGGAATGTTAACCTAGGTGGGAAAAATGATGGATGGGGTTATAATGAGTGGAAAGGGGGTAATATATGTGGAAGAGGAAGCAGGACCACGCAACCAAAATCAGGGTTACCGATGAAATACCATCCCTAAAGCCAAAGTGTCAGTAAAAGAGATTCCACGGGACTAGAATCCAAGATTAAGATCCAAGAGGTGTCTAGGGGACAAGAGCATAGACCTGGCCCATTCTTTCCATCAAATCCTCCCATTAATCCATGCCCATAAGTGTCCATGATAAGAAAACTAAAATACTCAATTACCAAATGACAAGGCATACCTTTAGGTTCAGGACACCCACCTTCAAACATACGATCATGACAGATGGGAGAGGGGCCACATGGTTGGCTTAGGTGGCAGAGAAATGGCACAACGAGCTAGTTGATGGTTGCAAGGGGCTGTTGGCTGCTGTCTGAGGACCATCTTGGAGCAATTTTTTTCTCCTAGGGATATCACCCACAAAATTGTGGGTAACGGCTGGCGGAACGTGATCTCTTGAAGAAGTGGACGAAGCTATTCGAACGAGAGGTCACGAGAACTCCAACAATCTCTTGGTTATCGTAGACCTGTTACTTGTGCATATAAAAGATGAAAAACACAAGGTAACATGCTTTCGCGACGTCTCATGATCGCACATGCTGCTGGTATGATTGTGGAAGCTAAATATCCACAAGTGTTTTGGACACCTTGCATTGTCCATTCATTGAACTTAGCACTGAAATCCATTGCTTCTGATGTGTTTTGGATTGGTAACATTATTTAGGATGCACGACATATTCGTAACTTTGTGCAAAATCATACAAATGCCCTCACTATCTACAAGGAGTACAACAATCTATCATTGTTGAAGATTGATGATACATGGTTTGTCTCTTCATTCATCATGTTGAAAGGGTTGAGGGAGGTCAAGACCACTCTTGGGGCCATGGTTATTTATGATTTTTGGTCTTTTTGGAGAAAGACAGATCAAGTAGCCTCTAAAAGAGTGAAGGACACAATGTTAGATGATGCTTGGTGGGAGAAGGTAGATCTAATTATTCAGATCATGGACCCTATCATTTCTTTGCTTCGATTTGTAGATACAGACAAACCCATCCTAGGAGAGGTTTATGAGGGATGAGATTCCATGATTGAGTCTATAGAGGAGCATTATTCTACAGAATGAGTGCCTCGAGTACAAGACATCACCAAAGGCATTTTGTGGTACTATACAAGATATTCTTGTCAACAGATGGGACAAGAATTGCACACCTTTACATTGTTTGGCTCACTCATTGAACCCAAAATACTACAGCCATGAGTGGTTGAATGGTGGACCTTCCCACAGATTCCCTCCTCACATGGATGGTGAAATCTCATGGTGGAGGAAAGATGCATTCAGGCGTGTTTTTCAGGATAGAGCATTGCTTAATGAGGTGGAGGATGCCTTTGTAGAGTTTTCCATTGGCACTGGTCGATTTGCAGGATATGATGTGATTGGAGACTGGGGGGCTAAGAAACCCTATTCTTGGTGGGAAAATCATGAGGCAACAAGCCCTCTTCTTCAGCAGTTAGCCATGAGGCTCCTCTCTTAGGCGATTTCATCCTCTTGTTGTGAGAGGAATTGGTGCACATATGGGAATTTGTATAGTGTGAAGAAGAGCAAACTTGAGCAGTCCAGGGTAGAGACAATGGTGTATGTGCACACCAACCTTCATCTTATTTACAGGCAGAGGGAAGAGTGGTTGAAGGGAAAGACAAAGATGTGGGATGCCTTTCCTAATGATATGGGTTTGGACAATAGCGTTGAGTTGGCATTGGCCAACATGGATCTCAATGATCCAGTGCTAGATCCTGTTACATTTGATGACGGTGATATTGTAGAGGGTTCATCCTCCACACCAGCAGATGCAGAGGCAACTATGGATACAGGGGAGGAGGAGGATGTAGAGGAGATCAGTCGTGACCATGATGATGAGGACATTGGTGTTGATTCTGATGATGACTATGAGGATTGATGACTTATGAGTCATGGGCTACCTACTTCCTTGAGGCTTGTCTATCTGTAGTTGTTTTATATTTTCTATTTCTATTTGCCATTGGCATTGCACTACCTATGTAACACATTTTGATTTGATGACTTAATGAGAAAACTACAGCTGTCAGTGTCTTTAACTTACTATCTTGTCTTTCTCTTATTGGATCATTGATGAATTGAATATGTATTATGATTTATCATTTATGAATTTAGAATTTATGATTCATTGATTTATGATTTATGATTTATGTGACAGTGACATGTATTTGATTTTTGTATGTACTATGCATGTTATAATGTTACTAACTTACTTTGTAAACAATAAAACTAACATCTAGATGAAGATCTATGTTTGAAATCAATGAATTTGTATAATTAATAAGAATTTGTGTAAGAAATATCTAATTTTTAATATATATATATATATATATATATTTAATAAAATAATATATAACGAATCCTACATGTCCTGTTCCAGGGGGTTAATGTGTTTGAATCCAACACTTGAATCCCTGTATCCTACGAATCTCGAATCCCCGTGTTAGGTTACTTAGGGTTCCAGGAGGGAAATCGAGGGTAGAGGGAGTCACACCAAGAAATTCTAGGAGGGAAGTAGAGTAGCAGCAAGATGGCAGTGAACGGGGTAAGAGACCAGGATAGACTGGACGGAGCCTCAAACTTCGTAGTCTTGAAGGCCAGAATCTTATCCGTTCTAGACAAGAATCGTGTAAAGCACTTCACCTTGAGAACGATAGCAATCCCAGTTGACCCAGCTGATAACGACAAGTACGAGGAGGCAATGGCGGGGGCCAAGAGCATCATTCTTGACGGGGTCAAGGACCATGTAGTACCACATATTTCCGAAAAGGACATGACAAATGGAATGTGGGAGGTCCTAAAGAAATTGTACCAACATACTTCTATGCAGAGAAGGATGTTATTAGAAAATCAGCTACGTTCATACCAGATGCAGAAGAGAGAATAGATCGACCCCTTCCTCAGTCGATTGAAGGAGATTCGGGATCAGTTGACTTCCATAGGATCCATGCCGGATCAAGAATTGATGGTGAGAATAACCTTGAATGCAGTCTCAGAAGACTGGAAGGTGTTTGTCTAGAGCATATTGGGCAGGGCAACCCTTCCAGATTGGGAGGAAATGTTGGCGGTTCTTCGCCAAGAAGAGATCAGAAGGTTGAGCAAGGTGGGGAACAACGACAAGGGGATTAGAATCAAGAAGGAAGAGGAGGTGGATGCTGCCCTAGCATTTGAGGGAAAGCAAGAGAAATGGAAGAAGAAGGACCTCTCCAAGTTCAAATTCTTCGAATATGGGGGGCTGGGTCATTATGTGACCAAGTGTCCAAGGAAGAAGAGCAAGGGAGAGGCCTCCAAAACCAAGGCTGCACCAGTAAGGGCAGAGAAGGAAGTGGAGATAGACGATGACTGTGCCATGAGTGCACGCACACCACTTGAGCGGAAGTGGGGAGACATCGATCTGTAGTCAGACGGACTACAGACGATGAGGGGCAGGATCCTCGAGGTACCCAGCCTCTTGGATTAGACCTTGCTACGGGAGCCCTAAATAGGAGTAGTAGTACTGGCAGATGTGGATGGAGCGACAAAGGGAGCTACAGTGCGAGATTCCCAGGACAACGTGAGGCAGCAGTGCGAGAAGCATGGGAGTGTTGCACCAGTGCAAGATGGCACAAAGAGGTGTGCAGTGGTGCGAGATGCATGGAATAGTTGCAGTAGTGTAGAGGTCAGAGAGGGAGCACTTGTCAGTGACAGAGGAAGCTTCAGCATCATGGGTGTCTCTAGCCTCATGGAAATATCAGAGTTGGGAGATTAGTTACTTACTGTTGATTTGGGGCAGCATCGGATGTGCTCTAGCCACGAAATTTGGTGGAGAGGTTGGGGCACATGAGATCTCCAATACCCAAAAAGGGTTTGGGCAGATTCTAAACAGATCAGGAGATATTAAAATAATTAATATTTTTAATGGAATCCCTAAGTCTAAACTTAGGGAAAATAAAATATTAATGTGTATTAATGTGAATCTGTATTAGAATGGTCCAAAAGACATGGATCAAGCCAGATCTAATCTTAGGTATTGATTAGGGACTTAATCTTGGCTGTTGATTTGTTAATGAGAAAAGTATAAGAGGCTTGAGGGTCATTTGGAGAATACACCAGAGTGAGTAGTCATTCTATTCTCTAGAGTGGGGTTTGCTTAGAGAGATAGAATTAGTGATCGGGAGATGCATCTGAGGGGCAATTGAGTAGAAAGAGGCAAAGAGGTAGAGATAGTGCCTGGAGAACAACGTAGTAGCCAAGGAGAGTGACGCAGAGCCAGCCAGGGCTCACAGGGCCACGCAAGGGTAGCCGGGAGCTGTGCAGAGCCTCAGAGAGCCTAGCGTGACTGGCGCAGAGGGGCAAAGGGCTGATGTAGGGCCTCCCAGGGCTGACGCAGACCCATCCGGGGTGACACAGGGTCATCGTGAGGTAGAGAGGGGTTGATGCAGTCCAGAGAGAGTCTGACGCTGGGGTTTCTGGGGAAGATTGGTGCTGAGTAGCTGCCAAAAGGATTATTCGGGGTTTCAGCCAGTAGATTTGTCAAAAACGGAGAGGTATTACTGCCAAAGAAATTCTCTGTTGGGTAGGCTAGTTTCGGCACCTAGATTGTACTCTGATATTTCTTAATAAGAAAACCCTCAGATAGCTGCACTGGTTTTCCCACATTTGTTTCTCTTTCTTTTAGTTGTTGATATGTAATATGTTGTGCATGCACTAGTGTTTATTTTCAGTAATTATATTGTGAATAACTTGTTAAGGAAAATAACAAGTAGGTAGGAATAAATCAGATAAAGTGCATGGAGGGTTTCTAACTAAGTAAACTTCGAAACTTCAACACTTACTTCTCAGTAACTGGGTTGCAGTGCAAAAATTAGCAGTGACAGTGCTATGGGCAGCACGATGCTATAGGATGAGAGGGAGTTGCAGTACGGATGTAGTAGTGGTAGTGGTAGGGCCATGGGTAGCAGTACAGGATGCAATAGTGCAGATAATGGGCAGCAAGCCCAGCATCAGCGCAGGGACCGATGCCGGATGATCAGGGTGATACTCAATGAGGAGTATTGCTAGAGCACAGTCCTCTCTAAGAGGGAGTGTTGATTTTGAGTAGCGTCGGATGTGCTCTAGCCACGAAAATTGGTGGAGAGGCTAAGGCACATGAGATATCCAATACCCAAAAAGGGTTTGGGCGGATTTTAAACAAATCAGGAGATATTAAAATAATTAATATTTTTAATGGAGTCCCTAAGTCCAAACTTAGGGAAAATAAAATATTAATGTGAATTAGTATAAAACTATGTTAGAATGGTCCAAAAGTCATGGATCAAGTCAAATCTAATCTTAGCTGTTGATTAGGGACTTAATCTCGGCCATTGATTTGTCAACAAGAAAAGTATAAGTGGAGGCTTGAGGGTCACTTGGAGAACACACTGAGTTGATCAAGATTTTGACTTTCTGGAGTTGGATTTGCTGAGGAAGTCGAGAGAGTGATCAGAGTTGTAGTTGAGGTGTAGTGAATACAAAAGCAGAGAGGTAGAGATAGCGCCAGGAGGATCAACATAGTAGTCGAGAGTGAGGGACGCAGAACCAGCCAGGCGTTCATGCAGAGACAGCCAGGAGCTGCGCAGTGCCTCAGAGGGCTAGCGTGGGTGATGCAGAGGGCCAAAGGGTTGACGTAGTGCCTCTAGAGGTTGACACAGGCAAAACCAGAGTGATGTTGGGCAAATGCTGGGCTAGAACGGCTGACGCTGTCCCTAGAGGTTGACATTGGGGTTTCGTGGGGCAGATTGGAGCTGTGAAGTTGCTGGAGTGATTATCCGGGGTTTCAGTCGGAACATCTGTCTCCGACTAAGAGGTACTATTGCCGATATTATTCTTTGTTGGGTGAGCTGGTTTTGGCACCCAGATTGTATTATGAAACTGCTTAATAATTAAAATCCTCAAATAGCTGCACCAACTTTCTTGCATTGGGTTTTTTCCGGGGACATTGGTCCAAAAACAACGGTGTCACTTGTGTGCTTGTTTTGTTTCCTTCAGTTGATGATCTTTAATGTGTTGAGCATGTACTTGTATTTATTTCCAGTATTTACATGGTAAATAACTTGTTAATTAACAGAACAAGTAGGTAGGAATAAATTAGTAAAGTACATGAAGGGTTTCTAACAGTTAAACTTAGAAATTCCAATAGTAGCACGTGATAAAGAGATGAATGGAGTAGGGAATGAGAAGAGGTAGCCCTAGGCCACACGCTGGATACAAGGGTAGCTAGTAAGAGGGAAGTCCACACTTGGGTATATAATGTATAGGAGAGAGAAATTGTGGTACATGAGGTGTCCTTGCCTTGAATTTTTCACCTTTCTTTGTGTGCCTTTTTCCTTTTATATTTTTTCTTTAATTAACTGTTCAGGGCTCAAGGGTAAGAGCATGATGTGTGAGATATAGCAGTGGATAGCCCTTTGTAAGGTAGGGCAGTTCATTGCCCACCAGGTGTTGGGACAATCTTGGGTTCCTATATCATGAAGGGGGATCACAGAACTTGTAGAAACCAGGGTGATGGCCATGATGGTGGGGTAGAGCTCATTTATTGGCTTTTTCCCACGTGCTAAATGTATTTGTCCCGAATATCTTTTGCATTTTCTGGTACATTTTCTTGTTGAATGTGGCCAATCATTTTAGCTGCATTAACCTCTGGGGCATTATTCCAGCCCTGACCCAAGGTGTGGGAAAGGGGAATGAGAGAGATAGCCCTATGTGGACCCAGTGCAGGAATGTGGACCCAAGTGGGAAAAATGATGAATGGGGTTATAATGAGTGGAAAAGGGGCAATATATGTGTGAGAATTTCTGAATCTACACATCAGAAATTCTACTGCAATCACTGGTTTATTGTCTCCTACTTGTTCTTTACATTCAACAAGTTATTTAATTAGTTATACACTGATGAAAACACTATTGCAGACTACACATACATACAGATCATGAACTGAAATAAAATGAGACAATCACACAAGGGACACCGTTATTTTTGGACAATCGTCCCCGGAAAACCCAATTCGGGAGAGGGTTTGTATTATCAAGCAAATTTTTGAATACAACTAGGGTGCCAATTCTGGCTTACCCAATAGAGAATAAGTACCTCTATTCGGAGACAGATATTTTGGCAAATCCAGCAACTGGATGATCAAACCCCACAGATGACAATGTTGTTCCCAGTGCTGGGCAGTGATGGCTGCTCCAAGCTCTGTGCCACCCTCACATTGAGCCTTCCTTGCTCAGAAAAATATATGTTGAACTGCTACTCTCTTTGCCTCACAGAAACCCCAGCGCTGCCTCTAAATGATTGCGTCAGCGACTCTGGCTTCTGCGTCACCCTCTCTAGAGCTGTGTTGTCTCTCTTGGTGTTGCCCTGCTTCTCTACTATGTATTCTCGGCCTTGGACTGAAGTCCCTCTGCCAAACTGTCCCTCCCACTGTAACTCAAATCACTAGCTCGACATTCTCAGCAAACCTCACCCTAGAAAAATCAAACTCTTTCATCTCTCAGGTGTATCTCCAACTAACTCTCAAGCCTCCTCTTACACTTTTCCTATTGATGAATCAATGGTCGAGATTAAGTCCCTAATCTATGGCTAAGATTAAAATAGACTTGATCCTCGTCACTTAGAAGTTTCTCACCCATATTCTTATTAATACCCATTAATATTTTTATTTTCTTAAGTTTAGACTTAGGAACCCATTAAAAATATTAATTATTTTAATAACTTCTCATCCGGGTGGAATTTCTCAAACGATTTCTATGTTTTTGAGATCTCATGTGTTCTAGCCCCTCCACAAAATTTCGGAGCTAGAGCACATCCGATGCTACCCAAAATCAACACTCCCTCTTAGCGAGGAATGTGCTCTAGTAACACTTCTCAATAGAAGTACTACATTGATCCATTGCATCGTTCCTTTGTGCTGTTGATGCTTGGCTTGATGCTCTTCATCCACTGCACTGTTGCTTGTTGTACTGCTGCCCGTGACTCTGCCACTGTCACTGCTACATTTGTATTGCAGCTCCCTCTCAAAATGCTGCCTCATGCTGCCCATAACACTGCCACTGCTAACTGCTGCACTGCAACTCAGGTGCTGAGATGTAAGCAACTAAACTTCACCCAAGAATTGAGATGCTGGTCAGTTTGGATGCCTCGTGATGTTGAAGCTACCTCTGCTGCTAATCTGCGCTGCTGCAAACTGCTTTGTGCCTCTCGCACTGCTACAACATCCACTGCACTCCCTCAAACTTTGGCACTCTAGCTCTACCACTGTCACTCCATCGCACCTTCCTCCCACTGACACCCGTCATTATGCTACTGTCATTAAGGGCTCCGGTAGCCATATGTGGTCCAAGGATCCTGCCCTCGTGTAGTCTTCTCGACTACAACTGGATGTCGCCCCAACTCTTCTCCAGAGGTGCATGAGCACGCATGGCACAATCGTCATCCTCGCTTTCCTTGTCAGCTTTTGCTAGAGCAGCCTTTGAGTCAGAAGCCTCCCCCTTTCCCTTCTTTTAGGGGCACTGAGTAGCATAATGTCCCAGTTCCCCACAATTGAAGCATCTGACCTTGGTTATGTCCTTCTTTCTCTTTTGCTGCCCTTGCTGTCCCAATGATGCGAGAGATGAATTCTCTTCCTCCTCCTTCTTGACCCGAACTCCCTTGCCACTACTCCATGTCTTGGTCAACATCCTGAGCTCTTCTTGTTGAAGAGTTGCCCACATCTCCTCCCAACTGGGGAGAGTCGCTCTACCCAAGATACTTTGGACAAATGTCTCTCAGTCCTCGGTGACTGCATTCAAGGCAGTCCTAACCATGAACTCTGGATCTGGTGTAGATCCTACAAAAGTCAACTGGTCGCAAATCCCTTGCAACTTGAGAAGGAAGGGATCGATCTTCTCTTCCTTCTGCATTTAATATTGTCTCAGCTGATTTTCTAATAGCATACTCCGTTGGACGGAAGAGCCCTAGTAAAAGGTGGTTAGTGCCTCCCACATCTCCCTTGTTGTGTCCTTCTCAGCAATGTGTGGTACTACATGATCTTTGACCCTGTCTAGGATCATGCACTTGGCCTTAGCTTAGGCCTCCTTGTACTAATACAACGGATCAACGTCGACCGACACAGCAACTACCTTCAAGGCATAGTCCTCGATGCGATGTTTGTTTAGGATTGCTAGGATCTTGGCCCTCTAGATGACAAAATTGGATGCTCCATCCAATCTGTCTTGATCCCTCAACCCATTTATTGCCATTTTTGCTCAAAAATAGGATTGGTTCTCTACTCCCTCCTGATGTTAATTTAGCAAGACTTGGATCTGGATTTCTTTGGCACAAGAAACCTTCTAAGGAACAAGCTCCTCTAGACTCCCTCTGAGTCCTGATTTCCTTCACAGAAATCCTCCAGCCAAAAGTCGAATCACTCCTCTCCAATCCTCCTTTGTTGCAGTTTACTGCAACCCAAATCTAGATTTCTTTGCCTAGAAATTTGTTAAGTTGGTGACTCCCTCTACCTCGACTTTGTCTCCACAGACACTGTTTTGCACCAACAGCAACAACGTCCCACCCGCTCCTTAGATCGAATCGCTCTGCTCCTCTAGCCCCGACAACTGGCTGATTCAAACCACTCAAGCTCTGCGTTGGCCCAAAGAGTTGACATAGTCACTGCATGGGCTCCTCTCTGGCTCTGTGTCACTCTCTACAAGCTCGAAGTGTTTACGTAGGCACTGCATGAGCCTCTGCGTCACTCCTTTGACTTTGCCTCACTCTTACAGCTGCTCTTCTGCCTATGAAACAACAATGTCACTCGGGGCAGCTGCTTCTCTGCAACAAATCCTTTGGATATCTCAGCTGGTGTCTTTAGTCTCCTATGATTTGCAAAGCTCTGATACCATGTGATAATTTCTGAATCTACACATCAAAAATCCTACTGCTATCATTGGTTTATCATCTCCTACTTGTTCTTTACATTCAACAAGTTATTTAATTATTTAAACAGCGATGAAAACACTATTGCAGACTACACATACATACAGATCATGAACTGAAATAAAATGAGACAATCACACAAGGGACACTGTTATTTTTGGACAATCGTCCCCGAAAAAACCCAATTCGGGAAAACCGGTGCAGCATATAGAGGGTTTGTATTATTAAGCAGATTTTTGAATACAACTAGGGTGCCAAATCCGGCTCACCCAACAGAGAATAAACCTGGCAGAAGTACCTCTATCCGGAGACAGATATTTTGGCAAATCCAACAACTGGATGATCAAACCCCACAGATGACAATGTTGTTCCCAGTGCTGGGCAATGATGGCTGCTCCAAGCTATACGTTGGAATTGCGTCACCCTCCCAGTGAGTTTTCCTTGCTTAGAAAATGATACGCTGAACTGCTGCTCTCTCTGCCTCACAAAAACCCCAACACTGCCTCGAAATGACTACGTCAGCCCCTCTGGCTTCTGTGTCACCCTCTTTGGAGTTGTGTTGTCTCTCCTGGTTCTGCTCTGCCTCTCTGCTATGTATTATCGGCCTTGGACTAAAGCCCCTCTGCTGAACTTCCCCTCTCACTGCAACTCAGATCACTAGCTCGTCTTTCTCAGCAAACCTCACCCCAGAAAAATCAAACTCTTTGATCTCTCAGTTGTATCTCCCACTAGCCCTCAAGCCTCCTCTTACACTTTTCTTGTTGAAGAATCAATAACCGAGATAAAGTCCCTAATCAACGGCTAAGATTAAAACATACTTGATCCTCATCACTTAGAAGTTTCTCACCCATATTCTTATTAACAGTATACCCATTAATATTTTTATTTTCCTAAGTTTAGACTTAGGAACCCATTAAAAATATTAATTATTTTAATAACCCCTCATCTGGGTGGAATTTCTCCAAATCATTTCTTGGTTTTGGAGATCTCATGTGTTCTAGCCCTTCCACAAAATGTCAGAGCTAGAGCACATCCAATGCTACCCAAAATCAACAATATGTGGGTGAGGGAGCAGGACCATGCAACCAAAATCAGCGTTTCCCATGAAATACCATACCTAAAGCCAAATGGTTAGTAAAAGAGATTCCACAAGACTAGAATCCAAGATTAATATCCAAAAAGGGGTCTAGGGGACAAGAGCACAGACCCAAACCATTCTTTCCTTCGAATCCCCCCATTACTCCATGCCCAAAAGTGTCCATGATAAGGAAACTACAATACTCAATTACCAAATGACAAGGTATACTTTTAGGTCCGGGAGGCCAACCTTCAAACATACGATCATGACAAATGGGTGAGGGACCACATGTCTGGCTTAGGTGGTGGAGAAATGGCACAACGAGCTAGTTGGCGGCTATAAGGGGTTGTCGGCTGAGGACCATCTTGGAGAATTGTTTTCTCCTAGGGATATCACCCACAAAATGATGGGTAACAATGCCCTATTTGGATTATTTGCTATCAATAATATTGGTCAAGCAATGAGTTTGAAGAATGAACTTCGTGATGTCAGAATGACAAGCAATGACACTATAGCCTCATATTTCATGAGGATTTCTCAATTGAGAGATCAACTTCAAGCAATTGATGGAGTCATTTTTGAAGAGGAACTACCAAATATAACACTTAATAGTTTACTTGAATCATGGGACTAATTTGCATTAGGAATATGTGCCAGAAAAGAAGCTCGAATGTTTAATGAACTATGGACTCCATGTATTCAATAAGAATCAAGGTTCATGTCTAAAGGAAAGTTTCAAAGATTCGACGAAGGTGACTCTCATGCATATGCAACACATTTCAAGAAGGTTGGAGGAAGAAAGAAGTTTGGATTCCAAAGAAGCAATGAAGGAAGAAGATTCACTCCTCAAGAAAAGAGAGACATGTCAAAAGCTCAATGCTATCATTGTCATAGATTTGGTCATTATAGAAGTGATTGTCCTAAAAGATCGAATGATAGAAAAAGAAAGGGAAAGCAGCATGCTACCACAACAGACATGGATGAACTTCCAAAGAAACCTAAGACTGAAGATCTAGGTACTAAAGATTTCTTTTATTTCTCTGCTCTTAAAGGTTCTATCATAGATAGCGTGATTTGTGGCTAGTAGATAGTGGTGCCTCAAGGCACATGATGGGATATCATGACAACCTCACAAGCCTAATGGAAAGAAGACTATCTCAAAAGGTAGAACTTGGACGACTTCTACTGTGGAAATAGGTGAAAACATTCATCTTAGCAATATATTATTTGTACTAGGTTTGAAAAATAATTTGGTTTCTATTTCATGCTTGGAAGATAAAGGGAGATAGAGTAGTGTTTGTTGATGGCAAAGTTTTTGTATGGCCCAAGGGCCCTGATATAGATTCTGCTAGATTAATTGGAGTTTGTGAAGGAAGCTTGTATAGACTCTTGAAACAACTTGCTCAAGCATTAGTACATAATGACATCAATCCATGTGAACTTTGGCATATAAGATATGCACACCTTCACTATAGAGCTTTGCCTACTTTAAAATAAATGGTTTCAGGTGTTCCAAATTTTCAAGTAGAACATGAAGAAGTTTGTAAAGGATGTGCGCTTGGGAAGAATGTCAAGAAGCCTTTTCCAAGCAACGAATGTAGATCCAAGGAAATTTGAGATCTAATCCATTTTGATGTATGTGGTCCAATGCGAGTGAAATCTCTTGGAGGCTCTTTATATTATGTAACCTTTACTGATGAATTCTCTCGCAAGCCATGGATTTACTTCATGAAGACGAAGGATGAAGTCTTTGACAAGTTCTAGGAATTTAAGGTTGAAGCACAAAACTTATGGAAAAAAAGATCAAGATCTTGAGATTTGATAATGGAGGAGAATATACATCCAAGGAGCTCGTTGTCTTTTGTAATGAAGTTGGGATTAAGAGGGAGTTGATAGTCCCTTATGTTGATTTTGTGTAGCATCAGATGTGCTCTATTTTCGAAATTTTGTGGAGGGGCTAGAATATATGAGATATCCAAGACCCAGAAATCGTTTGGTGAAATTCCACCCGGTTTGTGTTTTATTAAAATAATTAATATTTTTAATGGGTTTTCCTAAGTCTAAACTTAGGAAAATAAAAATATTAATGGGTATGAATGAAAATATGGGTGAGAAGCTTCTAAGTGACGAAGATCAAGTCTAATTTAATCTTAGTCATTGACTAGGGACTTAATCTCGGCTGTTGATTCAGGAACGGGAAAAGTATAAGAGGAGGCTTGAGGGTCAGTTGGAGATACACCAAGTTGATTAGTCAGTTTGATTTTTTTTGGGCGTGGTTTGCTGAGAAAATCGAACAAGTGTTTTGAGTTGCAGTGAGAGGGGCAGAAGTAGAGATTTGGATTGGAGAGGAAGTTCCATGCCAAAGAGTACATATCAGAGAGGCAACTTGAGCATCAGGGAGGCAGCGTAGAGGCCTTCGCAACCTAGGGGGGCTCACGCAGAGTTGACGCAGTCCAGAGGGGCTCTTGCAGTGGTAGTGCAGAGTATTCGTCAGTAGGCCGAGATTTTGCTGGAGAAGCGAGGTTCTGAGCCGGGAGGGTTAAACAACAGTCTTCATCTAGCAAATCGATCCAACAGAAGAGGAGACGCAGTTCTCTAGAGGCAAGACGTTGGCCCACGTAGTGATTGTGTAGGGACTTTGTAGTGTTTATCGAGAGGGTGTCAGATCACTCATTGGATCAACTGTGACTTGGAGAGTGAGGTAAACCCTCAAATGTATTTCTTATTGTTGTGATTTCTCTGTAAGGTTAGCCAATGTGAGAGGCAACTTGTTGTACTCAGATTCTGCTTGCTTAATAATACAAACCCTCTATCTACTACATTGGTTTTCTCGCATTGGGTTTTTTCGGCGATGTGTTGTCCAAAAATAACGGTGTCCCTTGTGTGTTTGTCTCATCTATTGTTTCAATTTATGATCTGTATGTCAGTGTAGTCTGCAATAGTGTTTTCATCATTGTTTATGAAATTAAATAACTTGTTGAATGAAATAACAAGTAGGAGATGCTAAACTAGTGACTGCAGTAGGATTTCTGTTTGTAAGATTCAGAAATTCACACCTTACAATCCACAATAGAATGTAGCTGCTGAAAGAAAGAACGGAACCATCGAAGAACCTATTAAGGAAATGATGCACTATCAAGACTTCCCTATGTTTCTATGGAGTGAAGCATCTATGACAACTATATACATTCAAAATAGAAGTCCTCATCGAATTTTGGAAGACAAGACTCTTGAATAAGTGTTCACTGGATAGAAACTTCAGAATCCATATTCCAGAACAAAAACAGGTTGAATTTAGTAGAGATGTGACCTTTGACGAGAATGTGGTCTATTGGAAATCCTAAGAAGTTCCCATGGACTCTAATGAGGACAAATAACATGAAGCTACTAAGGAAGAAGATTTAGGTCCTTCAAAACATTTTGTTGATCATAAAAAAGAGACAAAAGTGCCTAGCAATCTAGTGGACCTATTGATCGCATTTTGTCAACAGTTTGACGAAGCAGAATGCAGAGATACGAAGAAATTTTTTTCATAGTTCAAAGTCATCAGCCAGCACTTGTTATCATTGTTAACCCAATTTCTAAAAGTTGTATTGTAAATGATGCTAGTATGACCATTTAAATTATGTATCAACACCTAGGTAAACCTCTGATTTTGGCGACAAATCTCATCCTAGGAGGTTTTTTAAGCTCACCAAATTATGTGTGTTTCTAAACACGGATAATCGGCGGAGTTTTTCCTCTAGCTTAAACCCCAAAGCTAGCTTGGAATTCATTGACAAGGTTTTAGATGAGTCCTAGTGTCATATCTAGTCTTTGTAAAAGTAGTTTGGGAATAATTTAAGCTATTTGGATAAATTATTTTATTACAAATCATTTGGTTTATACTAGATCATATTGAGTCGTAGAATTGGGTAATGTCATGAGGGGTCTATATGTGAATGTGTATTCCTCTTTTGAGGGTTGAATTAATTGTAATATCTGATGTACAAAATATTTGCATGGTCCCTCATGCTTAGACACCATGGTTAAAATATTCAAGAGTGGATAAATAATTAGATCTCTTCTAGTGTCAATTAATAAAAAAATTTGCCCAAATATATTAAAATTCTAAGCAAGAAAATTAATTAATTTTGAGTCTAAAATAATTATAGAGAAATTAATTTCTCTCCAAGAGGAAAATTCGTGGGTAAAAAAAACCAATTTTTGGAGGCCCCCCATCAAGGTAAAAAAGAATATTTTAAGAAGAATTAAGCCCTTGGACCTTGGTGGTTAAGTCAAAGTCAAAGTTTTGAGGAAATTGATCCAAAATATTAATTTTTGGATTAATTAAAAATGGGTTTTAAGTGAAATTCAAAATTTTCCTCAAAATAAAAATATACGATGGTGGAGATTAAAAGATCAAATTATTTTCAACGGTTGAGATTATTTTGACGAGAATCAAGCCAACTAGTCGTTATTTTATGCTTGGAGAGATTTCTCTATAAATAGAAGTCATTTTGCTTCTATTCGATATCTCTGGATAATGTAAAATTGTGTAAAGCTGGTATTGAGCCATTTCTCTGTTGGGAACATTTTTATATCATAATAGAAAGACTTTGGGGTTCAGTTCACAGTGTACATCTTCCATTGATCCGTGGATGTGCTAGTTATGTGCTTTCCTATATTGTGCTAATAATTTTAATGAATTGTTATTTCATTTGTTGGTGATAAGAGAATTCTATTGGTAAAATTTTATTTTATCTTAGGTGGTTTGATTCACCATATGATCTAACAATTCTACTTGAGAAAAATTATAAACATTTGTAGCTATGCTAGCTCTTTGGGCTCCAAGTTCACAAACTGTGGGGAAAAACCTACTTTGATAGGGCTCTAAGATTTCTATATGGTATTTTAGTTTTGTAGAAGGGTTTGTGGCCAATATTCTAATTTTTCGAAAAATACATTTATCCATTGTTATTATTCAAAATATTTCTCCAAATTTTTTTATTTTGCAAAAGATTGTATATTTGTAAATAATTTGTAAAATAAAAATTTGTAAATTATTTTTAATTTATTTTATTTTGCGGCTTTTGGGGTTCTATTTTTGGATTTTCAAATTTTTTATATATTGGGGTTTTGGGAATTCTTTGATTCATTTGTGTTGGTGAGCTTCAAGGTGATCAAAAAGACGTTTGCTGGGGTTTTGAGCTAGATCTAGGCCCTTGAGGGTGAGATCTAGTCTCTATTGAATTTCCAGGCTCAACATTCAACATTTTTGCAGCATTTTCGTGGAGAAAATTTTTGTTTGTAGGTCTTTGAATTTTGTTTGGAGGCCTTAGCCTAGTCATCTAGCCTTCTAAACCCTAGCCGTCCCCCTTTGGGCCCTCCTAGATGCCTCGACCTCCCTCCAAGGGAATCGTCTAGCCTCTTGGAGGCCTTGGCCCCCTCATTTGCCCTAGCCACAAGATTTAGGAGGGCTTGACCTCCCTTATAGGGATCCATCCAGCCCTTTAGAGGTCTTGACCCCCTAGTGGCAGCCCTTTTGGGCTAGGACACAGCCCCTAAGGGCTTTTCCCCTTGGCTGCAGGCGTATTTAGGCCTGCGGTTGCCTTTCTAGGGCTTTCTAGCCCTGGCTGTAGGCCTTAAATGCATTTTCTACCCTAGCTGGAAGCCTTAGTGGCCTTGCAGCCCTATCCACTAGCCTTTTTGGGCTTTTCCCTTCCATCGTTGGGGTTTTGCAGTCATTTCAGCCAAGTGGTGGGTTTTTGTAGCTATTCTTCAACTAATTTTTGTGGTTGCAGGCTTGTGGAATCATTGAAAATTTTTTGACATTGATTTTTGGTCATTGGCATCAAGAAACTTGAGTTTATTTGGCTAACACTTGGTTTTGCAGCTTAACTAGCCTTTTGGGCTAAGGTTTCAAGGGTCAAAGTTGCCAAGCAGGGCCTCAACCAGCCATTGATGCCCTAGTGTTGGAAATAATACTGAGAGGGGGGGTGAATCAGTATTATCATATCAATAAAACTTTTTCATTTCCATATTTAGATTCATATATGCTACTTCCACAACTTCTTATGATTCAGTTAGTTGATCCTTAATGAGTGCATTAGAACATTATCGACCATATTCACAGTAAACAGGTGCAGTAAAATAGAACAGATCATCACACATAATTCACACACATGAACACCATGATATAAGGTGGAAACTCAATGTGGGAGAAAACCACCTGTTGCAAGTCATCTCAATCTTCTTCTTAATAAGAAAATCCTTTTACAATATTCCTGTACTGGTGCAGTCTTATACCAGTACGCAGGCTTCTACCTGCAGAGAGCTACAACCCTATCTCGTTCTCCAGTCTCTCCTGGAAGGGAGCTACAACCCCCTTAGCTCTTGTACTAGCTAAGATACTAGTACGTAGGCACCGGCCTACAATCTTCTCTCCTCCGGGTACCGCGTTTCATACATTTTCATACTGGATACTCCTGAAGCACAACACATAATCTGAAAGGCCACGTTTCATCCAATTTTCATACTGGACCCATTAACATCATTGAAGCACATAATCAATCTTTTGAATCACCCAAACACCAGATCAATACATATGCAAGGATAATATGTGAGTTATCAACCAGTTCTAGTCCATCAGATCACATAAAGTTAAGTCATCAATCATGCTGCTATCAGAACTCAATACCAGTAACCAAACATCAAATATGCACCCAGAACCCTGCAAATAGTCAAAGGCAGTTGAAACAAATTTCAAGTAGGGTCCGCAACTTCACCAATAAGTATCTGCGGATATCCGCACTTCAACTGTCACTGTGCCTGCGGATCTCCGCACATGCACCTGCGGGTTGCCTGCGCACCTCCGCACCTTCTCCGTGTCTGACTTGCGCACCTCCGCACTGTGCCTTTTGCTTCGTTGCGTACCTACGCATCTGCGCCTTCAGCTGCGTTGCATACCTACGCACCTGCGTCTTCAGCTGCACTGCGTACCTCCGCACTTTTCATGTGTTGCAGCTGCGGTCCTGAGGTTAAAGGTGATTTTCAGACTTCAAGCATACCCCAGACTATCAGATCTACAGATCTGATCATTCGCCAAGTTGATCTCGACCCATCAGTAGATTCGCCTTATAAAGCTCATGTTTCTCCTTGATTTAGATCTAGGCATTACTTCCCAAGAGATCATTAGTATCTCACATCTTCTTCTTCTTAAGATATTCAACACAACCACAACTATATCTCATCCAATGATCTCCTTCCCTTTTATAGGCTAGGCCTTTATTAAACCATGGTCCAAAACCATAGGTGTTCAATACTAGGAACCCAATACCTTGGATCAATACTTTAGAAGCAAAACCATGGACCAAGACCATAGGATCAAACGTGTCAGGCTAAATACCATGGACCACCATAGGATTTCCCACATGTGTGCGCTTTTCCCTGCATGAAAGTGTGTGAACTTTAGGACCGCACCTTTTGTTCTGTGATCCTGCGAACATGTCCGCTCCTTCTGAACGTAGTACATGCGGACCCAGCCTATAACCGCACCTACTGAACGACGCACCTGCGTACTTATTTTCTTCATTCTTTGTGAGCTGATCATCAATCTCTGCTGCTGACCTGTTGTACTGGGATCTATCACCTGTATAAGTTGCCATCAAGGACAACACTTGATCCATAATGCCAACAATCTCCCCCTTTGTACTTGATGGCAAAGCTAACTTGTCATACTGAGGACTTGTCTTTTGATTCCTTTGAGCTGTCCTGCATCCCATGTATTATGTCACATCTGATATCTCTTTTGTAGATTCATCTAGATATGTATAAGTGAGATGTTCTTTTATGAGTGGGTTGCCATCAAGTACAACACATGCATCATAATGCCAACAATCTCCCCCTTTGGACTTGATGGCAACAACGCCAAATCACTCTCCCCCTTTGACATCAAGAGCAAAGGCCGGACCAAGATATTCTCTTCCTTTGCTGTCCATACTCCCCTGAGTACCTGCTGAAATCTCTGAATGAACTCCCCCTTTGAATATGCCATGGTGCACCAATCTGTCCATGCTTTTTCTGAGAACATGTTGAAATCTCTGCTTTGCTGAAATATGCTTGTTCATGCTCCCCCTGACTATAAGCAAGGTCTGCAAAAGATGTTCTACAAGAAGAACATGACTCTATACATCATAAATGACCTTCCTATCACCAAGGACTCATACATACATCTATCTCCCATCACAATGGTGATATACCAAAAGTTTACATATGATAACATAAGAGAATAACATCATTCATCCCAGGCATAGTGGGGAAACCGACATAGGCCGTTACATGACCTGAAGAGATCTCATCAAATGACTACAATAGATAGAGACACACTATTACATAATGACCTTGAGATCGAATGATATTCATGACATTTATAATAGAGACAAAACACCTAAATAAGATCATGATAAACATTAGCAACAACATTGCATGATCTGCTCCATAGCATTTGTCAACAGCAACTAGACCAGCAGCTTGCATTAGTGCATGAATCATCAAGGTATGTCCGTATCAACTCATCCTTTTGAACAGAGTCATTCACATTCTATCATATGAGAAACACCATAGCCATCCAGATCTGTATGAACCAAGTATCATCAATTGGGAATATCTGCATCAATCAACATATGTATGAAACAACTTATCATCATATAGGTAAGAACTCATGCCTCCAACAATGCAACCTTGAATAATCATCCATGTATCCAGCCAACAATCCTCATCCATATATGTGCCAAGAACAATAGGAGACTTGCATCAACTATATTATATTATCTTTATGCATACAGCAGCATATGATAGACTCATCATCAAGAACAAGCTTTGTACTTTTCTTTAAAGATCACCATGTAAGCACTATCTCAACCACAAATCTGATCTGATCATCAACTATGTAACCCCAAACATCATATGAACAACTCATAACCATATCATAGCAAGATGAATCATTTATCCATATAAGCATCATCACCAAGGACTATTAACCATAATGCCAACAATGCATTAAAGGCATATGCTCCCCCTCAACCTGTGCCGTCTGTTAGATCTGATCATGCATATATCAACAATAAGCATCAAGACATCATCATCATCAAGTTAGGATCAAGACACTTCTAAACATCTTACAAGTATCAAAACATTTCCACACGTCCTCAGCAGATTGTAACTATTAACCAATAGAGCAAATAATGGACTGAATCATATTAGATCCTTTTTCTGAGCCTGTACCCACTGCCTTTCCTCAGACTGACATATACGCAACTTTGCAGGGTCTAACTCGCATATATACGCGACTTCCCTTTAAGAAACTTGCGTATGAGATTCAGGACACTGAAGTTTTACACTTTCAGCTCCCCCTAAGTCTGTTATGTTTGTGCTGTGTTGTGTCTCAGTACATTGTGCTGTGCCACATCTTTATGGCTGTACTTCCTTCTTCTTCCATATCTTCAAGTGTGATGATGTTTTCTCCTTTTGGTGTGATGTCCATCCTTTGTTCCTGCATTCCTTTGCTATATGTCCAAGTTTGTTACATGCATAACATCTTACATGTTTCATATTCCTCCTGTAGCAATCAGCAGCTTTGTGACCAAACATATTGCAAGCAAAGCAATATCCATTAAAGTACTTTGAATATGATGATCTTTCTGCATGCTGGTCTTGAATCGTTCTTCTTCTACATCTGGCTGCCACATGTCCAAGATTAGGACATACAAAACATTCAACATTATTCATAGGAGGAGTAAAGGATTTTCCTTGAAGAATTTCTTTCCTTGGTTGATGATGAGATTGACCTTTCATCTCCTTATTGAGTATTTCAAATTTTGCAGTAGAGTCCCTTGTCTTACTTTGTGAACTAGATTCACCTTCAATAGATTCATGAAAACCAAGACCAGTTTTGATAGCAGGAGACCTTTGACTATTAAGAATATCATCCAACACTTTAGTACTATCTTGAAAACGTAAGAGCTTATCCTTTTCTTCGAATTTACTTTTCAAGATATTTACCTCAACCTAAAGTTGTTCTTCCTTTTCTAGACATTGCTTCTTCATGTCTTCTTAAGCTTTCCTTCCTTCTTCCAACTGATGCCTTAGTTTGAGAATCTCCTTTTCTTGTTCTTCATTCAGATCCTGCTGCATTTGACGAATTCTAAAGGCACATTCCAGTTGAGATTTTAAGCTGATAACTTCGTTTACCTGTTTTTCAATAGCTTGGAGTAGATCTTTATTTTGCTTCTTTGATTCTTCAAGATCTTCCTTTAGCGAGCGGATCGTGGCTTCAAGACTTTCATAGTAACTGGATCTATCTCTGAGTTTCTTGATGGTTGTGCTTCTTTCATTGACTTCATCTCTTAGTGATGTTATTTCATCCTGCAACTTTTGATATTTGTCCTTGAATAATTTCCTTACCTTGTTTCCTTACTCTAGTTGGGCCTTTAGTTTGGTAGCTTCTTCTTTGAAGTCACATTCCCTTTTGTTTAATAGATCTTGTTGATCTCTGATTTTATCTAAAAGCCTTTTAAATTCTGCCTCTATTTGATATCTTTCTTGTTCACCCATAAGAGCAAATTCAGTTGTTTCGCTATCATTTTTATCTTTTCCAAATGGATAGATAGCTAGAACATCAAAGGATAGCAAATTCATACCTGATAGTTCATCTTCATTCTGAAATGATTCTGAATCTGATTCTGAATTTGAAGAGCTTCTTACACCTAATCCCCAATCGATTCTCCCACTGTCATAGTTCTTCTGAGATGCCTTCTTCTTCTTCATTCCCATAGTTCCACGGATCTCCTTCAAGCGATCAAGCTTCTACCAAAGGACCCGCTCTGATACCAATTGTTGGAAATAATACTGAGAGGGGGGGTGAATCAGTATTATCATATCAAATAAAACTTTTTCATTTCCATATTCAGATTCATATATGCTACTTCCACAACTTCTTATGATTCAGTTAGTTGATCCTTAATGAGTGCATTAGAACATTATCGACCATATTCACAGTAAACAGGTGCAGTAAAATAGAACAGATCATCACACATAAGTCACACACATGAACACCATGATATAAGGTGGAAACCCAATGTGGGAGAAAACCACCTGCTGCAAGTCATCTCAATCTTCTTCTTAATAAGAAAATCCTTTTACAATATTCCTGTACTGGTGCAGTCTTATACCAATACGCAGGCTTCTACCTACAGAGAGCTACAACCCTCTCTCGTTCTCCAGTCTCTCCTGGAAGGGAGCTACAATCCCCTTAGCTCTTGTACTAGCTAAGATACTAGTACGTAGGCACCGGCCTACAATCTTCTCTCCTCCGGGTATCATGTTTCATACATTTTCATACTAGATACTCCTGAAGCACAACACATAATCTGAAAGGCCACGTTTCATCCAATTTTCATACTGGACCCATTAACATCATTGAAGCACATAATCAATCTTTTGAATCACCCAAACACCAGATCAATACATATGTAAGGATAATATGTGAGTTATCAACCAGATCTAGTCCATCAGATCACATAAAGTTAAGTCAACCATCATGCTGCTATCAGAACTCAATACCAGTAACCAAACATCAAATATGCACCCAGAACCCTGCAGAATAGTCAAAGGCAGTTGAAACAAATTTCAAGTAGGGTCCGCAACTTCACCAATAAGTATCTGCGGATATCCGCACTTCAACTGTCACTGTGCCTGCGGATCTCCGCCCCTGCACCTGCGGGTTGCCTGCGCACCTCCGCACCTTCTCCGTGTCTAACTTGCGCACCTCCGCACTGTGCCTTCTGCTTCGCTGCGTACCTACGCATCTGCGCCTTCAGCTGCGCTGCATACCTATGCATCTGCGTCTTCAGCTGCACTACGTACCTCCGAACTTTTCCGGTGTTCCAGCTGCGGTCCTGAGGTTAAAGGTGATTTTCAGACTTCAAGCATACCCCAGACTATCAGATCTACAGATCTGATCATGCGCCAAGTTGATCTCGACCCATCAGTAGATTCGCCTTATAAAGCTCATGGTTCTCCTTGATTTAGATCTAGGCATTACTCCCCAAGAGATCATTAGTATCTCAGATCTTCCTCTTCTTAAGATATTCAACACAACCACAACTATATCTCATCCAAATGATCTCCTTCCCTTTTATAGGCTAGGCCTTGCTTAAACCATGGTCCAAAACCATAGGTGTTCAATACTAGGAACCCAATACCTTGGATCAATACTTTAGAAGAAAAACCACGGACCAAGACCATAGGATCAAATGTGTCAGGCTAAATACCATGGACCACCATAGGATTTCCCACATGTGTGCGCTTTTCCGTGCATGAAAGTGTGTGAACTTTAGGACCGCACCTTTTGTTCTGTGATCCTGCAAACATGTCCACTCCTTCTGAACGTAGTACCTGCGGACCCAGCCTATGACCGCAACTACTGAACGACGCACCTGCGTACTTCTTAATTTCTTCATTCTTTGTGAGCTGATCATCAATCTCTGCTACTGACCTGTTGTACTGGGATCTATCACCTGTATAAGTTGCCATCAAGGACAACGCTTGAGCCATAATGCCAACAATCTCCCCCTTTGGACTTGATGGCAAAGCTAACTTGTCATACTGAGGACTTGTCTTTTGATTCCTTTGAGCTGTCCTGCATCCCATGTATTATGTCACATCTGATATCTCTTCTGTAGATTCATCTAGATATGTATAAGTGAGATGTTCTTTTATGAGTGGGTTGCCATCAAGTACAACACATGCAACATAATGTCAACACCTAGTTGCAGTCATAAGAGAGCTGATCTATTTGTTTTCAGCTGACAATTTGTGTTGTAGGTCATTGGCCCAAGTCCCAAATCACTTGGAAGATCCTCCATATTTTCCTTGCTGTTTTGTTGTGCAAACCTGATCATTCTATTACAGCAGTGTATTCAACACTAAAACACTTTAAATCTAAGCCTAAATCCATTAATTAATCATATAAAACATTGAAGAATGTTCTTAAGACACTTAAAGATTAAATTTTGGATTATATTGACTGCATACAAGTGGATTTGTTAGTTGTTCAATTAGTTTTCAAATCTGATTCATATGCTGCAACAGTGATTAAGTTCATAGCAGTGAATAATAACTCATTAACTATCATATTTTACATTTATACTATCACTTGTGTTTATTGGGCTTGCATTTTTGGGCATAACTTATCATTTCTAAGAGTTGTAGCATTAGTTTAAGGTCTGATATAAAATTTTGCAGCAGTACTAAAAGTGTTGAAGCTTATCTCATTTCACTTGGTTTATGTTCCTTACATTTTATGAAACTTGGATAAGCATTTAATTGTGTGATTAGATCATTGTCTACTACTGCAATCTCATGTCTATTGGCTGATCTATAGTTTGTTTTACACCATTGGCATCTATTTTCACTCTTGCATTATCTCACATAAGTGCTCTAATTAATTGATAAGTGGCTTGGCTAATTGTTCTAAGTGACATTGTGGATGAATGCTTTATTACCATTGGATAAGTGGATTTATGGTTCACGATTAAATTGAATATCTCTTGTGAATGTTATCTTGTGTTTAATTGGTATATTGGCAATTTCTAATTGTAGTATTGAACTTGTTCTATTCATCACTTGAGCAATTGCCTATTTTTTATACCGACAACATTTTCTGGCATCGTTAATTTTGAGCATATTCTCTTGTAGTTGGGATTATTGTTCATATATTGCTTAAGTACTTTATTGTCTTAATCAAAGATCATCTAAGTACTTAAGAACATTAAGTAATCTCACCTAAAGAGCACTCATCATCTTGCATTTGCGTCCTAGGTCTAGTCTGCATTAATTAGTTAACCTCCAAGCATAAGCTTGGTCGACAGACATATAGGGCCACCCTTCTTCTTGTGAAAATTCTATCACTGTAGCAATTGATTTATTTTACCTACTTATTTCCCCAATAAGTTATTTATGAAAATCCTTCAAAAAACATTAAAATAAATTATGTTGCAGATATCACACCATAATACAGAAAAAAAACAGATGCACAAGAATCAACACATCGACATAGATATTTTGGACAACAGTCCCCGGAAAAATCCAATGTGGGAAAACCAGTGCAGCAAGGGAGGATTTTATTATTCAACAATTCTTTAGTACAACTGGTTGCCAAACTAGCTTACCCAACAGAGAGAAAATTCTACAACACTTCTCCTAGTCTTAGCGTCAGCCTGGCTGACCTCTACGTAGCTCCCAAACCCTCTAAGTCAGCTCCTGCCTCTCTGCGTCACACACGCAGGCCCTCCAGTGATTGCGGAGTCTGTTGCCTTTGTGTTTGCCTAAGATGCTCTATGTCTACCTCTCCAACCTCTGCGTTGGTCTTCTGGGGTTGTTCCCGACTCTTTGCCTCTTGTTGCTCTCCAGACCACTAGTTCAAATTTCTCAGCTAACCCCTCTCTAGAAATCAAACTGATTGGTCTCCCTCAGATTGTTCTCCAACTGACCCTCAAGCCTTTTCTTATACTTTTCTTGTTGGTCCATAAAAGGCTGAGATCAAATCTCTAATCAACGACTGAGATTAGATTTGGCTTGATCCATGAATTTTGGAACCTTCTAACCCAGTGTTATATTAATACTAATTAATATTTTATTTTTCCTAAGTTTAGACTTAGGAACTCCATTAAAAATATTAATTATTTTTATATCTCCCAAACCGGTTAGAATTTTCCCAAACCATTTATGGGTCTTGGAGATTTCATGTGCTTTAGCCTCTCCACCAATTTTCATGGCTAGAGCACATCTGATGCTACCCCAAATCAACACTACCTCTTAGCGAGCACTGTGCTCTAGTGATACTCCTCACTGAGCATCACTTTGATTATTCGGAACCGGTACTTGTGATGATGCTAGGCCTCCCTGCCCAACATCCTCTGCACTGCTGCATCCTATGCTGTTGCCCATGGCTCTGCCTCTGTCACTGCTGCATTCGTACGATAGCTCCCTCTGCATCCGCACTGCTGCTGGTCCTTTCTCCCAACATTGCATGTGCACTGCAACTCCCTCTGCATCTGTGTTGTTGCTAGTCCTTCTTCCCAACACTACATCTGCATTGCATCCTCTTCTCATCATGTTGCACCATGCTATTGCTGACTGCTATTGCACAACAACATCACCCTGATTTCTGCTATTGAAATGGATTCTTTATCATCCTCATCTTTTCCCTAAAGTAATCAAACTTTGTTCTTCCAAGGGCCTTGGTGAGGATGTTTGCCACCTGTTCTCTTGTAGGAGTGTAGTTCAACTGTACAACTCCTCTTTGGATCTGACAAAGTGACATCGGATATCAATACGCTTTGACCGATCATGAAACACTGGATTCTCAGATAACTTGATGCAA
The DNA here is from genome assembly GCA_031772625.1 of Pinus tabuliformis. NCBI lineage: Eukaryota > Viridiplantae > Streptophyta > Pinopsida > Pinales > Pinaceae > Pinus > Pinus tabuliformis. The sequence continues at coordinate 1,702,392,465 of CM062817.1, read as the reverse complement.
CTTTGATTATTGCACATGATCCTGGTTGTCTCCATCTTTCCTCTGAATAGGTTCACAAGAAATTTTCTAAGCCATATGGCCTCACACGAAGTTGTGCTCGCAGCCATATGTTCTGCCTTAGCTGAGCTCAGAGCCACGGATTTTTGCTTCCTACTGCACCAGGAGGTCATTCCTGATCCAATGTTGAAACAGTACCCAGAGGTACTTTTCTGATCCACTGAACTTCCTGCCCAATCTGCATCAGTAAATCCACTCAATCTGATATCCTTACTCCTAGTGTACAAGAGTCCATAATCGACCATTCCCTATAAATACCTGAGAACATCTTTGGCTGCTGCCCGCTGTGCCCTCTTCGGCTCCACCACGAACTGACTGAGGGTGTTGACAACGTAGCAAATGTTTGGCCCGGTATTGACCAGATACATCAGGGACCCTATGAGCTGCCTGTATCAGGTGGGATCAGCATCCTTGTCTTCTGATGCATCAATCTACTTCTAGTTGATTATCATTGGAGTAGCCATGGGTCTACAGTCCTCCATCTTGAATCTCTTTAGGATTTATGTAGTATATCTCCCTTGCCCAAGGAAGATCTCCCCCTTTTGCTGCCGAACTCCCAACCTCAGGAAATAATGCATTCATCCCAAATCTTTCATGTCGAATTTTGTGGCTATATTCTTCTTGCAGTCCCTTATGAGGCTGGATGATCCTGTCAGAAAGAGATCATCCACATATAATACTAAGATTAGAGGCTCATTCTCTACAACTAGATAGTGGAGATTTGGATCTACGTCACTCTTGACAAATCCCATTTTCTGCAAGTAGCCATCGATTCGACCATACCATGCTCTAGGTCGCTGTTTCAGCCCATACAGGGTTTTCTTCAATCTTCATACATGAGACTTCTTCTCATGTGTCTCAAAGCCCTCTGGTTGTTCAATGTATACCTCTTCTTCTATCCTTCGCTCAGAAATGCCATTTTGACATCCATTTGATGAATCTCCCACCCCATCTATGCTGCAAGAGATATCACGGTTCTAATAGATGTATACCTGGCTACCGAGGCGAAGGTCTCTTCATAGTCAATTCCTTTCTTCTGAGCATACCCCTTAGTCGCAAACCTGGCTTTGTATTTCTCAACACTACCGTCTGCAGCGTATTTGATCTTGTAGATCCATCTTGAACCTACCACTGATCTGTCTTGAGGCCTTGGCACTACCTCCCAGACATCGTTCACCATTATGGAGTTGTACTCCTCTACCATTGCATCTAGCCAAACTTGATGTTGAGTCTCCTGAAAACCGGCAGACTCCCCATCTTGAGCTACTAATGCCTAATATCTATCTGGTTGTTTTCTCTCCCTCTTATTGTTCCTTGGCGCACTGATGAAGTCCTTTGCATCTCGCAGAATCTGATGAAGTTTCTTGCTCGTTCTTCCTCTGCCAGTAGGTGCTTCCGTTAGCTCCTCCTCATCCTGTGATTCTTCCTAACTCGAGGAAGAATTCTTTTCTTTCGTTGGTTGAAGAGGTTTGATCGGTGGTTCCTCTTTTGACTGCTCCTCATAAGGCATTTCTTGAGATTCTTTGAAAGCCATGTCCTCCTTGAACTTTACATCTCATCGAAGTACTACGTTCGTGCTCCCTCGAAGATAGATTTTGTATGCCTTAGCGTTCTAGCTATATCCCACTAGATATCCTTTCTCTACAGTTTGATCCAGCTTCTTCCTCTTTTCCTCGGGTATGCAGCAATATGCTAAGCTCCCAAATATCTGGAAGTGATTGACTTCAGGCGTCTTCCTTGTGAAGAATTTCTCTGGAGTAATCTTGCCCAATGCCCAATGAGGAGTTTTATTTTGAACATAGACTACTGTGTTGCATGCTTCTGCCCACAAGAATTTTGGCATATCCTGATCATACATCATGGCCCTAGCTGTTTCTACAATAGTCCTGTTCCTTCTCTCTACTACTCCATTCTGCTCCAGATTGTAAGGAGTCGTCCACTCTCTTCTGATGCCCTCCTTAGCGCAAAAATCAGTAAAGTCCTTATCGACATTCTCTCCACCATTATCTGAGCACAAAACTTTTATTTTCTTCCCAGTCAGATTCTTCACCAGAGTCTTGAACTCTTTGAATCGACAGAAAATCTTGTCCTTGGTTTTCAGAAAATAAATCCAAGTTTCCCTTGAGTGGTCATCAATGAAGGTGAAGAAGTATTCGGCACCACTAAGAGATTTAGTGGAAATGGGTCCGCAGATATCCGAGTGTATCAAGCCTAGTACACTCTTGGCCCTGTTTTTACTTATAGGAAATGCCGCTTTGGCATGCTTTCTTAGAGCACATCCTCTGCATGCATCATCTCGTTCCGTACTAAGATCCGGAACTCTTGTTATAGTTCTCCTCAGAATTCTCAAAGCCCCATGCTGCAAATGTCCCATTCTTTTGTGCCATAGTTCGTTCAAATCCTTGTCTCCATGACTGCCTATTAGTGCCATTGGTGATTCTAGTTGTAGTCTGTACAACCTGTTACTTTTGATCCCAATCTGCACTTTCTTTTTCTAGCTCGAGTGTTTGACATATACTTTCTCCTTGATGAAGAAAACATCATAGTCTTTGCCTTGAAGTTGCTATACGGAAAGTATGTTCATCCTACATCTAGCACATTGGTAGCACAGAACCGCTCTCCCGTCTTTGTTTGAAAAACTATGGTACCCCTCCCTACTGGAGTACACTTTCCCTTGTTCCCCATGGTGATCTGAAAGTTCATCTTCTCCTCTCAATAATTTGAGAAACATTCCCGGATTCCCATCATATGCCAAGAGGCTCCATCGTCTATATACCACACCTCTGATGATGTAGAGCTAGTCACACAGGCCACTTCCTCTTCCAGCCTTGAAGCCAACATAGAGAAATCGAAATCACTTTTTCTTGTGCAAATTTTTGAAAATTTGTGTGAGTTTCTTGACGTAGATGCCTTTGCATCATGGTCTCGACCCATAATTGATTTTCCCTTCCTGTCTTTGATTACTCGCTCTGATACCATGTGAAAATTCTATCACTGAAGCAACTGATTTATTTTACCTACTTATTTTCCCAATAAGTTATTTATGAAAATCAATGTGGAAAAAGTCGAAGTCGGGATTAATTCGGCAAGGGTCCAAAAGTTGAAAAACTCATCAAAGTCAAGAGTTTTTTGAAAAAGTCGGCAAAATTTAAAAAACACAAAATTATTCATTTTTAATATTTTTTTTAACATCTAGAGCCACAACATCAAATAAATGCATTTCCACATAAACATGTAAAGAAAGCTAATATATAATATGTATATGAAGTCTAGTGCTACATCACATATCAAAATAGTGAATCAACTCTTGAATTTTGAGTCTTGTTTGAGTTTCAACTCTCAAGAGTCAAAATATCAACAAAAAATGTAGTAATGTATATCATGAGTCATCTAAAAGTCATCAAGTAATCAGTCACTGAGATCCTCTTCCCCTTTTAATTTTTGTTTCCGCTAATTGTATTAAGAAATAAGTCATGCATTTATTCAGTAGATTGTAATCTGCTTGGGTAATAAGGTGTTAGGTGGTAGGTCCAATGAAAATTAACAGTGAGTATCACAGTAGATGTGAAAATTAACGCTTGGTGACTCCAAGCTGCTTATTTTATGAGAAAATAGTAGATGTCAGATTACTAACCTAGCCTTGGCATCTATTATTCAAAAACTCTTGGAGGTAAAATCCACTTCTGATACATAACCTTTCCCCACATTTACAGGAAGTTCACCACTAAAGAAGATTCCCTTTCAAAATGTGCTCTCATTGCAGGAAGGATCTTTGCTGTCACAAGATTTCACAGGCACTTTATTCCTGTCTGAAAAATGGGTTCTTTTTTGAGGCACTGGTTTTGTTTCTTTTGGACACGCTGTTGCTATTTGATCTTCATGACCTCCTCTTTGTTGTTTCTTCTGGAAGCATTCAACAACTGTAACAATGTTTTTGATGGTGTGGGGTTATTTCTACGAAAGACTGTTGTATGCTTGTCCTTTTGGTACTTTTGTAATCTTTTGAAGGGGCAGTGGTTGTTAGAGTCTGGATCACTGAAAGCCTGGAGGCTTAGCCAATGTATACTTTGCTTTCTAACTAGAAATATGAAGTATAAAGATTTGTTTTTCCTTGGAAAACGAAAACATATATTAACCTCAAAACTAACAGACTACAAATGAGACTACTATGCTCGCAAGAAGTATGACAAACAATACAATGCAATAACTTGAAAATGCATGGATGGAAGCTTCAATTTACAGTTTTTTCACCTTTGTGGCCTCTTTATCTGCTGCCTGGGAAGGGAGGCAAACTTTTTGGGTTGACTCCTGATTAAATCAGGAGTATAAGGAAAAAATTGAAATTTTTTCCTTTGTGAAAAAATTGCCAAAAAGTCGGGGGATTAAATCGTTTAGTTCAAAAAATCGCATTTTTAGGATTAAATTGGGATTTTTCGCAGACTTTTTCCACACTGATGAAAATCCTTCAGTAAACATTAAAATAAATTCTACTGTAGATATCACACCATAATATAGAAAAAAACACATGCACAAGAATCAACACATCAACGCAGATATTTTGGACAACAGTCCCCGGAAAAACCCAATGTGCGAAAATCGGTACAGCAAGGGAGGATTTTATTATTTAACAATTCTTCAGTACAACTGGGTGCCAAACTGGCTTACCCAATAGAGAGAAAATTCTCCAACACTTCTCCCAGTCTCAGCGTCAGCCTGGTTGACCTCTATGTAGCTCCTAGACCCTCTGAGTCAGCTCCTGCCTCTCTGCATCAGCACTGGGTTTCTCTGCATCACCCATGTAGGCCCTCCAGTGACTGCGCATTCTGCTGCCTCTACATCTGCCTGAGAGGCTCTGTGTTTGCCTCTCCAACCTCTGCGCTGGTCTTCTAGGGTTGTTCCCGACTCTTTGTTCCATACTTGCTGCCTCTTGCTGCTCTCTAGACCACTAGTTCAAATTTCTCAGCTAACCCCGCTCAAGAAATCGAATTGATTGGTCTCCCTCAGTGTGTTCTTCAACTGACCCTCAAGCCTCTTCTTATCCTTTTCTCGTTGGTCCATCAATGGCCGAGATTAAATCTCTAATCAATGGCTAAGATTATATTTGGCTTGATCCATGAATTTTGGAACCTTCTAACCCAATTTTATATTAATACTAATTAATATTTTATTTTTCCGAAGTTTAGACTTAGTAACTCCATTAAAAATATTAATTATTTTAATATCTCCCAAACCGGTTAGAATCTGCCCAAACAATTTCCGGGTCTTGGAGATATCATGTGCTTTAGCCTCTCCAACAATTTTCATGGCTAGATCACATCCGATGCTACCCAAAATCAACACTTCTTTTTATCTTGCGAAGGCTAGACCCTCTCCAGTGGTTAACATGATGACCTTGCAGTCGTCAAAGCCACAGTCTCTGCAGCGCTAGAGGCATCGAGTAGCTAGATTTCAAGGTGAGGTATCATTAACCAAGCCATTGCTTGCTTTGCCCTGACTTCTCTCTACAACCTACTTTAGAGACTAGTCTCAAAACAACTGGGGATTAAGGGATTCACTTAGGTAGGCATATAATTAAAATAAACCAAGATTTTGCATTTCACCTAGGTTGTAGGACTTGCATCTCATATAGGATAGCAAAGCATATCCAAGCAACAATTTTTCATCCAATCATTTGGTACATAATTGATATAAATCAAGTAATTGACTCCATAAGGCACCGGTCTCACATAAGAATCCAATCTAATCTCAATAACATGCTAAATCAACCAAGCGCTAGGCCGTTCAGTTGTGTCTCCCAGACTTGTTGGTTACCAACAAGTATTGCATTCTCATATTCCATAGGGATTATCCCCCATATCTTGTTTTTGGGAGACCTAGAACAGAGAGGATAGGGATCAGAGTGACAACCTCTACCCTGAGTTGTTGTCGCACTGTGCTTGTACAATTTGAGCGACAACAAGACCCATTTGTTGTTCTTGAAAATAGGAAGAGACTAGCATGGCTTAGATCCACTTTGCAAGAAGCATAAGGACATCCAACACCACGTGGTACCTTAAGGGCAAGCAAGAAACCAAATAGGTACTCTGGTTATGCAACCTTGATGACCAATCTGATTGATTTTGAACCCTCCACCTATGAAGAAGCAGCTAGCTAGCAAGTTTGGAAGGATGCAATCTTAGAAGAATACCAATCGATTATGAAGAATGATGTATAACAATGTTACTTGGGAGTGGGAGCGGAAGCGGGAGTGGGAGCGACCATTTTCAGAAGCTCCCGGTTTGGGAGCGAATCCCTGAGCGATTTTTTAAAAATATTTTTTAATTTTTGATACATATATGTCAACAAAAACATGTAGAATGATGAATTAGATATAAAAAACATAAAAAAGCATAGATTGAACCATATAACAACAATCATCTAGAAGTTATAATCTTCATCAACCACGTCCGCAAGTTAGTAACATAGTAACATACAACATATTGAGTCTCATGATTCATCAATCTTAAAGTTTCAAGCTTTCAAAATTCAATATATAACATTTATCATCATTGATCACCAAAGTTGTACTTGTAAGCTAAGTGTAACCATTACAACAAATAATATCTAACATGAAATGAAATGTTATAAAATGAAATGAAATGAAACAACTTTCAACTTTCATGAAGCATCATATTCATAATTCATTACTAATGAGTTATAATTGCCAACTTCAAACTTAAATTGTCATATATTGTTTAAAAAAATATCATAATAAATATGAAAGAGTCAATAGTTATAAAAGCTACTAGAAACTAGAAAAGAGAAGTAAATCTATTATCTATTTCTTATGCTTGGGCCTCTTGCCACCACGAGAAATGTCTAATTTTTTAGTCTTGTTGCAAAATCAGGATCTTTGTCATTAATATCACCCTCCAAGCATTAATATCCAGAGGTATCTTTGTCATTACCTTTGTATCTGTATAGGGATCTTTGTCATTAATATCACCCTCTAAGCATTAACATAAGATAGAAAAAGCATAGCATGTCAAGTCAAGATTTTTTTTGAGTGATGCGTACATTTTTAGAAGGGTCATGATAGAGGAGTTCGACAACCAATGTCACTAACATCAAGGTACATAGAGGGATTGGTACTCTTGATTAAATATGAGTTCCATACCCTAATACATGACAAAATTCAATGGAAACATTGCAATCCCCCAATCCTGAAATCCTGAAAAACTGATAAGTCTGCTGGATTTTGAATGAAATCTAAAATTCTACTTTCTCCATATGAAATCCAATGAGGACAAAACCACTCTCAAACATCCTGAGTCATTTCATGGTAATGTTAAAAATTTAAGTAAAATGATGAAAATTAAAATTAAAGAAAATGTCACTTTTACTTTAAGAATTTAACATTACCATGAATAGCATATCAATACTAGGGCCTAGACTTGATCATTAAGTTGCCCCACTCTAAAACTATTTGTTTCTTTCAAAAAAAATTGCATTTCGAACATTACTACAAAAAAAAATGCAAAAAAGGCAAAACGCTCCCGAAAAGGCAGGGAGCGAAATTTTTTTTAGGGAGCGCGCTCCCGACCTGCTCCCGAGTCGCTCCCACCCGGAGCACGGATCGGGAGCGGGAGCGAGGGGGGGGGCGCTCCCCCGCAACACTGATGTATAAGAAATTATGTTGAGGCTTGAAGGAAAGTATGTGGTAACCTCCAAATGGATATACAAGATGAAGCATATAGTGGATGGAAACATTGACAAATACAATGAAATATATGTGGCTAGAGGGTTCTCCTAGAAAGTAAGAGAGGACTACGATGAGAACTTTGCCCCTGTTTCCAAGTATACTGCCATTAGATATATTATTTCTATTACTTTTTCTGTTAGTTGGAACTTACATCAGATGGATGTAAAGACTGTATTCCTCAACAATGTGATTGAGGAGGATGTGTACAGAGAAAAACCTCAAGGTTTTGAGGTTCATGGAAGAGAATCTCGCGTTTGCAGATTGAAGAAATCCTTGTATGGTCTTAAGCAAGCACCTAGAGCCTGGTACTCTTGAATTGACAGTTATTCTGACAGGCCTTGGCTTCTCCAAAAGTGATGTTGATCCAAACTTGTACTTCAAGGTTGAGAAGAATGAACCTGTGATCCTACTATTTCATGTTGATGACTTATTTCTAATAGGTGTGGAGAATCTCGTTTTTTGGTGTTGGCTTCTGAATTTAATATGAAGGATCTTGGGTTAATGCACTACTATTTGGGGCTAGAAGTATGGCAGAAACTCGGTGAAGCCTTTCTTGGTCAAGGAAAATATATCATCAAGATCCTGCAAAAGTTTGGAATGGTGGACTATAAGTCAATGACGACTTCCATGGTGACAAATATAAGAAACCTGAGAGACTCTGAGTCAAATTTGGTAGATCCATCCATGTATCGAAAGTTGACTGACTCGTTGATGTATTTGGTTAATACCATGCTAGATATTTTCTTTGTCGTGAACATGTTGAGCTAATTCCAGGTGGAACCAAGACATGATCATTGGATTGTAGCAAAGCACATATTGAGATATTTGTGTGGTATGGTTGACTATGGTTTGAGATGTCTCAAATGGTGATATACAATTATAGGGTTATACAGGTGCAAATTGGGTAGGGAGTACTAAAGACAGAAAGAGTAAATCGGAGGTTGTTTCAGTTTGGGCTCTGCTATGATTTCGCGGATGAGTAGGAAGCAGACATTTGTTGCACTTAGTATGGTCGAGGCAAAATATCTTGCAGCTTGCTTGGTGAGTTGTGAAGTAGGATGGCTTCAGAAGTTACTCGCGGGATTCTTTGATCATGTGCTAGAATTGACGTGATATATTGTGATAATCAAAGTTGTGTGAAGCTGACAAAGAATCCAATTTTCCGTGATAGGTCAAAGCACATCGAGATCAAGTACCACTTCATTCGTGACATGGTGCAGAAGGGAGCAGTGAAGCTCTAGTATGTCTCTACCAATGAGTAGATTGCCAATATTCTTCCAAAGCCTTTGTCTAGAGCAAAGTTTGTATACTTTAGGGACAAGCTTGGACTTGTTGAGAATGCCTCTCTCATTTAGAGCGAGTGTTGATGAGATAATATCCTCGACTGACATTCTCCCTATGTCATAAATGACTAGAATTAGGGAGAATGGCCTCGCAAAGGATGGTCATTCTCCCTGTGTCAATTATATTGACCAGAATAAGGAAGAATCGTCCTAGAGGCTCATAATTACTCATATAGAGTGAGGCCTTTCGTGAAGATTCCTTGAGCTAGAACTATTGGAATTTATTCTCTTAATTGATTAACAGTTTATTAATTTTTTGATTAATATCGAATAAATCACATTGCAATCCTTCACAACAAAATAAATACATCGTGGAAAATTAAACTGGAACAGAGAAATTCATGCACACAGTTAACATAGTTATTTTGGACCAATGTCCCTAGAAAAACCCAGAAAGGGAAAATCGGTGCAGCAAAAGAGGGTTTATTTTATTGTGAATCTGAGTATGATAATCAGGATGCCTCACTGGCAATCCTCTGACAAATAATTTAGCAAAATTTATGGGAGAGAATTTTTTCCCTCTACAAAACAACTTGCCTCCTCATACTACCTTCTAGCTACTTGCACTGCTGGCCCGCACAACTCTGGACGACCCTTAAAACTGCCTCCAACTAGGCCGTCTAGCCTTCCTCTGCCTCTGCAAATGACTCTCTTTGTATTCCATGTGGTTTCCCGACCTCCAACAACTGAATCAATCTCTTCTTGGCACTCGCACCGGGGTTTCTGGCTAACTCGCATTGCCTAGATGGATTTTCTATAGAATAATTCGGTCTCCCTCTTTCCCACCTCTCCGACACTGGGAATCTGTTGGGAAATTCCTTCTGAATTCACTTTGCTGCTCCCTTAATCACTAATGCTCCTCCACTAGCTCAAATTATTCCCTCACTGAATCACTGTGCATAAGTAAATTTGCATTGCCTGGATGCTTGCTCCCTCACTTGTGTCTATCTCCATCCCATCGACTTGCTCTTATAATCTCTTGTTGGAGCTTCAACAGACATGGTTAGATCCTCATCAACAATTAAGATCATCTTAGACTCGATCCATGTGAGTCTCTAGAGCATTCTCGATCATCCTCAATTAATTCCCTTTAATTAATCGATTTCCCTAAGTTAGACTTAGGCATTTCTTAATTATCGATCAATTAATCTAATTGAGTGGTCTTTGTGTTTTCTCCTGAAACCTTTTTTGGGTTTTGGAGATCTTGTGTTCCTTAGCCTCTTGGACGCAAATCGAGACTAGAACACCTGTCTGATGCTACAAAAACTAACACCTTTCAGCATCAATTTGATTAGCGTCGGACCTAGAATTACTCAAATAGAGTGTGGCCTTTGGGGATTCACCATGTATCAAGTACCGACCAAAATGATGGTGGGCCAAGACTAGTCTGTATACCATGTGTCAAGATAGACTAGATTTATAGTGACTAGTTGATGCTAATGATGTACCATGTGTCAAAAGTACCGACCAGAATTATGGTGAGGATACACGTGTCAGAGGTACCAACCATAATTATGGTTAATCTACCATGTGTCAGGAGTACTGAACATAATTATGGTGAGAATGCACCATGTGTCAGAGGCACTGACCAAAATTATGGTACCCTGTTGATGTTGTTGATCTACCATGTGCCATGTTATTTGGCCAGAATTATAGTGGTTGAATGATGTTGATACTATTGATGATTTGGTATCACCTTAGAGAAATTTGTCAACATGAAGAACATTTGTCTAGTCATTATGAATACCTCCCTAACTAATAGGGAGTGTTGAATTTTGTAGCTATGGTCGGTCTTCATAATTTATATTTTAGCCCTTGTAATGTATAATGTAAATATAAGACATGTTCTTCATGTCATTTTTATTGATTATCCATTGAAAGAATGATTATAAGACATGTTCTTCATGTTAGATTTAAAAGAAACAATTTTGAATTTTGAATTTTTGGCTCCAAACTAGTGAAGTCGGCCCTCCCTCAAGCCAAGTTGGCTCCAGTGAAGAGACAAACCCATTCGTGAAGACAAAACACTATATAAAGGCATTTGATCTCCTCCTCAAAGGCACCATTCGACCTCACACAAGAATCACAGTTTTTAGGCATCCAAGCAAAGGAGAAGAAGGACAAAGAAGGATAATAAGGATGAATTCATCTCTAGCATCTATCTCTCTCTCTTGAATTTGCACGTGTGAATTTTGGGCAGTTTTTGGGCAGCATATTTTGGGTAGGCCAAAATTTTGGGCAAGCAAAAATTCTGTGCAAGCCAAGTTTTCTAGGCATATTTTAGAGGCTGAAATTCAGCTTAGGGCAGATCAGAGAGGGCCAAAGTTTGAAGGGAAAAAGTTTGGCTTGACTTGATTTGACTACAGGGCTGCTTGAACAGGTTTGACCATATCTTGTTTATCAGTTTGATCACATAGTTGACTAGGAGCATTAGATGTATCTCTTGTTGAACTGAAGAGTTTCTCAAAGGAAAAGGTTGCTAGGTTTTTCCCCCCAACTGGGTTTTCCTAGGGTAAATTTCATGTTCTATTTGTGCATTGTGATCTCTACTATCCTTATGGTTTTATGGTTGAATTTCTGTAGTGTAACTGCTTAATGATAAATTGGAATTGTTAAAAGATCTATATCATTAGAAGTAATTATCTGTATTTCAGAAATTTGTGCTTGTATCTATTGCACTTGGAAAATCAGCATATTGCACCTAACACTATGGAAATCGAATTAGGGACCTGTATTACACATTGAATTACCAACAACATCTTGGTAACAGTGGCACCAAGTGATTGAGCTAACCATAAGGGCTATCCCAATGAGCTAGTTTTGTGCTCATTTGTTGGACATCAACAACATTATCTTATCTTCCAAACACTGCCAAGAGAATCACCTCCTTCCTATCACTTATAGATAGAGGCACCAAGAGGTAGAGAGTAGCACTACCTCAACTTCCAAATGCATAAGTTCACTCACAAGACCCTTGCAACAATATCAAGTTTGCACTTGGGACAGTTCACACAACAAACATTCCTATTCCTTGAATCTCAGCAAGGGCCACGACTTCTATGCAGTGATATATACCATGAACTCATTCTTCCAAATCTTCATGTTCTTCCAGACAATATTCCATAAGGGATTTCTTTGCTTTGGCCTCAGATGGTGGAAGAGATCCCCTTACTGTAAGTACAAACTCAAAGTTAGTAGCTTCTCCTCCTCATTGGTTGGTAATGGCACCGGGATACATTGAGCACTCTTCCCCTGTACATTTAGTGGAGACATGATTCCAGGGTCTTGAACTCTTGACAGTGCTGCTTTATGGTTACCAGATTTGTATCTTATACTGGTTGTGAGACTCTATATCTTTTAGAATAGATCTGCATTTATGGGAACTGATTTGTACTCCCATTGTGTACCAATTATGATGTACCTAGCTGTCCCATTGACCGAGTTATGGTCATTTGTTGGGAATTAATAAAATTATCTTATCTTACTGTAAATCCACTGTAGAACACTGAAAATAGTCTTGGTAGCTTTAGACCATGAGAAGAAAATAACAGAGAACATGTGAAAGATCAGTGTTTATCTTCTCATTTTTGTTTTAGAGTTGGAGTGAGTTTGATGGTGAGGCTTTGGAGAAATCACAAGTCAGTACAAGTACTCATGAGTTTGTATATCTTGCCAATTATTGATGAGCTTTACATCTGTGGACCAACTTCAGCCAAGTTTGAGGCAAGTACTTTTTTCGATGGCAAATTAGTAGACTTGGTGAGATTTAGAAATACACAATGGATCATATATGGCTTAACTTCTAGAGTTTACTTGTTGAATAGATTGTGTTATGTGGAGAAGTATGGTGGTCTGTTACCAAAACCTGTTTAGTCAGATTTATAATTCAAAGTATAGAGTTGTAGCAAATATGATGTTAACTATCGCATAAAGGTAGAACCATAAGTAAGGTATTACTGAATTTCTGAAATAATTTAGAAACAGTAGCTTTCTTAGAAGTGCTAACATAAGCTAGATTGCTAAACCCGTAAAACTTGCCTCTTATATCAAAATAACTTTGAGGTGTTACTTTGTATTTCAGATTGCGTGAAAGAATACGTGTTACTGAAACTAGACCAGGAGCTTCTTTTAGGAATATTTTTGGTTTTGCTTTGTCCCTGGGAACCATTTCAAGGCGGAGAGTATACCACGAAGCCCTAAAATATGAAAGGGAAAGAAATGCTGGTTGGTTGAATCCACTTGGATATTCTGTTTTTACTATTGGTGCTGCGGTGGAAGATTCTATATCCATGGAGGTAATTCAGGAAGCTTTATAAGATGGGCCAAAGCACTTTACCATTGATGTGAATGAATGACCAAAAATAGAGATTTAATTTGTGTTTTCTCTTGGGCATATTAATACATATTTGTTCCTTTTATATGGTCATAAAAACTGAAGTCCCATAATTCAGTAAATTTACCAAATAATGCATTAGAATTGTGGGATGCGTACACATGGCTTCCTTGTTTCAGTCAGTCATCCAACAGAAAGTCTGGATTTAATTGTCCTGGCAGTGGTATTGGCTTCTTGCCTTGAAAAGTCAACATAAAGGCATAAAAAAAGGCGTTTCCATCAGAACATGGAGGTGGCGTGGATATCTGGTTCAGGTAATTAAAAATACTAACTGAAGAAAACTGGTAATGGAAATAATGTCTTTTTTGCAGAATGTTTAAATTGACAGACTATGTTAATCTTCTTATATTTCACCCCTTCTCTATTTGTCACATTTATTCTGTTATTATTTTCTCCCTCTGGTGTCTTCTCCTTTGATTATACCATATGGCACTAAAAGTTAGGTATTTTATTTTCTTTTTTTGAAGTAACTATTTCATAGTTCTAATATTGATTTTTTTAAATTGGAATGCCTTGAACCAACTATATCCACTTTCTTTCATCTATGGAGATCAACTCAAGGGTAGCTGAACCTGCACAAGTTTATGTGCATGATTTAATACTGGTATTAGTGACATTTTTATAATTTGTTTTGCATCCAGTATACAACTGCTGGTCAGGAAGGTCCAGCTGTCGCTTTAGTGCATGGTTTTGGTGCATTTTGGGAGCATTATCGTGATAATATAATTGCTATTGCCAATAATGGCTATAGAGTATATGCTATCACACTGTTGGGATTTGGGAGATCAGAAAAGCCTAATATTGTATATACAGAGCTTTTGTGGGCTGAACTTTTGAGAGATTTCTTTGTGGATGTTGTTGGTGAACCAGTGCACATTGTAGGCAACTCATTCGGAGGTACCCACTATATTCTCTTTTCATGAATGCATCTAAAACACGTGTGAGTTGTTGTACCAATTGAGCTCTAACCATTTCATCAAATATTTATGCACGTTTTCCTGAAAACTTTGATATACAATCTTACAGAATATGTTTGATCCAGGATACTTGGTTAGTCTCGTGGCACGACTTTGGCCAGCATTAGTGAAATCATTGGTTCTTTGCAACACAGGTGGCACTGTAGTTCAAAATTATTCAGCTGTAAAGTATTTAAAGGTAAGCTCATATTATTTAGAGCCTTTCTTCTATGGAAAATAATAATTGTTTCCAATCTACATTTGCCAAGATTTTCAAAAAATAGTGTTTTTTTTTTGTCAAGTGGTCTGAGTTCATCAGAGATTACATCAGGCTTGACCTGTGACTTGAAAAACCACAATCCAAGGGCATCTAAGCCATCAAAATCACCCGGGGATCGCACAGGGCCTGGGCCACACCAGCCCTTAACATGACTGGATTTTTGCACACGGAGTTTCGAACCAGAGACCACATCATGGAGTGACTTAATAGTACACTCCATCACCGTCTATTCTATGCCCCATGGGCTTCAAAAAAACAATGTTATATCATCTTAATTTCTCCTTTTTTTCTGCAAATTCCTTTGAAATTCCACAAGATTCAATATTTTACAAGTTGAGCGATGATGAAGGGTTTAGTGTAGGACTGGTAATGAAATGTTGGAATACTTTTACAAAAAACTTAAGTATGAGGTGATTAAAAATTTCAAATTGGTTCAATGTTTGAATATGGTATATTTTAAAATTAAACAGTTTAAACATATTGCGATGATATCAGAGTTATCATGATATTATTGCCAAACATCCCCTTGCCGATATTATCACCATAAATTATCGTGATAATTTCATTTTTTGAATTTATCGCGATAATTTAATTTATCATGGTAATTTAGGTAACTATCGCGATAACTTTGGAAGTATCGCCCTGTCTCTGTTAATTTCAAATTTTTACCAATTTTTTTTTCCTTTTAACCATAATTTTTTAAAAGTGAATTAGGGAATTGAACTGTGAGGATACTCTGCCTATTTCGATCAGCTAACAAGGGGAAATCTATTGTTTTCATTTCCTAAGATTCATCTCATGAGATACATACCCTAGTAGTTAATTGTAATATTAAATTCGTAAAATAAAAGGATGAAAATGAAAGATGAAGGAAATTTTAAACATTACCATTAATTGACTTGGGATGTTTGAGATTGGTTCCGACCTCATTGGATTTCATGTGGAGAAAGTAGAATTTTAGATCGCTCCCAAAATCCAGTAGACTTAACACACTTTAGGATTTCAAGATTGGCAGGATTGCAATGTCTCTTCTGGATTTTGTGAAGTACGAGGGTATGGAACTAACATTTAATCAAGATCACCAAGCCCTCTATGTACTTGGATGTTGGTGGCATTGACCATTGAGCTCCTCCTTCATGACCCTAGTAAAAATGTGCCTTCACTCAAGCAAAATCATTGATTAGGATGTTAAGCTTTTTCTATCTTATTTTAATGCTTAGTTGGTGATCATGATAAGTAGGATCCCATTATAGCCAATGATTTTTATGTTATGTAGCGATTTGTTGTAGCATGATTTTCTTCGGATTTTGGAGGCCATTTAGAGCCTCTCAGTTTCTATTGATCTATTTTGATTTAGAGATGGATTGCACTCGTTGATATTTTGGTTATATGAACCCTTGCTATACAAATGAGAAATTTTGCATATTTGTATATAATAATTTGGATTCATATGTGTTAGGCCCTGTTGATTTTTCAAGTGCAATAGATACAAGCACATATTTCTGAAATACTGATAATTACTTCTAATGATATAGATCTTCTTTTAACAATTTCAGTTTATCATTAAGCAATTACACTTCAGAAATTTAACCATAAAACCATAAGACAGTAGAGATCACAATGCACAAAGAGAACACAAGATTTACCTTGGTAAAACCCACTTGGGGGAAAACCTAGCAACCTTTTCCTTAGAGAAATTCTTCAATTCAACAAGAGATACATCTAATGTTGCTAATCAACTATGACATCAAACTAATCAACAAGCTATGGTTAAACTTGGTCAAGTAGTCCTCTAGTCAAGTCAATTCAAGTCAAACTTCTATTTTACAAACTTCAACCCTCTTTGGTTTGTCCTAGACTGAATTTCAGCCTCCCAAAATATCATAGAAACTTGGCCTGTCCAGAATTTCGGTTTGCCCAAAAACTATTACACAGAAACTGCCCAAAATTCACACATGTGAGCTAGAAAAGAGAAATAATAAGTGCGAGACGGAGATATGATCTCCGTCCTTCTTCATACTTCTTTTACTTCTTATCTATTAATTTGGTAGCTCAATGACAAATTACAATCATGGGACTAGATTCCTCCTTTCAAGAGGACCAATTTTGACTTTTGAAGCACTTAACTTGGACAAGGGAAAGTGTATTTTTGAATTGAAGCCCACATGTGCTCAAAAAGATAGGTCGGCCCTAACAGGAAATTGGAAACCCTTGGAAGCCTATAAATACAAGTCAAGTGACCGTCATTTGGATATCATCATCAAGTTGTTCTTCTTATAGGAATTTACAGGGTAAGTTCCTTAGACAAAACACCAAAGGACACCGCTCACAAACAGATCACAGATCAATACACCAATATTGCTGACGTGGTTAAAACCCTCAAAGAGAGAAACAGTCCACGGCCTGAGCCAACGCACCACTTCAGGCAATTTATTAATAAAAGAATGAAAATTTACATAAGCTTCTCTCATGAACAGTTACCCTACAAATGATCCTCCATGCTCTTTAAATAGAGATCATGGACCAATCGGGTGTTAAGCCATAGATCAAGTGTTGGTAATACCGAGGAGAGAATGAACCGTCGGATCACTACATATCGTGACCGTCAGATTGTAAGTTACAAAAGTACATAGTAAAGAAACACACTTTACTTAACTCTACACTAGACCAAGTTATACTTAACTATTTCCTATGTGTCGGAATATCCTAACATCCCCCCTTAAGAACAACTTGGGATAGGATTGAAGGATGTACAAATATGACACAATAGGAGAAGGAAGGAGGCATTAGAGCCTATCCCCCCTTAGTGACAACTTCCTGAACTCCAACCATAAATCGAAGTTTAGTAAACTTCGCCTTTGTGAGAGCCTTTGTAAAGATGTCTGCAACGTGATCATCTGTTGAACAATATTGCACTTCAAGAACATGGTCGTGAATGAGCTTTCCGATGAAGTGCATGTGCAATTCAATGTGTTTGTTGCGCTGATGTTGGACTGGATCTTTGCATAGTTGAATGGCACTTTGATTATTACACCAAAGTGTAGTCGAATGCTGCTGCTGAAAGCCAAACTCTGACAGGATCTGACGAAGCTATAGGGCTTCCTTACTAGCTTCTACGACACCATGATACTCTGCTTCTGCTGAAGAAAGAGAAATGTCACTTTGTTTCTTGCAAGCCCATGTAATAGGTCCTGAACCAAGAGTGAACACATAACCTGCAGTAGACTTCCGATCATCAGGGTCACTAGCCTAATCAGAATCAGTGAAACCAACCAATAGAGGAGGTGCTTTTGCACTGTAATGAATCCCAAACTGAATTGTACTTCGAACATAACGAAGTATTCTTTTAGCTGCTTTCTAATGACTTTCATGTGGGAGCAATAAGGCCAACAACAAAGGAAAGGTCAGGACGAGTATGGCTCAGATACAAAAGTTTTCCTACAAGTTGGCGGTATAAGGTAGCATCAACTTCAGGGGAAGTACAAGTGACTGAAAGTTTGGCTCCAAACTGAAAGGAAGAAGGGGCTGGCTTACAGTCTTCGATTGAAAATGGCGTAGAAGATCACATGCATACTTGGACTGGGAAAGGGAAATACCTTCCTTGGATTGCAAGACTTGAAGACCAAGAAAATAATGCAAATGTCCTAAGTCTGTCATTTCAAACTTCCTTTTAAGGCTGGACTTCACATGGTTTATAAGGTTGGGATCACTACTAGCAAGGATAAGATCATCAACATAAAGAACAAGAATGATAAGAGACTTGCCCACTTTCTTGGTGTACACAGTATTGTCAGAATGACACCTAGAAAAGCCAGTTTCTAAAAGAAAGCTATCCATTTTGGCATACCAAGCCCGAATAGCTTACTTGAGACCATAAAGGGATTTCTTAAGCCGACATACAAGGCTAGAGTTTGTTTGTATAAAGCCAATAGGTTGTTCCATATAGATTTCTTCATGCAAGTCCCCATGCAAGAAGGCATATTTAACATCCATCTGATGGACTTCCCATTTGAAAGAGGCAGCAAGGGAAAGAACAAGGCAGATAGAGTTCATTTTGGCAATAGGGGAGAAGGTTTCAATATAGTCAATGCCTTCAACTTGTGAAAAACCCTTAGCAACAAGATGAGCTTTATGTCTATCAACTTTTCCATCTGGTCCATACTTGGTTCTGTAAACCCATTTGCATCTAACAAGTTTTCGTCCCTTTGGTAGACGAGCAAGATCCCATGTATCATTTGCCAATAATGAACGATATTGTTCATTCATAGCTGCATCCCAATCTGGATTGCCTGAAGCTTCTGCAAATGTGTCAGGATTATAATTCGCTGAAGCTTGAGCCAGTGAAGAAGAGGCTCTATCGAACTGAGGATGTGTACATCGCTAATCTGTAGGATCACTAGCAAGAGCACCTGCTACATCTCGAGTAGCACGGACCATTTTGGAAGTTGAGGAGCTGAAGGAGGATCCTGAGAAGGTGGGGGAGGATTGTCATCCTCACTTTCATCATCTGAAGAAGAAATAGTTTCAAAAGTAGAAGAGATAGAGAGAGGTGGCACATCCACTGAACTAGGCTGGTAGGCCGATATATTTTCAACAAACTTTACATCTCTTCTAATGATAACATTTTTGGACTTAAGTGGAATAAGTCTATATCCTTTGACAGCTTTAGAATATCCAACAAAAATACATTTTTCACTCTTAGGTTCTAAAGCTTTATGTTTCTTCACTTCCAAAAGCACGAAAGTGACTTACATCTGGTTTAATTGAGCTCCATGCTTCTTCTAGAGTGATATTCTTTAAAACCTTAGTAGGAGTGTGATTTATTATGTAATTTGCACAGTTAATTGTTTCTGTGATTCTTCCTTTCATCTACACCATTTTTTTGTGGAGTATATGGAACAATATGTTGCATTTGAATTCCATTTGCAGTGCAAAAGTTGATGAATTTGTTGTTAACATATTCTCCGTCATTATCAGATCTTAGCTTAAGAATTTGATGTCCAGATTGTTTTCCAACAAAGGCCTTAAAGGCCAAGAACATGTTAAATACTTCACTCTTGAGTTTTAAGAAGTATACCCAAGTGCGTCTGGAGAAATCATCAATGAAAGTCAAGAAATACTTGTAGCCAGAGAATGAAACAATTGGAAGTGGACCACATAAATCACTATGCACAAGCTGTAAAGGGGCTGAGGCGTGCCAAGAGGCACGTTTTTCAAAACTATCCCGATGATGTTTTCCGAGTACACATCCGGAACAAACATCATCTCTACAAGATACCATTGGAAGACCTATCACCATATTTTTTTTACATAGATTCTGAATGGAGCGATAGTTTAAGTGACCAAATCACTCATGCCAAAGTTTGATCACTTCATCATTATGAGCAACAAATACTGAGGGAAGATTTGATGACCCAAAGTTGTTAAACTTATACAACCTTGTAGAATCATCAGCAATGCCAGTAACTAAAATCTGTCTAAGATCTCTTAGGTCCTTAATTACAACATCGTGAGGTGAAAATTCAACGATTTTACCTTCACCTGAATGAGTTATTTGATATACAGATAGAAGGTTGCGGGATAAGGTTGGAACACATAATACATCATTAAATTGACCATTGTCTATATGAACAGTTCCAGTCCCTACAACACTAAGAGATCTATCATCACCAACATATATATTTTTGGTGTTACAATCATTTAAAGAAGAAAACATGGCTTTGTTTTGGATGTGTGATAAGAAGCTCCAAAATCAATGAGCCACTCATGAGAATTAGAAGAAGAAGATACATATAGTGCATATCTAGACCGAGATGTTTGACAACCACATGCAGAAAGTGCTATTCCTGAAGATGAAGTTGAAGTTGAAGAGTGTTCCAAATGGATGTTATGCTTCTTCATTGCTGCTTCCAAGGCTTCCATCTTCTTAAAGCATTTGGATTCTAAGTGGCCATCTCGATTACAAAAGTGGCAATGTCTATCAGTCTTCTTCCCTTTGTTTTTATTTGCCTTATCATTTTGAGGCTGAACTTGCTTAGGACCCTTGGTTGGTTTAGGACCATTCTTTTTATGATACAACTTATTAGGATTCTTTGAATTTGGTTGTTGTTGAGTGGCTAAGGCTTTCTTAGAAGAGTTTCCAAGATTAAGAAGACCAAGGTGTAATAGTTTTTCTTGTTCTCTTATTAAAGAATCGCAAAAGGCATCAAAGGAAGGGGACTTGTAGTCTTGTCCTTGAGAAATGAAGGCTTCTCTTGTAGAATGGAAGGTGGAAACAAACACAGAGTAGGCTGGTCCCAACTTAGTAAGAATGGAATAGATAAGGTTACCATCTTCTTTCTTAACCTTAACACCTTCCAAGAGAAGTCTAAGGGTCTTAAACTTGGACAAAAAATCTTCAATGGAAGAAAAATTATTGGGGTCCAATGTAAGCAACTCATTTTCGAGTTGATGGGCTCTAAGTTCATTTTTAATTCCAAAAGCTTTAGTGATCTGTTTCATTGCTTCATTAGGAATATCAAGTTCCGTGATATGAAATCTAAGGTCTTGAGAAATAGACATCCCTATCAACCCACGTGCTTGATATTGCCTATTTTCCCATTTGGCTGCCTTATCTTCATCTTTCAGTTTGGTTTCTTGGCCTGAGGCTATTCTGTAAAGACCTTTACTTCTAAGTAAATCATTAATGTAGGACCACCATTGGAAGTAGTTGGTGCTGTCAAGAATAACTTGGCATGGAATTTTCATTTTAATATAAACTTAAGCTGTAGATGCTGAAAATAAGTGTTCCAATGGAAAGATCTCGAAAAAATAGGCTGATTCAAAAAAATTTCTCTGAGAACAGCTTCTGGATGAAGAAGTTATGTTTTTTTGAAGAAAAGTTGTTGAAGATGCCGACGAAGTGCAGGAATGTGTAGAAATGAAAGATAATGTTATATTTAAAAAAAAGTCTGCCCTGTTTTCAAACTTAATCTAATTAGCTCAACAAAAAGAAAGACTTGAACTCAAGACCTCTATTCTCATAAAGTCGCTTTGGACCAAGTGAGCTAGATTAAAAGGTTAGTAATTTTTGGGAAAGAGGAAGGGGGGTTTTTTTTATATTTTATTTTATTTTTAGTCACTGAAGCTTTGGGGTGCGTGCTTACTTGAGAAAGCTCTTTTTTTCCTACAAAACAAAAACACAAAACCCAACACGGACATACAAAAAAAAACGGCTTCAAGTTAGCTTTAGCCGGAAACTAAATATTTTTCTCAATGTTTCTGATTTTCTGAGATCACACTAAGGCGCGGCGGAAACGAGCATACGCATGAGAAAAATCCTTCCTTTTTGTTTTTTATTTGCCCAGAAGGCACAAAGTCGTCGGGCAAAGAGCATACACAGAAATGAAAGGTATAGATCTGGTAATAAAAAAAAGAGCTAAATAAACCGAAATAAATAGAGAGAAAATAACTAAAAACTGCAAATAAACACTATATACCTCCAGATCTTAAAAATGACGTAGCTAGGGCTATCGGAAACCTTTTCGCGTGAAACGAAAGGGGTTCCTCACTGGAACAGATGATACTAACACAATAGAGCAGTCCTCTCGGCCTAAAAGCTGTTAGAAACAATAGATCTAGGAAACCGCTGTCGGATGCAGTTCTACTGGCTTTAGATTTGGATCACCAATGGATGCGGCCCTCAACTTGGCTTTGATAACATGTAGGAATTTACAGGGTAAGTTCCTCAGACAGAACACCAAAGGACACCACTCACAAACAAATCACAGATCAATACACCAATATTGTTGATGTTGTTAAAACCCTCAAAGAGGGAAACAGTCCACGGCCTGAGCCAACGCAGCCACTTCAAGCAATTTATTAATGAAAATTTACATAAGCTTCTCTCATGAACAGTTACCGTACAAATGACCCTCCATGCTCTTTAAATAGAGATCATGGACCAATTGGGTGCTAAGCCATGGGTCAAGTGTCGGTAATACCGAGGAGAGAATGAACCGTTGGATCACTACATATCGTGACCATCAGATTGTAAGTTACAAAAGTACATAGTAAAGAAACACGCTTTACCTAACTCTACACTAGACCAAGTTATACTTAACTATTTCCTATGTGTCGGAATATCCTAACACTTCTCTCTCTTCATTGAATTAGTTTGTACAGGTCTGAAATTGCAGGGTTTGAATCTCACACTTGTGATTAGGGTTTTTGGTTTCCAGCCGCAGGGTTGACTCAAAGAATTTTCGGCTATAACCATGCGGTTGGAGCATCCTAGCCGTATGCATAACTCTTCCTCCATGCAGTTGGGATCTAGGGTTTCAGTTTGACAGTTGACCACAGTTGACCCGAGATTGTGAAAACAGACTCTGATCAGTATTGTTGCTGGGATCATATTTCTGATATTTAGTTCATATTGCTAGATATTTTTGTATGGGCTCATTGTACTCTTTGTTGAACATTTTATGACAATCTAATAGAAGAAGAATTTCAAAGGGTTTTCCCCCTTGTGGGGTTTTTCCCTGGTCATTGACAAAATCTGGTGTTTCTTGCTGGTGTGTTGATTGTCTCCTATTGTCATTGCATTATTGTTCTATCTTCAGTTACTATTGATAGATGAAAAGTGTTAATTGTTATTGAGAATATTTCTAATTGAACAATTGAATTGGGCTAAAGTAATTGAAACAACATAGAGCAGTGTAAAAATGACATGGTATTAGAGCTAAGGTGAAGGACAAGACCAAAGGAGACAAGAGCTAGAGCAAACATCTTTGAAATGTTGAAGGAGTCTATCTAATCAAGTCAAATTTCTTCCTATTTCTTCAAGGAAAATGAGAGGTTGGGTGATCTAACTTTGTTGCTTGCAAGATCAAATTGAAAATCATAGCTGAAGACAATGATGCTTAGGAATATACACAAGGAAAAGTACTTGAACCTCCAAAGAAAGCTTCTGCTGCTGCCAAGAAAAAGTAAAAGAAATGTGAGTTAAAAGCAAAGAAAATTATAGTTGATGGTTTACAAGATCATTTACTTGCATATCTACGAAATTTGAAGAAGTCTAAGGATATGTATGATATGCTAGCTGGCATGTATGAAGTTAACAATTTGAATGAAATCATCTCCTTGAAAGATCAACTCAAAGATATGAAGATAAATAAAGGAGAGTCTGTGCAATCCTATGTTATGAGGATATCTTTTCTTAGAGATCAATTGCAGAGAGTTGGGGAAACCGTGCATGACAGGGAATTGGTGATTGTGACCCTTAGAGGTCTCCCTCCTATTTGGGAAACCTTCATTACCACTATAAGCAATAACAATGTTTTCCCATCATTTGATGAGCTCGTTGGAAAACTCACTCAAGAAGAATCAAGGATGGTTTCTAGAGGCAGGATACAAAAGCATGAAGAAGGAGAGCCCACTGCATGTGGAAATTTCTTAGTCTGACACATTAGAAATCCCTACTGCATTACCTAGTTTATTATCTCCTACTTGTTCATTCCATTAACAAGTTATTTATTAATATAAATACCAAAATAAACACAAATGTTGCTTCACACATATACAGATCAACAACTGAAATAACTGAGGCAATCACATAAGGGACACCATTATTTTTGGACAATTGTTCTCAGAAAAACCCAATTCGGGAAAACTGGTGCAACAAATATGAGGGTTTTATTATTATACAGTTTCTGAATACAACTAGGGTGCTAGAAATGGGTCACCCTTAAGAAATTTTCCTTAGCAGAAGTACCTCTCCTCGGAGAAAATATTTTGGCTGATCAGCAACTGGATGATTGATCCCATAGCAACCTGAACAGTTCCTTAGCTGGACAATGAAAGCTTCTCCAAGCTTCTCTCTAGAACTACGTCACCCTCTAGGGACTGCATCACCCTCTTCTGCTCAGCGTTTGCCTCTCAGCTCCTAGTCTGCCACATGAAAATTCCTCAGCACTGCCTTCTCTGCCCAACGTTAGCTCTGCAGCCTATTATCCCTCTGCGTCTTTTGAGCTGGCCTCCTCAGCCTCTGTGTCAGCCTTCCTAGGCTCTGCATTGTCTCTTCGACACTTTCACTGCCTCTCTGATATGTATTCTCGGCCTTCTTCTGAACTACCCCTCGCTACAACAGATCACTAACTCGATTTCTCAACGAACTCTGCCCCAGAAAATTGAATTCTTGATCAACTTGGTGTATCTCCAACTGACCCTCAAGCCTTCTCTTATACTTTTCTTGTTGACGATTCAACGACCGAGATTAAGTCCCTAATCAACGGCTAAGATTAGATCGGGCTTTATCTTTGTCTCTTGGAACTTTCTCAGCCATTTTATATTAATACAAATTATTTTTAATTTTCCTAAGTTTAGACTTAGGAACCCCATTAAAAATATTAATTATCTTAATATATCTTCATCCGGGTGGAATTTCTCCAAACGATTTATGGGTCTTGGAGATCTCATGTGCCTTAGCCTTTCCACCAATTTGCATGCCTAGAGCACATCCGATGCTACCAAAAATCAACACTCCCTCTTAGCGAGGAATGTGCTCTAGTAATGCTTCACCATAGAAGCATCACACTAATCTTCCGCATTGGTACTTTGTGCTGACGCTTGGCCTGCTGCCCCACATCCACTGCATTGTTGCTTCGTGTACTACTGCCAATGACATTGCCACTGCCGCTGCTACATCTGTACTGCATCTCCCTCTCAACATGTTGCATCATGCTGCCCATAGCATTGCCACTGCTAACTGTTGCATTGCAACTCAGTTCCCGAGAAGTAAGTAACTGATTTCACCCAAACATTGACATCTCGATCAGTCTGGAAGCCTCATGATGTTGAAGTTACCACGACTGCTATCCTCTCCCTCCGCTGCCACTGCGCTACTACAAACACCTTTGTGCCTGTCGCACTGCTGCAGCCTCCACTGCGCTGCTACAAACTTCTACACTCAAGCACTGCCTTGCCGCTTCATCACACCTTGCTCCACCCGACACTTGTCATCATGCTACTGTCTTTAAGGGCTCCCGTAGCCATATGTGATCCAAGAGTTTGGGCATCTCAAGGATCCTGCCCCTAGTATGTAGTCCTCTTGACTACAACTCGATGTCTCCCCACCTCTTCTCTAGAGGCGCATGAGCACTCATGGCACATTCGTCATCAGTCTCGACCTCTTTCTCTGCCTTAGCTGGAGTTGCGTTTGAATCAGAAGCCTCTCCCTTGCTTTTTGTTATGAAACCAGCTCACAAAAAGATAGAAAAGATAGTTGAACGCCTTAGAATTCAGCCTCTTCGAGGGGGCAACCTCCTTTACATTACACAAATGAACAATTCTTGGATGATTCAAATGAAAAAACGTCCTTTCTATATATAGGAGTCTAAGGAGTCACAATATAACCCAGCCGACCTAACAATAATAATATAAAGCCACAAAAATAACTATAGAGGGATTCTATGGGGCACAGTAATAACAATATGGGGACAATAGGGGCACAACAATATTAATAAGGGATACAACTACAATAGTAATGGGATAATCACTAGTATTATAGGGACCTAACATGCCCTTCTCCTTCAAAAAAGTGTTGTCCTCAATGCTTGAGTAGTTTTAGATGCTTTTATATAAAATTCTCATCCTCCCATGTGGAATCTTCAGCGGATAAGTTCTTCCACCTGATGAGATACTCCGAAATTGATCGATTTCGTAGCTGTCGAGTTCTTTTTTCTGTGACTACTTCCGATTCCAATATAATTTTTCCTTCCTCATCAAGTTCTGGCAATATTGTTTGAACTGGGAGCTTGTCGCCTATAACCTTCTTTAAACATGAAATATGGAAAACTCGGTGCACTCGAGAAGCTGCAGGAAGCTCCAATTTGTATGCCATCGCACCAATCTTTTGCAACACCTTGTACGAACCATAATACTTTGGTGATAATTTATTATCCTTCTTAGCTTGCTTGAGGGACATTTGTTTATATGGTTGTAGCTGTAGGAATACCCAATCACCTATATCAAAATTTCTTTCGCTGTGATGTTGATCTACCTATTGTTTCATTCTATTATGTGCCAACATGAGGTTATCTTTTAAGAGTTGGAGGACTTGTTGTTGATGTTCGATGTGATGTTCCACTGCTTGAAACTTAGAATTTTCTCTTAAATATGATGTGATGGATGGTGGCTGATATCCATAAAGTGCCATAAACGGGGTCATTTTTGTTGTTGTATGGAAGGAAGTGTTATACCACCATTCAGCCAGAGGCAACCATTTGACTCATTGTGTCTGTTTATCAGATGCAAAGCAACAAAGATATCCTTCCAAACATTTGTTTACTATCTTAGATTGCTCATTAGATTGAGGATGATAAGATGAGCTATGAGTTAACTGAGTACCAAGACAAGAAAATAGTTGTCCAAAAATTTCCAGTGAAAATGGGATCTCTGTCACTTACAATAATCTTTGGATTTCCATGCAGCTTTTGAATTGTTTCCATAAATGCAATAGAAACTATACTGGCTTTAAATGGATGTGATGATGCACAAAAATGTGCATACTTGGTAAGTCTGTCAACTACCACCATGATGACACTCTTTCCCTCAGACTTGGGTAAACCTGTGATAAAATCCATTGAAACCTCCTCCCAACGTTGGCTTGGAATGGATAAAGGTTGTAATAGACCCAGGGTCTTAATTGTTTCCACTTTATTTTGTTGGCAAACCAAACATTCTGCCACAAACTTTTGAATATCTGATTTAAGCCCATCCCAAAAAAATTCCTTCTTAACCCTGTGGTAAGTTTTTAAAAATCCTGAGTGCCCTCCTAAGGGAGAAGTTTGCAATTCCATAAGAATCTTTTGTTTGAGTTGGGAATTCTTACAAAGGTATAAGCGATCTTTGTACCATAATGAATCATTTTGCCAGCTAAATGTATCAGATGTACTGGAATCTTGTTGTAGCTTTCGAATAAGTTCCCATACTCCATCATTCTTGCATTCCTCCCTTGCTTCGTTTATCCAATCTGGTTGGATAATAGAAATGGCGCACAACAATGCTTCCACATCCTCATCCTTTCTTGAGAGTGCATCTGCCACCACATTTTGCTTCCCTTTTTTCTAGATGATTTCAAAGTCATAACCCAACATCTTTGTGACCCACTTTTGTTGCTCTTCAGAGGATAATCTTTGTTCTAAAAAGTATTTAAGGCTATCATGATCCGTTTTTACCTTGAAGTGTTTTCCCATTAGGTAGGGTCGCCATTTCTTAAGTGCATGTAGTATTGCCAACATTTTCTTCTCATAAATAACTTTGTGTAAAAACTTTCCCTTGATTGGACGACTTTCAAAAGCAATGGGTTTTTCATCTTGAATTAAAACAGCACCAATTCCATTTCCTGAAGCATCACATTCCACAATAAAGGTTTTTGTGAAGTCCGGTGTAGCTAAGACCGGTGCTTGGCACATTGTCTCTTTAAGATGTTCGAAGGCCTTTGTTGCTTTGGAGTCCATGAAAATGCATCTTTCTTTAATAATGTTGTTAGTGGTGCTGCTATTCTCCCATAATTCTTAACAAACTTGCTATAATACCTTGTCAACTTGAAAAATCCTCGCAAATGCTTTATGGATGTGGGGATTTTCCATTCCTTAATGGCTTTAATTTTGCTAGGGTCTACTTTAACTCCTTCATGAGATACAATATGACCCAGATATTCCACCTCTTGTACTCCAAAGAAACATTTGGATCTTTTTGCATATAATTGTTTCTCTTCTAATAGTTGTAGCACCCTGTCAACGTGTTCAACATGATCCTTCCAAGACTTGTTGTAGATTAGTATATCATCAAAAAATACTAACACACATTTTCTAAGGAAGGGTTTGAAAATGGAATTCATCAAACCTTGAAATGTAGAAGGTGCATTGGTAAGGCCAAAAGGCATGACCAAAAATTCATAATGACCCTCATGAGTTCTAAATGTTGTTTTCGGAATGTCTTCAGTCTTCATTCTGATTTGATGATATCCTGAATGAAGATCCAACTTGGTGAAGTAAATTGATCCATGCAATTCATCCAGTAATTCATCAATGACAGGAATGGGAAACTTATCTTAAATAGTGAGCTTGTTGAGCTCCCTATAATCCGGACACATGCGCCATGATCCATCCTTCTTGTGCACCAATACTACTGGAGCAAAGAAAGAAATTTGACTAGGTTGAATTATACCAGCCTCTAGAATTTCTGCAACCATACGTTCAATTTCACTCTTTTGGGCATAGGGATATCTATACGACTTGATGTTTGGAGGAACACTTCTTGGAATCAGATGAATAGCATGATCATGATCACGAATAGGTGGGAGACTTTTGGGAGTCTCAAATACCTTGGAATGATTGTCCAAGACTTTTTGGAGATCTGGAGAAATAGATGATTCTGATGTGGAAACATCTAGCGAACATAATTGTGCAATTACACCTCTTTGTTGCCTTTTTAGAAGTTTTGTCATACCGTTAGAGCTGATTATCTTTCTTGGTTTCCCTGCAATACACCTTAATTCAACTTCCTTTCCTTCCGCAGAAAATTTCATGAAAGGTTCTTGAAAATTAAAAGCTATTGTACCCAAGGATTGTAGCCATTGGACTCCTAGTACAACGTCAGCACCTCCCATTGGAATGGAAAGCATTGGGCTAGTCAATACATATTCTCCCATGGATAGCTTGATATTATGGCACTTTCCAGAGCAATTTATCGTTCCTCCATTTGCAATCATTACTTGATACTGTGGTGCTGGATATAGGAAGCAATTCAATTCTTTTGTTATCTTACAATGAATAAAATTGTGGGTACTTCTTGAATCAATCAACACTATTACCTTTTTCTTCTTGATTTGTCCTTCTATCTTGATGGTTTGAGGAGTGGTAATTCCAGCCAATGCATTACAAGATATGGTCGGATTCATTTCTTCTTTATCTAGGCTTTGTTCTTGGAGTATATCCTCTTCTTTTGACCTTTCTTGCTTCTTTTCTTCTTCCTCTTCACAATCTATGTAGAATAATTTCTTCTCAGCACACTTATGACCTTTAGTGTATTTGCTATCACAATTGTAACAAATCCCTTTTGCTCTTTTTTCTTCCAATTGTTGTGGTGTCAACCTTATAGGTTGTGGAAGACTAGGGGCTTCCATCTTTATAGTTGTGAGTGGTATGCTTCCTAGTTGCCATAATTTTGCTTTCCATTTTTCTTGCTAACCTGAATGCCTTCTCTAATGAATCAAGTTCCCAAAGGCGAACATCATGTTGGATATTATCCTTTAAAGTCCCTATGAACACATCAATCCTATGCTCCTCTGGAATATGTTTTACCCTTATGTTCAATTTTTGGAACTCCTCAATGTGCTCCATTATTGAACCCTTTTGTTTGAGACTTATCAATTGGCTAAAAAAAGTGTTGCTTTTTATATCCTCATAATGTGCTGTCAATTCTTCCGTAAAAATTGCTCAAGTGATAATTTGTTTATGAGAGCAAAGCCATTGATACCATACAAACTGATTTGGTTCCAAATATAAAGTTGCAATACATATCTTTTGTGTGTTTTGCACATTATTGAGATCGAAAAATTGCTCCATCTGTAATATCCATGTTGCGGGATCCTTGCCATCAAACTTCCTCATATCGATTTTTGGAATATGGTGGGTCTTCGATCCAACATTAAAGTTTATGAAATCATGATTAACATTTCCTTTGTTCTCATCATGAGTTTCCTTTACTACCCTTTCACCATTAGTAAGCATTTTTTGTAGAAACTTTGTTAAATCTGTCTTCAAATCTTCCATGCCTGTCTTCAAATCCTCCATCCCAGACTTCAAATCTATCTTCAAATCGTCCATCTTAGCTTCCATGTCATTCATCTTAGCTTCCACGTCATTCATCTTAGCTTCTACGTCTTTCTTTAAATAATCCATCTTAGCTTCTACGCCTTTCTTTAAAGCATCCATCTTAGCTTCTACATTTTTCTTTGAACCATCCATCTTAGATTCTGTTCCTTTTTGTGCAAGTGACACTTGTTGCACTTGGTCTCGTAATTTTGATATATCATGTTGCATTTCTTCCTCTTCTTCATGAGTCATGTTAGAGCTTTCATGTTGCTTACTAGGTGTTTGCATTTTCTTTCCTCGAGGCATCAATTACTGATAATAATGCTTTACTATGCCTTTTGAATTCCTTCAAACTAATTTTTCAAACCAAGTTTATGCAAAAATAAAAAAAAAATCTACATACCTTTTTTCACTTTGTAAGAGCTTGATATTCAATCTGATGTATCTCTGTAATTTCAGATCATCCAGTTTTGAAATTGCGACCTGCGGTAGCCCTCTGCGTCCTCTTTCCAATGCCACTAGTCTGATCCAAATTGGGTTCTCCAGGGAAGAGTTATGCCAAATCTCCCACAGTGACCTGATTATAGACTAGTTCAGTAGAGCGAACTTGTACGACGTGCCACGAGTCACTGTTTCAACCTTTGGCTCTGAAAATATATACACAAAACTACAGTCTGTCCTCTTTTTGTACCTTCTTACGAAATTTCAATCCGATGCAGAGAGAGAAAGTTATGACGATTTTCCCCAGGTCACCTGTTTGGAATGTAATTCAGGAGTTTGCAAAAGACCAACTTCCTTAGATCATATCTCTGCAAATATAGTGCGAAAATCTCTGAAATTCGGCTCGAGGTTCAGTGCGATTTCGTCTCAAATGGGGGTTTTTTTTTAGCTTCTGAAACATCGCAGAAAAAAGTTATAGCGAAAATTCCACGATGACCTATTTGGAGCAGCAAAACCCTAGAATCCAAAGCTTTGATACCAAATGTTATGAAACTAGCTCACAAAAAGATAGAAAAGATAGTTGAACGCCTTAGAAATCAGCCTCTTCGAGGGGGCAACCTCCTTTACATTACACAAATGAAAAATTCTTGGATGATTCAAATGAAAAAATCTCCTTTCTATATATAGGAGTCTAAGGAGTCACAATATAACTCATCCGACCTAATAATAATAATATAAAGCCACAAAAATAACAATAGAGGGATTCTATGGGGCACAATAATAACAATGTGGGGACAATAGGGGACAACAATATTAATAAGGGATACAACTATAATAGTAATGGGGTAATCACTAGTATTATAGGGACCTAACACTTTTCTTCCTAGCACACTGGGATGCATAATGTTCTAGCTCCCCACAATGGAAGCACTTAACCTTAGAGATGTCCTTCTTCCTCTTCCCTTGTTGTCCTGTAGATGCTAGAGCCACATCCTCCTCCTCTTTCTTGACTCGAGCTCCCTTACCACTACTCCCGCTTTGGTCATCCTCCTAATCACTTCCTATCGAAGAGCTGCCCACATTTCTTGCCAACTGGGAAGAGTAGCCTTGCCCAAAATACTTTGGACAAATGTCTCCCGCCTTGAAGACTACATCCAGGGCAGTCTTGACCATAAACTTTGGATCTGATGTAGACTCTATGGAAGTAAGATAGTCACGAATCTCTTGCAACCTGAGAAGGAATGGATCTATCTGCTCTCCCTTATGCATCTGATATGACCACAACTGACTCTCCAATAGCATCTTCCGCCGCATGGAAGTGCCTTGATATAAGGTCGTCAAAGTGTCGCACATCTCCTTTGTTGTGTTCTTCTCAGTAATATGTGGTATGACATGATCTTTAACCCTGTCAAGGATCATGCACTTCACCCTCGCCATTGCATCCTCATACTTCTCGTTCTCAGTTGGGTCAACTAGGATAGCCACGGTTTTCAAGGCAAAGTCTGTGATGCGATGTCGATCCAGGACTGCTAGGATCCTAGCCTTCTAGATGACAAAGTTGGAAGCCCCGTCCAACTTGTCCTGATCCCTTAGTCCATTCACTTCCATTTCAGCTCCTCTTTTGGACTCTCTCTGAGTATCGAATCCCCCCCTGGAAATCCCCCTCTGACACCTGATTTCCCTCTTGGAAATCCTCTGACCAACTTTTGAATAGCTCCTCTCTAATCCTCCTTACAATTGCAACTCGGATCTGGATTCCTTGACTAGAAATCCGTCATGGTAGCACTTCCATCTACATTGGTTCTGTCTCTATAGACACTATTTTTCTTCGATAGAACCAGCATCCCACCAGCTCCTCAAATGACAATCTGCCCACAGCTCCCCAAGCCCCTGCAACTAAAGAAACTGAGCCTTTCAGACTCTGCGCAATCCCGCCAAGGGTTGAATATGCTCCTCTTGGCCACAGCGCCGATCCTTCCTGGATGAGAAAGATGTCTGGGCATTGCGTAGGTCTGATTTTCCCCTCTCTGCCTCTGCGCTAACCCTCCTCCTGGCTCGAAATGCTGATGCAGGCTCTGCATCACTTTTTCTCTAGCTACTTTTGCTTGGAACAACATTGTCTCTCAGGACAACTGCTACTGTTACAAATTTCAGATTTCTATTGGTGCCTTCAATCCTCCTCTGATCTGCAACGCTCTAATACCATGTTGAAATTTCTAAGTGTGACACATTAGAAATACCTACTGCATTATCTGGTTTATTATCTCCTACTTGTTCATTCCATTAACAAGTTATTTATTAATATAAATACCGAAATAAACACAAATGCAACCTTCACACATATACAGATCAACAACTGAAATAACTGAGACAATCACACAAGGGACATCGTTATTTTTGGACAATCGTCCCCGGAAAAACACAATTCGGGAAAACCGGTGCAGTAGATATGAGGGTTTTATTATTATGCAGTGTCTGAATACAACTAGGGTGCCAAAAATGGGTCACTCTTTAGAGATTTTTCTTGGCAGAAGTACCTCTCCTCGAAGATAGATATTCTGGTTGATCAACAACCGAATGATTGATCCCACAACAACCTTGATAGTTCCTTAGCTGGACAACGAAAGCTGCTCCAAGCTTCTCTCTGGCACCGCGTCACCCTCCAGGGACTACACCACCCTCTTCTACTCTGCGTCTGCCTCTCAAGTTTCAACTCCTAGTCTGCCCCATGAGAATTCCTCAATGCTGCCTTGTCTGCTCAGTGTTAGCTTTGCAGCCCACTGCGCAGCCTCTTGGCCCTTTGCGTCTTCTGCACTGGCCTCCTCAACCTCTGCGTCTGCCTTCCTAGGCTCTGCGCTGTCTCTCCGACACTTTCTCTGCCTCTCTGATATGTATTCTCGACCTTTTGTTGAACTGCCCCTCGTTGCAATAGATCACTAACTCGATTTCTCAACAAACCCTACCTCAAAAAATCGAATTCTTGATAAACTTGGTGTATCTCAAACTGACCCTTGAGCCTTCTCTTATAGTTTTCCTATTGACGATTCAATGACAGAGATTAAATCCCTAATCAACGACTAAGATTAGATCTGGCTTGATCCTCGTCTCTTAGAACTTTCTCACCCATTTTATATTAATACACATTAATATTTTAATTTTCCTAAGTTTAGACTTAGGTACCCCATTAAAAATATTAATTATTTTAATATTTCTTCATCCGAGTGGAATTTCTCCAAATGATTTCTGGGTCTTGGAGATCTCATGCGCCTTAGCCTCTCCACCAATTTTCATGGCTAAAGCACATCCGATGCTACCAAAAATCAACACTGCATTTTTCACTCATAACAAGAAAAATAAGGGAAAATGAGGTCCATCAAATTCAAAGAAGCCTTCCCCTCGAAATTCGAAATGAAGGAATGAAAGAGAATCATCGTGTGAAATTTTATCTAATGCAGCTACTAGAAATTATCCTTCTAACTCAAAAATTAATTATGTAGCTTATTTGCTATGACAAATAACGAATAAAATGACAGTTGTAATTTTCACCATAAAAATACTGAAGAAAATAAAATACTAGAACTATGAAATTCTAGCACACACACAATAAATTTGACACAGTTATTTTTGGACAATTTTCCCCGGAAAAACCCAACTTGGGAAAACTAGTGTAGCAGATAAGGATTTTATTATTAATGTTCAACAGCGACTCTGAGTACAATAGTTTAGATGCTTAGTTGGCAATCTAATCTGAAGAAAATACTCGCAAAAATATTGTGAGAATTTTCTCTCACCCAACAACTATTTTCTACCTCCAAATAACTTCCCTAGCCTTTGCACTAAGATGCTTGCGTCACCCTCTGCATGGTGCCTATGTTAGCCCTCTGAATATTTCAGCCTTCCCTCCTTCGAATCTTCCGGGAATTGGAAAACTTCCTCCCGGATTACTACTACTCTCCTCATCCACCTGCTACTCACCCTTTGGCTCTATCTTCTCTGTTGAGCTGCTGCTATTGAGAAAATCGAACTACCTAGGCAACTAGGTATCTGCACTGGATGATCTCCATTACTAAAGTTAATTGGGAGTGGTAGCGAAAATAGGGAGCAGGAGCGGGAGCGACATTTTCAAAAGCTCCCAAACCAGGAGGGTTTGGGAGCAATTCCGGGAGCGTTTTCTTATATAATATATATTTTTCTATATTTTTTATATTTTGATGCATATATGTCAACAAAAGCATGTAGAATGATGAATTAGATATAAAAAGCTTAAAAAACATAAATTGAACCATATAACAACAATCATCTAGAAGTTATAATCTTCATCAACCACGTCCACAAGTTAGTAACATACAACATATTGAGTCTCATAATTCATCAATCTTAAAGTTTCAAGCTTTAAAAATTCAATATATAACATTTATCATAATTGATCACCAAAGTTGTACTTGTAAGCTAATTGTAACCATTACAACAAAAGAATATTTAACATGAAATGAAATGAAATGAAACAACTTTCAACTTTCACGAAGCATCATATTCATAATTCATTACCAATGAGTTATAATTGCCAACTTCAAACTTCAAACTTAAATTTTCATATGTTGTTTACAAAAAATATCATAATAAATATGAAGGAGTCAACAGTTATTAAAACTACTAGAAACTAGAAAAGACAAGTAAATCTATCATCTACAACTTCCTCTTGCCGCCACGAGAAATGTCTAATTTCTGAGCAAGTCATGATGGTCTTCTAGGAGTCTCCTCCTGCACAGTCCCACGACTAGAACCAGAAGGCACATGCCCTCCACGTGAGGATGTACATGGAGGCGGTGGCAGCAAAGGAACAAGACTTG
The DNA here is from genome assembly GCA_031772625.1 of Pinus tabuliformis. Taxonomy (NCBI): domain Eukaryota; kingdom Viridiplantae; phylum Streptophyta; class Pinopsida; order Pinales; family Pinaceae; genus Pinus; species Pinus tabuliformis. The sequence goes on along the minus strand of CM062817.1, from coordinate 1,702,356,547 downwards.
GAACTCGAGCACTAGCACTGCTACTGGATGGTGGGGGTGGCATGGTTTTTGTTGCTTCATCTTCATCTCTCATAAGTTCTGCTTCCAGTTCTTCAAGATATATAGTGCCATTCTCCAAATTATCGTCCTTTGAGTGGTTGTCCCAAATTTTATATGTTGGATGCTCATAATCTCGATCACAATAATGACTCAACAACTTCAAGTTGTAGTGCACATAAACCAAGCTTTCTACCCAGTTTTCATTGAGTTTGTTTCTTCTCACATTATGTATGAAGTTGTAGGTGCTCCAACACCTCTCTGTAGAAGAAGTATTTACAACCTGTGAGAGAACTTTTTTGCCAATTTTGGCAAAAGTCCCATGCCACCATATGCTTCCCACCATGTGAGAGCATCAAATCTGTCTCTATCTTACTTTGCATGCAAATAACCAAACAAGCCATTGCAACTGAAGTATCTGCCTAATTCAAGATGCATATTAGCACACTCCTCCCTGCCAGGTACCAACTTGTCTAATGTTTGAATATATCCTATAGATACCTTTGGATATGTATGGGGTTTGACCCTAACCCCACCCCCAGGTGCAAGTTGGACCAACCAAGATGGAGAATAGTATTTTGGCATAAGGATATATGCCAAGGCATGTAGTGGAACATTAAGTTTATTCCACCGTGTACACACACAATTGTGAATCAATGTCTACAAGTTGGGATCATCTTTCTGAATAATATCTTTTATTTTCCCAACATGGTATCCATCTGCTCATGCACCTCCCCAATCATTGGTTGATCTGAATCTGCAAAATGAATCATGTTATAAATGGGCTTGGTGAATTCCAATACTTGCCTCACATGTGCCCAAAATAGACCAACAAGAGCAGTCTCCTCCACCTGTTCAAAACCTTGTTTTTCAGCTTCATTTGTAGCCCTTTCCTTTAATACTTGCTAGCGTGGACTTGATATGCTAGCCAATGACTCTCTTACCTTCAAAAGGCACCTGAAGGTGAGGTAATAGCTAGAAAATCTAGTCTTTGCAACCTTCAACATCTCCAATCTTGAGTGAATGTGGGAAAGCCCTCGGGTATTGCTATGATTTGTAATAAATTTTATCATTTGTTTGCCTCTCTTCTACAAATCACCAATCCATTTGTATTGTTGGTTTTAGTTTTTAATAATATCATGCATCAAAAGGTTCATTGTGTGAACCAATCACCTAGACCAAAATATGTTGGGGTATTTATCCTCAATAATTGCTCATGTTGCCTTACAATTAGCAGTATTATCAATGATGACTTGGATGACATTGTATGGCCCAATACGTTCAACTTTTTAGAATCTGCAATGTTGATGTCGATCTTGAATTTATCTGATTAATCATATGTTGAAAGAAAGAGAAAGAAAGATGGAACCACTGGCGGACACAGCTAGAACACTTATCAATGACTTGCCCTTTACATTTGTCCATCCATCAGATACAATGGACATCCCATGCTTAGTCCAAGAATTTGTCATTCTACTGAAAGAATGTGATATTTTTGCTTTTTCATGATCAAGTCCAATAGTTCTAGCCTTGTCATACCCAGGGCTCTTGTATCCTTTAGGGGCATCATTTATGGTAGAACCATTTCATGCCAATAAGGTGAGTGAAGAACATTGAATAGTATGCTATGTGCATAGAGAAACTGGTAAATTTTTGAATCCACATCATTCCTACATCCTTCATCAAGGAAATCTGATATGGTTCTATGCCTTAGAGAGATGTTTGGTCCTGTGCCTCCATATCCACTGCCATGGGAGGATGCTGAAGGAGTTATTTGTGCATGTTGATGTGATTGTGAGCTATGTTCAAAGAAACTCTTTGATTTTTTATATTTGTATTGGACTTCCTCCTCTTCCCTTTATGTATTTGGCTCTATCTGTTGCTGACACACTTGCACAAGTTTTGACTCCTATTGGTTTATCTTCATCCCATGACCTTTTCCCACAGAGGTGCCTTTTGGCGCGGGTGTATGAACCTGTTTAAGTTTTGTTGCAATGGGGGCAATCAAATTTAGTGGTTCCACCCCCTTTCCCTCCTTCAAGCCTAGAAACATATTTCCACAATGGGGTTTGGTCTTATTTAGTTTTTTGGGCTGAATCATGTTCACTCTATTCTTCCTCACCAAGGTACTCCTCTTTGGGGTTTTCATCAAATCCACTATATCCCACTTCTTCATCCTCTTCTTGATCAACCCTCCTTCTTCTACTCTCCAACACCATAATAACCAAAAAATAACCAAGAAAAAGAAAATGCTAAGCCATATAACCATGATGTCTGAACTTTGAAGTTTTGAGTCTGCAAAAAAAAATGGAGGAATGGGAATTGGAAATAGAGAAATTATTTATTTATTCATTTAGCAATGAACATAAAAAAAAAAAATGCTAGATTAGAGTGTATATCCTACCTCTTTGGCCTTCAACCCCAAGCTCCTCTCTCTAAGCTCCAAACGCTCTCTTGCTCGTCTTGCTCTCAATGGATGAAGTGAATAATGGGGAGGGGGGAGGGTCCATTTATGATTTTCCCCCTCCCCTCTCCCTCCCTTTACTCTCTCCTTCTTCGTCGCCGGTCATCGCCCTCCTTCTCGATCGTGCGCCCTTTTTGGATGGGAGCGTTTTTTTAGAGGGGTGAGTGGTCAGGAGCGAGACCACTCATCCCTCGGATCGCTCCCTGACCGCTCTCTCCTCTGAAAAAACACTCTTGGAGCATACGAGAGCAGTCAAGGAGTGAACGCTTCCGACCGCCCCCTAAACGCTCCTGAAAAAGTAGGGAGCATTTTTGGACCGGGACGTGATGTTGATTTTTGGTAGCATCAGATGTGCTCTAGCCATGAAAATTGATGGAGAGGCTAAGGCACGTGAGATCTCCAAGACCCAGAAATCGTTTGGGGAAATTCCACCTAGATGAAGAGATATTAAAATAATTAATATTTTTAATGGGGTTCCTAAGTCTAAACTTAGGAAAATTAAAATATTAATGTGTATTAATATAGTATGGGTGAGAAAGTTCTAAATAATGAGGATCAAGCCATATTTAATCTTAGTCGTTGATTAGGGATTTAATCTTGGTCGTTGAATCGTCAACAGGAAAAGTATAAGAGGAGGCTTGAGGGTCAGTTGGAGAGACATCGAGTTGATTAGTCAATTCGATTTTCTGGGGCAAGGTTTGTTGAGAGAATCGAGTTAGTGATTTGTTGCAACGAGGGGCAGTTCGGCAAAAGGCCGAGAATACATAACAGAGAATTAGAGAGAGTGTCGGAGAGACAGCGCAAAGGCAGCTTGGGTTGACGTATAGGCAGCCTGGGCTGACATAGAGGCTTGGAGGGCCAGCGCTGAGGACGTAGGAGGCCCCGAAGCTGACGCAGAGGCTAGCAGAGTTGATGCTGGGCAGAAATAACTGCATTGTGGTGCTTTCGTGGGGCAGACTAAGAGTTGAGAGGCAAACACAGAGCCATAGAGGGTCACGCATTCCTTGGAGGGTGACACAGTTCTAGAGAGAAGCTTGGAGCAGCTTTCACTGTCCAGCTGAGGAACCACCGAAGTTACTGTGGGGCTCATCATTTGGTTGCTGATTAGCCGAAATATCTGTCTTCGGAGAAAGGTACTTTTGCCAAGGAGACTCTCTGAAGGGTGAGCCATTTTTGGCACCCTAGTTGTATTCAGAAAACTGCATAATAATAAATCCCTCATCTGTTACAACGGTTTTCCTGCATTGGGTTTTTCCGGGGATGATTGTCCAAAAATAACATTGTCCCTTGTGTTGTCTAAGTTATTTCAGTTGTTGATCTGTATATGTGTGAAGGCTGCATTTGTGTTTATTTCGGTATTTATATTAATAAATAACTTGTTAATGGAAAGACCAAGTAGGAGATAATAAACCAGATAATGCAGTAGGGATTTCTGATAAGTTAGATTCAGAAATTTTCACATGTGAGGGGCGGATGCTCCCCCGCAACCCTGTCCATCACCACATTGACTTTCTTTTCTAATCCACTGTTGGAGCACCAATGACCAAGATTAAAACTTAATCAATCGCTAGGATCATTTCTGGGTCGATCCATGTGAATTTCTAGATGATTCACACCTTATCTCAATTAATATTGATTATTTAACCATATTTTCTAAGTTTAGATTTATAAAATATTTAAAAATTGGTTAATAATCTAATTGAGACACTTCTAGGTGGAATTTCCATAACGATTTATGTCTTTTGGAGATCTCATGTATTCTAGCTTCTTCACAAAATTTCGTGGCTAGAACACATTTAATGCTACAAAAACTAACATTCCCTCTTAGCGAAGAATGTGTTCTAGCGTTGCTGCTTCTTGTAGCAACATTCTATTTCTGCATCATCCCCTGTTACGCTGCTGATGTTTGGCTACTGATGCCCACCAACTTCTATAAAACTCTGATATATGCTACATCTGTGTTGCTGCTGACCCTGCCATACTACTGCCAACACTGCAACTCCTTCTCATCGGTTGCTGCTGCAACTGCAACATCTACAACATCCAAAATAGCCTGTCCTTGCTACTGAAATGGGTTCTCCACCATACCCATCTATTCTCTAAAATAGACGAACTTAGCTCTCCCTAGAGCTTTTGTGAGTATATCTGCAACCTGCTCTTTTGTGGGAACATACTATAGCTGGACTGCTCCTCACTATACACAATCTCTGATGAAGTGACATTGAATATCGAAGTGCTTTGATCTGTCATGAAACACCGAATTTTCAGAGAGCTTTATGCAACTCTGATTATCACAATAGACATTGGTTGCCTCCATCCTCTGCCTGAACAAGCTTACTAGCAGCTTCCAAAGCCATATAGCTTCGCACGTAGTTGTGTTGGCTGCCATATACTCTGCTTTTGCAGAGCTCAGTGCTATTGACTTCTGCTTCCTGCTACACCAAGAAACCATCCTTGATCCAACATTGAAGTAGTACCTAGAGGTACTTTTCCTGTCCACTGAACTACCTACCCAATCTGCATCTATGTACCCACAAAGTCTGACGTCATCCTCTCGAGTATATTTCAACCCATACTCGATTGTGCTGCGAATGTATCTTAGAATATGCCTCGCTTGCTGCACAATGTACCCTTTTCGGTTCCACCATGAATTGACTAAGGGTATTGACTGCGAAGAAAATATCTGGCCTAGTGTTGACCAAATACATGAGAGACCCAATGAGTTGTCTATACAAGGTGGGGTCGACATCCTTGTCATTTGATGCATTTATCTTCTTCCAGTTGGTAATCATAGGTGTAGACATGGGTCTACGATCATGCATTTTGAACCTCTTCAGAATATCTGTAGCGTATCTTTCTTGCCCAAGGAAAATCTCCCCATCCTTTTGCCACACCTCCAATCCTAGGAAATAATGCATCAACCCAAATTTTTCATGTTAAGTTTTGTTGCCAGGTTCCTCTTGTAATCCTCTATAAGCCCTGATGATCCTATCAAGAATAGATCATCCACATACAAAAATAGAATCAGGGGCTCATCCTCGACCATCAAATAGTAAAGGTTGGGATCTGCGTCACTCTTGACGAACCCCATCTGCTGCAAGTAGGCACCAATTCTACCATACCATGCCCAGGGAGCCTGCTTGAGCTCGTATAGAGCCTTCTTCATTTTTCACACATGCGTGCACCTCTCCTAAGTCTCAAAGCCATCTAGTGTTCTATGTACACTTCCTCCTCTATCACACTGTTCAAGAAGGATGTCTTGACCTCCGTCTCATGAATCTTCCATCCCATCTGAGCTGCTAGAGATATCACTGACCAGATAGAAGTGTATATGGCAACTAGGGCAAAGGTTTCCTCATAATCTATCCCTTCCTTTTGTGCATAGCCCTTTGCCACGAACCTAGCATTGTACTTTTCCACACTATTGTTTGCTGCATATTTGATCTTATAGATCACCTCGAAACTAAAATTGATCTGTCTTCTAGCCTGGGCATTGCCTCCCAAACATCATTCGTCATGATAGAGCTATACTCTTCTACCATGGCATCTATTCACACCTGATGTTTTGCGGCCTCTTGAAAGCTGGAAGGTTCTGCAACCTGAGCTACCAATGCTTGGTACCTTTCAAGTTGTCTACGTTGTCTCTTGCTCGTCCTAGGAGTTCCAATAAACTCCTATGCATCTCTTAATGTCTGACGAACCTTTCTATTGACTTGACCACTAGTGGTTGGAGGTTCTACCAACTCCTCCTCATCCTGTCTTTGCTGCTCCATCTGCTGAGAACTCCCCGGATTTCCTGCATCTGAGGAAATATTGGTACTGGTCATAGTACTTGACCCTTGTGACTGTCCCCCTGCTTCTCCCACTCGTTGCCCCTGTGGTTGCCTTTGCTTTTAGACTAAAGGAGCTTTTGCTGACTGATTCTGATCACCTGTGGGCATCTCACGAGACCTCCTGAAAGCTCTGTCCTCCTTGAAGTTCACGTCTTGCCTTACTACTATCTTCCTACTGTTGGGAATGTAGATTCTGAATTCCTTTGAGGTTTCGTTGTACCCAAAGAAAAACCCCTTCTCTACAATCTAATCCATTTTGGTCCTTTATCATCTGGCACGTGACAATAAGCAACTCTACCAAAAATTCTGAGGTGGTCGACTTTTGGCTTCTTCCTTGTGAAGAATCCTTCTGCCGTTTTCTTCCCCAATGCTCTATGAGGAGTCATGTTTTGAATATACATTGTTGTGTTACATGCTTTTGCCCACAAAAATTTGGATAGATTTTGGTCATATAACATAGCCTTTGCAGCTCCCACAATGGTTTTGTTTTTCCGTTCCACTACACCATTCTGCTGTGGATTATATGGAGTTGTCCATTCTCTCTTGACGCCTTCCTTCGCATGAAAATATGTGAAGCCTTTATCAATATATTCTCCACCATTATCTGAGCGAAGCACCTTGATATTCTTCCTTATCACATTCTTCACGAGAACTTTAAACTCTCTGAAACAATCGAAGACCTCATCCTTGGTCTTCAAGAGGTAGATCCAAGTTTTCCTGGAATGATCATTAATAAAGGTGACGAAATATTCGGCACCGCTGAGAGCTCTAGTGGACATCGGGCCACAAATATCTGAGTGTATAAATCCTAACATGCCATCAGCTCTGTTGTCACTTCTTGGAAATGTCGCCTTATCATACTTCCCAAGTACGCACCCTCTGCACACATCATGATGTTCAGTTCTAAGTTCAGGAAACCTTGTTACAATTTCTTTGAGCATCCTGAGTGCTCCATGGTGTAGATGTCCCATTCTCCTATGCCATAATTCATTCAAATCCTTCCCACTGCTATTGTTACCGCCTATCAGTGACATTGGAGAATCGATTTGTAATCGGTGCAACCTGTTACTTGAACTCCAATTTGTCTTACCTTTTTTCAGCTTGGGTGTTTGGCATACACATTCTTCCCCACAAAGTGAATATCATTCCCCTTATCCTGTAACTGGGATATTCAAATCAGGTTCATACCCAATCCTGGCACATGCAATACATCTAAAGCATTGGTGCTTGCTCCTGACTCCCCCTGAAAATCTATGGTACCTCTCCTTACTAGAGTACATTTCATTCTATTTCCATAGTAATCTGGAAATCCATATGCTCCTCTTTGTAGGTACAGAAATATTCTCTAACCCCAGTCATGTGAGTTGAAGCTCCATTGTCTATATACCAGACTCCCTGTGAAGCTGATCTTACTAAGCAAACAAATTCATCTTCCAATCTGGAAGACAAATCTGAAGTGTCATGAATGTTACTTCTATCCATGGCTATACTTGAACAATTTTAGTGTGCTATTCCTTTTTTTCTCTCGACGCGGATTTTGCTCTGCAACCTACAACAAAAACTCTCTGCTTCTAACCAGGATTCTGCTCACCGAAAATCTAAGCTGCAACTGCTCCGTTTGATTGCTAGAATCACTAATCTGGGCAATTCGATTTTCCTGCCTCCTTTTAACTGAAAAATCAAACTATTGCCCTAGCAACTCAAACATCCTGTTCTGGGCTCTGCAAAGTTTCTTTGGGACTTTTGATCTGCTGGTCCCTCTGAACATTGAAATTCCTTTCTCTGCTTTTGAGCTTCCCGACTGATCAATTAAGCTCTGATACCATGTGAAATTTTATCTACCGCAACTATTGGAAATTATTCTTTTAACTCAAAAATTAATTATGCAGTTTATTTGTTATGACAAATAACGAGTAAAATCACAGTTGCAATGTTCACTATAAGAAAACCGTGGAAAACAAAATACTGGAAACTGAGAAATTCTAGCACACACAAAATAAATTTGAAATAGTTGTTGGGTTGTGTTATATTCTTTCCACGACTAGCCCACGTAGTTAACCAGGGGGTTAGAAGGGCGGCGGAGCCCCCCCTTCATTGCGCCGATTGCGTAGCGGGGGGGTCATAGGGGGCTTGAGGGGTGCAGGTAACCCTCCTCTATGGGGTCCGGGGCAGCACCCTAGAAAATTTTGTTTTTTGGACCCTATATTAGGTTGGGCGGACCTACCTATGGTTTTGTGCATGATTTTTGCACATGGTTTTGGACGTGATGGTTTTTAGTCCATGGTTTTGAACGTGATGGTTTTCAGTCCATGTTATTGGATGCTTCGACATGTATAAATATGTATTGTAACATTGAAAGGAACGTAATGAAAAATCAAGCTAGTAGTCCTGGTTTTGGGATCCAAGGTAAAATCTCTGTATATGTGTTTTATGTGTTATGCTCTCACATTGTTTATTTTCTGTGTTTTAGAATTTGTATGCATGTAATTTCTGTATGGAGTTAAAGCCTACTTTTGGTATCGGAGTTGTTTTGGCTTCAAGGGGATGCCTTTGTTGCTGAAGGGTTTCACTCAGGCCTATGGTAGACCCTGTTTAGTGGGAGATCTGCGATATCGACTCTGGTGGTGAAAGAAGATGGCAAGCAGTGGAAAGATAGAGATCGAGAAATTTAATGGTCAGAGTTTTGAGTTGTGAAAACTCAGGATGGAGGATTTGTTGGTGGATAAAGATCAGTGGATCGCGGTAGATCTGGGTACTAAACCAACGGGAGTGTCCAATGAAGAATGGAAGAAGTTGGATCAGAAGGAAAAGAGCACAATATGATTGTGTCTCAGATTTAGTATTGTTGAATGTATCAGGGGAAGCTACGGGCAAGGCTTTATGAGACAAGTTAGGGACTTTGTACCAATCTAAGTCTCTAGTGAATAAATTGTTCCTACGGAAAAAGTTGTATAGCCTGACGATGAAAGATAGAGACTCAGTAACAGAGCATCTGAACGCATTTAATACTGTGGTAAGTCAATTATTATCTGTTGATATTAAAATTTCAGATGAAGATAAGTGCATTAGTTTGTTGTGTTCTCTACCAGATTCATGGGATAGTTTGGTTATTGCATAGGTAGCAATGCAACTGCCTTGCAGTTTGATGAAATAGTCTCATCCTTGCTGACGGAGGAGATGAGACGGAAAAATATGGAGAGCCAGAATGGTGATGCCTTGTCTGTACGAGGACAGTCCTAGAATAGAAACAAAAATAAGTCATCGAGTGGGAGATCTAAATCTCCAGGAAAACTTGTAAAGGTGGTTTGCTGGAAATGCGAAAAGGAAGGGCACTACAAAAGGGACTATAAATCTAAAGCTCCTGACAAAGGAAAGGGATCTGATGATGCTCTTCTGCAGAGGTGAAAACCACCTCAAATGAAGGTGGGGATTTACACTTGGCTTCTTCAAGTACACATGTAGATCATGAGGCATGGTTGACTGACTTAGGTGCATCCTTTCACTTCACTCCCCATATAGAGTGGTTTTGCGAGTATGAGAAATATGATAGTGGTGATGTCTTCTTGGGGGATGACAGGAAGGCTAGAATCGTTGGTCGCAGAAAAGTAAAGTTGAAGTTGCAAGGTGGAAGGGTTAGAACACTTCTGGGTGTACTGCATATTCCTGCATTCGCCAGAAATTTGATTTCCGTAAGCAAACTGGATGATGTAGGTGTAAAAACAGTGTTCGAGAAGGATACTAGCAAGATGGTTCGGGGAGCACTAGTATTGATGCGGAGTGTTTGAATTGGAACTCCGTACAAGCTGCAAGGTAGCACTGTTGTTGATGGGTGCAACAGTTCTGTGGTTCCTAAAAGAGGAGTAGAAAATCTAGTGGTCTCTCGAGAGAAGACTATGCTATGGCATCAAAGGCTTGGACATATTAGAGAGAAGGGTCTTTGAATACTTCATGGTAAAGGTATGGTAGAAGGTATGAGTACTAGCTCTCTGGATTTTGATTTCTGTGAAAATTGTGTATATGGGAAGCAGAATCAGGTGAGTTTCCCCTCTGGTGGTAAGAGGGCGAAACAGATATTAGAAGTTGTGCATAGTGATGTGTTTGGACCTATGAAAGTTCCATCACTGGGAAGTTTGTGTACTATGTATCATTTATAGATGACTTCTTAAGGAATACATGGATATATTTCCTTAAGAAGAAATCTGAAGTCTCTGACAGGTTTAAAGAATTTAAGGCTTTAGTAGAAAGCTAGACAGAGAAGAAGATAAAGGTGTTGAGGACAGATAACGGTGGAGAGTTTTGCAGTAAGGAATTTGAAAAATTCTGTAAGAAGTGTGGTATAGCATGGCAGAAGACTACTCCATACACACTTGAGAAAAATGGAGTTGCAGAAAGAATGAACAAGGCGTTGATGGAAAGGGCAAGAAGCATGCTTAGTGGTGCCGGGTTAGGACAGGAATTCTGGGCGGAGGCGGTGGAGACAACATGTTATTTGGTCAACAGATCACCTTCATCAGCGTTGGAGGATAAGACTCCACAAGAGGTATGGACTGGTAAGAAACCCTCTCTTTCACATCTGAGGGTATTTGGACGTGATGCATATGTACATGTTCCAAAGGAGAAAAGAACCAAGTTGGATAGTAAATCTGAAGAGTGCATCTTTATTGGGTATAATGATGGTTTAAAGGATTATAAGCTTTGGAACCTAGTAACAAGGAAGGTTATGTACAATCGAGATTTGGTGTTCAGTGAGGTGAAAGATGTTATTAAACATGAAGTCCAACCAAAGGAATCTGAGAAGATAGAGTTTGAGCTTAAGGAGGAAGAATCAGACTCTACAACAGAGGAGGAATCAGAAGACGAAGAGCCACAAACTTCAGGTGTGAGAAGATCGGTTTGAGAAAGAAGGCAACCAGAAAGGTATAGTCCATCTGCTTTCTATTCAAATTTTACTTTATTTGCTATTGATGATGATCCCAGAACTGTGAAGGAAGCAGTAGATTTAGAGGATGGAAAACTCTGAAAAGAAGCCATGGTTGATGAAATGGCATCTTTGCACAAAAATGAGGCTTGGGATTTGGTGGAGTTTTCGGCTGGAAGGAAACCCATTGGCAGCAAATGTGTTCAAGAAGAAGACAAATGCAGAAGGAAAGGTGGAGAAATACAAAGCTCGATGGTAGAAAAAGGTTATTCCCAGGTGCCGGGAATTGATTTTGGTGATATTTTTTCTTCTGTTGCCAAGGTAACTTCTATTAGATTACTTTTAGCTGTTGCTACTGCTTTTGATTTTGAAGTAGAACAGATGGATGTGAAGACAACATTCCTTCACGGGGATCTGGAAGAGGAAATCTACATGAAGCAACCTGAAGGTTTTGCGGTGAAGGGTAAGAAAGAAATGGTATGAAAGTTAAAAAAGTCTCTGTATGGGTTAAAACAGTCACCAAGGATGTGGTATCAGAAATTTGATACATTTATATGGGGACTTGGCTTCACTAGAAGCAAAGGAGATCACTGTGTGTATTTTAAATTAATTGGTGACCGTGTTATTTATCTGGTCTTGTATGTGGATGATATGTTGCTGGTTGGAAATGACAAAGAAATTATCCAGGATTTGAAGACCCAATTGTCCTCCAAATTCGACATGAAAGATCTTTGGTGCTGCAAACTATATTTTGGGCATGGAAATTAAAAGAGACCGGGAAAAGAGGAAGCTTTGGTTAAACCATAGGAAGTATATCGATACAATACTGCAGAGATTTAATATGTAGGATAGTAAATCAATGAAGGTTCATATTCTTGTAGGTGTGAGGTTATCTGCTGAATAGTGTCCCAAGACACAAGAAGAGGAAGAGGACATGTCCTGTGTTCCATATGCAAGTGTAGTCAGTAGCCTGATGTGTGCAATGGTCTATACCAGTGTTGCACACATCGCGATCGGGATTTAATCGGCGCCGGGAAAAAAGCGGAAAAAATCGTTAAAATCGGGAAAAAATCGGAAAAAAGCGGGAAAAAATCGTTTGGCACAAAAATATTCATTTTTTTAAAAAATTGAAAAAAAATGAATATTTTTGTGCCAAACGATTTTTTCCCGCTTTTTTCCGATTTTTTCCCGATTTTAACGATTTTTTCCCGATTTTAACGATTTTTTCCCGCTTTTTTCCGATTTTTTCGATAAAAATCGTTATAAAAAAAAGTGGCGATTTTTATGTATAAAAATCGCGATTTGAATCGGCTAAATGAAAAAATCGCGCTTTTACGATAAAATCGCGATTTTATCGCGATTTTAACAACACTGGTCTATACTAGACCAGACATTGCACATGCAGTGGGAGTATTGAGCGGGTTTATGTCAAATCCAGGGAAGGAGCATTGGACAGCAGTGAAGTGAGTTTTCAGGTATTTGCGTGGCACTAGTGATTATGGTTTGTGCTACCAAGGAAGACCAGGATTGGACAAAGTGTTGGATATTCGTGGCTTTGTTGATGCAGACTGGGCTGGAGATCTGGATCAGAGAAGATCTACAAGTGGGTATGTGTTTAACCTATTTGGAGGTGCAGTCAGTTGGATGAGTAAAAAACAATCTATAATGGCACTATCAACTATAGAGGCAGAATACATGGCAGCCACTCATGCAAGCAAGGAAATAGTTTGGTTGCAGAGATTGTGTTCAAGTATGGAGTTAGTACAGGGAGCTATAAGGATACACTGTGATAGCCAAAGTGCAATTTTGTTGGCAAAGAACCTTGCATATCATTCAAAGACAAAGCACATTGATGTTCAGTATCACTTTGTAAGGGATATGATAGAAGACAAAAAGGTGTTGCTAGTAAAGGTGGACACTTTGAAAAATACTGCAGATGCATTGACAAAATTTGTGAGCTCTGAGAAGTTCTCTTGGTGTAGAAAAACAATGGTCGTTGCAGGGCTGGATAAATGACTAAGCTCTCTTGTGGCTCCCTGTGGAAAGAAAACAACAAGTAGGAGAATGCTGGATTGTGTTATATTCTTTCCACAACTAGCCCATGTAGTTAACCTTGCGCTAATTGCGTAGCGGGGGGGTCACAGGGGGTTTGAGGGGTGTAGGTAACCCCCTTCTATGGTTTTATGCATGATTTTCGCACATGGTTTTGGATGCGATGGTTTTCTGTCCATGGTTTTGGATGTGATGATTTTCGGTCCATGGTATTGGATGCTTCGGCATGTATAAATATGTATTGTAACATTGGAAGGAACATAATGAAAAATCAAGCTGGTAGTCCCATTTTGGGATCCAGGGGAAAATATCTGTGTATATGTGTTTTATGTGTTATGCTCTCACATTGTTTATTTTATGTGTTGTAGAATTCGTATGCAAGTAATTTTTGTATGGGGTCTAAAATTAATTATGCAGTTTATTTGCTACGACAAATAACAAGTAAAATCACAGTTGCAATGTTCACTATAAGAACACTGTGGAAAATAAAACACTGGAAACTGAGAAATTCTAGCACACACAAAATAAATTTGACACAGTTATTTTTTGAACAATTGGCCCCGGGAAAAAACCCAACTTGGGAAACCCAGTGCAGTAGATAAGGGTTTTATTATTAATGTTCGGTAGCAATTCTGAGTACAATAATTTAGATGCCCAGTTGGAAATCTAATTTGAAGAAAATACTGGCAAAAATATTGTAAGAATTTTCTCTCACCCCACAGTTATTTTTTGCCTTTGAAATAGCTTCCCAAGCCTCTGCGCTAAGATGCTTGCGTCACCCTTTATGCAGTGCCTACGCTGGGCCTCTGAAGATTTCGGCCTTCCCTCCTTCAATTCTTCTGGGAACTAAAAAACTTCCTCCCAGAATGCTACTACTCTCCTCTTCCACCTACTACTCACCCTTTGGCTCTATCTTCTCTGCTGAGCTGCTGAAACTGAGAAAATTGAATTTGTCTAGGAAACTAAGTAGTTGCACTGGATGATCTCCATCACCACATCGACTTTCTTTTATAATCCATTGTTGGAGCACCAACGGCCAAGATTAAAACTTAATCAATGGCTAGGATCATTTCTGGATTGATCCTTATGAATTTCTAGATGATTCATGCCTTATCTCAATTAACACTGATTATTTAACCATATTCCCTAAGTTTAGACTTAGGAAATATTTAAATATTGGTTAATATTCTAATTGAGACACTTCTAGGTGGAATTTCTAAAATGATTTCTGGGTTTTGGAGATCTCATGTATTCTAGCCTCTCCACAAAATTTCGTGGCTAGAACACATCTTATGCTACAAAAAGTAACACGTCGCACATTTAATGTTATAATTGTCACAAGAAAGGTCACTATGCTCGAGATTGCCCCGAAAAGAACAATGGTCCACGCTACAACACTAGAAGCAACAATAACAGGTTTAATAATCAAAGGAGAAGAGATGATCGAAGAAATGATCGTAATGGAAGAGATGAAAGAAGAAGAGATGCTTTTAGTGATCATAAAGAAGACCATCGTCCTCAAAAGAAGTCAAGAAACATCAGATATGAAAGTAATGTTGCAAATCAATTTGATAAATATTCTTATTTCTTCACTTTCTAGTTCCTCTCCTCCGGATACTTGGGATGGTTGCTTGATAGTGGGGCCTCTCATAATTTCTTTGGGTATAAGGAAGTTCTCCCTAATTTGGTTGAGAGGGAGTCAAGTTTGAAAATTATACTTGGAGATAACTCCACTCATCCCACTAAAGGTTTTGGGTCTGTTAAATTTCATTTGGACTCTAGGGAATTTATTTGCTTCATGGTGTGATGTATGTGTCGTGATTGATCAAATTTGGTATCTATATCTGTTTTGGAAGACAAAGGGATGAGGGTTGCCTTAATCGAGGGAAAAGTACTCACTTGGCCAGTGGGACCCCTTATGAGAGATTCATTCATATTGGGATCTAGATTTGAAGGACTCTATAGAGTCACTGGAAGACCTCTTCTAGCATTGGTCCATGATACTAATCATCAAAGTGAGCTATGGCACTGAATATTGACCCGTCTACATTAAGATGCTCTTCTTAAATTGAAGAAATTTATCTTTGGAATTCCCAATGTTCAAGCCCAACACGGTGGAGTATGTCCTGGATGTGCTAGTGGAAAGAAGACAAAGGGACCATTCCCCTCTAGTAAAAATAAGACAAATGACATCCTCCAAGTCATTCACTCTGACATATGTGGTCTGATACCCGCACACTCCCTTGGCGGCCATCTCTATTACATTACCTTCATTGATGATTTCTCAAGGAAGACATGGACATATTACTTGAATCACAAGGATGAGGCCTTTGATTTGTTCAAAAATTTCAAGGTTTTGGTCGAAAATCAAACATGGAAGAAAATTTAGATCTTTAGGTCTCACAATGATGGACAGTACATTTCTAATGAATTCATATATTTCTTCAAGAAGAAAGGCATCAGGAAAGAGAAAATCGTGCCCTATAATCCCGAACAAAATGGAGTAGCCAAAAGAAAGAATAGTTCCATTGTAGAAGCTTCTCGCGCCATGCTCCTAATGCTCCTAATATAGTTGTATATGTTCAAGACAAAGTGCCTCATCAAGCTTTGGACAAAAAATCTCCTGAAGTAGTTTTCACAAGTGTGAAGCCCGATGTTATTCACCTCCATATATTTGGTTGCCTCGTATATTTTCATGTGTCGAAGGACAAAAGGAATAAGCTGGAAGCAACAAGAAGAAAATGTACATTCGTTGGATATTATGAAGATTTTAAATCATTTAGAATATATACCCCTGGTCAAAGGAAGGTTGAAATTAGCAAGGATGTAACATTCGATGAAGATGTTGCCCTTGGGAAAGCAAGGGATCTTCCTCCACCTCCTCCTCCTAGGAAGAAGAATGATGATATGGATATTCTAGAAGGTTATTCCATGCCTGAATCCGAAAGAGACATTGTTGATGATCCCATGGAGCCTATGGACCCCTTGGATCCTCCTCCATGTGATCTTCCTTCCAGGAAGAGGCCACTTTGGCTTCATGACACATTACAAGATGCCGAGAGACACATTCCCACAAGAAAGTATTTTAGAGAAAGCAAGAAGTCATGCAAGTATCAAACATATATTGTAGTTATGGGCAATATCATTCAAGTTGAGCCTCACACCTTTGAAGAAGTTATGAAAGAACAAGTTTGGAAAGGATGTTATGGCCGAAGAATACGAATCAATCATGAAGAATGACGTATGGGATGTTGTGCCGAGACCGACGGGACAATTTGTGGTGACTTCAAAATGGCTATTTAAGATCAAACATGGTGTTGATGGCAGTATCGAGAAATATAAGGCAAGGTTCGTGGCCCGAGGATTCTCCCAAAAAGAGGGAGAAGATTATGACAATATATTTGCTCTTATGGCTCGATATACAACCATTCGTTCGATAGTTGCCCTTGTTGCAAGTCAATGATGGACCCTTCATCAGATGGACATGAAGACAACATTCCTTCATGGCATGCTACAAGAAGAAGTGTACGCTGAGCAACCATACGAATTTGAAGTAGAGGATCGAAAGACACATGTTTGTAGGTTAAAGAAGGCATTATATGTTTTAAATCAAGCCCTCAGATCATGGTACCCCTGCATAGATAGTTACCTGATGAAGCTTGGATTCACAAGAAGCAATGTCGATTCCAACCTCTACTTCAAGGTAGTCCAAGACATGCCATTGATTTTGGTTTTATATGTTAACAATCTATTTTTGACAAGTAGCGAGTACCTGATGGTCGAGTGTAAGAGGGAGTTGTTATTTTTTATAGCATTGGATGTGTTCTAACCACTAAATTTTGTGGAGCGGCTAGAATACATGAGATCTTTGAAACTGAGAAATTGTTTCTGGAAATTCGCATAGAAATGACTTAATTAAATTATTAACCAATTTTTAAATATTTCCTAAGTCTAAATGTAGGGAATATGGTTAATTAATCAAAATTAATTAAGTCAAGGCATGAATGATCTAGAAACTCACACGGATTGACTTCAATTAATCCTACCCATCGATTAAGATTTAATCTTGGTCGTTGGAGTCCCAACAGAGGATTATAAGAAGAATTCGATGGGCACTTGGAGAACACACTTGAGAGGCTTGATTTCACTGGCAGATCGATTTTTAGAGTAGCAGCAGTCAGTTTCTAGAGAGGGAGTTAGAGAGATCGAAGCAGTGTGAGGGGCAGGGACAATGATCTAGAGGAAAAGATTTTCCAGATCCAGAGAGGCAACGACAAGAAGCCAAGTTATCCTAGATAGGCAGTGTTGAGGGACAACACAGTTGCTTTAGCGAGGCAGTTCGATTTGGAGGAAGGAAAAATCGTTCTCATTTCTAGATATCGGGAAGAAGTCCCAGAGGGCCAAAGAGAATTTCCTCAGCATCCAAAGGCCAAACGACTTCATCAGAGCCCAGCTTGAGGCAAGTTGTCCAGCTAGCTACGCAGAGTAGCATAGAGGCTGATGCAAAGTTGTAGGAGGTCGTGTTTTGGTAGATAGAGTCGTGCCAGAAATTGCTTGTGGGAGAAGGGTAATTCCCTTCAACATTTTGCTCAGATTTTCTTGTTGTTTGGATTGCCAGTTGGGCATCCATATATGTACTCAGATTTCACTGTTGCATAATAAAATAAAACCCTCATTGTTGCATCGATTTTCCCGAGTTGGGTTTTTCTGGGGACTTTTGTTCAAAAATAATTGTGTTATTTTATGTGTGTGCTAGCATTTATTCTTCCACAGTTTTATTTGTGTAGGTTGCAGTGTGAGTTATTCAGCATTTGTTGTAGGAAACAGTAAATAAATTTTTAAATTAAAATAACAACTAGGAGAATAATTTTAAGTTGCTATAATAGGATTCTAGTTTTCGGAATTTTCACATGGTATCAGAGCATAGTTGATTAGCCAGAGAGCTGAGTGGCGAAGACAAAAGGAGTTTCATTGCTCAATGTGGGCAACAGATTGAAACCCCAAAGGCAGTGCAGTCACTTTGCCGAGAGGCCGAGTTACTTGAGGAGATTCGATTTTTCTGAAGGTGGGACAGAAAGATTCGATCTCTCCAAATCAAGTGATTCCAGAGGCAGAGGGAGCAGCCCAATATTTTTGTAGAGAAGGTCTCTAGCTGGATGCAATAGTTTTACAACAGTTTGCTAGAGCAGAGCTAGTGTCAAGTGGAAGGAAGAAGAGCACACGCTAAGGGAAAATTTTTGTCAGAGAACTACTCTCAAGAATTTCGTTTTTCCTTGTAGATAAGCAGTGATTGTGAGTAGAGTTTCTCACTCCAGAAGGGAGTGTGAATAGCTATGCAGCAGCTGAGCAAAAGGGAAGAGGAGATTTTCGACATTTGTTGAGATGGCTATAGCTAGGCCTCGTGATCAGGATAGGTTGGATGGAGCTTCCAACTATGTCATCTGGAAGACAAGGATGTCCTTCCTTCTAATGAATATGGCCTGAAGCCATATATTGATGCAGTGGTAGCAGTACCCCAGGATGCAAATCAACTGAAGGAGTACAGAAAGGAGATGGCGCGGGCAAAGAGGTTGATCTTAGACAGAGTCAAGCATCATGTTGTATCACATATAGTGGCCAAGGGAATGGCCAAAGAGATGTGGGATACCCTCTCCACACTATATCGGGGAACTTTCTAGTAGCTGAAGATGTACTTAGAGGAGAAGCTGAGGCTCATCCGGATGCAGAAGGGGGAAGGCATAGATTCTTTCCTCACCAAGATTAAGGAGGTCTAGGACCAGTTGTTAGTTGTTGGGGCAACGTCTCAACCCACAAAGCTAGTGCGATTGGCACTAAACAGTGTCTCTGAGGAGTAGCAAGTATTCATCCAAAGTATTTTGGACAGAGATACCTTGCCAAGATGGGATAGGATGTGGGCCGATTTGTAGGAGGAGGAGTTGAGACGAGCTCTATTGAAAAGCTGCATTAGTGGCAGCAACGGATCGAAGCAGGTGAAGGAGGAGGAGAATGTGGCCTTTGCATCGAAGGGTCCAGTCAGGGACAAGGGGAGTAGAGAAAAAATGACTTGTCGAAGGTCAAGTGCTTCAGATGTGGTAAATTTGGTCACTAAAGTAACTAGTGTCCTCTAAGGAAGAAGGACAAGGAGGAGAATTAGGACCAGGTTGCAACTCATGCAATGATCGATAGGATGTCCTCTAGGCTGGAGGAAGACTTCGCCATGTTTGCTGACATACCTCCAAGAGTGAGGTGGGGAGATTTGGTACTGTAGCCCCAGAGTGCTATAGATGGGCAGGATCCTTGAGGAGTCCACCTCATGGATCAATACTTGGCTACGGGGGCCCACAGTGTTCAGTAGCAGGATGGATTAGTGACAGTTGATGCAACTAGATGCCAAAGAGAGTTGCAAAGACTAGTAACAGTCAGATGCTGGGGAGCGCAGTGCAAAGTTGGCAGTGGTGTAGTTGGCACAGTGCAGAGTCAACAACAACGCAGATTCTTTAGTGACAGTACAGATACTAGCAGTAGTTAGAGACTAAGGTGACAGATGCATCATATTGATCATAGTTGATTCAGTGTTTAGAATGTTTTTCAGTTGTAGATGTTGCAGTCGCAGCGGCAACAGATGAGAGGGAGTTGCAGTGTTGGAAGCAGTATGGCAGTGTCAGCAACAACACAGATGCAACATATATCAGAGTTGCACAGTGGTTGGTGGGTAATGTTAGCCTTGGAGGCAAACGGCCCAAAAATGGATCCATATATATCCTAAAAGTCTCCAAACTTGCTTAAGAATTATCCCAAAGGATCCAAGTGTGCTCCAAAATTCTTCAAAATCCTGTTAAGGGTTGTTCGAAATCAAAATGGTCGAAGGAGGAAAGTCCTTAAAGGGGAGGAAATACACTATCGGGAGGCAGGAAACACTTGAAAATGCTTAAAATTCCAAAATCACAGGCCTAAAGTGAGAAGGCACAGCAGTCGTTAGATCTGGCCGATCAACGGCCCAGATCTAAT
The DNA here is from genome assembly GCA_031772625.1 of Pinus tabuliformis. Taxonomy (NCBI): domain Eukaryota; kingdom Viridiplantae; phylum Streptophyta; class Pinopsida; order Pinales; family Pinaceae; genus Pinus; species Pinus tabuliformis. The sequence continues at coordinate 1,702,336,236 of CM062817.1, read as the reverse complement.
CAGCGAGTCGCATCGGTGGAGGCAAATCGGCGCAGACCATGGGGCGATGGCGATGGCAATCGACGATTAAATGAGGACCGTCAATCACATATGCGGATCAACGGCCCAAATCACATCGGCGGATCGCAGATCGGGAAGACCAAAGGGGCGGGGCCTTTACATATAGCGATATGCGATTGCGATCAGATCGCATCGCATTATCGCATCGGTGTTGACCAAAGGGGCGGGGCCTTTACATATTCCTATGTGTGATGCGATAAGGCCAGACTCAACGACATTGTGAACGATATTCCATAATATTTCAAGTCCGCGCCCAAGCATTTTGTAATGCATTCTTCATATATTTCGTTATTTAACGAAATACACAGGAACCTTGGCAGCACTGATAGCGATGAAGTCCAGACCCGATGTGTTTCAGAGGTGAAATATATATATATATATATATATATATATATATATATATGTTTTCAGGTCCACAAAGGCCGGTTTTTCATTTTTTTTAAGGTTTTCACCATATTGCAAAAATACGAAGAGAACAAAGGGACCGGGCCATCTGTGATAGGCGACAGCAACCCAAAGGGCGGACCCGATGGGTAAATAAATAATTTTTGAGGACTTTTAAAGTCCGAAAGGAACAAACATTGGTGGGAGTTTACAGCATTACAGTGGTTTCTGTGTAAAACAGAAAACACTCATTATTAAACAGTTTGAAGAGAAACCGAGGCCGAGAGGCATCTACAACACAACAAAGCATGCCCAACTAGCCTGAAACAGAAATATCATGGGCATTTATAGCACAATATAGCCCAAATCAGATACGTCATGGAGCAGTACAACACGACACAATTGAAATCAATAGAAGAGATTGTGGGCATCTCTGTCAAGAGAGAGCTCCCTGCCAGCGCACCCAAAATATATGAATGCGTTTATTCCTCTGCCAGAAAGAGAAAAATCTCCGAGCCATGCTTGCCTATTAAGGGAATCAAACGGTTAAGGGACAAATCAGACAAGGTTAAGACTCTGAGCCTTCTAGAGAGCTCAAGAGCATTGTAAAGGGCCTATAAAAGGCAAAAAACTAGATGTAACAAGGGTTCAACTTTTGGAGATTATTCCTCCTCTATTTATTCAAGCTTCTCATCTTCATTCTTAGAAATATAAGCTTCTTTTGCCATTAGATGTTCAATGTCCATTCCCTTTATGCTGTTCTACACTTGCACTTGAACAGTTTGTTCAGGTTTTTTGTGTGTGTAAGGCCAGATAACTGTCATCTTATCTCTGCTTTGATATATTAGATTAGCAAGCTTCTTTGTTGCCTGTAGCTAGCCATTCATATATGTTCATGTATGCAATCTGCTGGTACTGTCAGTATTCTCCATCTATCCATTAAATCTACAAACTATTGAGCATTTGTGGTCTAAAGCCTTGTGTTGTTGAGGGTGTTCATGCATGTCTTGAGTGAGAATAGAGCTAAAATGGTTATCTAACTTGATCCAAACCATCATTTATTCCAATAGTTCAGAGAACAATATTGAAGATTACATGTTACTAGGCATCTCTGATCTACAACCGAGGAGAGTTTACTGGAGTGATAACAGGTAGCAACAGCCAGACATCAGCAGCATGACAGGAGATGATGCAAAAATAGGGTGATGCTATAGGATGTGCAGTAGAGCACCAGAACACATTCCTCGCTAAGAGGGAGTGTTAATTTTTGTAGCATCAAATGTGTTCTAGCCATGAAATTTTGTGGAGAGACTAGAAAACAGGAGATCTCCAAAACCCAGAAATCGTTTTTGGAAATTCTGCCGAGAAATGACTTAATTAGATTATTAGACAATTTTAAAATATTTCCTAAGTCTGAACTTAGGGAATATGGTTAATTAATCAAAATTAATTAATTTAAGGCATGAATGATCTAGAAACTCAGACGGATCGACTTCAAGTTAATCCTAGCCATTGATTAAGATTTAATCTTGGTCGTTGGAGTCCCATCAAAGGATTATAAGAAGAAGTCGAGGGGCACTTGGAGAAGACACTTGAGAGGTTCAATTTCACTGGAAAATCGATTTCCAGAGTAGCATCAGTCAGTTGACAGAGAGAGAGTTAGAGAGATCGAAGTGGTATGAGGGGCAAGGACAATGATCCGCAGGAAAATATTTTCTAGATTCAGAGAGGTAGCAGCAAGAGGGCCAAGTTCTCCCAGAGAGGCAGCATTGAGTGACCGCGCAGTTGCTTTAGCCAGGCGGTTTGATTTAGAGGAAGGAAAAATCGTTCTCAGTTCCAGAGGTTGGGAAGAAGTCCCAAAGGGCCAAAGAGAGGATTTCCTCAGCATTGTAATATTCCTAATTAGCCATGGCTAATTGGAATATTCGATTTTGCTCAATTTTGCCTTCTATAGTTATTTATAAATAAAAAGGTGAGGAAAGGGGGACATAACTCACTTTTAGAATAAAGTCACTCCCTATTAGTACAATGTTGTGACTTAAAAGGGGAGCTAGCCTCTGAATTCAAGATGAAGGACCTTGGAATCATGCACTACTTCCTAGGCCTTGAGGTGTGGCAAAGGCTCAGTGAGGTCTTCCTTTCACAATGGAAATATGTCGTGAAGTCATTGGAGAGATTTGGAATGACAAAATTCAAGTCCTTAGCCATATCGATGGAAACAAATTTCAAGAAGCTATGTGGAGAAGTTGCAGGACATGTTGTCACCCAGATTGTACAGGCTCTGCGACAACCGCTCAGGGCGGGGGTTGTCTCTCTGATCCTTGCCCACTCTGTTCTAGTCGTCTCCTAATAGTAGGCTAATGGGGTTAGTCCCTATGGAATGAAGTGAAGTAAAACAAGTTGGGAACCAACTTGTTTGGGAGACACAGATGAGTGGCCTAGTTACTTGGTTGAATTTAGCAAGATTAATGATTAATTAGACTTTAAGTATGGGACCAGCGCCTTAATGGAGTCACAATTTTTTGCTTATGATAAATTAAAACCAAGTGATCGGATGAACACTGTTGCTTGAATGATTAACTAACCTATATGATGTGCAAGTCCTAGGACCTATGTGAGGTGTAGTGATCTTGGTTAATTTTAATTATATGCCTAATCTAAGTATGACCTTCCCTTAACTATTTTGAAGTTGGGCTCCAAGGTAGGTTGTGGGAAGGAGACCAACAGGAAGTAGGCTAGTGCTTTGATTAATGATACCTTCTGTTGTGCTCTTATCACCCTATGCCTTCGTCGTTGCAGAGACTGTGGCTCTGACGATTGCAAGGTCACTGTGTTAAGCACCGAAGAGTTGCCAAGCTCCTCAAGCTAGGTGAGAAGGGTTTCCCTAGATATTATCAACCTAGCTTATGCTAGGAGGTAAGTTTAATGCAAGCTAGATCTAGGATGCTTATGCAAGGTGAAATTATCTTGAGTTAAGATTGTTTATGTTACTTAAGTACTTAGTATGAACTATCTTAAAGCAAGAGTAATTTAACAATTTTGAGATAACAATCTTAAACAAGATAAATGATAACAGATACAAGAGCAAAACTTCACTATGAGATGCTTGATCAGTTCAAAGAAAACTAAAGCACTTATCTAATAATGATTCTCCACAAGATGTAAAATGCCAATATTTCAACTATGTTCAATAGCATTTAGGATAAACCAAATACCACTTTTAAGATAACTAATGAAAACTTGAGATGCTTAGTGCTTAGATCAATGATTCAATTGTATGTCAAACATAATGATGCCACTTAAGTATTAGATCAACTTATACTAATCACAAGATCAGATCTTTAGAGCTTAAGTGTAGGAGTGTTTTAGGTGCCAAATTTAGAAAATTTTGCAAACTTAGAACAAGACACACAAATGTTAGATCTTCGGTAATCAAATTAGAGTTAGCAATTCAAAAAAAATTCAGCACTTATTAGTGTTGTGACAGCAATGGAAAAGTCACTTTAGATTATTGAATTTGTCCAACACATGAAGCATAAAACTTTCCAATGTCCAGCGAATGTAAATCTAAGAGTTTAGTTTACTTTTTTGATGATATATTAAGAAATATTTCAGATCTGATCTAGTTATTACGGCAGTAAACAAACCACATATCAGCAAGCTAATGAGGCTAAAAACAGTGCCTAAAATGCCAAAAAATAGGAAAATTCACTGGAAATTGAAAATTTCAAGTTTTTTGACCCTTATTAAATGTATGCTTCAGAAATTTCAGATCTGAAACTTAAGTTATGCAGTAAATTCTAGCAAGCATAAAATTAGATCTAAGCTAGATCTAAGGTGCCCGAGTGGCCAAAATCTAGGAAACCCAATATTTAGCAATTTTGAACAATTTTGACCATTTAGCATTGTGATTTTAAGGCCTGTTGTCGCACAAATTGTCACGACAACGCTCAGACCGGGGCTGTCACCTTGATCCCCGATCTCTCCGTTTAAGCATCTCCTAAAGCTAAGGGGGGTAGACCCTATGGGACAAAGGAAGACCAACTGTGGACCAGTTGGGTTGGGAGACAACAACAAGGCAATTTAGCACCTGATTCATTTTAGAAATTAATGGACCAGTGCCTTATGGAGTTAATGATTAAATGATTATTTATTAGATGTTGCAGTAATATGAACTTTGTAAAACAACCATTTATCATCAAATAACCCAAGCAATGCAGATATTCGATAAACGCACAATGTTTTAACAATGTTCCAGCAATTAAACTTCAAAAAAAATCAAATGCTATAAATGGTCATTTAAATGCTAATCAGTTACCACTTTCATATAGCTAACTTTAAATAAACGTTTGAGTGCATAGATACCGCAAAAGACACCAAAAATGATTCCAATTTTCAGTTAAGTTTTTCCAAAATTTTTAATTTTTATATATTTTTTATAAAACAAAACTAAAGTAAATGAAACTTAAAATTACTAAACTAAACTAAATGAATAAAAAAAGGAAATAAAATAAAACTAAAACCTAACTTAAAAATAAAAAATTAAATTGATCTAAATCTAAAATTTAATTCTAAATAAAAAAATTTCCTTATGCCTTTTTTAATTTTTATGATTTTTTGATATCATTTTTAACATCAAATTTTAAAAAATTAAATCTAATATTTTAAAGAAATCTAAGTCTAAAACTAAAACAAAAATTTAATGAATCTAAAACTAAAACTTTATCATATATACATAAAAAAAAAGGGAAAATCTAAATTCTAAAAAAACTCAAATCTAAAACCTAATTTTTTTTTTTTTTTAATATTTTAGATTTAAAATAAAATTCAAACAAACAAACAAAAAGAAAGTAAATAAATCCTATCTAAGGAATATAAACACAATAAAGTTCTAAACTAAAACCTAAATACATAAACTAAAAATGAAATCAAAAGTAAAGTTGAAATCTAAAGAAATAAATAAATATATACATCCTAACTAAAACAACTCACATATAAAAAAAAAAAAAAAAAAAAAAACTTATGCTAACCCTAAGATTAACTAAATTTTGATGCCTCCTTTTTTATTTTTAAAATCAAAATAAAAATCAGAAAAAAGTAAAAGAAATAAACAATACTAAATTGAAATTTTTTATTTTATTGTTTTTTTTTTTGAATTAACACACATTTCATTAAAAAAAGAAAAAAAGATACAACTAATCTAACTATGCTAACGCTAAGTTTCACCCATTCATAAATAAAAAAAGAAAAATCGAAATCTTGTGTTGTTTCTCTGCAAGTTTGCGTGAGTCTGACGGGCAGACAAAGAGTAGCGAGGAGAGGATTTGAGGTTGTGCGTATGAAAGTCTGGATAGTAGAAGCGTGAGGAATAGCGAGGAGAAAAGTGGATGAGTGAAGGGAGAGGGAATACGCAGGTTGAGGAAAAACGTAGGGAGAATGGCAGCTCAATGATGGACAGAGGTTGTGTATGGAGCAAGGAAAATGTGTCTGAGGGTTTTGGTTGAGCAGTGAGGGTGTTGCACGCTGATGGATCGAGGGATTTGCTGAGCAGTGTGGTAGCGTGGAGCTGGAACGAATACGCAGAGGAAAGAGGGACGTGAGGGAAATGAGCTGCGTGGAAGATAGAGGCTGCGGGGTTTGAAGGGAGAGATTGCTTAGGCGTGGAGAGAGTTTGCAATGCTAGCAGCGTGGGGAGATATAGGAAAAACGCAGGGGAATGAGGCAGCTTGAAGATGGCTCGATGCAGGTTGAGAGTGAGGCAGAGCAAGACTGCGTGGATTTGACTGCAGCAAAGCATCAAGGGTTTTTACACAGATTGCCCAGAATTTTAATAAAAATGAAACCCCAGGATGCAGACAGCATAAAAAAAAATTAAAAAGAAAAAAAAAAATTCCTGTGAATAATGAAACCCCAAATAGCATATTGGAAAACCCTCTTAAAAGATACCAGGGCTCTTAAAATTTTAAATCAGCTGCTTCAGTTTGTCTGATGAAAACCTTGCAAAATTTTCCAAATATGAAGTAAATATTCGCCAAAACTGAACCTGAGGTCAAATCTTACCCTCCAGGGCCTAGATTTGACTTCAGATAAAATGTTTTCTTCCGACTTGCAACCTGCAAAAACCGAACACCTAGAAATAAAACGTGCAAGAAACAAAACTAAAAAACCTAAAACCAACTAAATAATTACAGTAATTATAGCTCAAAGGCTCTAAATAGCCAGATTTATCGTTATGCCATAGAAATATTTTTAGAATTTTAAATTTAAGGTGAGATGCTTTAGAAGACCCTTAATGTATTCATAAAAAATTTCAAATGATAAGCCCGAATCAAAACTGGCTGGGCTCTTTCAGAAAATGCAATCCGGGAGTTGGTTGGTTCAACTGAGAACTTCCCCTAATGCCCGTTAAACTCAAAATTTAAGTATGTCCTGCACAGCTTAAATCAACTATTAACATAGAGGGAGAAACAACAGTGAAATTCAGATCAAATGGAGATACCTGCCATTATATTCAGAAATTAAACTATCATTCAAACCCCAGAGATCAGACAAGACACCTGTGCCTAAATCAATCTTCATCAAGCTATCATCAATGGCTGAAAATAAAATTATGCAGAAAAATAAAACATCTTACAACATTTCCAGAAGAGTAACACCAGCAAGATTTTCAACCCCAAAGTCTTTCTTTATTGCACAAAAAATGACTACAAGAGAGCTTTCTTTAGCACACGACTCTAAGATAGAATGATCGCAAATGACCCCTAACATCCTATTTAAAGGAAAATTTCCCAACGGCTAGTTCGAGTGATCCATTTCAAACTAATCTTGACCGTCGATGAGGACCAAAATCCCTTTCAATTTCATCCGTCGAAATTTTAAATGCATTTTAATATATTAAAAATTAAAATTTTGCATTTATTTTCTCAAAATTTTGAATTATTTTTTTTTTAAATTCTTGTCTTCTTAATTTATTTTTTAAAATTTATTTTATTTTATTTTTTTAGCTATTTTTTAATTTTCTATTATTTATGTCTTTTATTTTTTATTGTTTTTTTTTTATTTTTCTTATTTTTGGATACTCGAACTTAGCCTTTAAAAAAATCACCTAGGACCTAAGGCTTAGGACTTATGAGGGGATTAAAACATTTTCTAACCCTCAAGACACTTTACATCATGACTTCTACAATTTTACTTCTCAAGGGAGAAAACCCATTTGACATAGACCCTCATAGACCACCCAGTTCTGCAACACAAATATAATCTAGCAGATCAGCACACTAGGATTCCCCTAAGATTCTAATGACAATTCATTCTGGCTTTGGGGTTAGACTGAAGGAAAACTCTGCTGATCATGGATAGGTGAGACAAGAAACCTTTTGGAATGTAGATTATCACTAGAAAATTTAGGTTTACCTAGGAAATTTACATACATGACTCAGATCTACTAGAATTATTTACAATTTACACATGCAGACTGGGTTTACAACATAACACGATCAAGTTGACGATGACTGTCGAATGGCATGGACATGTCGATTAAGCGCTATCCCTTTTGCGAAAAAATGGGGTGTACTACTATGGGTAGTTGACACATAGTGGTCAATAGGGCCTAATTATTACTGATCTAACTATGGTAATAAGATAGAGATAAAACTAGGGTTTAGAGGTCAAATCTTGGGCCCAAGGCCTTGTAAATGCATTTGCCCAAGTGACCCAATTTTTTTTGATGAAGAATCCGCCTGAAAACAAAATTTTGAATCTCAAAAATATGTAAAACCACCAAGGAATTAGTCCCAAAATTTCAGATTTGGGTTTGGGGCATACTAGGGTAGAAAATGGCCAAGAAGAGCCAATGTTAGGCCAATGAAGGCCAACATTGAGGGCTAAGAGGGCTACGATGGCAGATTAGGGGCTGAAATGGCAAGAGAAGGCCAAAAGGATGCAAAGCTAGGGGTCAAAGGTTGGATGTTGGAGGAGGAGGAGGCCCTAAGGATGGACAGCTATGGTTTAGAGCAGATTTAGGGCCTAAAAGGCCACGGCTAACCCAAGCGGCAGCCATTAGGGTCAAGGAAGGGGGTTTGAGGCTCCCAAAGCCCACAACCAAGCCAAAGGAGGCCCTAAAAACCTAGTGCAGGGGCTAGGAGAGGAGGCTGAAACCTCTAGGGCTCAAGGGCCCTAAAAGAGCTGAAAAATGATGACGCAATAGCGAGGAAGGCTGACGGAGGGGCCTTGGAAAGGTCGGATCTGGTCCCGGGAGGCTTGAAAATGAAAACCATTTGTCTCGAATTTTATTTCCTTTCCAGATCTGCATTTTGTTGCAAAATCTTCAGTGAATAGCCCTGCAAAAAATTTCAAAAGACTAAATCTTACCCTCAAGTTCTTATATCTAGCTCTTCTTCAGCTTGATCCCTTGATCCAACCTGCAAAAATGGAAATACAACACCCAAACCCCAAATATATACTAAAATACTAAAAAACCCCAAAACTTAAATTAAAAAAATAATTTACATATTATATTTACAAAATTATTTGCAAAATCTACAAATATACAAGGGTTTTGAAATTTTGAATTTTTGAGAAAAATATTTTTAAGGAGTATTTTCCTTTGAAAAATGGCTAAAAATACTTTAGAAACCCCAATGTATATTATAGACTTAGTGAAGATTTAATTCACCATACAAATATTTGGAATCCAAGCAACAGTGATTCCCGCCCAAGTTTGTGAACTTGGAGGCCAAGGACTGAAGTACCTGCAAGTACTATGTATTTATCTCAAAAATAATCTGTTAGATCACATGAGGAATCAAATCATCTAAGACTAGCCCAAAACTATCAATAGCGTGATTTTATCTCCATCTAATGAAAAAACAGATATTACCAATATTCAACACAGCATAAAATTGCATGTAGTTAGCACATACCACAAATCAATAAGCAAGAACACCTTGAATTGCACCCCAAAGTCTTTATTATGATAGAAAAAATAGTTCCCAGCGGGACAATAGTTACAAAGATGCTTCAACAGCAATTTTCTAGCCAAAGATCAAGATGCTAGAGACTCAAATGACTCTCTAATTTATAGATTTATCCTCCAAGTGGAAAAATAACAACTAGTTTCTTTGATCCTTGTCAAAATAATCTTGGTCGTTGATAAACACTTAAAGATATTTTAATCTTGGCCCTTGATTTTTTTTTTGAAGAATTTTCGAATTTATCATTTAATTCCATTTTTATTAGCTCAAAATTAATTATTTTGAGCTAATTTCCTCAAAAAATTGACTTTGACTTAACCACCAAGGTCCAAGGGTCCAAATTTTCTTGAAATATACAATATTCCCTTGGTGGAAGACCTTTAAAAATTGATTCCTTTAGGACCCACGAATTTTTCCACTTGGAGAATTATTTTTCCTAAGACAATTTAATTGACTCTAATTAATTCATTTTCTTGTTTAGGATTCAATTTTATTTTGTCAAAAAAATTAATTAATTTATACACGAGGGGATTTAATTATTTTTTCACCCTCTAATACCTAAGATTTTACATTTACAACCTTCAAAGGAGGAATACACATTTAGCTTAGGCCAACAAGACACATAACTCATTTGCGACACAATATGATCTAGTAGACCAAATTATTTGTAATAAAATAATTAAGCCAACTAGCTTAAGTTATTCCCAAACCACTTTTATATCAGACTCGACTAAAAACACAAGGACCCACCTAAGGTTTTGACAATAAATTTCACCCTAGCTTTGGGGTTTAAGCTAGAGGGAAAAAACTCTTTCGATTAGTTGTCAAGAAACAAAGGTAATTAGCGAGGTTAAAAAACCTCCTAGGATGAAATTTGTCATCAAAATTATAGGCTTACCTAGGTTGTTACATATACACAAGGTCTTACTAGGATCATCCACATTACATAACTTGCATAATGGTTTTATAATGACATGTAGACCGCTGATAGATGATCTGATCTTGTTGAAAAAATCTAGCACTTCTGCTTCCTTGGAACTTTGACAAAATGAGCACAACACGACCCAATTTGGAAAATCCATTTGAGTATAGACAGTTGATTGGGGCTTTGATAATCTTAGTGAACACTCTTCTAGACATATGCTATGTAGTGAACAGGTTGAGTCAATTCATGACTAAGCCTTTCCATGCACATTGGGTTGTTGCCAAACACATTTTGAGATATTTGCATGGGACGATCACCCTTGGTCTGATATATTATGCTGGAGATGTTCGACTACATGGATATGTCGATGCTAACTAGGTATTAAATGTTATTGATAGGAAAAGCACTTCTGGATGTTGTTTTAGCCTTGGATCTACCATGATATCTTAGATGAGCAGGAAACAGAAGTCTATAGCATTGAGTACTACAAAGATAGAGTATATTGTCGCTAGCATGGCTAGTTGTGAAGCAGTTTGCTTGAGAAAGCTCTTTGGAGAGCTGTTTGAGTAGGTTCTAGACACTAGGGTGATATATTGTGGCAACAAGAGTGGGATCCGTTTAGCAAAGAATCCCGTGTTTCTTTACAAGTCCAAGCACATAGAGATATGATATCATTACATTAAAGACATGGTGGAGAGAGGAGTTGTTAGACTCCATCACATATCGATAGATGAGCAAATTGCATATATTTTCACAAAGGCTTTGTCGAAAGGGTAGTTCTTGGTCTTCAGAGAGCAACTTGGATTGATGGATGTGACCCTCCTGATAAGGGGCTTCGCTAATTGAGGACACTTAGCTAGCTCTTCCCCCCTGTATGAGCTCCCAGGGTGAGGAATTGAGATGTAGAGCTCTTGGGGTTGAGGGATCTCTGGACAATAGGGTATTACCCCTATCTGTCACCCTTAGGGTGGAAGATGTTTCTCCCCTATGTTTGTCTAGCAGAGTATACCCCAGTTTGCATCATAACCACAAGCTATGCTTGTTGGGATTTTAGCTCCTCGTCTGGCCAATGGGTTGAGAGGGCTTGGGGGTGTGTGATCCTTACCTTTGGTAAGTCGAGTATCTGAACCAAGCTTGACTATGATGCAAGGTGTTCTACCACATGACTCTTGAGGGTCATTGTTGGGAAGCTCAAGAAGTAATAGGATGGATGATATATTGTATCTCGCCTATTGCTCAGCATAAGTTGGAAGATGTATGCTCCCCTATGAGATAACATGAGGTGAGAGTGTCCCATAGGACCTTCCTCATTGTCCTAAGAGGGTGGTAGTTGATGATTCTTCTTGTTTAGATTCGAGAATGATTCAGCAAATAGAGTTGAGCAGAGTTGGGACATGATATGATGATAGGATACTTATGATGATTACATGATGCAGTTTGAATTTCTCCCTAGCTGAGATGGAGGGTTAATTTTCTAGCTCAGTGACAAATTCCAATCATGGGACTAGATTCCTCTTTTCGAGAGGACCAATATTGAGTTTTGAAGCACTTAATTTGAACACAGGAAAGTGTATTTTTGAATTGAAGCCCACATGTGCTCAAAAACATAGGTTAACCCTAATAGGAAATTGGACACCCTTGAAGGCCTATAAATACAAATCAAGTGACTCTCATTTGGATATCATCATCAAGCATCTTCTTCTCTCTCTTCATTGGATTGGTTCGTATAGGTCAAAATTTTGGTTCGCGAAGTTTAGTTTGTACATGTCTGAAATTGCAAGGTCCAAAGCTCGTACGTGTGATTATGGTTTTTGGTTTCTAGCCACAGGGTTGACTTGGAGAATTTTCAGCTATAATCACAAGTGCGCAGGCTCATCCATGTGGTTGGAGCATCTCAACCGCATGCATAACTCTTCCTTCGTGCGGTTGGGATCTAGGGTTTTAGTTTAATAGTTGGTCGCAGATTGGGAAAACAAACTCTTATTAGTGTTGTTGCTGGGATCATATTTCTGATATTGTTTAGTTGATAGTTGGATATTTTTGTATGGGCTCATTGTACTCTACTGAACATTTTATGACAATCTAATAGAAGAAGAATTTTAAAGGGTTTTCCCCTTGTCATTGACCAAATCTGGTGTCTATTGTTGATGTGTTGATTGTATCCTACTGTCATTGCATTATTGTTCTATCTTCAGTTAGTATTGATTGATGAAAAATATTAATTGTTATTGAGAAGATTGCTAATTGAACAATTGAATTGAGTTAAAGTATTTGAAACAACATAGAGCAGTGTAAAAATAACATTGTGCTTCACTTGGATGCCTAGAAGATGTATTTCTTTTGTGTGATCGAATGATGCCTTTGTGGAGGAGGTTAACTGCCTTTATATAGTGATCTTCCTGTCCATAATGGGTGTGTCTCTTCACTAGGCTGACTTGACTTGAGGGAGGGCCAACTTGACTAGTTTGGAGCCAAGAATTCAAAATATAAATTTTGAAATTTTATCTTTTAAATTTAACATGAAGAGCATGTCATATATAAATTCTTTCAAGGCTAAACAATGAAAATGACATGAAAGATGTCTTACATTTACATTATACATTACAAATACAAAAATATAAATTATGAAGATCAACCATAGCTACAAAATTCAACACTCCCTCTTAGCTAGGGAGGTATTCATAATGACTAGACATGTATTCTTCATGATGACAAATTTCTCTAAGAAAAGGTTATAATATATCATTTTCATAGTCGGTTTACAATTGTGACACATGGTAAACCAATAGCATCAGCCAAATAATCGGGTCAAACATCTTTGACACATGGTAAATCAACAACATTAGCAAGTTACCATAATTCGGGTTAGTACCACAGACCTATGGTATATCCTCACCATAATTTAGGTTGGTACTTGAGACACGCGGTACATCATTTAGCATCAACTAGTCGCATAATTCGGGTCAGTACTTGACACATGACATTTTGACTAGTCTTGGTTCACCATCATTCGAATCAACGTCTTAACACATGGTGAATCGCCAAAGGCCACACATTCTATCAGAGTAATTCGAGACTTGATGATAAATGGACCTAATGCTCCAGGACCATTCTTCCTAGTCAGGTCATACATGACACAAGAAGAATGTCATTCCTTTGTCGGACCATTCTCCCAAATTTGGGTCAATATGCTTCACACAGGGAGAATGTTAGTCCATGATGCTATCTCATCTGCGCTCCCTCTCAATGAGAGAGGTATTGTCACCCAAATTGTATAGGTAAATGCAACAATGGCTCCGGGCATGGGTTGTCACTCTGATCCTCGCCCTCTCTATTCTGCTTGTATCCCTTAGGCAGGCTATGGGGGGTAGTCCCTATGAAATGTGAGGATGAAAAACTTGTCAGGAACTGATAATTTTGTTGATTTCTGGTAGGATCGGATGTGCTTTAAGCCACAAAATTTGCAGGAAGGCTTGGACACATGTATTCCACAATACCCAGAAATTGTTTTGGGAAATTCCACCCGGAATCAGTTTTATTAAAATAGTTAATTATTTTTAATGGGTGCCTAAGTCTAACTTAGGAAATTAAAATAATTAAAAGGTATCAATTTAACTGTGGGTGAAACTTATAGAGGAAGACAAGGATCAAGCCAAAATGATCTGAGCCATTGATTAGGATCTTATTTGGGATGTTGGTTCTCGACAAAAGGATTATAAGAGGAGGCTTGATGGGCATTTGGAAGACACATTGAGTGGAGATCAGAAGATCGAATTTCTGAAGCATAGCAGTTGCCAGAAGAGGAATTTGAAGTGATCTTTTGCAGTGAGGGGTAGGGATAGTATCCAGAGGGAATTTTTTCTTGGGTCGTTGAGTACAAGGCAAAGAGGGCAGAATGACATCCAGAGAGGCTGACGCTGGGCCATGCAGAGCTAGCAGTGGCAGCGCATAGCCTGAGAGGGAGATCGAATTCCTGTTGAGGAAATCGAGTTTCAGAATTCGGGATCTGGTGTGTGAGACCAAGAGGTTGAGAGCTAAAGTTTCCAGTCATCGTAGAATCAAAAGGAGGGACAACATAGTGCCAACAAAGGTGACGTAGAGACTACATGGGGTTGACGCAGTTCTGCATAGAGGCTCATTTCCAACAAGACCAGAGTTGGTTCTTCCAGTGAGAGGGTGAGATCATCTCACTATTTGTTTTCCCAATTTCTCTCTATATCGGATAGCCAGTTGGGCATCCAACGAATTGTACTAAGAATTACTACTGCTTAATAATAAAACCCTCAGTTGCTGCACTAGTTTTACCGCATTAGGTTTTTCTGGGGACTTTTGTCCAAAAACAACAGTGTAATGTGCTGTGTATTTATTTCTTGCTCAGTTTCTTGTTTCTGCTTATAATTTAATTGGTGAAGACTGCAATGTATTAGTTTCGGTGTTTATTGTAGGAAACAGTAAATAATTTGTTCAGTAATTAACAAATAGAAGGAAGTTAATTAGTTGTTGCAATAGAAATTTGGGCTTCCAAATTTTCACATGGTATCAGAGGTGCAGGTAAAGCAAGAGAGCAGAGCAGAAGAGCCCAGCGCCAAAGAGGAGGGTCGAAGTGTTGCGTAGGCAACAAATCGAAATGCCAAAGGGATTGCGCAGTCCAAGCCAGGAGGGCAAAGATTTTCAAGGAAGTCCTCTCTCTGAGTGAGTTGACAGAGAGGTAATACTTCCAGATCAAAGTTTGCCAGTGTCAGAGGTAGCAGCGCAGAAGCTTCAATGAAGAGGCATTTTTTTTGGTGTGACAGTTTTCTGCAGAAGTTGCTGAGGTAGAAAGTTGTTAGAAGGAAGAAAGGAGACACTGCTGAGGGAATTTCTTCCTCGGAGAATTCCTAGCTAGGGAATTTGATTTCTCTATTGCTGAGTAGTAGCAGAGAGGATCAGATCTACTAACTCCAGCGGGAGTGCATAGGCCAGCCCAGCGTTGCGTAGAGGAGAGAGGAGGTAGTTCAACAACTCGTTCGCAGAGATGGCAGAAAATGGGTTGCGAGATCAGGGTCGGTTGGAGGGAGCATCCAACTAAGTGATCTGGAAGGCAAGGATCGCATGCCTTTTGGATGAGCACGATCTCAAAACTTACATCGACAGTGTGGTAGTTGTACCATTAGATCCAAATCCGCTCAAGAAGGACAAGGCCGAGATGGAGAAGGCCAAGAGGATGATCCTTGACAGAGTGAGGGATCATGTAGTGTGTCACATTGTCAGCAAGGATACTTCTCGACAAATATGGGAAGCTTTGGCCACGCTATACGAAGGATCTTTCGAGCAGCTGAAGATGTACTTGGAGCAGAAGATGAGATCCACGCAGATGCAGAAGGGGGAACGCATTGATCCATTCCTTACGAAATTTCAGGAGATCCGAGACTTGTTGACAGTTGTGGGGTCAACACCTCAGCCTACCGAGATGGTGAGGCTAGTCCTAAATTCAGTCTCAGCAGAATGGAAAGTATTTGTCCAGAGCATTTTGGGCAGAGAGAGATTGCTATATTGGGAAGGAATGTGGACCGCTCTTCAGTAGGAAGAGATGAGGAGGGACTTAGCAAGTGCTAACTTGATAGTAGCAACAACAATAGTGGGACGAAGCATAAGGAGGAGGATGAGGATGCAACTCTCGCATCTAAGGGGCAGTAGGAGTAGCAGAAGAAAAAGAAAGATGTTTCAAAGATCAATTGCTTCCGGTATGGTGAACTTGGTCACTATGCTACGTAGTGTCCTCTCAAGAAGAAGGACAAGGACGAGAAGAATGATCCAAAGGTTGCATCCACATAGATTGAAGATGAGGAGTTTGCCATCATTTCCCAAAGGTGGGATGATATAGAATTGTAGTTCGAAAGAATTGCGGATGGGCAGGATCCTTGAGGAGTCCACCTCTTGGATCAATACCTTGCTACGGGAGCCCAAATCAAAAGTAGCAAGATGAACCTATGTCAGTTGGTGAAGATGAGTGTCAGAGTGACAGTTGCAGTGGTCAGGAGCACCAAACAATGAACAACGTAGAGCTAGAGTTGGTTGTAGTCCAGTTAGCATAGAGCAGAGTCAGCAGCAGCGCAGAGACTAGCAGAAAAGTCAGAACTCCAACAACAGATGCATCATGTTGAACCCCTGTTCAGTAATCTTGGATGCTTTTCCGTTGCTGATGCAGTAGCAGCAACAGTTGGAAAAGGTTGCAGTGCAGATGCCGTATTGGCAGTGGCAGTGCCAGCAGTAGCACAAATGCAGAACTTATGAGGATTGCAGTACAGATGCAGTGTTGGCAGTGGCAGTGTCAGCAACAGTATAGATGCAGCATTTGCCTAGTAGTTGGTGGTTAGCGATGCCAGACACCAGCAGTGTAGAGGGAGATGTTATAGGGCAGGGTGATGCTTCAGCAGGTTGCATTACTAGAGAAGATTTCTCACTAAGAGGGAGTGTTGATTTTTGGTAGCATCATATGTGCTCTAAGCCTCAAAATTTGCAGGGAGGCTTGGACACATGTATTCCACAATACCTAGAAATCATTTTGGGAAATTCCACCCAGAATCATTTTTGTTAAAATAATTAGTTATTTTTAATGGGTGCCTACGTCTAAATTTAGGAAAATTAAAATAATTAAAAGGTATTAATCTAATTATGGGTGAAACGTCTAGAAGAAGACGAGGATCAAGCCAAAATGATCTGAGCCATTGATTAGGATCTAATATGGGTCGTTGATTCGCAACAGAAGGATTATAAGAGAAGGTTTGATGGGCATTTGGAAGACACGTCGAGTGGGAACCAGAAGATTGAATTTCTGAAGCACAACAATTGCCAGAAGAGGAATTCGAAGTGATCTTTTATAGTGAGGTGTAGGGATAGTATTCGGAAGGAAGTTTTTCCTGGATCAGAAAGTACAAGGCAAAGAGGGTAGAATGACATCTAGAGAGGCTGAAGCTAGGCCACGCAGCGCCTAAGAGGAAGATTGAATTCCTGCTGAGGAAATCGAGTTTCAGAAGCCAGGATCTAGGGTGTGAGACTGCGAGGCTGAGAGCTGAAGTTTCCAACTAGCAGAGGATCAAAAGGAGGTGCAACATAGTTCCAGTAGAGGTGATGCAAATATTGCATGGGGTTGAGCAGTTTTGCACAGAGCCTGATGCAGAGGCTCATTTCTAGTGAGACCAAAGCCGGTTCTTCCAGTGACAAGGTGAGATCATCTCACTATTTGTTTTGCCCAGTTGCTCTCTGTATTGGATAGCCAGTTGGGCATCCAACGAATTGTACTCAGAATTACTACTGCTTAATAATAAAACCCTCATCTGCTGCATCGGTTTTTTTGCATTTGGTTTTTCTAGGGACTTTTGTCCAAAAACAATAGTGCAATGTGTTGTGTATTTCTTTCCTGCTCAGTTTCTTGTTTCCTCTTATAATTTAATTTGTGAAGATTGTAGTGTATTAGTTTCGGTGTTTACTGTAGGAAATAGTGAATGATTTGTTTAGTAATTAACAAATAGAAGGAACTTAATCAGTTGCTGCAGTAGAAATTTGGGCATCAAAATCTTCAGAGTTCAAGAGACACAATTGAATAGCCTAGAAACTTGGTTAATGATGATTGGAAAGTTTAATTATTAACACGATTTAATTAGATTATTGAGAGACTAGTGCCTTATGGAATCAATTTACTTGCATAATATAGATTAATTTCCAAGTTACCAGATAAATAGTTGTTGCTAGGATGAAAACTATCCTTTATGAGATGCGACATCTAGATCTATGTGATATGCAAGATCTTGGTAAATTTTAGATTAAATGCCTATCTAAATGAGTACTCTGTCTCAATTGTTTTGAAGTTAGTCTCAAGTGTAGGTTGTGGGGAGAAACCAAGGGGAATAAGGTTATGGCTTTATTAACAATACCTCCCCTGGGGATTTAACCACCTGAATGCCTCTGACAATGTAGGGATTGTGGCCGTGAGGACTGCAAGGTCACCGTGTTAACCACAAGTGAGGGTTTGAACTTCGCAAGTTGGGTGAGAAAGGTGGTCCTATCTTCTTTCAACCAAGCCTATGCTTGGAGGTATATTGATTAATGCACTACTAGACCTATAATGATATGCAACATTATGAGTGATAACTTTAAGTGAGATTATTAATGACCCTTTAAGTACTTTGGGTTAAATTACTTGGAATTAGAAGTTCAATACAAGAGCATAAATCAAGCACTTAAAGTGAAATTACAAGAACAAATCTCACTAAAGCAATAGTGCCAATGAAACAAGATTTGTAATGACCCACCTATAATTACAAACAGAATGTGAATATTAGCATGCATATGATAGCTACATATGCATGCAACACATGTACTGCATTAGTATACATACTAGTTGATATTGAAAATGTCTAAGTATAGGGCAATAAATTGATTTGTGAAGTAAATACCTAACTCATCAAAGTATGATTAATATGTTGAGTGGGGTACTTAATATACCACCGTTATAATATATAATTAATACATTAATTAATAATAAATAAAACATAAAAGATGGTGAACAAAATTAAATTAAAAATATAAAATTCAAATAATCAAATAAGAATTATATTAAAATCTTATTAAAAGTATAAAGAAAATTTTCTAAAGCCCTATTAAAGGTTGAATCTTACGATTAATTCATGAACTAAAGTAAGGAACACATTATTGAAAACCACTATAAAAATACGACCGCCTCTTCAATACTTTGGAGAAGGAAAATGACTAAGCTAGGTTTCCACGTGCTGGAAGGCAAAGGAGACAGAATGCCTTGTTGGAGGTTGAGACGGTGGTGTGGGGAAGGTATAAGGAGAAGGTATAACGCACAGAGAAGGGGGAAGTCTTTTTCTTTCGGAGAGACCAAAGAGGAATTTCAACAGAGAGCTATAGATAGAGTGAGTATTGAGCCTTGATTGTTCTTGAAGCTTTTGGGCACGAGGGCCAGAGTGCTTTAATTTTGAAGTATTCTGGAGCTAGGTAATGAGATTGTGCCCAATTTGGCAGGGAGGATTTCATCATTTTGGTAACGGGAACAAATTTTGGAGCTACGACAACTCGGGATCGACTTCAAATACGGAAGCCAAGTTGGTATTTGTGTTATTTAATTGATAGATACATGTTTAATTTACAACTGTTAGAATTTAGGGATTTTGATTTGGTGAGGTTATCACAAGATTTGCTAATTAAAGTGATTTAAAACCAATGAGACAAGCAACCTCCAATTGATTAATAATACAAGTGTTTTTTTGAAATGATGACAATGAAGAACAAGAAGCACCAATTCAATGTGTAAATTAGAAACCAAGTGAGATAGTGAGGAATATAAAGTGATTTTATCAATTAGCAATCTTAATGTTGATGACAAGGAACAAGAACAATTTTATATCACTTTAGCAATTAGACACAATGTTCCTTAATAAACAAGAGCATTAACCATTATCCAAGCTTCTCAACAAGATATGCAATTAGATTCTCTTCACAATGAGGTTGATTTTTTATTAGAGCACACTTATATGCAAATCTTGAAATGCACAATTATGCTAGTGATGCAAAATGCAAAGAGTGACCAACAGGACAACAATGATTAGTTTATTCAATTAGAGCAAAACTACTTATGTTGTTTTGCTGAACCAAGCTTATTATGACTTCGAAAGTGTATAAAGACTATTTAGAGTCAAAATTTAGTGCCAAAACTCATAACCTTCACTACTGCAACATCTATATCAGATTCAGAAGTATTCAGATCAGACTCAGAAATACTTATATCAGCTACCCAAACTAGCTAGAAAACCATAGAAATCATGAAATAAGCCTTTCTTATCAATTGAGATTAATTGTGAAGTGAATGTAGACTTATGCCAATGATTTTTAGGGCTTATTTAGGGTGTGTATTTAGAGTTTTTACTGTTGTTATTAGGAAATATCAGATCTGATCATTAAACAAAAATGAGAAAATTGGGGCTAGAGAGCAAACCCTTGGCCCTAAGGCCTTGCTAGTTGGCTAGTGACTTTCCAAAGTGCACTAGAGCTCTTCTAAACACCTGCAACACAAGTATTAGCCTTGAATCAAATGGATCAGCCCTCTTGTGACTGAAGCTAGGGCTTCTAGGGCTGGTTGATGGCTTGTTTGGCAACTTTGGCCCTTGAAACCCTTGCCCAAGAGGCTAGATAATCTGCAAAACCAATTGTTAGCCCAACAAACTCAAAATTAATGATCCAAATCAATAGAAATCAGTCCAAAACAATTTCAAATGATGCCCTAGGCCTGCAACCACATAAATTAATCCAAAATATGATGCCAAACCCCACAACTTGCCCAAAAATGCAGAACGATGAGGAAACAAGGCCCAATAGGGCTAGCGGCTAGGGTAAAAAAGCCTCCTAGGCATGCAGTCTAGAGCTACAAGCTCACCAGGGCCTGCGACCAAGAGGGAAATTCCCTCTAAGGGCTATGTCTAGGAGAAAAAGCCTCATAGGGCTTGCGGCTAGCCCAAATAGGTCTCTAGGGCTTGTGGCTTAGCCTCTAAAAGTTATCGCTTGGGAAAAAACCCCAAGAAGGGGTTGCGGCCACCCTAAAAATGGTTGTGGCTAGCTTGAGAGAGCCCACAAGGGCTGCGACTACCCTCCACAAGCACTCAGACCCCTACAAAATGCAAAATTTCACTGGAAAATCACTTCAAAAGGTCACAAAAGGCTAATGACCTCCCTCTTTGGCTGAGCATTGAGTTTCTGGGAGCCAAAAAGGCTAGATCTTACCCTTTAGGGCTTAGATTAGCCTCCTCTTGAATGAATAGCCTAGACAATAGTTGTTGCTTCAAATCCTTGAGCTATCACCTGCACAAATGAAAAGAAGAAGACCCAAGAGCCCAATATATACAAAAATTGAAATAAAACCCCAATAATTATTTACAATACTTCAAAAATAAACAAGGGTTATATTTATTTACAAATATTCACAATATTTACAAAATTAGAATATTTTCTCTTATTAGCAAATTAAATCCTTAAAACCCTTGTAGTAAACTCGAAATAATTTTGAGAAAATAGAATTTTAAAATTTTTGTGTGACAGAAAAACCCTCCCACAAAGAA
Organism: Pinus tabuliformis; assembly: GCA_031772625.1. Lineage (NCBI taxonomy): Eukaryota > Viridiplantae > Streptophyta > Pinopsida > Pinales > Pinaceae > Pinus > Pinus tabuliformis. The sequence goes on along the minus strand of CM062817.1, from coordinate 1,702,314,781 downwards.
AATTTGATAGATTAAGACTTGGAGCAAAACAAGAGTGTGATACCCTCAAAGTATATGAACTTGGATCCCAAGGGCTAGAGAAACCTATAACAATGCACTTCTAATGATAGATTATTAAAAAAGAGGGGCTTGATTCATACAATAGATCTATAAACCTGGAGATACCTGCTAGACCTCACTAGATCTAGAGTATTTACTCTCACACAACACCTAAGGCAAGGTACCTATACCAATAGATGTTCTGTCGTGCAGCGATTGAAAAATAATCAACAATATTATTGCTCCAAGCATATCAAATAAACATCTAGCACATACCATAGATCAACAAGTGAGATACACCTTGAATTGAACCCTAAAGACTTTTTATTAAGTGCAAAAAATATCCAGTAGAGCTTTGCTCAGTTGCAGATGATTTTCAAGACTAGCTAGACTCAAAGATGACCAGAGGAGCTTAGTAGCTTCCTTATATAGAAAATGAGAGAGAAATAAACCCCTCCAAGTGGAAATAACGGCTAGTTGGCTTAATTCTCGTCAAAATAATCTCATCCGTTGAAAATAACTTGATCTCCTTTTAATCTCCATTGTCAAATTTTTATTTTTTGAGAAAAAATTCGAATTTCTCTTAAAAACTATTTTTTATTAATCCAAAAATTAATATTTTCGACTAATATCCTCAAAAATTTGACTTTGACTTAACCACCAAGGTCTAAGGGGTCAAATTTTCTTTAAAAAATCCATTTTTCTCTTGGTGGAAAACCTCTAAAAATTAGTTTCTTTTTGACCCATGAGTTTTTTATTATTTTCCATTTGAAGAGAATTTAATTCCTTGTTGACCACTCCGTGTCAATCACCTTATGGCAGCATACATTTTTTCAAAGCACTAAATTCATGCTCGAGCAGTCAAGCAGCCAAAGATCATCATTATCTTTCAGTGGTTTGTCAAGTCATGTAAAACCAAATTTTGCAGCCCTATGGGCCTTTATTATAAAAATGATTCTAGTATGACTATGAAGCCATGTAACACACCTAGGTAAGCTTAGGAATTTTCATCAAGAAGTTTCATCCTTAGGAGTTTTTTAACCTTAACTAATTATCTGTGTTTTTAAATAGTCAAATAATTAGCAAAGTTATTCTCCCAAATATACTGCTAAAGCTAGGGTCGGACTCGATGGTGATGTATTGAGTCGTAGTGTATCAAGTCTATGTATAATTATGTACTAGATCATGTCTTGAGTCTCGCAAATATTAGTTGAGTCTAAGTGTTTATTTTTAATTATTAAATTTCTAGTTGGTTAGGAAATTTAATAATTTGGATGTAAATTGTAAAATCAAATGTTTGTAAAAGTTGAAGGGGGTAGAGTACTCATAATTAGAACCTATACACCTCAACTTTGTGTCTAGACACCTTTTGAGGGTTGAAATTATGTTTTTTCTCTCAAATTATTTTTATTTCTGGTTTTCTGGCAAAAAATGGAAAAAAAAAAAAGCTAGAAAATAGTCTAAAAATTAAAATTGAGAAAATAAAATAAAATTCTCTCCAAGTGGAAAAACGAATTTTTGGAGAAGGTGGCCTTCCTGAGGAAAATTAAATTTGAAAGACTCATTCCCAAGGAGAAAAATCCCATAAAATTTCATGGTTCCAAAAGAAATTAGTTTTCTAAGGTCCTCCATCAAGGAAAAAATCATTTTTTTAAGAAAAATTAAATTTATGGACCAAGGTGGTTCAATCAAATGGGATGTTTTGAGGAAAAAAGTTCAAAATAATATTTTTTGGACTAGGAAAAAGGGGCTTTATCATAGAATTCGAATTTTTCCTCCAGATCAAGGGACAAGATTTAATTTTGGCATGGATCAAGAAGCAACTAGTCGTTTTCCACTTGAAGGAGGAACCAGATCTCTCTATTTTCTATTAAAATAAGATAATTACCCCTGCATGAGGAGTTGGCTAAAATTAGAGAGTCAGTTAACTAAGCGTTGATTTCAAGCTGAGTGATGGATGAAGTGTTAAGTGCAATCCATATTTAGAGTGTGAGTTAACTAGGTTAAGTGTGTGTGCATGTCAAGATATTTTAGGCAAGTAGTTGGTTGGAAGAGGTTAAATACCCTTCATCGGGTTCATTGTAAGAATCAAGTTTTGTGTGATTAATAGAAGAGCCGCAGCTTGTGTAATTTGAAAGTGAATTTGTTTTGTCTCCTCTGTCTTTCCAACAAATTGGTATCAGAGTGAGGTTAGAAAGAGCCAGGGAGAATGGATTAGCAGTAGTCCGTGTGAGAAGAGAAATATATTTTTTCTCATGGTTATCGCTATAACACACCTTGTAAATTGTATACAAGGCCGTATAATGCAGGCCGGTGTCAGTGAGCACTGCGTTACAAGAGTTGGACTTACCCCATTCCAGTAGCATGCGGTTTCCTTTGAGGTGGGCAGCGTTACCTCACTAACGCGAGCAACCTTCATGTACATGTCGTAAACACGTAGCCCTCTCATCACAAGAGTCGCGGATAGAAAGTCTGGTGGCCACCGCAGAGCACAAGTCACCAAAGAGTTGAATGTACAACTGCCGTGAACAACCCTTGCGTAGTTGTGAGAAGTGATGTGTGAAAAGGTAAATGTCAAAACTTCGTTTCAAGATGATTCAAAAGTGTTATGATGAAGGCATATTAAAGAGTCTTTTTCAAAAGGGTTTGAAAATATTTATTGAAAAAGAAAAAGCACGAGCGAAAAAGGGCTTATAAAATTTTTATAAGGCGTCATTTGAAGTTCTTTTCGAAAAGGCTTATTTCGAAAAAAAATTATTTAGAGTGGAAACTTTGGTGGTAAAATCTTTTTATTAAAAGGTGTATGGTGCATGGTATAAAGGTCTATAAAAGACTTTTTGGGGAGATTTTTTTAAAGTGATCTAAAAAAAATTAAAAATTTAAAGTGCTCTTTTGATTTTCTTTATTAAAGAATGTTTTTATTGGAATTGATTTTTTATTTTATTTTATCAAGAGAATAAAAAAAGGAAAAGTGTTTTTATTGACAAAAGAATTTAGGGTTTTGTAAAATCCGTCAGTCTACAAAATTATTTGGTTTTTTTGGTAAAGCATAACAGTGTTTTGGGTGAAGATTGTGCCTTACGGGGGCGCATATTGAAAATCATAATTATTTATAGGGGTGATATGGAAGACAACCTCATGCAATCAGCAAAGCAGTTTTAAAAAAAGAATGGCAATAGTCATGGGTCGCAAAGCGCGATTGAAGAATACTAAGAAAACGAATTGAAAAGAAGAGGTAGAGATTGTTGCCGTGTTTAGAAAGGTTCAGGCTGCAATCGAGGAAATGAGAAGTTTAGCAAAAGACAAAGAAGAATTTGGTGCAAGGGGGAGTGGCATGCAACAGTAGGTTATGTCACAAGCAAAGAAGTCAGCTATAGATCTGAGTAGATGAGCAAGACTGTAAGAGGAAAATAAATCTTGGAGAATTCCACTCAAAAGTGGATGATGGTTTTCAAGACCATAAAATTGAAACCCATTATGCAAGCATGCATATGGATGAAGAAGATGCAACAAAGATTGCAAAGAGAGACGCAGGAGCCTCTTTTTGTGAAGCAGAGCAAGACCATATTAATGCTCAAGGAATCCATTGTAATATGGATGATGCAGATGATTGTAAATCCCACTGTGATGAGACACATGTGGATGATGACTGCAAAGTGAGATGTGAATTGGTGAATCTAGCCACAACAGATGGATTTGGTGAAGTTGAAATTGTCAATGAAATTGACAATGAGCACATGCATGCTCGGATATCCCACCATAGTGTGGATGAACATTATGTTGATGATATGTGTGGTTTCTTTTTTGAAATAGGGATTGATTGTGGCAATATGATAAGCGCCATGTTTGATGAAGAATTAAAGGTTGAAGCTTGCACTATAGCAGCAAGATATGAAGCAGTTAGAACTGCTCATGAAGCAGTATGTGATCTAGTAGCAGTTGATAATCAAGAATGGGATAAAGTGATTGAAGAGTTTTTGATGAGAATATCCACTGACCACATAATAGTGGAAGATAGTTTCAATGAAGTTGAAAAGAAGGCAGAGAAGGAAGAGGTAGAGCAAGAAGCTCTCACTAAAGAGCATAATAAAGATGTTTTTAACATTGTTTTTGAATATGCAGGTGTTCAAAATAGCATGGGCGAAAAAGTTGAAAACAAGGTTATTAATAAATTTGATGCAGATTTGAAGCTCATTGAAGAATGGATTCAGAAACCAATAGAACAAATTGATGTGAGTCTTAAAGCAACAGCGAGAATAAAGAAATTGAAATTGTGAATATTGATTTTGAGTGTGCAGATTACAGGAAAAAAACAACAGTACCTGATGATGAAAGTGAAAATAATGATATAAAAGACAAAGATGAATGCATTGAAACCATTTTTCAGCAATGGAGTCAAGAAGAGATAAGATTTTGCTATCAAGAAATATGGTAGAAAGAAAGTCAGAAATATGAAGTGCAAGAAGCAGAGAAAATAAGACAGTTTGAAGATGCAATGTTGTGGCAACAGTCCATGGTTGAACGAATATTTGAAGAGGAAGATGTAGTAGACAAGATCAAATTGTGTTTCAGCACAAATTCAAGAAAAGTCAAAGAAAAATTGCAGCAACAGCAAGTAAAGAAATATGGAGCCTACAACAAGAAAGCGCAACAGAGAATGAAGCAATTTCGAGGATATAAAATTTGGAATAAGAGAAAATGAAAATGCAAAATTGTGAAAGTCTTGAGTCATTGTAAGCCTAACTGAGACATAGACCAGCAGGCATGTTTGAATGATAATTGAGTCAATTTCTATTGTAAGCCTGGCAAGCATAGTTGAGTCATGTTGAGTCATACGGTCATAATTAAGGGGGAGTGTTAAAATAAGTTAATTATTGTCGCATGAGTAGTTGGTAAAATTAGAGAGTCAGTTAATTAAGTGTTGAGTCAAGTCGAGTGATGGATGAAGTGTTAAGTGCAGTCCATATTTAGAGTGTGATTTAACTGAGCTAAGTGTGTATGCACGTCAAGATATTTTAGGCAAGTAGCTAGTTGGAAAAGGTTAAATACCCTTTACCGGGTTCATTGTAAGAATAAATTGTGTGTGATTAATAGAAGAGCCATAGCTCATGTGATTTGTGTGTGAATTTGTTTTGTCTCCTCTGCCTTTCCAACATTTTCTATAAAATGAGCTTGAGGCTCCTTATTGTAATCATCTTTGGATGGTGTAATTGGCTTTGGAAGCTATGTATCATTTTTTTCTTGAGTAATAAAACATAAAAGTATTTGGGGGGCAAAGCCATGTGTGTATGTTTGCAGCTTATCATGGTAAATTTGTTTTGATTATGTGCTTAATTTTCTACTGAATTTTAATGTTGTTATTTTCATATGCCTTTGGGATTTATCAGTGTACAAGTATCTTGCACTGTTATTTGGGTTGAGTAAGCATTGATGATTGGGCGGATCTATTGGTTTTCGGTTAAACCCTTAGACTTCCCTTTTACTGTGTGAATCAATCCCATTTGGATTTAACAAATTTTTCGAGTGTTTGTAGAAATATCTTTTGAAACAGATCTCAAGCGTGCAGGGAAGTTTTCGGCTAAACCATCCCACTCTTGAGCATGAGGGCCTAAGAACCCATGGTGGGACATCTCAAGGACTAATCATAAGATCACATTGAAAGGGGGTTTCTTGCCTTTTACTCAACCACGATCATCTATTTAACAAAAATTATCTCATCTATCTTCAGGTACTTTTATTGAATATCTGCTATGGTAAGAGCTAACAACTTGATTCAAGGGCGGAGGTGTTCTCACACCCTTAGGATCAAGCTTTGTAAATTATTTGTAAATATTCTTTCTAACTTTTGTATTTAGTTCGTGTAGATCTAACCCTATATATATATTGTCATTGATTTTTGTATATATATATATATATATATAAGCTTTTGTCTCAACATTTGCTTGCAGATCTGAAGACCAAAGCATTAAATTTTTAATGATGTGCTTGTAGGTGAATCTAGCCTCTTAAGCAAGAAAAGAAAATTAATTTATGAGGGCCAAACCCTCTTTCCATCTTTCCGACCCGGTCTATCAATTAATTTTGAAAGTTGAAAAACCATCCTAGCCTTTCTTTCTTTTGAAGGCTAGCATCAATTAATTTTGAAAGTCGCAAAACCATCCTAGCGCTTCTTTCTTTTGAAGTCGCTAGCCTTTAAGGCTACCCTTTGCTCCTAATCCAAATTGTTTCCAGGGTTTGAGGCATAAATATTTTTCGGCAAAATTTTCTAAGGTTATTTTCAATTGGGGTTTCACTTTGGAGCCTTAGAAAAATGTATTTCATGAGGCTGTAAGCTCTTTTTCATCTCCAGGACCAGGATCTATTGGGATATGATTATATCGAGGTTTTGAAAAGAATTTCTTAACAGCGTTTCTCTAAGGTCGAGAACCTTAAAAAAATATTTTTCTTTCTATGGTGAAAAAAAACCATTTGGCAAACGCTAGCCGAATATATTTTTTGAGGAGAAGATTAAAGCTCAAAGTTTCAAGAAATCAATCACAATAAATTTTTTATATAAATTAAATGTCTGAGTAATTTCGAGATGAACCGTGAGCTTTAGAAAAGATTTTCTAAAAAATTGGCATGAAAATTCTTTGATCAATCCCATAGGACAGCAAGGGTTTTAGAGCATTCAAGTTTATTTTGTGAAACCGTCCCGTCCTTTCAAGGCCGCAGGGTTTTCTGGCATTCACTTAGTAGGCCGCAAGAAATTTTGGGCCGCCCATTTGAAGTTTGCATTTAATTTGAGGATTTTCTAAGGGATTCCTCCTTGCTCTGATTTTAATACACTAACCCTTGTATTTTTCCAGAGATCATAGTTGTATTTGCAGGGGTTTACATTTTGGAAATTGGTAAGAAGTTACAAATTGAAGCATTGATCTGAAAAGTGAATTTTTTTTAAGCAATGCCGAAAGTGTTTTGACCCCTTTTTCCTAACCGATAGCCTGAAAGAAGTCGTCCTCTTCTCTGGTGTGAAATCCTTCTGCTAGCTTGGATGTCTTGCAAAATACTTGAGACATTTAAAAGGGGTTGGGGTTTAAAATTTAAAGAAGTTAATCATAAAATTTTTCTTAAAATTCAAATTTAATTTCTTAGCTCGTCTCCTTGCTTAGCCATGAGCCATTGGAGGGTTTTTATTCTCTTGAGATGTGAACATAGAGAAGTTCGAATCTCCTTTTCTGGAAGTTGTGAGCATTTCTGGGTTCTCTCTTCAGGTCCATGAGCGAGAACTTCTATGACATTTGAGCCAAGTTTTCCGAAGTTTATTATTTGAAACTTGGGAATAGATAATTAAATTTGTTGAAGTCCATAGGGTTTCTTTTAAATTTCGAGATGGGATGTCAAACTTCATTACATTTCGGAAAATTTTATCATTATATTGTTTACATAATCACCATAAAATTTTCCCAAGTATTAATTTTGGGGAGTGGTATAAGATTTTCATTTGCAAATCCCCCTCAAAATCTTAAAACCTCTCATTTGTCTGAAGGGGGTTATTTTGTAGCTTTAATAAAATCTTTTAATTTAGAGGGAGCTTGGGGTCCCACCCCTTGGTATCCCTATCTCCTCTTCCAGAAGGAACTTCTCGTCTTGCACTACATTTTATTTTCTTGCATCAATTGGAATAGCTCACTACCTATTTAAATTAATTGTTCATAATTTGCATTTGTCTAAGCACTTCATTTGATTACTACATGTTGGTCAAAATAGCTAATTACTTGTGCCTTGCAATTCATATATGCTCTTAGCACTATTGAAATCATATCATAGGTAAAGTGGCAATCTAAATCTAATCAATAATTCACTCACATAAAGAGCAATTTCCATTTAAGGCATCGCTTCATTGAATCACTATAATTATGTGCTTAAGTAATATTGATCATAAGTGGTTTGACATTTTCTGAAGCATCTTGGTATGATCGTATCTCATTAGAAGCATTGCACTAAAATTTGCATCTCATCTTTCTAACTTTCTATTTCTTGTGGCATATTGATCATTGTGGATATTACATTTTCCTTGCAATATTACATTGTCATTCTTCTACTTGTATTTACATTGTCATTTATTCTCTTGAGCATTTATTTTGAAGTACAAGTTATCTCTATATTGTGAGTTATCTTTATTCGCTCACATTTGATATTGTGCCAATCTCATTCTTGAACTAACATCTTTTCTTGCAATATTGTTATTTTGTAACTTGAAGTATTTATTTCTTAACAAGTACTTTCATTTACATTGAGCATTATTGAAGGCACTAGTCTACCTTTTATATCTCTTGAGTCTGCGTTCTTGATCTTAATTATATTTTTTTGAAAACCTATTGCTCATAAAACATTTTAACTTGCTCTAATCAACAATCAAGTTACACTAATAACGATTGCCTTGCTATAAATCTCCTAGGACTTGTTCCAACAAGTTTTTCCTTTCATCATTACCTTTAGGAAGTACCCCCCCAACTTAGCTAGGAGAGAGTCTAAATGGAGTGAGTAGGGATCAGAGTGACAACCTTTACTCTGAGCATTGCACCTTAGGTGTATACTTCATGCGACAATAGCTCTCAAATTATTTTTTGGCTCAAATTTAATTAATTTTCTGGCTCCGGATTTGTATTTAAATTTTCCAAAAAAATTAATTAAATGACTAGAGGGGATCAATTATTTTTCTAGTCTCAAATATTTTAGCCATGGTGTTTAACTATGAGTAACCATGCACTAAAATATGTTTTACATCAAGATATTACAAATTAATTCGACCCTTAAAAGGGGAAATACACATTTAGACATAAACCCTCAAGACATTACCCAATTTTGCGACACAATATGATCTAGTATGAAACCAAGTGTGTTTATAATAAAATAACTTAGCCATGGTGTCTAACTATGAATAACCATGCACTAAAATATTTTTTACATCAAGATATTACAAATTAATTCAACCTTTAAAAGGGGAAATACACATTTAGACATAGACCCTCAAGAAATTACCCAATTTTGTGACATAATATGATCTAGTATGAAATGAGGTGTGTTTATAATAAAATAACTTAGCCATGGTGTCTAACTATGAGTAACCATGCACTAAAATTATTCCTAAATACACTTTTACATAGACTTGATAAACACTAGGAGTCACTTAAGACCTTGTTAACGAATTCCACCCTAGCTTTGGGATTATAATTGGAAGAAAAACTCTGTCGATTATCCTATTTACAAACACACATAATTTGGGGAGGTTAAAAAACTTCCTAGGATGAAATCCTTTGACAAAAATCATAGGCTTACTTAGGTGCTATTACATGGCTTAATGGTCATACTAGCATCATTTAGAATAAAATTTGTAGAAATTGGGTTTACAATGATAGTATTAATGTTGCCTAATGACTTTGATCTTTGAAAAAAATTGTCCACCTCCTGGTACTTTGCTTCTTGGACTGTTGACAAAGTGTGGTCAACATCTGGCTCGACTTGGGGACATGTTGCTTCATTGAAGGAATGTGAGAATCCATAATCCTGTATCCAAAAAACAAAGTAACATCAAATAGATATCCACTCAAAATCAAAATCATCATGTATTCATCATCAAATATATAGATTATCTGCTGGAATAGAAATGCTACTCTAACATATGAAAAATGCATGAAAAGAAAACTAACTAATGAAAGAAATAAAATCATACCTAAAAGAGTAGGGTTAGAAACACAATACAAAGGATGCCCTGTCGCATCAGATGTCATCCCTGTAGTCCAATTTGGAACACCTATCTTCTTACGGGTGATCCATGGGTTGCTTGTTAGATGTTCCTTGTTGAATCCTAATTCCTTTTGGTTGATGAAGGATCTCATTATTGCATTGCATATCTTTATCAAATATGTTCATTTTCCTTTTATTACATGTGATATGAGATGAAGAAAATTGAGGTCTCAAGAACTGCAGATCATTGCCTTTCCTGTGAAAACCAAATTAGCAAAATTTCCTAACGTTCCATTGGGCATGGAGTCTAACTGAGTCTATCCTAAAACGGATGAAATAACATATTTACAACCTTAAGGCCAGAAGACCTTAAGCGACATAAATTTTCAAAAACCGCCCATTCACTGGGCCATCAAAAATTGTCTCCCCTCCCATACTTTGCAGTATGAAGGTATTGTTCCCTTGGATCTGAGAAATGATAAAAGGCCCTGTCCAGAAAGCATCAAACTTCCCATGGTTGTCTTTCTTCTCTTTCAGTGCATCCCACTTCAGAACCAGATCTCCAACCTGAAAACTGTCTGCTTTTGCCCTCCTGTCAAAGGCTTCCTTGATCTTCTTCTAATGTGCCACAGACCTTTCAACCAGTTGTTCTCTGATTTGATGTACCTCTGCTAAATCAGTGATTATTTTTGCCATGTCTTCTTCCTCGTTTTGTTCTTCTTGTAGGAACTTTGCCACAGGGAGAATTAACCAATGTTCCACCAAGACTCCGGTGCGGGGAGACGCGGGTGCGGGGAGACGCACAGGGGGACGTGTGGGAGTACCCTCAAATTTTAGGGAAATTTCGGGGGTGCGGGGAGTCGTCGAGGTATATATATATATATATATATATATATATATATATAATTCAAGTTCATATTCATTGTTCACTGTTCAATAATGAAAGCATAAAAATATTAAATAGACAATTGAAATTTGAATCATTGATCCATCCTCATCATTCATTTTGATACATACATCATTCATATGACATACTCAAGTGACGAGTCTCATTATTGAATTAATTATTATTCATACATACCATGAGATTTGAAAAACAAACATAAAAATCAATAATAAAATATTCAAATACATTGATCGATATCATTCATCATTCAATGGTTCATCATTCTAGAATCTACACTGATTTAAAAACTAAATTCATCATCCATCATTCTAGAATGTAAATTGAAAGCAAAACATACTAGTATATTTTCAAAGTTTGAACACTAAATCAATATAACTCAAAGTTTCAAAGTTCAAACTCAAAAATAGTTAAGAGTGAAATGGAAATGACTTTGGGTTGAAATGAAATGAGCTTTTAACTTTAAGGTTTAGGCTTTTAAGTTTTAGTTATTTAGTTTTAATTTTAAATTTTTTTTTAGACTTTTAAGTTTTAGTTATTTAGTTTAAAAAAAATAAAATTTAATGGTTTTGAGTTTTGAATTTTTAAGTCTTATTAGACAAATTTAAAGGGGGATGCCCAGGCGCACCCTTTTTGGGGAGTCTAGACTCCCATACTGAAGGGGGACGCCCAGAAGCACCCTTTTTGGGGAGTCTTGGGGAGTCTAGACTCCCACATTGGGGAAACGCACCCCCTTGCGTCTCCCCAAGACTCCCCAAAAAGGGTGCGTGGGGAAACGCACCCCCAAGAGACTCCCCGTCCCGGGTGCGTGGGGTGCGAGGGGTGCGCGCACCCGACCCTGGGGGACGCGTCCCCGTGGAACACTGGAATTAACTGAATTGGGAACACAGCCTCAGTGCCATACACCAACTTGAATGGAGAATTCCCTGTGGATTTCTTGGTGGTCACTTTGTTAGCCCACAGTGCATACCTAAGTTTGGAATCCCAGTTTTTTGTTGTTGTCTTCCAATAGTTTTTTGATTATCCTTATCGGGCTCTTGTTGGAAGATTCTGCTAGACCATTGCCTTGAGGGTAATATGAGGTGGAATGAATTAGCTTAATGCCCATTGAGTCACACATGTCCACCAACTCTTTTGCCTTAAAGGCTGCTACATTGTCTGTGACTAATTTGTGTGGACAACCAAATTTGGTGAAAATATTCTCTGTTAAGAACCTCATGACCACATGATGATCAACCTTTCTGGTAGGGATTGCTTCAATCCACTTAGTGAAGTAATCAATGGCTACTAAGATCCATCTGTGCTGGCCACTGGAAGGTGGATTGATCTCTCCAATGAAATCCAGGCCCCACTGCTGAAAAGGGCCATTGGCATGTATTGGCTTTAAGGGCAGGGACTTTAATTGTTGTTTCCCTTCAAATTTTTGGCCCATGTCACAAGATTTAACAAATAAAATTAAATCAGAAAATAAGGTGGATCAATAGTACCCAACTCTGAGGATTTTGTGAGTTGTAGTTTTCCAATAGTGGTGTCCTCCACACATGCTGGAATGAAACTGTTGCATGACTTCAATGGATTGTTCTTTGTCCAGACACCTCAAAAGCATTCCAAAGGGGTCCCTCCAGTAGAGCAAGCTTTCATAAATGCAATATTTAGCTGCTCTGAGCTTAACAGTTCTGACTTGGCTTGAACCAAAGCCTGGAGGGATTTCTAGCTTCAGCAAGAATTGGGTTATTGCAGAGTACCAATCACAAGAAGCTATATTTTCTGCTAATAACTGCTTTTTCCCTGGTTCAACGGCTTCTTCTTCTTCTGTCTGACCATTTTCTGAAATTGTGCCCATGAGATTTATATCCAGTGTTCTGCAATTTTCTTCAACCTTTGGCAAGGCCCTGATCTGGCAAGGCCCTGACCTCTGACAAGCTTGGTGAGCCTCACTTCTATATTAAATTCAATTAGCTTTGCAATCCATTTAGCCCTTCTTCCATCAACATCCGGCTACGTTAAGACATCTTTTATTGAAGCAGAGGGTACATATGCAATTATCTTGGAATGTAGAATGTAAATCCTGAAAACTTTTAACGATTTGACAAGAGCATATGCTTGTTTTTGAATGATATCATACTTTAGCTCAGCATCTCTTAAGGTTTTGCTGAATAATGCCACTGGATGCTCTGAACCTTCTTCATCTGCTTGCAATAAAACTGCTGCAAGGGTGTCATCAGAGGCAAAAGAAAATATATGGAACTCCTTGCTGTAGTCTGGACTGCTTAAAGTAGGAGCTTCCATAACAGCTTTCTTAATGAACTCAAAGGATCTTCTTGCTGTATCAATCCATTTGATCTCTGACCCCTTCTTTAACATGGAGGTAATGTGCTTTACAAATTCTGCAAAATTTGGGATAAACCTCCTCACAAAATTTATCTTACCCAGAAGGACTAGACATCATTTTTTGATCTTGGGACAGACAAAGTCTGTATTGCCCTTACTCTTTCTGGATCAATTTTGACACCTGCAGCAGAAACAACATGTCCTAACAACTTGCCTTCTTCTAAAGCAAACTGTGATTTTTTATGATTGACCGATATCCCAAACCTTCTGCACTTTAGAAACACTTTCTTCAAATATTGCAAATGGTCTTGATGGCTACTGGAGTACACTGTTTTATCATCTAGGTAGATAAGGACAAACTTATCCTTCTCTCCCACAAATGCTATATCCATAGCTCTCTGAAAGGTGGCTCCAGCATTCATCAGCCCAAAAGGCATCTTGGAATACATAAAAGTGCCCCAAGGAGTGGTGAATGCAGTCTTCTCTTGGTCATCTGGATTCACAGCAACTTGGTTATACCCTGAAAATCCATATAGGAAAGACATCACTTTGGCCCCTGAAACCTTCTGCAACAAATGCTCCATCTTGGGTAGAGCATAATTGTCTTTCTTAGAGCATTTGTTTAAATTTTTGAAATCAATGCAATGCCTGATTTCTCCACTTTTCTTCCTTACCACTACCAAATTGGCTACCCATTTTTCATATTTGAGAGGAACTATGATTTTGGCAGCCAGTAATTTCTTGATTTCCTTTTCAATCAGAGGAAGGAGCAAGGGATTTATTGGTCTCAGCTTCTGTTTGAAAGGGATGGTGTCTTTCTCTAAAGGAATCTTATGCTGGATGGTCTTTTTGTCATATGTTTTCAGGTTACTATATTCCCAAGCAAAAACATCAGCAAATTGCTTCATTAAATTTCAGTATTCAGAACTCTGGGCAGCAAACAGATGAGTGGACAGATTTATGTGTCTTGGCTGATCAGGACTCCCTATATTATGCCTATGGACTGCAGATGGGTCTTTTTTTTGGGCAGCCTTATAAGGCACATCGTTCTAGTTAAACAACTTCTCTAAAGGAACTAAACCCTTAGGTATATGATTGTTGGGCAATTGGACAATGTTATCTTTACCAATTTTGTTTCTAAGCTCGGACTGGGGATCCTCTTCCAAGGCTTCATTCTCTTGGTCAATTTGCATTTCAGAGAATTCATCAATAACTTGTAGAAATCTGTTTAACTCATCATCATCCTCAAAAACTTTCCAATGCTGGACATTATCAGGCAAGGATGGTCTATATTTCATTTGAACTTCATAAACTAGTCTAGGAGGCATGGGAGGAATAAACATGCTAGCAGACACAGCAAGGGAATCAGTAAGCTGGTTTCTTACTCTAGGGATGTATGAGATACAAAAGTTATCAAAAGAATCTTTGATTCTCCATACCTCATCTCTATATGCTTTCAGCCTTGGGTGCTTTGCCTGAAACGTTTTGTTTACTTGCTGAATGATAAGATCAACATCTTCAAACACCTTTATGCTTCTGATCCCTCTGTCTTTGGCTGCGTTAAGACCCAATATCAGAACCTCATACTCTGCTATATTGTTGGTGACTTGAAATGTCAACTTAAAAGACAGACGTGTGCTTTCTTGTTTTGGAGATATCAGCGCCACCCCTACTCCCGCAGTTTCCCTTGAACATGCTCCATCAAAGAACATCTCCCAAACTTGACTTCCTTGCTCTCCCTTGGCCTGAACCAATGTTGCACGAAGCGGGAGCGAAGCGGAAGCGCGGAGCGCGGAAGCGTCATTTTCCAAAAATCTAGGGAGCGAAGCGTCCGCGGAAGCGTCTGCTATATATATATATATTTTATATTTTTTGCATTTATACTCAAAACAAACATCCCAAATACCAAATTAATTGTAGAAGACATGAAAACATACATATTTTTGCATAAATCAAGATAGATATGGCATCCATGATTCCATTGTAGTTACTAGTATGTACAACAATCATCTATATTCTAGCTATTACAAACATACATCAAATTTTTAAGCATATTATAAAACATAAAACATTTAAGCATATTATAAAACATAAAACATAGAGCATATTATGATTTATCTAGCAAGTGAGCAACTGTCAACATTTGTCATGTCCAAAATTCAAATAATAATGTTTACAAAATATGTCACTTGGTCACCGCCAAGCCAAAAAGGTTCAAAATTCAAATTCACAAGTCTACAAGTCTAATGAGTAATCTATAGACTATGACAAAAAGAAGTAGATTGTGAATATATCTACTAATCTCTCCTCCTTCCACCACGAATAGAACGTGATGGCGTGCCTCCACGTGGTGGCAATGAAGAAGATGGTCCCTGTGTAAGTCGTGGCACTGGAACTGATGAAGAAGAACCCCCTGCTGTTGGTGTTGAACCATGGAACCTAGGACCAGATGGGGGTGGGGGTGGTGGCATATCAACACGGTCATCATCATCCTAGAATCGCTCAAAAAATTCATGCAAAAAAAAAAAAACACTAGTTAACAAAAAAATTAAAAACATGAATTAGAGAAATGCTTTACCTTAAAAGGGAAAATTGGAAAATTCATACCACAATGGACATACCATGAGAGCATCCTCTAATTGCTCTAGTTGCAACACTCCATCCTCCAAATTGGGCTCCTCTGGATGCTTGTCCCAAATCACCAAGTCTTTATTAGACTTTGCATCTTCACAGTAATGGGACAACAATCGCAAGTTGTAATGAACATAAACCAAGCTCTCTGCCCGGTCTAAACTCAACCTGTTCCTTTTAACACTGTGGATGAAAGAATAAGAGCTCCAACACCTCTCTGCAGAAGAAGTGTTTACCACCTGTGATAGCACCCGCAATGCCAAACTCTGTAGAAGTGGAGTAGGCCCTCCATGCATGTTCCACCACTCAAGAGCAGAAAAATGCTCTCGATCTTCAATTGAATGCATGCTCCCAAATGGACCAGTGTTGAGCGTATAGTTGCTCACCTGTCTCCGTACCAATGCAGCCTCCTCATTATCAGGGATTAATCTACTCAATGCAGCCATATATTTTTCGTGAACCTCTTTATCTTGGTGTGGTTTTTTCCTGCTTCCCCCCCCAGGTGCTGGTTTTGAAAGCCATGATGGATGATAGTACCTAGGTGTCAAAACATATGCTAATGCATGCAATGGAACATTTAGCATATCCCATCGCTTTTCCACCTCTTCACGAATATAATTGTACAAGGTGGTATCTCTAGGCTCAACAATGTCCTTAATCTGCCCCAACATGCTATCCATTTGCTCATACACCTCCCCAATTACTGGTCGATCTGAATCTGCAAACTTGATCATGTAATAAATTGGTTTGGTGAATTGCAAAACATATTTAACCTGTGACCAAAAGTAAGTGTCAAGAACAGTGTCCTTGACTACATTAGCAGTAGCACCATCTGTACACTGGTTAATTTCATCCCATGTTTCAGCACACACCAGATTAGTTAAAGCTTGTCTCACCTTCACTAGCCGCCTAAAGGTGAGGTAATAACTAGCAAATCTTGTCTTTGCAATTTTAAGCAATTGCAACTTGGAGTAAGTGCCATAGAAGTAGTTTACCCTTGTATGCCCTGTGATGAATTTAATGAGCTGCTTCCCTTTCCTGTAAACCTCAGCAATCCACCCACATTCTTTGTGTTTCACAATATCATGCATCAAAAGGTTCAATGTGTGAACCAGGCACCCAGACCAAAAGATGTGTGGATGAGTACGCTCAATAATTTTTCCTGCTGCCTTACAATTTGCTGCATTATCTGTGATCACTTGAACCACATTATTCGGACCAACATCTTTGATTGATTTCAATAGGAGATCTGCAATGTTTTGTGCAGTTGCACTGATGGAGGAGGAGTCATGACATGCAATAAATACTGCACCCTTAGAAGAAACACCAAGAACATTTATCAAATGTTGGTTTCTAATATTTGTCCACCCATCTGATACAATGGATACCCCATAATCCACCCACTCATGTGTAAAACGTGTCAAAGCTCTTTGAACCTTAGCTTTTTCTCTTTCTAATAACACTGTTCTAGCTTTCTCATAGTTGGGGGCCTTGTATCCTTTTGGGGCTTCATTGATGGCCTTTACCATGTCATGCCAATAGGGAGAGCGAAGCACATTGAATGGTACACCGCAAGCACAAAGAAAACGGACTACCTTTCCATCCACATCATCCCTCCCAGTAACATTAAGGAAATCCGCTATTGTTTTTCTACCTCCAGAGGTTGCAGAAGTACCATAAGGAGATGGGCAACTACCAAATTTAGAGGTTGCACTTGATTCTGAATGAGTTTTTTGTTTCTTGTTTTTTTGTTGTGCAGCCATCTCTATTTTGATGTATTTTTGTCTTTGTTCACTTGAAATTTTTGGGCAAATGGCTACCCCCACAGAACCCTTTTTTTCATCACTCTCTAGCACCCCACAAAAATGCCTCCTCAGACGGGTATATGAACCCGTATATGGTTTTCCTCCATGACAATCATGAGGGCACATCCATTTGTAAGATCCACCACCCTTTCCCCCTTCAAGTTTGGTCACATAGTTCCACAAGGGATTTGATGTACCTTTCCCATCTTGTGCTTCAGTGTCCTCTTCAAGTTCATCCCCTTCCTCTTCAAACCCTTCCTCCTCATCATACATTGGGTCACTACTATTAGGACCAAGTTCATCCCCTTCCTCTTCCCCTCTATTCCTCACCCTTGCCATCATTAAAACCAAGAGTGGAATGATACATAGAAGCCAAAAGAACACCATCTTGGAATATGGATATAGGTGGTGGACAACCTGTAAATAAAGGAGCAAGTAGAAACAATGGGAAAGAGTAGGAGAGGGAGGAGAAAAATACAATTTTTTTTTCAAAAAAACAAGGGAGTTTGGGGTTTGAACTTACCTCTTTAGCTCTTGTAGATGAAGTCCTCCAAGCTCTTGCTCCAAGCTCCTCCTCCTTCTCCTAGCTCCTCCTCCTTCTCCTAGCTCCTCCTTCTTCACTCCTCCAAGCTCTCCTCTCTTCTCCTCTCCTTTCCTCTCCTCTTCTCCTCTCCTCTCTTCTCTTCTCCAACTCTCATAAACTCAAAGTGAGAAAATGAGAAGAGAATGGGGGCTTTATTCTTTTCTAAAGTCACCCTAGACTCACCCTAAACTAACCTAACCCACCCCCTCATGCTAGTTAAGTCACATATTAAAACAAATTTAAAAAAAATAAATTAAAAAAAAGGAGGCCGCGGGGTTGCTTCCGGAATCGCCTGGGTGGCGTGCGGGTGGCGTGCGGTTCCGGGCCGGAAGCGTGGCGCCACCCCGTGCCCGAACCGCCCTCCGATCCGCGGTTCCGGGTGGCCGCAACCCAAAAGGCAGGAATCGCTTTTAAATTCCGGAACCGCGCCACCTTTTCCTCCGAATCGCGCTTCCAAATTGGATTCCGGGACGGTTCGCTCCGATCCGCGGTTCCGGGTTTGGATCCTCCGGGGGGGGGCGATTCCTGCAACTGGCCTGAACTATTGGTTCCTTGAGCTACAATGAGGCCTTATGGGATTCTTCAATTTGGAGGATACATGCTCCAAAATCAGTGTCCACAGCATAAAGGGGATGATTAGAAGGATTCTTCTCATCACTGATGATGTAAGCCAGTTGTGCTTCTCTGTACAATATCCTGCTTTCCCCTCCAAAAACTGGGACAGTGGCATGAGATAAATCATTCTGTAATGTCCCACCTAGTCTCTTAATCCATCCTCTGGACAACAGCGTGCCAAACTTAGGAGGGACATCTGCTACCACAATATCCATCATCATGCTCTTCATGGGCAATTGGGTTAGGGTAATGGCCAGGTCTTTGATTAATCCTAAGTATTTTACCTTCCTTGAATCAAATGAAAATAAATCATGATATGGTCTGGTGATATCAAGGCCTAACTCTTCCATGACAGCTTTAGGCATCAGATTGTGGCTGGCCCCTGTGTCCAACAGGCAATTGTGGAGGATTTTATCATGAATGGTCAAGGAGACAAAATGATGGGGAATTATCATCAGCAGGTTCAGTCATTGGGCTAAGCACAACTACAGGCTTATCATCTTGCAAATTGACGTAGTCAGTGGAGGTTTGTGAGGCTTTCAGCTCAAGAGCATCAAGAATAGGCTTTCTAAAAACTTCACTCTTTACAACTTCTATTAGAGGCACAGATATTTTTAACTTCTGGACTTCTGATTCAAAGCTGAAAGGGGAAGGGGACTTGTCAGAACCTCTTACCTCTTGAGCTGGTGCTTTGAGGATGACTGGGTCAGCTGCAGGTCTTTTCTGTTTGATATTTTGTGGCTCTGCTGGGACAACAACTCTTTGGGCAGGATTCTCCTTGACATTGTTTGCTTTTGACCTGTCACACGGAATCTGTCAAGGGTGCGGACACGACTGACCTTCCTAGAAGTCTAAGACATTCTAATGACAAACAAGACAAAAAGGAGTGATCTTTCTCTAAATACACCTTTTATAACATGAAAACTACAAGTGTTTAGGCTTACCTTATTCCAAAACGCTGTTGTTGAAGTCCGTTCTTGACGATCCGGATGAGCTCCTCCTTCGAGTCAATTCCTGCAACCACAAACAATCAAACAATTACCAAGCACTTGCATTTCATATAATAAAACATATATCCAACATGCAGACCAAGGAACACATGAAATAACTCATTAACATAAGCTATTGAGAAAAATAAACCAGTTTGTATTAATAACGAAACAAAGAAACTCTTACAACCTGGCCTTGGTGTTGTGCAAGTTCCTCCCAGGGTCCATCAAGGGTTTTCCTCTACTTTGACAAAGCTCACCCTCTCCCAAGTAGAATCAAGTGAAGACAATCTCTCCTCACAAAGGCTCTAATGGAAGACCTAAATCCTGCAGCATTTACCCAAAGAAAATGTATAGCTCCAACCTCTCCTCCTTCTGGCTCAATGCCTTTATTTATAGTGCTGTAAAGAGGTTATTCTGGTCCACCATCAATGGGATCATCCCCCTCTTTGGGTGGGATAACTCCCTTATTGATGGGATAAGCTTCCCCTTAATAGAGATACATGAACCAACTGGAGGCGCATCCATTTCATCAAACCGACCTCTAGAATGTTCTAGAAGTAACCACAAGTAACTTTTTCAAGATAAAACTCGCGCATTTTGTCCTTTTACAGAGGGACGCACCTGTCCCTTTACATACAGAGCGTCCATGGACGCAGTTTTTGTGAACAAGGTCCGCGTCCCCGCAGGTGAGACTAGAGAGAACCTGCGACCCCAGAGATAAACATGATTTTTTACAAGACTTTCTCTCTTTTTGAGTTTGAGATGGATAACAGAGGCATGAGACTTGCCTAAGAGGGTAGCATGACTGTTGATTTGAGCCATACTAACTGTAAGTAGTCAAGGTGACATTTTTTAGTGTAACAGATTGCCCCCTAAAGTGCGAAGCCTGAATAGAATAGGGTTTTGTAATTCTAGGAAGGGTGAAGCGCTTTATCATTTCAAGGATTACCTTGTGGATGGCCTGATTGGAACCTGCAATTTTCAACACAAAATACATGGATAAGATTATATCATCACTGAGGTAGGCATTCCCATACTCAGATTCAAAACTTTAACTAATGGACTAACTACTCTGATACAGGAATGATCTTGCAGTACATCATTTTTATAGACTTTTGTAGACACAGTATGGACGCAGCCATCTGTTTATGATTAGTCTACATAGATAATGAATACAAAACTCCTCGCAGCCTGGATGGTAGAAACTAGATCCAGGGTCTTCACCTCTACTTCCCGAATTGGTACGATTCTAGCCATGTGATTAAATGATTCGATGTCGAACATGGTAGAAACCACTTGATTACCAGTCAATGATGTAAACTGTTAACAAGCGTGAGAGAAACCACCAGTAATGTCAATGGTCCTCAAAGTACCAAGCACAACCCGTGAAATGTGAATAGATGTTTTGATGTCGAACACTTCACGGAATCCTCTGATCGAAAGTCAATGATGTAAACTGACGTCAAAGGCGAGAAACCTGCCATTGATGCATGCAGACTTCAAGGTACTGTCGATTCCTAAGTCATCTTTCTAGATAATGTGTCGATGTCGATAGAAAGCGACCCGTTGCAGGCAAGCCCACAACACGAAATCATTGTTCAAGTTGAAGAAATGTTGCTGTAAGGACTGACTCAGGGATGGTCAAATGGATGACAAGTATTTTGCAGATGAAAGTTTTTGCTTGCAGACCTCTTGAACACATAACGACACAACAGATGGCTTGGTGACGAATAACTCAAAGTTAATCCCCGAAACCCGGTTAAAGACTTTCAAAGTGACTTGGTCAACTGTGAGGTAAAAGATTTCCCAACCCAGGTGAATAAAAAGTGTCGTGTTCAAGAGCGGTAATAAAGTTTCTTCTGAGACAAAAGGTGACAAATAGGTTCATTCTTCTCTTTTTTCCCCCACCATTTCTGGCAAGTACCTCTTTATTTTTAACAAGCTTGAGGAGGATAACATATGCTTGATTATAAGCTCATCCTTCGGACGAGTCCAACCTAGTTTAAATTCGAACCCTAGGAAGGAGTGGTTCGTTCCTGTTTGTAATTGAACAGGTCCTCTACTGTAAAAATTTTAACGAGCCCAGTATAGGAGAAACTCGGCGTTTTTCATTTTTAGAGAGTCTGAAAAAACTAAAGGAGACTCCACGTTGAACTTTTTCGTATATTTGTGTCCCTCAAGCCCGAAAAAGTATAAAATAATACCTGGGGGAACCGCTTGATCTTGCGACCAAGGAGTACTTTCATAATAGTGTCGTTAACCTGAAAAGTAAAAAGCGATCAAGGACACGTCGTTTTATTTCCTTATCGAGTTCGAAACGACAAAAACCCGGCAATCTTTTCCTGATTTTGCGGTCAGAAAAGAGCTAAAAGGGGACCGTCTTTTAATTCCGTTTTAACGAGTGAAAAAGAAACACTCGGCGATCTTTTCATTTTTTAGGAGTCAGAAAAGGGCTTAAAAGATGACTCTGCAATTTTGTTTGTGAAAAATTACAATTTCCCTCGAAATCCCTTTGTCCTGCACAAAAGCGACACATTACTCATACCTGTTTAAAATAGGCAAAAATACATTCAAAAACATCTTTTCATGGTAAAAAATGAACTAATTCATCCAAAAAACCTATAAAAAGACCTTTTACCATGTCATTTTTACCGTTTCACTGTTGAGGTTGAAAAAAGGAGCTTTTGACAAGAAACTTCCCGTGGTCGCTGCGGAAAATCTGACCGTTGGAATCGAACGCCGTCTCATCCAGGTATTTTACACATCCTACTCTGCATTTCTATCCGTTTAGAATCAATTTTTAGGTTTTAGTTTCATTTTTTGGGGGGGTTTTGGTTTTGGAATGCGCCTCTCGGCGGACGCAGGTGCCCTTCGGGTGACCTGCGTCCCCCGACTTTTTCTCATACGGGAAAACGGTCGGAAGACGCAGCCCGCCTTCAGGCCAGCTGCGTCCGGGCGCCCTGTGCTACAAAGCCGGGGTGCGTCCTCCGAGAAACGCGCATTTCAAAACCCCAACTCTCTCAAAAAACCACCAAAAATTCCCAAATTAATTTCTAATGCTATTTTTGATATGCAGGGCATTAATCATGTTAGACTGGAGAGAAAGAGAGCATGTAGAGGAAGATGAAGCTGCAATAAATCATCAACCTTCCCTGGATGCCCTAAGAGCATGCGGATTATACAAATATTGGACCATACCGGGCATGAGGGGCCAGGTAAGATTCTTGGAATGGCTGGTTGAGCGATGGAACGTACAAGAACAATGCTTTTACATAGGAGGGCACCAGCTCGAGATAGAGCCCTCGGATGTATACTTTCTCACTGGCTTGCCAAACAGAGGTGAGCAACTCAGTCTTGCGGGGACTAGGCCGGGTGGCCAATCCCTTGATAGTCTCCGCGAGACTTGGTGCACACCTGGGGCTCACCATTCAAAAGGCATAGAGATAAAACACATCACTCTGCCGGAACTCAAAGTCATAGCGTTCACGGTTACCAGAATTTGCGGCGCGGCCGCTTTACACATTGCTTCCGGATCCCAAATGCGGATGGCAATTGACTGTTACCAAGGCACCATTTTCAACTGGTGTGAAGCTGTGTCGGCTCATATGAAGAGCCAACTGACCAAGGCAAAGAACGGACGACTAAAGACTTTTGGATATGGGCCTATAGTCGTGAGCTTTGCCTTGGAGAGAATTCCAATGCTGATCCCTCAGCAACTCACTGTTGATATCTTGGGTCCTCAGCAGCCAAAGCTGATACGATGGGTTGCGGTGATGGCCCGGCATCCTGACGAGGGCGCGACAGTAGTTCGATTCTCAGATAGTTATTTTGACTGGTTAGAGGGCCAGCTTTTTGTGATACAGGACTTTCCGTATGCCGGAATGGATTTCAGAGGTGATCCGGACATGGTTCTTCCACAGGGAGAACAATGGGACGACAGAGGTACTTTTTATTTTCACAAGTTTTCTAGTTATGTATTTTTTGTATTTTTTATATATATCGTCTCAAAACTAATAGTAAATCTTTCAAAATGCAGATGTTGGTCCACAGCGTCCAGCCAACCTCCGGCCTTATGATAGACTACATCCAGCTGCACCGGTACCGGCCCCACAGGATGCGACAGCAGAAGTACTAGCTGAGTTGGAGCATGATCTAGAGCGTCTCACGGCAGATATACCTGAGACTACTATGGATGACATTCCAATGAGGCTTCAGCGCTTCGTAGTCGCGGTCCCTGGACCGTTTAGGAGATTTTTGCGTAAGGTAGCCCGCGCAGTGGTGTCGTACAGAGAGCACCACCAGTGATTGACTAGTCACTTTTGTAGTCACATGTGACATTTTGACTTTTTGTACTATCATTTTGCCGATCATAAGGTGTTTTAAACCTATGATCGAAGACGATGTATATATTTTTTGACACACTTCTATCTATATATATCACTATTACCGGCTTATCTTGTTTAACATATGTGATGAAATGTTTTTAAATTTACTTGCATGATTATCGTAAATGTCTGTCCAACATTCGAGAAGCAATTGCATCTGCTAATGTATTCAAAGACCTTGGAATATGTTGATATTCAATGTAATCAAATTCACGTTCCAAGAGACGCACTCTCAAAAACAACCTTAATAACACAGGATTTCTAATGGCATAAACTCTATTAAGCTGTAATACAACAAGTTCAGAATCTAACCTCACTATCAAACGTCGAATTCCAAATGAAATAGATTCGGATAATAATTCAACCACTGCACTGTATTCTGCAATGTTATTCGTTGTTTGACCGAGGCTTACCCCATGCATAGAAACTAACTCGTCAGAGGGCGAATAGATAACCCAAGCTGCGGAAGAGATATTCCGTGTACTACGACAAGCACCATCAGCAAATCCAATGTATGTTTGGAGAGGCGTCGACATCTACAATATCAAGAGTAAAACCAAGATAAGCCAAAATAATGACGAAAAACCACACTTAAGCTAAGCACACTGACTAAACTAACACACTTGCTAGCTAGAAAGAAAATCTAACCTATCTAAAAATTTCTCCATACCCATCATTTTAAGCATAATACCTCTTTAGGTAAAGTCCATTTCTGGGTTTACCCAAAGAGTCCCCATCAAAATCAACTAACTCATAAGCCCCTTTTGCTAGCTTTCGCTTTACAATGTAGGGCCCATGCCACATGGGAACGAATTTTCCGGCACCTAGCTTATCGTTAGCTTGATCATATAATAGTACTAGGTCTCCTTCCGAAAAACTTCGAGGGGTTACATTTTTATCGTACTGAGCTTTCATTCGTTTCGCGTGAGTCTCGATAGCTAAAGTAGCGTCACGTCGAGTCTCATCTAATTTAGCCAAGTATAATAACCGTTTCTCCTCTTCGGAAGTAGCTGGAAGTAATTCGACAGCCATTTGAAGTGATGGGATTTCGCATTCAATAGGTAACACAGCTTCTAAGCCATAAACTAGCTGAAAAGGGGTGAAACCTGTTGAATTTTTCACTGAAGTTCGATATGCCCATAGCGCCGAAAATAACATGTTATGCCAATTCGTTCGATGGATACCAATGATCCGTCGAATCATGATGACTAGAACTTTGTTGATTGACTCAACCAAACCGTTGGCTTGCGGATAATAAGGAGTAGAGCTATCGTGGCGCAAACCAAGCTGGCTTGTAAGCTCAGTCATCATGACGTTTCGAAAATGGCTCCCATGGTCAGTAATGATTGCTTGTGGGACACCAAACCTAGTTATGATATGATTGAATACGAAAACTGCAGCTGTCTTGCCGCTTGCGTCGAATGTAGGCATCGCCTCGGCCCATTTTGTAAAATAATCAACCGCGAGGATGATATACGCATGCCCCCCGGCCGAGTGAGGGTTACAAGTAATAAAGTCAATGCCCCATTTGGCGAATGGACCAGCGGCAATTATAGGGTGGAGAGGAGCAGGTGGAGCGCGCATCTTTCGATCAAACACTTGACAGTTGTGGCATGTTCTGACAGCAAGGATACAATCTTTAAACATAGACGGCCAGAAATAGCCAGCGCGCAACACCTTCTGAGCTGTGGCATACCCAGACATATGACCGCCACATGCTCCAGAGTGACAATCATTCAAAACTCTCTCAGCCTCTTCGTGAGTTAAACAACGTCGAAAAACTAAGTCTGCCCCCCGGCGATAAAGTGTATCTCCAATAATTCTGTATTGCTGGGATCGAAACCGAATTTTTCGACGGTCTTCCTTGGAAGCTTCAGGCCGAAAGGTTTGGGTTTGGAGATAG
This sequence comes from Pinus tabuliformis, assembly GCA_031772625.1. Classification (NCBI taxonomy): domain Eukaryota; kingdom Viridiplantae; phylum Streptophyta; class Pinopsida; order Pinales; family Pinaceae; genus Pinus; species Pinus tabuliformis. The sequence goes on along the minus strand of CM062817.1, from coordinate 1,702,288,864 downwards.
ATGATTATATCCCCATACCACGGATCTAAAGTGCTAATAAGAAACAAAGATTCGTCCACAATGGACTCCTCTGCCACAGTCTCTGTGTCAGCACTCGGGAAATCACACATCAATTCCGCAAAAACTAAAGATTTCTTAGACTTGGACTTCTCGAACTCCAAGTCGAACTCTTGCAGGATAACAATCCATTTAGAGTACTTGCCCCCTAGCAGTTGTTTTGTCAAAATATAAATCATAGGGTTGCAATCCGAAATAACTGTAGTCTTGCGGAGAAGAATGTAGTGACGAAAACGCTGGACAGCTTGAACGGCTGCCAGGGCCAATTTCTCCACATGCGAATATTTTAACTCAGTGGGATTAAGGTTCTACTAAGATAATATATCACATGCTCTGCTTTGAATTCATCTTCTTGAACTAACACCATTCCAATGGTGGAATGCGAAGCTGCGAGGTATAAGAAGTAGTCCTGGTTGTAGTTGGGAGGATGCAATAACGGTGCATGGGTCAACGCGTGTTTCAGTGCATCAAAAGATTGTTGGGCAATCTCGTCCCAAAAGAATTGTGCGTTCTGTTTCAACAACCGTGTAAAACCTTTAGTGACCTCGGCGTAGTTTGGGATGAATCGGCGTAAAAAGTTCGCTTTCCCTTGCAAACTTTGGAGTTGGCGCAAACTCGAAGGAGGAGGCAATTTGATGATAGCCTCGACTTTCGAGGGATCGACGCGAATGCCGGTTTTTGAAACAACAAATCCCAGCAATCGACCTGTTTCTATACAGAAAACACACTTGTGGGGATTCAACCGAATTCGATAATGCCTACACCTCATAAAGATTGCTCGTAGGTGGACAAGGTGATCAGCTCGTTGTAAAGAATGAGCAGGCAAATCATCGAGATAGGGTTGCACAATGTGCTTGATGTCATGAAATGCATAAGACATCGCCCGTTGAAAAGTGGCCCCGGCATTCTTAAGTCCAAAAGGTAATTTGCAATAAGCAAATGTCCCCCATGGACAAATGAATGCCGTTTTTGGTTGATCGGCAGGTAGAATATTGATTTGATTATAGCCTGAGAAACCATCCATGAAGGAAAACATCTCACTTCCGGCACAATCATCAATAATTTGATCGATATAAGGCGTAGGATAGTTGTCTTTTGGACAAGCTCGATTGATATCCCTATAGTCGATACAGATTCTTATTGTTCCTTGTTTTTTATTGACGGGAACAATATTCGATACCCAATCCGTTAACGGGATCGGATAAATGAAACCTGCTTTCAACAGCTTTTCGACTTCTGCTTTAATTGCAGCCGCTTTTCGAGGGTGAATCTGACGCAACCGTTGCCGAATGGGTTTAGCATCCGGGTAGGTTTTGATTTCATGAACAACAATGGCAGGATCAATTCCCGGCATTTCCTCGTAAGACCAGGCAAACACGTCGCGGAATTCTTGGAATAGGGCCTTGTAAGTTTGGATTTCTTTTCAGTACATGCGGCACCTATATGAATGTTCTCCTCGATTCCGGGCTTCACTGAAATATCAATGGGAATAGTACGAGAAATATTCCCTAAATTCAGCTCTGAATCAGAATGTTTCGTTGGATCCTGAGCGTCTTTGACATATTCAGCGGTAAAGATAGATGAAAAATCATTTTCAAATGCATCATCCTTAGGTAAAAACGAAGATCTGTGATGGAGATCTTCCCATGGTAGATCATCTACACTTAGGATTTCGCGAAGTTGTTCGTCAGATGACACTTCTTCGGGAAACGTTATCCGTTCTAAGGGTGAGGTGAAAAGTGACTCTTCACTGACCACATTCATTTGGTCGGTTGAATGAAAGTCGGTAAAAGACATAAGAGCTTCATAAGCAATCTCATACGGACTCAACGGCATAACATCACCGAGTGAGTCTAGCTCAGAGTCAGAGGGAACATACCAAGGATCATCATAAATAATGTTTTCTGACGTGATCATATGAATTGTTGCGAACGAAGGGTCTGCATTGAGTGGAGGGAGAGGAAAAGTTCCCAGTAAACCGGAATCCTTAACTAAACCTACACCAATGTCCCTATAAGGGATTGTCGTTTTACCAACATGCTGGATAGTTTCTAAAGAGGTTGGGTCGGATGAAAAGTATGTCAGCTGATCAATAGTCACGATCTTACCGTTATGTGGAAACTTAATGACTCTGAAGACCGATGAAACGACCGCTGTCATAGCATATGACCAACTTCGACCCAAAAGAAGGTTGTAGTCTAGAGGGGCATCAACCACTTCCACATCCAGACTAACGGTTTTACCTTCGACCCCTATAGGCAATTCTTGTAGAATACCAAACGGACGGAACCCACGGCCATCAAAGGCCTTAAGGATGGTGGGGGATTGGTTCAACGAAGGAGAACCAAGCGATCTCCAACATTGAATCGACATAATACACGTAGAAGCTCCCTCATCAATCACAGTCCGATGAATAGGCCTGTTTTTGACTATCACTGGAATTTGGAAAGCCATTTGATGGGGGAGACGCGGTGTACTATTTTCTAGATCAAAGATCATTAGGTTCGGGTCCTGAACATCGACAGCTCCAATAGCCGACAAAAGCAATTTTCGTTGCGCTGGACATGATTGCAGCACTTCGAGTGCCGACATTGCTGAAGGTGAAACAGCTAAGTCTTCAACAATGTTGTAATTCTGGGCTGCTCTCGCATGTGGATTGAAAGCAGACCTTCGAAGTACACCCTTGGCGGGCGGCTTAATCACTAAGTCTGGGTTAGGTTTTTCGATCTGTAGTGGATCGGAACCAGGAGCTGAGGTTGATGGGTTAGAGTGAGAAGATTCTGCTTCCTTACCATCAACAGGAGCCTTACTACCATAATCTTGCGATCGAGTCGCAATCCTGACATGAGACATCATCAAAATGGGTTCTTCACTGGCATTCGAAGAAGAACCTATCATCTTATTTTCCTGCTCTGGAAATGGATTCTTTAACACAGCAGGAGTCGGAGAACCTTTGACTATTTTCACTACCTCGGCCCGATGAGGGCAGTCTCTCGTAAAATGATCTTCTTCACAAATAAGACAAGGATAGCGAGGTTTGCGTTTTCGTCATTGGTTTCCGACTTTTCCGTTTTCTCCTTTGGAGCCTTGTCTGCTTTAGCCTTCTTCTTTCCTTTCTTCTTTCCACCGTTTTTGGATTTGGCCGTAGATGACTCTACAGCGTGAATGTCGGCGGTAAGTTCAGGAGGAGAAGACTCTCCTGTCGGAGAATCAGGCAAAGTGATAATTGGAGTATTGGAGGCCTTGGAAGACTTCTTCTTACTCTTCGTAGTCACGATACCGATCATACCATCAGCGGCATGAGATCCCGAAGGAGCAGCAGCGATTTGGTTTGACTTTGGAAGATCCGGAATTTTCTCATGTAACGTACCCGACTGAGTGTAAACTAAGTCAAGGTATTGTGCCTGAGCAATGACTTGCTCCTCAGTAACTACTCCGGCCTTAGCTACATCTTCAGTAATTCTTGGTAATAATGATTTGACAAACCATTCAGCTAAGATTTGGTCCGGGATAAAAACTTTCACTAATCTCCTTCGACGTCTCCACTCATGGATGTGATCAGAAATGTACGTGGATGTCGATTGTTTTAGCGAAGTTAATAACTCTGTACCATTATCGTATCTGACTGGTAACTGAAAATGAGTTAAGAACGAGGTAGCTAACTGGCTAAAGTTGTAAAAAGAGGCCCGTGGTAACTCAATGTACCACTTGGCCGCGAGACCAATGAGTGTACGCTGGAAAAGACGTAAGCGGATGGAATCATCTGCGATGGAATTTGATGCACACCAGAGGTGGTAAGTCATCACGTGATTAGACGGATCCTCTCCAGACTTCCCTTCGAACTTGGGTATATCGCTGGGCAACTTATTTGGCATTGGCGGCCAGAACGGAAGATATTGAATTGGATCGTTCGTTAGGCGCGTCAAGTCGGGTAAATCTAAAGTTGCAATAAATGGTAACTGCCGGTTAGGATCTCTAAAACTCTGAGTCACAATACCAGCCCCAGGAGGAGGATATCCAGGATAACTAGGAACAGGATTCGCATTGGGGATATTATATCCTCCTGGAAAACCAGGATTAACCGGACCGTACTGGGGTTGTTGAGGTGGTTGATAAGTGTACCCAGGATACGGTTGATACTGGTAAACCGGTTGTTGGGCAGCTTGCCCAGGTTGATACTGTCCCTGGTACGGAGGTTGAACAAATTGAGGTTGAGTAGTAACAACCGTACTTGTACCAGGTTGGCCTACAGGCATCTGGACTGTGGTTTGAACCGTGGGTCCAGACAACGGTACAGATGTCTGAGGAGTGGTTACAGGGACAGTAGAAACCGGAGCTGCCGATACTCCAGAAGTAAGCATGGTAGATGAAGCGGTAGTTGCTGCAGCCGTGTGAGGTGGAGTACCTGGTGCAATTGGCGGCTGAGTAACTACAGAAGTTACAGGGGTCTGAACACTTGACTGGACAGGTTGCGGTTGCTGGGGTGGACCAGGAACTGCAGGTTGTCCTGCTTGAGGTACCGACTGTATACTTGGTTGCGACATCTGTTGACCCTGTGACGGATCCCATGTTAACATTCCAGGGTATTGACTCGTAACAGGTTGAGGATACTGAGATCCATAGCCGTATTGAGGATAGGGTTGATAACTGTAAGGTGCAGTCCCATATGATTGCCCTTGAGGTGGTTGATAACCTTGACCAGGGTATTGACCCGTAGGTTGATAACCTTGAGGTAAATACGAATACTGGGGTTGACCTTGACCTTGAGGTTGGTATCCTTGAGGTTGATACCCTTGGGGTTGATACCCTTGGGGTTGCCATCCTTGAGGTTGCCATCCTTGAGGTTGATACTGATACTGAGGTTGACTTTGGGGTACATATTGAGGCTGGGGTTGATACCCTTGAGGTTGATACCCTTGAGGTTGCCCCCCAGTCACGAATGAAGTACCTTGAGGTTGCCCCCCAGGCATAACGAAGGTTGCCCCCCAGGCGGTAATTGGCCACCTTGAGGTTGGTTAATGGGAGTTGAACCTGACATCATATAAACGTCACCTATACTCAATGGTACATTACCACTGTTTCCAACTAATAACCCATGATCAACAGGTTGAGGAGATGCTCCCGCAAAGGTACCAGAAAGTGATTGATACCCAGTAGGAACAGAAGGACCGCCATGTAAAAATGATTCAGGACTTTGTGAAAACACAGATGACTGACCAGACATATTTACAGGAGAATGAATTCCTCTAGGTGGAACCGGAGTACGAGGTGTAGAAAAACCTACTGAGTTGTCTAAAAAATTGGTTAATGCAAGGTACCAAGATTCACTTCTAGGAGGACTGTAAAAGATGGATTCACGCTCCCTTAGATCAAGGGTAATTAGATCTTCAGAATCAGAAACGCCTATTTCTTCCTCTGGAACAAGTTCTTCTATAGCAATTAATCCAACAGGAAGATTTTCGGTGATAATTCTTTCTATTCTTGGTGAATCAGGAACACTAGGAGTTGGAGTAACAGGTTCTGAAATTTCAGGTTCTTCGCCTGTTTCACTGGCAGATGAAAAACTACCAGCAAGCTCGGAAACTGTAACAGCTTCGGGATTGTAACCTGTTTCTAAACTTTGGTAATCTGGATGGACTACCAAGGAAGATTCTCCTTCTTCAGGTGATCCTACTCTACTGCCACTAGGAGGAGTTACAAGGACCTTTAACCCTTCTAAATTACCTGGGTCGTCTCGAGGAGGGGATCCCCTAAGTCTACGGGATCTTCTCAACAATTCGGCCACAGACACAACTTCAGGAGACTGGCCCGCAATTCGACGGGACCTTCTCGGTGATTCCGCCACAATTAAAGATTTTAACTACAACACACGAAAACAAAATAAAAAATTTCAAATCAAACCACCTAAAGTCTTCTAAAGAACCAATCAATTTTGAAGCACACGCCTAAATAATCTAGAGCGTCAAACCACACACAAACAGTAGTCTTCCGGACCAAAAACGCTAGTTGGTGATTAGGCCCAACCTCGCAGGATTCAGTACAGAAATAGTGGGTGGAACAGTTACCCCGGCAACCTGCTTAATGAATAGACTGGACCAAGTTCCTCCACTTTAACCGTCTCGAAGTGAAGCGAACCCCCCAGAAAATCCAAGTGAGTATAACCGACGTCTGCTCCAGGTACAGTGGGACCTTCCCTCCACCGTCACCTTGGGTAGAATCCTAGATATTATGGCCACTAAGGTTACCAATCACAACAATTACACCTGGGGGAACAGTCTAAACTCCGACAGCACGCAAGGGCAGAGTAGCAAGCTCCAATCCCCTTACCGGCTCCTTGACAACAATCCAAGGTTTACCGATAAGTGACCCCTGGCTCCTCGACAATGGTTAATCCGAGGTTTACCGTTTGTAATACGTACTGTCTGGCGTCGTTCCCAACGAGGGAGGAATGATCCCCTCACTGGTTCGGACACGAGCTCGTGCTTCTCCTTTAAGAGGAGCTTTCCCAGAATGTAACTGAAACAATTGGATTTGTTCTACTCAAGATAGACTATCTGTTTGGTTTTGTAGTCTTGGAGAGTTAAGTACTCACCTACTCCAAGACCCTAGCCTAAGCTATGTTGGTGCTTCAGAGCCCTAGAAAAATAAAGATTACTAGATTGATTTTAATTTAAGCGTTACTTTTAAGGTTGTTTCTTAAGTCAAAAGGTGATGGAAGTGAAACTAGTGGTGTGTTGACTCGACTCGAAACCACTACAAAATGCACCTAGAATGATTTATCCACTACTTTACTTTTCGATGAATTGCTTAACTAAAAAGTTGAGAGAATGCAATCTTTATAAAAGCAACTTTTAATTGAAGACAATCAAAGAAACAATTCGTTTGTCTTTTCCAAGCATAAAAACATAACTTCTCTTTACATGCACGAAAAAACTCTTTTCTTCTTTTGAAAACAAAAAGCTACTTGAAACAAGACTTTTAAGAAGATGTTTTTGTATTTTTCTTTTAATAAAGCAAGTAAATCTAATTTAAACAAAAAATCAATCTTAACAACTCCTAAAATCTATGAAAATGCACTCATAAGCAAACTAAAGGCAAATTTACTCTAAGCAATCTTAACGAGGCCAAAACTAACAATGATTATTTCTAAGGTGTTTTACTTGATTACAATCAAATCAAGGGCTAGCTTATTGCAGAATCAAAAACTAACCAAAACAAAATTCTAATCTTTTTGTTCTTTTTTAAAATGGAAATCAATACTTTATAAACAAGTAATTCGAAATTTGACCCAACACAACTCAAATGGCAAGTTGCACACAAAAGGAGACTTTACAACAGGCCAGACTTCGAAGAAGGTTGACTAACCAGAGAGATCTAAGGCTGGACAACTTTCTAATAGCAAAGTCACTACAAAGCCTTTCCAAAAATCAAACCCTAGGTCAAAACTTCGTTGAAAACCACTAAAACACTCAAAGCTCACAAAACTAGTTTAGGTGAAAATTCTTGACAGGGTACTAAAGGATCTGGGCAGAAAACACTAAGGAAAAACAAAATCTAAAAGCAATTTGAAGCAAAAATGGAATTTTCTTAAGTTTTACAGGAAGACGCAGGCAACCCGTTGTCACAGGTGCGGCCCCGCTCTGTGCAGACGGCAACAGCGCGTCCAAAGACGCACTGTGCAGTACTAAGAGGGTGCGTCCTTCTGGAAAAATGAAGAAAAACCAAATCTAACTAAATCTAAAGCTAAGCCACCCAAATACTAATTCTCACAGTCAAAAACCAGAAAACAAAAATGATTTTCTCAAAGCAAAGTTCATATAAAGGAAAAGACTCTCTCATTAATGGATTCCCCAGTATGGTCGCCAATTTGTCACACGGAATCTGTCAAGGGTGCGGACACGACTGACCTTCCTAGAAGTCTAAGACATTCTAATGACAAACAAGACAAAAAGGAGTGATCTTTCTCTAAATACACCTTTTATAACATGAAAACTACAAGTGTTTAGGCTTACCTTATTCCAAAACGCTGTTGTTGAAGTCCGTTCTTGACGATCCGGATGAGCTCCTCCTTCAAGTCAATTCCTGCAACCACAAACAATCAAACAATTACCAAGCACTTGCATTTCATATAATAAAACATATATCCAACATGCAGACCAAGGAACACATGAAATAACTCATTAACATAAGCTATTGAGAAAAATAAACCAGTTTGTATTAATAACGAAACAAAGAAACTCTTACAACCTGGCCTTGGTGTTGTGCAAGTTCCTCCCAGGGTCCATCAAGGGTTTTCCTCTACTTTGACAAAGCTCACCCTCTCCCAAGTAGAATCAAGTGAAGACAATCTCTCCTCACAAAGGCTCTAATGGAAGACCTAAATCCTGCAGCATTTACCCAAAGAAAATGTATAGCTCCAACCTCTCCTCCTTCTGGCTCAATGCCTTTATTTATAGTGCTGTAAAGAGGTTATTCTGGTCCACCATCAATGGGATCATCCCCCTCTTTGGGTGGGATAACTCCCTTATTGATGGGATAAGCTTCCCCTTAATAGAGATACATGAACCAACTGGAGGCGCATCCATTTCATCAAACCGACCTCTAGAATGTTCTAGAAGTAACCACAAGTAACTTTTTCAAGATAAAACTCGCGCATTTTGTCTTTTACAGAGGGACGCACCTGTCCCTTTACATACAGAGCGTCCATGGACGCAGTTTTTGTGAACAAGGTCCGCGTCCCCGCAGGTGAGACTAGAGAGAACCTGCGACCCCAGAGATAAACATGATTTTTTACAAGACTTTCTCTCTTTTTGAGTTTGAGATGGATAACAGAGGCATGAGACTTGCCTAAGAGGGTAGCATGACTGTTGATTTGAGCCATACTAACTGTAAGTAGTCAAGGTGACATTTTTTAGTGTAACATGACCTCAGATTGTATCTTTGTTGTTCATCGGTTTGTAGAACAACCTCTGTCCTACCTTTGACTAGTTTGGTCCTGTAACAATGATTCTTCATAGGTAGCCAATGTCAAGAAGGCAGCACTGCCTTTATCTTCCATACAATGAATTTCATCCTCTTCTTCAAACTGCTCCTCCTCCATGACTACGTTTTGAAAAGGAGCCTTAACCCTTTGTTCTTCATTTTCTTCTTTACCCCTCTGAATGATCTGCAATTGATCATTTGCTCTTTTGAATGGATTTGGATTTCTTGGAGCAAATGTGTTTGGAAGCCTTGCCTTCCTAGGGCTTTGCTCAACCTTCAGTTTAGATATCTCAGTAGCCAATGACTCTATCATTTTATTCATTTTGTCTAACTTTGGTTCTGAAGATGAAGCAGAGCAAGAAAAAGCCTCGCCTCTCTGCCTCCTTCTGTCAGCATGACTTTTAAGCTTTTCTGCAGCAATGATATTCGACTCCACCTCTAAGGCTGCATCTTGCATATCAGCTAGAGTGGCACATCTTCTTCCTCTCAATAGTAGGCAGAAATTAGAGTCAAATGCATTGGCATAGGTAAGTTTGTGTTATGAAACCAGCTCAAAAAAAGATAGAAAAGAGAGATCCACGCCTTAGAATTCAGCCTCTTCGAGGGGGCAACCTCCTTTACATTACATAAATGAACTATTCTTGGATGCTACAAATGAAAATACCTCCTTTCTATATATAGGAGTCTAAGAGGTCCCAATACAATCAAAGCCTACATAACAATAATATTGTAGGGCACAACAATAACAATAGTGGGCTTCTATGTGGCACAATAGTAACAATATGGGCACTACATGGGTACATCAATATAAATAAGGGGTATAACTACAATAGTAATGGGGTAATCACTAGTATTATAGGGACCCAACATGCCCCTCTCCTTCAAAAAAGTGTTGTCCTCAATGCTTGAGTAGTTCAGGATACTTCTGCATAAAATTATCGTCCTCCCATGTGGAATCTTCAGCGGATAAGTTCTTCCACTTGATAAGGTACTCTGAAATTGATCGATTTCGTAGCTGTCGAGTTCTTGTTTCTATAACTGCTTCCGGTTCCAATATAATTTTTCCTTCCTCGTCAAGTTCTGGCAATATTGTTTGAACTGGGAGCTTGTCGCCTATAACCTTCTTTAAGCATGAAACATGGAAAACTGGGTGCAATCGAGAAGCTGCAGGAAGCTCCAATTTGTATGCCATAGTACCAATCTTTTGCAACACCTTGTACGGACCATAATACTTTGGTGATAATTTATTATCCTTCTTAGCTTGCTTGAGGGACATTTGCTTATATGGTTGTAGCCGTAGGAATACCCAATCACCTACATCAAAACTTCTTTCACTGCGATGTTGATCTGCCTGTTGTTTCATTCTATTCTGTGCCAACACAAGGTTATCCTTTAAGAGTTGGAGGACTTGTTGTTGATGTTCGATGTGATGTTCCACTGCCTGAACCTTAGAATTTTCTCTTAAATATGATGTGATGGATGGTGGTTGATACCCATAAAGTGCCATAAATGGGGTCATTTTTGTTGCTGTATGAAAGGAAGTGTTATACCACCATTCAGCCAGAGGCAACCATTTGACCCATTGTGTCTGTTTATCAGATACAAAGCAACGAAGATATCCTTCCAAACATTTGTTTACTATCTCAGTTTGCCCATCAGATTGAGGATGATAAGATGAGCTATGAGCTAACTGAGTACCAAGACAAGAAAATAATTCTGTCCAAAAATTTCCAGTGAAAATGGGATCTCTGTCACTTACAATAATCTTTGGGTTTCCATGTAGCTTTTGAATTGTTTCCATAAATGCAGTAGAAACTGTACTGGCTTTAAATGGATGTGATAATGCACAAAAGTGTGCATACTTGGTAAGTCTGTCAACTACCACCATGATGACACTCTTTCCCTCAGACTTGGGTAAACCTGTGATAAAATCCATTGAAACCTCCTCCCAACGTTGGCTTGGAATGGGTAAAGGTTGTAATAGACCCGGTGTCTTAATTGTTTCAACTTTATTTTGCTGGCAAACCAAACATTCTGCCACAAACTTTTGAATATCTGATTTAAGGCCATCCCAAAAAAATTCCTTCTTCACCCTGTGGTAAGTTTTTAAAAATCCTGAGTGCCCTCCTAAGGGAGAAGTGTGCAATTCCATAAGAATCTTTTGTTTTAGCTGGGAATTCTTACAGAGGTATAAGCGATCTTTGTACCATAACGAATCATTTTTCCAGCTAAATGTATCAGACGTACTGGAATCTTGTTGTAGCTTTCGAATAAGTGCCCACACTTCTTCGTCATTCTTCCATTCCTCCCTTGCTTCATTTATCCAATCTGGTTGGATGATAGAAATAGCGCACAACAATGCTTCCACATCCTCATCCTTTCTTGAGAGTGCATCTGCCACCACATTTTGCTTCCCCTTTTTGTAGATGATTTCAAAGTCATAACCCAACATCTTTGTGACCCACTTTTGTTGCTCTTCAGAGGATAATCTTTGTTCTAAAAAGTATTTAAGGCTATCATGATCTGTTTTTACCTTGAAGTGTCTTCCCATTAGGTAGGGTCGCCATTTCTTAAGTGCATGGAGTATTGCCAACATTTCCTTCTCATAAATAGCTTTTCTTAGAAACTTTCCCTTGATTGGATGACTTTCAAAGGCAATGGGTCTTTCATCTTGCATTAGAACAGCACCAATTCCATTTCCTGAAGCATCACATTCCACAATAAAGGTTTTTGTGAAGTCCGGTGTAGCTAAGACCGGTGCTTGGCACATTGCCTCTTTAAGATGTTCAAAGGCCTTTGTTTCTTCCGGAGTCCATGAAAATGCATCTTTCTTCAATAATGTCGTTAGAGGTGCTGCTATTCTCCCATAATTCTTAACAAACTTGCGATAATACCCTGTCAACCCAAGAAATCCGCGCAAATGCTTTATGGATGTGGGGATTTTCCATTCCTTAATGGCTTTAATTTTGCTAGGGTCTACCTTAACTCCTTCATGAGATACAATATGACCCAAATATTCCACCTCCTGGACTCCAAAGAAACATTTGGATCTTTTGGCATATAATTGTTTCTCTCCAATAGTTGTAGCACCCTGTCGACATGTTCAACATGATCCTTCCAAGACTTGCTGTAGATAAGTATATCATCAAAAAATACTAACACAAATTTTCTAAGGAATGGTTTGAAAATTGAATTCATCAAACTTTGAAATGTTGAAGGTGCATTGGTAAGGCCAAAAGGCATGACCAAAAATTCATAATGACCCTCATGAGTTCTAAATGCCGTTTTCGGAATGTCTTCAATCTTCATTCTGATTTGATGATATCCTGAACGAAGATCCAACTTGGTGAAGTAAATTGATCCATGCAATTCATCCAGTAATTCATCAATGACAGGAATGGGGAACTTATCTTTAATAGTGAGCTTGTTGAGCTCCCTATAATCCGGACACATGCGCCATGATCCATCCTTCTTGTGCACCAATACTACTGGAGCAGAGAAAGAACTTTGACTCGGTTGAATTATACCAGCCTCTAGCATTTCTGCAACCATACGTTCAATTTCACTTTTTTGGACATAGGGATATCTGTACGGCCTGATGTTTGGAGGAACACTTCCTGGAATCAGATGAATAGCATGATCATGATCACGCATAGGTGGGAGACCTTTGGGAGTCTCAAATACCTTGGAATGATTGTCCAGGACTTTTTGGAGATCTGGAGAAATAGATGATTCTAATGTGGAAACATCTAGCGAACATAATTGTGCAATTACACCCCTTTGCTCCTTTTTTAGAAGCTTTGTCATACCATTAGAGCTGATTATCTTTCCTGGTTTTCCTGCAATACCCCTTAATTCAACTTCCTTTCCTTCCACAGAAAATTTCATGAAAGGTTCTTGAAAATTAAAAGCTATTGTACCCAAGGATTGTAGCCATTGGACTCCTAGTACAACATCAGCACCTCCCATTGGAATGGAAAGCATTGGGCTAGTCAATACATATTCTCCCATGGATAGCTTGATATTATGGCACTTTCCAGAGCAATTTATTGTTCCTCCATTTGCAATCATCACTTGACACTCTGGTGCTGGATATAGGAAGCAATTCAATTCTTTTGCTACCCTACAATGAATAAAATTGTGGGTGCTTCCTGAATCAATCAACACTATCACCTTTTTCTTCTTGATTTGTCCTTCTATCTTGATGGTTTGAGGAGTGGTAATTCCCGCCAATGCATTACAAGATATGGTCGGATTTATTTGTTCTTCATATAGGCTTTGTTCCTGGAATATATCCTCTTCTTTTGACCTTTCTTTCTCCTTTTCTTCTTCCTCTTCACAATCTATGTAGAATAATTTCTTCTCAGCACACTTATGACCTTTTGTGTATTTGCTATCACAATTGTAACAAAGCCCTTTTGCTCTTTTTTCTTCCAATTGTTGTGGTGTCAACCTTGTAGGTTGTGGAAGACTATGGGCAACAACACTTCCATCTTTATAGTTGTGAATGGTATGCTTCCTAGTTGCCATAATTTTGCTTTCCATTTTTCTTGCTAACCTGAATGCCTTCTCTAATGAATCAGGTTCCCAAAGGCGCACATCATGTTGGATATTATCCTTTAAAGACCCTATGAACACATCAATCCTATGCTCCTCTGGAATATCTTTTACCTTATGTTCAATTTTTGGAACTCCTCAATGTGCTCCATTATTGAACCCTTTTGTTTGAGATTCATCAATTGGCTAAAAAAAGTGTTGCTTTTTGTATCCTCATAATGTGCTATCAATTCTTCCGTAAAAATTGCCCAAGTGATAAATTGTTTACGAGAACAAAGCCATTGATACCATACAAACTGATTTGGTTCCAAATATAAAGTTGCCATACGTACCTTTTGTGTGTTTTGCACATTATTGAGATCGAAGAATTGCTCCATCTGTAATATCCATGTGGCGGGATCCTTGCCATCAAACTTCCTCATATCGATTTTTGGAACATGGTGAGTCTTCGATCCAACATTAGATTCTATGGAATCATGATTAATATTTCTTTTGTTCTCATCATGAGTTTCCTTTGGTACTCTTTCACCCTTAGTGACTATTTCTTGTAGCAACTTATCCATCTTATCATCCATGCCATCAATTTTAGCTTCCATGCCATCCATCTTAGCTTCTACACCTTTCTTTAAACCATCCATCTTAGCTTCTACATCTTTCCTTAAACCATCCATTTTAGATTCTGTTGCTTTTTGTGCAAGTGACACTCGTTGCACTTGTTCTTGTAATTTTGATATATCATATAGCATTTCTTCTTCTTCTTCATGAGTCATGCTAGAGCTTTCAGGCTCCTTACTAGGTGTTTGCATTTTCTTTCCTCGTGGCATCAGTTACCGATAATAATTCTCTAATATTCCCTTTGAATACCTTCAAAATAAATTTTCAAACCAAGCTTAAACAAAAATTAAAGAAAATCTACACACCTTTTTTCACTTTGTAGGAGCTCGATATTTCCTCTGATGTATCTCTGTACTTTCTGATTATCTAGTTCTGAATTTGTGACTTGTAGTAGCCCTCTGTGTCCTCTTTCCAATGCCACAAGTCTGACCCAAATTGGATTCTCCAAGGAAGAGTTATGCGAAATCTCCCACAGTTACTTGATTATAGACTAGTTCAGTAGAGCGAACTTGGACGACGTGCCACGTGTCACTGTTTCAACCTTTGACTCTGAAAAATATATAAAAGAAAACTACAGTCCGTCCTCTTTCTGTACCTTCTTACGAAATTTCAATCCGATGCTCAGAAAGAAAGTTATGACGATTTTCCCTAGGTCACCTGTTTTGAGTGTAATTCAAGAGTCTGCAAAAAGACCAACTTCCTCAGATCATATCTCCGCAAATATCGCGCGAAAAACTCTGAAATTCGGACCCAAGGTTCAGCGCGATTTCTTCTCAAATGGGTTTTTTTTACGACTTTTGAAACGTCACAGAAAAAAAGTTATAGCGAAAATGCCACGATGACCTGTTTGGAGCAGCGAAACCCTAGAATCCAAAGCTCTGATACCAAATGTTATGAAACCAGCTCAAAAAAAGATAGAAAAGAGAGATCCACGCCTTAGAATTCAGCCTCTTCGAGGGGGCAACCTCCTTTACATTACATAAATGAACTATTCTTGGATGTTACAAATGAAAATACCTCCTTTCTATATATAGGAGTCTAAGAGGTCCCAATACAATCAAAGCCTACATAACAATAATATTGTAGGGCACAACAATAACAATAGTGGGCTTCTATGTGGCACAATAGTAACAATATGGGCACTACATGGGTACATCAATATAAATAAGGGGTATAACTACAATAGTAATGGGGTAATCACTAGTATTATAGGGAACCAACAGTTTGGCAGAGGTGGGGGTAGGCTTTACTTCAGCTGGTATCTTACTATACATACGGTTAAACCTTTTGTTAAAATCAAGCAATGATTCCCCATTCTCCCTTTTGAGGTTACCAAACTCTATATGGTAATATAGCAAGTCCTTCTTATCCCCCAGTGCTTCAAAAATACATCATCTAAGGCCTCAATGTTTGTTATAGACCTAGGGGTCAATTCCATGAACCACTTTCTAGCCTCTCCATCAGGGCTCTGGACAAAAACTCTCATCCACACATCATTTTCACTGATATCTAGGTTATCAGCATAACTATAAAAAGACTCAAGGTGTTCTTCAATTGTTACTCCCTCTGTACCAATAAATTTAGGCATATATTTATGATATTCTCTTGCAGGCATGGCATTCAAAGGAACAGGCAAGACCAAGGGCCCATACCTAGCAGCTATGATTCTTTCCATCTTCGTGTGTGCTTGCTGGCCTGCCATGACTAGGCTAGTTGGAAGGATATTGGTAGATTGAGTGGTAGGGAACAATGAAATAGATGACAGAGACAAAGGAATGTGATGGACTATATGGGATGCTTTCTTTGGACTGAGATCCAAGGGGGAACTGAATGAACAAGGAGCTTTATGAATCTCTGAAGGTATTTCTTCACTAACAATGCTAGGCTCTATATCTTCAAACTATACATTCTCATCTATAATTTTCTCTTGTAGAGACACATAAGGTTTTCTATGCTTACCTGATCCTGATGCTCCTTTCTGTGATGTTTTCCTCTGCTTAGCAATATTCTCAGAGTCAGGCACTGGGTCAGCTGGTGATTTCTGAGGATTTCTCCGAGTATGTCTCACAAACTGAGCCAGAACTGTAATGTGGAGTCGCCACTAGGTTGGTTCTCCAGCAGAGTCGCCAGATAGATGATTACAACCAGAAATGTGTCCAGACTTTGTCTATCATCAAAGCTGGAACTGTGTCGTTTTGCCAGGGAAGCTGAGCTTCAATCTTTGATCCCCGGCAACGGTGCCAATTAATGTTATCACCCCAAGAAACTCTCTTAGGTTGTAGCTCGGAGATGCTCGGGAACATTACAAATTCAACTTATTGTTGCAAATGGATGAATGGAAGGAATGATGCTTGTTCAAGCCAGATAACCACTTCTACTATGCTTAACTCTAGACATGCGTGAACACCCCCAGACTATAAGGCTTTAGACCACCAATTACTCAGTTTAAAGATTGGGTGACTATGGAGAATACTGACCACACCAGCAGATGCACAAGACCATGTGATGGCTGGCTGCAACCAGCAAAGAAGTCTGTAAATCTAATTTCCTAATACACAAACAGGATGACAGCTCTCTGGCATTGGGTAAATAGAAACCTGAATAGCTCATTCACTGATACCTACAAGATTTTAACACAGAGATAGGATGACAGCTTCTTTAATGCTAAACAGCAAGAGCTCAGAAATGCAACATATCAGGTACAACTTAGAACAGAAGAAGAATGAAAAGTGAGAAATCAACAGCAAAAGAAGCTTGTATTAGCTGAAAATGAAGACGAGACACTGCAAGTATCAAAGCAGCTACAGTCTCCAGAAGTTGAACCTTACATCAAAACAACAACCATCAACCCTGATTACATCTTGTTTCTAGGTATATATAGAGTTTGAATACAAAGGCACTCGACCATTCTAAGTATGGGAAGGTCGTAATTGACCACCAACCGCTTTAACTGCCTGATGGAGTCTTTGGTGCAATTTGTCTGCTTCAGTGGATGAATTTGATTTTCTCGGGTGCTCTGTTGTCCTTCTTGGGAAGGTGGAGTGTCATATGGGATGAAGTTCCATAACTGTTAAATGCGTTCACCTGCTCGGGCTCTGTCCTTTTCCTCCTCGGCCATGTTGTCCGTGGAACGTAGTTGTTGAGGAGGAAATGCATCTGGTACTGAAAATTGATCACCTTCGTCCTTTCGGGAGCATGGAATGGTTAAGGTACATGGACTGCACAGTGGGTGGAATAGTCGGATGGCGGAGCGAGACTGGCCGTCAGATTAAGGGGATAGACGGCGGGGATTGCTTGGCCTGAGGGCATCGGGAGATATGGGAGCGGGGCAAGTGTGGGCCGTTGGATCTCGGGCGGACAGATCCAACGGTGATCGGGCGTCGAAGGCGCGCGTCGTTTAACGAGCGGGAATGGAGGTTTTGGTGGCAGGCAGTATTGATTGCACCGGCATTGGGGGTTGGGTAGTAAACGACGATGGCGCGCGACACTGTTCGGAGCGTGACGCATGGCGGGGAAGGAGAGAGAAAACCGCTCTCCATCGCGCATTATCGCCCCATCGGTTTGCGGGTGCGGGAAGAGCGAACGTCGTCTAATCGCGATGGAGATGATCGGACGGCGGGGATTAGATCACGTGGATTTTCGTCGAATGCGACAGAGAACCATTGGATCGGGGGTGGCGGAGATCAACGGCTAAGGTTACAGCGGTGGGTTTATGGAGGCGCGGAGTCCGGCGGGTCATAACTTTATAAGGTTTTGTGTGTTAACGCCCGGGCTTGAAAAGGGCTTTAATATGATTTTCAACGAAAAGGCAGGGCAAATAGAGACAAAAGGAGGGTAAGGGAGGTAGAGGAGAAGGTGAGGGCAACCACCATAAGCCTTTCTTTGAGCACGGCCAAGGACCAAGTTGGCCTCCAGCTTTAGAGAATATCACGAAGCTAACAGGGAACACGAGTTTCTCAAAAGGAAAACGCATTTATTGAGGAGAAAAATTCAAATTGCTTTAGTGAGTCATCATTTTGGTGGGCTTTGACTTGGAGTTTCACTGGAGATGAGTGGAGAGTGGTCTCCTACCACTCCACTCCCATATACACTTGTCCCTCTTCATACTACAAGTTGGCCTCTCAAGGATTGTGTGGTTCTCTCTGGGGAATTCGAATTGCATGAGGGAGCTTTGGGATCATCATCATGACACTTGGGACTTGGTTCTTCAATGGGATTTCCACCCATTCTCGTATATAATTGAGTCTTGGGCTCTCATATTGTATCTTTTGCAACGAGCTATTGTGCTTGGGGAAGCTTTGCTTCTATGTACTCTTGTTCTTCATTTGAATAAAAAGGCTTTGGGATCCATTCATGATTTTTATTCCATTGGAGCATGTGCTTGGTTTATTGATGGTATAATCCTCTCTACTTGCGCCTTTGAGTTGTATTTCATTTGCTCATATGCTTTTATAGAATTGTAGATGTACAACTATTTTACATTTACAATTGGTTTATGAATATGCTCTGGGTGTAGACTACCTTTAGTTTTTTTCATATTAATTTCTAGATTTATCTCACCATTTTTAATTGATTTAATCCATATGAGTGATTGTATGTTGGAATTTTTGTAGAGGATCATTGTTGAATCAATTAGCAAGTGTGAGGGGAAGTCTTCAAGAGGCCAACCCACTATTGGCATTGTTTTCAAGGAGCTCTCATCGTTATTTGAATCTCATAAGTCTAATCTTTAAAAGTAATTGTTCTTGCAGGGTTCTCTTTTGCATAGCTTATGCATAAGTCAAAATATAAAAAAAAAAAAATCATTATCTTTTGATATTGTGCTTCAATTTCATTATCTAGCTAGTTAAGAGCTTTTCACAAGATAGTCAAGTGATGGTATCCTTTCCCATCATTTGATTTAGTCTTTTGTACATTATTTTGTAGTATACTCACTTATTTGCATGTTCTCTTTTTGAATACCAACCATGGCTTAGTTTTGCAGCCCTAACATTTTTCTTGTAGTTTCTCTCAAGCGTTCAAGCTTCTTTTTAAGGAGGTAGGAATTTCGAGGACCTATCAAGGAGGCTAGGCCGTGTACCTTTTTTAGGAGCTTACTTTCTCAAGTTGTAGAATCATTTCATCTATTGAGGCTCTCGTAGTTTGACGGGAATTCCGTGTTATTGCAAAATCTTATATTGTATCTTTACATTATTCCTTGGGCAACCCTTAAAGAAGTTCTAACAGCATTGTAACACCACAATAATAATAAAAAAATAAATAAATAAAAAATTGTTGTGGGAGCGTGGGTTTTACCCATGGAATCTTATTTCTCCATTTAGGGAGAAAGGTTTGTAGGTGGATTGATTGGTTAACATTTCCATTTCTTTCATTTTCACATAGCATGCATGCTCTAAATGGAAATTAACACAAATCGCATTTCCTTTCTTAAAGTTTGCTACAAGCTTGCACCATTTATTTTTGTTGCTACAAGCTACAAGTTCACATTCTATTTCAAAGCAATTTACTCTCATGCAAGCAACTCTCTTATTTCTAGCAAACTTTGATATATTTAGCTTGGCACTTGTTTAATAATCACTTATGCCTCATTGTTATGCCACATTTTTCTATCTTGAGTATTGAAGCATTATGTATTGGGCAAGTTTATTTTCCAAAGAAATTGTTTACTTTTATGTCAAGCTAATTATCTTTCATTTTCTCAAGTTAAAGTTTCCTTTTGCGAAGCTATTGTGGGCATCAATCTTATTTCATTCACTTCAAACATTGCAATCTACCTTGGGAATTTTACATGCATCACTAAAATCGACCTCCAAGTTAAGTTGGCTATATAGACTTTAGGGACCCTCCACCCCTATTGACTCTTCACTGTGAGATCTAGATTTCCAGACGAGGGTGAAGTCTGGGGCTAGGAGTTCAATTGAAACTTTGCTTTTGAATGCAACCAATAAAATAAACCAAGAGCACATCTACATCACATCTTATCTTTACTTGCAAATGTAATTTTCCTATTTATGCTATCTTGGATTTAGTTGAGGCTTGTTTGCAAATATCACTTTTATTTCAAGAGGCATTTATTATGCAAGTATTGTGAATTCTTTTACTTTTGCAACATTTAGCTTTCTTGTACTTGGAATATCTTTCATTGGTGCAACTCTATTTCAAAGTTATTTCATATATTTGTTGCTTTGATGATCATTTAAGCTCATGAGTAATTGATGTCATTATCTTGTCATTTGGGCATTTATTTCCAAGTACTTTTGCCTTTATAGTTGCAATTGATGTTTACATGCTTATCTTGGTCTAACATTTGATTTTGTAGGATTGTCTATCATTGTATCTTGATTTCATTTTTGAGCAAGCTATTGTTATTTACTTGAAGGCATTGGTCTATGCTTTGAATATATCATTGAAATTTGCTCATTTATTCATATGCTTGCTTAATTCTTGGAAACAAGTTATTTTTTGACAAGTAATCCAAATTAACCTTTCTCCTAGAGACTCATATCATATAAATTTTCATTAGGGACCACCCCCTTAGCTAACCTAGGAGATAGCTTAAACGGAGAGAGTTGGGAATAGGTGACAACCCCTTCTCTTAGTTCTTGCCACCAACCACACCTTGTGGGGTAAGGGATTTTCTCACTAACTGGTAGGTGTAGGCAACAAAGTTAGCAAGACCCTTCTTCGCCTTTTCCTTACTTGCAAGGGCTACGTTTTCTTCTTCCTCTTCCACCTTCAATCCCCTGCCACTACTATTGGTAGTGCCTTCTGATAAACTGAGCCGTAGCTCCTCCTAAGTGAAGTCACTCCACAGGTGTTCCCAATCTGGTATCTTATCTCGTTCATTAATTCCCTGAATAAAAGTTCCTCATTCCTTGGTAAACTCATTTAGAGTTTCACGAACCAGTTCATTATCTGCTAGCTTCTATCCTACAACTGCAAGCTCATTTCGGACTCTCTAAATTCTGGTGAGATGGGAAGTTACACCCTCACCCTTTTGCATCTTTGTTTTCCTTAGCCTCTCTTGGAGAAATAGAAGAAATTCTTTATTTTACAAAGAGAAATAGAAGAATTCTTTATTACCTAGATTTTCATTCTTATGTTTCTTTGTAAGTTCATCCAACTCTGTCGTGGTAGCATGTTGTTCCCTTTATTTTCTTTTCATTCAATCTTTCAGGACAATCATGTCTAAAATAACCATATTTGTGACATTGATAGCAATTAACTTTTGACATGTCTCTCTTCCCTTGAGGAGCAAGTCTTCTACTTTCATGTCTTATTCCTTCATTTCATCTTTGGAATCCAGACTTCCTTATTCCTCCAACCTTCCTAAAATGCATTGCATATGCTTGAGAATTGCCTTCATCAACCTTTGAATTTTTCCTTTTGACATGAGCCTTAATTCTTCTCGAGTACATGGTGTTGATAGTTCTTCAAACTTTGGTACTTCCTTTCTAACACATATACCTGATGAAAATGAGTCCCATGAATCTAGTAGACTATAGTCATTAGTTCCCTTTAAGAAATGATCTCATCAATTGCTTGTAGTTGATCCCTCAATTTGGAAATCCTCATGAAATATGAGGCTACAGTATCATTTCTCGTCATCTTAACATCACGAAGTTCATTCTTCAAACCCATTGCTTGAATAATATTGTTGATAGTGTATAATTCAATTAGGGTATCATACATCTTTGAAGAATCAAAATTTGCAACATAAGGAATCAAGTGATCTCTAATGGAGTCTATAATTATGCTTCTAGTTGTAATGTCATCCTTCTCAAATTTTAATTTCCTGTCACTATCTAATGGTTCAGTAACCTTACCTTTCACAATGCCTAAGAGTTCATTCTTTGCAAGGAGAAGATCAATCCCTGTTTACCAAGCTCTAAAGTTTGTAGCTCCTTCCAATTTGTTTTATGCCTTCATGTGGAAACCTGTGGATGTAGAAAAATAATCAAAAGTGATCTTTCGAGCCTCCTCTCTCTTAATCAAAGTTCTTCAAGTGTGATCTCAACGTCCTTTCCTTCATCGAAGCTATGAAACCGTGTTGATTTCAAGTGCACTAGATACAAGCACAAATTTCTAAAACACTGATAATTACTTCTAATGATATAGACCTTCTTTTAAAAGTTTAAGTTTATCATTAAGAAATTACACTTCAAAAATTCAACCATAAAACCATAAGGACAGTAGATATCACAATGCACAAAGAGAACACAAGATTTACCTTGGGAAAACCCACTTGGGGGAAAACCCAACAACCTTTTCCTTAGAGAAATTCTTCAATTCAACAAGAGATACATCTAA
This sequence comes from Pinus tabuliformis, assembly GCA_031772625.1. Classification (NCBI taxonomy): domain Eukaryota; kingdom Viridiplantae; phylum Streptophyta; class Pinopsida; order Pinales; family Pinaceae; genus Pinus; species Pinus tabuliformis. The sequence goes on along the minus strand of CM062817.1, from coordinate 1,702,266,343 downwards.
TGTTGCTAGTCAACTATGACATCAAACTGATCAACAAGCTATGGTCAAACCTAGTTAAGCAACCCTCTAGTCAAGTCAAGTCAAGTCAAACTTCTGCTCTGCAAACCTTGGTCGTATCTTATCTACCCTAGACCGAATTTTGGCCTCCCAGAATATCCAAGAAACTCTGTCTGTCCAAAATTTTGGCCTGCCCAAAAAATGCCCAGAATTCGCACGTGCGAGCTAGAAAAGAGAGAAATAACAAGTGCAAGTCAGAAAGATGATCTTCTCCCTTCTTCTTCATCCTTCTCTTCCTTCGCTTGGATGCCCAAACGATGTATTTCTTGTGTGTGATCGAATGATGCCTTTGTGGAGGAGGTCGAATGCCTTTATATAGTGATATACCAGTCCAAAATGTGTATGTCTCTTCACTAGGCCGACTTGACTTGAGGGAGGGCCGACTTGACTACTTTGGAGCCAAAATTTGAAAATTCTCTATTTTAAATCCGAATTGAAAAACATGTCATATATAAATCCTTTCAAGGGCTGAACAATGAAAATGACATGAAGAACATGTCTTACATTTACATTATACAATACAAGGGAAAAAATATAAACTATGAAGACTGACCATAGCTACAAAATTCAGCAGGCCCTTGAGCTTCAGCACACATGAAGGCGCACCCCAAGATGGTCTCGGCAAATCCATGTTGAATTGAAGTGGCAAAAAGTTGAATGTTGGTGGGGTTGTATGACGAGTCGTGTGACAAGACCATCGAGTTGGGCACCTTGTGGTGGTGAGAGCACTTGTGCGACGATATCATGCACGAGTAGAACTGATGGGTGGCTTGTGTTATTTTTGTAACATCAGATGGTGTTCTAGTTTCGATAGTTGTCAAAGAGGCTAAGAAACGCTAGGACTCCATAACCCATAAAAGGTTCAAGGAAAATTCATCTAGAGATGCCTTAATTAAGTTAATTAATCAGTAATTAAATTTTTCCTAAGTCTAACTTAGAGAAAATGATTAATTAACAGGAATTAATTGAGGAAGGTGAGATTTCTATTAAAACTCACACAAATCGACTAGGAAATATTCTCATCCATTGATTAAGATTTAATCTTGGTTGTTGGAGTCCCACCATGAGATTATAAGAAGACGTTGATGGGTAGATGGAGGCAGACACTTAAGATCGATTTCCTTGGGCGGTTTGACTTTCTAGAGAGAAATAGCAATTTTCCGAAAGAGTTTGAGAAAAAGAGAGGATGTAGAGATAGAGAGGGGTAGATACAGTGAGTCTGGAGGAATTCTTCCACTTTCAGATGTCAGCAGCAGAAGGGATGTATTTCCCAGAGAAGCTGCGCAGAACCAATGCAAATGGCTTCAAAGGGATATCGATTTCATTGAATGAAAGGGTAATTCAGTTGTAGTTGGTTCGGAAATTATCCAAAAGGCTAAGCGAATTCCTTCTAGAGACAGAGTCAGCTAGGGCGTCATTTTTCTAGCAGTTTTTGGGCTTAGCGAGTTGGGGTATGTGCAAGCATTACTCAGAGGTTGTACGACTAGCTAGTTTTGCCAGTGTTCAAAGTTGGATCAAGCGTGGTGTTGAGATATTTGCCTCACAGATATTTTGGCCAGATTATTTTGCTGATTGGATTGCCAGTTGAGCATCCATAGATTGTACTCAGAATTTCTCACTGTTGCTTGATAAGAAAAACCTTCAGTTGTTGCACCGATTTTCCCACATTGGGTTTTTCTAGGGACTTTTGTCCAAAAATAACAATGTTATATTTTTATGCCTGTGTGCCAATGTTTTCTCAGTTTCCATTTTATCTTCCGCAGTATTTTTTATTTTTGAAAATTGTAGTGTGATTAATTCGTTGTTGTCGTAACAATAAACTACATAATTTATTTACAGTTAGAAGGATCAATTCTAGTTGCTGCAATAGAATTTCAATGGTGAAATTTTCACTTGGTTTTAGAGAAATTTTGATAAGATGGGGTAGCTCAGAAGCAGAGTTAGAAAATTTGTTGTTCAAAGGGAGCAACAAGACAAATTTTCTGAGGACTGTGCAGTGTCTAGCCAAGCAGTGCGAATCGTTGGGCAGTTTAATTTTTCAGTGTAGGTTGGTAGAAAAATTCGGCTTGCCAGTTTAAGTGATTCCAACAGACAGAGGGAGTAGCAGTAGTTCAGATTTTTGCAGTGCAGAATCAAGATTCCTTGTTTGGGCGTGTTGCCGCCCAGTTTGCACAGGCCGCGACAATCGCTCAGGGCGAGGCTGTCACTCTGATCCCCGCCCACTTCGTTCTAGTTGTCTCCTAATAGCAGGCTATAGGGGGTAGCCCCTATGGAAATGAAGAGAAAAACAAGTTGGGAACCAACTTTTTTGGGAGACACAGATGAGTGACCTAGCTACTCGATAGAATTTAGCAAAATTAATGATTAAATTAGATTTTAAGTATGAGACCAGTGCCTTATGGAGTCACAATTTTTGCTTATTACAAATTTAGACCAAGAACCAAATGGACACCCATTGCTTAATATGATAGACTAACCTATATGAGATGAAATCCCAAAGAACTAGGTGTGATACAAAGTTGTTGGTTAATTTTAGATTGAATTCCTAGTCTAAGTTGAACCTCTCCCTTAACTGTTTTGAGAAACAGCCTTCAAATTAGGTTGCGAGACGAAAGTCAATAGGAAGCAGGCAGTGGCATGATTAACAATACCTCCTCGTGTTCCAACCACCTAGTGCCTCCGGCGCTGCAAAGACTATGGCTCTGATGACTACAAGGTCACTATATTAACCACTAAGAAGGGTTGAATCCCTCAAGCTAATTGGAAAAGGGTTTCCCTAGGAGTCTATCAACCAAGGTTATGCTTGGAGGTAAGTTATTAATGCAAACTAAGTCTAGAATGTTTGTGCAATGATTATGAGTGAAATTATCTTGCGTTAAGATTCGTTTATGTTATTTAAGTAATTAATGTGAATTATCTTGTAGCATGAGTGCTTAACAATGATGTGATAATAATCTTAAACAATATAAGTGTTTAAAGACACAAGTGCAAACTTCAACTATAGACTAATCCACAATATGCTTAACCAATTCTCGACAAGAACTTAGAGCAATTTATCCACTTATCAATTAGCCACAAATATATAAGATGCCAATCACAATTACCAAGGATATTTCCAAACAAGATTATGTGTGATCTTATTACTCAATACCCATTATCAAGGGAAACTCAACTAGATTTACAAGATACCAATATGCCAAAAGACTTGCCACCAAGATGATTTATGATTTACGTGCTTTAGTGAGTGAGCCTATTAGATATGAAACATGAATTCTTATAGCACATAAGCTAACAAGGAAAACACAGTGTTAGTCACTTTCGCAATAGAAATGCTAGGAACAAATAACCATAAAATGAAAACAGTTATGCACTTTATGTTCCAATGATCATTTTATGAGCAATAAGTGACTATTATGATAGTAGTAAGAAAGCTATGACAACAATAAGGAAAACAAGCCAATAGTGACTAGATATTATCAGTGAGATGCCCAACAACTTGTCCAAATAAAATAATGATTTTTAGCCTATCTTAAGATGCAGTATTCAGAAAAATTCCAAATCTGATCCATTTATTACAGCAGTAGGAAAATATGAAAATAATGAACTATCTATGCTACAACAAGTGCCTAATAAGCCCAAAATTACGAAAAAAATGCCAAAATTAAAAAAAAAATCAAGTTTTAGGGTTTTTAGAGTGTATGATTCAGAAAATTTCAGAATTAATTCAGTAATTTATGCAGTAAGTTACAGCAAACAAAAACTTAGATCTAGGCCAGATCCTTGATGCCCAAGTGGCCAAAATTTATGAAAATTTAGATTTTGCAATTTTGAGTTATTTTGACCAATTTAAATGTGATTTTAGGGCCTAATTCTCACTGTTATGAAACAAAATTTACAGCAGTAGTAAAATAGTGAAAATCTAGGGTTTAGAAGTAACACCCTAGGTCTAAGGCCTTGAAGATCCCTTGATCCAAATAATCTGAAAATTAGGGATCAAGTTGCCACCTGCAAAATAGATTTTTTGAGACCCAAAACTTGAAAACCACCAAGTATTTAGTCCAAAAAATTCAAAGGCAAACATAGGGCAAATTATGGCTAAGCAAGGCCAACACTAGGCCAAATAGGGCTAGTGTTGAGGCTTTGAGGCTAAAGGAAGGTGGATCAGGGGTCAAAAATAGCCAAGGAGGGAAAAACGAAAGACAATGAAGTAGGGAAAACCCTAAAGGCCTGGACGCTGGGGCTATGGGGCAATTTAGGGCCCTAAAGGGCCACGTCTCGCACAAAGGGCAGTCATTTAGGGCAATGGAGGAGGGTCGAGGCTCCTTAAGCCCACGACCAAGCCAATTAAGGCCTTAAAACCCCAACGCAGGGGCTTGAAGGGAGGGTCGAGGCCCTTAGAGGCTGTGGCCTGCATCCAATAGGCCAAAAAGGCTAACGCAGAGGCAAAAAAGGTTGACGCATGGGCCATAGAGGCCGACGCTGGGCTAGAGGAGGTTGGATCCAGGCCGAGGAGGTCTAAAAAGTGAAACCCTTGCCTCAGAAAAAAATAAAAAATAAAATTAATTAATTAATATTCTTCTAGATCTGAATTTTGCTACAAATTTTTCAATGGTTAGCCCTACAAAAAAAATCTAGAGACTCGATCTTACCCTCAAGGGCTTAGATCTAGCTCTAATTTAGCCTCTTCTCTTGATTCCACTTGTAAAAATGAAAATAAAACACCCAAATCCCAAATATATACAAAATCTTAAAAAAACTCAAAACCCAAATTAGCAAAAATAATTTACAAATAAATTGACAAAATTATTTTAGAAATATACAAGTAAACAAGGGTTTTGAAATTTTAATTTTTTGAGAAATAATTTTTTTATGATTATTTTCTTTGATAAATGGCTAAAAAGACTTTAGAAACCCCATGCACACTATAGCCTTAGCAAAGATTTAATCCACCGTATAAATATTCATGATCCAAGCAAAGTTGATCCCTACCCACAGTTTGTGAACTTGAAGAACAAGGACTGAAGTACCTGCAAACACTATGTATTGATCTCAAGACAATTTGTTAATCATATGGCGATTCAAATTATCTAAGACTAGCCCAAAACTCTCAATAGAATGATTTAATCTCCATCTAATGAAAAAACAGATCTTACTATTTATTAACACAACATAGAAAAGCCTGTTGTTAGTACATACCACAAATCAATGAACATGAACACCTCAAGTTGCACCCCAAAGTATTTATTATGATAGAAAAAATAGTTTCCACCGGGACAATATTTTACATGAATGCTTCAGCAGTAATTTCTTAGCCAGAAATCAGATGGCTAGTGACTCAAATGACTCTCTAATTTATAGATAAATCCTCCAAGTGAAAAATAACGGCTAGTTTCCTTGATCCTTGTCAAAATAAGCTTGGTTGTCGAAAAATACTTGTTCATCATTTAATCTTAGCCGTTGAATTTTCATTTTTGAAGAATTTTCGAATTTATCATTTAATTCCATTTTAAATAGCACAAAATTAATTATTTTGAGCTAAATTCCTCAAAAACTTGACTTTGATTTAACCACCAAGGTCAAAGAATCCAATTTCTCTTGAGATATCCAATATTCCCTTGGTGGAGGACCTCCAAAAATTAATTCTTTTAAGACCCACGAATTTTTCATTTGGAGAATTTAATTTTCCTAAGATAATTTAATTTGAGTCTAATTAATTAAATTTCTGGCTTAGGATTTTAATTTAATTTTGCCAAAAAAAATGAATTAATTGACACTTGAGGGGATTAATTATTTTTTCCACCCTCTAATATTTTAGCCATGGTGTCTAAGTATGTGGGACCATGCATTAAAATATTTTTTACATAAGATTTACAATTTCAACCCTCAAAAGGGGAATACTATTTGGCTTAGACCTTCAATTTATATACCCAATCTGCAACACAATATGATCTAGTAGACCAAGTGATTTGTAATAAAATAATTTAGTCAACTAGCTTAAATTATTCCTAAATCACTTTTACACAAGACTCGACTAGAACACTAGGACTCACCTAAGACTTCGACGAAGAATTACAAGCTAGCATTGGGGTGAGGTTGGAGGAAAAAAACTTTGTCGACCATCCGTGTTTAAAAACACAAATGAATTAGTGAGATGAAAAATCTCCTAGGATGAAACTCTCACCAAAATAATAGGTTTACCTAGGTTGTTACATACATTCACGATCTTACTAGCATCATTTACATGACATAACTTGCAAAATGGGTTTACAATGACATATGAACTGCCGATAAACGATTTGACCTTGTTGAATAAATTTGGTACTTCCACTTCCTTGGAACTTTGACAAAATGTGTGCAACATCTAGGTCCATATGGGGACACGTTGCTTCCATGAAGTAACGTCAAAATCCCAGAATCATGCATCCAAGAAAACAAAAGTCCATCAAATAGATATCCATTAAACATCGAAATCATCATGCATATGTATAAAAAATATCACTGGTGTAGAAAAATATATTCTACCAAACTAAAATATAAAAGACAATATAAATGCGTGAAATACAACTATCTAATGACATGAAATAAAAGGTATTAGGGTTAGAGATACTATACAAAACGATGTCCTATGGCATTAGATGTCATCGATGAGGAACAATCTCGAGCATCTGTTTGCTGACTAGTAGATCAATGGGTTGCTTCTCAGATGTCCCTTGTTGAAACTTTACCCTCTTTGGTCGGTGTAACTGTTCATCATTGTGTTGCATATCTTTGTCAAACTGGAATTTGCTTCTCTTTTTGCTCGGAGGAGGGGATGGGTGGTGGAATGAAGAAAAGTGACAGGTCGGCTAAACAAACTTTGACTCAAAATGAGGATGATGCTCATGTGGCACAACCTGTTCACCATTTTCCAATCTCTTCTGGACTTCCACATGATACCTTCTCTCCACTTCTCTGTACAATCTGACCATGCCACCTGTTGTTGTTGGAATAGTGGAGTAAGATAGATCCATTTGAATATAACCACCTAGATTGGTCAGAAACTTCCTAGAAAGAAGAATTCCCCATGCATCTGCCGCATCAATCGCTGCTATGTCCATGGTGATGATCCTGTATGGGTAATCAGCTAAGGCGACCTATAAATCTTTGACCACACCAAGGACTTCCACTTTTCTAGAATTCATAGAATAAATGTTATGATAAGGTCTAGAGATCCTTAAGTTCAACTATTCCATAACTTTCTTAGTCATAACATTTGTAGATGCACCAAAGTCAAGCATTTAGTTATGGAGAAAACGATTATTTATGTCCAATGTCAAGAAGAAAGGTTGATGGTATTCATTGGTCATATAGCAATTCAAATCTTTTAATATGATTTCCTCGTCTTTAGGTTGAGTATCAATTCTTTCTTGTTGAGAAATGCCGAAGGCTTTAAAAAAAGAGGCCCTTTGTGACAGAATCTTGAGCAATTGTAAGATCGGAACTGACATCTTGATGTTATTGATCCATGTTGCCAAATCTTCCTTTAATCCTGACTTATATCTTTCAACAGGAACTTGTTTATTTTGACTCTGATCTTTACCTCTCTTGGTATAACCTTTACTTTTTGCAAGCTCAAGAATCCTCTCCTGAGATGGCTTCTCACCGTATGCTTGAGTAATGGGGTATTTTTCTTCATTGAAAGTATTTGTTGATTTGGGATAGCATTGGATGTGCTCTAGCCACGAAAATTGGTGGAGATACTAAAGCACATGAGATCTCCAATACCCAAAAATGGTTTGGACAGATTCTAAACAGTTTGGGAGATATTAAAATAATTAATATTTTTAATGAAGTCCCTAAGTCTAAACTTAGGAAAAATAAAATATTAATGTGAATTAATATAAAACTGTGTTAGAAGGGTCCAAAAGTCATGGATCATGCCAGAGTTAATCTTAGCCATTGATTAGGGACTTAATTTCGGCCGTTGTTTTATCAATAAGAAAAGTATAAGAGGAGGCTTGAGGGTCACTTGGAGCACACACTGAGGGAGACCAGTCAGTTCAATTTCTAGAGTGGGGTTAGCTAAGAAATTCGAACTAGTGGTCTGGTGAGCAGTCAGGAGGCAACAAGTACGGAACAGAAAGAAGGGATCAACCACTGGAGATCAGCGTTGAGGCAGGAGAGGTAGACGCAGAGGCAGCAAGAGACTGCGTAGTCACTAGAGGGCCTGCGTGGGTGACGCAGAGAGGCCCAGGGCTGACGCAGTTAAGTAGGCGTTGACGCAGAGTGTCTGGGAGCCATGCAGAGGTCAGCCAAGCAAACACTGGGACTAGGAGAAGAGCTGGAGAATTTTTCTCTCTGTGGGTAAGCCAATTTGGTACCTTGTATTGAAGAATTGCTGAATAATAAAATCCTCCCTTGCTGCATCGGTTTTCCCACATTGGGTTTTTCCAGGGACTATTGTCCAAAATATCTGTGTCAATGTGTTGATTCTTGTACATGTGTTTGTTTCTGTATTACGGTGTGATATCTGCAACAGAATTTATTTTAATGTTTATTGAAGGAATTTCATAAATAACTTATTGAAGAATAAGTAGGAAAAGTAAATCAGATGTTGCAGTGATAGAATTTTCACAGGGTATCAGAGTGAGTAATCAGAGATAGGAAGGAAAAATCAGTTACGGGTCAAGATAACAATGCAGAGGCATCCACGTGAGGGGTCTCGCACAGATTTTCAGAAGATTGCACAAGAGAAAGAGACTTCGATTTCTCTATGTTGGCTTCCAGGCTGGAAGAAGAAGTGGCTTGTATGACTAGTTCTACATCATCAGAAGTGTGGTATATAGACAGTGGAGCCTCGTGGCATATGACGGGAATCAGGGAATGTTTCTCATAATATCGAGAAGAGAAGATGAACTTTTAGATCACCATGGGGAACAAGGCAAAGTGTACTCCAGTAGGGAAGGGTACCATAGTTTTTCAAACAGAATCGGGAGAATAGTTTCGTGCTACAAATGTGCTGCATGTACCAGGATTGGGGATGAACTTACATTCTGTGTCACAACTTCAAGTCAGGGCTATAACGTCTACCGAGCTAGAAAAAGAAAGTACAGATCAGGATCAAAAGTAACAGGTTGTATAGATTACAACTAGAATCACCAATGGCACTAATAGGCAGTCATGGAGACAAGGATTGGAATGAACTATGGCACAGAAGAATGAGTCATTTGCACCATGGAGCTCTAAGAATTCTCAGAAGCACTGTAACAGGAGTTCCAGATTTGAGTACGGAACGAGATGATGTATGCAGAGAATGCGCTCTATGAAAGTATGCCAAGGCAGCATTTCCTAGGAGAAAACACAGGGCCAAGAGTGTACTAGGATTGATACACTCAGATATCTACGGACCTATGTCCGTTAAATCTCTTAGTGGTGCCGAGTATTTCCTTACCTTCATTGATGACCACTTTGGATTTATTTTCTGAAAACCAAGGACGAAGTTTTTTGTTGATTCAGAGAGTTCAAGGCTCTGGTGGAGAATCTGACTGGGAAGAAAATAAAAGTTTTGCGCTTAGATAATGATGGAGAGTATGTCGATAAGGACTTCACTAATTTTTGCACTAAAGAGAGCATCAGAAGGGAGTGGACAACTCCCTACAATCCAAAGCAGAATGGAGTAGCAGAAAGAAAGAATAGGACTATTGTAGAAGCAACTAGGGCCATGATGTATGATCAAGATATGCCGAAATTCCTGTGGGTGGAAGCATGCAACACAACAGTCTATGTTCAGAATAGGACTCCTCATCGGGCGTTGGGCAAGATTACTCCAGAGAAAGTTTTCACAGGGAAGACACCTGAAGTCAGTCATTTCAGGATATTTGGGAGTTTAGCATATTGTCGCATACCAGAGGAAAAGAGGAAGAAGCTGGATCAAACTACGGAAAAGGGATATCTTGTGGGATATAGCGAGAATGCTAAGGCATATAGAATCTACCTTCCAGGGAGAAAGAAGGTAGTAGTTCGACGAGATATAAAGTTCATGGAGGATAGGGCTTTCAGAAAATCTCATGAGATGCCTTTTGAGGAGCAGTCCAAAGAGGAGCCGCTAGTTAAGCCTCTTCAACCAACGGAAGTAAAAAATTCTTCCTCGGGTCAGGATGATTCTCAGGATGAGGACGAGGAGCTAACAGAAGGATCTATTGGCAGAGGAAGAACTAGCAGGGAACTTCGTCAGATTCTACGAGATGCAAAGGACTTCATCTGTGCGCCAAGAAACAAGAAGAGGGAGCGAAAATAGCCAAATAGATATCAGGCATTAGTAGCTCAGGATGGGGAGCTTGCCAGTTTCAAGGAGGCAACTCAACATCAGGTTTGGCTAGACGCGACGATAGAGGAGTACAACTCCATAATGGTGAACGATGTTTGGGAGGTAGTGCCAATGCCGCAAGACAGATTAGTGGTAGGTTCGAGATGGATCTACAAGATAAAATATGCTGCAGACGGTAGTGTTGAGAAATACAAGGCCAGGTTTGTGGCTAAGGGGTATGCTCAAAAGGAAGGAATTGACTATGAGAAGACCTTTGGCCCCGTAGCCAGGTATACGTCTATTAGGACCGTGATATCTCTTGCAGCTTAGATGGGATGGGAGATTCATCAGATGGATGTCAAAATGGCTTTTCTGAACAGGGTAATAGAAGAAGAGGTATACATTGAACAACTAGAGGGCTTTGAGATACATGAGAAGAAGTCTTATGTATGCAGGTTGAAGAAATCCTTGTATGGGCTGAAACAGGCACCTAGAGCATGGAATGGTCAAATTGATGGCTACTTGCAGAAGATGGGATTAGTCAAGAGTGACGCAGATCCAAATCTCTACTATCTGGTTGTAGAGAATGAGCTGCTAATCTTAGTATTGTATGTATATGATCTCTTTTTGACAAGATCATCCAGGCTCATCGGGGACTGCAAGAAGAATCTAGCCACAAAATTCGATATGAAGGATTTGGGACGAATGCATTATTTCCTAGGGTTGGAAGTTTGGCAGAAAAAGGGAGAATCTTCCTTGGGCAAGGGAGATATGCTACAAAAATCCTGAAGAGATTCAAGATGGAGAACTGTAGACCCATGGCTACTCCAATGATCGCCAACTGGAAGAAGATTGATGCATCAAAAGACAAGGATGTTGATCCCACCTTATACTGGTAGCTCATAGGATCCCTGATGTATCTAGTCAATACCAGGCTAGACATTTGCTACGCTGTTAACAACCTCAGTCAGTTCATGGTGGAACCGAAGAGGCCACACTAGGCAGCAGCCAAACATATTCTCAGGTATTTACAGGGAACAGTCGATTATGGACTCTTGTACACTAGGAGTAAGGATATTAGATTGAGTGGATTTACTGATGCAGATTGGGTAGGAAGTTCTGAGAGTTTTCATGAAGAAAGTACATGTGCATTTGCTAGAAGAATCTTGGAGGAAAATAGAAACCAACAAGATAATAACGCAAGTCAAGATAACTCCAAGGAGAGTCGATGTGCTGATATGATATCTTCCACTTTTGCCATATATGGAAGATCTCTTCTTGGCCATGGATTATTGTTGTTACCCTTGTTATTATTATTATTCCTGGGTTGCATATTATGCATTTGGATTCCTCCCATCTGTGTTAACTGATTTTGCATCTCGCTTATTTGTCTGGCATGTTCAATCATCATTTCTCTTACTAATCGGGTCAATTCTTTAACTGTTTCTGACTCTTCTTCTTTAACTTCTTTCCCCCTAGACTTGATTTGAACTCTTTCAAAACCAGGGATTTCCGACATTCCTAAGGCTTTTTTGTCCTTCTCTAATTCTTTAGTTGTGCTTTGGGCAATAGCTAGAGTATTTGGGTGAGCACATCTTATCTCATATTAAGTTTCAACGTGGAAAGCTTCAAGATACTATTCCAAATTTGTCTTATCGGGAGGCTTGTAATCCTGAGTCATATCCTTCAAGAGTTTGTTGAATCTTTGGTAAAACTCTTCTACTGTTTCATTCTCTCTTTTCTTAATAGTTTTGAATTTTTTGACCAAATATTTTCCTTCTCTCCTATCCCAATATTTATCACTGAATGAATCAAGGAGGGTCCTTAAAGAATCAAAGGCATTGTTGGCATTGGCATGAAACCAATCGAGAGCATCATCTTCTAAGGACAGAACAAATAGCTTCATTTTGACATCTTCATGGTTGTGTGTGGTAGTATGAGCAAATATTTGGATGAAACTGTCGGATTTCTTTATATGTGCTTCGGCATTGATGGCATTATTTCCTTGGGAGATTGGTAGTCTTCTCATGATAGATTCATTTGGAAAATTCGTGTGGATACCCTTAGATGTTGGTGAAGTTGCAAGGCTTGTAAAAGTCACCCATGATGTCTTGATTCAAAGGATTGATGAAAAGCAAATGGATATCAGGGAGGTATTCCTATCCGAGAAAATTCACTTTTTCTCTACAATGTAATTTGTTTAAAACTTTAACTGGGCTCTTAGAACCTTTATAGGATCGGGAGAGGGCTTAACCAAGCTACCAGGATTCCTTCTAGAGTAGGCTCCTGTGAATGGTTGAATAAGTGAATTCGCCACTCAAACAAGAAACCAACCTAAATGTCTAGGTGCTAAAAATGTGAATGAACAAGATGAAAGCATTAGTGAGAGTACTAAGGATAAGGTGATGAAAAATGAAGAATGATGAAAGGAAGTGCCAAAAAATGTTGTGGCGTTGACGGGACAATGAATGAAGAATGAAAAAATCACAAAATGATATGATAAGAAAGGAAGTAGTGAGGACCAAGGACGAAAAAATTTATCCCAAGCGACGGTGCCAAAAAATGTTGTGTCGCTTGACAGGCTAATGAATGGCAAAAGAGATTAGAATATTATGAAGATTGATGAGAGTGTCGTTTAATACCAAGGTCCAAATAAATGGTCGACGGCAATGGCACCAAAAAATGTTGTTGCCTGGATTGTATAGGCACTGCGACAACCGCTCAGGGTGGGAGCTATCACTTTGATCCCCGCCCACTCCATTCAAGTTGTCTCCCAACAACAGGCTATGGCGGGTAGTCCCTATGGAAATGAAGTGGAGGAAAACAAGTTGGGAACCAACTTGTTTGGGAGACACAGTTGAGTGGCCTAGCTACTTAGTATATTTTAGAAAGATTAATGATTAGATTAGATTTTAAGTATGAGACCAGTGCCTTATGGAGTCACAATTCTTGTTTATTACAAAGTTAGACTAGGTTACTCGATAGGCACTCACTGCTTAATATTATAGACTAACCTATATCAGATGCAATCCCTAAGAAATAGGTGTGATGCAAGGGTGTTGGTTAATTTTAGATTAAATGTCTAGTCTAAGTTGCTCTCCCTTAACTATTTTGAAAAACTGTTTTTAAAGTAGGTTGTGAGATGGAAGCCAACAGAAAGCAGGCAGTGGCCTGATTAACGATACCTCCACCTATGTTCCAATCACTCAGTGCCTCCAGCGCTACAAAGACTATGGCTTTAACGACTGCAAGGTCACTATGTTAACCACTAAAAAGGGTTGAATCCCTCAAGTTAATTGGAAAAGGGTTGCCCTAGGATTCTATCAACCAAGCTTATGCTTGCAACTAAGTTCTTAATGCAAACTAAGTCTAGGATGTTTGTGCAATGATTATGAGTGAAATTATCTTGAGTTAAGATTAGTTTATGTTATTTAAGTACTTAATGTGAATTATCTTGTAGCATGAGTGCTTAACAATGACGAGATAACAATCTTAAACAATATAAGTGTTTAAAGACACAAGTGCAAGCTTCAACTATAGACTGATCCACAATATGCTTAACCAATTCTCGACAAGAACTTAGAGCAATTTATCCACTTATCAATTAGCCACAAATATATAAGATGCCAATCATAATTATCAAGGATATTTCCAAACAAGATTATGTGTGATCTTATTACTCAATGCCCATTATCAAGGGAAACTCAAATAGATTTACAAGATACCAATATGCCAAAAGACTTGCCACCAAGATGATTTATGATTTACGTGCTTTAGTGAGTGATTCTATTAGATAGGAAATATGAATTCTTATAGCACATAAACTCACAAGGAAAACACAATGTTAGCCACTTTCTCAATATAAATGCTAGGAACAAATAACCATAAAATGAACACTTATGCACTTTATGTTCCAATGATCTTTTTATGAGCAATAAGTGACTGTTATGATAGCAGTAAGAAATTTATGACAACAGTAAGGAAAACAAAGCAATAGTGACTAGATATGATCAATAAGATGCCCAAAAACTTGCCAAAGTAAAATAACAATTTTTAGCCCACCTTAAGATACAATATTCAGAAAAATTTCAGATCTGATCTATTTATGACGATAGTAGAAAAAGATGAAAACAGTGAACTATCTATGCTACAACAAGTGCCCAATATGCCCAAAATTAGGCAAAAATTGCCAAAATTGAAAAAATCAAGTTTTAGGGTCTTTAAAGTGTAAGATTTAGAAAAATTCAGAATTGATTCAGTGACTTATGCTGTAAATTCCAGCAAACAAAAACTTAGATCTAGGCTTGATCCTTGATGCCCAAGTTTCCAAGATTTATGGAAATTTAGATTTTGCAATTTTGAGTTATTTTGACCAATTTAAATGTGATTTTAGGGCCTAATTATCACTGTTATGAAAAACAAATTACAGTAGTAGTAAAATAGTGAAAATCTAGGGTTTAGAGGTCAAGCCCTAGGCCCAAGGCCTTGAAGATCCCTTGGTCCAAATTTTTTGAAACTTTGGTATCAAGTTTCCACTTGAAAAATAGAATTTTTGAGAGGTAAAACCTGCAAAACCACCAAGAATTCAGTCCAAAAAATTCAGAGGTAAACTTAGAGCGAAGTAGGGCTAAGGAAGGTCAACACTAGAGCAAATAAGGCTATCGTTGAGGCTTTGAGGCTAGAGGAAGGGGGACTAGGGGTCAAAAATGGCCATGGAGGGAAAAACAAAAGGCAATGAGGCGGGGAAAGCCCTAAAGGGTTAGACATTGGGGCTATGGGGCAATTTAGGGTCCTAAAGGGTAGCCATTTAGGGCAATGGAGGGGGGCCGAGGCTCCTAAAGCCAGGCCAATTAAGACCTTAAAACCCCAACACAGGGGCTTGAAGGGAGGGTCGAGGCCCTTAGAGGTTGCGGTCTACCTTCAAGAGGCCAAAAAGGTTGACGCATGGGCCTTAGAGGCTGATGCTGGGCTAGAGGTTGGATCCAGGCCAGGGAGGCCTAAAAAATGAAACCTTTGCTTCAAAAAAAAAAAAATCTCTTCAAAATTAGAATTTTGCTGCAAATTTCTGAATGGCTAGCTCTGCAAAAAAAAATCTAGAGACTAGATCTTACCCTCAAGGGCCTAGATCTAGCTCTACTTCAGCCTCTTCTCATGATTTCACCTGCAAAAATGAAAATAAAACACCCAAACCCAAAATATATACAAAATATTAAAAAAACCCAAAACCCCAGTTAGCAAAATTATTTATAAAATTATTATATACAAAATATTAAAAAACCCCAAAATCCCAATTAGCAAAATTATTTTACAAATATAAAAATAAACAAGGGTTTTGAGAATTTAATTTTTTGAGAAATAAATTTTTTATGATTATTTTCTTTGATAAATGGCTAAAAACACTCTAGAAACCCCATGCACACTATAGCCTTAGCGAAGATTTAATCCACCACGTAAATATTCAAGATCCAAGCAAAGTTGAGCCCTGCCCACAGTTTGTGAACTTGGAGACCAAGGACTAAAGTACTTGCAAACACTATGTATTTATCTCAAGACAATTTGTTAATCATATGGTGAATCAAATCACCTAAGATTAGCCCAAAACTATCAATAGAATGATTTTATCTCCATCTAATGAAAAACAAATCTTACCATTTATTAGCACAACATAGGAAAGTCTGTAGTCAATACATACCACAAATCAATGAACATGGACACCTAGAGTTGCACCCCACAATCTTTATTATGATAGAAAAAATAGTTCCCAGCGGGACAATAGTTTACATGAATGCTTCAACAACAATTTCTTAGCCAGAAATCAGATGGATAGAGACTCAAATGACTCTCTAGTTTATAAATAAATCCTCCAAGTGAAAAATAACTGCTAGTTTCCTTGATCCTTGTCAAAATAATCTTGGTTGTCGAAAAATACTTTATCATCTTTTAATCTTATCGATTGAAATTTTTTTGAGGAATTTTCAAATTTATCATTTAATTCCATTTTAATTAGCTCAAATTTAGCTAAATTCCTCAAAAAATTGACTTTGACTTAACCACCAAGGTCCAAGGGTCCAATTTTTCTTGAAATATCCAATATTACCTTGGTGGAGGACCTCCATAAATTAATTCTTTTAAAACCCACGAATTTTTCACTTGGAGAATTTAATTTTCCTAAGACAAATTAATTTGAGTTTAATTAATTTGATTTTGCTAGAAAATTTAATTAATTGACATTTGAGGGGATTAATTACTTTTTCCACCCTCTAATATTTTAACCACGGTGTCTAAGTATAAGGGACCATGCATTAAAATATTTTTTACATAAGATTTACAATTTCAACCCTCAAAGGGGGAATACTCATTCGTCTTAGACCCTCAAATTACATACCCAATCTGCGACACAATATGATCTAGTAGACAAAGTAATTTATAATAAATTTAATTTAGCCAACTAGCTTAAATTATTTCTAAATCACTTTTACATAAGACTCGATTAGAACACTAGGACTCACCTGTAACTTTGACGAAGAATTCAAGCCTAGCTTTGAGGTGAGGTTGGAGGGAAAAACTCTGCAGACCATCCATGTTTAGAAACACAAATGGATCAGTCAGACGAAAAACCTCCTAGGATGAAACTCTTGCCAAAATAATAGGTTTACCTGAGTTGTTACATACATTCACGGTCTTACTAGCATCATTTACATTACATAACTTGCAGAATGGATTTACGATGACATACGAACTATTGATAGATGATATGATCTTGTTGAAAAAAATGGTACTTCCACTTGCTTGGAACTTTGACAAAATGTGTGCAACAGGGCGCAGAAGGGTTTTGCAGTAGTTGCTAGAGCAAAATCAGCGTCGATATGGAAGAGGAAGCGCAAACATAGAGGGAATTTATCTCATAGGATTTCTAGCCTAGAAATCCAAATTTCCAGTTGCAGTCGGCAGTAGTTGTAAGCATATTTTCTCACTTTAGAAGGCAGTGTGTATAGTAGATTCAGTAGTCGATGAAGTGAAAGAGGGAGATTTCCAATCCAGTTTCAGAGATGGCCACAACTGGGGTTAGAGGTCATGATAGGTTGAAGGGAGATTCCAACTATGTCATTTGGAAGGCTAGGATATCCTTCCTGCTAGATGAATTCGGCCTGAAGACCTATGCAAAGAATGTTGTGGCAGTAGCAACCGATACATATCAGCTAAAAGGTCCCAGGACCATATAGTTTCATATATATCTGGCAAGAATACTGCTAAGGAGATATGGGATGCTTTTGCTCAGCGATATCAGAATCCTTCCGAGCAATGGAAGATGTTCCCGAAAGAGAAGCTGAGAAACCTCAGGATGCATAAGGGTGAAGGCATTGATCCCTTTCTCACGAAAATTCAGGAAATCCAGGATCAACTTGCATTCGTTGGGTAGACGCCTCAAACTATAGAGCTTGTGCGTTTGGGCCTGAAGTTTGAACAATGTCTTCGAGGAGTGGGAAATATTCGTCCAAGGCATTTTGGGATGAGATACATTACCAGGGTGGGCTTGGATGTGGTCAAACCTACAGCAAGAAGATATGAGACGAGCTCGAGTGAATACCTCCATTAGCGGAAGCAAAGTAAGGGGTTCAAAAGGCGAGAAGGAGGAAGAAAATGTGGCCCTTGCATCAAAGGGTCCTAGTTAGGGACAAGGGGAGAAGAAGAAAAAGAAAGACGTATATAAGGTCATGTGCTTTAGGTATGGTGAATTTGGCCACTACTGTACCCAGTGTGTCCTCAAATGAAGAAGGACAATTAGGAGAAACAGGACCAAGCAGCAACATCTGCAGAGATAGACAATTTTTCCTCTAGGTTGGAGCAAGACTTTGCTATGTTTGTAGCTATACCTCCAAGAGTGAGGTGGCGCATTATGGAGTTATAGTGCTAGAGTTGCGCAGTGGTATGGGCAGGGTCTATTGAGGTATATTCCTCATGGATCATTACCTTGCTATAGGGACCCATAGTATTCAGTAACAACATGGATCAATGTCAGTTGATGCAATCAAATTCCAGAGTGACAGTTACAGACCAATTGTAATTAGATGTTGAGTAGTGTAGAACAGTGTTGACAGCAGAGCAGGAGACTCAGTGGCAGAGTCCGCAACAGTACAGATTCTTCAATCGACAATGCAATGGCTAGTAGCAGTCAAATGCTCAAGAGACAGATGCAACACAAAGACAGATGATTCAGTATTTCGGATGCTTCTTAGTTGCAGTAGTTGCAGTAGTAGCAGCAACAAATGAGAGGGAGTTGTAGTGCAAATGCAGTGTTGGCAGCAGTATAGCAGTGTCAGCAGCAACATAGATGCAGCATGAGAATTGCGTAGTGGTTGGTGGGCAATGGCAGGAAGTCACAGTGGCTAGACATCAACGGTGTGTATGGGAGGATGATGCAGAGATAGGGTGTTGGAACAATTCAGCACTAAAACACCTTCCTCTCTAAGAGGGAGTGTTAGTTTTTGTAGCATCAGATGGTGTTCTAGTATCGACAGTTGTTAGAGAGGCTAAGAAACACTAGGACTCCATAACCTAGAAAAGGTTTCAGGGAAATCCACATAGAGATGTCTTAATTAAGTTCATTAATCAGTAATTAAAATTTTCCTAGGTCTAACTTAGGGCAATGATTAATTAATAGGAATTAATTGAGCAAGATGAGATTTCTCTAGAAACTCACACGGATCGACTAGGAAATAATCTCAGCCATTGATTAAGATTTAATCTTGATCGTTGGAGTCCCACTGTGAGATTATAAGAAGAAGTCGATGGGTAGATGGAGGCAGACACTTGAGATCGATTTCCTTGGGAAGCTCAACTTTCTAAATAGTAGCAGCAGTTTGCCAAAAGAGTTCGAGCCAGAGAAGGAACGCAGATACAGAGAGGGATGGAGACAATGATTCTAGAGGAAGTCTTCCAGTTCCAGAGAGTCAGCGGCATAAGGGTTGTATTTGCCAAAGAAGTTGTGCAGATAGCTTCAAAGGGAGATTGATTTTGCTTAAGGGAAGGGTAATTCAGTTGCAGTTGGTCCGAAAAACCTCCAAGAGGCCAAGTGAATTCCTTCCAGAGGCAGAGTCAGCCATGACATCATTTTTCAGTAGTTCTGAGGCTTAGTGAGTTGGGGTTTGTAGAATCACTAAGCAGAGGCTATATGACTAGCTAGTTTTGCCAATTGTTGGAGCTGGATCAAGTGTGGTGTTGAGGTATTTTCCTCATAGATTATTTGGCCAGATTATTTTGCTGATTGCATTGTCAGTTGGGCATCCATAGCTTGTACTCAAAATTTCTCACTGTTACTTAATAATAAAAACCCTTAGTTGTTGCATCGATTTTCCCACATTAGGTTTTTCTAGGGACTTTTGTCCAAAAATAACAATGTTATATTTTTGTGTGTGTGCCAGTATTTTCTCAGTTTCCAGTTTATCTTCCGCGGTATTTTTTATTTGTGAAGATTGCAATGTGATTAATTTGGAGTTGTCGTAGCAATAAACTGCATAATTTATTTACAGTTAGAAGAATTAATTCCAGTTGCTACAATAGAATTTCAGTGGTGAAATTTTCACAGCTTGGTCATGTGCGAAGGGTAGCATTGGCGCCACGGTGGAAGCGTGCACACAAAAGGAAACAAATTTGGTTAGACGAGTTGGGTGTTTGATGGAATGGGTGCCTACCCGACATGTCATGTGTATGAAGTTAACCGAGAGTTGCAACAAAGCTAGGCGTTTGACATAAAGTCCACGACACGCGATGGAAGTTGGAATGGATGGTGTGCGATGGTGTGTGCCCAAGGCACTCTCACACAAAGGTGGGGTGTTGGGCAACATGCCTGTGCGATGGACATTGTGCACACCAAGAAAGTTGGTGATTTTGCGAGGTCGCGATAGACATAGACGGGTTGGCTCAACAAGGAGTCACACCCCTTGGCAAGGGCAAACTGACATATAAATAAAACGAAGGCATTCGTTGAAGAAGGCATCAAGTGAAGTTCGCAAGTCATAAAAGACCAGCGAAGTTTGAGGAAAACAACAAGGCAAGGAGCATAAAGAAGAGGAGACCAAGGCGATCTGGACAGACAAACTATGCAAAAATTTTCTGAGTTTTTGTTGGCTTGTAAGTGGGCAAAGCCTTGGGCTGCCCAAGTTGATTGTTTGTTGAATTTTTGCCTAAGTGTTGAGGTAGTTGATTGTCCTTTCGTTTACCCAATACCTCAGTAAGTGTATTGCCTCCAAGAATTACATGGCCATCTTTGGTCTTCCTCAAAGAGAGAAAACCACTCTTGTCCCCTGACATATGTTGGGAACAAGTGCTATCTATATACCATCAGCCATCATGATCAAACGTGCCTAAGGCAATGCCACACTTGACCTACTTCTCTCATTCTTCCAAATTGTGGTAGGTTGCTTTGTGAAATGCACACTCTCCTCTTGTTTTCTACTAGGCCTATTCTGCTTTAGCTACTTCTTTTGTTGGATCTACCTTGAGTAACCAGATAGCATGCAATCTCTAGCCAAGTGACCAAATTGTAAAATGCATTGATCTAGGTGGATATTGGTGGCCACCTGCCAATTCCACTTGGACCCCCACCATCGTTTCTTTCAGTTTTTCAGTTTCCTTAATTGTAGCACAGTTTACTATTTTGAGCAGTTTTTCGGGTCCTAAACTTCGGAGCCATTTTGAGGCCCTAAACGACATTTTTTGGCAATCTACCGCCAACAATTTTTTGATAAAATCATCTTTTTTGTCATAGACCTCGGAGAGATCTTTCCAATGGGGTATCATACATGTCAAACAGAGATAACATGACCAAGTCGCAACCCTGGGAAGTTGGTTGTCCAACTAACCCCAACAGGGCACATAAACTCTTGGTGTTACATCTCCTTGAGTTAGGGTTTTGGTTGGTTAGGGTTTGCTCTTATTGTTCAATAATAAAAAGGCCCTTGAGCTTCATTGTAACGCAGTTCAGAGGCATGTAGCCACCACATCTCTTCTCAGAGATAAGCTACCATCGCTCGATCTAGTCTTATTTCCATTCTGTTTGTAAGCATATTTCAGTGTTTGATATTAATGAAGTGAAGTGCTATTTCTACTACATTTTTGTATTGATGGTTATACCTGTAATTTGTTGTGTTGCTGTTTAAATTTGAATCATGCATAGCATCTCACATGACCGAGATAATATGCAAGGGGGTCAAATCTTTTGCTTCATCATGTTAGATCTTTGTTGCCCATGTGCAATCAATCAACTTGTGGCCAAATAGGTTACATGAGAAAAAATAACCATTAAACACATAAGTATACCTGATGGTTGATCTCCCTAGCTTCCCAAATTGTTGCAAGCTTTGTTGACTAGATATATTCACTCTGCTTCTACCACTAACTGCAACATGTCCAAAATTGTGATAGATGTAACATTCTACATCATCCATTAAAGGAGAAAATGGATTGTTTCTTCTCCTTTGAAGTCTATCCATTCTATCACAATCTCTAACCCTAGGAGTGAATGGTCCTCTTGACATGGGTGCTCCTCTATGCACTCTTCTAGGTTGTTGGATCTATTGCTTCTTTCCTCCTTTGTTACTCTTGTTGTTGTTACCTGCTACAGTCTTCTTCGATTCAGCATTGTTGTTCTTGCCAGTGTTGCACACATCGCGATCGGGATTTAATCGGCGCCGGGAAAAAAGCGGAAAAAATCATTAAAATCGGGAAAAAATCGGAAAAAAGCGGGAAAAAATCGTTTGGCACAAAAATATTCATTTTTTTTAAAAAATTGAAAAAAAATGAATATTTTTGTGCCAAACGATTTTTTCCCGCTTTTTTCCGATTTTTTCCCGATTTTAACGATTTTTTCCCGATTTTAACGATTTTTTCCCGCTTTTTTCCGATTTTTTCAAAAAATCGCGATTTTTTCGATAAAAATCGTTATAAAAAAAAGTGGCGATTTTTATGTATAAAAATCGCGATTTGAATCGGCTAAATGAAAAAATCGCGCTTTTACGATAAAATCGCGATTTTATCGCGATTTTAACAACACTGGTTCTTGCCTACATGCGAGCTAGACTCTCCTTTGTGAAAGCCAAGACCAGATTTGTTCAATGGAGATCTTTGGTTTTTAAGCATGTTGTCCAAGGCTATGGTGCTCTTCTCCAACTTCAGCTTCTTGTCTTTCTCTTCCAATTGTTTTCTCAAAGTGACGACTCCAGCCTCAAGCTCTTCAATTCAGCCTTCTCTTTCTTTTAGCTGATTGGCCTTTACATCCTCAATTCTTCTAGCGTCTTTTGTTTGGGTCTTTAAATTGATGATCTCCTCATTGAGCTCCTTTTCCTTTTCATCACCAATCTGCAAAAAGTTTTCTTGATCTTTGCATGCAAATGTTAGTTTACTAACTTCAGCAAATAATCTATCAATAATCACCATGGCTGATTCATATTCAGCGTTGAGAAACTTAACATCGTCATCTTGAATAATCAGATCTAAATGGTTATCATCATGACTATCTAATGCGTAACTCAGAAATAACTCATCAATATGTTTACCTTCAAATCTACTCTACTGCTTCTCATCTAAGCCTATATTTTATTATTTTCTGATTTCTTCTTATGATCAGCCGAGCCATTCACATTAAGGGGGTGAGACTCTTTCTTCTATGAGGCCTTCTTCTTCTTTTTCTTTTTGCTATTCTTCTCACCATTGTTGCTGCTACTGTCACCTCCATAAAATACCTGCAACCTGTCTCAAATCGCCTTTGCAGATTTCAGATTTGCTATCTTCTCCAGATCTGCATTATGAAGATTTCTGTAGATCACACACCTGACCTGTGCATTATGTTGCATCACCATAGCTGAGATAGGATCTAGGCCACAGCCTTCACACACTAGCGTACAAATGTCCGATCCATAAGCTAATAACTCAGATTTAACTTTTTGAGCCCATACCTGGTAGCAGTAAGTGCAGATACTCCTTGACAATTCACTCTGGAAAAAAAGTCAAAATTTTCACATGAATCTGCTTTCTAGCAGTCAAGATGCACCCAAAAACCCTAGATCTAATACCAATTGTTGGAAGCTTGACAATATTAAGAGGGGGGTCAATCAGTATTGTACAGAATGAATCAATTTAACCACTTTTTACCATTTCTTTAACAATCAACTTAATCATCAATTATTTATCCAACAACACATTAATTAATCACCAAATGCATATTGATAAACCAAGTGAGCAGCAATACAAATAAACCATAAGAGAAGCACATCAAACAACAACACCCATAAGAAGGCACAGGATGTAAGGTGGAAACCCTTTCGGGAGAAAATCCACCATCTGCTTCGCTCTTCTTCTACTATTAAAATCTTCTTTTACATGTACACTGGCCACCACCAAGCAACTCTCGATCAAGGATGCTACCTAATGAAAGCCACCACTTCCTGAACTTTGTAGAACGCTATTTGTTGGAAGCCACCACTCCCAAGACTTTGCAGGCCACCACCTGTTGGATGCCCCAACACCCAATAGTCTTTCTAGCCACCACTAGACAAAAGCCACTACTCCCAAGTTCTCAGGCCACTACCTGAAGGATGTCGCTACACTTTGAA
The DNA here is from genome assembly GCA_031772625.1 of Pinus tabuliformis. Lineage (NCBI taxonomy): Eukaryota > Viridiplantae > Streptophyta > Pinopsida > Pinales > Pinaceae > Pinus > Pinus tabuliformis. The sequence goes on along the minus strand of CM062817.1, from coordinate 1,702,242,391 downwards.
TCAACAAGCCATTGCTTGCTTCACTTCACTGAAGGCCCCAATCTTCAAGCTCTTATGGACCATGTTTCACAAAATTTCATACTAGAATCTACTACTCTCTACACAATACAAATTTGAGTCTTGTTTCACAATTTTCATAATGGACCCTCTTAGTCTTTTCTACTCATCAGTAATACATCTCATTGTCAAACCCTTGCAACAACATACATTCAAATATTTTGAACAGCAGCAATACAAATTACATGGCATCAATATAAACTCACTACACATACAAACTCAGCCATATAACACTAGCAACATACTCCCAAGATATAGCAGCAATATATCAAACTAACAAACCCCAACAATAACATATACAAGAATCAAGCTAATACTCCAGAAATACAATTACATGGAAGCTACATCAAAATACTAACAATAGCATATAAACTTTTTGCAACAATATAATGCTATAGCTCCAAAAACATAATTCCCTACATCAACAACAATATAACCAACATTGTCAATATTCTGCCATAATTTCACAACTGGATCTGCAATACAAATAAACAATATGGTCATTCTAATGCTCCTTCTAAAGCTCAACCATACAATCTGATCCTTGCCTGCAATATGCTTCAGGTGTATTTGTTCTGCTCTAAACACAGAGCATATGAACCCCGTGATTGATCTATGGCTACTCATTTGAAAACAATTTACCCATGTCACAAATTGGACCACATCAATGCATTAATTATCTTCCACTTCATCTTTGTGACCAAATCAATTAGGACCAAATCAAATAATTAATCATGACAAATTCAAATTTGTGGACCCCAAATTTGTCAACACCAAATTTTCAAACGCCAAATTTGCATAAGCCAAATTTCTGAGAACCCAATTTCTAAACACCAAATTTTTGAATGCCAAATTTGTGAACACTGAATTTCTGAATGCCAAATTTGTGAACGCCAAATTTGCGAATGCCAAATTTGCGAACTCCAAATTTCTAAACGCCAAATTTGCAAGCATTAGACATCAAATTCAAACTCTTCTACTCAATAGTGCTACCAACTTCTTCAACATAATGCCTAGCAACTATACAACCTGCAAAAACCTCTGCAACACTCTGGAACACTTCAACAAACCTCTGATTGTCATCACGCGTCCATCAAGCTTGTTGACATCAATGCCCAACTCAATTGGCTGACTCCCCATGGTTGACATCAATGCCAATACCATGCTGCCAACAATATATAGAGTAAAAGGTTATGTAATGTTTTGTCAAAAATTGTTATTGTATTTGGAGCATTGCTCTTGGAGATTGCCTCATTGAAGAGGCAAGCAAACATAGCTCTATATTTTCTATTATCAAAGAAATCTTTCTAGGGTTTATCTCTTTTTTCTTGCATTCTTGGGTTTTGCACTATATTTCATGTGAATTAATTGTTACACTACAATGGCAACACTTCTAATGTTCCACTAGTCTTGGTACCTTTTGAAGGCTTTGCACTTAGGTGCAAGATTTCGTAATAGAACTATACTAACTCTATCATGGTTCTAACTTCTGAATATAAAGATGAAGAATATACAGGGAGTAACAACCTAAAAATCCATGACTTCAGGCCAAATAATGCTAAGGCAGTGTGAGGGATTTATTATAATACTATTCCCTACATTCAGGAATCTGGATAAGTTGTGTGTTTTCTGTCATCTGTGATGAATGTGGTTTACCTTATGTTATGAACTGTTGTGTAATTTTGAGTGACTATAATAATGTCTTAAATATTTACTTTTCCGTGTTGTCAATAGTTTTATCAACCAAATTTGGTTGTAAAACCCAACAGAAGACGCAAGCATTTAAAAAGTTTTCAAAACCACTTTGGAATAATTTTTCAGCGTAGAGGCACATCAGGGATCAATATGACCAAGGAAAGGATTAAAAGCCATTGTTAGTGAAATTCAAGTTGCTTAGAGAAGGTAACGCCATGCAAAATCGACATGTTGGATGTGTCTTTTAAATTAAGGACAATAGCCAAAGTTGAATCAGTTAAGGGGAACTCTACCCAAAATGACCATAAAAGGAGACATGTGACCAATATAAGCAATCACTATCCTAGAACATACATAAAAGGTAAATTGCCAGTAAAAGAGGGCAGACTCGAGACAATTAATCAGTGCCTACTTTAATTGCCAATTTTGTCAGCATGACGTTTGTACTCCTACTGAGAAATGGCATCTAACCTGCCTGGAATGGTGTCCCTTTAAGATGACTCGTTATACAAAAATCTTACAATGTATTGATATCTCGATAATGACAAAGGATTGTTTATGTATGAGTCATGGTTAGCATGTTTTCAAATATGCTAATTGTATGTTTCGATTGTTTAACACGCCAGTTCACATCCATACAGCCCCCTCTAATGCATTTTTTTTTGTTAGATGGGATTTTATTGTCCTGTTATACCAGATAGAGTGGACTAAAAAGAGTTTGATTACTAGTGTCATTTGAATATTCTTGTTCTTTCGTTGCAGCCCAATCCAAACTCGGCAGTTTCACAGTTGGGTGCTCGCTTTCTGCTGTTCTACTTGAAGGCCATGGCAAAAAGAATGCTGAAAAAGTTCTATCCTACAGTGGGTTTTCTCCTTTCAACCTCCCGCAATATTGTTCGGAGTGATTCTACTTCATTATGGAGTTTCTCCTTTTAACCTATTGCAATATTGTTGGGAGTGATTCTACATTATGGAGCTTATCTTTGAAATTTTAATAATGGAATGCCATTTTTTGATGCATTTATGTAGTCAAGACTCAAAACCATGGGGTTTTATTGTTTTGACATAGTATATAATTTCATAAGCAACTAGACAAGATTGAATTCTAGTGATCATCGATTATGTCCTGCTGGGATATCCCTCAATTCTATAATGGTTTTGATTGGCATTTGCCTATTTCATTGCAGAATCCAGAACGAGCAGATGAATGGCTGCTTGGGGAAATTTTAAGAGCTGTATCCATATTTTCAGTTAAAGTTGTGTAAAAAGTTAAAATTTGATATATGAAGATGGTGTAAATTGAAATTTCACCTATATACTAACTATTCCAATGGATGTCTTTAGATTGAATCTACTGAATTCTGGAATATTCTTAAAAATAGTTTCAATAAGTGTGTCCTGACAGTTTTCATTTTCATAATATCTTTTTCCTTAAACATGATTTTCAGTCATATGATCCTAATACGGTGGCAGTTTTGGAGAGCATAGTTGACCTCAAACTATCTCTTCCAATAAACTACCTATTGGATTCGTACAACAAAAAGGTCTTGCTTATTCAGGTACGTGAATAAAGCTATCCTGGTTTTTTTTAACTAGTTTCATATTCTGTAAACACTTTTCGTTATAGCTCTCTTCTACATAACAAGATGGCACATGTACTTTCTATAAAGCTTCTGTGAATTGGCCTGATGTTTTTGTTTTCAATCTTAAAAACAATCCCAGGGAAACAAGGATCCATTATTCCAATCCAAGAGGACAGCATCCTTTTTAAAGCAGCAATGCAACACAGTTGTTCTTGAAGATGTGAATGCAGGTACTTCTGAATCTATGTTTGACATAAGGCTTTATATCATTTCTTTGTCTCCTCAAGGAGGGCTCTCAATAACAGGTAAAAGGTCTTGAGGTCTTGCGTTATAAACTAGTGTTTTGATAACTTGTATTGTTAACTGCTTAGAAATGAGTGTCAAGGAAAATATAATCAGTTCATGATATGGCTGTTAATCACAGGTCATTGCCCTCATGATGAAATCCCAAACGAAGTAAACTCAATCATTAATGGCTGGATTAAGCAGATTGAGGTTTGTTAAGCCGCTGAGGGCACGAGTGCAGAAACAATTATGTATATGATTTTAAACCTCCCAACTGAATTTTGTTTTGGTCTCTCGAGTGTATTAGAGCTATGCTTTTAATAAATTGGTTTCTTGCTATTTTAATTCTGTAAGAGATTGTCCCCAATTTCCTGGGGTAGATTGTTGTTCTTTGCTTCTTTGACTGGCCAGTTTATGGTGGCCTATATTGGACACGAATCTGTTAGATTGCCAAAAATAGTGTATTTACAATATTCTGAATTTATTCTTCACGAAATGGTGAAAACAAATGAAGCTAATGAGCATCGTCTTAATCCTCGTACCAATTTAATTATCTCAGGAAACGGGACAGTCCAGCAGCTGTTCAGAGTCTCTTTGGCTCCATCATATAACCGTAATACTAAAAGAAATGAAATTACTCCTTTGATATTTACTTGGCAATTTACCTGTTGCATGATGCAGCTAATTTGTACACTGCAAAAAAAAATGGAACATTTTTAAAAATATATTAACACTAATATAGCAAAAGTCAATGCTTCACAGTGCACATAATATAATAACGAAATTTGATTAACATATAGAAAGATCTGTTTAATACCCTCCCTGAGTTATTGATAATTAAATATGATACGGCTAAGGGAACCATACATGTTTTTCATTCATCATGTGTTTCCTACTTACAATGAAGAGGGACTATTAGAAGATGTTGATCCACAGGCAGGCTTTGGTTTACTTTGCTATAATTTTTGATTAACAAAGTTTTATTTTAAATTATTATAAGGAATCACTGACCTTGAAGAAAATAGCAAATGAAGATGAAGATAAATGGATGCATTGAGTAGGTTCCATTATATATATGTATTAGAATTGGCTTAGAATCATAAGGGTTTCATAATTCATAGTTGCATATTGGCCAATAGAGACTTCATTGTAGATGAGTGGTATACCTCATAGATAAAATAATCATAATTGAAAATCCTCAAAATTAAATGGGCAATAATCAAGAAAAATGAACAGGAATTACAACATATAAAATATTCATTTTTTTCAATATAAATCAACAACAACTAATCACACTGTCATGTATATATAAAATAAAACATCAGTATACTAGGATGCAATCCTAATAGTTGTATAGTGAAGGATACAAAACTCAATAACCAATACAACATGATATCAAAAATATATAAATTTTATCTCATCGTGATCAATCATCTACAAAGATCACTTTTGTAATGAGCTATGGATTCTGTGGTGTGCCAAATATTAGGAGCAGAAAGTACATATATTACTTAGATATATTGTAGAAAGAAATAGAATTGCAAACATGATAGACAATATGAACCATAATATTATACATTTATTGATACGGAAGTAATGTTCATTTTCCTCTTTAAGGGGGCAACCTCTAATAGAGCAGAGCTTAGATTACAAATAATTTATGAAACTTCTTTTACAATGCTTCTACATCTTTATATAGTCCTTTCTATTCTCTAAGAAGATTATAGAGAAGAAACTTTCTGGTAAGTAGAACCTTCTAGTAAGTCTTCTTACAATAATTGTGTTCACGCTACCATATAGGATTTTTTAAACTAATGACAACCTACATACATAACAGTACATAGTTGTCTAACTACTTAGGGGGTTTGGGAGGTTAGGACCCAAACATGCCCTCCCCCTTAAAATAGAACCTAAGGCTTGAGATGTGGAAAGTGTCGCAGAATAATTATTGGTTCCCATGTGGCATCCTTTGGTTGTGTATCCTTCCATTATGTTAAAACATTATAGATCATGTGTTGGCAGAGATGAAACTCTCATTTGTCAAATACAACCTCTAACTGCAACCAAATGGAACGTTCTTCATTCAATCTAGGCAAACTAGATTTAACACGATAGTTGGATCCAACCACTTTCTTTAAGCAAGAGACATGAAAGACAATATGGATCTTAGAGTGGCTTGGAAGTGCTAATTTGTAACCCAATCCACAAGCTTAATACATTTAAGGATCATATAGGGACCATAAAATTTTGTTGCAAGCTTCTAGTGGTGGTCTTTTTTAAGGGAAGTCTACCTAAATGACCGTAGATGAAAGAAAACCCATTCCCCTTCTTCAAGATGACAGTCAAAGTGATGTAGATCAATGTGTTGTATCATCCAATTTTGAGCCATAACCATATTATCTTTGAGTGCAAAGAATGTCACCTAAATTGTAAGGGTTTTATCAACCTCTTGTACCTTTGAGAAACTTAGTAGGTGCGATAATACTAATGGGGGATTTTGGCCATAGATCACATCAAAAGGGGTAATGGGAGTGGCACCATCATAACTTGTATTTTACCACCATTTGGCTATGGGTAAGCATTGAACCCATTGAGACTATTGTTTTAAAGTGAAGCACCTCAAATAGGCTTCCAAACACTTGTTGACCGCTTTCATCTGACCATTAGTGTGGGGGTGATAGGCATTGTTTAGATGTAGTTGTGTGCCCTATAACTTGAATAATTATTGCCATAATTTACTAGTGAGAGTGGGATCATGGTTTGTGACAATAGATTGTGGCATACCATGTAGTTTGAAGATATTATCCATGAAAACGTGAGCAATTGTTGAGCGTTTTAAAAGGGTTTTGTAGGGTACAAAATGAGCATATTTGGAAAGTCAATAAACCACAACCATGATGAGTTTTTAATTGCTAGATTTGGGTAATCCTTGTGAAAATTCTTAATCCTCAAGGAACCCCTACTGTAGCAAATCTGAGTCTACTTCACCAACTTGATTTTAATATACATTACCAAGTTTTTCTCTGAATACTGAAGCAAATTACTTTTGCAGCCTACACTTCTTTAATATTTGAATACATGAAACAGAAAATTGAGCAAAGAACAAGATACATAGGACAATTATTTTTGGACAAAATAGTCCCCGGAAAAACCCAATGCGGGAAAACTGGTGCAGCAGCTCTGAGGGTTTTCTATTATTAAGCATTAATTCTGAATACAATGTCGGATGCCCTCCCGGCAATCCAGTGATAGAGAAATACAATGGAGGAAAAACTGAGTGAGTTTTACCTAACTTCACCTGGTAGATTCCAGCTGATCCAGCAGCAAGACTGGCTAACCCCGGCTACTTCTGCATTGGCCCTGCATCAGCCTTTCAAGGTCTGTGCCAGCCCTGCGCTTCCTCTTTTGCCTACTGCGTCATCTTTCCCGGCTATTTCAGAAGTTTCCTGGTAGTTCCAGCTTTATGCGTGGAGGGCAGCTTTCTGCTTCTGCACTGGCCCTTCTAGCTCTGTGTTAGGCCTGCGTGGGCCCAGATTGGCCTAGCATCAATCCTCTTAGTTGATGCACTGCCTGCAGTAGATTCTCTTTGTCTCTCTGTCAGTACTATCGAACTATACCTTCCTCTATGCCGCAAATGATCACCTAGTTCAAATTTCTCAGCTTCCTAGCCCCAGAAATCGAACTTCAGATCAATTTGTTCTCTTCGTGTGTTTTTATAAATGAACACCAACCCTCCTTATTATACTTTTCTCATTGAGACTTCAACGGATAAGATTAAAACATGACTTGATTTGCCTTCTAGATCATTCTCACCCATATTTTGATTAATACCTATTAACATTTTAATTCTCCTAAGTTTAGACTTAGAAACCCCATTAAAAATATTAATTAAGTTAATAAAATACAATCAGGTGGAATTTCAGCAAACGGTTTCTGGGTTCTTTAGAACTAATGTGCCTTGGCCTCTCCGCCAATTTTCATGGCTAGAACACATCCAATGCTACCAAAAACTAACACTCCCTCTTAGCAAGGAAAGTGCTCTGGCAACAATGTCCAACTACATGCTGCTCTACTTCTGAAGCATCTCCTTTCCGCATTGTTGCTACCACCAACATTGTGATGCTATTGCTACTGTACTGCTACTCATGACACTGCCATTGCCACTGTTGCATTTGTACTACAGATCCCTCTCCATCTGTTGCTAACATTGCCACTGCTAGCTTTGCACTACGTCATTTTCCAATTAATGTTCAGCAATGGAAAAGCATCCAAAATTAACTGAAATTAACTGTGTTTAGCATAATACCATGAATTTTGGAATATGACTGCTCTAGTCTCTGACCCTTTGAATCTTCTGTGTTGTTGCTGACTTCTTCATTGTTCCATCTGCATCGCTACCAACCTTGCTCTGCGCTGATCTGCTCTTGGTCTCGGGCTACTGCATTGCATCATCTGACACTAAGTCCATCTTGCTATTGCTGAATCTTGGGCTCCCGTAGTAAGGAATTGATCCAAGAGGTGGACTCCTCAAGGATCCTACCCACGTGTGGTCATCCCAACTACAGCACAATATCACCCCATTTCCCTCCTGGAGATGCGTGGGCACTCATGGAAAACTCATCTTCATCAATCATGGTGGGAGAAGCCTTAGGATCATGTTTCTTATCCTTATCCTTTTGCTTCAAAGGACATTGGGATGCAAAGTGGCCCGTTTCGCGACATCTGAAACATTTCACCTTCGAAATGTCCTTCTTCCACTTTTTCCTTTGTTGTCCCTTTGATGCTAGAGCTACGTTCTCCTCCTCCTCCTTGATCTTTGTGTCGCTGTCACTGCTTCCATTGAGGTTGACCATGACTAAGTACCTCCTTAATTCCTCTTGTTGAAGGGTTGCCCACATCTCCTCCCATGAAGGTAGTATTTCCCTGTCTAATATACTTTGGATGAAGACTTGTCATTCATTTGAGTCTCCATTCAGGGTTGTCCTTACCATCGCGGTAGATTGAGGAGTAGTCCCCATACAGCAAGTTGGTCTCTGGTGTCCTGAAGACGTTGAAGATAGGAGTTAACTCCTTCTCCCTTTTGCACCAATGTTTGCTGCAACTTTTGTTCTAGGTACATCTTCTGTTGTTCGGAAGAGCCTTCATATAGTGAAGAAAAAGCTTTCCACATCTCTCAGGCTATATCTTTGCCCTAAAAGTGTGAGACCACATGATCTCGAACTCCATCGAGAATAAACCTCCTCGCCTTCCCCTACTTGGCCTTGTACTTCTTCCTTTGATCATTGTCAACAGGAACAACCACAACACTCTTGACTTAGGCTTCGAGATCGTACTTCTCCAGAACAACTAAGATTCTGGTCTTCTATATGACATAGTTGGAAGCTCCTTGCAACCTATCCGGATATTTGAGCCCATACGATGTGATCTCACCCAAACTGTTGAATTAACTCCTCTAGTCACTTCTCAACACTGCTCAGCTGCCGAGCAAGTGAGAAATTTGAACTTTCTGGAAAAATGTTCTTTGAGGAGAAAATTCCCCTTCTATGTGTCTTCACTCTTTTCTGACATATTTCTACCCCGACACAAATTGCGCCTTTCAAGCACTGTGATGAGGCTGTGCATCACTCCCTCTGCCTTTGCAAGCTCACGAACTAGAAATCGTACCTCTTTGTTAACTCTCTTAGAGATAGATTTCCTCAAAATCTCTGTTTCCTAACAACAACTGCTCAATCCCTTCAAGGGGATTCGAATTGCTGCCAAGTGCAACTTTTGGCCTCTCTGCTCAGCGCTGGATATGTTCTTCCTGTTTCAAAATCAATGCTCTGATACCATGTGAAAATTCCTAATCCTCAAGGAACCCCTACTGCAGCAAATCTGAATCTAGTTCACGTACTTGATTTTAATATACATTATCAAGTTATTCTTTCAATACTTGAGCAAATTACTTCTGCAGCCTATAATTATTTAACATTTGAATACAACAACAAAAAACTAAGCAAAAAACAAGATACATATGACAGTTATTTTTTGACAAAATAGTCCCTGGAAAAACCCAATGCAAGAAAACCAGTGCAGTAGCTCTGAGGGTTTTGTATTATTAAGCAGTGATTTTGAATAGAATGTTGGATGCTCTCTCGAGAATCCAGTGACAGAGAAATACAATGGCGGAAAAACTGAGTGAGTTTTACCTCACTTCAGCTGGCAGATTCTCGCTGATCGGCAGCAAGACTGGCTAACCCCGACTACTTCTGCGCTGGCCCGATGTAGGCCCTGCGCCAGCCTTTCAGGCTCTTCATCATCCCTGCACTGCCTCTTCTACCTACTGCATCATCTTTCTCAGTTGTTCTAGCAATTTCCCGGCAGTTCCGGCTTTCTGTGTGGATGACAGTTTTCTGCTTTTGTGCTGGCCCTTCTGGCTCTGTGTCGGGCCTTTGTGGGCCCAGATTGGCCCAGCGTCGGTCCTCTTAGTTTTTACGCTGCCTCCAGTAGTTCCTCCTCACCTCTTTGTCAATACTCCCGAACTATCCTTGCCCCTCTACTGCAATTGTTCACCTAGTTCGAATTTCTCAGCTTCCTAGCCCCAAAAATCGAACTTCAGATCAATTTGTTATCTCTGTGTGTTTTTCTAAATGAACCCCAAGCCTCCTTCTTATACTTTTCTTGTTGAGACTGCAATGGCCGAGATTAAGTCTCTAATCAACAACTAAGATTAAAACATGACTTGATCCATCTTCTAGATCATTCTCACCCATATTTTGATTAATACCCATTAATATTTTAATTTTCCTAAGTTTAGACTTAGGAACCCCATTAAAAATATTAATTATTTTAATAAAATACAATTCGAATGGAATTTCACCAAACGGTTTTCAAGTTCTTTAGAACTCATGTGTCTTAGCCTCTCCACCAATTTTCATGGCTAGAGCACATCCGATGCTACCAAAAACTAACAATCCCACTATGAAGTCCATCGAAATGTTGTAATATTCCTAATGGAAAATTTGCAGTGATAACAAAGACATGCAATAATTTCAAAACACAAATTTGCTCAGTAAACACACATAATAGAAATTTCGCCGCAAACACCAAACTGGCCAAATTTTATTAATGGTTGGAGTACAATAGAAGATGGAAGAGGTGCACCTTGGCTTGAAGAAGGCAAGCTACAAACCTCAGATGATCAGTACAAAATTTCCCAACTGCTATAGAAGTGTTGCTCTCCAGAAAACTATGTTGGCCCTATGTTTCTTCACTATTCGCTGACTTCAAGCCCTAATTTACCCCCTCAAAACTACCCTGAAATTTTGTAAAATTAGGGGTGTACTCTTTGCCAAAAACGCAGAAAAAACCCAAAAAGTGTTTTCCCTTGTTTTGACCCTCCAAATTCGGCCTCCCACAACTTGGCCCTCCTCCAAAACTAGAAAGCTGCACCTATAGCTAGAACTGTTATTTCTTGCTCCCAAAACGTTAGGGAACCCCTCCAATAAGCCTCCAATCAAAATCCTAGCAACCCAACTGTTAGGTCCCTATAATACTAGTGGTTCCCCCAATACTATTTTCATTGTATCCCTTACTGTTATTATTGTCCCCATATTATTATTAGTGTGCCCCATATAAACCCACTATTGTTATTGTTGTGCCCTTATGTTATCACTGTTAAGTCGGCTTGATTATATTGTGACCCCTTAGACTCCTATATATAAAAGGGAGGTTTAGTCATTTGTATCATCCAAGAATTTTTCATTTGTGTAATGTAAAGGAGGTTGGCCCCTCGAAGAGGCTGAATTCTAAGGCATTGATCTCTCTTTTCTATCTTTTTGTGAGCTGGTTTACTAACATTTGGTATCAGAGCTTTGGATTCTAGGATTTCGCTGCTCCAAACAGGGCATCGTGGAATTTTCGCTATACATTTTTTTCTGCAATGTTTCAGAAGCTAAAAACAAAACCCATTTGAGCCGGAATTGTTCTAAACTTTGGGCCCAAATTTTAGAGCTTGTCTTGCTATATTTTCGGAGATATAATCTGAGGAAGTTAGGGTTTTTGCAAACTCCTGAATTACATTCCAAACAAGTGACCTGGGGAAAATTATCATAACTTTTGTTATGAGCATCAGATTGAAATTTCATCAGAATTTTTAAAAAGATGACGGCCTGTAGTTTTCTGTATATCAGTTTCAGATACTAAGGTCGAAACAGTGACACGTGGCATTTCGTACAAGTTTGCTCTACTGAACTATTCTATAATCAGGTCACTGTGGGAGATTTGGAATAACTCTTCCTTGGAGAATCCAATCTTAATCGAACTTGTGGGGTTAGAAAGAGGACTCAAAGGGCTACTGCAGGATGTGATTTCAGATATTCGAGATCTGCAGTTACAGAGATACAACAAATTCAATATCAAGCTCTTAAAAAGAGAAAAAAAAGTGTGTAGTTTTTTTTAATTTTGCATAAGATTGGTTTGAAAAATTATTTTGAAGGAATTCAAAGGGAATAGTGATGAATTATTAGCATTAATTGATACCCCGAAGAAAGAAAATGGAAACACCTAGTAAGAAACCTGAAAGCTCTGGCATGACTCGTGAAGAAGAAGAAGAAATGCAACATGATATATCAAAATTACAAGACCAAGTGCAACAAATTTCACTCTCACGAAAGGTAATTGAAGCCAAGATGAATGGCATGCAAGTTAATATGGATGGCATGGACGCTAAGATGGAAGAATTGAAGATAAATTTGAATAAGTTGCTACAAGAAATGGTTATGGTGAAAGGGTAGTAAAGGAAACTCATGATGAGAACAAAAGAAATGTTAATCATGATATCATAGACTCTAATGTTGGATTGAAGGCCCACCATGTTCCAAAAATCGATATAAGGAAGTTTGATGGAAAGGATCCCGAAACATGGATACTACAGATGGAGCAATTTTTCAATCTCCATAATGTGCAAAACACATAAAATGTATGTATTGAAACTTTATATTTGGAACCAAATCAGTTTGTATGGTATCGATGGCTTTGCTCTCGTAAACAAATTGTTACTTGGGCAATTTTTACAGAAGAAATGATAGCACATTATGAAGATACAAAAAACAACACCTTTTTTAGCCAATTGATAAATTTCAAACAAAAGGATTCAATGATGGAGCACATTGAGGACTTTCAAAAATTGAACATAAGGGTAAAAGATATTCTAGAGGAGCATAGAATTGATGTGTTCATAGGGACTTTAAAGGATAATATCTGACATGAGGTTCGCCTTTGGGAACCTGATTCATTGGAGAAGGCATTCAGGTTAGCAAGAAAAATGGAAAGCAAAATTTGGCAACCAGGAAGCCTACCACTCACAACTATAAAGATAGAAGTGTTGTTGCCCCTAGCCTTCCACAACCTACAAGGTTGACACCACAACAATTGGAAGAAAAAAGAGAAAAAGGGATTTGTTACAGTTGTGATAGCAAATACACTAAAGGTCATAAGTGTGCTAAGAAGAAATTATTCTACATAGATTATGAAGAGGAGGAAGAAAAGGAACAAGAAATGTCAAAAGAAGAGGATATACTCCAGGAACAAACCCTAGATAAAGAAGAAATGAATCCGACCATATTTTGTAATGCATTGATTGGAATTACCACTCCTCAAACTATCAAGATAGAATGACATATCAAGAAGAAAAAGGTAATAGTGTTGATTGATTCGGGAACTACCCATAATTTTATTCATTGTAAGATAGCCAAGGAATTGAATTGCTTCCTATATCCCGCACTGGAGTGTCAAGTGATGGTTGCAAGTGGAGGAACCATAAATTGCTCTGGAAAGTGCCATAATATCAAACTATCCATGGGAGAATATGTATTGAATATCCCAATGCTTTACATTCCAATGGGTGGTGTTGATGTTGTACTAAGAGTCCAATGGCTACAATCCTTGGGTACAATAGCTTTTAATTTTCAAGAAATTTTCATGAAATTTTTTGCGGAAGGAAAGAAAGTTGAATTAAGGGGCATTGCAGGGAAACCGGGAAAGATAATCAGCTCTAACAGTATGAAAAATCTTCTAAAGAAGGAACGAGGCGTAATTGCACAATTATGTTCGCTAGAGGTTCCCACATCGAAATCATCTATTTCTTCAGATCTCCAAAAAGTTTTGGACAATCATTCTAAAGTATTTGAGACTCTGAAAGGCCTCCCACCTATTTGTGATCATGATCATGCTATTCATTTGATTCCAGGAAATGTTCCTCCAAACATCAGGCCATACAGATATCCCTATGCCCAAAAGAGTGAAATTGAACGTATGGTTGCAGAAATGCCAGACGTTGGTATAATTCAACCTAGTCAAAGTTCTTTCTCTGCTCCAGTAGAATTGGTGCAAGAGAAGGATGGATCATGGCGCATGTGTCTGGATTATAGGGAGTTCAACAAGCTCACTATTAAAGATAAATTTCCCATTCCTGTCATTGATGAATTATTGGATGAATTGCATGGATCAATTTACTTCACCAAATTGGATCTTCGTTCAGGATATCATCAAATCAAAATGAAGACTGAAGACATTCCGAAAACAGCATTTAGAACTCATGAGGGTCATTATGAATTTTTGGTCATGTCTTTTGGCCTTACCAATGCACCTTCTACATTTCAAGGTTTGATGAATTCCATTTCAAACCCACCCTTAGAAAATTTATGTTAGTATTTTTTGATGATATACTAATCTACAGCAAGTCTTGGAAGGACAGGGTGCTCAAACTATTGAAGGAGAAACAATTATATGCAAAAAGCTCCAAATGTTTCTTTGGAGTAAAAGAGGTGAAATATTTGGGTCATATTGTATCTCATGAAGGTGTTAAGGTAGACCCTAGCAAAATTAAAGCCATTAAGGAATGGAAAATCCCCACATCCATAAAACATCTGCGAGGATTTCTCGGGTTGACGGGGTATTATCGCAAGTTTGTTAAGAATTATGGGAGAATAACAGCACCTCTAACAACATTATTGAAGAAAGATGCATTTTCATGGACTCCAAAAGCAACAAAGGCCTTCGAACATCTTAAAGAGGCAATGTGCCAAGCACCGGTCTTAACTACGTCAGACTTCACAAAAACCTTTATTGTGGAATGTGATGCTTCAGTAAATGGAATTGGTGTTGTTTTAATGCAAGATGAAAGACCCATTGCTTTCGAAAGTCATCCAATCAAAGTAAAGTATTTACACAAATCTATTTATTAGAAGGAAATGTTGGCAATACTACATGCACTTAAGAAATGACGACCCTACCTAATGGGAAGACACTTCAAGGTAAAAACGGATCATGATAGTCTTAAATACTTTTTAGAACAAAGATTATCATTTGAAGAGCAACAAAAATGTGTCACGAAGATGTTGAGTTATGACTTTGAAATCATCTACAAAAAAGAGAAGCAAAATGTTGTGGTAGATACACTCTCAAGAAAGGATGAAGATGTGGAAGCATTGTTGTACGCCATTTCTATTATCCAACCAGATTGGATAAACAAAGCAAGGGATGAATGGAAGAATTAAGTGTGGCCACTCATTCAAAATCTACAACAATATCCCAATACATCTTATACATTTAACTAGAAAAATGATTCGTTATGGTACAAAGGTCGCTTATACCTATGTAAGAATTCTCAACTCAAACAAAATATTCTTATGGAACTGCACACTTCTCACTTAGGAGGGCACTCTAGGATTTTTAAAAACTTACCACAGGGTTAAGAAGGAATTTTTTTGGGATGGCCTTAAATTGGATATTCAAAAGTTTGTGGTGGAATGTTTGGTTTGCCAACAAAATAAAGTTGAAGCAATTAAGACCCCGGGTCTATTACAACCTTTACCCATTCCAAGCCAACATTGGGAGGAGGTTTCAATGGATTTTATCACAAGTTTACCTAAGTCCAAAGGAAAGAGTGTCATCATGGTGGTAGTTGACAGACTTACCAAGTATGCACACTTTTGCGCATTATCGCATCCATTTAAAGCCAATATAGTTTCTACTGCATTTATGGAAACAATTCAAAAGCTACATGGAAACCCAAAGATTATTGTAAGCGAAAGAGATCCCATTTTCACTGGAAATTTTTGGATAGAATTATTTTCTTGTCTCGGTACTCAGTTAGCTCATAGCTCATCTTATCATCCTCAATCTGATGGGAAAACTGAGATTGTAAACAAATGTTTGGAAGGATATCTTCGTTGCTTTTTATTTGATAAATAGACACAATGGGTTAAATGGTTGCCTCTGGTTGAATGGTGGTATAAAACTTCCTTCCATACTGCAGTTTATGGATATCATCCACCATCCATCACATCATATTTAAGAGAAAATTCTAATGTTCAAGCAATGGAATAACCTCACGTTGGCACAGAATAGAATGAAACAATAGGCATATCAACATCGCAGCGAAAGAAGTTTTGATGTAGGTGACTAGGTATTCCTATGGCTACAACCATATAAAAAAAATGTCCCTCAAGCAAGCTAAGAAGGATAATAAATTATCACCAAAGTATTATGGTACATACAAGGTGTTGCAAAATATTGGTACTATGGCATACAAATTGGATCTTCCTACATCTTCCCAAGTGCACCTAATTTTCCATGTTTCATGTTTAAAGAAGGTTATAGGTGACAAGATCCCAATTCAAACAATATTTCCAGAACTTGACGAGGAAGGAAAAATCATATTGGAACCGAAAGCAGTGGTAGAAACAAGAACTTGGCAGCTATGAAATTGATCAATTTCGGAGTATCTCATCAAGTGGAAGAACTTATCTGCTGAAAATTCCACATGGGAGGATGAGAATTTTATACAAAAGCATCCAGAACTACTCAAGTATTGAGGACAATGCTTTTAGGAAGAAGAGGGGCATGTTAGGTCCCTATAATACTAGTGATTCCCCCATTTCTATTGTCATTGTATCCCTTATTATTATTATTGTGCCCCTATTTTCCCCATATTGTTATTAGTGTGCCCCATAGAAACCCACTATTGTTATTGTTGTGTCCTTATGTTATTACTGTTAGGTCGGCTTGATTATATTGTGACCCTTTAGACTCGTATATATAGAATGGAGGTTTAGTCATTTGTATCATCCAAGAATTGTTCATTTGTGTAATGTAAAGGAGGTTGTCCCCTCGAAGAGGCTGAATTCTAAGGCGTTGATCTAACTTTTCTATCTTTTTGTGAGTTGGTTTCCTAACACCAACTCCTCAATCCTCCAACCAAGGCTCTGTAAACAACCCACACCAAATACTGCGCAGCCCTGTAGGAGATGACACAGTCCCTTGAGCCCAGAAATCGATCTGAGTGTTAGGCTCCTTCTCATTTTGAAGATTCACTCCTCTAGGCTGGAAATAGGTCAAGGACTACTCCAACAAAACTTCTCACCCAATTCCCGACACCTCTGCTCCACTAAGACAATGTGGCTTCCTCTACTGCATCCTTGCGGAACCAAGGCAATGTAATTCCCTGTGGAGTATGTCTCTCTCTATCTCCAAATAAAAAGGAAGACCTTCCTAGGGTGGCACTCGAGGTCCACTGAAGAAAGGGTGAGCTTCACTCCTTGGGAAGCTCTTGTGCTAAGCAGCACATTGTAGCTCAGTTGAACAACCAAAGCAACAATGAATTCTCAAATTATCAAAAGGCCCCAAATGTTGCTCCTCTTCTCCTATTTATGCTTGCTTGCCTTGAGTCTCATGTGGGTCCCATCTTTAATTTCGACCTCACTTAGGAAAATCGAATTGCCTTCCAAGGGGTGTGTATTATTTGTGGGTGAGTGGCCCCCACATTCCACTAAGATGCACATCGACCCACTTTTCCTAAGTTTCTTCACCAAAATTTGCATTAAGCCAAAAATGACAAAAATGACAAAATTGTTCCTCTTACCTTAGGAAAAATAATTAGGAAGGGACATTACAGTCCTCCCCTCCCAGATGTTGCTTGTCCCCAAGCAACTGCAAAGCTGGATGCTGCAAGATCTATTCACTTTCCCATGTAGCATCCTCCTCCGACAAATCCTTCTATTTGACCAAGTGCTCCTTGATCACCCTGTTCCTCAACCTCCTCTCCCGGGTCTCCAATATGAACTCAGGGGTCAAAACCAAGTGCCCCTCATCATTCAAGGGAGGCAACTCAATTGTTGTTGTAACTTGTTGCCCCAACGCCTTTTTTAGGCATGATACGTGGAACACGTTATGGATCCGGCTCTCTGAAGGTAGCTCCAACTCATAAGCCACCTCTCCAACCCTCATGACCACCTTATACAGACCATAAAATTGAGGTCAAATTTTTTATGCCCCTTTCTTCTTAAGTGAATATTGTCTATATGGCTGCAAGCATAGGTAGACCATGTTCGCTAGCTCAAACTGTCTCTCCACTTTGTGCTTATCAGCATACATCTTTTGTTGATTTTGAGCCAATTGCAAGTTATTCTTGAGAGCTCGGAGAATCTGTTGGCTCTCTTGAAACTAATCCTTTGCCCCTAGGGTCCTGCTATCTCCAAACACCATGTCAGAAAAGAAGATTGCATCATATCTATAAATTACTTGGAAAGGAGACATACCGATCAACATATGATAAGTGGTACTGTAGCAAAACTCTCCTAGATGAAGCCATTTGATCCATGCTCTCTTTTGGCCCATCACATAGTTGTGTAGGTACCCCTCCAACCACTTGTTCACGATCTCGGTTTGCCCATCTGTCTAGGGGTGATAACTAATGTTGGGTGTATGTTATGTCCCCGTCAGTTGGAACAACTCCTACCAGAAATCCCCCATAAACATGTTGTCCCTGTCACTAAAGATGGCCTTGGGGAGACCATTTAATTGAAAGACCTACCGAAAGAATAACTCGTCCACCTATGAGGTTGAAGATCTCAATGAGATGGCGAAGAAATGGGAAAACTTGGTCAACCTGTTGACCACCACATAAATGCAGTCTCACCCCTACGCGACTGGGAGTCCTGTGATAAAGTCCATGGACACACTCTCCCACTTCCTCTCTAGAATGGGAAGCGACTACAATAAACCGGCGGGATGTGACAACTCCACCTTGTTCCTCTGACAATCTATGCACTCCCACACGTGCCTCAACACATCTCCCTTGAGCCCCTACCATGAAAATCTCTCTCTAATAGCACGATATGTCTTGAGGAAGCCTGGGTGTCCTGCTAGGGGGAATTGTGAGATGCCTGCAAAATCCTCTCCTTAAGCTGAGATCCTGGCACCAAATATATATTGACTTTGTAGTAGATCATGTCATCCATCATCCGGAATTCGTCATCCCTTTCGGTGCCATCCAAAAACTCACAATCCAAAATCTCACAAGTTTGTTTGTTTTTGGAGTACTCAACCAAAAATTAAGCCTTCCAGTGATGTATAAGGTCCATAATTGGGCCTCCTAGAGAGGGAATCTTCCACTGTGAAAATTCAGCTAACCCTGAATCCTACTGCAACAACTGATTAAGTTTCTTATATTTGTTAAATGAAATGAACAAATTATTTATTGTATTCTACGGTAAATATTGAAACCAATACACTGCAGCTTCATAAATAAAATATTGTGGAAGAAAATAATACTAGAAGAATAGATGCACACACACAAAAATACACAGTTATTTTTGGACCAATGTCCCAAGAAAAATCCAACTCGAGAAAACCAGTGCAGCAGTTGAGGGTTTTATTATTATGCAATAGTAAATCTGAGTACAAAACTATGGATGCTCAAATCTAGAAATCCATACAGAGAAATGACTAACAATAAGTCTAGTGAGAAAAATCTCACTCCCACTGGCGATCTGACACTAACCTTGGATCGAGATGAGTTGCTCTCTGCTGCCTCTGCGTAGTCCCCGCGTCAGCTTACGCAGTATTGCGTCCCACAATTTGGAACTGTTTCTCTCTTGCTATCTGATCAGTTGTTGTCTAGAAGATGGACTTTCCTATCCTCCAGGTTCCCACTCTGGCTTCTAGCACTTAATCATTGCTTCTCCCCAGCAAAATACGGATTCCCCTTTGAAGCAGTGCATTGCCTCTATGTAGCTATGCACTGCCTCTCTGCAATGTACTCACTAGAACAGGAAAATCTTCCTCCACCCTTACTATCCCTGACCCTCTCTCAGTGCTTCGAGCTCACTAGCTCTCTCTCTAGCAACTCAGTGTTGATACGATGGAGTTTGATCTGCTAGTAAATTTGAACTACATGGTGGCTCAAGTGTGTTCTCCAAACCCCATCAAATTTCTTCTTATAATCTCTGATTGATACATCAACGACCCAAATTAAAACATAATTGATGGCTAAGATTAACTAGAAATCGATCCATGTCTTCTTCTAGAAGATTCTCACCATGACTTAATTAATACCCTTTAATTAATCATATTTCCTAAGTTTAGACTTAGGAAACTTAAAAAAAATGATTAATTATTTTAATTAAATCGTCTCTAGGTGGAATTTCCAAAACTGATTTATGGGTTTTGGAGAATAGATATATTCTAGCCTCTCCACCAAATTTCGTGGCTGGAACACATCCAATGCTACAAAAACTAACAACCACCATGTTATGCTTGCCTTTCACATTCGATCTCAAAATTGTAAGCCTGAAGCTTACTCACCCATTTCTGTTGTCTCTCCTCTAATGATTGTTGCTCTAAGAAGAACCGGAGACTATTGTGATCAGTCTTTACCTTGAACCAATTTCCCACCAAATACTGGTTGAATTTGGCAGTGGAAGCATCATGGTCTAGATCTCATTTTCATACACCAAGTACAACTGCTCATGGGTAGAAGCTTCCTACTCTCGAATGCAATAGGATGACCTCCTTGTGTCAGTACGACCCTGTTGGGTCTCCAAAATGTCATCCACTTTCACCTTCATTCCATCATTTTACCCTCATTCAGTAACTCTATAGCCCCATAACTTTACATTAAATGTTAGGAAATTAATATATTTTCATATATATCTAAAAGTTTTATGAGTTTTGTGATATTGTAGGCCTACTTGGAGATTCTAGAAGGGTCCTACTTGGCCATCCAACCACAAATTCGAATTTCAAATTCCAACTCATGAAGATTTGTGGGGTAATTATAGAAGATGTGGATCATTAACTGTGCACATTGAAAGGAGAAGAATCATGGATAAGAGGATTTGTATCTTACTTTTTAGGTGATTGGTTATAACCACAAAGAGATAAATGTGGATTTAGGAGAGATCTAAGGATCTATATTAATTGAATGATTATCTTCAATTTTTGTATAAATAGGAGTGCACCCTTCATACAAAGGGTTGTTAGTTGTTACATGTAAGTTAGAAGTTTTAAGTGTTAGTGTTAGTTGCTAGTTGCTAGTTGGAGGTTCCAATTTCTAGATGTAATTTGTAAAGAGAGGATAAAGAATTCTTGTGATATCTTGTAACTTCACTTTTATGAAATACATACTACCACTTTGATCTTCAAGATGTGATAGTTGATTCAGTGTGCTTGTTGAGGGATGGAGGGCCCCCATCAACCACGGTTTCAACATCTTTGTACATATTGGTAACATAGTGTAGTTGTTTTATTTAATTTCTTTTCATGCAAGTGTGATTTTACTTTCACCAAGTGTGATTTCATTTCGGTAAGTGTGATTTACTTTCCAGCAGGTGTGATTTCAATTATGAAAGTGTGGTGTGATTTCAATTATTTCAATTTGGCAAGTGTGATTTCAATTTCAAGCATGTGTGATTCCCTTTATGCAAGTGTTATTTCAATTTCTTTATATTTGGTTTGGTTCGATTCGAATTAGATTGATTTAATTTGTTTTGTAATTAGTTTTAATTTCATTAAATTAATCTAATCTGAAAAATAACCATCTAGTACATATAGTACGAGTATACCTCATCGGTTTATGAAACCTCGGGTTGACAAATTAAATGACATGGATTTAACTTACAATTAAATCACCCAACAAGCCCCAACTCCCTCACTGGAACCATCACACCCTAGCACAAAGGACCTTGTGAAGTCCGGTAAAGCTAAGACGGGACAACTGCTCACAACCCTCTTAAGGCACTCAAAGGCCTCCTCCACCACCTATGTCCACTCAAAAGCTTCCCTTTTTGTCAAATCGGTGAGGGGTGCTGCAAGTTGTGGGAATCCCCTCACAAATCTCCTATAATATGTGAAAATTCCCAGAAACCCCCTCAACTTTGTCACATTCCTGGTTGTAGGCCAATCCAGTATGGCTCTGATATTCTCTTGGTGTACCTTTATTCCATCCTACCCAATCACATGCCCAAGGTACAACATCTTTGTTAGTCCAAATTCACATTTGGACATCTTTGCGTACAACTGTTGCTCCTCAAGTATGCGAAGTAATACCTCCAAGTTCTAAAATTGTTCCTCCCAAGTCCGACTATAAATGAGTATGTCACCGAAGAAAACAACGAAAAAACACCTCAACTACCCACGAAAGACGTGGTTCATGCGGGACTGGAATGTAACCAGAGCGTTGGTTATCCCAAAGGGCAACACCAAGAACTCGAAATGTCCAGAGTGGCAATGGAAGGAAATCTTTGGGATGTCATGTTCCCTTACCTAGATCTGATGATATCCCGAGCGCAGATCTATCTTAGAGAAGTATTTTTCCCCTCTAAGCTCATCCATCAGATTGTCAATGCATGGAATGGGATATATGTTCTTCAATGTTTTCTTGTAAAGGTCCCTGTAGTCAATACACATGCATAATGTCCCATCCTTCTTCACCATGGAAGAAGTGAAGGGACTCGAACTCGGCCTGATGTGACCCAACCTGAGCAGCTCCTGCATGGCCCTCTCTATCTCATCCTTATAGGAATTTGGGTGCCTATACGGTGTGGTGATTACTGCATTCACTCCATCCTCCAACACAATGGTGTGCTCAAACCCACGATTTGGTGGTCTGCCTAGTGGGATCTCCACAAAAAACCCATGGTGCCTCTCCAGCAAGGCCAATATGTCTAGATGCATAGGTTGTTTTGAAGCCCCCATCTCCAAGATCCTCAACTAAACTTCCCACTCTATGTATCCATGTTGTAGATCTTCCTCCATCCGGTGAGTCGAAACTGTCTGTGGTGGTAAGAGTGCTTTCCCCTCAATAACACCAACTTCCCATCTAGCCCCAAAAATTCCATCTCCATCTTCTTCCAATCAGTGGTGACCCTCCCCAATGAGTACAACCACTAGACACCCAACACCACATTGGTGTTTGGGACATCCACTACAAAAATATGATTAGTGAGAGAGTAGTTCCCCATCCTTGCAATTAGCCAGTAACATACTTCATGCACTTCATGGTCCGTTCTCCTAGAACCACCATGGAGAACCCCCCAAATGTCTCTGCGTGGATGCCCCTACACTCCACCATATGAGCATCAATAAAGTTGTGGTGGCCGCACTATCCACTAGGAATGACACTCGTTGCCCCTGTATTGTCCCCCTAATCCTGAGTCTCAAGTACTTAGCACTCCCTAAAGTGAAGCGAGGACTCCCCCGGATGGGGAAAATGGTCGTCCTATCGGTGATGGTGGTGGTGGCCCTCCTAATGTTTGTCCTTCCTCCTCTCCCTGCTCGGATCCCATCTTGGCCTCCTCATCTGGCTCACTGTCTGAATACACCTTAATGAAATTGGCCTTGCCCTTGGAGCACTCTCGCCTCGGTGCCCAAGGTTCCTGGCACGTGAAGCACAAACTCCTCCTCCAAAGGTCTCTCTAGGTCTCATTATCCAATTGGCCACGTCCACCATCCCTCTGTGGTGGCCTGGTGTCTCAGTTCCCTTGTGGTGGTGTGGGTCTAGGGGGAACAAAAACCCGGGTCTTAGGCATTGTGTCAATCATATCCCGGGTCCTAAAGATGGCATCTGGAAGTGACATGGGTTTGTAATCCCTCACACAATCACACAAAGGCTCGGCAATCTCCTCCACAAATAACATGATCAGTTAGGCCTTTGATATGTCTATCACCATCACTACTAGTCTTTGGAACTCCGTAATGTAAGCCTCTATGCTGCTAGTGTGCCTCAAATGGACTAACTCCCTGAAATGAAACTCCAGGTCTTTCCTCTCAAACCTCTCCAGCAACCTCCAGGTGAACTCTGTGTAAGTGGTGATATGGATGTGTCCTAATGTGATTAGCCCATGATACCACCACTCTTAGGCATCCCCCTCCAAGTGAAGTGTAGAAAATCGTATAGCATCAGCTTCCCGCATGGGGTTTAGGTGGAAATATGTGTCTAGCTTTTGTATCCATACCCTAGCTGAACTCTTTGTCAACCCATCAAAGTTCGGAAGTGCAACCTTCCCCGCTAAATTCTGCGCATCTTGGTTGGATGTTCCCCCTCTGTAGTGGGCTCCAGCCCCTATAGTGAACCTCTCCTTGAGGTGAATGTACTCCCCAAAAGACATCACCTGCTTAATCTAGGCATCCAACCCCTCATACTCATCAATACCAAATGCAACTGAGTGTACCAAATCTACAACCGGGTATGGCTCCTTCTCTGACTCGTCCTCCTCCACAAAATGATGTAAAGTAGGACGGTCAGCATGCCCATGCTAGGGATAATGTGGGGGATGATAAGTACGGTTGCCCCCTCCTTCTTTGGAACCCCCATAACTTTGAGGCTATCCATCTAGCCTTCCACCCATCTGCATCTCCATCACATGCTGCATCATGTCCATCATGATTTTCCCTTGTCTCAACATTTGTTGATTAGTCCTCAGCAGCTCCTCCAAAACTTAGTTCTAACCCATTGGCCTGGACTGCTCATTATGCTCCTAATTTTCCATCCCTCCTCTATGGTTCTCCACCTCAGTGTCTGAAAATGGGTCTTGGCCTTCGTCTCTACCTCGACCCTTGATTTTGCCTATACCATTGCCTCTCTGGAAGACTACACCTTGATATCTAGTTGGAATCACCTGCTCCTGTTCCCCACCATGGCTAAGAACATGCTATGATACCACTGTAATATTCCTAATGGAAATTTTGCAGTGATAACAAAGACATGCAATGATTTGAAAACAAAAATTTGCTCAGTAAACACACATATAATAGAAATTTTTCCTCAAACACCAACCTAGCCAAATTTATTAACTATAATAGCTGGAGTACAATAGAAGATGGAAGAGGTGCACCTGGGCTTGCACAAGGCAAGCTACAAGCCTCAGGTGATCAATACAAAAATGCTCAACTATTGTAGAAGTGTTTCTCTCCATAAAACTGTGTTGGCCCTATGTTTCTTCATTGATGGCTGACTTCATGCTCTAATTTACCCCCTCAAAACTACCTAGAAAATTCTGTAAAATTAGGGGTGTACTCCTTGCCAAAAACCCAGAAAGGGTTTTCCCTAGTTTTGACCCTCCAAATTTGGCCTCCCATAGCTTGGCCCTCCTCCAAAACCAAAAATCTGCACCTGTAGTTGGAACTGTTGTTTCTTGCTCCCAAAATGATAGGAAACCCTGCCAAGTAATCCTGCAATCAAAATCCCAGCAACCTAACTCCTCAATCCTCCGGCCAAGGCTCCCTCTACACATCCCACACCAAAGACTGCGTAGTCCTGTAAGAGATGACGCAGTCCCTTGAGCCCATAATTCGATCTGAGTATTAGGCTCCTTCTCCTACTGAAGATTCACTCCTCTATGCTAGAAATTGGTCAAGGACTACTTCGGCAACACTTCTCACCCAATTCCCAGAACGTCTATTCCACCAAGACAGTGTGGCTTCTTCTATTGTGTCCTTGTTGAACCAAGACAATGTAATTCCATGTGGAGTATGTCTCTCTCTATTTCAAAATAAAAAGGAATACCTCCCTAGGGTGGCACTGGAGGTCCACCGAAGAAAATGGTTAGCTTCACTCCTTGGGAAGCTCTTGTGCTAAGTAGCACATTGTAACTCAGCTTAACAACCAAAGTAACAATGAATTCTCAAATTATCAAAAGGCCCCAAATGCTACTCCTCTTCTCCTCTTTATGCTTGCTTTCCTTGAGTCTCATGTGGGTCTCATCATTAATTTTGACCTCACTTAGGAAAATTGAATTTCCTTCCAAGGGGTGCATATTATTTGTGGGTGAGTTGTCCCCACATTCCACTAAGATGCACATCGACCCACTATTTCCTGAGTTTCTTCACCAACATTTGCATTAAGCCAAAATTGACAAAATTGTTCCTCTTACCTTAGAAAAAATAATTAGGAAGGGACATTACAAATGTCTATTTGTACAACAACTAGAATATGTAAAGGTTGTAGTCGACTTGGAGTTTTCACTATTTCTCTCTTGTGTCATTTGCAATTATCACAATTAACCACAAAAGTGTGGATGTCCTTTTTCATGTCTACCCAAAATAATGAACTTTTGATCTGTTCATATGTTTAATACCGCTAGAATGACGTGTTGTTGGTGATGTGCAGAGTTTAGATATCATAATTGCTTTAAAATTGGATTACTTGATCAATTACAAACACCCTTTATAGCAGATTTCATCATTGTTCTAAGTGTATTATGGAGATACATTATAATCATGTTGAAGTTGCTTAATCACATTGGCAATATTTCGATCGATGAACCAATCATTATGAACTTCATTCACCCAATCGGCTAGAATGAAAGACTATGAAAAGAGAAACCTTTCCTCTTCATATTTTCTAGAGAGAGCATGAATTACCACATTCTCCTTACATTTCTTGTAAATGATATCATAATGATAGTCTAACATTTTGGTAACCCATTTCTATTGTTCAAGGGATGAAATCCTTTGGTCCGAAAAGTATTTGAGGTTGTGATGATTAATTTTAATCTATAAATAATGCTCAAGCAAGGATGGACACCAACCATTTGGAAAATGGACAACATTTATTTTTCATAGGTAGATTTTCCCAAGTGTCCATCGTAACATCGTTTACTGGTAAAGGCCAATGGTTTGCCATATTGTATTAGAATTACATCTACTTCTTTTTCCCAAAGCATCATATTCCAGAACAAAAATCTTAGTGGAGTGAGACAGAGCAAGTAACAAGTTTGTACACATAGCATCTTTCATATCTTGGAAGGCTTGATAACTATCCTTGCACCATCCTTATTCAAAATACATCCCAAATATTTTAACTTTGGGGACACTAAAAGCATACTTGGACCTCTTGAGAAATAGTTATTGATGAGAAAGGAGTTGTAAGACTTTGTCTACATCAACCTACCAAGTTTTGTTGTAGATTAGAATGTCATCAAAAAATACAAGGACAAAATGATGTAGAAAGGGTTGAAATATATGAATCATGAGACTTGAGAAGGTGTAAAGTACATTACAAACATCAAAGGGCATCAACAAGAAATCATAATGGCCTTCATGAGTGTGAAAAACAATGTTTGGAATATCAACCTCTTTCATACAAATTTGGTGATAACTTGAATGGAGATCAAGTTTAGTAAAAATTTGAGCACACTTAAGTTTATCTAAAAGATCATTAATTATTGGATTGCAAACGTATCCTTGATGGTGATTCTACTTGTAACACAAAAATCAAGACATGTGCCAAGTGCATTTTTTTAGTACCATGACATTAGGGGATATATAAGCAATTGTACTAGGGAGGATGACATATGTAGTTAACAATTCTTGAATGGTTTTTTTAATTTCATTTTTCTGAGCAAATGGATCGTGTTAAGGGTAAACATTGGGTGGGAGGCTAGTAGCTATGAGTGGAATGGAATGATCATGGGAAGCACAGAGGGTGGGAGGCCTTGAGGTATTTCAAAACGAGTGGTGTTTGGTTAAGCGAAACTACAAGTCGGGATGAATGGTTTGGTAAGGGGTCTAAAAGGCTTGAATAACATGGAATTAGGTGATAATCCCATAATGGCCCTTTTTAAGGAGTTTTACCATGTATTGTAGCTAAAGGTATTAAGAAAACTTGTGGTTACTCCTTGTAAAGTGTAGTAATGCCCTGTTTGTTGGAAGCTCATGTATAACTCCTTGAAATCTCTAGTGATGTGGTCTAATGTACATAACCATTGAACACCTAAAGTAATGTAACCACCAATTTCATTGGGAAACATATGAAATTTCAAAGAATAATCAACAATAGGAAAACATTTTTACCATAATCCCCACATTTCATGGAAATGCCATTAGTAATCATGATCTAAAAATTTTCCACGACATGGATATAGCACTGTGTTGCTTGGGTGACTCAACATTAAATATAGTTATGGGTGCTAGTGCTATCAATTAGGATATTGAATTTAAGATCATTAGGGGAATTTTGAGTAAAAAATGGGCCTCAAAACAAAATAATGTACTGACAAAATCAACTTTAAAAGAACCAATAAGTTTTAAGATGATGATGCCATCCAAGGGGTAAATATTTTTTGAGGAAAAAGAAGAATTTTTTTTTAATTGTATTTTTGGCTTATGTATTTATAAGTTTGCTCAAATTTCAAGTGTAGGCACCTATTGGATGTGGAATTTAATTCCACATCCAACAAGTACCCATTATGCATACTTTAAAAATCCCCTAACGGCTTGATGTAGTCAATCAATTAAGTTTATTGGAGGCGAAAATACCAGTTAGGACATGTAGAGGAATTTTGGGTGCCACATCTAATTGATCAAAGGAAGAAAGGTCATCAGCTAGTTGAGGTAGAAGTTCTTGAGGGAGGGCATCATGATTATCTTTTGAAATGTCCTTACAAATGGCCCTTAAAAATTTTGGCTCCTTAAATTGTGTCTAGGAAATATTATTTATCATAATTGTAGAAAACTTGGAATTTTAGTTGACATTCTTCCATTTAATCCTAGGTTAATTTATGGATCTTGAGAGGAGAGGAAAAAGAGGAATTGGTGAGACAAGTGAAAGGTTTTATATATGGTTTTATTTCAATCCTATAGGTACTCAATCATTTAATTCATCAACCTGGGTTATATTTACTCTAGTGAGACACACACATTGTTTGGGAAAGATGTAGGTACTTGTATTGACTGATAAGATGATATCTATTCCAATTTCAAATTCATATACTAAAGGAAATGAGAAGCAATTAAATTTGAGAGAAAATAAAGCGGAATACTTAGAAATAAAAATAATTCCTAAACTTTGAGTCCAAATTGATGGTTCTATTTTGGATTCAAGCATGTAATTGATCACATACATTAACCCAACTCTGAAACTGGACTTAAATTTGAATTAATTATAATCGAAGAGTGAAGGATTCTACTACAAAAACCTTATTATTACTTATGTTGCTTATGTAATCAAAATTAAAACTAAGAAAATGCATAGGAGAACACTCTTTCACATGAACAAATATTTGAACAGTTATAGTAGTAATCCTACAATACATTACAATTTAACAATAATTACAATCACATAATGAAGACTTGAATCAACATACTATATAATTGGAAGTGTAGCTCCTTAGAGTGGGCTCTTGCTCTAGGGGAGTGGTCATTTTTTATCCTGGCGATCAAAAGGAGGATATGGATCAATGGAGTCTAGGCCACCTAACTAGCAATATGGAAAAGGCTATGCCTTTCCTCAAGGCTTAAATATTGCTCAAACTAAAGGAACTGAACAATTCACTATAATTGGGGATTCACAGAATATTATAAGGGCTTTTTTCATGGATCGTAGGCCCAAGGATGTGCAATTGGTTGTTTTTTTGTTTTGAATCTGAGGATTGATGACTAAATTTTAGTCAATTTCATTGTTTCATGCTATCAGAAGATTCAATAAAGAGGCTAGCTTGGCTAACCAAGCTTGCAAAAGGGGGGTGGGGTATTTATGTTTGAACTCTCACCTTAGTAGTGAATCTCTCCAATGAAAAATCCCATGGTAAATATTTAGAGCTTCAGACTCGTTAGGGCTTGGTTTGATCGTGACAAAGTGTTTCTGTCTAGGTGCTGGATTGAGTGTTATGTTTTGTGGGGTTTCTTTTAGTTGGTGTCTCCTGGGGAATTTCGTGGATTTCCATTAATTTTTGTTGGGATTTCCATTTGAAGGTAGTCTTTGGTCTCTGCCCTTTGTTTGTGAAGTTCTTGTTGTGCTTGTATGTTCTCCAAGTAGCATTGTGGGATTGGGCTCTCGAGTTCGAGTGGAATGATTTGAATTCATCATTTTTTGTCAAGAGCTTCACCATTCTGTTGGGGCTCAGAAATTTTTTCTATGGCTAGTTTTTTATTATTATTCTATAATCATGGTATAATAGTGGTAGG
This sequence comes from Pinus tabuliformis, assembly GCA_031772625.1. NCBI lineage: Eukaryota > Viridiplantae > Streptophyta > Pinopsida > Pinales > Pinaceae > Pinus > Pinus tabuliformis. Next base: position 1,702,212,545 of record CM062817.1, on the reverse strand, counting down.
ATTATGGATTTTGAACAATAGTGTGGGCTTGGGCTCATTGGGTTGGGTGGAATGAATTGTTGGTTTTTTCTTGGTGTTTCGTGTCCTCTTTGAATTCTGTCGTTTCTTGTTTGTTGCTTTTTGTTTGTGTTGGATACTGCAATGTTGGACTTGAATACTTCCATTGTTTGGTCTTGGATCCTATCTCTGTTGCTTGTAGTGTTAAATAATTGTTAAGCTCTCCTGCTCGGGACTTTGAGGGCATTGTTATGGAACTGGAAAATATGTTTGAAAACCTGAAGGGTGACAAGGAAATTGATTGGGAGAAGCTTTGTAAGCAACTGAAGAGGTTAAGTGCTTTGGAAACGACCTTGGATGATGTTAAATAAAGTATCTAGGCTAAGATAATGATCCAGATATCCTAAGTTCATAAAAAAAGAACAATCATTTGTGGCTTTAGCAAGCACCTATGTAGGCAAGTCAAACCCGACTCATGGACCAGACAAGGGAAAAAGTCAGGACTGATTTTGTTAACTATAAAATGCATGTACCTCAATTTTTTTTTATCAGGCACATTTTGGAAAAAAATTGCGTATATATATATAGAATTCTAGTATCAGCTGAAATAAGGACTAAGACTATCTGGTTTCAGTTTTCATGGAGAAGCTTATAGCTCCCATGCTTCATCCTCAATCCAACAAATATACTATTTCGGTTAAAAAAATAGTATTCACAATAACAAGGGAAAATTTTAAGGATGGAAAATTATCTTAAAGTGTAGAAACCTTGCCAAACTTACTAGTCTCCAATATGAAAATTGTAAAATGATTTGTGATATTTTTGTAAAAATATTCAATTTTCTAATGATTTTATATAGTTTAAATATAAAATTTGGTGATTGTTAGATAAAATAATTATATCCTATAAATCTGGGTGAATCATTTATTGAAAAAAATGGAAATTGGCCAAAAAAAAAAATTAACCATGTAAAATTAGCCCATCTGTGGAATTTATCCCCTAAAATTTTCCCTAACAATAATCTTGTAACTTAAGGCTTGGCCTTAAAAATGAAGCCCTGTGAATTATTACCACTTCTTCCTTTGTATTTAGATGTGATTATTGTTGTTGTTGTTTGAATTAGTCATTTTAATAGCTAACAATTTTTATTGTGATCACTCAAGAACATTACTTTATTGTATAGAAGGAGAAATCCTCCTATTGTATTAGTAAAATTGTTTTGATTAGCACTCTTATTTCTGCCCCCAAGAGGAAATTATGATCCAAATAATGGTGGAAGATACCTCCAATATCATTTTATTCCATCTAAAACCCTTGGCTTGTGCATGCAATTAGAGGATATAACAACCATTCACTACTTTGAATTCATTTATGATGAACTTATACCTTTGTGAAATATTTCCAAAATTGACATTCGCAAAAAGGTATTTGTTGTAATATGAATGGTTAGGATATTGGGATAAAAATAATGATGGTGACAGGTAGTATTGTTGTTCATATAGAAATCCCTCTTGTGGACAAGAGCGATCTACCTAGATCTGACACTCAGATCTAGAACAAAGTAAATAGGAATAGAAAACTTTATTAGATCTATAATGATCAAATCATAGATGAACAACAATGACATGAGTGATTTGTACCCTGTTAATCAACATTTGTTCTTGCTAGTTGCTTGTAATCTTTAGCTTTCATCTTTTTCTTTAGTCTTCACGAAGAAGAGACCTACAAATAGCACAAACAAATAAGAGATAAAATCACATTTATATAAATATTATTTGAAAAATACCTATACATATGATCACGAAGATATGTAATGAAAACCATCAAATGTAGACAATATTTATGGGAAAGAAATGTATAATTGTATTAATCATAAAATAAGCAGCTACAACTTGAGCCTTGATGTTGTAGGTCCCTTTCCAACTATCCTTCATTCCAATTCCTTTCCTTCAAAAATATTTTGATCAAAAGGTTGGTATTTTAGGAGAGTTTCACCAAGCCAAGAGCTTTCTTAAGTTTTCTAACTAATCATCTCAATGGGAGATGGTTGTACTTGTAGGCTTTGGAAAGGATAAGAGGAGGATAAGGGATGGAGGTTGAGGTCCAAAAAGTTAGGGATGTGAGTCATATCCACACTCCATGAAGGAGATGTCATCCATGAGGCTTCTATTCTAAAAGCTTCTCATACATTTTATTTTTATCTTTGTTAAAACAATGTCGCACCCCGTGAACTAAAAAACTATGACACTGTCACACCTTAATAGTTATGTAACCTGCGATAATGAGATATGTCGCAGGTTGTTAGTGCTCAACATGCGACATCCTCTTGAATTAGGTTTTTTAAGGTATTTTTACAATATTTTTATCTTCCACGGAAGGGATTTTCTTCCATCTTCTTCGGGGATTAATGGAAATGATACTTCAGATAACGAAGGATAAGGGTACAACATCAATTGTCATGAATGCAGCAAAACTATGTGGAACAAAATGCCCCCTAAATTATGAAGTCATAGAAGGAGTGATGACTTCAGTATTTTATCATGCAAAGGCATTGAAAAAATGGATCAATTAGTCAGAAACCTACCAATAATAATCAAGGAGTTACAGTACAATAATATCATATGATCATCTATGAGGTAGGAATTCCCATACTTTGAATACAAATGACTCAAAGAATAGGTATGGATATGAAAAGATCCATGTCAAATAAGGAGGTTCATGGCCACCAGCATACATCATGGATCCATTCTCGTGTGACTCAATATGAACAGAGCCACAAGATATACATTGTGGATCTATGCTACAATCATAAATACTCAAAAAACTCCACCACAACATGGATGTAAAAGAAAAGATCTAGGGTCTTCATCTCTATCTTGCCATAGTACGAATCTAACCATGTGAAATAATGTGTTGAGGTCGAACATGGTAGAAATCTTTTGATTACCAATCAATGATTAAAACTGTTAACATACGCGGAAGGAACAACCAATAATGACAATGGCCCTTAAGGTACTCAAGTACATCATATGGAGTGTGAATAAATGATTTGGATTTGAACACTCATAGAATCAATCAATCGAAGTTTAGTGATGTAAACCTATCTTTGAAGGCAAGGAAACTTTCCATTAAGTCATTCAAGCTCCAAAGTATTGAATGGTTTCTAAATCAACTTCCCATATAATATGTTGAAGTCAATAGGAAGTGATTTGTTGCAGGAGAGCCTTAATGTATTCCCCATCAACGACACGAAACAAGTATAAAGATGTGAAGTAGAATAGAGCACAAAGTAATTGATGACTGACCATGGATAGTCGACATGATAGAAGACTTCAAGGACTATAAAAATTATCTAACTCGGGTATGAATGATGCGATAGAAGGCTTAGGAACCATAATCATATTGAAATTCTCTTGAACATATCAACGACACGACAATTTTCTTGGGAGCACTAACTCAAAAAGTGGATCATAGACTAAAGTATAAGACATTTCAAAGGGGTATGATCAACGAGAGACAAATGGATTTCTCAACCTTGACACAAGGCGAGAAAGGGTGTCATTTTCAAGAGAGAATTGTTGTCATACAAAGGATATACATATTCCCTTCCCAAATTTCCCCCACTATTTCTGGCAAGTACCTCTTTATTTTTATGTGAGCTTAAGGAGGATCACATATGTTTGAAGTATAAGCTTATCCTTCATACAAGTTCTTCAGAGTATTTTTAATGAACCCAGGAAGGAGTGGGTAGGTCCCAATTTACCGATAGGTCCTTCATTGTTTAAGTTTTACGAGTCTAATGAAGGCACAACTTGATGTATTTTCATTTTTAGAGAGTTTGAAAAGAAATGAAAATAAAATTACAAGATGTCATTTTTCATTTAAATATAACAAGTCCGAAATGAATATAAAAGATAACTCGATCGGTTCTTTAAATGTAAAATTTAACAAGCCCAAAGAAATTAAAGCTTGGTATTTTTCATAATTAGGGAGTCTGAAAAGAACATAAAGAAGACTCCAAGGGTGTTATTTTGGTAAATTTAGTCTTCTAGGTCTGAAAAAGGATAAAACAATACAAAGCATAACTCTTCTAGCCATGATTGACTAGAGTATTCATTTTTCATGATAATTCTACTCAGTTCGAAAAAGGGTTAAACTTATACCAAATATATTTCCTTTCAAATCCTTTAATGAGCGTGAAAGGAAACAAGATCATTCGACGATATTTTCATGTTTAGGGAGTATAAAAGGAGCTTAAAGGGAACTCCTCAAAGTTCCTATTTTCGTAAAGTTTTAACCAGCCTGAAAAATTGATAAGAAGGGATTCGATCCAGCCAGAGAGTCTAATTCCCTGTGGCTACCTTGTTATATCAATACGGCAAGTATACTCAATAACTTATTCTCATGGATTTATGAGCATGAGAAGGAACAAAGACTAAGCTCGGGATATATTTCATTTTTACACAAGCTTGAAACAAAGAAAAAGTAATTCTTGAGATAGTTTTCATTTTTACAAAAGCTTGAAAAGAGAATACTCAAAGGTTGGTTTCATTTTTACACGAACTTGAAATAGAGGAAAAAATTATGCTCGAAAGTTAGTTTCATTTTTACGCGATCTTGAAACAAAGAAAAACTATGCTTGAAGGTCGGTTTCATTTTTACATGAGCTTGAAATAGAGAAATAACTATGCTCAAAGATTGGTACTGTGCCCCCAGCATAATGACATAGGTTAGTGGCTTCACTCCAGCATGACAGCTGGAGACATGCCCCCCAAGCTTCATTTGGTCCACTAACTCTTATTATGCACCCAAGAGGAATCTTAGTTATTGTTGAACCTCAGAATTGCTTCTTTTTTACAACTCTTTTTCACTCCATTCCTCCCTTTTTAACCTTCATAACTACAATTTGGGTATTAGTTTACAAGGTTGATAGCATAGCAGGTATATAATCATCTCCTATTTCATAAATATCATTTGTCTTTATTATTTAACTTAATATCTACATGAGCTACTAAATTACAACAATTTTCTAGTTGATTTATGTTTCTGCAACTGAATCCAAGGTTCGATAGGTTGCAGAGCTTCAGCCAAGAAACGGAGCATATGGGTAGTTAGCAATTAGTTGGGACAACGATTTGTTCCTATTTGCAAAATTTGGATAGATAAAGAAGGCACTCTAATAGCTTGGTCAAAGGATAAGTCAACCACCGTAGAAGGTGAATCAAGTGAGCGAGATGTAGATTTTTTGTCTCATGATTTGCTGCGTTGATAGCAAATCATGAGCAGATCACGATATCTTATCTTTTATAGTTAATTATAGCTAATGTCGATTAGCATAGGCATAATTCTTTGAAACATTTATTGCGTAAGGGTTTTATAAATATGCCTCTCAGAATAACTGGGACAGACTTGAATTTTATTTGTAAAAACTATGTTTTGCTATACAAACTCTATTTCGTTCCATTTTCTTGTTGTGCGATCTCAATGTGTGGTTGATCATCTCGTGAAAGTGTTATAGTGCTACCTGCTTCTTGTAGGAGGGCTCCCTCGAGATAGTAAGGTTTTCTTTTTGTTTACAATTAGCAATTCATTTTATGTAACCTGTAGATTTCTATCAGTTTGTTTAATGATTTAAGTTTTGATTGCTAGATAGAGGTTTAAGATTGTTTTGCAGATATAATCATTTTATCGTTGAAGAGAAGCGATATTTCTAGTGAACATGGACAGAGTATGAGTTAACATAGATTAGAAGCATAGCTTTACATTGTAGTGATATACATAGGATTTTAATTTGCAGAGCTAAACTTTCTTTTTGTTAAAGTAGATTCATTTATAGTGCGATTTTATTGTAGGTGTAATTTTGTTTATAAGAAAGAGTAATTTCATTTGAATGCAAGTGTGATTTTCATTTAAGAAAGTGTGATTTTACTTATAAGAAAGTGTGATTTTCATTTAAGCAAGTGTGATTTTACTTATAAAAAAGTGTGATTTTCATTTAAGCAAGTGTGATTTTACTTATAAGAAAGTGTGATTTTCATTTAAACAAGTGTGATTTTACATATAAAAAAGTGTGATTTTCATTTAAGCAAGTGTGATTTTACTTATAAGAAAGTGTGATTTTCATTTAAGCAAGTGTGATTTTATTTTAAGTAAGAGAAATAGAATTGGTTCCATTTTCATGAGCAATTTATTTACTTACATAGTTGTAGAGAAACATGTGCATTTCGATATCTCGGATTAAATTAGGAATTGCATGAGTGACAAAGACTCCTAGCACATACAATGCACATACATTTCATCAGTTTACTAGCACCAGTTGATAATTCATGTAAGTAATTTAACATCAATTAAATTACCAAACGTTTTGGCGTCATTGCCGAGGAAGTGTATATAGGAGTCTTTGTTATGAAACCAACTCACAAAAAGAGAGAAAAGAGAGATCCACGCCTTAGAATTCAGCCTCTTCGAGGGGGCAACCTCCTTTACATTACATAAATGAACAATTCTTCGATGATACAAATGACAAAACCTCCTTTCTATATATAGGAGTCTAAGGAGTCACAATATAATCCAGCCGACCTAACAATAATAATATAAAGCAACAAAAATAACAATAGAGAGATTATATGGGGCACAGAAATAATAATATGGGGGTAATAGGGGCACAACAATATAAATAAGGGGTATGACTACAATAGTAATGGGGTAATCACTAGTATTATAGGGACCCAACATGCCCCTCTCCTTCAAAAAAGTGTTGTCCTCAACGCTTGAGTAGTTCTGGATACTTCTGCATAAAATTCTCATCCTCCCATGTGGAATCTTCAGCGGATAAGTTCTTCCACTTGATAAGATACTCTGAAATTGATCGATTTCGTAGCTGTCGAGTTCTTGTTTCTGTGACTGCTTCCGGTTCCAATATAATTTTTCCTTCCTCATCAAGTTCTGGCAATATTGTTTGAATTGGGAGCTGGTCACCTATAACCTTCTTTAAACATGAAACATGGAAAACTGGGTGCAATCGAGAAGCTGCAGGAAGCTCCAATTTGTATGCCATAGTACCAATCTTTTGCAACACCTTGTACGGACCATAATACTTTGGTGATAATTTATTATCCTTCTTAGCTTGCTTTAGGGACATTTTCTTATATGGTTGTAGCCGTAGGAATACCCAATCACCTACATCAAAACTTCTTTCACTGCGATGTTGATCTGCCTGTTGTTTCATTCTATTTTGTGCCAACACCAGGTTATCCTTTAAGAGTTGGAGGACTTGTTGTTGATGTTCGATGTGATGTTCCACTGCCTGAACCTTAGAATTTTCTCTTAAATATGATGTGATGGATGGTGGTTGATACCCATAAAGTGCCATAAATGGGGTCATTTTTGTTGTTGTATGGAAGGAAGTGTTATACCACCATTCAGCCAGAGGCAACCATTTGACCCATTGTGTCTGTTTATTAGATACAAAGCAACAAAGATATCCTTCCAAACATTTGTTTACTATCTCAGTTTGCCCATTAGATTGAGGATGATAAGATGAGCTATGAGCTAACTGAGTACCAAGACAAGAAAATATTTTGTCCAAAAATTTCCAGTGAAAATGGGATCTCTGTCACTTACAATAATCTTTGGGTTTCCATGTAGCTTTTGAACTGTTTCCATAAATGCAGTAGAAACTGTACTGGCTTTACATGGATGTGATAATGCACAAAAGTGTGCATACTTGGTAAGTCTGTCAACTACCACCATGATGACACTCTTTCCCTCAGACTTGGGTAAACCTGTGATGAAATCCATTGAAACCTCCTCCCAACGTTGGCTTGGAATGGATAAAGGTTGTAATAGACCCAGTGTCTTAATTGTTTCAACTTTATTTTGCTGGCAAACCAAACATTCCGCCACAAACTTTTGAATATCTGATTTAAGGCCATCCAAAAAAAATTCCTTCTTAACCCTGTGGTAATTTTTTAAAAATCCTGAGTGCCCTCCTAAGGGAGAAGTGTGCAATTCCATAAGAATCTTTTGTTTTAGCTGGGAATTCTTACAGAGGTATAAGCGATCTTTGTACCATAATGAATCATTTTGCCAGCTAAATGTATCATAAGTACTGGAATCTTGTTGTAGGTTTCGAATAAGTGCCCACACTTCTTCGTCATTCTTCAATTCCTCCCTTGCTTCGTTTATCCAATCTGGTTGGATAATAGAAATGGCACACAACAATGCTTCCACATCCTCATCCTTTCTTGAGAGTGCATCTGCCACCACATTTTGCTTCCCTTTTTTGTAGATGATTTCAAAGTCATAACCCAACATCTTTGTGACCCACTTTTGTTGCTCTTCAGAGGATAATATTTGTTCTAAAAAGTATTTAAGGCTATCATGATCCGTTTTTACCTTGAAGTGTCTTCCCATTAGGTAGGGTCGTCATTTATTAAGTGCATGGAGTATTGCCAACATTTCCTTCTCATAAATAGCTTTGCTTAAAAACTTTCCCTTGATTGGACGACTTTCAAAAGCAATGGGTCTTTCATCTTGCATTAGAACAACACCAATTCCATTTCCTGAAGCATCACATTCCACAATAAAGGTTTTTGTGAAGTCCGGCGTAGCTAAGACCAGTGCTTGGCACATTGCCTCTTTAAGATGTTCAAAGGCCTTTGTTGCTTCCGGAGTCCATGAAAATGAATCTTTCTTCAATAATGTTGTTAGAGGTGTTGCTATTCTCCCATGATTCTTAACAAACTCGCGATAATACCCTGTCAACCCAAGAAATCCTCGCAGATGCTTTATGGATGTGGGGATTTTCCATTCCTTAATGGCTTTAATTTTGCTAGGGTCTACCTTAACTCCTTCATGAGATACAATATGACCCAAATATTCCACCTCCTGGACTCCAAAGAAACACTTGGATCTTTTTGCATATAATTGTTTCTCCGCCAATAGTTGTAGCACCCTGTCAACATGTTCAACATGATCCTTCCAAGACTTGTTGTAGATTAGTATATCATCAAAAAATACTAACACAAATTTTCTAAGGAATGGTTTGAAAATTGAATTCATCAAACCTTGAAATGTTGAAGGTGCATTGGTAAGGCCAAAAGGCATGACCAAAAATTCATAATGACCCTCATGAGTTCTAAATGCTGTTTTCGGAATGTCTTCAATCTTCATTCTGATTTGATGATATCCCGAACGAAGATCCAACTTCGTGAAGTAAATTGATCCATGCAATTCATCCAATAATTCATCAATAACAAGAATGGGGAACTTATCTTTAATAGTGAGCTTGTTGATCTCCCTATAATCCGGACACATGCGCCATGATCCATCCTTCTTGTGCACCAATACTACTGGAGCTGAGAAAGAACTTTGACTTGGTTGAATTATACCAGCCTCTAGCATTTCTGCAACCATACGTTCAATTTCACTTTTTTGGGCATAGGGATATCTGTACGGCCTGATGTTTGGAGGAACACTTCCTGGAATCAGATGAATAGCATGATCATGATCACGCATAGGTGGGAGACCTTTGGGTGTCTCAAATACCTTGGAATGATTGTCCAAGACATTTTGGAGATCTGGAGAAATAGATGATTCCAATGTGGAAACATCTAGTGAACATAATTGTGCAATTACACCTCTTTGCTCCTTTTTAAGAAGCTTAGTCATGCCATTAGAGCTGATTATCTTTCCTGGTTTCCCTGCAATACCCCTTAATTCAACTTCCTTTCCTTCCATAGAAAATATGATGAAAAGTTCTTGAAAATTAAAAGCTATTGTACCCAAGGATTGTAGCCATTGGACTCCTAGTACAACATCAGCACCTCCCATTGGAATGGAAAGCATTGGGCTAGTCAATACATATTCTCCCATGGATAGCTTGATATTATGGCACTTTCCAGAGCAATTTATTGTTCCTCCATTTGAAATCATCACTTGACACTCTGGTGCTAGATATAGGAAGCAATTCAATTCTTTTGCTACCCTACAATGAATAAAATTGTGGGTGCTTCCTAAATCAATCAACACTATTACCTTTTTCTTCTTGATTTGTCCTTCTATCTTGATGGTTTGAGGAGTGGTAATTCCCGCCAATGCATTACAAGATATGGTCGGATTTATTTTTTCTTCATCTAGGCTTTGTTCTTGGAGTATATCTTCTTCTTTTGACCTTTCTTGCTCTGTTTCTTCTTCCTCTTCGCAATCTATGTAGAATAATTTCTTCTCAGCACACTTATGACCTTTAGTGTATTTTCTATCACAACTGTAACAAAGCCCTTTTGCTCTTTTTTCTTCCAATTTTTGTGGTGTCAACCTTATAGGTTGTGGAAGACTAGGGGCAACAACACTTCCGTCTTTATAGTTGTGAGTGGTATGCTTCCTGGTTGCCATAATTTTGCTTTCCATTTTTCTTGCTAACCTGAATGCCTTCTCTAATGAATCAGGTTCCCAAAGGCGAACATCATGTTGGATATTATCCTTTAAAGACCCTATGAACACATCAATCCTATGCTCCTCTGGAATATCTTTTACCCTTATGTTCAATTTTTGGAACTCCTCAATGTGCTCCATTACTGAACCCTTTTGTTTGAGACTTATCAATTGGCTAAAAAAAGTGTTGCTTTTTGTATCTTCATAATGTGCTATCAATTCTTCCGTAAAAATTGCCCATGCGATAAATTGTTTACGGGAGCAAAGCCATTGATACCATACAAACTGATTTGGTTCCAAATATACAGTTGCCATACGTACCTTTTGTGCGTTTTGCACATTATTGAGATCGAAGAATTGCTCCATCTGTAATATCCATGTGGCGGGATCCTTGCCATCAAACTACCTCATATTGATTTTTGGAATATGGTGATTCTTCGATCCAACATTAGTGTCTATGGAATCATGATTAACATTTCTTTTGTTCTCATCATGAGTTTCCTTTACTACCTTTTCACCATTAGTGACCCTTTCTTGTAGCAACTTCTTCAATTCTTCCATGTCTGTCTTCAAATCTATCTTCAAATCTGCCATCTAATCCTCCATATTAGCTTCCATGCCCTTTATCTTAGATTCCATGCCATTTATCTTAGATTCCATGCCACTTATCTTAGCTTCTGTTAGCTTTTGTGAGCGTGACATTTGTTGCACTTGTTCTTGTAATTTTGATATATCATGTAGCATTTCTTCCTCTTCTTCATGAGTCATGCTAGAGCTTTCAGGTTGCTTACTATTTGTTTGCATATTCTTTCCTCGGGGCATCAGTTACCGATAATAATGCTTTACTATGCCCTTTGAATTCCGTTAAACCAAGCTTACACAAAAATTTAAAAAAAACTACACACCTTTTTTCACTTTATAGAAGCCCGATATTGAATCTGATATATCTCTGTAATTTCGGATCATCCAGTTCTGAAATTTCTACCTGTAGTAGCCTTCCGCGTCCTCTTTCCAGTGGCACAATTCTGAGCCAAATTGGATTCTCCAAGGAAGAGTTATGTGAAATCTCCCACAGTGACTTGCTTTTAGACTAGTTCAGCAGAGCGAACTTGTACGACGTGCCACGAGTCACTGTTTCAACCTTTGAATCTGAAACACACACACACGAAACTACAGTCCGTCCTCTTTCTATACCTTCTTACGAAATTTCAATCCGATCCCCAGAGAGAAATTTATGATGATTTTCCCCAGGTCACCTGTTTTGAATGTAATTCAGGAGTCTGCAAAAAGACCAACTTCCTCAGATCATATCTCCGCAAATATCGCGCGAAAAGCTCTGAAATTCAGACCCAAGGTTCAGCGCGATTTCTTCTCAAATGGGTTTTTTTTGCGACTTTTGAAATGTCATAGAAAAAAGTTATAGCGAAAATGCCACAATGACCTGTTTGGAGCAGCGAAACCCTAGAATCCAAAGCTCTGATACCAAATGTTATGAAACAAGCTCACAAAAAGATAGAAAAGAGAGATCCATGCCTTAGAATTCAGCCTCTTCGATGGGGAAACCTCCTTTACATTACATAAATGAACAATTCTTCGATGATACAAATGACAAAACCTCCTTTCTATATATAGGAGTCTAAGGAGTCACAATATAATCCAGCCGACCTAACAATAATAATATAAAGCCACAAAAATAACAATATAGGGATTCTATGGGGCACAGAAATAACAATATGGGGGTAATAGGGGCACAAAAATATAAATAAGGGGTATAACTACAATAGTAATGGGGTAATCACTAGTATTATAGGGACCCAACAGTCTTTTTCTTTTTCTTTTCATTAAAAAAAATTAATAAAAATGATATGCGGAGGGAAATAAATTCTAGAGGTATATTTGTAGGTAGAGGTAGAAGTTCGATTCCAACATCATCACTCACCCCACCACGACTTCGTAGTGCCACACGATCCACTCAAACTCGCATTACATCAATTGCCGGTAGACATAGAGTTCCTGAGGTACTTAGATCTGAAATCCAACCTAAAGATTCACCAACTTCTTCAACTGAAGTTGTAATAGAAGAAGAAGATCCTACATCCCCAACTGAAGGAGTAATTTTTCTATCTTCAACTGGAGAACAACTTCTAGGACAAGAACTAGAAATCCCTAGTGAAGAGGAAGAAGAAGAAACCTATTTTAACATTCCATTGATAGAAGAACCAAAAGAGCTAGAGGAGGAACTAGAAAATCCAATTTTAGAACCTTACATTAGTTCTGAGGAATCTACAATGGTAGGAGAAGGGGAAGGGGAAGTACATAATGTAAATGGTGAACAACCTAGGATTGGAGGTGGAAGAGGAGGAAATAGAGGAGGTGGAAGAGGTGGAGGAAGAGGAAGAGGAGGTGGTAGAGGAGGTCCAGAACCTTTTGGATTTCCCATCCTCAATGAAGATACCACAACCACAATGAAAAATATCTCACCCTCCATCCTTCCTAATTTTCATGGATTAAGAAATGAGGATCCTGAAACATTTCTCTTTGAGTTTGAAGTTTTGTGTAGATCTTATGACTACTTGCTTGATACTCAAAAGTTGAAATTGTTTCCAGCCACTCTTAAGGATGCAACATTAAAATGGTTTATGGGCTTAGGAGTACACTCTATAAGAACATGGGAAGAAATGAAAATTGCATTCTTAGAAAAATATAAGTATTATTGTGTGCCTAATCATCTTAAAGATGAATTCTTTAAAATGATGCAAAAAGAAGATGAAAATCTTGAAGATTTCATTGAAATATTTTCTTATAATGTAAAAAGGGATAAAATGCATAATCTAGATGAAGAAACTTTGAAAGCTCTCTTACTAAAATCTATCAAAGATGAGTGGATAGACCTTCTCAATCTGATGGGTAAAGGAGATATTTCTCAGTTATCATTTGGAGATATTTGTGAGTTATGTATACACATTTCAAGAGGAAAGGCAAGAACTAGAAAAAATCCAAGAGATCATGTTATGTCTAGGATTAATAGTTCTGCATTTGGGACAGTAAGTAGGGCTGAATTAGACAATTTGCTTGAAAACTTTAAAACTGATATTTTGTGGAGTCTTAGTGAAAAAATAGATACCCTTAAAGTACAAAACAAGCAAAAAAAATGAAAATGCTGCATTATCTATCTTTTGTCGAAAATGTAGAAAGATGCATGCCTTAATAGAATGCCCTATTGACCTAAAAAGTGTATAAACTTGTGTCATATGTGCATAAAATCACAATACAAAGGAATGTCCTTCAATACTAGGTCTTAAAGTTGTCTATCAAGAAGAAGTAATTCTAAATCAAGTAGAACCTCTTTGTTTTATTGCCAAGAGACCATGGCAAAATCCACAATCGCGTATGACCCAAGGTTTCAACACTCAAACATATGCATAACCATCATAAAGCAATTGGACTGCACCCATGCCTTGGCAACCTTGGCCTCAACCTTGGGCATAAGGATGGAAAACTCCTTATGGCAAATACCCTCAATATCCTCAATATCCTCAACCTTACATGGTTTTTCCACCACAATATTTTCCTCAACCTATTCAACCCTCTCAACTACAAAATCCAAACCCGCAACTTTTACTACCATTTCCACAAAAACCAAATCAACTTCCTACTCAACCACTTTTGAATCCAAAAAATAAAAATTCACAACATGTTTACAACATGGAAGGACAAAATTTCCAAACTTACATGATAACTTTGTTAGATCTAAACAATGTCCAACTTAGATCTAGTAGAGTATTGGAAAAGAAGTCACCATCTATTGTTATCCAGGAGTCTAAAAAATATGACATCTCTGAGAAAGAGACATCTTCTCATCAAAAAGAAAATTCTCAAAAACAAACCACCCCTGTACATTCTGATGATATTCCAATAAACTCAACTCCCATTAAAGAACAACCTTCAGTTTCTATTCAAAACCCACCTTTTCCTGAAAGATTGAAAATTGACAAAGGGGTAGAAAAACATATTGTGTTGCCTGATTATGATATGATAGATGAACTGAAGAATGTTTGTATAAAAATTCTTTTGTTACAATCTATCAAAGAAATACCAATATTTTCAAATACAATTAGAGAGTTAAGTATTAAAAAACCAGGAAGAAAAAGGAAATAAGTTTAAATAATCAAGTTAGTTGGAAATATTGCATATATCATGATGGGAAAGACAACAGTTTAAAAATATCTATATCTAGGAAGTTCCATTGTGAAAACACACATCAATGGTGTTGAGATTCCAAACACATTAATTTATTTAGGAGCAACTATCAACATCATGAGTAAACAAACTATGGATCAATTGAAACTTCCTAATCTTCAATATACACCTACACTATTACAATTAGCAGATGGATCTGTTATCAAACCTGATGGTATGTTAGAAGATGTATTTGTATCCTTAGATTCTTGGCAGTATCTTGTTGACTTTATTATCTTAACACCCAAGAATAATCTACGAGGACACCCATTGATTCTAGGAAGACCATGGTTAGCTACAAATTATGCTTTTATCAGTTGTAGATCTAGTGATATGTCTATCTCTTATGGAAGTTCAACAAAGAAATTCACATTATATCCTCTTGCAAAAGCAATGATAGAAGTAGAAAGTGAAGCATGGATAGATGATGATAATGAAAACTTTGACATACGACCAATTTTTGCCACTTCACAAATAGATGAAGAAGATCAAATTTTGAATTTAATAGAAAATAATGAATCTTCCTCATATTGTGAACAAAATCACAGTTTTCAAGAACAATGTACTATTGAATATCTATCATCTCGTCAAATGGCTTTACATTCTATGGAGAAATTTGGAAATTCTTTAATAGAAAATTTTCCAAGGAAAAATTTGAATATTAATGATAATCTGGAAGGATTTCAAAAGAAATAATTAATAAATATGTTGCAAGAACATTCCTCTTCTTATGCATGGGAATACACTAATATTAAAGTAATTGATCCTAACACTTGTATGCACCATATCTATATTGAATAAAATGTTAGACCAATCTGACAACCACAAAGGAGAATGAATCCAAATTTAAGGGAAATTGTTAAAGAGGAATTACAAAAATTGTTAAAGGTGAATTTCATTTATCCAATATCAAACAACCAATGGGTTTCACCATTGGTAATTGTTCTGAAGAAAAATGGAAAATGGAGAGTATGCATTGATTATAAGGAATTGAATAAAGCTACTTTAAAATATCATTTTCCACTTCCTTCTATAGATCAATTTCTTTACACATTGGCAAGGAAAAAGTACTTTTCATTATTGGATGGTTTTAGTGGATATAACTAGATCTAAGTAGTTCCAGAAGATCAAGATAAAACAAACTTTACCTGTCCATGGGGACCCTGTGCATACTAAGTATTTCCTTTTGGGTTACGTAGTGCACCTGCAACATTTAAAAGGGAAGTTCTAGGTTTTTTCTCTAATCTAATTCATGATTGTGTGGAAGTTTACATGGATGATTTTACTGTCTATGGAAATTATTTTGAAGAAACTCTTAAAAATTTGGAAAAAGTTCTCATTAAGTGTAAAGAAGCAAATCTCTCATTAAGCCATGAAAAATGTTTTATGATGTTTACTGAGGGAATTTTTTTAGGCCACCATGTTTTAGGAGATGGAATTAAAGTAGATGCATCTATGGTAGAAGTCATTTCCAATTTATGAGTTCCTACATGTCAAAGGGATGTTAGAATTTTTCTTGGTTTTACTGGATATTATAGAGTATTTATAGAAAACTTTACAAATATTGTCTCTCCTCTTTTCAAATTACTTACAAAAGATTATGAATTCATCTAGAATTCTGACTGCCAAAACGCTTTTGAAACATTGAAAGAAAATATTTTTGAAGCACCAATTTTGAGAGGACAAAATTGGAAACTACTTTTTCACATTTTGACTGATGTCTCAAATACAACGTTAGGAATTTTATTAGGATAGAAAGATTTAAATCTTTATGCCATTTATTACACAAACAAAAAAGTTGACCCTTGCGGAGTTGAATTATACTATAACAGAAAAGGAATTTTTAGTTGTTGTATATGCCATCAATAAATTCAGACATTACATCACTAGTTATGAAACCTTCATACACACATATCATTCTACAATTAGATATTTAATGAATAAACCAATTACTAATGGAAAAATTACAAGATGGTTATTATTATTACAAGAATTCAATATTACTATTTTGGATAGACCAAGAAAACAAAACATAGTTGTTGATTTTCTATCTAGAATCCAAAATGATAATAATGATGTTCCTGTAGAAGATAATTTTCCTGATGAATATATTTTTGCAGTATCTATTAAATATCCTTGGTTTGCAAATATTGATAATTATTTAGCTACAAGGAAACTACCATCATATTTGTCTCCTCGAGAGAAAAAGAAGGTTATTCAAACTAGTGCATCCTATTCATGGATAAATGAAGAATTGTACAAGACAAGACCTGACTTAATCATTCGAAGGTGTGTTAGAGAAGATGAAGTACCAAAAATATTAAAGGTTTGTAATGATGAACCATGTGGAGGACACTTCGCTGATAAAAAAACTCCTTATAAAGTCCTTATCTTAGGATATTATTGGCATTCTCTTTTTAAGGATGCCAAGGAATATGTTAAGAAGTGTGACGATTGTCGAAGAATAGGGAAACTTTTTCCTTCAGATGAAATGCCTCTACAACCTCAGGTACTTATTGAACCTTTTGAGAAATGGGCTTTAGACTTCATTGGTCCAATCAATACACCATCAAGACAAAAAAAATGCATTTTTTTTGTATAGATTATGTCACAAAATGGGTAGAAGCTAAGGCACTTCCTTTTTTTACTGAAAATGTTGTAGTTTCATTTATGTTTGAGGATATTTTCACTCGTTTTCGTGTCCCAAGGGAAATTGTGACAGATCAAGGCACTCAATTTACATCCAAGTTGGTACAGAAGATAATGGAGGAGTAAAAAATCAAGCATAGGAAGTCAACTCCATATCATCCACAAGGCAATGGACAAGTTGAATCTACCAATAAAGTAATTGAAGCAATTCTTACCAAGACAGTGCATTTGTATAGAATGGATTGGGCAGAAAAGCTTCCATAAGATTTATCAGTATACCGTACCACATGGAGAAATACAACAAGACACACTCCTTATGAACTTGTTTATGGAAAGCAAGTCATGTTTCCTATTGAGTTCCAAATAAATACTTTTAAAACAACGGCCAAATTGGGTCTTGATCTATCATAAGCCCAAATACAAATAATGGAGAAATTTAAGGAACTTGATGAGATAAGACAAGATGTTATTCAAAGAACCAATATAGTCCAACAGCAAAGATCCAGGTGGCATGATAAGTTTATCAAAGAAAGGAAATTTTAGTTTGGTGATTGGGCATTGCTTTTTGATTCAAAATTTAAATATTTTCAAGGAAATTTTCAAACTCATTAGCTTGGTCCTTATGAGATTTAAACTGTCTTTGATAATGGAGCAGTCAGAATCAGAAGCATTGATGAAGAGAAAGTGACATTTTTTGTAAATGATCATAGATTATGAATATATCATAAACCTTTAACAAGGGAGGAATTTATAAGAAATCTGCAAGATAATATTGATTTGAAGTTGGTTAAGGAAGATTCTTCTTCCTCTCCAACTTAGTCTTCTACTTTCTTTTTTAAAATATATATAAAAAACAAACAAAAAAACAAAATGTATAAACATGAAAACCAACATTGTTAGCATGTTTATAGAGAAAATCCAAGTTGAAAACCAAGAGGTCTTGGAAACCTAGATTTTATTTTCCTTATTCTAGTCCCATTTTCTTTTTATTACACTTTTCTCTTTTGAAAATAAATCATATACAGAATCGTCAACAATCTACAGCTCTAACAGAATTCTGCAGCTGAATTGGCAGATTGCAAGAAGAGTAGATAAATATTATGGCAAGAGAAAATCCAATGAAGATTGCAGTTGAAGCAACTTGACAACCTACAAAATAAAAATCAAAATTAGTAAGACAAGGGATCAAAGGTATGTAAATATTAAGTTATATAATAAAGGTATAACATTTGAATTATGAAATAAATGATGAGTGATCATTGCTATTGCCATATTGAATAATGATTACCCTTAATTACTCTCACGCGATTTCGGTTTTAACAAAAATATCAATGTCTTGTCAACCAAGTCAAGGTTTCACCATGATATAATTCAAAGATCACCCTCGCCTTTCTATTCATCATTCCTCTTCATGTGGAAACACTTTCATTTCACTTAGCCTTGTTTTATTGTCGATACCGCCCTCACCTAAACTTTGTTTTCTAATTCATTTCATACTCAAATTTCTCTTACTCAACCCTGTCAAAAGAGAAATTATGGGCTAGATTTATCTACCATGGGATTCATTGTAAGGTCATATCTGAATGGGATTAGGTTTCTTGAGGGATATCCACAGGTCAAACAATTGTTGCAGCAAGCAAGATTGCTAGAATTTGTGGAGAAATTAGATGGGCATGAGAAGGAGGTAACAAAATCTTTTGCTAGGAAATATGGCGGCATTGAAGCATAAATTGGGGACGTGATTTTGGTGTTAACAGTGTCTTTCTTAGCAGAAGCCATAGGATTGCCAAGAATTGGAGAGAGTTGGTTTAATAACAAAAAAATTGAAGAAAAAGAATGGATAGTTCTTCTCAAGAATCTTGGTATGGACATTTCTGTTTTTAAAAAGGGAATACCAAACATGGATTTGAAGAGTAAATGAAGGAATTTTTTGCTAATCATTCAAAATTTTATAAGTTGTTAAGGAAGATTCAGTAATATGTTCTTTTATCATGCAAGTTTAATGATGAATTTTCTAGATGGAAATGAAATTAACCTATCATATTTCCTACTTTGAAGTTTAAGAAAAATGGTTGGTAATGTTAAAAGAAAAATACAATCTATAGATAACGCTCTATACCATCATTGCCTAGTGAAAATCTTGATTGAAGCACATCTGAGAAACATAGGAGACAATTGGGAAGATTTTTTAGTCAGAAATCATTTCAAGGAAGCAGAAATAGAAGAGCCTAGTGGTAAGACAAAAAAAAGTAGAAGGAAGTTTCCCATAGAAGATAACTCACCTCCACAACAAGAGAAACATTCAGAGGATGAGACTCCTCTTGCAGATATGTTATTAAATCTTAAAAGGAAGATAGCTAGCACTAAAGAAGAAAGTTCATCTAAAAAGAGAACAGAGCAAGAGAAAAAAAGCAAAGAAAAGTTAAGAAGCAGTGTCTTACTACTAAATCGCCATCTAAACCATCGTCTACCATAAGAAGAAGTGAAAGGCTCAATAAAATAGTGCATGAACAGCCTCAACAATCCCCATAATTTTTTATTTAGAGAAAGAAGAAATGGAACCTAGAGTTTCATCATCACTAATTCCATCACCAACAGTTCCATCATCACCTATTCCATCACCAGTTGCCATTCCATTTAGAAGAAATCCAGAGATTGATCTTGCGCAATAATAAATTTATGACTATATAGAATCTTTGGAAAGAAGAGCTATAGGTAAAAATATTGCATCATCCTCAAACCAAGGAGAAAATGAAGCAATCCATTCTAATATTTCAGGAGAACTTCAAGTTGAAGACACCCTTAAGCAAGAAATTTATGAATTGGAAACATTGAATATACATTTGAATTATGAGAATGAAATAGTAAATGCACATAATGAAATTCACAGAACCTAGAATGACAACATCCTACTACATCTTGTTTGTGGTATAAGAAAAACAAGAAATTGACACCTCAAAACAAAATTCTTAAGAGGAAGATTATAGGCTTGCAACACAAAAATTTGATGAAGAAACTGAGGATGGCAGTCACTACTAAGAAATCAAGGAGGAGTAACTTGGATGTCCTTGCTCAAGTATCTGAGGAGGCTCAGTAATAGGAAGGACTCACAAATTTTGAAAATTTGCATGAGGACATGCAATGTCTTCTGTGTATGGGAATGTTCAACCCCATAATTGCTTCTTTTTTACAACTCTTTTTCACTCCCTTCCTCCCTTTTTGGCCTTCATAACTACAATTTGGGTATCAATTTACAAGTTTGATATCATAGTAGGTACATAATCATCTTCTATTTCATAAATATCATTTGTCTTTATTATTTAACTTAATATCTACCTGAGCTACTGAATTACAATGATTATGCAGTCGATTTATGTTTTTGCAGCTAAGTCCAAGGTTTGATAGATTGCGGAGCTTTAGCCGAGAAACGGGGCATATGGGTAGTTTAAATTCGTTGGGACAATGATTTGTTCCTACTTTCAAAATTTGGATCGATAAAGAAGGCACTCTAACAGATCGGTCAAAGGATAAGTCAACCAACGTAGAAGGTGAATCAAGCGAGCAAGATGCAAATTTTTCGTCTCATGATTTGTTGTGTTGATAGAAAATCATGAGAAGATCACGATATCTTATCTTTTACAGTTAATTATAGCTAATTCTGATTAGCATAGGCGTAATTCTCTGAAACATTTATTGTGTAAGGGTTTTATAAATATGCCTCTTAGCATCGTTGGGACAGACTTGAATTTTATTTGTAAAAACTTTGTTTTGCTATATAAACTCAGTTTCTTTCCATTTTCTTGTTGTGCGATCTTAATGTGTGGTTGATCATCTTGTGAAAGCATTATAGTGCTACCTACTTCTCGCGGGAGGACCCCCACGAGATAGTAAGGTTTTCCTTTTGTTTACAGTTAGCAATTCATTTTATGTTTCTTGTGGATTTCTATTAGTTCGTTTAATGATTTAAGTTTTGATTGCGAGATATAGGTTTTAATATTCTCTTGCAGCAGTTTTATATAATCATTTTATTGTTGAAGAGAAGCGAGATTTCTAGTGCACATGGATAGAATATGAGTTAACATAGATTAGAAGCATAACTTTACATTTTAGTGATATCCATAGGATTTTCACTTGCAGAGCTAATATTCCTTTTTATTAAAGCAGATTCATTTATAGTGTGATTTTATTGTAGGTGTAATTTTATTTATAAGCAAGAGTGATTTCATTTGAATGCAAGTGTGATTTTACTTGTAAGCAAGTGTGATTTTCATTTAAGCAAGTGTGATTTTATTTATAAGCAAGAGTGATTTCATTTTAAAGCAAGTGTGTGAGTGATATTATTTCAAGCAAAGTGTGAATATGATTTTATTTTAAGTAAGAAAAATATAATTGGTTCCATTTTTATAAGCAATTTATTTATTTACATAGTTGCATAGAAACATGTGCATTTCGATATCTCAAATTAACTTAGGAATTGCATGAGTGACAAAGCCTCCTAGCACATACAATGCACATACATTTCATCACTTTACTAGCCCAAGTTGATAATTCATGTAAGTAATTTAACATCAATTAAATTACCAAACAGTTACTAATAGGAAAATGTTCACCACATAGGGAGGAAGGAAGAGGATCATGTGATACAGGCAGATGGAATGAGGCTCATTTACGAGTTTATGTGAAAGACTCGACTAAAAATTTATGAGATCTAGTCAAATACTTAAATCAAATAGAGGGGGATCTGTTTCATTTTTTAATGAGCTTGACATAGAATAGGAACTATGTTGATGGTGACTTGTTTCATTTTTTAACAATCTTGACACAAAAAAGGAACTATGCTCATGATGCTTACCTTGATCATGGCTTCCAAGAGGTCTTCATCGAACAAAAGAAAAATTCTCTGGAAGGAATACATTTCATGGGACTCAATAAGGGTAGGAAGATCAATCCCTAATGTCCCCATTGAAGGGTTCACCTTGTCAGCGACTAGATCTAGGTCAAAATAAGTTTAACATACAGTGAGAGGCTTGTTTTCATCATTCAGTGAAGGCATTAGACAATTTTCCACATAATTCACCTATGGTAGGGGGTACCACTTGCATATAGGAAAATTTCAGGGAGGTTGAATGGTTGGCAGTCAAATAAGGAAAAACAATCAAAATTTGGTTAATAGTCACAATGTTTCCATTATGAGGGAAATACCTCACTTGAAATAATTTGTATATAAGAGCTTTCATGGCATAGACATAGTCTTGTCCAAGGAGAAAAATGAAATCCAAGGGGTTGTGGACTACCATAACATCAATACAAACAATGTTTCCTTTCAAGGTAATGGGAAGTTGAGGAAGGACCCCTAAAGGTTCATTGGATATTCTATTAAAATCAAACAGATTCTGAGTAGCAGACACAAGATGAGGGGAACCTATAGCTTGCCAAGGAGTCAAGGATATAATGCTAACAAAATTTCCTTCATCTATTATAGTGCCACATATGTTCTTATTAAAAGCCTACACATTGATTTGGAAAGGCATGAAAGAAGGGAGACGAGGATCTATTAGTATATTCCAATCAAAGGAAATGACTTCAGTACTTGCAAGGGGTTTGATGAGAACGAGAGAAATACCCCCCTGTATAGTGGAATCTAAGTAACAAGAAAAATGTGAGGGGTATCGACTTCAATATCTAAGGAGAGAGTGGGATAGAACAAATATGAATTGAGTCAAATACTTGATCAACCAATGGTTCATCAACCTGAGTGGTATGGGCTTCACTCTCAAATGGAAGATTGGGATTGACCGATGATAGACTTAGATCGATCACTTCATCAAATGATGGTGAGTTTGGATAAATCTTAAGATAACCAATTGGTAGTTGCTTCTTAGAAACAACAAAGTTTTCCAATAATTTTGAGGCTTCATCGATATAAGGGAAAAAGGTGATTTTTATGATTCCCTTTGCATAACCTAAATGGAAACTTAATTTTACCCTTTTTCCCTAGAACCTCATACTAATTAGTTGATGGACCAATAATGATCTGATGAGAATCTTTAGACCACACTTCTAAGACTTTAGGCATACCAGGACAATTGATAAGAAGGTGGTTACCCTTGCAAAGATTGCAAGGGAATTTGAGTTTATGATTTATGGTGGAATATTTATTAACCTTATCAAGACTCCCAACAATGGTTAGTTGTTTCCTCCCTACTTATTTAGCATCTTCTTATTCTTCCTTTTCTTCTTCTTCTTCTTAGCTTCCTATTTATTAGCATCAAGACTTTCATTGGGCGAAAAATAATAAAGGGGAGAAGACAAAATGGGTGAAGAAGGCAAAGGGTCAACATGAGGTTCGTGTTGTTGAGGTGGAGAACTCGGTTGTGAAGAAACATGGATATTTGGGACCAATGAAGTTGAAAGCAACCATACCAGTAAACCAAACATGAATCCAGGAAGGGACAACATAGCCATGTAAGGAGGACCAATATTTCTAAAGCAAGGAAAAGGACCAAGATCCATGTTAAAAGGGGTTCCTTGATTAGGATAATCTGGAACTGTTGTGATCAGACTCAATCTAAGGTCTGTTAAATTGGAAAACAAACACCACACGCTAGCAAATCTAAGGAAGCAAACACACAAACTTTCCCACAATGACCACACTAGTTCGTGATGAAATCCATCATTGTGAGATCAATATGAAAAGTGGCTAAAGAGAGAGTGGGTGGAATAGTCACATTGGCGACTTTCTCAATAGTCCAACCCAGGCACAAGTACCCTCACATATAGTGGAGCACCCTACAAGATGGCCCGAGTAAGTTTGACCAATATTTATCTTAGGTACAACATGGACATCCCTCTCACCATCAGTTTATGTATGAACCCTAAATTAAAACCTACTAAGGTCACCACCTACAACAACCCAACCTAAGGGGACAGTCGACAATCGGATAATACACACAAGGGCAGGGTAATAAACTTGAAATCCCCTTAAGAGATCCATCAAAGCAAGGTTTTCCTCCCAAGTGATCCCCAATTGTTTTTAAACACCATTTATAATACATGAATATCAATGCCACCAAGATCAACAAAGTAGGGTAGATTACTTTGTTGGTCCTAATGTGACCTCGTGCTTAACTCCTATGTGATAGGAGCTTCCCAAACAACAAGATGCAATAAATGGATTTTCACTCCCTAACTCAAGATTCTAAGTTTGTTTTGTAGCCTTGGAGAGTTTAAACTCACCAACTATTCCAAGTCCCTACGCTTAAGATAGTGTAGGTGTGCTACCAAAGAAATGCAAAAATGCCAAATAAATTTTATTAAGTGTTAATATTATGGTAGTTATTTACACAATAGCCATATGGAGTGGACAGAAATCATATTTTGACATGACTCAAACCTCAAGTGCAACAAAATGAAATTTGAGATTTTATTTCAATGAATTCTAGCTACATTAAGGAGTAAAATGTTTTAAGCAAAGAAACAAGTGTAACATTCAATGAAAGAAACATAAACTAATCTTTGAATGCAATTCAAAGAAACTGTTGGATACTTACTTTTCTTAAAAATGCAAGCTAAAAAAAACTCCACCTATGAGATAGAATGCAAGATTTTTCCTTTTTTTGTTTGTTTTCCAAATGCATTTTTTTTCTTCCAACATACACTCAAACAAAAATTCAAAAAGGAAAACGAAAGAGAATTGATCTGGAAAGTTTAAGTTGTAATGAAATAGTAAACCAAATCAAAACCGATATCAAAAACATATCTAAGATCAATTTAGGTAAAACCCTAGGAAAATTTGATTTTCCATGCAATGTCGCAGGCTAGAAGTACAACACAGTGTGATAAACAAGTTGTGTTGCAACTTGTAATCTATCACAATTTGGAAATGTCACATTGTTTCCCAAAGAATTGTGCAATAGGCTCAAAAATCAAGAAAAAAAAAAAAAAAAATTCAAGATCTTAATAGATTTTGGGGTTTAGTTGTCAAACTTGGCTTGCCAGCAACTCAGAAAGAAAAAATACTCAAGAAGACAAGGACTTGATCAATAAAAATTAATCTGAAGAATAGATTTGGATAACGTTTCCCAATGGAGTCACCAATTTTCTTTACAGATAAATCCCTCTTGCGGAAAAGAACGATCTCCCTGTATCTACCATCCAGATCTAGTACAAAATAAACAGGAATAGGAAACTTTCCCTAGGTATATAATGATCAAATCATAGATGGGAAGCAATGAGATAAGTGATTTGTATCTTGTTAATCAATGTTTTCCCTTGCTAGTGTCTTGTAATATTTAGCTTCCATCTTTGTCTTTAGTCTTCATGAAGAAGAGACTTGCAAATAGCACAAACACACAATATATCAAAACACATCTATACAATATGATTTGAAAAATACCTATACATATGATCAAGGAGACATGTAATAAAAACCATCAAGTTTAAACAATATTTATGGGAAAGAAATGTATAACTATATTAATCATAAAAGAAGCAGTTACAACCTAAGCCTTGATCTTGTAGGTTCCCTTCCAGCTGTCCTTCACTCCAATGCCTTGCCTTCAAAATTCTTGTGATCAAAAGTTTTGTATTTTAGTAGTGTCATCAACATAAGAGCTTTCTTAATATTTTCTAACTAACCATCTTAATGGGAGATGGTTGTACTTTTAGGCTTGGGAAAGAATAGGAGGAGGATAAGGGATGGAGGTTGAGATCCAACAAGATAGGGATGCGAGTCAAATCCACTGTACTCGGAGGAGATGTCATCCACAAGGTTTCTATTCTAGAAGCTTTTCGTACTTTTTACATTTACCTTTGTTAAAAAAGTGTCGCATCTTGTGAACTAGCAAATTGTGACACGGTCACACCTTGTGAACTAGAAAATTGTGGCATTGTTGCACCTTAATAGTTATGTAACCTGCGACAATGAGATATGTCGCAAGTTTCAATGCTCAACATGCGACATATTCTTGAATTAAGTTTTTTTAAGGTATTTTTACAAGATTCTTATATTCTTCAACATAAGGGTTTTTCTTCCATCTTCTTTAGGTATTAATGGAAATTATACTTAAAATAAAAAAGGATAGGGGTACAACATCAATTTCCGTGAATGTGACAAAATAATGTGTAACATTTTTGCTCAAGGTTAATAGTGCCAACCTGTAGGGTAATGGTAATGGAGGAGTGAAGCATCAGTTTAAGGTTTTGCATCACAAGATTTGTGGAGCACAAGTTATAATGGTTATGGGGAGAACTCAAGGTAACAACATTTAGCCCAAAGAAATTATGAACTAGTATGGTTAATTAACTCTATAGAAATATCAAAATGTATTTGGTTGTAGCCTTCCTTGTTACTAATCTTGAGTTAAAACAAGTTTCCTTATCTTCAATCCTTTCTTGCCCTAGAAAATAAACAAGTTGATTTTTGTACAAGGCCCCAATCTTTAGAGTATCAAGAATTATTGCAACAAGTAAAGTATTATGTCATCCTTGGAAATAGCTACATTGGAACCCAAAAGAATCAAGGAAACTTCAACCTATAAAAATATGAGTATTTTATTCCTACCACTCTTCAATAATCATGCAAGTAACTCATCCAATATGATCACATCATGGTTCTTTATTGATGTTGTTGTAATAAGTTCATTATAACCTTATAATGTAATAAATGTCTTATGATCTTCAAAAAATTCACATACGGTACTTAGGGATGGATATGTAGATTCCTTTAGATGTGGTTTGATGTTGGTAAGTCTAGTAAATTATAAAACAATCAATTGACAAGATCTAGTTAATAATGAAATAGCTAGAATCAATTCCTAGTATGATGATGGTGCAGTCAAACCATGAAATTGAACTATCGGGTATGAGAAAATGTAGTGAGAATAGCTCAAGGAAAATTTAAGAGGCTAACATTTGTGTGTGGGCTAATTTTCCATGCTTTTTCAAAAAGAGGTATTCACCAATTTCCATTTTTTCTAAAAATGCTTCACCCAAATTTTATAGTATAAATTATTTACCTCAAATATTGCAAAAATTATTTAGACACTATATATAAAATCTTAATTTTTTTTCATATTTTTACAAAGGTATCACCAAAAATTTTATAGTTTTCATCTCGTGGACTAGCAAGATTCTCCAACGTTTATGAACTTTAAGATACATTTCCATCATTAAAACTTTCCTTGGAATAACTAGGCTTGGCCTTAGATAGCAAAGGCATTCTACAGTTAGAGACTTGAATTTATTTATTGATTTTCTTTTCTTTACATACATTGCTTACTACAAGACTAACTTTCAATCAAAGTCTACCCAATTGTACCTTAATTAGGTTTCATAATTGGGTTATTTATTTTATCCAAGATAACTCACCCATTATCTTGGTTTTTTGGAATCTCATCATATAAAAATCCCTATAATAGGTCTTCATCCCTACATCGTTTCTTTTTTCTTTTCCTTCTTTCTCTTTTTTTTACCTTTTTTCTTATTCTTATTGTGGTAAAATCAACTAGAGAGTAAGCTTCAGTGGGATTTCCCCTTGACTCACAATATCATGATTAGCTTGTTTGATCATGTCCCAAATGAACTCCTCCTTTGATTTTTGCTTCTGATACAACTGCAATCTATGGTCATTTTCCATGAGTGGGGTTTTATTGTTGATAATGGTGTGGAGCTTGACAAAGTCATTATCATAGATGATATTAATCTCATAAGGTCCCAACCATCGAGTACAAATTTTTCCCTTAAAATCCTTATGTCTTGAGTCAAATAGGTAGGCCTTGTCACCTTCTTTAAATGATTTTATCTTAATAAATCCATTATGCCACTTGCATCTTTGTTGTTGAACAAGGGATGTCAATTGAAGGTAATCTTGATGAATCTCATCAAGCTCATAAATTTGATATAGCCTATGGTGTTGAGCCTCGAAAAGGTACAATCCCACCTGCATTATGGTTCTCAAGGTATTAATTTCAAATTATATTAGGAGAACCATATTTTTGTCATATACCAACCACGAAGGCTTCACTCAATGAACCTCTGACAGGTCACATGCATTCATGGCATACTAAACAATACCCTTAATTTAACTACATATTGGAAAATACTTCTAAAAATCACATTATTTAACCCCTTACCAATACGAACTCAATACACCTTCCCAATTTTAAAAACCCCTACTTTCACTACATATTTTAGGTATCCATTTTTTCAGTAACATTTTTTTACCCATTTATATTTTTTCATTAACTTTGAGCTCCATTTTTTATACCTTACAATATAAAAACCCTTTACCCCCTATAATATGCTCAATATATTATGTCATTTTTTCCTCAATATATATCCCCCAATATGAATGCATGAGGTATGGTATTGATCCCCTAGTGAATCCATCATGATACTAGCTCATATGGAGTGAATCATGTAGTAAGCCCAAAGTGCCTCAATAAGTCTATCTACCTAATCCTTATGATGTTGTTAGACAATATTGGTTAGAATGGTTTCTAGCATCTTTGATCCGGATTTAAAGAGGAATGCAAAAAATTAAAGAGATAACCATAAACACAGATATGCAGCAGAAAGAATACTTCATTTCATTCATGTAATACTAAAATATGCTTACAAACAGTAATGGAAATAAACTAGCTAGGGTGATGGTAGCTTATCTCTGAGAAGAGATGTGGCGGCTACATGCCTCTGAACTGTGTTACAATGAGGCTCAAAGGCCTATTTATTGTTGAGAAACAATGGAAAATCCTTCACATCCCAAAACCTAACCCTAGAAGATGAAACGCCAAATTGTGGGCCCCGTTTTGGGTAAGTTGGTACATCAACTTCCCGAGGTCGTAACTTTGGCATACGATATCCATTTGACGCGTACAATAGCTCGTTAGAAAGATCTATTCAAGTACTATGACTTTTGGAAGGGCAACATCAATCCATAGACCCATGTTACCCCCATATTTCCAAAAAATGTCGTTTAGGGCCTCAAAATGACTTCGGAAGTTCAGGACCCGAAAAACTGCTAAAAATAGTAAGTTGTGCTACAATTAAGGAAACTGAAAATGCTGAGAGAAACAATGGTGGGGGTCCAGGTGGACTTGGAAGGTGGCCACCAACATCCACCTGGATCATTCCTCCCCCCTTAGGAAGCAATGGTCCCCATTGCATTGAGTTCCTCCATGAGATGAGAAAACTTCTGCTGAACTTGGTCCCTGGTGAGCCACTTGCCCTGGTGAAGCAGTTGACCTACTTTGACAACTCGATACAGTTGGATATTCTGTTGGCGAGTGTTCTTGATCTGTGTGTCCATGATACGATTAGTTACAGCTTGTCCCATGCAATTTGGATTTAATTCTGTGGGTGTGAGCTATTCTGCAATGTCGGATGTGTCCAGAAATGGTGGGAAGCATGGTTGACGATGGTCCACATTGAACACTCGGTGCAAGCCAAGGAATGGAGGAATGTTGTGCTTCAAAGCATTGTTTCCCGTAGCCTTGGTACTGGTGTAAGGACCATGTCAGAGTGGTCTGAGTTTGTGATGGCTTCTAGTAAGGCGTTCTCTCTACAGATGTAACCAAAATTTGTTGCCCACCTGAAACTTGTGTGGTACCCCTGTGGGTGAGGAGAAGTTGTTCCTATGTTCTGTCATGACCATATCCCTTTGTTGTTGCTGCTATGTGGAGGAACCCTTTGCGGGGGTCATGGATGTAGCAATGATCTTCCCCTTACTTTGGGAGCGAACCAGACAGAAAATGAATTTCCTAGTCTAGGAGATGAACTTGCTACCTTTCTTGCCAGTGATCAAAGAGGTGGCGGTAGGTGGGGCTACCTCCGGTATCGTGTATAATGAATTATCCAAAGAAATAATGACAGCACGAGGCCTTGACTCATACACAGCATGTCGCCTCCACAAGTATGGCTGGCCTAATAGTACATCACAAACATCCAGAGGTGTAACATCACACAATACCTCATCTGTGAAGGGCTTGATGCTGTAAGGAAGGTGGCACTACTGCCGAACTTTGAGATCTCGTCCTTCATGAAGCCACGCGATACTGTATGGCTGCGGGTGTGGTGTATTTGGTAGGCCCAACCGCTTCACGACCTCTGCTGAAATGAGGTTCTTTTGGCTACCACTGTCAACAATGAATTGTAGCGGCGAAACCTTCACCCACATCTGTGAGTGGAAAAGACGCTCCCCCTCCTCGGGATCTTCGGGTTCATTCTTCTGGATCTTGGCAGTGGCAACAGTGGCACTAGGCTCCGCATCAATGATCTGCTTCCCTTTGCCATTCCCCTTGTCGGGTTCTAGCCCAGGGTCGGAACATGCATCTGATTCGGAAGCCTTCAACTCAGCCACCAGCAACTGCTTGGTCCAACACTCACTTGTGTTATGGGTGGGACCCTTGTGGAACTCACACCACTTTCCTGTTTCCTTCTTTAGCTTCATGGTGTTGTTCTTTTCTTGTGGCTTTGACGGGTTGTCTTGGGTCACCCTGCCTTGGCTTTGTCCTTTGGGCTTTGGATTTGCAGATTCAAAGTCTCGCTTCTTCTATTTGAACTTTTGCTCAATTTTGACAGCGTATCGGTAAGTCGTGACAAGCGAGGAGATGTTCAAGAACTGCATCTCTTCCTGGATGTATCTGTGTAGGCAACTGCGGTACTTGAGTACAAAATGCAGCTCAGAGTCCTTCATACCCAACTGTGTGTGAAGGGTATGAAAAATGTTTGTGAACTCCAACACATCTTGGTCTCGTCCCTGCCACAATGTGGTCCATTTGATGTATTTGTCCTCATAGCTTTTGACAGGTTAGTACTGCTCCTTGACGGCATCCCGGAATGAATCCCAAGTGGGTGTGGCTGAAAATAGTGAGCCAGTACTTTCATTCTTCTGCTCGCAGTATGTTTCCCACTAGTCCTTGACGTGGGGGGGTACTTTGAGAAGAGCGAAAACAATCTTTTCCCGACTTGAAAATTCATGAACAGAAAAATACCCATCTAGCAAATTCAACCATTTGTCTACGGAATCTACGTCTATTTGACCCTCAAAGATGGGGATTTCAAAATTAACTTGTACCTTAAATGGTGTGGCGTTTCCAGAGTAGCTATTGGAAGCCGACGCATCGCCTCTGGGTAGCCGCTGAAGGATCTGCGCAAAGTTGTCCATCATCGTGTTCCTTTGTCACTCAAGGGCTTCTTCGAGCAAGATTTTGATAGGATCTCATGCCCCCTTATCTTTCTTCTCATCCGCCATAGGATGCCGTCTAGATTTCCGAGGCTGGTCTTGCAAAGGTTCGACCAGTTCAAGCCCTAACTCCTTATATCCCGAACTCGTTGGGGACATGCAAAGAAAAACAGAGAAAAAGCAGACCGCTCTGATACCACTGATCCGGATTTAAAGAGGAACGCAACAAATTACAGAGATAACCATGAACACAGATATGCAGCGGAAAGAATACTTCATTTCATTCATGTAAAATACTGAAATATGCTTACAAATAGTAATGGAAATAAACCAGCTAAGGCGATGGTAGCTTATCTCTGAGAAGAGATGTGGCGGCTACATGCCTCTGAACTGTGTTACAATGAGGCTCGGCAGCCTATTTATTGTTGAGAAACAATGGAAACCCTTCACATACCAAAACATAACCCTAGAATATGAAACGCCAAATTGTGGGCCCCGTTTTGGGTAAGTTGGTACATCAACTTCCCGAGGTCGTAACTTTGGCATACAATCTCTGTTTGACGCGTAAAATAGCTCATTAGAAATATCTATCCGAGTACTACAACTTTGGGAAGGGAAACATCGGTCCATGGACCCATGTTGCCCCCAAATTTCCAAAAAAACGTCGTTTAGGGCCTCAAAACGGCTCTGGAAGTTCAGGACCCGAAAAACTGCTAAAAATAGTAAGTTGTGCTACAATTAAGGAAACTGAAAATGCTGAGAGAAACAATGGTGGGGCTCTAGGTGGACTTGGTAGGTGGCCACCAACATCCACCTGGATCAATCTTATTTGTTGTTTCTACCTGACCATTTTCCTGAGGATGCTATGGGGTAGTCATCCGATGTCTAATCCCCAACTATTGCATAATATTCTAGATGAGTTGAGATGTGAACTGAAATGCTTGGTTGGTAAATATCTCTAAAATATCCCACATGGATTTAGATTGGCGATGAATGGGTGCATTGTTAAGGCACTCCTTGTAATAAGTCGCTAGATCAAATCCTCCATGTGTGTTAAATTACAAAGAATAAAAAAATAAAAGAAAAAATATCTCTTGAGGAACCTCAAAAGGAACAAACATTTCTTCATAGAGAAATGTTGCTAGTACCTATTTTTTTGACTTCAATAAGGCCTTGGCTTCGATCCACTTGGTGATGAAATCAGTGCATATGATGATATACACCTTTTTCTTGGATGGAAGATTGATCAGCCCTATAAATTCAAGGGCCCATTTTTCAAATGGTTCAATCAAAACTTGAGGTTCTAGTGGCATTTCATCTAATTGAACTTGTTGACCTATTCATTAGTAGCTACCACAACTCCTATCATACTTCTTGGAATCCCTATAAATGGTATGCCAATAGTATTAGGTGAAGTACCTTGTTTGGAATCCTCTTGTCAATGAAATGACCTCCACAAGGCTTGTCATGGAAAGCTTCAGGAAATTTATATTTTGTCTTCCTAGACACATTCAAATCATAAGATCTAGGATTGTGTGGAAAAAGACCTCAAACATGAGTACATAGTCGTTTCTCTAATGGCTTTTTAACTTTCCTTTGTGGAAGCTTTTTTGCAGCCAAATAGTTAGCAATGTTTAAAAATAATGTTGTATTAATAGACAAGGAAAACAATTATTCTTCAAGGAATGTATCTTCCATTGGATCAACATCCTCCTAGTTTGTAAGTATGGAGAGGAAGTCAGCAATGACATTCTCTCTTCTATGCTTATCTAAGATTATAACATGTAATTCTTGAAATAGAAGTAGCCATCTAGTGACCCTGCCATTAGTAACATGTATATTCATAAGCTAACAAATACTGGAATGAATAGTATGTATGTACATATGGTATCCAATAATGTAATGACAAAATTTATTAATTGAATGCACAATAGCCAAAAATTCCTTTTCAGTTACTATATATTTTTGTTTTGTTTAGGTGATATTTTTACTAATATAATAAATAGCATAATGTGTTTGTTCCTTCCTTTTCCCAGTGTGGCCCCAATAGCAATGTGTGATGCATAGGTAGAGATATGGAGGGGTAGAGACCAGTTCAGGCCGTGCAATATTGGGGCATCTAAGATTTTTTTCTTGAAATATTAAAAGGCCTCCTAACAAATAACATCCCAAGAAAACTCTACATTTTTCGAGAGCAACTAGAATAGTGGTGATGCTATATTAGTAAAGTTTTAAAAAAAAAACCTTCAATAATACGTCGCATATCCTAAGAAACTGCAAACTTTTTTTGTGATGATGGTACTAGAATTTTTAGGATCACTTCTTCTTTTGTAGGATCTACATTAATCCATATATGTAGTATGTAGTTTCCTAAAACAATTCCCTTGGTAAGGAGCATTTGAGCATTTTCGTTACTAAGAGAAAGATTGGTTTCTTAGCATCTCACTAGAACATTTTCAAGGTTTATCAATGTTTCCTCAAAAGTTTCACTGTATACGGTGATTTCATCCATATATATCTCAACAGAGTCATGGATCAAGTCCAAGAATATTCCAAGGACTACCCTTTGAAAAGTAGTGGGAGCATTACATAGCCCGAAAGGTAGTACTTGGTAAGCATCAGTTCCCCATGGGCAGGTAAAAGTGATTTTCTCATGGTCTTCAAAGGCAATCTAGATTTGATTGTAGCCATTAAATTCATCAAGAAAAGAAAAATATTTCATTCCCGCTATGGTATCAAGGACCTGGTCAATGAAGTGTAGTAGAAAGTAATCTGTTAGGCCCATATACTACTAGTGTAACCCCTTATCGTTATTAGTACAAACCCCTTATTATATTGATGTACCCAAGTAGTGCCCATATTGTTACTATTGTGCCCCATAGAAGCCCACTATTGTTATTATTATGCCCTTAAATTATTATTGTTGTGTCGACTCTGATTATATTATGACCCCTTAGACTCCTATATATAGAAAGGAGGTATTTTCATTTGTATCATCAAAGAATCATTCATTTGTGTCATGTAAAGGAGGTTTCCCCCTCGAAGAGGCTAAATTCTAAGGCGTTGATCTATCTTTTCTATCTTTTGTGAGTTGGTTTCATAACATTTGGTATTAGAGCTTTGGATTCTAGGGTTTCGCTACTCCAAATAGGTCATCGTGGAATTTTCTCTATAAATTTTTTTTGTGACGTTTCAAAAGCTAAAAAAAAACCCATTTGAGACGAAATCGCACTGAACCTCGGGTCCGAATTTCATACCTTTCGCACTATATTTGCGGATATATGATTTAAGGAATTTGGTCTCTTTGCAGACTCCTGAATTACATTCCAAATAGGTGACCTGGAGAAAATTGTCATAACTTTCTCACTCAGTATTGGATTCAAATTTTGTAAGAAGGTACAGAAAGAGGACGGAATTTAGTTTCTTGTATATATTTTTTAGAGCCAAAGGTTGAAACAGTGACACGTGGAATGTCGTACAAGTTTGCTCTACTGAACTAGTCTATAATCAGGTCACTGTGGGAGATTTGGCATAACTCTTCCTTGGAGAATCCAATTTGGATCAGACTGGTGGCATTAGAAAGAGGACGCAAAGGGATACTGCAGATCGCAATTTCAGAACTTAAAGATCAGAAAGTACAAAGTTACAGTCGTTTCAAGATCGAGCTCCTAAAATCAAGAAAAAGCAAGATGAGGAAGTTTGATGACAAGGATCCGGTAAATTGGATACTTCAAATGGAGCAATATATTGATCTAAATGGTGTACCACTGTTACAAAAGGTATGTATTGCATCTTCATATTTAGAACCCGATCATTTTTTATGGTATAAAGGGCTTTGTTCTCATAAACAACTTGTTACGGGGTCAATTTTCACGGAGGAAATGATAGCACATTATGAGGATAGAAAGAGAAAAACCTTATTTAGAGAAACACCACAACAATTGGAAAGAGTAAAAGGGCTTTGTTACATAGTGGAAAGTAAAATTATGGCAACAAGGAAGTCTACTCCTCACAACTTTAAAGATGGAAGTGTTGTTTCTTCTAGCCTTCCACAACCTACAAGGGTTACACCACAACAATTAGAAGAAAAATGTGTAAGAAGTGAAAGATCACATCGAGAAAGAAGAAATGAATCCAAACATATCTTGTAATTCATTGATCGGAATTACCACTCCTCAAACTATCAAGATAGAAGGACATATCCAGACGAAAAATGTTCAAGAAGTGAAAGATCACATCGAGCATCAAGAAATGAATCCGACCATATCTTGTAAAGGATTGGAAGAAATTACCACTCCTAGAACTCTAAAGATAGAAGTACATATCAAGAAGAAAAAGGTTGAAGCATTGAAAGATCACATCGAGCATCAACAAAAAGTTCTCCAACTTTTAAAGGATAACGCCACTTTGGTGCAAAATCGAATGAAACAAGAGGTAGATCAACATCATAGTGAAAAATGTTTTGATGTAAGTGATTGGGTATTTTTACTGCTACATATCAAGCAAGCTATTTATGAGAAGGAAATGTTGGCAATACTACATGCACTTAAGAAATGGCGACCTTACCGAATGGGAAGACACTTCAAGATGCACTCTCAAGAAAGGATGAGGATGTGGAAGCATTGTTTTGTGCTATTTCTATTATCCAACCAAATTCGATAAACGAAGCAAGGGATGAATGAAAGAAGGACAAAGAAGTATGGCCACTTATTCAAAAGTTGCAAAAGATCCCAATTCAAACAATATTTCCAGAAATTGAAGAGGAAGGAAAAATCATATTGGAACCTGGAGCAGTCACAGAAACAAGAACCCGACAACTACGAAATCGATCAATTTCAGAGTACCTCATCAAGTGGAAGAACTTACCCACTAAAGATTCCACATGGGAGGACAAAAATTTTATACAGAAGCATCAAGAACTACTCAAGCATGAGGACAACACTTTTTGAAGGAGAGGGGCATGTTAGGCCCATATACTACTAGTATAACCCTTATCATTATTAGTACAACCCCCTTATTATATTGATGTACCCATGTAGTGCCCATATTGTTACTATTGTGCCCCATAGAAGCCCACTATTGTTATTATTATGCCCTTAAATTATTATTGTTATGTCGGCTCTGATTATATTATGGCCCCTTAGACTCCTATATATATATATATATATATATATATATATATATATATATATATATATATAGATAGATAGATAGATATATACATATACAGGAGGTATTTTCATTTGTATCATCAAAGAATCATTCATTTGTGTAATGTAAAGGAGGTTTCCCCCTCGAAGAGGCTGAATTCTAAGGCGTTGATCTATTTTTTCTATCTTTTGTGAGCTGGTTTCATAACACAATCCTTGAAATTTGCCTTGTTAATTTCTCTATAGTCAATGCATATCCCCATTTTCCATTTTTTTTGGCACAATTACCAATGGACATATAGATTCACTACTAACATGAAATAAATAAAATTTGCATCAAGTAACTTTCGTAACTCTTCTTTTGATGATCTTGTCCCTGCGATCCAAATTCATTACGTGTTAAGGTTGTCTAACAGGTCAGACATCCTCCTTAATGTAGATATAGTGAGTACATATGCTAGGATGAATCCCCTTCATATGAGTGTAACTCCAAGCAAGTAAATTACTATATTTTTGTAAGGTTTTTCAGAGTTGATCTTGTTGAGAAGCATCTAAGTTGGAGTTAATATTTAAAGTTTTCCCTTGAAAAAATTCAACCAATGCACATTGATTTGCGGGGGAATTAACTATTGGAATGGCTAAATCAATTTACTCTTCCATTTATACTAACAAAAATTTGTCTTGAGGGTGTGACCCCATAATATGTCCCAAAGAGGGGTATACTATAGTAAGTTTTGGATATGTTATGAAATTGTGAAGAAGATCATCTTTAATTTCTCTTGCAAAAATTGATGGTTGGTCCAACGAGAGGAGAGGTTGTAGAGCTTCGTTTCATTATATTATGTTGGCATTATGATACAGGTGGTGTCCTTGATGGAAAATCACTCACAGGATATTTTATATTTTATAAAAGACAACTCATAGTGGAACATGTCAATTCAGAGGTAACAGGGCATTAGTACATAAAATCAGGAAGTTGGAACAAAGGAATACAGATCAGCATCAATAAGTTGAAGAAAAAAGATGTTCTAAGTCATTTTAAGGTGTATACACAGGTTCACCTTATCCAAGCAATGTATACATGTTGGTTCATAGAACAAAAAGAGCATATACGTATGCATGCACTTTCACAAAAGGAAAAGCGCATATGGGTTGGAAAATCAAGGAAATTTAGGATTAAAGAATGCCTAGGGTCAATACCATGGTATTAGCCCACAATATTAAGCAGAGTAGTGGTTATTTGATCCCATCCAAGAATACCACAGGCTCTAAGTGTTGTTTTGGTCCGAGGTATTGCTGAAGGCCAAAAATATATGAGGAGAAGATCAAAGGGCATGGTGTGAAAGTGAAAGGGTTTCCCAGGAATACTTTTATCTGAAGTATATTTTACGTTACAGGGGATATCTTTGTGATATGATCTGAAATAATTTGTGCACCTTGAATTCAATGTTAGATCAGGGTCATGAAACCTGAAATGACTTATCATTGAATGATATGATATTGGTTGGGCTAGATCTGATTGCGTACACCTATTTTATTCTTTAAATGTCATGATCTGGGTATGTATGAAGTATGGAATAGCAGCAAAGTTGTGAATTAATATTTGCAGATCTATATGCTGGTTCGCCTCGGTAAAGGCGTGTATACATGCAAGTTGGACTCTTCCAAGTAGCGTATGCAAAAGAAAGACTATTATTCAGAAAGGGCTAATCTTTCTGATCAGTGCTGCTATTTTACTGCTATATGTCAATGAAGTCTTCTTAGATCTAAAAGTAAAACTAAATGCATAAGGAGTTTGTGTTTGGTTGATTGATTGATTAAGTGTGAAGGGTTATCTCTACTACTGACTGTCCAAATGTCTGTAAATTGTCAGTAAATGTTCAGAATATTACTAGTTGGTATAGATCTAATTCAGAAATTTTATGATTCAGTAGTTTTGAAGGTATACGCAGGTTTCTTTAAAGGAAGCAGCATATACACGCAGGATGGGTTTAGTAAAGTAGCGTATACATTATGATGTATAATTTTTGAGGTTACAGCTGATTCTAAATGATGATGTAGGTTTCTAGGTTCAGCACAGTGTTTTGGTGATAGTGATCTAATTGTTCAGATTCACTAATTGTTGGTTGATGCAGTTTGAAAGTTTTGATGGGTCCAGTACAAAAATTTGATTAAATGAGGCCTTCATATTTTATTGTTGGGTACCAGAGCATCCAGTCTGAAAATTAATGAAACGTGGTCCCTAGAGGAAAAGAGAAGGTCGTAGCCTTCTATAGGTCGGTGCCTATGTACTAGTAATGACATCGGCTAGTGCAAGAGCTAGGGGGTTGTAGCTCCCTTCTAGTAGAAGCTAGAAATCGAGAGAAGGTTGTAGCCTTCTGCAGGTGGGTGCCTGCGTATTGGTATGAGTCTGCACCAGTACAAGATTGTAAATAGATTTTCTTTATATTAAAAGAAGACAGAGACGACAACAGCAAGTGGTTTTTCTCCCACATTGGGTTTCCACCTTAAATCTTGGTGTTCATGTGTGTTGCTTATGTGTGATGGTTTATTATGTCATTCCCGCACATAGTTATTCTACTGATTAAAGATATACACATGATAAATTGACTAAATCATAAGTTCTCTGGGTATATGTTGGTTTCTCTAATCACAGTAGCGTGTACACGCAAGTTCACTTCACTGAAGTAGCATATATAAATCTATTTGGGAAATGAAATATTATTGAATTGTAAATACTGATTCACCCCCAATCTCAGTATTATTTCCAACATCTTATACCCAAGAATTTGTTTAAGGTCAAATGAGGGCTTAGCAAGGGGATGGAACATGATATTTTTAGTGGAATTCCCATGGGATATTGCCATATCTCCTTATCTACAATAAATATAGGCATCCATTGTGCCCAACCAAGGTATACCTAATATGAATGGGTACCCTTCTAAGTTGGCCATTAGTTATAACAGCATAATCCATGTTAGATAATCCCAGGAGTCCATAGGAACTATGACATCATCTACCATGCCCTAAGGCTTAACTGCATATGTAGAAACTAATTGAAGAATGGTGGGTGTTGTTGAAGGTTGGTTAACTGGAGTTTCTCCATTGTTTCCTTTGGAATTATGTTAATCGTATCCCAAAGATCAATCAAGGTATTAGAGATAAGAGTAGCATTAATATAAAAATTGATGATTGGACTTTCAGGGTGTACATATTTAGTCGACCAGGGTTTTCCTAACATTAAATCTACTAGATTCTCAATAACGTAGAGAGTTGGGGGGTCCTTTTCCCTTCTCTATAGCTTTCTCAAACATAAATACTGGACAACCTTTGTATATATTAGGAAATATTTGATTTCTTAAAACAAAGTAATTTTCATGCATACATTTCTTAGTTCTCCTAAAATATCAAATTTAGGTTGTAATGGAGGCTTATCTATAGATAATCGTTCTAGATATGCTGAATTTAAAGTAGATTTTGGTGATTTGCATTGATCTATGTTCTCTTGAGGGGACTATTGGAAGGGTTAAGGAAAGGTTTTGATTCTCTAGTTCGAGACTTTGCTCCTCATCCCCGTGTTCCTAAATAATAGGTGAATTTTGATCATTCATCACCTACACCAAGTTGATTTGGATTTAATCACACTCCAAATAAGAGACAAAATAAGTTGGATAAAGTGGTAAGTGAACATTGTAGGTTGGTTGAGCTACTATTTTCTTTAGGTTAGGTATGTTTTGGACAAGAATTGGAGGTGTGGATTTAGAGGTTGTCATGGGGATGGTAATTGAAACTAGTACTGATGTTGGATTGTGAGTTGTGATTGAGGCACATATTGTTGAGTCTAACTCCTATAAAGTGTGGATCCTTACAAACCTTGTTGCTAAGGATGACCTTGGGCTTGGTAAGCCCATTGATTTCAAGGCATGGAAGGATACAACTATTGTGGACATTTGTAAGGGAAAAAATTGTGTGGTGACTCTTGTTGAAAAGTGTAACTAGGTTCGATCTTCATAATGACATATGTAATCATGATTTGATGTATCTGATGTAAAGAGAAAAATAAATTTATTATTTTCGTTCTTAAGGCATGGGTTTCATACTCAAGGAAAATTTATTTTTATAGGTCAAGAACCCATTGAGTGCTTCTAGGGCTTATCATTAAGTCTACAATTCAATTGAGTCATGGTCATGTATGGAAGACCCTTTTAGGCATTATGTATATTGTAAAGAAAAATTTATTAGAGTCAAAGACCCTCCAAGACCTTGTCATAATGCTCCAAGACAAGTCAGCCTTTCCATGTATAAAGTCATCCTAGATACAGTGACAAGTTGGCCTTCAAGCTAGGACAGAAAGCCTATAAATAAATAACTTGGCCTCATTTGTAAGGACACATAATTAGCTCAATATGAAGCATAGAAAACACTAGAAGATCCAGCGAAGAAATGAGAAGGTAGAAGGAAGAAGAAGTCATAGTTTTTAGGTCTGTTTTTGGGTAATCTTTCACACGTGTGTATTGTAATTAAGGCATATTCTCAACTACAACAAGACCGAAATACAGTTAAGTTAAGAAGCCAAGTAAAGGGTTAAATAAGCATATATATACCAGTCAAATTGTTGGAGAAGGAATTGTTTCCCAAGCGAAGGAAAATAGATACCATCTTCATCGTATTCTTGTCACACATGCAAGTTAGGGTTGTTGCAAGAGGGTCGAGAATTACAGTCAAAAGTACAGGTCTGAAATTGAGGTTGAAGAAGAAGCAAGCAGTTGTTGGAAGGCTAATTTGACTATCATTAACTTTGTGGAATATGAGTTCATCCATGAGAGGTTTGACTTGGCCTTAGCAGGGTCTTGTTCAAGGGTGATAGGTCTTGGAATTCATCATTTGAAGTTCTATAAGAAGAGAAGAGTTATTGTGGTTTTTCCTCTCAAGAGCAGAGGTTTTGGCCCTAGTTGATTGCCTATATCTTGTGTCCTCTTTTCTAATTGTTCTTTATTTTTTTGGTAATTGTTTGATGATAATAACACTAATTATAATCAAGATAAATAAGAATCTAATCAAGTTAAGTAAAATACATCACAAGCAATTATCAAAGTAAGATAAATCACCTAATCTAGTTTCCCCTTGATTTATCAACATGGTATCAGAGCTAAGGTGACTAAAAGAAGAAGAAAATTCAGCTTGAAAATCACTATTGAGGAAGGATACATAATATCCTAGCACAAGGAAATCATCAAGAAAGACTAACCCACTCATCATCTTGAAGGAAGGAACTAAGGAGTATCAAAGAAGACCGGAAAACCATAGCTCATTCAAAGAAGGTTTTACACCTAAAGCATTCCTGGGAATCTCACAATCATCATCATAAGGAAAATAATACCTCAAGTACCATACCTCCACTCAAAGAAGAACTACTTGTTGAAGCATATTGAAGTCTCTACATCCAAGATAAGTAGGAAGAAGTATTTCCTATTGAGAAATCTAGGGCATCATATGTTAGGAGATTTGTTTTCTTGATAATTGCTTGTGATATACTTTTACTTCTTGGATTATGATCTTCTCTTCATTATGTTATTATTGTGTTCTTTTCATCAAGACAATTACCAAATAAATAATAGAATACAAGAGACACAGTAGGTACGCAAGTCATCCAGGGCCAAAACCTCTCACTCTTTGAGAGGAAAACCCAATTAGAAATTCTTCTTATACATCTTCAATTGATGAATACCAAGACCATGACAAAGACCCTCAACTCTAGATTCCTCCCAAGACCAAATCACTAACCTCTTCTTCAACGATGATTTTACTCTTCTTTTTCTAGGCTTCCTTCCCTTCTAGATCTCGGATCCCTTTGATTATCGGTCTCTTCTTGTAGGCTTACCACACTACCAGAGAAACCCCATATTGTCTTTTCTTCCTTTATAGTCTCTAAAAGAGAGAGACTTATTTCTCCTTGAATCGACTTCTTCTAGCGAGGTTCTATACCCAAACATTAATAACCTAAAAGTGATAGAACCTTCTTTGACTTCTTCTGGATACCTTCGGTTCTGCTACCTTCACACGTGGGAGAACAAACTAATTCAAAAACAATGCTTCACTATCTTCACTATCCTTCATTTTTGTTGTGCTGATATGGAGGCTTCTTCTAGTGTATACTTCGCACTTCTTTCTTGACTTACTTCACTGAATTCGTTGTCTCCAAATGAGGTCGAGTATGAGTATATATACAAGTTTGTTCATGACCTCTAGGCCAACATGATCTCTTAGAGGGAAGTTGACTTCATCTTCTAGATACATCTCTTGTTGTAGGCTGACATCATGAGGGTTAGTGACAAGGTCTTGGAGGATGACTTTACATAGACAAGTGTGACTCTTTACATAACTCCATTACATGAAATTGACTCTTTTATTCTTTTATGACTAGATGAAAAAAATCCTAAAGAATCTCAATGGGAGACTTGACTCGAAAATAAAACCTCTTTCTCATGAAACCCATGATGCAAGTATTACAATAATTTTATTTTTCTTCTTTACATCTCTTTACATAAAGTCAAAATTACATGTCATTATGAAGACTGAACCTAGTTATACTTTTTAACAATCCCTCTTAACTAGAGAGGTATTAATAATGGTACTTTGTCTTTCTCAATCTGAAAAATCTCTCATAAGGAGAATCAAATTGGTAACCCATTTGTTTAGCATCATATCAGCCAACATTGTTACATAGCAAGGCCTTGACTTACAACTTTATCTCTCCACAATATTTGAGCTCAATGCTCGCGAAACCAATGATTTATAGACACTCTCATCATTGTCTCTCTTGGAACATAACCCACACAGGTTCTCAGGGTGTGTTCCATTGGAACTATTCTTATCTTGGATTCCCAGTTGATTAGGAGCTCAAAATTTTCCAAAAATTCAAAGTGTTAGAATCTTGATAAGATTAGCTTTGTATTAAAGAGCTCATCATTTTGAATCCAACGGTGTGAATAGAACTCAAATATGATCTCGTAAGTATAAGTTAGAGTAAGTCAAAT
This sequence comes from Pinus tabuliformis, assembly GCA_031772625.1. Lineage (NCBI taxonomy): Eukaryota > Viridiplantae > Streptophyta > Pinopsida > Pinales > Pinaceae > Pinus > Pinus tabuliformis. Next base: position 1,702,168,857 of record CM062817.1, on the reverse strand, counting down.
TTCAGGGTTGACTTGCTGACATGGAAAAGCCCTTCAGCAAATGAGGAGGTGCCAAGTGGCAGGTTTCCATTGGCCCCCGCATATCGCATATCGGAGAAAAAGATAAGTCGATGTTAAAGAATCATCCCCTGGCACGTAGTAGGTTGCGATGAGATGCAATTGCAATCACATATCACATAATGTTAAGAATTAGCCCTTGGCATAGTCACGTTGCGATGCGATCTATCGCAATCGCATATCGCACCCAGTACCCGCCGATATATATATGTCACCGCCGATAACGTTGATTGTGATTTTCGAGGGGAGAACTTTCGCACCCGATATTGTTATACATTGTATTTTATAACCCCAGCGAGTCCGTTGCTATTGCAGTGTATGGACTTTGATATCCGCCGAGGGAAAGTTCTGATTGTGATAGGATTGTCAGATGCGATGTTTTATGCATTGAGATTTATAATCCTGGCGGGTCTGTGTTATTGCAGAACGCAAGTTGGGTTGATACGCCAAAGTTTTAAGTGCCGATTGCGATTGCGATGGGGTTCCCAGATGTGATGTGTTATATGTTGTATTTAATAATCCCGGCGAGTCTGTAGAGTGCCTGATGTAAGGGCCTGTATGCCGATGGACTTCGCCACTTGTGATATCCGATAGAGCTTCATAACCGTAGCGTTTTCCACTGGAACACCACTCCGCATGTGACCACTCGACCCTTAATCACGAGATAGGCAGGAAAGTTGGCAGAACTGTCGATTTCGGTGGAACTGCCAATTTTAACTACGAATAATGAATTTAACTGGCAGTAAGCCAAATTTGGAGGAGAAAATTGTGGAAAGACTAACAAAATTCATAACTAAGACAATTTTTGACCAAATGGGTTGTAAAAATAGGCTAGATAGCCACTTTTAAGCATTATGAACTCATTGGAACAAGTTGCAGGAGCAAAGGACCACTTCTGAATAGGCTTTTTGTAAAGTGAAACATATGGGCGCCATGGTCAACCAGAGTGTTGATTCAGTTTATGGAGGAGTATTAAGGTGGATATGACCTTGGGATCTTCCATCCTCCATGTGCTTTTTGTAGCATCCATTATAGTAGTGTTGTAGCTTTATTTCTTCTTTTCTTTATATGTGTATGGAGAAAGAGACTTGTTTAAGTACTTCAAGTGGATTGTTGTACTTGTTTATGCTCTTGTTAGTTGGAGTATGGGGTTTTGAATTGAGAGCCCTTATCTTGCTAATTGTTTCATGACTAACTGTAGGTTTTCATATGTTTAGAGTGAGAGTTCTTTGCAGAATAATGTTTCCTTGAAGGGGAAACTAGCCACTCTTTTTATCAGCACACTTATGTACTCTTTACCATTGAAGAATTTTGATCATAATGAGAAGGGGTCATGCCTTTAGAGCTGATCCAACGAGATGTAGCCCAAGAGATGTGAACTCCTTTATCAATGGCTGGTGTATTATTGTTTGATACATGCTTCCATTCAGTGTTTTAGTTTCAAGTTTTAAGTTTTATTCATGAAACTAACTAAAGTAAAAACACATAAAATTCATGCTTTTACTTGGTATTTTGGAATCAAAATTCAAGCACATTTTTATATTCTGATGAGGGGAATTAGCACAACATTACTAATCTGCCCTAATTCAAAATAGGTTGGTATCAGAGCTATGGTTTTCTTTGTGCAAGGAGGAATTGATTGTTGTTTGCAAGTGAATGTGTTTTGAAGTTCATTGAGGAGAAGGTTTTGGAAAGGAGAGCAATATTATTACAATCTCTACCACCAAGTTCTACCTCAAATTGTAGTAGAAGCTTCAAGAAAATCATGTCCCAAGGAGGAGAGCCTACAATAATGTCAGAGGATGTGAAGGCTTTTGGAACGGCTTTCTTAGACATGGCAGAAATGGTGAAAGTCCTCTATGAAGAGAGGAATACCAAATTGCAAGGTGAAATCTCTAGACCTCCAAGAGGAGAATGTTCTCCAAGGGAAGAAGGTAATAAGAATGGTGATAAACCACCATCTTCTCCACAATATTCATGTTTTTCTACAACTATTATGCAAGACGCTAGTGTAGAAAGTCCCTCCGAGAAGGTAGATGGATAATTTTGTACCTTTTTTCCACATGATGTGGAAGACGAGGTTCTATCAGCACCCAAATCCGAGGAGCCGAAAGAATAGAGCCGAAGAGTCCAAGAGGACACATCTCAAATAAAAAGGGAATTTGAAAACATATCGAATCTTCCTTATGTGAAAGTATTGACATAAATTCATTTGCAGCCTTTGAAAAAAACAGTAAAGGCATGGGATCCAAGCTCTTGACCAATATGGGTTACAAGGGAGGTGGCCTTGGCATAAACCAACAAGGCATTAAAAATCCAATTGCAGCCAAGGAGAGGCCTAAATACGAAGGCTTAGGCTATGTCGCAAAAGAAGAATGGTCTTCTAGTGATAGTTCATGGATATCGTGTTCCTTTTGCCATAAGAAAGGACATGAGGAGGCAAGATGTTGGGAGTTGCATCCAGAAATGGTTCCCGCTTGGTTCCTCAAGCGTAAGGAGGACTTATAGTGCAAAACATCTCCAAAGAGAGATGTAAAAGTTGAAGAAGAAGGAAAGTCGAGTTCTTCTTGCCACGCAAGTTCCTCACGCAGGCAGTGTAAGCCAAAGGACAACAAACAGAGGTATAACCATTATGTTAATTTGAATGTTGTTCATGATGGAAAACAACATGCAGATTTGAATAACATGTTGAGGAAAATGTTTCCATGCACCTTTTGCCTTTCATCTAACCATTGTGTAGATAAGTGCGATAAAAGGAAAGCAATCATCAGGAAGATGTTTATGTCTACTGGAATTGAGATCGAAAGGAGAAAATCTCATCCAAGGATAAAGGCAAGTGATCCGAGAGGAGCTCAAAAGAACTTTTGTACTCACTGCAATATTAGTGGACATTGGGTCGAGAAGTGTTGGAAATTGTTTCCACAACTTCATCCTAGTAAGGGAAAGCAAATCATGCAAGCACCAGAAGAGGAAGCGACAAAAGAAAAAGTGGCACAATATGTGACCATCCCTGAAGCAGCTTCAAAAGAGGAGAAAGTTCAAATAGAGGTTTCATTCACCTGGTTGGGTAGGAAATGGGTGGACTATTTGTCCAACTGAAGTTTGTAATTTGTAAAAGTGATGTTCATAAATAAATCACTTATATGCAACAGTGTTTTCTTAAGCAATTACAGTACTAGTTTGGCTTATTGATAGTCAATTTGAATGGAGAAATTTGGGGGTCAAGTTTATTCCATTTTGTAAAAAAAAAAAATTCCATTTTAAAACTGTTATATGAGTAGTTGTAAGGACCATAAAACATATGTAAATACAGTAAAGGGGTTTTTATCATGAACCTGTAATTAATTTCCTGAAATCTTACAAAATTAACTAACAGCACTACTGAGGGTACTTACTTGTGCCCTTGCGGTTGATGATGCCTCCAGCTCCCTGCTTCAGTTACCAAAAGACCGAATCCACCCAGCCAAATTGAGTAGAACCTGGCTACTCAATTCAGGCTCTTCCTGTGGATAATTTCCGTTTATGATGTTCTTCCTCCTTCAGTTTTCCTTTCCTCCCTTCTTTACCTTCCTCCCCGCTACCTCCTAAAGTTCTACTCAGTGGTTTTATATGGTTTCTTGGCAGTGGCCGCTCTTCCACCAGCAGCCCACCGCTTAACCCTCTGGTGACACCTTCCATGTCACGTATCATATAAAACTATGTTATGGTCACGTATATATTTATTTCATTTATAATTTAATTATATTTATTTATTTATGATTTATTAAAGTACTTCCTAATATTAAGATTATAACATTATATTAAGTACCCTTTTAATTAATTTCTTATATATATATATATATTTTTAATCATTTTATTAATTTATTAATATAATTTTTATTAATAATCTAAAATATATAATTTATATAGCCCTCTTTTAGTATTTACCCATTAATCATGACACATCAAGCAATATGGGTGTTAATGGATGAGTAGAACCTCTATTCGAAGAAGTGTCATGATATTTAATACTTATAATTAATTTAGTATATAAATACTAGTGCAATGTATGCGACACATGTATATGTAGCTATCATAAGTATGCATCGTATGACTGCTATTATTCTTGTGTTCTCTATATTTATAGATAGTTTGTTACATACACTCCCCCTTTACAAAACTTCGTCCCGAAGTTGGAGGTTTTTTTTTTTTTTTTTTTTTTTGATTACTTATGATTGTAATTAGTACATTCTTCTTAGGATTGTAAATCGAGGTTAAATTCCTATTTAATGTAAGGATACTATAAAATTGGTGTTTTGAATACTTCTAGGTTTATAATTTTAATGGTCATTCCTTGCGCTAACCAGGTTCCCAAGCTATTCTAAAATCATCATATCCTTCCTAATCTCTTCTGCTCCCATCCTATCCATCCTTTACTGGAGTATGCCATGGCGTCAGTTTTACTGACCTAACCATTCATAAACTCTAAGGATGACAGCATCGGTTATACCGACCTGATTCCCAGTAGGCATCCGACAGTCATCATCACACGTCTAGGGGAGCGTGATTCGCACAGTCCTCCCATGACTCCAGGGTTCGGAGGATAAATGGTGGGCAACACCTCCACCCCTCCCAATAGAATTAGGGTTAATACCCTATCATAGAATCTCTTTGAGCCTTAATTGTTCTAAGGTTTCTGTCATCACATGGTCATTTTGGTAACGGATATTATCTGCAATCATAAACACTTGTCCATGCATTTATAAAATGTGCATTAACATATTCAAAAATAAATAACTTATGTATAATTCACACATGTCAACTACAGTATAACATATTTTGCCATATTCTATTCATGCCATTGACTTTCATATTTAAAATGTAATTAGTCTTTGATTTCTATCTCATCAATCATATTGATGCACATAAATAAAACAGAATTATAATATCTTAATTTCCATCAGAAGCAAAATCACTTAAATATTTTAAACTTTACTTTGAAAACTATAATTTAGTAAAATCAATAACATATTTTGTCTTGGTATCCATGTACCAGCGGAACTTAAACAGATATTATTTCATAAAAATTCACATTTATCTATGATCATTCAAAATGGTTCTGAGTCTCTGATTTGCATTAAAGTAAAAATATACAAAACATAGTTTAAAGTTATTCAAAATTGACACAGATTAGGGTATTTTTGACATATGTTCTCTGTATCTTCCCAAGTAGCTTATCCAGGACTATACTTGTCCCACTGGACTGTAACTTGGTCTACTAGACGATTCTTGAGCTGTCGAACCCTACATTCCAGTATACGTAATGGTTCGACCGATATGATTCCTTCGTCTGATACCTGCAATTCCTTCCATTGAAGGTTATGAGATTGATCAGCTATATAATGTCTTAATACAGATACATGAAATACATTATCAATTTTATTCAAGTGAGGTGGCAGTGCAAGACGATAGGCGACAGGTCGAACTCTTTCCATGACTTTCAATGGTCCAATAAATCGGGGTGACAACTTTGTCCCTTTTCCAAATCGAATAGTACTTTTATTTGGTTTGATGCGGATGAAAACCTGATCCCCTACTTCATATTTCCTATCAGTTCTGTGAGCATCAACATAACTCTTTTGTATATCTTGTGCTTCCTTTAACCGTTGTCTAATTTGTCTTACCTACTCTTCCATTTCTTGGATTAATTCTGGTCCTATTATCACTCGATCTTCTAACATGTCCCAACTTAACGGTGTTCTGCAAGGTCTTCCGTATAACGCTTCAAATGGAGGCATTCCAATCGAACTGTGGTAACTATTATTGTATGCGAATTCGACTAAGGATAAGTACTTTCCCTAGTGTGATTGTTGATCCATAACACACATTCTCAACATATCTTCAAGTACTTGATTTACCCTTTCTATTTTCCCATCAGTTTTAGGATGATAAGCAGTGCTCAAATTTAGTTGAGTTCCTAAGGCGGACTGCATGCAAGTCCAGAATCTTGAAGTGAATCGTGAATCTCTATCGGATATAATCTTCTTAGGTACCCCATGAAATCTGATAATTGCATTTGTGAATACTCACGCTATGTCAACAACTTCGTAAGTATCTCTTACAGGAATGAAATGGGTGCTTTTTGTTAATTTATCCACTACTACCAGAATGGCATTGTGTCTTTGAGAAGTAAGAGGTAGCCCAGTGATAAAATCCATAGAAATAATCTCCCATTTGGTCATAGGAATGTCGTGAGGTTGTAAGAGACCCGCTGGATGACAATGATCTGCTTTTACTTGTTGACATTCCAAACATTTTGCAATAAATTGAACGATATCACTTTTCATGCCCGACTAGAAGAAGAGTTTCTTAGTATACGTATAAATTTTCTTTACTCCAGGTTGTGTACAATATACTGCTCTGTGGGCTTCCTTAAGGATAGTGTCTTGAAGATTCTTATTACCAGGAATATACATCCCTCCATGGAATCATAAGATTCCATCATCTTCTAGTTCATATCCTTCAAACTTATATTTTTTTGGCTTTTTACCCTCAAGACTAGATCTCACCTTTAAATACCAGCTATCTTTTATGAGATATTCTAGTACTCGTTGCCTTAAGTCTACTTTGATAGGTAAGAGAGAGAATATCTGTGGTCTTTTGCTTAAAGCATCTGCGACTACATTTTCTTTTCCCTTAATATATGATATTACAAAGTCATATTCACTTAGGAATTCACTCCATCATCTTTGTCTAGCATTTAAGTCTCTCTGGGTGAACAAATATTGTAGACTTTGATGGTCACTTTTAAGTGTAAAACTTCGCCCCACTAGATAATGTCTCCAGATCTTTAAAGCTAGTACTATAGCAGCTAACTCTAAAACATGAGTAGCATAGAGTTCTTCATGAGACTTTAACTTTCTTGAGACATACGCTATTACTCCTCTATCCTGCATCAATACTGCACCCAGCCCTTTTTTGGATGCATCAGTATATACCGTAAAATCTTTGTCCATATCAGGGACTCTTAATATTGGTGCACCAGTCAGTAGTTTTTTGAGTTCAGAGAATGCTTTATTACATTCCTCAGTCCATTCATACTTAATACCTTTACGCTGAAGGGTTGTAATCGGCTTTGCAATTTTGGAGAATACCTCCACAAATCTTCGATAGTAACCGGCTAAACCCATATAGCTTCGTAATTCATGTGCGTTTTTTGGTATTGGACATTCCATGATTGTTTTTACCTTCTCAGGGTCTACTGAAATCCCTTCACCTGATATGATATTACCTAAGTAATGAATCTTTTCTTGAAAGAATGAACACTTGGATAATTTTCCATACAACTGATGTTTTCTAAGGCAGGACAATACTATCCGTAAAGGATCTTCATGCTCTTTCTTATTCTTGGAATAGATGATAATATCATCTAAAAAGACTTGTACAAATTGATTAAGATATTCACAGAAAACAATATTCATAATATTCATGAATACTGCTAGTGCATTTTTTAATCCAAATGGTACCACAGTAAATTCATAATTTCCAAAACGTGTTCGGAACGCACGCTTAGAAATATCACTTTCAGAAATCCTTAGTTGATGATAGCCTGATCAAAGATCAATTTTTGAAAAGACAGCAGCTCCTTTCATTTGATCGAAAAGATCATCGATTTGAGGCATAGGATATCGATTCTTTATTGTAGCTCAATTCAAGCCTCGATAATCTATGCATAATCTTAAGGATCCATCTTTCTTCTTGACAAAAATTACGGGAGCACGCCAAGGTGATATACTGGGTCGAATATGTCCTATATCCAATAGTTCCTTCAATTGAATTTGCAATTCTTAAAGTTTTGGAGTTGTCATTCTATAAGGTGTTTTAGAGATTGGTTGAGTACCATGTTTCAATTCAATAGTGGGATCTAGCTCTCTTACAGGGGGTAATCCTGGTAGTTCTTTTGGAAATACATCCGGAAATTCGGCTAACACCGAATATTGTTCTAAGGATGGTCCTTTTTCTTTACTTACTTCTTGAATTACATATGCCTGACAACCTTTTCTTAAGCAACACTTCATTTTCATTGTGGATATGTAACGTAAAGATACTTTTCTCTTGATTCCTTGAATTTGGATCGCTTCTCCTTCATCATTTATACCTAGAATTCTTTTCCCATAACAGTCTACCCAAGCTTGATGAGCTTCTAGCCAATCCATACCTATGACAAGATCATAAGTTCCTAAGGCTGTGACATAAACTTTCAGTTTAGTCATACAGACCCCTAGGTCAATTTTTCATTGATCCACACTTAAGTCTACGGATTGGAGTTCTCCTGAGGCCATTTCTACCTGTCTGAAATCATTTTTTCTGCGAGCTGCCAACCCAAATTTGTTTAATGCACATGACGAAATGAAACTATCTGTGGCACCAATATCAAATAATATTTTGAGTTTTATACCATTAATAATACCTGAAGATTCCACTACAGTGGATTGATGTGTTGCTTGATTGTTGTTGACTAATGCATGAATTCTATGATTGCCTTGGTTGTTTGATATTGGTTCCTTTCCAGTCCTATGCAATATATTTGATGAAGTTTCTGGACAATTACATTGAAAATGCGGTCCTCCACATCCCCAATAATTAACCTATGTTGGTCTTCTTGAATCAGGACGTGAATCTCTAGATAAAGAGCTTCATCCTCTCATGTTGCTTCCTCTCGAATTTCTTCCTCTATTGGCAGTTCCACGAGATTTCCATGGACTGGTGTTTGATGATTCAGCGGCTATAGTATTAACTGCCATGGGAGCTCTTGTCCCTACATTTCTTAGGGTAAATCTATTACCATAAGGTGGCCTTGAGATACCTCCCCTAAAGAAATTTCGAGGAGTCTTTCACGGAAATCTTGATTGTAAAGGTTCTGCTGGCCCTACATCCTTTTTGATTCCCAGATGTTCTTCTGCATAACGACCACATTCTACCGCCTCAGCTAGTGATGATGCTTTCCACATGCTCACCAAGGCCCTGATGCGAGGATTTAACCCAAATATGAAGTGTTCAGCCTGACGTTCATCAGAATCTAAGTAGTGAATGTATTTTACAAGCTCCATAAACCTTATCTCATATTCTTTCACTGTTTTATTACCTTGAACTACTGTATGGAAGGCTCTGGCTTGTTGTTGTTTAAAATATGGAGGCAAATACTTTGCGCGGAATCTTTCTTCGAACAATTCCCAAGGGACATTATCCGATGTAAGGTGTAGTTTTTTTTCTAGATTTCCCCACCAAATCAAGGCACTTTCCTTTAATTGAAATACAACAATTTTTGTTTTTGCAAACGAAGAATATTCTCTTAATACAAAACATTTGTTCATTCCTTCTAACCATGCCTCAGCACGTTCACCTGCTCGACCTCCTGAAAATTCTGGGAGTTTAATTTTCTGAAGCTCCCTAGAAATATCTTCTTTTGATCTTTTATGCTCAAAATTCTTTGGTTCCATTGAATTGGTTGCTAAGGGTTGAAGTTCTTCTTTGGTCTTAGCCATAGTTGACCCTTTTAATGTTTCTAATAAGGCTTCCAATGAGTTCATTATCACAGTCAACTCCGGTGCTGGAGCGATTGGTGTTGATGATGGTCTCGGTGGAGACGATGATGATGGTGGTGGCGATGGGGATGATGATGACGACGGTGGTGGCATTAATGATGGTGATGTTGCCTGATCACGTCGTCGTCACTCATATGTCCTTACCATTGTAATGTTTCCTGTGTACATAATAAAATTTTGTAAAAATTTGAGGTAGACATTCGGATTTAACATATAGTTTTTTTTTTTTTGCAATTTCACATTCATAAATAGGTATAGTTTTTGCTATTTTTATCTCCTAGCTAGATCTTACTGGTACCGAGGTCAAGGAGGGTGGTCTCGCGACCTCCTTGTCCTAATGCAGGGTATTCTATCCTAATATGAAATAATGCAGAAGCGTATGGTTATTAATTCCTAAGGTAGATCATCCAAAATTAATTACTAAATAACATTCACAAAATTAAAATATTAAATGCCTCGTTACAATGAACATCATCAACATACCCATCACACCTCAAACTAACTATTACCTTTAAAGAAGGACACACATAGTTATAATGTTGAATATGTTATTTAAATGTATACTATCGGGATATCAATTAGAACATATTCATTACAATTTCATTAAAGAAATTCAAAATGTTTACCTAAAATCATGGTAGGCTGGAAAGTTATATATTTCTATAAAATAAAGCTCACAACCTTTATAAAATTGCTCCCGAAAAATTTAAACATAAAGCTATTCTAAACTATTTAAAATAGCATGTTTGTTATTCTCAATAAACATATAATATTATTATTTAAATATATATTTGCCCAACTTTTCCATAACAGGTATTTAGCAGAGTATGCAGACATTTCAGAAATTATAGATATCACATTCATAATCATAAGTCATGATTTAGAATATGGAAAAATTAATTTTAAAGACTCTTTTATTTCTGTCGTGAGCACACTAGGCCAACCCCGAATTGGACAGGTATCACGGAACATAGTTTGGCTAGCCAAACCTGTGGCTTTATAAAAGAAACCGACTAAGAATAAGCTTGGCCTAAAGGTTGGGAGAAGTTACGCTAGATCCTATGGTGAGACGGATGGAGCCAACTAAATTGAAGCTCAGAGAGAGAGAAGGGTTGTGCCGGATTATTCTTTCCCTAAACCTAAGGTTGTCGAGTGAGAGTGAACCGGCCATCCATCCAGAATTAATGGGCAATTATTGGCAATGGTGATGGTTAATTATGGCTCAATAGTGGCACAGTTAATTGTTTCCCAACCAGTCGGATTTCAAACGGGTGCAGTCGACATCGTTGGCGGTAGCGTCTGTGGGGTTGGCTAGCCGTCCATAAAATCTCCCTGCATTTTAAAAGAAATCGAATAAAACCCGCAAGGACCAGTTTTACCATTCAGACAATTACTCCTCTGGTACCACAATTTTGCAACTTCTGCTTGGAGTCTGCGAAAATTTCTCCTTCTCCCTCATGACGCGTAGCTGCAGTGAGTATGGAATTAATTAACCAGAGCCCTCGGTCAAGTTCTATGCTTATCAGATTTATATTTTTCTCCTCTTCATCATCTTCGTGGTGGTTGACGGTGTTATATTAAAAAAATGGGCTTCACAGAAGAAGCTATAGCTGCAAGATGCATGTCTTGGAAACAGGGAACACAAATATTTACTATGTTGTTGATAATGTTAATATAATCAAACTCGTCGACGCAAAATCTCCCCGTAATTAATGATATAAAATTTAAATTTCACAGCTAAATCGTCACACTGAATTAAAATTTTTAACGCTAATGATGGTGACATTACAGGGACAAGCCTAGGTGTCTGGAATTATTTTTTTTGTGTCGTACTTCAACAAGCACATGTTATGTCACAGAGTCACTGTTTTATTTTCTTTCTTTACCCTAAGGTCTCGAAGGGTTTGACACAGCTCTGATACCAAATTGTAAGGACCGTAAAACAGATGTAAATACAGTAAAGGGGTTTTTATCATGAACCTGTAATTAATTTCCTGAAATCTTACAAAATTAACTAACAGCACTGCTGAGGGTACTTACCTATGCCCTTGTGGTTGATGATGCCTCCACCTCCTTGCTTCGGTTACCAAAAGACCAAATCCACCCAGCCAAACTGAGCATAACCTGGCTACTCAATTCAGTAAGCTTCTTAGTTGAAGCCGACTGTTCCCCCGTGCCTAGAACCTCAGAACAATTCAGGCTCTTCCTGTGGATAATTTCCATTTATGATGTTCTTCCTCCTTCAGTTTTCCTTTCCTCCCTTCTTTGCCTTCCTCCCCACTGCCTCCTAAAATTCTACTCGGTGGCTTTATCTGGTTTCTTGGCAGTGGCCACTCTTCCACCAGCAACCCACCGCTTAACCCTCTGGTGACACCTTCCATGTCACGTATCATATAAAACTCTGTTATGGTCACATATATATTTATTTCATTTATAATTTAATTAATTATATTTCTTTATGATTTATTAAAGTACTTTTTAATATTAAGATTATAACATTATATTAAGTACCCTTTTAATTAATTTCTTATATATATATTTTTAATCATTTTATTAATTTATTAATATAATTTTTATTAATAATCTGAAATATATAATTTATATAGCCCTCTTTTAGTATTTACCCATTAATCATGATACATTAAGCAATATGGGTGTTGATGGATGAGTAGAACCTCTATTCAAAGAAGTGTCATGATATTTAATACTTATAGTTAATTTAGTATATAAATACTAGTGCGGTGTATGTGACACATGCATATGTAGCTATCATATGCATTCATCGTATGCATGCTATTATTCTTGCATTCTCTATATTTATAGAAAGGTTTTTACAGTAGTTGCAGCACATTTAGTATGTTTCAAATATGTGTAACACTCAAGTTATACAAGTATTCAATATGTGAAGCTTGTTTGGGTTCATTTGGTAAAGTCTTTTGGGATCTTATCCTTGATAAGGATTTTGCAGATAAGCAATTCCAAGGATCTCATCTTCTTGGAATTCTTCTTGGGAAGGATCTTGCTGTGGATGGCCATAGTGACATGGACAGGTGTCAGCTCATCACTTATGGATCCGAAGAACAAAGGTGAAGGAGAAGGAAGGATGACATGTAGGACACTTACGGTGCAAACAAAATGTTGAACAATTGAAAGTAAACTTGTGGAGACCAAAAGTTTTTCAGTGGGGAAGAGTGATCAAGAGCTCAAAATTTGCCAAAAATTAAAAGTTTTATAATCTTTATAATCTTAGCTACAGATTGAAGAGCTCATCATTATGAATCCAATGGTACGAACAGAACTCAAATCTGAGCTCGTATGCAGAAGTTATAGCAAGTCAAAGTTTAGGGTTGACTTGATGACATGGTAGGATTGGATGACATGGAAAATCCCTTCAGCGAATGAGGAGGCGCCAAGTGGCAGGCCACCATTTTCCCCTACATATCACATATCGGAGCAAAATACAGGTCGATGTTAAATTATAGGCCCCCGGCGTTGAGTAGGTTGCAATGTGATGCGATTGCAATCACATATTGCATAATGTTAAGAATTAGTGCCTGGCACAGTCAGGGTTGCGATGCGATATGTCGCAATCTCATATCGTACCTAGTACTTGCTGATATATATATATATATATATATATATATATATATATCACCACTGATAACGCCGATTGCAATTTGCGATGGGGGAACTTTCGGACCCGATATTGTTATACACTGCATTTTATAACCCCAACAGGTCCATTGCTATCGCAATGTATGGACTTTGATATATGTCGAGGGAAAGTGCCGATTGCGATAGGACTGTTGGATGTGATGTTTCATGCATTGAGATTTATAATCCCGGCAGGTCCGTGTTATCACAGAACTCAAGTTGGGTTGATACGGCAAAGTTTTAAGTGTTGATTGTGATTGCGATGGGGTTCTCGAATGCGATATGTTATATGTTATATTTAATAATCCCAACGGGTCTGCGGAGCACCTGATGTAAGGGTATGTACGCCGATGGACTTCGCCAGTTGCGATATCTGACAAAGTTATAGAACCGTAAACTTTTTCTCTGGACCACCACTTCGCATGTGACCACTCGGCCCTTAACCGCGAGATAGGCGGGAAAGTTGGCAGGACCATCGATTTCGGCTGAACTGCTAGCTTTAATTGTGGATAATGAATTTAACTAGCTGTAAACCAAATTTGGAGGAGAAAATTGTGGAAAGGCTGATAGAAGTCATAACTAAGACAATATTCGACCAAGTGGGTTGCAAAAAGAGGCTAGATAGCCATTTTTGGGCATTCTGAACTCGTTGGAACAGGTTGCAGGAGCAAAGGAGAAATTCTGGATAGGATTTTTGTAAAGTGAAGCCTATGGGTGCCCTGGTCAACCAGAGTGTTGATTTAGTTTATGGAGGAGTATGAAGGTGGATATGACCTTGAAGGAGTCTTCCAGCCTCCATGCACTTTTTGCGGCAGCCATTACAGCAGTGTTGTAGCTTTATTTCTTCTTTTCTCTATATGTGTATGGAGAAAGAGACTTATTTAAGTACTTCAAGTGGATGTCGTACTTGTTTATGCTCTTCGTAGTTGGAGTATGCGGTCTTGATTTGAGAGCCCTTAGCTTGCTAATTGTTTCATGACTAACTATAGGTTGTCATATGTTTAGAGTGAGAGTTCTTTGAGAAGAATGTTTCCTTGAAAGAATGTTTACTTTAGAGATGATCCAAGGAGATGTAGTCCAAGAGGGATGAACTCATTTATCATTGGTTGGTGTATTATTGTTTGATACATGCTTCCATTCAGTGTTTTAGTTTCATGTTTTAAGTTTTCTTCATGAAAATAACTTAAGTAAAAACACATAAAATTCATGCTTTTACTTGCTATTTTGGAGTCAAACCTCAAGCACATTTTTATATTTTGATGAGGGGAGTTAGCACAACATTACTAATATGTCCCAATTCAGATCATCAATCCTCAAAGAATATCAGTCCTCCATGACTACTATTATCTTAGATGCCCTATCTCATCCTCAAAGAGTATCAAATGCAAAATGACTACCCAATATTTTGATTTTGTCTTCCCAGGCGAAGACTAAAATGATGTATCTATCTCTCCCTCTCAATTAGGGAGGACATATTTATTCCAATAAAGGAATTTACTCATTTCTACACAAGGAATGTACCTAAGCTCCCTCTTAGCTTAGGAATTTCCAATTTTCTTCCAATTAAGAAACTTTCCAAACTCCTTCTAAAAATGGGGACCTACAACAGCTCCTTAGGTGGAGATGATGGGATAACCAGTTGCTTGAAAAATCCCTTCCTTTGATCTCATGGGATTATTTTGTCACTGAGTCTTCATATTTTTAGACTTCTTCATAGGGCACAGACCATCCATCGCTTTTGTCAGCGCTTGAAATTTCACCTCAGGCTGAGAAAGGTAAACCTCAAGGCAACATCAAAGCACTTAGCCTTGTAGCTAGCCCTACGGGGCTGGAGAGGGCTCTCTCCGGTCTATCTCGGTGAGATATTCAATGGATGAGATGACCAATAGGGTAACACTGATTTTAGGCTAGTAAACTGATCAAAAAGGTTGATTTGGGGTTTTTAGGGTTTTTGGTGGCAAATTGAGGGGATGGCAATTTTGGGTGCGGGGGTTGGACACAGTTTCTGCAGGGGGTTCTTTGGGGCAAGGTAGGAGACAGTATTGATGCTTTTGATTGAGGTGGATGGTCAGGAATGACAGGGGAGGAGCTAAGGAGAGCAAACAATAACTTTGAATTCTCCTTAAACAGTAGAAAACATTGAAATTAAACAAACTTAAAAGCAGAGCATGACAGTCATGAATTCTTACTTTAACACTTCGTTTGTTTAATGTGCAGAAGGAAAAGAAAGGAAATGATTCACATAACACACTTACAGGTACATAGAGAAACACACCATCAATACATGTAACCACAAGAATCCCAAAAAGGACTGCAAAACCCTGGTCTTCCTTAGCCAAAAATTGTAGAGATACAGTGAATAATATAATGATAGCTTATCCCTCAAGAGTCCAACCATGAAAATGAGCAAGAAAGTACATACTATAGATGATCTAACCTCTTTCCCTGCCTCCATGGGTCGAGCTCACTATCCTAGGAGCTGTTTCAACCACTTCTAAACTAAGCACTACAAACTAGGTAGTCAAAACAACTTGCCTCTATAAGCTAGGAAACCAATTCATTCATTTAATATTTACCCTTTTCATGAATGAATCTTCTAGAAGTGTTACATAAGAGTAAAATTGTTTTAAAAGTACAATAATTACATCAAAGAGAATCATAATTCACCCCAAAAAGTCAAACTGGGTCAAACTGCGTTTTTCTGAGCTGTACAGTGCATTTTGGAAAAATCTGCCTGACGGGTCGCGCGTCTTTGGGACCACATTTGGGGCACTTGCAGGTGTTCAAATTGAGCAAGAGTAGGCTTTTTGGAAAGGTATGTGAGTCTACTTGCCAACCCAACTAGAATTTCTGAATTTGGTGGTCATTTGCCCCTCCAAAATTGCAATCTCCCAAGACTGCTTTCTGCAACTCAAAAATGTGGCAGAAAGTCAATTTTTGCTTGTTTTTTGACTTTCCCAAAACTTCATAAAATCTCAAGTCCATTGATGAGCATATGTAACTTCTCATGAAAAATCTGGAAATGCTAAGTTTTTGCAAAATGGAGTTGCCATGATGTAGGGTCGCGCGGGGGTGAGACCCCTTAATGAGCAAAAACCTGTAAATTGCCTGAAAAATCAAAATTGACCCAAAATTTTCAAAATTTCTTGGGATTTGTGCTGTGGCTGGGCTATTTAGTGCCTTGGTCCTTCAGTGAGGCCTCAGCCAAGATATGGAGGGGATCGAGCCTCTTTCTCCTTTTTTGTGCCTTGGCCAACCACCTTTGAAACATTTTCATCTTTGCCTTGCACACATGCATCCTTGCCCAGTAATGGTTCTTCATGTTCCTCAGCAATTTTTTCTCTTGGTTGGCCTTATCCAACAGCCTCTCCAAGTGTGCATTTACCCGGATGAGCATGGACTCTCAGTCAGCAGGCAATGGATCACCGGGTCTTCTTCGGTTCAAGATTCGGTCACTACGAATCCTCCACAACTCATCAAGAGTTTTCTCATCCTCCAACTATTTGTTGCGCTGCTCCAGGTATGAGATTGTCCATTGTGCACCTTCTAGTCTCTTTTGCAATACCTCATTTTCAGCTCTAAGGTGTTGAATGATCTCCTTTACCTCTTGGCTCGGAGAACTGGCCTCAAGATCAACAAGCTCAATATCTGGAACTCCTGATGGCCCCTCATCAATCATGGGTTGCTTGCCCCTCTGTGCTGCTGAAGAGAGCGAGGCCCCTTCCACTTGATGTGGAGATAACACTCGCTGAGCTGATGATGAAGGCGAGACCCCTTCCACCTGCTGTGGAGATAGTACTCGCCGAGCTGCTGCAAATAAGACCCTCGGGCCTTTCTGATAGGTAACCAAAGGTGAGGAGCTGACATGTCTAGTGACAGGGATGTCATGCTGCTGTGATGGTCCTCCCTCCTCGTGAACAACCTCAGGATGTGGCGAGGGTGGTGCTGTGAAAAACTCACGAGAGATGAACTCCTCCCATGAGATGCCCTGCTGAGCCAACTGATGCAATACTACAATCTGAATCAAACCATAATGGTACAGGCTCCTATATTGCTATGCTGGTCTCTTCCTCTGCAACATGGACACCATCCTTTGAATGTTCTGATAGAAGAAAACAGGGATGTTCATCATCCTCACTCGGGTGAAGTGCATCAAGAGGCGAATATGATATGAATATACCTATGAAAATCTGCCCTCACAGGTAAAATAGTGCATGATGAGCCTCATCATGGGAGCATACTCGCTCCTGAGAAACCTGAATGGAAACACACCTGCCAAATGTCTCATGAATGGTGGCCGGACAAAAGGCTCAAAGTGAACACTATCCAGCACCTTGCTCTTATTCCACACCTCCCCAACATTAGGTATCCTTGTGGCATGTGAGATCACCTCGGGTGTCAAAGTGAAGTCCACCCCGGTAAGGTTGACATGTCCATCATGCAAGTGTAAAACAAAAAGGCGAGCCAACTCTCGGTGGTGTTGAATCTGAGAGATCCTCTCACAAAATTCATAGCAAGACATATACTAGAAACATGTGACTGCCATAGGACAAGCATGTAAATCTGCTAAAGAGGTGGGCTCCTCTCGCCTATGATGACCACCTTTTCCACCCTTATGGGGCCTCCTCTGTACCTCAACCTCTGAAGATGATAACTGGTCATCACTTTGCTCATAGGTTTCGGTTTCTGACATTGTTTAAGGAGCGAAGTGGACAAACTGTGCTGCTGTTTCTGCCTGTAAAAGTTGATTTATACGCTGTTTCAAGGGGACAAGGAACATGAGGGAAATGTTAGGGGAGGGACATTTTTTACAAGGAAAATGGGAATACATGTATACAACAAGGAATTTAGGGAAAAACACTGCAAATATCACTACATATGCATCATTAAATACATGTGTTTACATGGGTATTATGAGGGGTAGGGTTAGGGCTTGATTTTTTATTTTTTAGGGAAAAGGGGTAGGGTTTATTTTCTTTCCAAATTTAAAAGGGAAATTTACATGGAAATACAAGGAAAATAAAATGGGAATGAGGAAAAATGATTACAAGGGAAAAACCATTGAAACAGCATAAAACCCTAGCAAATTTTTACAAATTTAACATACAGCCATATGGAGCTTTTTCTCTTGCACAATTTGATCTTTAAACACATTCATGATGTCTTTTAAACATAACCAGCAACCATTTCCAAGTTTGGAGAACCTACCTCAAGCAATTTGATGATTTGGAGGGTGCTTGAACGAATTTGCAATGAGTTTGGAAGGGAGGTCGCTGACGGGTCACGCGCCTCACCCAACGGGTCGCGCGCGCCTGACGGGTCACGCCCGTTATGAAATTGCACTGCGGGTTGAGCTCTGACGGGTCGCGCGCACCTGACGGGTCGCGCGCCTGGCCTGACGAGTCGCGCACCTGTCCTGCTCCCAATTTCGACCAATTTCACTCAAAATCGCTTGGATGCTCACCTAATCTCTCTTGCAAGTGTCTTGGATGCACAATGAGAGTAAAAGGAGGGAGATTGGGTCTTTATAAACTTTATTTGAATAAATTTCATGCTCAAACCCACTTTCTAATGTTTCTCTTTGACACTTTATAAAACTGACTTTTTGGTTTCCTTTGTCCTGAAATTGACTCATTTAGTGCTTTGGCTTGATTCTTTTTGCAGGGAGATCATCTGAGGGATCTTGGCAAGGGGACCAGGGTTACATGCTGTCCGCTGAAGTCTTTTGAAATTTCATCACTTTTTACAAAAATTTGAAAAATGACCTTGGCTTTAAAAACAGAGTTTTTAAATCCAAGGTGAAAATTAACTGTACAAGATAAAAATTTCAAAGAAACATCTTTACAATATTCCCTCTGGCTTGGTGAGCACTTATTGACCTTCCGAAACATGACCTTGTAGACATAATTGACCAAAACCCTAGACCTAGGAATTTGACCTCAAGACAAGACAAGACAAGCTTGAAAGAGTTTAATGACTAAAATGACCTGATCCAACAATGCCAAGAGGGGTACAAATACACCAGCTCCTCCATCAGGGTTATGGCATGCCTAATGGGATGCAAAAAATTGACACTGATGAGACACCTACCCATGCAAATGCAAAGAGTTTTGATCGCTGATGGAGGGCTCAAGACCGACTCTAACAACTTTCATCCATGATCTATCATGTCATCACTCCTTTTAACATAAAGTGATTTATCATTCTTCATTTAGCATTGCTTCATGTTATGCTATGTTCTTCATGATTTCTTTAGAAGGTTCTTGCATCCTTATACATGGTTCTTCATTGAAGACATTCATATTTCTTCCCTTAGTAGCCTTGCATGATCCCATCCATATACTAGTTCATAAATAATGAACATTTAGATCATAATTACCTTTTCGATGGTATTTCATCATGACATCTTCCTGTAGGGATCAACATCCTACATGTATGTTGATACATCTCCTAAAGATACGTATGGTCAAGGGTCTCTATCTTTTTCCAGACTTTCATCAGAGTCTCCATATATTTTTGGGAGATATCATAATGAAATCTTCTTGGTTCTGTGGATGTTGACTTCCTTTGCCATTGTTGCGTGATCTCTTCCTTCCTTTCTTCACACATTTCATTCCCAAGAGCTTTAGAGTTCCTCAGTTGTATTCAACTACCTCATACTCCATATAAGGACATGTTATGTTGATTTCATATAATAAATATGTGACCCGTGCATTCTTGCATTCCTTTGAAAGAAGAGATCATTTATTTGATCATGTTAGATATAACAATGATCCATGTTGTCTGCAACCATATGACATGACTCAAATGTGAACATACATACCTCATCTTTCCTTTGGGTCATCCAGACTTCATTCAACAGCTTCCTTTAAGTGAAGGAACTTCACCCCCTTGATCTTCTTTCATTGTTATGTCATCATATCATCATCCCTCAAATTCCACAAGTTTGGAATTCAATACTTTCTTTCCCTCATGATCGGTGAACCTTACAATGAAGATTCCATCAGAGAATCTTGAGGATCTTTCATATCCTATCATGCAGATGTTACCTTTTGAAAGATGTATGATAACCCTTTTTCTAAATGACTTCTTTCTTTTACATAAGTATCACTTGAGCTTTCAATGAGGTTTCCAAGAGCTATATCCTACATAGTTTACTTCCATAGGTTTTGTTCCAAACATCCATCATATTACATATGTCATGACCTCTTACTTGTAATGCTTCTACCATGATGCCATTCTAATATGATGCATCATATCTTATTTACAATGTTTCATATCTATAATACAACAGAAGAGTACCTTTCAGTAAAGGATATCATCTCAATCATAGTAGAGATCTTTCACTTCCTCCTTCTTAGACTTCTTTATTTCAGGGTCTTCCACTTCTTCGATAATATGGGCTTCTTCCGTATTCATCTAATTGTTGCCCCTTTTAATCTTAGGACAATATCTTCTATAATTCCCATATTCTTGAAATCCATAACATTATACTTTAGCCATGTTCTTCTTCTTCTTTTGAGGACCAAATTTTCCAAACTTTCCTTTTCTTCTTAACATAGTAGCATATGCTTGATTATTCTCATTGGTTCCTACATTGGACTTTCCCTTCAATCTGGTTTCTTTTATCTTACACAATGACCATAGACCTTGAAAAGGAGTGGCTTATTTCTTCCCATATATACTTGAAGTGAATTTTCCCCATTCCTCCAGTAGTGCATTCAGTACTACAGTGGTCATTTCTTTGTCAAACATTATTTCACCCAGATCTTGAATTTGATCTTGTATTTCATAAATCCTCATAAAATATGAGGCCATTCCTTATTCCCTTGAGATCTTCAATTTGTATAGTTCTTTCCTTAGAGAGATTACTTCTCCAACAGTACTTACAGGAAAAAAAACTTTACCAATTTGTAATATATATCTTTTATTGTGTCCAATTTTGATACATATGGGATGAGAGAGTCTTTGATGGATTCTATGAGAATCCTCTAGGTTCTCACTTCTCCCTTTATGAATCTAGCATGTGCTTGAGTATATTCCTTGGGAGGTTGAGTTAATGAACCTTTTATGTGGTCCATGACTTCATTCTCAATGATATTTAGGTTAGTTATTTTCTTCCATGCAAGGAAATTTGAAGCCCCAGCCAATTTGTTGCTTTCCTTGCAAAAAGGCATCTTGATAATATTAGATGAAGTCATAAACTTACTTGAGTATTTGTTGCTTGCTTCCTTCTTAATCATGATGTTGACAAAATATTATTCCTTGAAAGAGAGAGAGCTTGTGTCAGGATCCTTCTTGAATGTTCTAGCCTTCCTTAGATGATTATCTTGGAAATGCTTCTAGGGTTTTGGTCTTTCTTCTTGCTTCCTTCTTGAAGATGATTCAAGACTCTTGCTAGAGTATGTTCCCTCGATCTAAGGTTTTGGTATGAGGAAGATCTTGATATATTGCTTGATTTTCCTCGACTTTCTTTTATCCTTCCTTGAAGCTTGATTCTCATGTGTCTTCTTGATTAGATGCTCCTTCTTAACTTTAGCACCTAAGCTTTGATACCATGTTGAGAAATCTATGGCATCAAATGTTAGGAGATTTATCTTCTTGATAATTGGTTGTGATATAATTTTGATTCTTGGATTATTATCTTCTCTTTGTTATGTTATTATTTTGTTCTTTTCATCAAGACAATTACCAAATAAACAATAGAATACAAGAGACACAATATGTAGGCTAGTCAGCTAGGGCAAAAACATCTCACTCTTTGAGAGGAAAACCCAATCAAAACTTATTCTTATATATATTCAATTGATGAATACCAAGACCATGACAAAGACCCTCGACTCTAGTTTCCTCCCAAGACCAAATCACTAACCTCTTCTTCAACGATGCTTTTCCTCTTCTTGTTATCGACTTCCTTCCCTACTAGATCTCCACTCCCTTTGATTATCGATCTCTTTGATTCTCAGTCTCTTCTTGTAGGCTTTCCACCCTACCATAAAAACCCCATATTGTCTTTGCTTGCTTTATAGTCTCTACAAGAGTGAGACTTCTTTCTCCTTGACTTGGCTTCTTCTAGCAAGGTTCTATACCCAAACAATAATCACCTCAAAGTGACAGAAGATTCTTCGACTTCTTCTGGATACCTTCGGTTATGTTACCTTCACACGTGGGTGGAAAAAATAACCCAAAAACAATGCTTCAATATCTTCGCTATCCTTCCTTTTTGTTGCACTGAAATGAAGGTTTCGTCTGGTGTATACTTCGCACTTATTTCTTGACTTTCTTAACTGAATTCGTTGTCTCCAAATGAGGTCGAGTATGGGTATATATACAAGTTTTTTCATGACATCTAGACCAACGTGATCTCTTGGAGGGAAGCCGACTTCATCTTCTAGATACATCTCTTGGTGTAGGTCGACATCATGAGGGTTAGTGACAAGGTCTTGGAGGATAACTTTAAATAGACAAATGTGATTCTTTACATAACTTCATTACATGACAATGACTCTTTTATTATTTTATGACTAGATGAAAAAAATCCTAAAGTCTCTTAATCGGAGCCTTGACTCAAAATTAAAACCTCTTGCTCGTGAAACCCATGATGCAAATATTACAATAATTTATTTTTCTTCTTTAATTACATCTCTTTACATAAAATCACAATTACATGTCATTATGAAGACTGAACCTAGTTACACTTTGCAACATTTCCATCATCATAATCAAGGAAATCAAAGTGATCTCCCTCTCATTGAAGAAATGATCACTTTTCAAAGTATATTTTAAGAAAGACATCTTCATCAAGAAGTCATCTTCTATTATCAACATCAACAACAAGGCATCAAGTTGACGTTATCATCATCAAAGAAGCATATTTGCTTGAAAAATAAGTACCATGATATCTATGTTTGAATCTACTATCAAAATGAATTCATTCTGCAAGGAAATCAATAAAATTGGTTGGGTCATCAAATTTCCTTACATGTAATAAGAGGAT
Source organism: Pinus tabuliformis (assembly GCA_031772625.1). NCBI lineage: Eukaryota > Viridiplantae > Streptophyta > Pinopsida > Pinales > Pinaceae > Pinus > Pinus tabuliformis. The sequence goes on along the minus strand of CM062817.1, from coordinate 1,702,145,565 downwards.
AGATTTGATCCTTATAGAAAATGAAGTCATTGAACATGTTAAGCGTTCAATCACTAAACCACCAAAAGAAGAAGTTCAAGCTCTAGCGAAATATATGAAGGGGGGAATCAGGGCTCAAATAATCCTTATAGAAACAATCAAAGATTCTCTTGTCCCTTATGGAGCTAAATTGGAGAATTCAAAAGACATTTATGATAAGCTAATAGAATTATTCTCTGTAAGCATTGTAGGAGAAGTGGTCTCTTTGAGAACCGAGCTATATAAGATGAAGGTATCAAGGGAAGAAGGTATAGCCTCATATCTTATGAGGGTTTCACAAATAAGAGATCAACTGCAAGATTTAGGGGAAATAATGTCTAACAAAGAAATGGCCACCATTGTGCTCAATGCACTACCTGATGAATGGGGAACTTTGTATCAAGTATCTTTCGAAAAAAGGAAGCTACCCCATTCAGTGAACTTTTGTCATTATGTAAGATTGAGTAAATTAGGTTGAAAGCAAAGAGTGATCTGGGATCAAATGAACAAGTTCAAGCATGTGTTTCCATGGCTAGGAGAAAAGGAAAATTTGGGAAGTTTGGTCCTCATAAAAGGAAGAAGATCAATATGTCAAAGCATAAATGCTATGGTTGTCTGGAATATGGGAGTTTCAAAAGAGATTGTCCTAAACTCAAGAAGGACAACAAGAAAATAAAATAAAGGAATGAAGCCTATATCATCAAAGAAGTGGAAGAACTTGAGAAGAAGAAATCAAAGGAGGAAGTGAGAGGTATCTACTATGACTAAGATAACCTCCTTTGCTTAGTTCTTTTCATCTTATGAAATATAGTTATCGTGGAAGAAATCATTTTAAGTATGATACATTGCATTATATTGGAAGATGGCATCATATTAGAAGCATATGATTAAATCAAGAGCTAATGACATCATTATAGAAGCTTGAAATGATAGTTTAAGTAGAAGTCTACATGATTGTAGCAGTTATCATGATAGAAAGGAAGTAGCTCATGGTAACCTCATTGAAAGCATAATAAAAGTCAACCAAAATAAGTAGTATATATGGTTGGAAGAAAGTCATCTAGCATGATAGAAGATAGAAATAATTCATCATGCATCATCATCATTAGGAACTGTTGGAAATATTGGGGGGGTGAATCAGTATTTCTTTTTAATTCTTCTTGTATCACCAAAACATATATATATATATATATATATATGGATGGAACACAGAAATAGATAGCTGAAATAAATGCTTTTATTAACACAAACAGTGTAATGAAATAAATAGAATATATAACTGGTTGCAATCAATTTCCAAGCACCAACTTGGACTTTTGTGAGGCTCCAACCTCTAGAGCACCAACTTTTTGTGAGGCTCCAACCCTCTGGGCTCCAACCCAAAACTGGTATAAATTGTTTTGTTGTAGTTCTTTGCTCCCAAACCTGTTGAGCTTCTGCTTCACTCCTGTTCTCCTTCTTCTCCTACCTCTGTTGCCTCTGCCTGAACTTTGGCTTCCTCTCACACTAATTATTCGCACCCACTTCTTGGTTTTTTTCCTATTTTTTAATTCCTGATGCCTCTGACTATTCATTTTTTCTTCCCACTGACTCTTCAGCTTCTTCAACACTCGCTTCATCTTCCACTGCACTCTCTTGCCTCTTCGGTTTCCCGAGTTGCTTTGGCTTCCTCTGCACTGGCTTCTTCTTCAGCTTCCCAGCTCTTCATGTCACTTTGGCTTCCTTTGTCTCTTCGAGTTCACCAACACTCTAGGGACACGTAAATTCATAAGAGAGGACTGAAAATACACAGAGAAAACATGTTCCATGTTAAAACTGTAACAACACTCCTTTTTCAATAATCATAGACATACACAGGACTTTATCGTTTTACAGAGACACTGTACCAGCAGGGTGGACCCACTTGCCACGTCATAATCACAATCGCAATCGCCTTTCGTTAAGGTCTCCTGAACTATCAAGTGCGTGAATCATAAGACCTTTGGCCTAAAAAACCCCGCGCAATACAATTATTCTTATACCACAAGTGGTATTTCGAAAGGGCCTTAAGCGGGAACTAGTATTCAGCGGATGGCTTCCCATTCCACTCGGCAGGCGACACGTAGCAGTGGGAAGGAAGAGGATACCACTTTTTCGGGCGGGTATTCCTCGAGCTATATGTCCACCCGAAATATATGTAGACCATTGGATCTACAAAGGGATGATCAACGATGGAAGGTCGGATGCTCAGGTAATGCTGGCCCACCTTTTTCTGGTCAAAAATATAATACACTGGAATATATGAAAAAACGGTAAAGGGAGGACTTCAAATACATTTTACCCGCATCTATAACCACTTCGGGTCCGGTCTTTATTTCTTCGGGGCTTTTCCTTTGTATTTTGGTTTTTACATCGAAACCCGCCAATACACTGAAAATCCCTTATGTGCGGGACTCAAAACTTATACAGTCGGGTTTATAAAACCCATTGGGTCCAGCTATGTAATCACAATCAAAAATCGTAGCTTCCGGAGGTCCTTTATACTTCGAGCCCACGAGATTGTCGATGGCCGACGGTGGATCCTCCTGCGGATGCGATATAGCATTGAGCCATGTTGTAATCAGACCATTGGGTCCGCGACATATATCGCAATCCGTGCTTTCGAAGCGGCAAGGCCTTAAGCTCTTGCGATATGTCGGATGCGACATAACAATAGGCCAAACCACAATGTTGCATCGGGTCCGCACATATATATCGTTGTCGAGGGTTTTGGGGTGATGGCATAGTAGAACCCACTGATTACATTGTCACCAATATATATATATATATGCCCGCTCCGATAGTGTATTCTAATACAACTATGATTTCTGCCTCCAATAGTATAAATGCATATATATATGAGTTTTGGCCTCTAATAGTGTAAATGCATATATATATGAGTTTTGGCCTCCGATAGTGTATTTGCATATATGTATAGGTTTGCGCCTCTGATAGTGTATTTGTATACATATATGTGTTTTGTGGCATATATTGCTCCCGATAGTGTATTTTGTGGTATATTGCTCCCAATAGCTCCCGATAGTATATTTTATGGCATATTACTCCTGATAGCTTTGTTTTCTTCCTCCAATGGCTCTGTCTACTCTTTGCTCCTCCAATAGCTCTGTTTTCTCCTCTGATGGCTCTGTCTGCTCCTCTTGGCTCCTCCGATAGCTCTGTTTTCTCCTCTTGGCTCCTTGAATATTGCCATATTGACACCAATGACAATCTATGTCAACAATCTCCCCCTTTTTTATTGATGGAAATATTATTCTTCTCTCCCCCTTTGACATCAATGGCAAAGGAATGCATGTTTTGTTTGTTGCAGCTATATACTCGGCTTCGGCTATGGACAAAGATATGGATGTCTGTTTTTTGTTGAGCCAAGATACTAAACAGTCTCCCAAGAAAAATGCATTTCCACTAGTACTTTTCCGATCATCTACACTTCCGGCCCAATCAGCATCAGTGTATGCAGTTACAGTCAGTGTTGAGCTCTTAGGGTATTAGAGACTAAAATCAGGAGTTTCTTTCATATATCTGAGAATTCTTTTTACAACTAACAAATGGGATTGTTTAGGAGCAGATTGAAATCTTCCCACCATTCCTACTGCCTGCATTATGTCGGGTCTTGTAGCAGTTAAGTACAGAAGGGCTCCAATTATTGACCTGTAATGAGTTGCATCTGTTGCAGGGGAGTCATCATTTTTTCTCAATTTGCAATTTGTGGTCATAGGTGTGCTCATGGGTGCACAGTCTTCCATTCCATATCTTTTAAGCATGTCTTTAAGATATTTGGCTTGAGATATAAACAATCCTACTCTGGTTTGAGATACTTGTAGTCCAAGGAAGTGAGATAACTCTCCTATCATTGACATCTCAAATTCTCTTGACATGTTTTGAGAAAATTCATGGCTCATTTCATCATTATTGCTAGCAAAAATCAGATCATCAACATGAACAAGTGTGACTAGTAACTTACCTTCATCTGTCTTTATGTATAGATTATTTTCTGCCACTCCCTTCTTGAAGCCTTGTTGTTGTAGATAGTGATCCAATCTTGCATACCAAGCTCTGGGAGCTTGTTTCAACCCATATAATGCCTTTTTCAACTTACAGACTAAGTCTTTTCCTTCCGTTAGATCAAACCCTTCTAGTTGCTCCATGTAGACTTCTTCCTTGAGTTCCCCATTCAGAAATGTTGATTTTAAGTCCATTTGATAGATTTTGAATCCTTTTGAGCAAGCAAATGCCAAGAACATCTTGATAGCTTCCATACAAGCTACTGGTGCAAATGTCTCTTCAAAGTCAATTCCTTCAATTTGTGAATAGCCTTTGCAGACAAGCCTTGCCTTGTTTCTGATAACTTGTCCATCTTCATTCATTTTATTTTTGAATACCCACTTGGTTCCTATTATGTTTTTTTCCTTTGGACGAGGTACCAGCTCCCATGTCTCATTCTTATCAATTTGGGACATTTCTTCTTCCATGGCTTTTACCCAATGAGGATCCTCGCTTGTGAAAATGTTTCTGGTTCTATCATGGATAGAAGAGCAATAACATTTCTCTTTGGTGTAATTATCATCCTTCTTTGGGTTTGCATCCCTTCATCTCTATTGCCAATAATCTGCTCTTTTGGATGATAATTATGGAGAAACTTCATCTTTGAAGGCGTATGAGGTGGTTCCTCTTCTTCTTCTTCCTGATCTATTTCTTCTTCTTTAGGTTCTTCTTCTTCAATGAGATGATCATCTTCATGTTCTTCAATTTATTTTTCTGGAAGGTCTTCATCAATCTTTACATCAATTCTTTCCACTATTTTCCTTTAGTCGAAAATTGTAGCACTTGTAGGCTTTGCTTCGTGTAGATTATCCAAGGAATATCCCTTCATCAACCTGAGAATAAAACTTTCCTAGTGAGCCATCATTGATTTTTATGAAGCACTTGCTTCCAAAGATCTTGAAGTACTTTACTGAAGCAGGTCTTCCTTTCCATAATTCATAAGGAGTTTTTTCACAATTTGTTCTTAATTGAGTTCGATTCAAGGTATAGACAGTTGTCCCAACTGCTTCTCTCCAGAATTTTGGCTGCAAGTCTGTTGCTAATAACATTGTTCTTGCCATTTCTTGAACTGTTCAGCTTCTTCTTTCAACTAACCCATTTTGTTGGGGTGTTCTGGAAGTAGAGAATTCTCTTTTAATTCCATGTTTATTACAGAACTCATTAAATCCTTTTGATGTGAATTATCCCCCTCTATCTGTTCTGAGGCACTTAATTTTTGAGTCCTTTTCATTTTATACAAGTGCTTTTAGATTCTTAAAACACTCAAATGTTTCAGATCTATATTTTATAAAATATATCCACATCATTCTAGTATAGTCATCAACAAATAAAACAAAGCACCTTTCTCCTTGGAGTACCTAATTTCTAGTTGGTCCACATAAATCAGCATGGATGATCTCCAAGGGCTTTGATGTAGAGAGCTCCTTGATCTTGTGGTTGGTTCTGGTTTGCTTTTCATGTTGACAGGAACTACATACTCCTTGATTTGGTTTGGATAGCCTTGGGATGTTTCATACAGCTTTAATCTTGCTGATATTGATCAGATTTTCGAAGCTTGTATGTCCAAGTCACTTGTGCCACAACCAAATTTCATCTGTCTGACTCAGGTAGCATTTATTTTCTTGAATCTTGTTCAGAATGTAAATGGTGTCTGGTGTTCTAACCTCTTTCGCCACAAGTTCCCCTGAGGAAGAGTTCCTTATTTCACATATTTGGTGCTAAAGACAACATTATGTCCTTGATCATAGATTTGGCTGACGCTCAGGAGGTTGTGTTTGAGCCCATATACTAGCAGAGCATTTTGAGCTTTTCCTTTTCCATTGATGAGGGTAACAGTTCCTTTTCTTGCAATTCTTCCAGATCCATTTCCAAAGGACACATTTCCTTCATTTTTTCTCAATGAGACAAACTTCCTTTTGTCCTATGTCATGTGTTTGGAGCATCCACTATCCACAAACCAATGATTTTCCGTAATTTCTCAATTTCTTCAATGGCACTTATTAACAGATCATCTACATTTCCTTCTAGCCCTGAGTCATCATCATTTGTGAATGCCATGGATAATGTTTCTTGGCTTTCATCATGGTCACTTTCCTCATCTAGTTTATTTTTGATGACTACAAATTCATCCTCGTCAAACTCATCTTGCTTTGAGAAGAATTTCTTTTTATTGATCCCTTTCTTTTTGTATACCCTTCTTTTAGAATTTCCTTCATCATCACTATCATGTTTATGAGGACATTTTGCAGCATAATGACCTATTTTTCCACATTTGAAACAGATAAGAGGGTACTTGCCTTTTATCTTAGATCCTTTCTTCAGCTTTCGTACAAATTGAGCCAATTCGGATTCCACATCAGAGTCATCACTAGAGTCATTCCTTTCTTTCCCCTTCTTTGATTTTGAGGCCTTGAATGTTGCATCTTTGGAGCTTGGGCCACCTTTTCTCATCTCATAGGCAATGAGGATTCCATGGAGTTCATCCATCTTGAGAGCATCTAGATCCTTTGCTTCTTCTATGGTGCTTATTTTGGATTCAAATTTGTTTGGAAGAGATCTTAACACCTTTTGAACAATGGTACTTTCTTCAATCTTTTCGTCCAATCCTTTAAGGGGGTTGACCACTTCAGCTACTCGAAGGACATATGCTGCAATATCTTCTTCATATTCCATCTTCAGACTTTAAAATTTCCTTCTATGAGTTTGAAGCTTTGCCTTCTTGACTTTTGAGTCTCCATCATATAAGCCAACTAGCTTATCCCACATTTCTTTGGCAGAGTTACAATTCATTACTTTTGTAAACCCACAATTAGTGATTCCACTAGTGATGGAGTTCAAGGCTTTTGCATTTGTAATGTAGGCTTCCCTCTCGTCTTGATCTATTGGAAGAGTTGTTGGAATTTGATACTCATTTAGAACGAAATTCCAGACTTCAGGTCCAAGGGACATTAAGTAGTAAGTCATTCTCTTTTTCCAGAAACCAAAGTTAGTGTCGTTGAACAGAGGAGGTTTTCCTAACGCTTCGTGATTTCTCATCATGACTACGAATCCTTCTTCAAGATGTTAGGCTAATATGAAGAAGTTGGCTCTGATACCAATTGTTGGAAATACTGAGAGGGGGTGTGAATCAGTATTTCTTTTTAATTCTTCTTTTATCGCCAAAACATATATATATATATATGGAACACAAAAATAGATAGCTAAAATAAATGCTTTTATTAACACAAACAGTGCAATGAAATAAATACAATATATAACTGGTTGCAATCAGTTACCAAGCACCAACTTGGACTTTTGTGAGGCTCCAACCTCCAGAGCACCAACTTTGTTCTTCCATGGCAATAGTTCTGCACTTAGGAGCACCAACTCCCAAGGATACCAATCCTTTCAGTTCTGAGGCTCCAACCCAAATCTGATTTAAATTGTTTTCTTGTAGTTCTCTACTGCCAAACCTGTTGATCTTCTGCTTCACTCTTGTTCTCTTGCTTCTCTTGCCTCTCCTGCCTCTCCTGCCTCTGCCTGAACTTCGGCTTCCTCTCACACTAATTATTCGCACCCACTTCCTGGTTTTTTCCTGTTTTTGTATTCCTGATGCCTCTAACTGTTCGTTTCCTCTTCCCACTTGCTCTTCAGCTTCTTCAATGCTCACTTCAACTTCATCTGTGCGTGCTTGCCTCTTTGGTTTCCCAAGTTTCTTTGGCTTCCTTTGTGCTGGCTTCTTCTTTGGCTTCCCGGCTCTTCATGTCACTTTGGCTTCCTCTATCTCTTTGAGTTCACCAACACTCCAGGGACACGTAAATTCATAAGAGAGGACCAAAAATACACAGAGAAAACAGTAACAGCGCTCCTTTTTCAATAATTATAGACATACACAAGACTATCATTTTACGGAGAGACTATACCAGCAGGGCGGACCCACTTGCCACGTCACAATCACAATTGTAATCGCATTTCATTCAGGTCTCCTAAACTATCGGGTGCGTGAATCATAGGTCTTTTGGCCTAAAAAACCCCGTGAAATACAATTATTCTTATACCACAAGTGGTATTTCGGAAGGGCCTTAAGTGGGAACTGGTATTCAATGGATGGCTTCCCGTTCCACTTGGCAGGCGACACGTAACAACGGAAAGGAAGAGGATACCGCTTTTTCGGGTGGGTATTCCTCGAGCTATATGTCCACCTGAAATATACGTAGACCGTTGGATCTACAAAGGGATGATCAATGGTGGAGGGTCGGATGCTTAGGTAATGCGGGCCCACCTTTTTCTAGACGCAAATATAATACACTGGAATATATGAAAAAACACTAAAGGGGGGAATTCAAATACATTTTACCCGCATCTATAATTGCTTCGGGTCTAGTCTTTATCGCTTCGGAGCTTTTCCTTTGTATTTCGGTTTTTACACCGAAACCTGCCAATACACTAAAAATCCCTTATGCGCGGAACTCAAAACTTATACAGTCGGGTTTATAAAACCCATCAAGTCTAGCTGTGTAATCGCAATCGGCAATCACGGCTTCCGGAGGTCCTTTATACTTCGAGCCCATGACATCACCGATGGCCGACGGCCGATCCTCCTACAGATGTGATATAGCATTGAGCCATGTTGTAATCAGACCATCGGGTCCACAGAATATATCGCAATCGGCGCTTTCGAAGCGGCAAGGCCTTAAGCTCTTGCGATATGTCGGATGTGACATAACAGTAGGCCAAACCGCAATGTTGCATCGGGTTTGCACATATATATCGATGTCGGTGGTTTTGGGGTGATGGCATAGTAGAACCCACCAATTACACTGTCACCGATATATATATATATATATATGCCCGCTCTGATAGTGTATTCCAATACAACTATGATTTTAGCCTCCGATAGTGTATTTGCATACGTATATGTGTTTTGTGGCATATATTGCTCCCGATGGCTCTCGATAGTGTATTCTGTGGCATATCTCTCCTGATAGCTCCCGATAGTGTATTTTGTGGCATATTGCTCCCGACAGCCCCCGATAGCTCTTTTTGCTTCCTCTGATGGCTCTGTCTACTCTTTTCTCCTCCAATAGCTTTGCTTTCTCCTCTTATGGCTCTGCCTGCTCCTCTTGGCTCCTCCAATAGCTCTGTTTTCTCCTCTTGGCTCCTTGAATATTGCCATATTGACATCAATGACAATCTATGTCAACAGGAACAAGCATTTGTAGGATGAGGATAATCAAGATCCTCTATTGGAATCTTCATTAGAAGGTTCACCTCTACTTGGAAGAAGCAAATGTCTCGCTGATAATTCCATCTTGTGTGGGATCCATCGTTTAGAAGGATGATGGTATGATAAAAAAGGAGTGCAGCATGTCAAGATGGTTGAAGTAATTTCAAGCAAGGAAAGGAAGCTTCTGAAGGAAGTCTATATGATCAAATGGAGAAGATAAGGTATGTATATATTTGATTGATTAATTCATGTCATAGTTGCAGATAACATGGGTAGATGCTCTATCTCATAAGCATGATCGAAGAAAGGGGATCACTTCCTTTAGAAATATGCATGAAGGCATATACCTTGAAGTAGTACACATATTTATAAGATTAAATCAACATAATATGATCTCATATGGAATATGAGGTGGTTGACAAGGTAAAGGAACTATGTATAGAATTTCTTAGGGAGGAATATGTGAAGAAAGGAAGAAGAGTCTGTGAAAGATGCAACTAAGGTCACATAAGATAAGATAAGTGATCAGCATCTGATGACTAAAATAATTGGCCAATACATCTCCATAGAGAAGATTTGAAGACCTTGATAAAGCATGTAAAGAAAGAATACCTTTGACATTTAGAGTCTTGGAGATGTGTTTATGAATGTGCGGGATGTTGATGTTGCAAGCAAGCAGATTTCATGATGAAATTCCATCATAAAAGTTAACTTTGATTTGATGTTCATTTTAATTTTTGAACAACATTTGGTTAGGTGAATACAGGGTTACCAAAAGAGAGTTGTGTATGCCACCTATAACTAGTAATCATGAGAGTGGATGGAAGATCATGAAAGAAGCATGACTTGGAAGAGGTAGTTGTATGAAGAAAGGCCAAATGTGGACTAGAACACTTTCCACTGAAAATAAGGATAACATGGTTGGTGGTTCAACCCTATGGTTCGTTGAAGGAAATTGATGGATGGTTGATGACTTACAAAGAAAACCTAGAATATGAAGGCTCCATAATAATGAAGATGAAATTCATGACATCAAAAGCAGGATCCACCACGAGCAACTGATAGTACCATGATCTCCACCAAATAGCAGATAACTATTGTTGGAAACAAGTCCCTAATTGAGAGGGAGCTTGGGCAAGTCCCTAGTTAAGAGGGAGCTTGAGTATATTCCTTTTATAGGAATTATTATATCCTCCCTAGTTGAGAGAGACAGATAGATACAACATTATTTTATTCATGTTGTCAAGAAAGAATGAAGGATTGGGTAAGCATTTGAGATTGATTCTAATACTCTTTGAGGATGCGGTAGGGAATCCAACAAGCAAGAGTAGTCGAAGAGGAAATTCCTTAAGGATGTGTTATTATAAGATAGGAATTTTACTAAAAGGAAATACCCTATGAACATCCAGATGGGGTATGTGCCTTGAGAGACAATGATGATGGTGTCTATCAGTCATTAGTCTTTCCAGCATCGTGCTTTGATCTAATGGAGAGATAGAGTTGTTAGTCAAGGCCTTGCTATGTGACAATGTTGGTTGATATGATGAGATGCTCTGGTATAAACTGATAATATATGTTATGAGATGGCTTACGAATCTGACTCTTCTTATGAGAATTCTCCAGTTTGAGAATGTCCAAGTACCTTGTATGGATTATGAATACCTCCCTAGTTAAGAGGGAGTGTTAAAAAATGTAACTAGGTTCGGTCTTCATAATGACATATGTAATCATGATTTTATGTATCTGATGTAAAGAGAAAAATAAATTTATTATTTTCATTCTTGAGGCACATGTTTCATGCTCAATGAAAAAACATTTTTATAGGTCAATCACCCATGGAGTTCTTCTAGGGCTTGTCATTAAGGCTATAAGTCAATTGAGTCATTGTCATGTATGGAAGACCCTTTTAGGCATGATGTATATTGTAAAGAAAAATTTATTAGAGTCAAAGACCCTCCAAGGCCTTGTCATAATGCTCCAAGACAAGTCGGCCTTTCCAAGTATCAAGTCATCCTAGATACAGTGACAAGTTGGCCTTCAAGCTAGGATAGAAAGCCTATAAATAAAGAACTCAGCCTCATTTGTAAGGACACACAATTAGCTCGATATGAAGCATAGAAAACACTAGAATATCCAGCAAAGAAAGAAGAAGATAGAAGGAAGAAGAAGTCAGAGTTTTTAAGGTATTTTTGGGGGTAATCTCTCACATGTGCAGATTGTAATTAGGGCATATTCTCAACTACAACAAGACCGAATTACAGTCAAGTTAAGAAACCAAGTAAAGGGTTAAAGAAGCATTTATATACCAGTCAAATTGTTGGAGAAGGAACTGTTGCCCAAGCGAAGGAGAATAGAGACCATCTTCACCATATTCTTGTCACACAGGCAAGTTAGGGTTGTTGCAAGAGGGTCGAGAATTATAGTCAAAAGTACAGGTCTGAAATTTGAAGAAGAAGCAAGCAGTTGTTGGAAGGCTAGTTTGACTATCATTGACTTTGTGGAAGAGGAGCTCATCCATGAGAGGTTTTACTTGGTCTTAGAGGGGTATTGGTCAAGGGTCATGGGTCTTGGAATTCGTCATTTGAAGTTATATAAGAAGAGGAGTTCTTGTGGGTTTTCCTCTGAAGAGAAGAGGTTTTGGCCCTAGTTGATCACCTATATCTTGTTTCCTTTTGTCTCATTGTTATTTATTGTTATGGTAAATGTTTGATGATAAGAACACTAATTATAATCAAGATAAAGAATAAGATAATCAAGTTAAGTAAAATACATCACAAGAAGGTGGTCAATGTGGTCATGGTTGTTTCTAAGCAATAAAATAAACATATTGAGCTTGTTTATTGGCTTCTTGGTAGGCTTGCTTAAATTAGGTAAGGAGGGACAATCTTTTGTGGTGTAGCTTTGTTCACATATACCACATATTTATATATTGTTGAGAGGGAATTCTCTCAAAAGAGGCGTCTTCTTACACTTGGAATAAAATATAGCTAAATACATATTTGCCTCTTCTTTCTTCCTTTTTTCCTGGAAAGTATATAACTATGAACTTAATGAGATAAGAATCTCATTCTTGAAATTATCTAATAAATATTTTATCTCAACTTTTGTAACTCCCATTGCCTCACACTATATCCATTGTTAATTGTAAACTTGGGACTTAATCATGAACCGGTTCTTCCACGCAGGAAATATGATGATTGCAAACTCAATACGTATTGCTTTTGTCCCTCCTCCGTTATAAAAACTAGTTTGTGTCCTAGTTTTGGAAAATACATAACAACTTGTAAATGCAAAGGACTGGAAATGGTTGGTTGGAAAGGAGCTTCAATCCACCCTCCATCTCCGCCATGAACACCAAGTGGATTGGCACACAATTAGATTCGTTTTGTAGTTTATCGAGGTGGTAATTGGGAAATACGCTCAATCCACTCATGAGTTCTAAACAATTCATTTTGTCACAAGCTCCAACTAGTACCGAATTCCACACTAATCAGGTGAATACCTATAGAAGTTAGATGTAGCAATAATGGTCCCTGGAGGAACAATGTTGTTTGAATATTCTCTCAAAATCCCCATCAACTGGTTAGCATTAGAACTTTCACATAGTTTCAAAAATTGACCTATATTCACACCATAGCTTAACATTAAGTAATTAACAAACCGTAAATCAAACTACTCTTTTAATCGTAACTATAAAGTAAAATAACAAAATACCATTGCAAATTTCATGAGCCAAATTTATTAAGAAAGTGACAAATTATGAGAATAGGTAAGTATCCAAGGGGTAAAAAGAGATGGAAACAAAGGTTGAATGATACCATTTAAGGGGCCTAACAAGGGGGATGATGAATAAAGTGTGGTTTTTTACTTGAGTGTTGACCACCTATTGTGCTTCTCTAGCTCTTTGAATGGCTTTGAGCCAAGTGGTAGGGTGAGCCATTAATACTTTAGCATGGATTTTTTTTATGTCATTAATAAATTATTCTTAAAAGGTATTAAGCAAATTTTCGATGTAAAAAGTCAATTTATCAAAAATAGAGATGTAATCTTCAATTGTACCCAGTGGTTTCAGCTTGGTTAAGTAAGCTAATAATAGTATCTATTTCAAAATGTTCATAAATATTTGTGAGAAATTGATCCCAAGCAATATAACATATGTAGGAATTCTTACACCATTGGTACCATACTCGGGATCTAAATATAAGATGTTGATACAGTTTTATTACGATATTGGTGATGCCATGCAATGAGAAATATTGTCTCATTTGAGTGAATCAACAAGTGGGGTCAGATCCATCAAATTTATTCACATCCACTTTAGGTAGGCATAGATCACAAAGAAGGGGGTTAGAATGAAGCCTAATATAATGGTACGGTTCATCTCCCTCTTGGTGAAAAGGTTGTTCTTGGGAGTGAGTGGCCATAAATTTAGTAATAAATGTGGATAGTTGGTCAAGGAGTTTGTCTAATTTGTTAAGCCTGGCAAAAACTGTAGCAAATATTTTCTCTGTAATTACTTCGGCGCAATCAAATTTTCTTTGCAACTCATCACATATATTTTCCAAGGTAGAAATATGGTTGCCATAATATCAGTTTCTATATGGGATGCACAAGAAAAAGGTGATGGGAGGTTACAATGCAATGGCGCTAATATGTCCACACAAAAATATTTATTGGAGAGTTGTTACCAATGCAATCAACATATGCTTATAGGGTTGTTGCGATAGGCAAGTGGGTCCACACAAAAAAAGGATTACAAGAGAGGGGAGCCACTATGATTAGTTCAACACAAGGAGTCTAATCTTGAATGTGTTTGTTGGAACATTTTATGCACTTTTTTCTATTTTTTTCTTCTTTTTTTAAAATTCTCCGATGGAGTTATACTTCTACTTGAAAAGCATTTCTTTAACATAATATTAGGTAGCAATTTCTTAAACTAGAAGCAATATGTAGGGTTTATAGTGAATAATTATTCAAAATTTCAACACAACCCCTTGTTTTACAATATTTCTATATTGCTAGCAAGGAGTAGGACATGAACTATCCTAATGACAAGGGAGTGCCCTATGTAATAGCTCTCTAATATACTTGCAAGATCCAATAATAGTATCAACCCAATATCTTAGGACTCCAACTAAGGAGGTTCGATCATACCCTTAGTCATGTCACTTGATAGCCCAGGTACTAGAGAGGAATATTCCCAGGTGTTGTTCTCAACGCCACTATAACAATTAGGTAATCAAGCAACTTATCAATGGTTAGTTCCAGGATATCTTTGGCAATTTTAATATACTCAAGGACATGAAATTGAATTTAATATACAAATGTTTTCTGGTGTGGTACTACTTGAAGGGGTACCAACAAGGGCTACAAGGGTTTCCAACTAGGTGAAAGTGGTGGGATGCATTGCACCAACATTTCATCAAGATCTAATCAAGACCTACACTCAGGGCATCATTTGAAACTTGTCCATACATTATTAGGCACACATGTTACCACTTTTATTTCACTATTAGACATTCCCTAACATTTGGGAGAATCTCCTACTTTTAGCATTTTCTTTAGTAAGTCTATTTTTAGTAAGAGATGAAACCTAGGATAACATGTGGAGGTGCTAGGCATTAACTAGGATATGACATGGAAATTTCCTACCATTTACTTCATCCCTAAGTTCCATAATGTGAATAATCTCTCTAATTTTGGAAAATTGTCTTATCCACAACCTTATCCACTCACCTACTAGCTTTTATGTTGAATTTCAGTTCCATTTTTAGAGTTTGCAAGGGTATTCATTAGATGTGTGAGTCACTACATCAATTCTAACTTATTTGTAACTCCACTTACTTCTACTTAACTCTTTTAATAATATTTCTCTAATTTAAGGGTATCCCACTCCAATTTTTAGCTTTCTTATTTTGGGATTTGAGTGCATGCATAATGGAATCCCAACCTAATCCAAATTAGTTCTTCCTCCTTGAGAGCCTATATATTGTATTTGTATTCAGAAATAACAATACATCATATTCTCATATCATGTCTTTATGTAATTAAAATTGTTTCTTTGGTTATTTAGTTAATTTTCTAAGCAAATTTTCTCTCTTCTCTTTTGTTTTGTAGTAGCTAATCTAATAATTTTCACGCATAGATATTGATCTTGTGTTTAGAATCCTACATCGTATCATAGCTAAATTGTGTTTGTGAAGAATATTGATATTTTATTGCAAATTTAACAAGTTACAACAACCCACAAAGAGAATGGACTAGATATGAGTAATCCTCACTCCCTATGACTATTTTCATTAGAATCCTAAGATTCTAATGTTTCTCTGTAGCACAGAACTCTATAGGATCACAATGGGGATACAAATTGAGCTTACAATAGTGTTATAGCCTCTTTTTCCTCACTTATCTTTAGATGGACTTGTTAGTGAGGGCAGAATCCCTTTATACATATAGAGACCTGACTTTTACTTAAAAAAGACTTTCAAATTTCATACATGAGTTTCCCACATAAAAATTGTGTATATGTGTGGGTCCTTAGCAAAGAAACAAGCACACACACACACACACACATATATATATATAGAGAGAGAGAACGATTTCTCAGACAGGGTTTACATGTTAGACTAGAAGCCACCTATTGTAGCCCGTGTCATAACCACCCAAACCAAGTTTTGGTGGTATCTATACACACCTTGGGTGGTGCACCATATGCATGATGTTCCTTAGCATCATAACACTAGAAAAATTATCCCCAATCAAGTTTCTTATCCTCATGCTTTTAAGAAATATCCCTTATTTTGAAACCCCTCATTTCCATATCGTAGTGTTGAGCTTCTTTATCTTTCATTTTCAGAGATTTTGTTGGAGAAGAAGACCTTCAGTGGCTCGATAAGTAAGGTTTCATTCAATACATGCATCTAAGGTCAAGTAACTATATAACTACCTTTTTGTTATTCTATCAATAAAAAAAACTCATGCTCCATTCATATTCAATTGTTCATATGATGTATTTATAATTATGCAATTGGATTATATTTGAACTGATATATCATATATCCTTGTTTGCTTTGGCATTGCTATTCTGCTAATTTTCTTGTTGTTTGTGTTGTAGGTCTATACATTAGGAGTGAGAACAAGGGTTTGGACCCTTTGGATCTACATCAAACATAGGACCCATAAGTAAGTTCCTAAATCTCTATTTGTCAATTCGAAACATATTTTATGATTGTTTGAGTTTTCTCTATTGTCTAGTTATTTCTCCTCTGTTGGGGTTATCAACCCTAGCCTTGGGGATTTTATTTTTGTTTTGTTCTTATTTCCTTATTTTTTGCTTTACAATTAAAACAAAAAATTGATTTAGCTTTCTTACTGCCATAAGGCGCTGATAGTGCATTGCTATCTTTGTGTGTTATTTTTAGTACTTCACAATTTCTTGTTTGCACTTGTAGCTTTTACATCTTGTTCGTTGTTCAATGTTTTTTCTTGCTTTTATTACATTAAAGTTTATGAGTGTATTTTTAACATCCTAGTTTATGCTTAGTTTCATTAAGTAAGTTTGCATATTGCATAGTGTGAATCAGTTAGTAATTTTGTCAAGCTTTAAAATTTGTGCAAAACAAAATATTTTGCATTTAAATGGAAAAGAGAAAAATATTGCATTATAATTTGTAGAACCCTCATTGAAATCAAGCTTTTCATCGAAGAAAGAGAATTGTGTTTCATTTATTTAGCTTTTATTGTTTGATTTCCTTTGTATCAAGTTAAAATATCACCAATTACACTTCCACAACCCTGACCTAATAAAAACCAAGTAAAATGAATTCTTAATAACATAACCTAGAATTCTTATTTTTTCTAGCACAACAACTAGTCTAGGACTTTTAGGGCCTTCGAATATATGTGGAGAGTAAAATATTTGAGGCCACTCAAACTAAAACTTAGAAGTTGGTTAATGAGTGTTGTTGAAGTCCATTATTGTATAGGTTGTTGGAGAAGCTCCTCTAACACATTAGTTAAGCACTAGGTTGTGTGAGGATAAGGAAAGAGAGATATCCCCTCTCCTACTTGTCCAAAAACGTGCCCATGGTTGTCCTCCTCAGCGTTCAATTACAAACTGAAATCTTACTTGCCTATCCTAGGGTCCTCTGAGGTGACTGCAAGGAGGAATACCTATAGTACCTGAGACAAATGTTGTATAATTGTTGTGGTGCTTCTAGAGGTTGCCCCGCGAAGCGAGGCTACTTGCATCGGCTAAGGTTTTTTTCATGAGGTCAGTGTAACTATTTGTGATACCATCATTGATAGGACTTTGGCCCTCATCATCCCAAGATTTCCTTCAAAAGGCCCCTTATCCAATTTCATGTATTTTGATGTCTAAACCTAATCACCTAAAGTGGAAAAACTTGAAATTTGTTTGCTTTCTTGTTATATTTAATACTTCTTTAGTTGAGTACTCATGCTCCTAGCTTTCCTTAGGGTATTTGGTATTGTTGGAAGCTTTCTCCCGCAAGCGTTAAGCCTTCACCCCAAAGGAATAGGTTAACCCCAAAGGAATAGGTTGGATACTACTGATTCTTTGAGCCAATCCAACCAGACGCTTCAGAAGTGAGCCCTCCTCCAGAGGGATCATCGTCAAAGGAGGATCTCAAAGCTCAAGGGTCTCTTTTAGATCTAGATAGTCGTGTTTCCAGATACTTCTAGGTTTAACGTAAAACCCTCCCAGACAGTGGTTAAATTTGACAGGTATTTGCCCATATTTCACATTTTTTAACAATAATTTGCACATCACTAATGACATTCAATTATTTTTTCAAATGTCAATTTCATAAGTATATTTAAAATTTACACCCATATATATATATATATATATACTCCATTTTAAGTTCTAAATAAATATTAGTTTTATTAAAACTAGAAACTTAATCTATAGCATAATCTAGTAAGTTTTTAAGATAATAAAGAAACTTCTGAGTTTAACATAAATCCCCTCTCAGACAGTGGTTAAATTCGACAGTTAGTTTCCCTTATTTCACATTTTTTAACAGTAATTTACCATTATTTTTAAAATTTGCATGTCATTATTGACATTCAATTATTTTTTTAAATGTCAATTTCATAAATATATTTCAAATTTACCCATACATACACACACACACACACTACATTTTAAGTTCTAAATGAATACTAGTTTTAATTATTAAAATTGGAAACTTGCCAACAGGTAGATCCTTTCTGGTGGATCTACCCGGATTATTACCCGTGGATGTAGTAGCCACTTAGTGACCATGAACCACAATTGAAAAAAAAATTAAAGATGAGTTTGATTTTTCTATAAAATAACTAGTTTTTTCCATAATTAACAAGTGTAATATCACCTCTTATGCAAAAAGTAATATATATATATATATATATATATATACACACGTGTGTGTGCTTTTTTAATATAATTTTAAATTAATATAAATAAATAATAATAATAAAAATAAAATTATAAAATAAAATTAAAGTAAAATAATTACATTTTGAAATGAGTTAGTGGTATTGATAATCCATGGTTTTGGCCCATGTACTGTAATAAAGCCTATTTACAAGTTAATAATATCCATGGTAAAATGGGGTAAATATCCATGGTTAAGAATCTTGTTATATTGTAAGTATTAAGTTTTGAGTTGTCTTTAAGTGCAACTTTTGGAAAAGTTTTCTGGTTTATTTTGATCTAATTTTGTTTAGAATCCAGTAGGGATTCATTGAAATCACAAGTTTGATGGTTGAACTCTGCACAATCGAAGTGCCCCATGGGTTTTTCAGGGTTTTGAATCCATATATGCAATGAAACCTCCAGTTTAAACAACACAAATCAAGATTTCACCACAAATTTTTCCGTCAGATTCTGGTTGGAAATCCACCAAAAACTCCAAAAATTTGCACTTAAAAACAACTTCATTAAGTTTTAATTTAAAAAATGTTATAAAAATAAATTAAAATAAAATATTTATAAAATTTTGATTTTGAAACAAGTTATGGTTTTTGGGCATGTGATATTGATAAGCCATGGTATTGGCCCACGTTATTGTAACAAAGCCTAAATTACTATGACATTTAGCGAATAATTTTTTTTAGAATTTTTATTCTTTGAATATAGTTTTTATATCTTACAATTCAATTTAAAACCACAAAAAAATAGCCATCAAAATTTATTTTATTTTTTAATTTTCAAAATATTTAATTTAATATTTATTTTTTTTCAAAACTTTAATAAACTTCATAGAATTTGTTTAAAAATTTCAAAACAAATTGAAAACCAATTTTTTTTTTGCCTAAAATAAAAAACAATATAGCATGTATTAAAATGTGTCACATATGTGGTGAAAAAATATGATGGTTTTATCGTATATCTTAATTTTGGTTATTTCAAAGTAGATTTAAGGTTTTGAGAGTTATTAGGATTGCTTGAAATTTTGATGGTAATATTATGTCAAATTCCAACATAAATTGTTGAAAATGGGACATTTCAAGTGTTAATTATCAAATATCATTTTGTTAATATAATCATTCTACTATTTTCATGATATGA
This sequence comes from Pinus tabuliformis, assembly GCA_031772625.1. Taxonomy (NCBI): domain Eukaryota; kingdom Viridiplantae; phylum Streptophyta; class Pinopsida; order Pinales; family Pinaceae; genus Pinus; species Pinus tabuliformis. Next base: position 1,702,125,685 of record CM062817.1, on the reverse strand, counting down.
AGGTTCTTTATTCAACAACGTACTAAGTGTTTTGAGGAAGGATGTGTGAATTTGCTATTTTTATATGAAGTTTATATTTCATCTTAAATTTATTTTGAGTTTATGTTTCTTCTTAAATTTATTTTGAGTTCATGTTTCTTCTTATATTTATTGAAAAAAAATGGGAATAATTGGTTATTGAAAATTACCTATAATTCTAAAAGATTAAATACAATTTGAATATAAAAAAAATTGTGAACTTTTACACATTAATATTTATTAACTAATGTAATTTTTGGGATTTTCTTAAACTAAACTCTTATATATAGATATAATTGCTTTTGATGTAGGTTCATTAGGCTAGGTTGAATAGTGGGCATCTTGCATCAAAAAAAAATTGTTAATCAACATTGGGGCCTTGCCCGAGATTGAAACTTGGTTAACCTGCTTAGTCTGCTTGTAGGTGGTTGTGTTAGACTCAAGAGTATAAGAGTAGTCCCTTTGATTCGACCATGAGTGTCCTCAATGATAGGGGGTGAGTCCACTCATTCTACTTATTCTAAAGAAAAAAATAATATTCTTAACATGCATTTGCATCCTCTATATACTTAATTTCTAACATTATTTAGTGATACGTCATGATGTCCCATGCGAATTGGGTCTAACGCAAGTGGTTGTGGGATGGAGCATTATCCTCTCCATCCAAATTGTATTCTTGTAAGTGACATGTTAATCTATTATTGATTATATTATTATAGTGGCTTTGAACAATATTGTTGACTTAGCCTTGTGCCTTGAAGGATGTAGGTTTACCCTCTCACGCTTACGATCCTCATAATAAGGAGAAGTACCGAGGATTTTTCCTAGGTGTTGTAACCTAGAAAAAAAAAACAAGATGTCCCTTATGTCAAACATTAAGTTTTCTTCTTTTTTTGCCAAGAGATGCAATTTTCAGTTCGAATGGGAGAAATTTGTAATGTGCATAATGTTGACATGAGCCAAATAATGTTAAAATTAAAAAGAATACACTAACCTTGTAAATAAATTAATTTAGATCCATCTTAAGCTCAAATTATCAAGCATCAAGAGGGTCCAATTCACTCAATGTGCAAATCTTTGTGAGAGAAGCAAAAATGAAATTTGTGCCACAACAAATATTTGATCTCTATAATTTGAATGTTAAAAATGTATCTTTTATTTTAAATTACATATTTATAATAAAATATGTAACGTTCTACTACAAAATTAAAGCCTTTATGAGAAAAAACAATAAATCTACACACTTGAATCACTATTTAACAAATTTCCAAAGAAAAAGTTCAAAAAATAATGCAATTTAATCATAATAAGCATTAACAAAAAATTTAACTTATCCATCTAAAATGACGATATAAAAATAAATTAAATACTACATAAGAATTCAAGTCCTCAAGTTATGTTAATTAAACCTCACTGCAATGAAGTATAGAGATAATATGAATTGAATAACTTTAACCTAAGACATAATAACACTTTCATTACATAATATTCAATTTTACTACAATTTTTACAAACTTCAAATGCATTTGATAAGTAAATTGAAAATCCAAAAAATATAAGCATGTTTATTTTCAAAATCTTTCACTCTTATAAACAAAATTTATATTTTTTTTTTAATTATCAAATAGTTAAATCTAAATATAAATTTACCTAACTATATATTGAAATTAATTACTTTAAATCAAATAAATAAATAAAATATAAAATTAAATTCATAGTTTTAATATATAAAATTTGATCATTAAATAGTAAAACTAAATTACATAAGCAATTACCATTATCAAAATATATGTGTTTTTCCTTTTAATAATATAATTAATCTAGTCCATGGGGTGTAGCTCAATTAGCAATTGCTTTATTATGAAGTAATATATAAACCATGTGATTCAAAGTTCAAATCCCCATGAGTTAGACCAACAAAAATATATATAGTTGAGCGCATATATATATACTCATTTAATAATATAATTAAGTACATTTATATAATTTATTTTTTCATTTATATTTTAGATTGTTTTAGTAAAAAAAAATCATTAACCACGATTTGTAAGGTTTGATTATACATTACAATAAAAGAGTTGGTACAAATTGTTATCATTATAGTAGAAGAGTCAATTTTATATATTTTTCCAAATTTATATTTTGTAAATACAATTCAGAAATAAACCCCATAAAAATAATTTAATCAATAATTGTAACCAATCAAAAAATATAATTTTTGAATTTCAAAATTAAAGAAAACAAAAAAAAACAATTTTAATTTTTTTAAAATTCATTTAATATAATTTTTTTTAATGAACTTTATAGAACTTTAGAAATTTTTTTGCAAAACAAAAAGGTCAAAAAGCTTTGACCAAAACAAAAACAATATAACTTTGCGTATTAGCAGGTATAATTGGAAAATTTGATTTTTCATAGCTAATTATGCATTCAAACTTGATGCAAAACTATAAATCCCATATGATGATTCTATTGAAGCATAATCCATTTCTATATATCAATTTAGTCAATTACAACACACCAACTTGATGCTAAATACATAAGTTTTAATATTTTCAACTGGTTTAGATTTTCTTTAATACAATTTTATTTTTCCAATGATTCATTAATTTTTTTCAAATTGATATTAATGAATTATATTTATTATTTGAAGGTTGTTTGTGACTATAGAATTACAAAATTATTCAATGAGGAAGTTGTAGCCAGAGGAGAGGAGGATCTTCGGTTTAAAATATCTTCACATGCACATTTAAGAGCTTCCTAGTTTGTAAGTAATTTAAGCAAATATATTCCTTCTCATTCATTTTACAAATTTCTTGATGTCATAAACACTCAGGTATAATGGATACCTAGCCACAAAAATGGACTTTGCCTCACATAGCTCTTGTTTTAATCGGTTTTAATTACTTATGCCACAACCCACGTGTGTGTGTGTATGTGTGAGCGTGGACCTACGCGTGCGAGGTTTGTAGATTGGTAAGGGTGAGTCTTCCTTTTTACTCAAAGGTCTATTGGTTGGTTGATTATTCTTTTTCACGCATTACTTTTACCACTATAATCTTTAAATATATCAAAGATTGAATTAAAATTAAAATAGTAAATATTATATGACTTTAAAGTATAATTCATAATAACAATTAACATCACTTAATTAATTACATCTATCTTAAATTTTCCGAAGTGGAGGTCCACTTATAAAATTGCAATGCACAAAGTGTATTGGTCAGAATTCTTCAATTATAAAATACTAATTATAAACCAAAAATGCAATGGAAGGAGTCTTTATCATGCTAGAACTTTAAGGATGTGTTATCATGGGATAGTCATAAATAATGTGCAATCTCATGAAGAAATTTTTTAGTCGTTGTGGCCAATGGATCTCCACTAAATGACATTAATTAACTGAACTGCATATAGTAAGGTTTGATGATTTTGGTGTTCGAATTAATGAATCCGCTATGCAATCCACAACTATTCCATTAAATTCTTAACAACTTGAAATTAATGCATCTGCCATGCAATCGACAAATTTTATGTTATATTCTAGCTTCACTGAAAAACATTGATGTTCGTTTCAAGGGTTGTAATAGGACCTGTTTGATGACGCTTCCAAACAAAAATGACAAAAATAAAATAAGAATGCATCTAATATATATTATTGAAATGATGGGAAAAAATAAATATCGAACGTCACACAAAGGGTAATTTAAACCCCCCCCCCCCCCCAAAAAAAAAAAAAAAAAAAAAATCATAAAAAATTTACTTGATAAGCGAGAGATCCAATCAAATTTATACTTTGCTCCTAGGGGACCATCATTTAGTAGTATATTTTGTAGGTGTTCTGGCTCATAGTAATCCTATGACCTTTCCTTCTTTCACAATGGCCAATATGAGTAGCACTAGTACAACTACTAAATCTAGGGGTGTCTACATCTTGTCTTCCACTATTAGTGGTGGAGGACTTGTCCTCCTCTCTCCACTATCTCTACCTCTACACCAATTTCAGTGGTTGTTGGCTCTACCTCTGCTCCTGGCCTGAGTGGAGGCACCCAATGTTCTTACATTGGTGCTTTCTATTTTTGGATGCCTTTGATCAGGATTCCTACAATCTCATTTGTTTTCTTGTCTATTATTCCCTCATATATGCCTAGCATGGTTTGTTTTTCGACCCCTTTATAGAGTTTTACTTTCAAATGTAGACATGTCCCTCCTTCGAACCCCACAGTTGGGAGTGGGACTTTTCCATTCCCTTAATTTTCTTCTAGTATTAATCCTTTCAAAGGATTCTCAGGTCAGAGTGGAGGAACTTTTCCATCTTCAAGTGGGTTGATGGGTGGTATCCCTTTTTCAATGTTTGGTCAGCCAGGGAGTAGTTTATTCCCTCTTATTGGGATGATGACAAGTTTTATACATTTTCAAAATGTTTGGAACCCTTACCAAGGTGTTTCCTCTTCCAATGGTCTATTGCCAGGAGGCAACCCCTCTTAGTCTCATGGGAATTACATAAGTAGAGGTTTCCAATCATTTAGCTCAGGAGATCAAGGTTTTAAGTTTAATATGGGATTTTCTATTAATAACCCCTGACAACCTTGTGCCAGTTAAATATGGGTTGTTCTTTTCCTTTTTACAGTCAACTAGGACTCTCCTCTTGGGGGGTGGAACGTTGTGGCTCAGACGCATTTACTGTTTCTAGCAACATTGAATTTTCTAGATCTTTCCAGGTTGGCAAACGAGTCAGTCCAATACGATCAAAATTGACTCATTGTCCCTACTAAAATCCCGCCATATATTCCAAAATTCGAAGGTAATACTGGCGAGGGCATTGTTGATTATATCGCCACTTTTCATCTTTGGTGTTCTTTGAACTCTTTAATTGACTACTCAATCAGGTTGAACGTTTTCTAACACAACCTAACTGGGAATGTGACAAAGTGGTACATAGAATTAAAAGGGGGGTTGTTCTCTATGTTTAACGATCTGATGACAGTGTTCCTGAACCATTTCTAATTGCTTGTCAGGTATGATGTTGGGACTAAGCTCTCGGCTAACTTCGAACAGGATAAAGCCACTCATATCTCCAACCATATTCAAGAATGGAGGAGAATGAAGAGGATGATTAAAGCATAAATTCGTAATAAATTTTTGCTTGAACGGTTCCTTAAGTCACACCAACCACAAATTTCAAAAGATGTGTACCTTTCAAAAGTATACATTGAAAAATAGAGTATCTATAGGGTCGAGCATTCACACTTGATTTATTCTCAATCTTGTGTCATTTATGATATCTTTCCCAATGTCTCGAGACCAAAGATAGATCCAGATAATATAAAATTGGGACCCCATGCCGATGGTGTGGTGGGATCGCTCAATTCAACCAAGGCTAGTTTGCTCGCAAACCAATTATAGAAAATGTCATTACATTTTCCATTTGCTAGGAAAGCTCGACTCTTTACCCCTTCCCCCTTGCGATCTTTTTTATTTAATGCAATCCAATCTTTTGTTCCCGAAGGAGGCCAACAATCCAAAGGGATGAAGAAAGGTAGAGGTAGTAAATGGAACGCGAATGGGAAGGAGAATGTAGCTAAGCCTAGCATTAGCATTGGTTAGGGATAGAATGAGCAAAAGGAAAAGGTTAATTTCCCTTGCAAGCTCTGTAAGGGTGATCATCTTACTCACCTATGCCATAAAATTCAAGATGCTTCGTGCTTGTTGGCACTGTAGGTTTTCTCCAGTCAACCGGTTGTGCTCACTAACCTTTTCCCCTAGGGTCAAAAACTTGTTGTTAGTATTGCTTCTAAGTTTGAACCTATGAAAATTCTATCACTGCAGCCACTGATTTACTTTTCCTACTTATTCCATCATAAGTTATTCATGAAATTACTTCAACAAACATTAAAATAAATATTGCTGCAGATATCACATCGTAATACAGAAACAAAAATATGCACACATTGACACAGGTATTTTGGACTAATGTCCCGGGAAAAACCCAATGTGGGAAAACCAGTGCAGCAAGGGAGGATTTTATTATTCGGCAATTTTCTTGTACAACAAGGTGCAAAACTAGCTTACCCACAGATAGACAAACTTCCAGCACTTTCCTAAACCCAACGTAGGCCCCACTAACCTTTGCTACAGCCTGAAACTCTCTACGTCAGCCTGAAAACCCTCTACGTCAGCCTGAAACCCTCTGCGTCAGCCCACTGAGGCTTTGTACAACCTCTCTGGGATTATGCGTCACTCCTGCAGCCTCTGCATGGATGACGCAGGCCCTTTTGGCTCTACGCAGTCTCTGTTGCCTCTGCGTGGCTTCCTCTAGTTCTGTGTCTGCTTCTTTTGCGCTGATCTCATGTCTCTTTGTTCCGTACTTGTTGCCTCCTAACTACTCTCCAGACCACTGGTTCAATTTCTCAACAAACCCCGCTCCAGAAATTGAACTAACTGGTCTCCCTCAATGTGTTCTCCACGTGCCCCTCAAACCTCTTCTTATACTTTTTCTGTTGACATTTCAACGGCTGAGATTAAGTCCCTAATCAACGACTAAGATTAGATCTAGCTTGATCCATGTCTTTTGGGCCATTCTAACACGGATTCATATTAATACACATTAATATTATATTTTTCCTAAGTTTAAACTTAGGGACTCCATTAAAAATATTAATTATTTTAATATTTCCTTATCTGTTTAGAATCTGCCCAAACCCTTTCTGGGTATTAGATATTTCATGTGCCCCAACCTCTCCACCAAATTTCATGGCTAGAGCACATCCGATGTTACCCCAAATCAACACTCCCTCTTAGTGAGCACTGTGCTCTAGCAATACTCCTTACTGAGTATTACTTTGATCATCTGGCATCGGTACCTGTGTTGATGCTAGGCCTCCCTGCCCAACATCCTCTGCACTGATGCATCCTATACTGCTGCCCATGGTTCTGCCACTGCCACTACTGCATCTGTATGACAGCGCCCTCTGCATCTGCGTTGTTGCTGGTCCTTTCTCCCAGCATTGCATCCGCACTGCACCTTCCTCTGCATCTGTGTTGATATTGGTCCTTTCTCCCAACATTGCATCTATGCTGCTATTGGTCCTTTCTCCCAACATTGCATCTGCACTACAACTCCCTCTGCATCTGTGTTGCTAACACACTACTTCTCAAAGGGGTTCTTTACCATCCCCATCTTTTGCTTGAAGTAGTCAAATTTTGATTTTCCTAGGACCTTGGTGAGGATATCTACCACTTGTTCCCCTGTAAGAGTGAAGCTCAATTGTACAACTCCACGTTGGACATAATCTCTCACAAAGTGACACCGTATATCAATATGCTTTGACCTATCATGAAATATTGGATTCTCAGAGAGTTTGATGCAACTCTGATTATCAAACATGATCCTAGTCGCCTCCATATTTCTTTTGAATAGGTTTACCAGCAATTTTGTAAGCCATATGGCCTCACACGAAGTTGTGCTTGCTACCATATATTCTGCCTCAGACGAGCTCAGAGCCACAAACTTTTGTTTCCTACTGCACCAAGAGGTCATTCCTGATCCAATGTTGAAACAGTACCTAGAGGTACTTTTCCGATCCACTGAACTTCTTTCCCAATCTGCATCAGTAAATCCACTCAACCTGATATCCTTCCCCTTGTTGTACAAGAGCCCATAATCAGTTATTCCCTGTAAATATCTGAAAACGTGCTTTCTTGCTGCCCAGTGAGCCCTCTTTGGTTCCACCATGAACTGACTGAGGGTTTTGACAGCGTAGCAAATACCTGGCCTGGTATTGACTAGATACATCAGGGACCCTATGAGCTGTCGGTATAGGGTGGGATCGACATCATTGTCTTCTGATGCATCAATCTTCTTCCAGTTGGTGATCATTGGTGTAGCCATAGGTCTACAATTTCCCATCCTAAACCTTTTCAGAGTTTCTATAGCATACCTACCATGCCCAAGGAATATTTCTCCTTTCTGCTGCCAAACTTCCAACCCTAGAAACTAGTGCATTTGTCCCAGATCCTTCATATCGAACTCTGTGGCTAGATTCTTCTTGCAGTCTTCAATGAGTCTGGATGATCCTGTCAGGAAGAGATCATTCACATATAATACTAAGATAAGTGGCTTGCTCTCTACAAACAGATAGTAGAGATTCGAATCCGCATCACTCTTGACAAACCCCATCTTCTGCAATTAGCTATCTATTCGACCATACCAAGCTCTTGGTGCCTGCTTCAGCCCATACAAGGCTTTCTTCAGTGTGCATACATGAGACTTCTTCTCATGAGTTTCAAAGCCCTCTGGTTATTCAATGTATACTTCTTCTTCTATTACCCCATTCAGAAATGTCGTCTTGACATCCATCTAATGGATCTCCCATCCCATCTGGGTTGCAAGAGATATCACGGTCCTAATAGATGTATACCTGGCTACCGGGGCGAAAGTTTCATCATAGTCAATCCCTTCCTTTTGAGCATACCCCTTAGCGACAAACTTGGGCTTGTATTTTTCGATACACTCGTCCGCAGCATATTTGATCTTGTAGATCCATATTGAACCTACCACAGATCTATCTCAAGGCTTTGACACCACCTCCCATACATCGTTTACCATAATGGAGTTATGCTCCTCCACCATCGCATCTAACCAGACCCGATGTTGAGCTGCCTCTTTGATGCTGGCAGGCTCTCCATCCTGGGCTACTAACCCCTGATACATGTCTCGCTGTTTTCGCTCCCTTTTACTGTTCCTTGGATCTCCGATGAAGTTCTCTGCGTCATGCAGAATATGACGAAATTCCCTGCTAGTTCTTCCTCTGCCAACAGGTACTTCTAGTTACTCCTCTTCCTCATCCTGAGAATCTTCCTGATCTGAGGAAGGATTCTTCATTTTCGTTGGTTGAAGAGGCATGACCAACGGATCCTCTTTCGACTGCTCCTTGGAAGGCATTTTGCGAGATCTTCTGAGAGCTCTGTCCTCCATGAACTTTACATCTCGTCGTATTACTACCTTCTTGCTCCGTGGAAAATAGACCCTGTATTCCTTAGCGTTCTTGCTATATCCTGCCAGATACCCCTTTTCTGCAATTTGATCCATCTTCTTCCTCTTTTCTTCGGGTATGCGACAATATGCCAAACTCCCAAATATCCTGAAATGACTGACTTTAGGTGTCTTCCCAGTGAAGAGTTTCTCTGGAGTAATCTTGCCCAATACCCGATGAGGAGTCCTGTCCTGAACGTAGACAATTGTGTTGCATGCTTTTGCCCACAGGAATTTTGACATATCTTGATCATATACAATAGCTTTAGCTACTTCTACAATAGTCCTGTTTTTCCTTTCTGCCACCCCATTCTGCTCTGGATTATAGGGAGTTGTCCACTCTCTTCTGATGCCCTCCTTAGCGCAATAATCATTGAAGTCCTTATTGACATATTCTCCACCATTATCTGAGCGCAAGACTTTGATTTTATTACCTGAAAGATTCTCCACTAGAGCCTTGAACTCCTTGAATAAAAAAAAAACCTCATCCTTGGTTTTCAAAAAATAGATCCAAGTTTTCCTTGAGTGGTCATCAATGAAGGTAATGGAATACTCGGCACTGCTGAGAGCTTTGATGGACATAGGTCCACAGATATCTGAGTGTATCAATCCTAGTACACTCTTGGCCCTGTGGTTGCTCCTTGGAAATGCCGCATTAGCATACTTTTCTCGAGCGCATCCCCTGCATACATCATCTCGTTTCGTACTTAGATCCGAAACCCCTGTTACAGTGCTCCTAAGAATTCTCAGAGCTCCGTGGTGCAAGTGACCCATCCTTTTGTGCCATAGTTCATTCAAGTCTTTGTCCCCATGACTGCCTATTAGTGCCATTGGAGATTCTAGTTGTAATCTATACAATCGATTACTTTTGATCCCGATCTGCACTTTCTTTTTCTATCTCAGGTGTTTAATGTATACATTTTCCTTGATGAAGTAGATGTCATAACCCTTGCCTTGTAGTTGTGACATAGAAAGTAAGTTCATCCCCAATCTTGGCACATGCAGCGCATTTGTGGCACAAACCGCTCTCATGTTTCTGTCTAAAAAACTATGGTACCCTTTCCTACTGGAGTACACTTTGCCTTGTTCCCCATGGTGATCTGAAAGTTCATCTTCTCTTCTCGATATTCTGAGAAACACTCCCTGATTACCGTCATATGCCACGAGGCTCCACTGTCTATATATTATACTTATGATGATGCAGCGCTAGTCATGCACGCCACTTTTTCTTCCAACCTGGAAGCCAACATAGAGAAATCGAAATCTCTCTCTCTTGTGCAATCTTTTGAAAATCTGTGTGAATCCCCTGAGGTGGATGCCTCTGCATCGTGGTCTTGACCCATAACTGATATTCCCTTTCTGTCTCTAATTACTTCTTCTGATGCTGGTGAGCTCCAGTCTTGCAGCAATAATGCTGCAACTCCTGGGACTCCCTTCTTTACTTTTATCAACCCAGTAGTTCGTAACAAACTTGGAAGCGACGGTGCTGTATGCACAAGTACTAGCTCTTGATACAGCTGTCACTTGGTCAGCTAGCACAAGTCCGCTAGGGGCTTAAGCCAACTTCTATGAGCTCTGAGAAGAAGCTTTTTAACTGATGGACGAAAGCTAACTTAAAGAAGGTTGATCTATTTGCAGAAAGAAACTGGAAAGCTAAGAGGAAACGTAAACCCTAGCAAACCCTAATTCTACCAACTAACCCTACTGATGCAAGAAAGAGGATGTAAGCTACTGAAGGAGATGCCATTGATTTCTAGAAAGGTAAATACATGCATCTAACCTACTTCTACAGTAACATCTGAAAAAAAAAAAAACATCTTTTTGTATTTTTGAATAAGTTGTCAAAGTTATTATGCATATGTTTTGACTTTTTTTGGGTTGTGCAGAGGTGGATGGGCGAGAAGAAATGCTTGGAGGAGGTCAAGAAGGTTCAGAGAGGGCCTAAGGGGTCCCTAACACCCTTCCATAGAGTTTCACCGAGTTTGGCTATCAAGAAACCTCATTCGTGAGCCTCTACAGGAAGTCTGTGGGGTTCTACAGGATGTCTGTGATTTTCTATAGGATGTCTGTAATTTTCTACAGGATGTTCAGAAATGAGGTTTCTGGTGGATGAATGGAGAGGGAAAGGCGAAGGAGTGAGTGTGGAGGTAGGTTGAGGGTTGGAGATGGTCTAGGACTCGGTAGACGGAGTTGTGGACAGGTGTAGATGGATGGATTTGGTTCAAATAAAACTGAAGCAATGGTACACACAAAACTAGGGTTATGGAAGCAAATGGCGAACTGGAGGCAAGGATTCTAAGTAGAGGGTGGAGTGGATGATGCTGATGGAGAATAAATGGATAAAGGAGTGGTACAGGTGCTCTGCAAGGTGTTTTTCCAACTGATCCAACGAAGACTTGTAAATTCAAAAACCTAATTACGTTGACCTAATCTGCTAGCTGCCAGTAAAGAAAATGAACAGAAGTGTGACCTGTAATGAAACCATGTATTTTAACTCATGCAACTAAGCAAGCAAAAGTCTGAACTTGTAACCAAATTCTACACATGAAAATCAAACACTAGTGATTGCATGGCAAAGCAAAATCAGTGTTTCTGTGGACAGCAAGGTTATCCTGATCCTACTGAAGGAGAGGTGAAACCAGAGATGTTTGATGGCCCTTTTCTTGAAGCTTTTTTCCTGTTAACAACCTATCAACTAAATCTGAGCATTCAAAAGTCTTTCTAACCATTAATAGTGACCTAGTTAATCAACGAACTGTAATCTACTTAACAGAAATAATTTTGCAAATGCATAAAGAACAAATAACGATACATAAAGGAGGCCTTAGCACTCGGGTTGGGCCCAACCCCAAGAGCTGCAGGCTCCTATAAAAAACTCAGATCTGTGGTGGGCTCCAGTATTGTAGCAATAATGCTACAACTCCTGGAGCTTCCTTCTCTAATTTTATCAACCCGGTAGTTCGTAACAAACTTGGAAGCGACGGTGCTGTATGCACAAGTACTAGCTCTTGTCGCAGCTGTCACTTGGTCAGCTGGCACAAGTCCGCTAGGGCTCAAGCCAACTTCTATATGTTCTCAGAAGAAGCTTTCTAAATGATGAACGAAGGCTATCTCAAAGGAAATTAACCTACTTTGCAAGAATGAACTGAAAGCCAGGTAAACATGGAAACCCTAGTAAACCCTAATCTGACCAGCTTAATCCTTACAATGCAATGATGGGAATGCAACTCCTAACAATGATGCCATTACTTCTAGTGATATGAGATGCATGAATTTAAACTACTTCCATTGAAGAGAACACGTTTTTATATTTTTGCTCAAGTGGTTGGAGTTATTATGATTGTGCTTCTTACTGGATATTGACTGTGCAGGGGTGGTTCAAAAGGGAGGAAGGTTTGGGAAAGGTCAGGAGGACTCTGAGAGGTTCCAGGGGATCCCTAACATCATTCCACAGAAGTTCCCAACGTTCAGGTACTTGGCAACCGTGTTTGCAGGCTTCTACAGGATGTCTGCAGGGGATCCTACAGGAAGCTCGGGATTTCTACAAGAAGTCTGCTAACTTCTACAGGATGTTCTACAGTCGGGGTTTTGGGTAATGGAGGAGTGAAGGAGCTGTATGGGTGGATAGGTAGGATGAAAGGGAAGCTTGTGATGGCTCAGGGACAGCGAGATGAGCTGGAGAGAGAGTGTATAAAGCTAAGTGGTCGATGGAAGGGTAGAGGCAATGGAAGACCGAAAAGATGAGGCAACGTGGATAATAGAAGAGTTGGTGGGCAAAGGATCTAGCTGTGAGGTAAGGAGATGGCTTAGGGATGACTGAGGAGGATAAGGAAGTGTTGAAGTGGTGCTGCGCAGTGTAAATAAAACAAATCACCTCTGTCTTGCACAAAACCGAGAATTCATCATCCTATTCTATCTGTTTCATTAAAAATCAAAGAACAGCGATGTAAGTTAAGAGAGAAATCGTGCATGGAGCTGAAGCAAAGGGCTATTGCTCAAGATCTAACTGCATGGATGCTTCTACCAATTGAAATATGTCTTTAACGCTTGCATGAACATATAAGACTGCGTTTTTTGGTGGTTGGCACGGCCTACACTCCCAATCTCTAAACAGAGGTGGCAGTGAGCGCACAATCAACCTTTTCTTGGAACTCTAATGAAATCTAATCCTCCTACTCTAATCTAAGCTGCTGGAAGCACTTTATCCATAAACTAATCCTACTTAATCACATCAAAAAATCGAATCAGCAGACTGTGTTTTCCAAATGCATGTCAAAGCAAGGAAATGAAGTGCTGAAAGGAAAGACAAGTAACAATACAAAGAAAAGGAGGTCTATTGCTCTCAGGTTGGACCCTAACCTGAGAGCTATAGCTCCTCTAAGAACTCATAATTGAATTAAAATCTGCCTGCCTTTTATTAAAATATCATAATCATGAGTCTGACAACATGCCAAAATTGGCTTACAAAGAGAAAAAACAAAGCTACAGCTCGTGATTCAAAATCTATAACAAAGGTTCAAGAGTCTATCGAAGGCTACAGCCTCAATATTTATACATGATGAGGGCCAAGCTGGCCTCCTCAATTAGTGGGGCTTGGCTATCCAACTAAAAGTAAACTGTTGTTCCTGTAGAATCCGTTGGCTGCCTTCTAGCTCGGTGGTCATAGCTGTTGGAGCTCGAAGTTGGGGTGGAGATCACGAGGGAGGTCATTCAAGGCTGTGGACAACCTCCCTATAAACCCGCAATGCCACCTTGGCTGTCTCCTTGTCTCCATCTGCGTGGTCTTTGCTCCATTTAATGTCAAAAAACCTGAAATCATCATGTATTAGCCACATAGACATCATGACTGCCCTTCTTCCTACAAATAACACGAATATACTAAGAAATGATGCATAAGTGATAAAAAATGATGGGTTGAGCAAGGTAAGTAGGCCAAATGAGCCCAAATTGTTACCAAAAATTGGGGCTCATCATCACCCCCCAGCTAAAATATTTGCTCATCCTTGAGCAACTAGTCCAACTCTTCATCCTTCATTGCTTTGACTGCTACCCTTACATCCCAAGCCTCTGTAGTAGTGTCCTCCTTGCTGATATGAAACCCAGCCCTTCTGTTTACCTCTTCCCACTGTTCATTATCATCTTTCTTTGTACTGCCTTCCATTAATCCTAGCAGCAGTGGTGGGCTGAGTTTAAGGCTAATCCAGCTGGCCTGGAGGTTTTGCACGGATTTCTTATTGAGGGCTACCCGTACCAGAGCTTCCCTCATCCGATTTGGGGTGTGGTACTCTCAAATTTTCAGACTGTGTGCCAATGTATTCCATCTGCGTGTGCATGCTTGGACAGCGTTGCCTCCTAGCAGTCTCTCCATGTCCTCAAAGTGAGCTATGGCTTGGGCCTGTTGATCCATATATCTTAACGAAGCTTGAGGGTCAGTGGACAAATATTGGTGTGCTGAGATTAGTGCAACTGGATCCCCTGGTTCTGGTCTGATGAACAATGGCTCGTTCAGCTCTCGGTTCATGATTGCTTTGGCTTCTGCTGCTCTTTTGTCCTCATGGTTTAGCCATGAGGCAAAGGCCATTAATTGCATATCTCCCAAGGCCGTATTGGGATCCCATGAAACAACATTAGGCAGGGCCAGATTATGGAGGTAGAACTCCGCTAATTTGGCCCTATCCTCTGATGAACTAGTACTGCAAACTTCAGTGAATTGCTGCGGGTCTTGGAGCTGAGAGACACCTCTTTGCGCCAAGGTATTTATTTGGAATTGCAGCCATTGATCTTTCAAGTACAAACCATAGGACTTGGCTGGCTGCCTGCATTGGATGGCATCCATGGCCCAGCTGGCCATGAAGGCCAATTGTGCTTCTTTCTGCTGCAGCTGTTCTCTGAGAGCTTGCACCTCAATTTGTGCTTGTTGTTCTGCTTCCTGTAGAAGTGTGGTTGGCTCCCCAGGACCGGTGTTCAGTTCCTTTTTGCCTTGTTGTTCTTCTGTGGTGTCCTTGGAGGATGTACCTGTCCCTGCCCTTAGTTCCTGTAGCTGCAATCTCAGCTTCTGGTTTTCTTCCTGTAGAAACACACGTTGGCAATTTGCCACGTGTTTGGCCATGGACAATTCACTTCTGGCCTCCTTGAGCTGCTCCTGTAAGGGACCTATGTCCGCCACACCCTTTGACTTTGCTATTTTCATCCACGTGTGTGTACGGACTCTTTCTTCCTCTAATGCAAAAAACAGTGGCACAGTAAATTTCTGAGGTATAATTTTACCAGCCTCTAAAAAGTTGTAATATGAACTCAGACTTGGCTGAGGGCTGGGCTCTGGTATATGCTCTTTTTCCTTCACCCTCCCTTGGTGGTGATAAGGGTGCTTCTCCTTCCATTCTCTCAGTTTCTTTAAGCCTGGCTAAGGTTTCCTGTAGAGCATCTTCAGCAACCTGTAGCCGAGCTTTTTCAGTCAATTGGTCTAACTTTTCTTGCCACGTAGTTTTCTTCGGGCTCCCCCTCTCATAGGTGACTGATATCCTCGAGGGGGACCTTTCCTTGGGCGAAGTAGGGGCATCTTCAATAATGATTGGGCTGCTGGACGGAGGCTATGGCTTGCCCGTCTTTATCCTCACACTTCTTCGAGCTTTAAAATATAGAGGGGTCTCCCTCTTTCTCTTCTCCTTTCGCTTAGGAGGTGTGCTGAGGGCGGCCAGCACAGCTGCTGCCTCCCTCTCACGAATGTCAGCTTTCTTCTCCTTGGGTTTCACTTTTCCAGGGCTTCCTGTAGAAGACCCTGTTTTAGTCAATTTCGGGCTTCCTGTAGAAGACCCTTTTCGGCTTTCCTGTAGAGACAGGTGTCACCGCCTTGGTTTGCTTTGCTACATGAGATTTTCTTTTTGACTTGGTTGTGTTTGCTGTCGAGGCACTTTTGCTGATGTGGACCTTCTCAGCCTTGTCCACTCTGCCTTGCAACCTTTTCTCTCTTGCTGACAAGATGGGTGTGTCATCTTTCTCTTTGGCACCTTTTTTCTCTTGTTTCCCCTCTTGCTTTTTCTTCTGCTCTGTGGTCGTGGTCTTCTGGGCTATTTTTTTCTTTCCCGCGGGCACTGACTCTTTCTCCTCACTACTAGATGAACCGAGCTCCTCGGTCAGCATCTTTATATCCCCATCCTTTGTCAAATTTCTGAAGGCTTCCCATGAGAGAGGAACCTTGTATGTGTGGAGCACATCCTCCACGAGGAGTTTGATCAGTCCATGGTGGGCTACCTAGTCTGGTGTGCCTTCTTTCAACTTGGTGGCACACTCAATCAGAGACTGTAATAGAAAGTAGGGGAGGCTGAGCTTGTTTTCTACAGGTAGATCCATCTGGTGCCTTAATTCAATGAGTAACCGAAAGTGATACCCGTATACAATGCTAAAACGGCCTTCGCAGGTGATGTACTTCATAATCTGCAGGCTAACTTCATTCCACGGTGGCAGTAAACTGGTTCTACGAACCCCATTTTTGTCTTCTGATAATTCCTCCTCTGGTGGAAAGAATTCTTTCTTAGCCTGTTGGCCCAATTTCCTTTCTTCTTTGTCCCATGGTAATCCCATTGGGAGCTCAGTAACTCGGCTGCTGAATTGTGGGGTGAGTTTGAGGCTTAAACCCCTGAAGTTAACGGTGGCCAACGTTTTGGATTTCGGCCTCAGAGCTTGCAAAAACTCTTCTGCCACTTTGTCGTCATAACCCTGCAATTTGTCACAGAAGGATATCCATTGCGCTCGTGTGAAGAGCTCCACCGCGTCAGGATTTTCTCTTAACTTTGCTGAGTCAATGGGTTCCCTTCTGATGAACCCACCTGGCATGGTAAAAAACGGCTGCTTTAGCTAGAGGTGGCGAATGCGGAAGGAATTTGGCCGACTGGGACAGAGCGCAGAATTACGCTTCTGTCATGCATATAATTCACGAAGCTTATCCCCTGAGGACCTTAACATAGCTTAATTACACTGACATCCTGTAGGACGACAGTTCATGCACGGCAGACAAAGTTTGCAAAAATTTTCCACGACCAGACTGTAGACGACGATTCTGCCACCCTCAAAAACCAATTGCATGGAGAGTTCAGGCTTACCTTTTTAATCCGCCACCTTTTGTCGTGAGGAACCCGACTTCCTGTAGAAATAGCTTTCCTGTAGGAGCAGCGCGCGATTTCCAGGGGATACTGCAGTGGGTCTGCGCTCTTGGTGTTGCTTCACAGGCGTTCTGATAGCCAAAGACTCAGAGTATCGAGCTGCAGAGGGATCCGGGTGATCACTAGAGTCTCAAACGGTGAATGATAAATGCATGGGGGTGGCAATCTAGCCGATTAGATTTGAATCGGCGGGATCCGTGGCGCGGGGGTGAACTGTCCCTGCCAGACCGTTGGACGACGTCATCCCATCATTTGCCTGCAAGTTACCTTACTGTTGCATCATTCCCCGCAGATCCGTCGTCGTCTCTTCTGTTAAACTCGTTTTTTCCGACGGGATTGCTCTCACATGCGTACTTCCCGTCTCTTTTGCCACAACCGCCACCCAAACATCTGACTAGACCATTAACTGATCGACGTGGCCAGTCGAATGGCCATACAACCGCTCAACCCATTCACTTCACACTTGCAAACATTTTCAAAGTAAAATTCATGCAATTCGACGGAAGAAAGGGTCGAGACACTTACCTGTGTGACTGCAACACGATTTTTCGGTTCTTGGACGATGATGAGTGGATTTATTTGCTGTTGGTGGATTTGCACAGGCCCAGAGGTTCATATTCACAGGTCGCTGACGACGGATTGATGCTTCGGCTGCATGCGCCCGCGTTTTCGTTGCATATGGCAAGCGCTGTGAATGGTGTGCACTCCAGCGGGCTTAACTGTTACGGGACTCCTGCAGGATGTCCTGTAACAGTTTCTTCCTCCTCGGGTGCATGCTGCACGACGAAGGCAATGGCCTCACGATCCCGCTCGCAGAGCTCATGGATGGCTGGGATGGATACGGTATGACATCTCAGCGTTTTTTTCATCTTAAAAATTGCTTTCTCTTGATAACTCACTGATCTGCTTTGATGGTGCAGGTAGCTTCTTTGCATGTCGACAAGGATGGTAGAAAGAGGTGACAACAGTGTATAAGGGTGACAACAGTAGCTTGCATGCGTCCAAACCGATCCTTGGTCGTTAGATCTCCTCATAAAATGAATTCTGGGTCGTCCCGAACTTCTACAGGAATTTTCCTGTAGAAATACAGAACTTCCTGTAGAAAGTTTGCGTTTCCTGTAGAAAGTCTGCACCTTCCTGTAGAAAGTCTGCATCTTCCTGTAGAAGACTCAAGCCGTGATGAAATTGTGCACATACCTTGGAAAAAATGAGTATTCTTGGAGGAGGTGCTGGTGAGGTCTCCTGGCGACATGATAAGGATCCTTGGCTTTAAGTTGAGAGGTCTCCTCTCCTCCATAGAACACCTGCAACCTGCATGCACTTTCACATTATGAACTTGTTGTCCTTGCCTTTTTTTGCTTATTGTTTTTTCTTTTTTCTTCTTTTTTCTTTTTT
Source organism: Pinus tabuliformis (assembly GCA_031772625.1). Taxonomy (NCBI): domain Eukaryota; kingdom Viridiplantae; phylum Streptophyta; class Pinopsida; order Pinales; family Pinaceae; genus Pinus; species Pinus tabuliformis. Next base: position 1,702,107,079 of record CM062817.1, on the reverse strand, counting down.
TTTGAAAGATAGCAGGGGCGCCTCAATGAGGTTTTCACCCTTGCCATCTCCCTTAAGCGCCTCAGAGAGGTTTTCACTCAAGGATCTTGTTTCAAATCTCTTTTCTTTTTTTTTTTAAAGACAATAGGGGCGCCTCAAATGAGGTTTTCACCCCTACCACCTGCCTTGGGAGCCTCAGAAAGGTTTCCACCCAAGGATCTTTATTATTTATTATTATTATTATTATTATTATTTTTTTTTGAATCTTTTAGGGTATGCCCAAAGCAGAGGCAGAACCCTTCTCTATGACCAACACTGATTTCTCCATAGTTTTGATGAACTCTTGTCTTGAGAGAGGTTTCCTGTAGATCTTCAATTGATTCCCATTGACAAGCATGGGGATGGCTTCCTCATCAATGGTCCGAATAAGAACAGATCCATTGTCATGACATTTTTCCACTGCATATGGTCCCAGCCATCTGGTTCTCAGCTTCCCCTTGAAATCTTTGTACCTGGAGTCGTACAACAGTGCCCAATCTCCTGGCTGGAATTGCTTGTCATTGAGGTGTTGGTCATGCCACACCTTTCTCTGAAGTTGAACCACTTCCGAGTGAAGGAGGGCCTGCATTCGGTGCTCGTCCAGTCCATTCAGCTGCAATAACCTTTCTTGTTGTGCATGGCTGAGATCTAGGTCCAGCTGAGCTGCCATCCACAAAGTGTTGTATTCAAATTCAATGGACAGCAAAGTTTTCTTCCCATAGACCAGCTCATAAGGTGTGAAGCCAGTGGTGGTCTTCCAGGTGGTTTTGTAAGCCCATGTGGCCTCAACCAGGCGATCTGCCCAATCTTTCCTACTACTGCTCACCACCTTAGTCAAAATCCCTTCCAATGCTCTGTTGGTGACTTCCACTTGCCCATTTGCCTGTGGATGATAGGGGGTGGAAGTCCTATGCTTGATTCTGTGATGAGCTAGTAGGTCTTCAATTAGGTTGGATGTGAACTGGCTTCCCTGATCGGTGACCAGCTCTCTTGGGTAGCCAAACTTGTAGAAGATGTTTTCTCTCAAGAACTCGGCCACCTTTTCTTCTGTTGCTGCTTTGATTGCTTTAGTCTCTGCCCACTTTGTCAGGTAGTCAGTACACACAATGATGTAAGACCTTTGCCTCGAAGGAGGGTTGATTGGACCCACAAAATCCATACCCCACTTCTCAAATGGCTCAAGAGTCACTTGAGGTTGGAGAGGCATCTCATCCCTTTGAGTCGGTTTCCCCATTCTTTGGCATTGGTCACATCGGCTGATATATCTTCTGACATCTTGATGAAGTGTGGGCCAATAGTAGCCCGCCTGCAGGATTTTGAAGGCAGTCCTCTTTGCTGCAAAATGTCCTCCACAAGGCCCATCATGACAGGTGAGGAGGATATCAAAGACTTCCTCCTCCCTTACACAACGCCTTAAGATCTGATCAGGGCCAAGCTTGAACAGATTGCCCCCGATCCAAGTAAATGAGGCACTTTTTCTGATGATTCTGCTCTTCTCTCTTGAAGATAGGTGCGGAGGGAACTGTGCTGAAACAAGGTAGTTTGCTATATCAGCAAACCATGGAGAGAGTACTGAGATAGCAAACAGATGTTCATCGGGCATCTGGTCATCCACTGTTCCATCCTCATCTGCAGACAAATCCAATCTAGATAAAAAGTCAGCAACAACATTTTCTTTACCTGGTTTGTCAACAATGGTCAAATCAAACTGCTGCAACAAAAGTAACCATCTAATAATACGAGCATTCACATCTGGTTTATTCATTAAGTATCTAATTGCAGCATGATCCGTATGTACAAAGGTTTGATAGCCAGTAATATAATGTCGGAACTTGTTCAGTGCATGGACCACAGCCAAGAATTCTTTCTCGGTTACAGTGTAATTCAGTTCGGCTTTGGACAAGTTTTTGCTAACAAAGTAAATGGCATATGGAAGTTTTTGTTCCACTTGTCCTAAAGCTGCCCCTATGGCTTTGTTCGAGGCATCAGTGTGGATGTGGAAAGGTAGGGCCAAGTTTGGACCTCTCAAAATTGGGGCTGACACCAACTTGTCCTTTAATTCATTCAAAGCCCTCTTACAATCGTCAGTCCATTTAAACTCCGCATCTTTTGCCAACAGGCCAAACAATGGCGAGGCTAGCTTGCTGAAGTCTTTGATGAATCTCCTGTAATACCCTGCTAATCCTAAGAAACTCCGCACATCCCTTACCTTCTGGGGAGGTGGAACCTTCTTGATGAGAGCAATTTTGTTAGGATCCACCTGTAACCCTTGGCAAGAAATGGTATGGCCTAGCACAGTCCCTTCAGTCATCAGGAATTCACATTTTTCAGGACTAAGGGACAGGTTCATCTCAATGCATTTGGTTAGGACCTTTCCCAGATTGGACAATGCTTCCTGGAAGTTGGACCCATAAGGGGTGAAGTCATCCATATAGATTTCCACCGCATCATGGACCAGCTCCGAGAAGATGCTCAAGACAGCTCTCTGGAAGGTAGCAGGAGCATTGCATAGCCCAAAAGGAAGAACTCGGTAGGCAAAGGTACCCCAAGGACAAGTGAAGGTGGTCTTATCTTGGTCTTCCGGGCTGATTTGGATTTGGTTGTACCCGCTAAACCTGTCCAGGAAAGAGAAGAACTTCTTTCCTGCCAGTCCATCCAACACTTGATCTATGAAAGGTAGAGGGAAATGGTCTTTCTTGGTAGCTTTGTTCAGTTCTCGGTAGTCCACACAGATTCTCCATTTTCCATTTTTCTTGGGAACCAACACCAGAGGGGACACCCATTCACTATCTGAGATGGGGTAAATGAATCCGGCATCCAGCAGTTTTTGCAATTCTTCCTTGACAATGTCCTTCAGGGCTGGATTCATTCTCCTCTGAGGTTGCCTAACCGGCTTACAATCCTCTTTGATGTATATGTGATGGGTACAGACCGAAGGATGGACTCCTTTCATCTCCTTATAGCTCCAAGCAAAAGCATCTAGATGGCTGGCCAACAGGCTACACATCTCCTTTTCCTGGGAAGGAGATAGGGAGGAGCTGATCTTTAACGTTCTCTCAGGGCCGAACTCCACATTCTTGACCCTGGGAGTGACAGGGTTGGTAGCACAAAGGTCCACTAAGGTGCTGGCTTGGGCATCCTCCACCAATTTCTCTAAGGGTAGTGCACTGGAAGGTGGATTCTGGATCAAGGTCTCGATCAAGTCATCCTCGGTTGGGGGGTCTCTTCTAGTGGTATCTAGGGTGCACAAAGGTGCTGAGTACACCTCATCCTCTTCTCCTTCCTCCAACCATAGTGGTAAGTCATGCTCTAAGGAGGGTTGGGCAGGAGGGTATAGGACTAGCTGCTTGGACATAGGACCATTTTTGATGGTCATGTTTCCTGCACGGCAACTTATGTAAGCATCTGCAGTGGCTAACCAAGGCCTTCCCAAAATAAGAGGATATCCAGTAAGCTTTGCCTTGGGTTGCAGAACCAAGAAATCTGTAGGGTATTCCCAAGAGTCGACAGAGACCAAGACATCCTCCACAATCCCTTCGGGAGTCACAGTGGAGCGATCTGCTAGTTGCAGGACTGTCGAGGTCTTCCTCAAGGAACCCTGAAGATTGAGTTTGAGCATGGTATCCCTGGTCATCACATTAATGGCAGCCCCCAAATCAATCAAGGTGTGAGGTATGATGGTGCCATTGATGTGGACATCTACTACAGGACTCCCAGGATCTAGATACTTTGGGCAGATGACTTGTCCTAACATAAGGTCAGACAGTGGTCCTAAGACATTGATGGTTGAAGCATCTCTCTTTCGCCTGCCTGGGTGTTTGAAACACTTCTCCTTAACCAGTTTGTTGTATATTGGCACATCCTTGATGGCTTGGAGAAGTGGTATTTTCACACACAACTGCTTGAGCTCTCCCAGAAGCTCATCCTCCTCTGGGTTGGGTTGTGTGGTGGCTGTTAGTCTCTCAGGAAAGGGTGGAATAGCCTTTGGTTCACTTTCCTGTTTGTCCTCCTCGTCCTCTGGGGGAGGAGGTTGGCGATCCGGAAGAGTCTTTCCAGATCGAAGATTGATCTCCTGGATCTCCACAGCATAGGTAGGGCATGATGTTTCCCCAGTGTATACCTGTTGGGCCTGTCTATTGTTGGGGTTCGGGTTCGGTTGAGCAGGCATTTTAGGTTGCCTTGGAGGAGCAGGAGGTAATGGTTGAGGTTGAACTGGCGGTGGAGGCAAAATGGCAGGAGGAGTGTTGTACTGGGGCCTCCACCCCGACTGAGGTGCATTCCACTGAGGCTGTGGCTGGGCATGTGAGTGATATGAATGAGTAGTGGGCTGAGTAGGGTACTGAGGTGGATAAGACCATGGAGGGGGCATAGACCAGGAAGGATGAGCAGGGGGACCCCAGGAAGGCATAGGAGCTGATTGGTTGGGGCTGTAATAAGCTTGGGGTGCCCCTTGCATCCCCTGCTGGTAAGGTCTAGGTCCTTGTGGCCTCCTTTGGTTGAGGAAATAGAGAGGTTCAATGGGAGCTTCTGTCCCTTGGTACATGGCTTTAAGCCCAGGTAAGGTTGGACATTGATTTGTGGGATGGTCCTCCTCACAAACGAAACACACTTCAACCGAATGCAATGGGCATTCGTTCTTAGGGTGCCTCCTTGTACATCTAGGGCAGAAGATAGCCAAGGCTCTCTCAGCTTCTTCCTTCTTCTGCTGGATTCTGAATGTGTCCAGTTGCATGGAAATGGTCTGTCTCACCTCACTCTTAAGATCTTCTAATTGATTTGCAAACTCATGCTTGGAGAAAGGGATACCAGCTGAGAGGAGGTTTCCTCTGCCTCGTTTCCGGGCTGCCCTGGAGTGGTTTCTAAACACAGTCTTGATGTCCTCATAAGGCAGTTGGTAAATATCTCCCCCAGCTAACATGTGAAGGGTATCTAAGAGGTCTTCAGGGACTCCTCGGAGCAGGACCAACTTGAGGGATTCAGGGTCAAGTGTGCACCTGGCCCGCTTATAGCTAAGTTGGAACCTCTCCTCATAATCCTCTAAGGACTCATCATTTCCCATGGTCATCCGAAAGATCTCTCCCTTGGTTTCCTTGGACCTACAGTAGTCCCGGTACTTGGTATTGAAAGCTTGCTGCATCTGAGCCCAAGTGGTGATACTATTCCCAGGTAAGCCCATGAACCAGCGTAATGCTGCATCCTTAAGAGTTGAAGGGAAGAGTTTCAGCTTCTGCTCATCTTCAGTATAGTCATAGGTTCTACAAAGGACAGCAAACTCAAACAGGAAGGTATCAGGATCTTCAGTAGTCAGTCCATGGAAGTGAGGTAGAGCGGAGGGACTAATGTTTTTCATTTTCATGTCTCCATTGGTTTCTCGGATGGGGAAGGCACCTTCTATTCTCTCATCTTCTCCTCTATTGTCAGCCATAGCTTCAGATGGGATGGTCTCTAATTCTTCTTCTGCTATAGGATCTTCGTATATCTCAGGAGGTTCACCTATAGGTTCTTCTGGATCACTGTCACCGAAGAAGAGAGAAGGGTGACTCAGTGATGTGGTGGGGGTGTTGGGTAAGAATTTGCCTGTTTTATCTCGATTCCTACGAGGCATGAAATGGAAAGACTTTTTTTGATTGCTTTTGTTTTTTTTCTTGAGTACCTGCAAAACTGAAACAGATTGATCTACAACTAACTATCTTGCTGAAATAAAATGCAGAATGGAATTGAAAGCAGGAAAGAACTAATCTACTTTGCTCAAATGAAATTGCAGGAATGAAAATGCTAGTCTACGCTTGCAGAATTGAAAGGCTAATCTATGCTTGCAAAATTGAAATTGCGGAATTGAAATGCTAATCTATGAAAGCAGGAAATGTCTATGCTACTTTTGCAGAATGGAAATGAAATAAACTACTTGGCAGAAGGCGAGAGTAAGAAAACAGAAGAAAAGCAACAATTACTAATACTCTGATGCTTCCCCGGCAACGGCGCCAAAAAGATGGTGGGCTCCAGTATTGTAGCAATAATGCTACAACTCCTGGAGCTTCCTTATCTAATTTTATCAACCCGGTAGTTCGTAACAAACTTGGAAGCGACGGTGTTGTATGCACAAGTACTAGTTCTTGTCGCAGCTGTCACTTGGTCAGCTGGCACAAGTCCGCTAGGGCTCAAGCCAACTTCTATATGTTCTCAGAAGAAGCTTTCTAAATGATGAACGAAGGCTATCTCAAAGGAAATTAACCTACTTTGCAAGAATGAACTGAAAGCCAGCTAAACATGGAAACCCTAGTAAACCCTAATCTGACCAGCTTAATCCTTACAATGAAATGATGGGAATGCAACTCCTAACAATGATGCCATTACTTCTAGTGATATGAGATGCATGAATTTAAACTACTTCCATTGAAGAGAACACGCTTTTATATTTTTGCTCAAGTGGTTGGAGTTATTATGATTGTGCTTCTTACTGGATATTGACTGTGCAGGGGTGGTTCAAAAGGGAGGAAGGTTTGTGAAAGGTCAGGAGGACTCTGAGAGGTTCCAGGGGATCCCTAACATCATTCCACAGAAGTTCCCAACGTTCAGGTGCTTGGCAACCGTGTTTGCAGGCTTCTACAGGATGTCTGCAGGGGATCCTACAGGAAGCTCGGGATTTCTACAAGAAGTCTGCTAACTTCTACAGGATGTTCTACAGTCGGGGTTTTGGGTGATGGAGGAGTGAAGGAGCTGTATGGGTGGATAGGTAGGATGAAAGGGAAGCTTGTGATGGCTTAGGGACAGCGAGATGAGCTGGAGAGAGAGTGTATAAAGCTAAGTGGTCGATGGAAGGGTAGAGGCAATGGAAGACCGAAAAGATGAGGCAACGTGGATAATAGAAGAGTTGGTGGGCAAAGGATCTAGATGTGAGGTAAGGAGATGGCTTAGGGATGACTGAGGAGGATAAGGAAGTGTTGAAGTGGTGCTGCGCAGTGTAAATAAAACAAATCACCTCTGTCTTGCACAAAATCGAGAATTCATCATCCTATTCTATCTGTTTCATTAAAAATCAAAGAACAGCGATGTAAGTTAAGAGAGAAATCGTGCATGGAGCTGAAGCAAAGGGCTATTGCTCAAGATCTAACTGCATTGATGCTTCTACCAATTGAAATATGTCTTTAACGCTTGCATGAACATATAAAACTGCGTTTTTTGGTGGTTGGCACGGCCTACACTCCCAATCTCTAAACAGAGGTGGCAGTGAGTGCACAATCAACCTTTTCTTGGAACTCTAATGAAATCTAATCCTCCTACTCTAATCTAAGCTGCTGGAAGCACTTTATCCATAAACTAATCCTACTTAATCACATCAAAAAATCGAATCAGCAGACTGTGTTTTCCAAATGCATGTCAAAGCAAGGAAATGAAGTGCTGAAAAGAAAGACAAGTAACAATACAAAGAAAAGGAGGTCTATTTCTCTCAGGTTGGGCCTAACCTGAGAGCTATAGCTCCTCTAAGAACTCAGAATTGAATCAAAATCTGCCTGCCTTTTATTAAATGATCATAATCATGAGTCTGACAACATGCCAAAATTGGCTTACAAAGAGCAAAAATAGAGCTACAGCTCGTGATTCAAAATCTATAACAAAGGTTCAAGAGTCTATCGAAGGCTACAGCCTCAATATTTATACATGATGAGGGCCAAGCTGGCCTCCTCAATTAGTGGGGCTTGGCTGTCCAACTAAAAGTAAACTGTTGTTCATGTAGAATCCGTTGGATGCCTTCTAGCTCGGTGGTGATAGCTGTTGGAGCTCGGAGTTGGGGTGGAGATCACGAGGGAGGTCATTCAAGGCTGTGGACAACCTCCCTATAAACCCGCAATGCCACCTTGGTTGTCTCCTTGTCTCTATCTGCATGGTCTTTGCTCCATTTAATGTCAAAAAACCTGAAATCATCATGTATTAGCCACATAGACATCATGACTGCCCTTCTTCCTACAAATAACACGAATATACTAAGAAATGATGCATAAGTGATAAAAAATGATGGGTTGAGCAAGGTAAGTAGGCCAAATGAGCCCAAATTGTTACCAAAAATTGGGGCTCATCAATCTGATGCCAAGTAAAGTTGATTCTCATTATTCAAAAATAATCATCATATGAAAGTTGTACAACAGTAGCTACAAGAAAACAGGCTGAGCAAAATGATAGCACTATAGTGCAAAAATAACAATGGTTCCAAAAGTCAACTACGAAGGCTGAGGCCTTCTTATTTGTACAATACGAGGGGGCTAGCAGCCCTCCTAGATTCAAGGGACTCGGCTGTCTCAACTGCTAGTAAACAGTGACTCTTCCCAAAACTGCTTGGCTGCCTTTAAAACTCGTTTTGGTGGTCTGTGGAGCTCGGAGTTGAGGGTGGAGATTTCGAGGAAGGCCATTTAATGCAAGAGACAACCTCCTTACGAATCCTCACCTCAAGCTTGGCTGTCAGCTGACCCATGATTGCTGGGTTTTGCTCCAAAATTTCTCCAAAAAACCTGAAATTACTACGTATTAGCCTCCTAGGTAGAGTGACCACCCTTATTCGTTCAAATAACACAAACATACTAAAAAACATGCATAATCTATGAAAAATGGAGGATTGAACAAGGACAATTAGGGAAAATGAGCCCAATAAGTTACCCAATTTGAGGGCTCATCATCACCCCCCTGCTAAATCGGTTGCTCATCCTCTGAGCAACTAGTCCAGCTCATCATCCTTGATGGCTTTGACCGCTTCCCTCACGTCCCAAGCCTCTGTTGTGATATCCTCTTCCCGGTCGTGGAATCCCGCCTTCCTTTCCACTTCCTCCCATTGTCTAACTTCTTCCTCTTCTTTCACTCCTTCTAGCAATCCCAAAAGTAAAGGAGGACTGAATTTCAATCCAATCCAATTGGTCTGCAAGTTCTGCATCAACTGTTTGTAGAGGGGTACCCTTGCCAAGGCTTCCCTCATCCTAGTGGGAGAGTGGTATTCTTTTATCTTCAGGCTATGAGGCAGTGTGTTCCACCGCCTTGTGCAGGCATGCATACAGTTTTCTCCCAACAGTCTCTCCATGTCCTCAAAATGGGCAATGGCTTGAGCCTGTTGCTCAATGTATTCTGGTAGATCCTGAGGACTGTTGGCCAAGTGCTGGTGGGCGCTTATCACTGCTGATGGGTCATCTGGCTCTGCTCTGATCATGAAAGGCTCACTGAGCTCTCTGCCTATGATACTGCGGACCTTTGCTGCTCTCTTCTCCTCATGGCTCATCCAAGAGGCCATGGCCATAAGTTGGACATCTCCTATCACCATGTTAGGATCCCATGCATTCATGTCCGGAAGGTCAAAGTTGTGCAGGTAGAACTCTAATAATTTGGCCCTATCCTCAGATTAACTACTGCCACATAGAGCTGCACACTGATGATAATTTTGGAATGGGGTGATGCCCCTTTGAGCCAAGGTATTGATCTGAAACTGTAACCACTGATCCTTGAGGTATAGGGCATAGGATTTTGCAGGCTGCCTACACTGCAGAGCTTCCATTGCCTAGCTGGCCATGCAGGCCAGTTGGGCCTCCTTTTCTTGTATCTGTTGTTTCAGAGATTGTGTCTCCAATTCTTTTCCCTGTAGCTGCCGATTCAGTATCTCAATTTTTGTCTGCACCCCTTCCTTTCTCTGCTATTCATCAGGGGTCCGGGTATCTCTGGCTATTGTGTGCCCCTCCTGCTGTTGTTGTTCTCCCAAGATATGAGGCATGTCTTCCTTCCTATGTCCCTATGATTGTAGTTGTTGTCTAAGCAGCTCATTTTCTTCCTGTAGCCTGACTCGCTGGTAGTTTCCCACATATTTTTCCATAGCCAATTCTCTTCTTGCCTCCTTGAGTTGTTCCTCCAGGGGACCTATATTTGCTACTCCCTTAGACTTGGTGATTTTCATCCATGTGTGGGTCCTTACTCTCTCTTCTTCTAGTGCAAAGAAAAGTGGCACTATGAATTTTTGGGGAATGATCTTTCCGGCCTCTAAGAAGTTATAGTAGGAGCCCAAGCTGGGCTGGGGGCTAGGTTCCATAATGTGCTCTACCTCTTCTTCCTTCTGTGGTGATTTGGCTGCCTTACCTTCCATTTCTTCGGTCTCCTTGAGCCTAGCCAATGTTTCCTGTAAAATCGTTTCAGCATCCTGTAGAAAGGCTTTTGTGTCCAACGTTTTCATTCTCTCCCTCCAGGTGGATGTCTTCGGGCTTCCCCGTTCATAAGTGATGGCTGCCTTGGAGGGGGACCTCTCCTTTGGTGTGGTAGGGGTGTCGACAATGGTGATTGGTTCTTTGGACGGTGGTTGGGGTCTGCCGGTTTTAATCCTCACGCTCCTTCTCGCCTTAAAATATAGTGGAAGCTCCCTCTTTCGCATCTCCTTCTGCTTGGGGGATGTGCTTAGGGTGGCCAGCACAGCTGCTGCCTCCCTAGCTAAAATCTCGGGCAATTTCTCCTTCTGCTGCCCTTTCCCCAGACTTCCTGTAGAAAGTCCTGTAGTGGCCATTTTCTGGCTTCCTGTAAAAACAATCTGCTGGCTTCCTGTAGAATCAGTTTTTCCTGAATTGGCTTGCTTGGCTGGGGGTGCCTTCTCTTTGACTTGTGTTGTGGTTGCCTTGGGTGTGCCTTTACTTGTTTGGACTTTTTCAGTCCTCTCTGCCCGGGTTTGCAACCGCTTCTCCCTTGGCGTTTGTGTTTTTACTCCACTCACAGCTTTGGCCTCAGCAGCTTGTCCTTTTTCTTACTTTTCCTCTTGTCTTTCCTGTGGCTTTTCCTATGATGGTCTGCCCTGGGTTTTCTTACCCTTAGCTTCCTTACCCTTAGTTTTCTTCTTTGCTTCAATATGCTCCTTCTCCTCACTGCTGGACGAAGTGAGTTCTTCGACCAAAGTCCGGATATCATCATCCTTGGTCATACTATGGAAAATCTCCCAGGAGATAGGGACAGTATAAGTATGGAAGGCATCAGATTCTATTAGGAGCTTGATAAGCCCATGATGAGCCAGCTAGTATGGTGTCCCCTCCTTCAGTTTTGTGCCACACTCAATCAATGACTGTAGGAGGAAGTATCGGATGCTCAATTTTTGTTCTGAGGGCAAATCCATCTTGTGCCTGAGTTCGGTTAACAAGCGGAAGTGATAACCATACACAATACTAAATCGCCCCTCACAGGGAATATATTTCATAATTTGAAGGCTGACCTCACTTCAAAATGGCTAAAAGCTAGCTCTCCAGACCCCATTTTTATCCTCTGAAAATTGTTCTTCTGGTAGGAAAAATTCATTTTTGGCCTTCTGGCCCAATTTCCTTTCCTCTTTATCCCATGGCATCCCCAATGGAAATTCCGTGACCCGACTAATGAGATGTGGAGTGAGTTTTAAGGTCAATCCTCTGAACTTTACAGTGGCCAGTGTTTTTGATTTGGGCGGCAGGGACCTTAGGAACTCCTCTGTTATTTCATCATCGTGACCTTGAATTCTATCACAGAAGGTCATCCAGTTGGCACGGGTAAACAGTTCTACCACTTCGGGAGTTTCTCTCAATTTCTTGGAATCCGAGGGTTCCTTTCGGATAAACCCTCCTGGCATGGTGAAAATAACCTGTTTTCAGCTTGAGCACTGGTTAAAATGGAAATTCTGATATGGTTTTCCTCCTTGACTCTCAGGACAGGGTTTCTCTGCTATTTGTATCTCCCCTTTCACCAATTCTCTGGTTATAATACTGCTACCGCCCAAAACTTGACTTGTCAAAAGGAATTAAGCTCTCACAGACAGAGTGCAGAGCTAATTTTCACACCAACTATATAACAGTCACAATTTTTTTTTTATATGTGCACAGGTGAGCCTTATAGCGGTTTATCGTTATAATGGGGAGAGTTTGTTAACAGGAACCATGGAGGTGAATATGATGCAGCACCATTTGAAACAAAAATTGTGTATCATATAAGCAAACCACCATTCTTGACCCACAAGCAGACTGGTTTTAATTTTCCCCACTTCAAACAAGCTAGTTCACCACCTTTCGAAAATTAAGCATGGGGATGGTATGTTCGAGCCTACCTCTCTTCGAAATTTCTGATTCCGACGCAATAGACACGGGTTTCTCTGCTCCGGGAGCTTTCGCTGTGCTTCCTGTAGAGAGCTTATGTTACTTCTGGAGGATGTCACGGCGCTGCTGAGCAAGTCTGGGACTCGGGAAGAGTTTGAACCGGGCCGAGAAACTCGGGCTAACGAACTGCAGAGGAGGAGGACGCTCACATTGCTGAAAACCGGTGGTAGGCGTAAATGACAGTGGTTAATGTGAGTGCTCTGGCCGAATGATTTTGAAATACGGTGCAATTCATGGCGCGGGGGGTGAGGTTTCCAGGCCGAGCCGTTAGACAACGTCACGGCCATCATTCCCCGGCGTGTTTCTGACCGCCAATGTCTATCTCCACCATTACCCGTCGTCATCCTTGTCAGTGCGCCGATTTCACTGCAAATCTGCTGATTTCCCTGACTGGACACTTCCCACGTGTCGTCTCCACGTCCTTCTAGCGGAATCAAGCGTAACCGATCTCGTTCCGATCCCACGAGACAATTCTACTGGCTGTGGATGGCTAGTTGATTGGCCATTGCATTCGTTCAATCCGCACCATTCACAGATATGCAGTGTTCATAGTATAGCTTATGCAATTTGACGAAGTAAGGTTAAGCACTTACCTATGCGACCGTGGACGTGTTTCGCAGGTTTTTGGACGTAAAACAATGGCTTTTCTCACTGCTGCTTCGTGCACAGGCGTTTGAATTCCCTCGTTCATTGGCTGATGCTGGATGCAAGGCTTCAGGACCTATCCTCTGGTGGTGAACGTTGCATGCACGGCCCCGTCTTTTCTCAGCGATTGAGGAGGTGTTCACATTCACGCGGAGTTGGTTGCATGCCTCCTGTGTCGATTTCAATTGCTCTTGACTCCATAGTGTGTATTCCAGGCGGATCAGCTGCTACAGGATTCCTGTAGGACATCCTGTAGCTGCTTCTCCTCTGGGCTGCATGCTGAAACGAGCAGGGTTGCATTCACAGTAGGATGAAGCTTTAACAGGTAGTGTGTGCGAGCCTTCATGTACTTGATTTGTCCCTTTGGAAAAAATTGCAATCTGAAGAAATGAGGACTTTTTGCATGATTGTGCAGGAAACAGGTCCAGATTGTGGTAATGGTGGTGGAAAGAGATGAAACAGGTGATGGATGGGAAAAAGGGTTCACTGCAGGCCTTATCAACAGATTTCAAGCTCTAAATCCCTCTTCAGAATCGATTCTGGCATGCCCAAAGGTTCTACAGGATGTTTCCTGTAGAAATGCAGAACTTCCTGTAGGAAGCCCTGAAACTTCTTGTAGGAGGTCGAATCTTGGCCCGAATGTGTCCAAATCTTGGAAAAAGTGAGTGGCCATGGAGGGAGTGTCTGTGAGGATGTCTGGTAGCTTGGGATGGACCCCTGTCCTTGTTTTGCGCGACCTTCTTCATCTGCACTATAATCCCTGCAACCTGCAATAATTTCAAAGATCAGACCTGTTTTTTCTTCTTTTTCTTTTTTTTTTCTATTTCTTTTCTCTCTTTTTTTTTGAAAGACAGCAGGGGCGCCTTTATGAGGTTTTCACCCCCACTATTTGCCCTAGGCGCCTCAGAGAGGTTTTCGCCCAAGGATCTTTTTTCAAATTCTTTATTTTCTGAGAGACAGCAGGGGCCCCTGAGGTTTTCACCCTCACTGCCTGAATTGGCCGCCTCAAAGAGGTTTTCGTCCAGGGAACTTTTTATTCCTTTTTTCTTTTCTTTTTTTTCTTTTTCTTTTTGATGATCAAGGCGTGGCCGGAACAGAGGCAGAACCCTGTTCTATTACCAGCATTGGTTTTTCCACAGTTTCAATGAACTCCTGCCTTGAAAGGGGTTTCTTGTAGATTTTCAATCGATGCCCATTGACAAGCATGGGGATGACTTCTTCATCAATGGTCCTGATAAGGACTGAACCATTGTCATTACATTTCTCCACTGTATACGGTCCTAACCATCTTGTCCTCAGCGTTCCTTTGAAATTGTTGTATCTGGAGTCATACAGCGGCGCCCAATCTGCCGACTGGAATTGCTTTTCATTAAGGTGTCGGTCATGCCATATCTTCCTCTGGAGTTGAACTACCTCTGAGTGGAGGAGGGCCTGCGTTCTTTTTTCATCTAATCCATTCAGCTGCAACAATCTCTCACGTTGAGCATGGCTGAGATCTAGGTCCAGCGGAGCTGCCACCCTTAATGTATTGTACTCGAACTCTATGGACAGCAAAGCTTTCTTCCCGTAAACCAGCTCATAAGGGGTGAAACCGGTTGTGGTCTTCCAAGTGGTGTTGTAGGCCCAGGTGGCCTCAACCAGGCGATCTGCCCAATCCTTTCTGCTGCTTCTCACAACCTTAGTCAAAATCCCTTCCAATGCCCTATTAGTGACTTCCCCCTGCCCATTTTCTTGAGGATGATAGGGGGTGGAAGTCTTGTGCTTGATCTTGTGATAAGCGAGCAAATCCTCAATCAGGTTGGAGGTGAACTGGCTTCCTTGATCTGTGACTAACTCTCTTGAGTAGCCAAACTTGCAGAAGATATTTTCCCTCAGAAACTCAGCGACCTTTTGTTCTGTTGCTGCTTTAATTGCCTTCATTTCTGCCCACTTGGTCAGATAGTCGGTGCACACAATGATGTAAGATCGTTGCTTTGAAGGAGGGTTGATAGGACCCACAAAATCCATGCCCCACTTCTCAAATGGCTCGAAGGTCACTTGAGGTTGGAGAGGCATTTCATCTCTTGGAGTTGGTTTCTCCATCCTCTGACATCGGTCACACTCGCTGATGTATCTTCTGACATCTTGATGAAGAGTAGGCCAATAGTAGCCTGCCTGTAGAATTTTGAAGGCAGTGCTTTTCGCTGCAAAGTGGCCTCCATAAGGTCCATCATGACAGGTTAGGAGGATGTCAAAGACTTCCTCCTCCCTAACACAACGTCTCAAGATCTAATCTGGGCCAAGCTTAAACAGGTTGCCCCCGATCCAAGTGAACGGGGCGCTCTTCCTTACGATTCTGCTCTTCTCCTTTGAGGACAGATGCGGAGGGAACTGTGCTGAGACTAGGTAATTTGCTATATCAGCAAACCATGGAGAGAGTACTAAGATAGCAAATAGATGTTCATCTGGCATCTGGTCATCCACTGTTCCTTCTTCACCTACAGGGAAGTCCAATCTAGACAAGAAGTCAGCGACAACATTTTCCTTTCCTGGCTTGTCGACAATCGTCAAATCAAATTGCTATAACAAAAGTAACCATCTAATAATACGAGCATTGACATCAGGCTTATTCATTAAGTATCTAATCACAGCATGATCAGTGTGTACAAATGTTTGATAACCAGTGATGTAGTGTCTGAACTTGTTTAGGGAATGGACTACGGCCAGGAACTCTTTCTCGGTTACCGTATAGTTCATTTCTACCTTGGATAGGTTTTCGCTGACGAAGTATATGGCATATGGGAGTTTCTCCTCAACTTGTCCTAAGGCTGCGCCTATGGCTTTGTTCGAGGCATCAGTGTAGATGTGGAAAGGTAGGGCCCAGTTTGGACCTCTCAAGATCGGGGCGGACACCAACTTTTCTTTCAACTCATCCAGTGCCCCTTGACAGTTGTCAGTGCATTTAAACTCACATATTTCCCTAAGAGGCCAAACAATGGCGAGGCTAGCTTACTGAAGTCTTTAATGAATCTTCAATAATATCCTACTAAGCCTAAGAAACTCCGAACATCTTTTACCTTTTGAGGAGGTGGGACCTTTTGGATGATAGCAATTTTATTAGGATCCACCTGTAATCCTTGCCGAGAAATGGTATGACCTAGCACGGTCCCTTCAGTGATCAGGAATTCACATTTTTCGAGACTGAGGGACAAGTTCATCTCAATGCACTTGGTTAGAACTTTTCCCAGATTAGTCAATGCTTCTTGGAAGTCGGACCCATAAGGAGTGAAGTCATCCATATAGATTTCTACTGAATCATGGACCAACTCAGAAAAGATGCTCAATACTGCTCTCTGGAAAGTGGCAGGAGCATTGCATAGCCCAAAGGGAAGGACTCAATAGGCAAAGGTACCCCAAAGACAGGTGAAGGTGGTTTTATCTTGGTCTTCCGGGCTGATTTGGATCTGGTTATACCCGCTGAACCCATCTAGGAAAGAGAAAAACTTCTTCCCTGTCAGTCCATCCAACACCTGAAAGGCAAAGGGAAATGTTCTTTCTTAGTGACTTTGTTAAGTTCCCGGTAATCTACACAAATTCTCCACTTCCCGTTCTTTTCGGGCACCAGCACTAGAGGCGAGACCCACTCACTATCGGAGATAGGATAGATGAATCCTGCATCCAATAATTTTTTCAATTCTTCTCTAACAATATCCTTAAGGGCTGGATTCATTCTCCTCTGAGGTTGCCTGACCGGTTTACAATCTTCTTTAATGTAGATGTGATGGGTATAGACCGAAGGATGGACTCCTTTCATCTCCTTATAGCTTCAAACGAAAGCATCTAAATGATTGTTCAGTAAGCTACACAGTGCCTTCTCCTGGGAAGGAGATAGGGAGGAGCTGATCTTTAAAGTTCTTTCGGGACCAAACTCCACATTCTTAACTTTGGGAGAGGTTGGATCAGTCACACAGAGGTCCACTAAGGTGCTGGCCTAGGCATCTTCCACCAATTCCTCTAAGGATAGTGCACTGGGAGGAGGACTTTGAATCAAAGTCTCAATCAGATCATCCTCAGTTTGAGGGCCTCCCCTAGTGGTTTCTATTGTGCATAATGGTGCAGAGTATACCTCATCCTCCTCTTCTTCTTCCAACCAGAATGGTAAATCATGTTCTAGCAGAGGTTGGGCAGGAGGGTATAGGACTCGCTGCTTGGACATAGGACCATTTTTTAAGGTCATGTTTCCAGCTCGGAAACTGATGTAAGCATCCGCAGTGGCTAACCAAGGCCTTCCCAAAATGAGGAGGTATCCAGTAAGCTTTGCCTTTGGTTGAAGTACCAAGAAGTCCGCAGGATACTCCCAAGAGTCAACAGAGACCAAGACATCCTCCACAATCCCTTCGGGAGTCACGGTGGAGCGATCTGCCAACTGCAGGACTGTCGAGGTCTTCCTTAAGGAACTCTGAAGATTGAGTTTAAGCATGGTGTCCCTGGTCATTACATTAATGGCAGCCCCTAGATCAATCAAGGTATGGGGGATAATGGTGCCATTGATGTGGACATCAACTACAGGACTCCCAGGGTCCAAATACTTTGGATAAATTACTTGCCCCAACATTAGATCAGACAGTTGTCCTATGACATTGATAGTCGAGGCATCTGTCTTTCTCCTGCCTGGGTGCCTAAAACACTTCTCCTTAATCAATTTGTTGTATATCGGTACATCTTTGATGGCCTGGAGAAGGGGGAATTTTCACACACAACTGTTTTAGTTCCCCTAGAAGTTCAGTCTCCTCCGAGTTCGGTTGTGTGGTTACTATTAGTCGCTCAGGAAAGGGTGGAATGGCTTTGGGTTCACTTTCCTGTTTGTCTTCCTCGCCCTCTGTGGGAGGAGGTTGGCGATCTGGGAGGGTCTTTATGGATCGCAGGTTGATCTCCTGGATCTCCACAGCATAGGTAGGACATGTTGTCTCCCCAGTGTATACCTGATGGGCCTGTCGGTTGTTGGGGTTCGGGTTCGGTTGGGCAGGCATCTGGGGTTGTCTTGGAGGAGCAGGAGGGAATGGTTGTGGTTGAACCAGTGGTGGAGGCAGAATGGCGGGAGGAGATTTGTATTGGGTCCTCCACCCCGGTTGAGGTGCATTCCACTGAGGCTATGGCTGGACATGTGAGTGAAACGAATGAGCAGTGAGTTGAGTATGGTATTGAGGTGGATAAGACCACGGAGGAGGTGCAGACCAGGAAGGATGAGCAGGGGGACCCCAAGAAGACATGTGAGCATATTGGTTGGGGCTATAATAAGCTTGGGATGTCCCTTGTATCCCATGCTGGTAAGGTCTTGGTCCATGCGGCCTCCTTTGGTTGAGGAAGTAGAGAGGTTCCGTGGGTGCCTCAGTCCCTTGGTACATGGCTTTGAATCCGGGTAAGGTTGGGCATTGGTTTGTGGGTGGTTCTCCTCACAAACGAAACATACCTCTACTGAGTGCAATGGACACTCGTTCTTAGGGTGCTTCCTCGTACATCTGAGACAGAATATGGCCAAAGCCCTCTCAGCGTCCTCTTTCTTTTGTTGGATTCGGAAAGTATCAAGTTGCATGGCAATGGTCTGTCTCATCTCACTTTTGAGATCTCCCATCTAATTAGCAAACTCATGTTTGGAGAAGGTAGTACTAGCTGAAAGTGGATTCCCCCTACCTCTTTTCTGGGCTGCCCTAGAGTGGTTTCTAAACACAGTCTTTATGTCCTCATAAGGTAGTTGGTAAATGTCTCATCCAACTAGCATGTGAAGGATATCTAGAAGGTCCTCAGGGACTCCTCAGAGTAGAACAAGCTTTAGAGATTCAGGGTCAAGTGTGCACCTGGCCCATTTATAGCTAAGTTGGAACCTTTCCTCATAGTCCTCTAAAGACTCATCATTTCCCATGGTCATCCGAAAGATTTCTCCCTTGGTTTTCTTTGACCTACAGTAATCCCGGTATTTGTTGTTAAAGGCTCGCTGCATCTGAGCCCAAGTAGTGATACTATTTCCAGGGAACCCCATGAACCAGCGTAATGCTGCATCCTTGAGGGTAGAGGGAAAGAGTTTCAAATTTTGCTCATCTTCTGTATAGTCATAAGTTCGACAAAGGACAACAAACTCAAACAGGAAGGTATCAGGGTCTTCAGTGGTCAATCCATGGAAATGAGGTAAGGCTGAGGGACTTATGTTCTTCATTTTCATGTCCCCATTAGTCTCTCGGATGGGGAAGGTACCTTTTATTCTCTCATCATCGTCTCTACCATTTCTGTTGTCAGCCATGGTCTCAAAAGGAATGTTTTCTTGCTCTTCCTCTGTTATAAGATCTTCGTATATCTCAGGAGGTTCACCTATAGGTTCTTCTGGATCACTGCCACCAAAGAAGAGAGAAGGGTGACTCAGTGAAGTGGTGGGGTTGTTCGGTAGGAATTTTCCAGTATTATCTCTATTCCTACGAGGCATGAAAGAATTTTTTGTTGTTTTTGCTTTTTTTCTCTGCTTGTACCTGCAAAACTGAAACAGATGGAATTGCACTAACTAAAATATACCTTGCAGAAATGAAAATGCGGAATCGAAATGAAAGCATGAAAGACTAATCTATTTTGCTGAAATCAACTTGCGAGAAGAAAATACTAGACTACGCTTGCAAAATTGAAATTCTATTTTATGCTTGCGGAATTGAAAGGTTAATCTACGAAAGCAGGAAATGTCTAATTTACTTTTGCAGAAATGAAATTGCAGAATGGAAATGAAATAAACTACTTAGCAGAAGGCGAGAGTAGGAAAATAGAAGAAAAGCAGCAATCACAAATGCTCTGACGCTTCCCTAGCAACGACACCAAAAAGGGTGGTGAGCTCCAGTATTGCAGTGATAATGCTGCAACTCCTGGGACTCCCTTCTTTACTTTTATCAACCCAGTGGTTCGTAACAAACTTGGAAGTG
Organism: Pinus tabuliformis; assembly: GCA_031772625.1. Taxonomy (NCBI): domain Eukaryota; kingdom Viridiplantae; phylum Streptophyta; class Pinopsida; order Pinales; family Pinaceae; genus Pinus; species Pinus tabuliformis. The sequence goes on along the minus strand of CM062817.1, from coordinate 1,702,087,359 downwards.
ATGGTGTTGTGTGCACAAGTAGTAGCTCCAGCTGTCACTTGGTCAGCTGGCACAAGTCCGCTAGGGGCTTAAGCCAACTTCTATGAGCTCTGAGAAGAAGCTTTTTAACTGATGGACGAAAGCTAACTTAAAGAAGGTTGATCTATTTGCAGAAAGAAACTAGAAAGCTAAGAGGAAACGTAAACCCTAGCAAACCCTAATTCTACCAGCGAAACCCACTGATGCAAGAAAGAGGATGTAAGCTACTGAAGGAGATGCCATTGTTTTCTAGAAAGGTAAATACATGCATCTAAGCTACTTCTACAATAACCTCTGAAAAAACATCTTTTTGTATTTTTGAATAAGTTTCTAGAGTTATTATGCATATGTTTTGACTGTTTTTGTGTTGTGCAGAGGTGGATGGGCGAGAAGAAATGCTTGGAGGAGGTCAAGAAGGTTCAGAGAGGGCCTAAGGGGTCCCTAACACCCTTCCATAGAGTTTCACCGAGTTTGGCTATCAAGAAGCCTCATTCGTGAACCTCTACAGGAAGTCTGCAGGGGTTCTACAAGATGTCTATGATTTTCTAAAGGATGTCTGTAATTTTATACAGGGTGTTCAGAAATGAGGTTTTTGGTGGATGAATGGAGAGGGAAAGGCGAAGGAGTGAGTGTGGAGGTAGGGTGAAGGTTGGAGATGGTATAGGACTCGGTGGATGGAGTTGTGGACAGGTGTAGATGGCTAGATTTGGTTCAAAAAAGACTGAAACAATGTTACACACAAAACTAGGGTTATGGAAGCAAATGGCGAACGGGGGGCAAGGATTCTAAGTAGAGGGTGGAGTGGATGGTGCTAATGGAGAATAAACAAATGAAGGAGTGGTACAGGTGCTCTGCAATGTGTTTTTCCCACTGATCCAGCGAAAACTTGTAAATTCAAAAACCTAATTGCGTTGCCCTAATCTGCTAGCTGCTAGTAAAGAAAATGAACAGAAGTGTGACCTACAATGAAACCATGTATTTTAACTCATGCAACTAAGCAAGCAAAAGTCTGAACTTGTAACCAACTTCTACACATGAAAATCAAACACTAGTGATTGCATGGCAAAGCAAAATCAGTGTTTTTGTGGGCAGCAAGGTTATCCTGATTCCAGCTCCTGATCCTACTGAAGGAGAGGTGAAACCAGAGATGTTTGATGGCCCTTTTCTTGAAGTTTTTTTCATGTTAACAACCTATCAACTAAATCTGAGCATTCAAAAGTCTTTCTAACCATTAACAATGACCTAGTTAATCAGCAAACTGTAATCTACTTAACAGAAATAATTTTGCAAATGCATAAAGAACAAATAACGATACATAAAGGAGGCCTTAGCACTCAGGTTGGGCCCAACCCCAAGCGCTGCAGGCTCCTATAAAAAAGTCAGATCTGATACCAATTAAAGTTGCGTCTCATTATTCAAAAATAATCATCATATGAAAGTTGTACAGCAGTAGCTACAAGAAAACAAGCTGAGAAAAATGACAGCACTATAGTGCAAAAATAACAATGGTTCCAAAAGTCAACTACGAAGGCTAAGGCCTTCCTATTTGTACAATACAATGGGGCTAGCAGTGCTCCTAGATTCAAGGGACTCGGTTGTCCCAACTGCTAGTAAACAGTCACTCTTCCCAAAACTGCTTGGTTGCCTTTAAAACTCGTTTTGGTGGCCTGTGGAGCTCGGAGTTGAGGGTGGAGATTTCAAAGAAGACCATTTAATGCAAGAGACAACCTCCCTATGAATCCTCACCTCAAGCTTGGCTGCCAGCAGACCCATGATTGCTAGGTTTTGCTCCAAAATTTGTCCAAAAAACCTGAAATGACCACGTATTAGCCTCCTAGGTAGAGTGACCACCCTTATTCGTTCAAATAACACAAACGTAATAAAAAAAATGCATAATCTATGAAAAATGGAGGATTGAACAAGGACAATTAGGCAAAATGAGCCCAATAAGTTACCCAATTTAGGGGCTCATCAGATACCATGTGAAAATTCTATCACTGCAGCAACTGATTTACTTTCCTTACTTATTTCACCATAAGTTATACATGAAATTACTTCAACAAACATTAAAATAAATACTGCTACACATATCACATTGTAATACAAAAACAAAAATATGCACACATTGACACAGTTATTTTGGACTAATCTCCTCGGAAAAACCAGATGTGGAAAAATCGGTGCAACAAGGGAGGATTTTATTATTCAGTAATTTTCTTGTACAATAGGGTGCCAAACTGCCTTACCCACAGAGAGACAAACTTCCAGCACTTTCCTAAACCCAGTGTAGGCCACACTGACCTCTGCTATAGCGTAAAACTCTCTGTGTCAGCTTGAAACCCTCTGTGTTAGCCTACTGAGCTCTACGCAACCTCTCTGGGCTTCTACGTCACCCCTGCAGCCTCTGCGTGAATGACGCAAGCCTTTCTGGCTTTGCGCAGTCTCTACTGCGTCTACGTGGCTTCCTTTGGTTCTGCGGTTGCCTCTTTTGTGCTGATCTCCCATCTCTATGTTTTGTTCTTGTTGCCTCCTGACTTCTCTCCAGACCACTGGTTCAATTTCTCAGCGAACCCCGCTCCAGAAATTGCACTGACCGGTCTCCCTCAGTGTATTCTCCAAGTGCCCCTCAAGCCTCCTCTTATACTTTTTCTATTGACATCTCAATAGCGGAAATTAAGTCCCTAATCAACGGCCAAGATTAGATCTGGCTTGATCCATGTCTTTTGGGCCATTCTAACACGGATTCATATTAATACACATTAATATTTTATTTTCCCTAAATTTAAACTTAGGGACTCCATTAAAAATATTAATTATTTTAATATTTCCTAATCTGTTTAGAATCTGCCCAAACCCTCTCTGGGTATTGGAGATCTCATATGCCCCAACCTCTCCACCAAAATTCGTGGCTAGAGCACCTCTGATGCTAACCCAAATCAACAAGACCCTAACAAGTGGGAAACCAGTTTGATTTTAATGAGGGGGATCATTGATCGAATGTCCACATGTTTAATTCTCAAGTCGACTTATCAGCGTGAGCCTATGATTATGGAGACCCCAAGTCTTCTAAAGTTAAGCAAGTCTCTAATTCACATGAACCTCTTCACGTAGAGAAACATGTGGTTGAATCTATTTCTCGGATGTTGAAAGGCTCTGTAAAACATTCCACTTATAATTCCAATGTCAGGGTTGTTCTCAATTATTCCATTGTGGAAGATTTAGACTAGACACCATGTGCCATGTCGACATTTAAAGTGCTCTACTCTGCAACGAAGCATATACTCACAACAATTAGAGCTATTGACTAGAAGAATTCTCGATTAACGACGTTTGATACTTAAATGTCAAACTTCAACTTTCTCACCATGTTGCCTTCTAAATTCATGTAGCATATATTAAAAAGACTATATTTTGAACAACTATCGATAAAGGGGCTTCCACATGTGTAAGGTCTCTAGAGTTGGTCTCCAGAGTTGGTTTTGTTTCCAATTCTACTAACAACGTTCAATGGACATTCGCATAAGCCTCATGAGATAATTCCTGCCTTTCTAATCGAGTTAGGTTGGAAAATTATTGACATGGAAGTGGAAGTAGTCAGTGCAAAACTTGACTACAATATTTTATTGGGGCATAATGGGGTATACACAATGTAAGCTATTATTTTGATTTTTTTCTACATATTATACTTCCCTTGTGAAGGGAAAATCCTTACCATTGATCAAATGGCTTACAGCCATATCGACCTAAGTGCCACGCAGATTCCACCATCTCGTTGACAAAAAATTCTCATAAGCCTTCGGAGAACTTGGGGGCTGAAACATACTCATCTTGAATGGGCACTTTTGGTTTTCGTTCCCTAGTTGCATATATTAACACTACTTATGCATCTTCTATGTCGATCCCTTGCAAATTTTCTTTTCGAACCAATCATTTTAAGGACCCTTGGATTTTTCCTTCTCCTTCAACCACAATTGAAGAAGGACAATTCATAGTAATGTTTGTTCCATTGACTGTATTCAAGATCACTTATCAAGTTGTCATGAATGACATTACAAACCCTAAACCAATCCCTTCTTCGGTAGAGGATTTTCATTTTGGTATGGTACTCATTTGAGCAACTAACTCAACTTTGTCCATGGATTGTCTTAATTTTGTTTTTCCATCTCATGAGGCTATCCTAAAAGCAATGACTAGTCCAAAGAAATCGTGGGATAATTTGCATCATCGTTCATTTTTCTCCCAGGGTTGCACAGGGTTAAATCAAGTTTATCTGGTTCAACTTCATCATGGAGTGCTCACCAACCCTTGAACCCTTTGGCTACCTCTGATCTTTTCGCCAAAGGAAACATGGAAAACAATTTCAATACCATGCAAGTGAACATTTCTCATGATGCCAACATATAGAAAATGTCTTTATAGGGGCATATTCTTATGTTGATGGCGTTAAGGTGTATATTGATCTTTTTAAAGAGTTTCATGATGATTTTTCCTAGTTTTACAAGGAAATGTCAAAGTATTGATCTCAGCGTCATTCCACAATAGATCAAGAATTATGAAAATGCAAACCCTGTTCCCCTGAAGCTTCAACTAGTAAATCCTAAGAAGGCAGTTACTTTTAACATTGAGGTAGAAAAATTACTTAAAACTAGCTTCAACTACCCTATTCCTTTTATTGATGGGTTTCAAATCATGTCTTCGTTGATAAAAAACAAAAAATGATTTGGTTATGCATGGATTTTCGAGATCTTACCAAGGCTTTGTCCAAAAGATAACTTCCCCACACCTTTTATTGACCAAATCATCAATGGATATGCAATGAGTGAAATTATTTCCTTTTTAGATGGATTTTTTTAGCTACAACCAAATAGAAATCCATCCAAAAGACCCAGCATAAGACAATATTATATGCGCATGGGGCACTTTTGCATTTCAAAAAATGCCTTTTGGATTAAAAAATGTTAGGGCTACCTACAACAGGGCTATGTCATACAACTTCCTTCACATGAAACACATTAAAAAAATATGATCATCCAAGTCAACTATGTCATACACCTTCCATGACATCAAACACATTACAGAGGTCAACCTGAATAATGATCACCCAAGTCACCTTCAAAAGATTTTTTAGCGATGTCATTCTTACAATATTAGGTTGAATCTACACAAAAGTTTTGTTGTGACTTCTGGTCGATCGTTGGGATTTGTAGTTTCAAACAAGGGATTGTGATTGTGATCAATCCTCTAAAGGTTGAGGCAATATTTCAATTGCTTCCCCTAACTAGTATTCTTCAGCATCAAAGTCTTCAAAGAAAAACTAACTTTTCAAGGAAATTCATCATAAATAACCCTGAAATTACTAAAGGATTTATGTATTTGTTGAAAAATAAAATCCAACTTTTCAAGGAGATTCATTGTCAATAACCCTAAAATTACTTAAGGATGTATGTATTTGTTGAAAAATAAAATCCCATTCATATGGGATGGATGAGTATGCACAATCACTATATGAGATGGATGAGTATGCACAATCACTTTTTGACGCTTTGAAAAAAGCATTAAACTCTGCTCCATTACTCAATCCCCCTGATTACAGCAAAGATTTCCTTTTGTATTTTGCAACAACAGAATCTACCATCGGTATGGTTCTAGTTTAGTCTATTACCTCAATTATGCTTTGGTCGATCCTAAACTTCAATAGTCTCATTTCTAGAAGTTCGCACTAGCCGTTGTCCACGTTATTCAGAGTCTCATGTCTAGAAGTTGGCACTAGCAGTTGTTCACGTTATTCAAAGACTTCGACATTATAGTATTTTCAAAGGCTTTGACATTATATTATTCTTAAGAAAACCATCATGATTGCCAACATTAATCCATTTCAATATGCCCTCACTAGGCAAGCGATTGGGGGCAAGGTCAATAAATGGATAATTGTTTTGCAAGACTTTGATCATGACTTTAAGTTAGACAAAGTCAATAAAATCCTTGGTTTTTGCAAAATTGATCTTCGAGCTACCTGGAAAATATGATAAAATTAATGACAAGGATTCGTTTCCAAACGAACACCTTTTTCTCATCTTACAAGATCGTTGGTATGGGGATATTTTAATATATCTCCATACTTCGAATTTCCCTCCATCATTCTCACTTGAAGAAGATTGGCAAAGCAAAATCTTACTAAGAATTATTTAACCATCATTCTCACTTGAAGGTTGGCGAAGTGTTCAAAATCTTGCTAAGAATTATTTAATCGTAGACAATACTTTGTATGGTCATGAGATTGATTCAATACAATGTCATTGTTTGACTTTTGTGAAGAATGAAAAAGTGTTAAATGGTTTTCTGAAAAAGTGTTAAATGAATTTCATGGTAGAGCCTGTGGTGACTTGCAAGGAGAATGAAATGGTGACTTGTAAGGAGGAGCTTGTGGTATTTATGGTCATGAGATTGATTCAATACTATGTCATTGTTTGGCTTATGAGGAGGCTGAAAAAGAGTTGAAAAAATTTCATGGTGGACCAGGGTATTTTCTAGTCTTCAATTTTTAAGATTGTGTTGAAGTGGTTGATAATCACATAAAAAATGATGGCACGCTCATCAGGGTAACTCTAGTCTTCGATTTTTAAAAATTGTGTTGAAGTGATTGATAAATGCCATCTTTGTCAACCTTTCACATGAAAAAATGATGGCACGCTCATCAGAGTATTCCAGTCTTCGATTTTTAAAGATCGTGTTAAAGTGGTTGATAAATGCCATCTTTGTCAACCTTTCACAAGAAAAATGCGCTCTCATCCTGCTCATCTTTTTCAGGATCCATTTACCAAGCTTGCCACCCCTAACGATAAGAATTAAGTTACTTGTGCTTAGTTTTTTCTTCTTAAACACCAACTAATATCGAAATATTTATCTTCAGACTATAAAACCAACCAATGGATAATGTTATTTTTATTCCAGTTTACAAAGTTTTCACGTCAGAACATTGACATATCATTAACACATTTTTTATTTTATATAACGTCTTTGATGTTTTTTTCCTCCCTGTTTACTGAGTTTTCGCCTCAAAACCTAACATCTGTAGATAACAATATCCAGAACCATTAATCTCGTTAATTTTACATAAACCAGCATAATGTTCGATCTGTCATAACAAGGGCTTAAGAATCATAAGCTTCATAAAATGGATGCAGCATTTGTACCTTTTTATATGGAATTAGGATCCTTGATTCTCCATGAAATCCACATCATTGATCATTTTTTATTCCTATATTATAATGTTATTGTTTTTTAATTTTTTTTTAATTCAATGCTTGCGGTGTTTACCTGTAAGAGCTTTTAGAGCTGGGAACTCCATACTTTCCGTATATGGAACGGGTATCCTTGTTTGCAGGGTTAAGACCTCCAGACCTTTTATTTGTGGATAAATATCCTTGGAATCCTAGGTTCTTTTAAGTAGAAACAAACAGAATGTTCAGACTGTCCTAACAAAGTCTTAACTCAAAGCATATGCTTTTATAAAATCAATCAAGGATTCGTGCACAAATATTCATATCAACAAATTCCTGCCCGTAAAGAATCAATATACAGACTTGCATTTGTATTTTCCACACAAGATCTCAAGAAGAATCACTAACATTCTCATCACAATAAAATCAACTTATCATGGGTATATTCAACAAATAATGAAGGCCCAAGATCTCTGTTGCAGTTCATACAAAATATCTTCTAACACATCTGGCATTGAGGCCGCCCCTTCGTATTCTTCAGAAAGTTCTGATCTCGCTGTTCTTGGCCAGACAGACTACCAACAAAGCAAAAATGACTACTAACAACAGCATAGGAGAAAGATAGAGAGAAGACAAAGATATGTTCAACCAGCTGTTACTTAGTACACCACCAATCAGTGGAACGACCAATGATGCAACATTTGACACTACACTTTTAAGTAGATCAAGATGCAACAAAAGGAAAAGACTATAATGAAAATTCATATCTTTTGTCAATTGCCACAACCTCAAAGTGGAACAGCTCAGTACCCTCTAAAGATACTTCGAAATTGACCCTAGTAGTTTCTCTATTTGAAAATAAGTTATTTTTATTGTTCTCAATGATCCAAATCTTTGCAATTGCCTCAAACTCCAACACCAATGTAAACCATTTCTTAGATCACATAACTCTTCAAACAGTTTTTTAACTCAGCAACGTGGATCATTCTCGATACTTGCTTATTAGCAAATTCTGGAGCAGCAAAAGATCATTGGAAGAGAAGTTCAGAGACATGGGAAAGTAACTTTCCATTAATTCCATGTCTTCGATATTGTAAAGCATCTGCATATAATACAATCTACATGTGAGAATCATAATCAAATCATTAAAACTAATAAAATATTATCGTGTATGGGTTCAAAATCTCAAAACAAAAAACTAAAAATTTTGAGTAAATTTCAGTTCTGGGTTTGTACCTGAATAGATGAGAAAAGAACAGAGAATCATGGCCAAATCCACCTACTCATGACTATAAACTCAAGTATCTCAGCTCCTTCAAGTATTTCCGCTCCTTCAAGTATTTCAACTCCTTCAATTTTGACATGTTGAATGGAAAATAGGATACAGTCCTTTGACTCATTTCTTTCATTTTTGGTAACCGATTTTCATATACCTGATCTCTAGTGACAAGTGATCTTTTTACTAAGACATCAAAAGTTCAAATACGAACAGATGTCTAGAAAATATGAACAGATATCTAGAAATTGATCTTTGAAAAATGAACAAATATCCAGAAATGGATCTTTGAAAAATGAACAAATATCCAAAAATGGATCTTTCATTATATAAAGAAGACAGTGAGCTACGGACTAGCATTCTATTTGTCTTTCTCTTCCATCACTATGCGAAAAGCTTTTTGCTCCTCTTCTTCGTAACACATGAACACTGTTCGCATAGTGAAAAGTTTTGGGACTCCTCCACATATCATCACTATCTTCTTCAATTTGGATTGAATGCATTTGTTCATTTGTCTCACACATTTCAGCTTTGAAAAAATCCATTGTTTCTCTATAAAGAAGGCATCTCATCACAAAGACTTCTGTTTCTATTATGCACTCTATATGCACGTCTTTATCTCGTGCAGTGATGAGTAACCTCATTTCTTTTACCTTCTTTATATCTTTAGGCAGAAGCTGTTCAAGTGGATCTCTGTGCAAAACATTGTCAATATAAATTGAACTGCGACAATAAAGCCACATACAGGGAAAAAGCTATCAATATAAATTTAAATAAATTGAACTGCTACAATAAAGCCCATATACAGGGAAAAAAACTATCAATATAAATTTAAATAAATTGAACTACGACAATAAAGCCCACATACAAGGAAAAAAGCTATCAATAAATAAATTGAACTGCAACAATAAAACCCACACATACAGGGAAAAAGCTATTAATATAAATTTAAATACAATAAGGGGAAAAAATTGAAGTGGATCTACATAAATTTAATATGATAAAGAGGCTTAAACGTCAGAATTGATAAAGAGGCTTAAACGTCAGAATTGATAAGAGAAATGGGAAAAAAGAGATGTTTCGACAGTAGATAACATAAAACAGAAAATATTATGAGATGGAAAACCATAGGAATAAAAACATTCATTTTAAGTTTTATAAAACATTAAAACAAATGTGTATATTTCTTAAGATATACAAGTAATGTGTATATTTCTTAATAGATATACAAGTAAATCTGGAAATTTTAGTACTTTAACATTTTTATCCGAAGAGATATACGAAGAAGATATTAAGATTTTAATATTTTTTAATAATTATGTAAAGTGGATAATAAATTTTTAATGTTTTTAAAAAATTTAATATGTGGGAAGTGAGATAAGCTTTTGACATAAATTTAATATGATAAAGAAGCCTAAACGCCAGAATTTATAAGAGAAATGGGAAAAGAGATGTTTTAACAGCAGATAACATAAAACCGGAAATATTATGAAATGGAAACCTAAAAGAATAAAAAGATTCATTTTAATTTATTTTTTAAAAGCTTTATAAAAGATGAAAAAATGTGTATATTTTTTAATAGATATACAAGTAGATCTAGAAATTTGAGTATTTTAACATTTTTATCTAAAGAGATATACTAAGAAGATATTAAGATTTTAATATCTTTTAATAATTATGTAAAATGGATATAAAAATTTTTATGTTTTTAAAAAATTTAATAGATGGGAAGTGAGATAAGATTAGAAAGGTAAATGTCCTCTCAAAATAGATATTCAAATTCATTACCATGTGTCTTGAGACTTCTCAACCTTGAGATAGCAGGATTATCACAAGTTATTGATATATCTAGCTTATAACTTACAAGCTAGACAATCCATAGTTATTGATATATCTAGCTTATTACTTACAAGCTAGACAGTCCATTGAATGAGCCTATACAGGCTATACTCTTAATTATAATTATAAGGACAGTCCATTGAATTAGAGTGACAACATAAAATTGAGGAGTGTTCTCGATCATTCTATATATTATAAATTCCCAACTCCAATGTATTATCAATTTCCAATATGATAATACTCACTCTGTTTCAAATTTTACTGGTTAATCTAAAAATGAAATCTTAGGCAGAAGAAATGTACTTTTAAAATTATGCTAAGCAAATATAGCGCAAATTTTCATGGACGGAAATTATAATTTATATTATAACCAAAAACGTGTATATATATATATATATATTAATATATTAGCCTGTGTTTTTCTACCCTCCTCCGTATATCTCCCTTCAATAGATTTTCTACCCTTTGTATATCAGGGTTCAGATTAAGTGCTTTTTATATCCTTTCTCCATATAGATCTTCCAGCCTGTGTTTTTTTATCCCTCTCCCGGGTTAAAATATACCTTTTAGATTAAAATGATTGAAGTAGGGTTAAGATGATCCCTGACAGTAAAACTGTTAAAGTACTCACCTAATAAATAAATTTGGAAGAAACAAATCTCCAGGGCTATGATATATCTTCAAGATTAAAATGATTGAAATAAGGTTAAGATGATCCCTGATAGTAAAACTGTAGAAGTACTCACCTAATAAATTTGGAAGAATCAATTTGAGAGCAGGATATGATAGAGGCTTCCACTATCATCTCTGCTGCTTTTACTATTATATCTTCTATCCCTTCCCTCAACACGGACACTGTTTGAACGCTGAAAGAGGAGGGCATCCCTTCAACCCGATCATCATCTGCAACATCACTGTTATTAGCAGCAGCATCTGAAGATTCAGAACAGCCGCCTTGCGATACCATAGTTGGAAAGCCAGTAGAGGAGGTGAGGAGAAAATAAAGGGTTTCCGGAATAATGCGGCGCTAGATCGACTGAGGAGGAAGTAGAGGAGGTGAGGAGAAAATGAAGGGTTTCGGGAATAATGCGGCGCTAGATCGACTGGGGAGGAAGTACGGGAGTTGAGGAGAAAATGAAGGGTTTGGGGGATAATGCGGCGCTAGATCGACTGAGGAGGAAGTACAGGAGGTGAGGAGAAAATGAAGGGTTTGGGGGATAATGCGGCGCTAGATCGACTTCTTGGATTTCAACTGCGGGAGAAGAAGCGTTGGTACTACCAGCAGCTTTAGCAGTGGCAGATAAAAAGAAGACGTGGCATCTAAACAATATTACCAGTAGCTTTTAGCAGCGGCAGAAAAAGAAGACGGGGCATCTAAACAATATTACCAGTAGCTTTTAGCAGCGGCAGAAAAAGAAGACGGGGCATCTAAACAATATTACCAGTAGCTTTTAGCAGCGGCAGAAAAAGAAGACGGGGCATCTAAACAATATTACCAGTAGCTTTTAGCAGTGGCAGAAAAAGAAGACAGGGCATCTAAACGAGCATTTGGAGCAGACGGAAGAAGGGTATTGTCCTCCGGAAAAAAAAGAAACTCCAGCTGCTGCTTTCCTTTTCCATGCCGCGTCACAGAAAACTTGCAACCTCACTGAGTGGTGGCAGAAATGAAATTTGAAAACTTGCGAACCTCAATGGGGCACTGCGAATGCTCAATATAGCCAATCACACCATTCCAATCCATCCCTATATGTTGGAAGATTAGCTATAAACCACACCCATGATATTCTAGCAGCATAATGGAAAGATCTTACAGATTAGGTCAAAACCTAAAATAGTAAAGATGAACCATGAACCCTGCCCCACTTCATTGTTAAATCAAGGGTGTCCCACTATTTAAGATTCTTAATGTCCCATCAAGATAGCTGTATAGCACTCGGTCCCCTTGAAAATCTTTGGAAGTCCCATCAACGTAGCTGTATAGCACTCGGTCCACTTGAAAATCTTTGGAAGTCCCATCAACACAGCTGTACCCTAATCAGTTACCAAGTCAATAATGTTAAATCACATCCGTATCTCACTCCACTCACATTAACACACCGTCCTAGTCTAACGATGCCACAATTTTAACCCGAAAACAATGAAAACGCTGCACAATTTTGTGATAATTATAATTTTTCCGGTAAAATAGTGAAAATTCTGGTCGAATTTTTTGGAAATATGGGTTACAGCGGTGTCAAGATTTTGAATACCCAGGGTTCTTGATGCTGTTGAAGTCATTTATTGGTTTTCTCTAACTAGTTATGCACAATTTTGTGAAGATTTGGTAGCCATACTTTCTCCAGTGAAATAGTGAAAATTCTGGTAGAATTTTTTGGAAATATGAGTTACAGCGGTCAAGCGTTAAGATTTTGAATGCCTAGGGTTCTTGATGGTGTTGAAGTCATTTATTGGCTTTTTTTAACTAGTTTATGTTTTGAAGCTTTTGGTTGGAATTCAACAAAATAATAATGATTGGTATTTGGCAACTCAATTTTTCGAGTTGTTTCTAGTGCGATTTTTTGGACTTTCCATTGGATTTCTTATTTACCTTGGTTTTTTGTTGTATATATGGGTTCATGCTTGTAATTTGAATAAATTTCTACCCAATTTTAGAGAAATTACACTGGAAAAACCCACAGGAAAAACTTCCAAAAAGTGATACTAAAACAACTTGCAACTTTTTTGTTGGATTTTTTTTTGTTATTTAAAAATTATTTTTGAATGTATAAATGGATTTAATGTTATGAAAAGAATTTGGGATCCCTGAATTTGTAAAATTCACATATTAAACTTGTAATTTCAATCAATTCTTATTTCATCGGACAAATTTGACCAAAAAATGCCCAAGAAACTTCTAATACAAATTATTTTTTATTTTAGATGTAAAATGTAATTTAAAATAAAATAATAAGTTAAAACTTAAAATAAAATTTAAAGCATTTATTTTTTAATTAATTAATATGAAAAAAATATTACATAAATCAACTTCAACGGAATGTAATTAGATTTTTTTATTATAATATTAAACTTTGGTGATTGGGTGAATTACAATGTGGTAAAAGGAATTAGGAGTGGCGATGCATTTAATGTTGGGGGAGGGGAGGGGTAGGAAATGGGGGGTCAAATGCATGTGACATTTCAACTCGCACAAGCTACCAAACTAGTTCATTTATTGGCTCCCAGGTGTAATGGTTTAGCGTGTGGTTTTCCATTTAAAGAGTCCAAGACAAACATACCCATCGTAGGTGGGAGTAAACTTCCCTTGGCTTGCTTGGCAACTTCGACAACTGAGTAGGGAAAGTTAGCTATATGGGATGACATTATTTCTTTCCGAGCAAGGTCTCATTGGTTTGTAGAGTGATTGTGGCAGGGCTTCTGGATGACCCATAGCGAATTTCATTGTAGGAGGGTAAGGCTTTTGTACAGGAGTTAGGTTTAGCAGAAGTCTAGAATTTTGGTTGATGGTGTGGTGATAGTCCCACAAAGGGTGCATGTGCGGGGTCCTTAGTGTGTTGCAAGGGTTTTCACCACTACACCTACTAAGCATACCCAGGTTTGGGCCTTGTCAAGCCTGGCATGTTGGTGCATTTGTAACTGAGTAATTTTTGTAATTTAGGTTCTTGTTGTTCTATGCTTTTATGTTATTGGTGTCGTTTCTGCTCGAAGCTTCATTCGGTTTTCCTATGGTCTATGCTCTGTTGGGGTGTGTTGTTTCTATTATGCGGCTTGTCCCAGCATTGAAGTATCAACCCGATGTTTATTCTTATCATTGTCCTTGTATATTGTTATCCCATCGCTTCTGCCTTGTTGTATATTGTGGTTGTCTGGGTGCCAACTAGATATTTGGACCTTTGTTGGGGTTGGTATTTGTGGTGTCTAGTGCACCTATTGAGTTTTTAAGGAAGAGACATCTACTCAATGTATGGTTGTGGTCCCCTTCAGGTGTCGGGGACAAAGTCTATCAGGTTTTGTATGAACTTATTGACAGCAGGAGCAAGGCTTGTTCCTAGGATCTTTTACCTTTCTCATCCATGCACAGACTACGAATGAGATGTGGGTGAGGGTCAGCAAGGAGGGGTGGTCGTGTCCAGCACAATCGGTTGTGTGTGCAATCTCAAGCTCAATATGCAGCAGCTGGATACCATGCAGTGACCTCTCCTAGTACTAGAGAGGAAATTCACCAATTGGAGACTCATGTGGCTCAAGACCACCAAGCTTATTCTATCACAAAGCTCATTGCAAAGATTTCTAACTAGTTACCCAACCTTGTTCACAGCTGGGGATGAAGGAACCAATACATGCACTTTGTCACCCTTCACTGGCAACTGAAGACTTTGCTCAGTTGCATCCTGGAGGAAAAGAGAGAAGACATGAATGACATAATATCATTCTTGAATGGTATTCAAAGGATTAAGCATCATCAACGATACTACCTGGAGAGATTAGATGCCCACATTGCACATTTGGAGAGTCATCTCCAATATGATCCAAAGCCCTTTGGCCTTGCAAGAACAAGTACTTAAAACCCCGCTCGTGTGACTTCATCTAACTCTTAAGCTCATCTCCTATCTTATGTTCTTATTCTAGTAGATGGTTTGTGGTAGGTTGTTGTTATGATCAGTTGTAGTTTTCGTTGTTGTTGCTATGTCTATTTTGGTTTTGGCCAAGATATCCAACTCCTCTTGTGATGGATTGAGGCCAAATTCCCAATTTTGCGGGTTTATTGTCTATCATGACATATCAGGGATGTAATTTGCATTTTGAAGGTAATGCAAAATCAACTTACAAAGAAATTATAATATTAAACCGAAAAGTTTTTAGTAGACATAATTATCCACTTTCAAACTTTTTTAATTGGAATTAAAAAACAAAAACAAAAAAAATTGAAATTTTAATGATCAGCTTTATTATTAAATAAAGTAAATATTTATGATTAGTCTCCATCTACACCAGCCTATATTCATGTTAACTCAAGATCTACCTAGCGTCAAGAGGGATCAAATCTCTTTTCATTCTAAAAGAAGTTTGCACCTCAAGAGTTTTAATCCCTCTCGGTGCTTGGTAGATCTGGAGTTAAAATGGATCTAGTTTGCTTTAATTAATAATTATAATTATATTATATTTTATTATTATTATTATTATTATTTTTATTTAATTTCATAGAGTCAAAATGTTTTTTTTTGTAAGCTTGGCAGGACCTTTTCATTCATTCATTTTCATCAAAAGAAGGTTACAACTAGAGTCAAGATGTTCATTGGCCTCAACTTGCCCATTGGGAAACCAGGTCTATTGGCCATCGAACAACATTATATGTCATCCAAAAACGAAAACAAAAACAAGAAAGTTTGTCTAACAGTTGCTTGTAGGACTGAATGTCTGGGAACCAACTACATCCTAAATATCAAAGAAACCTAGTCGACATATACATCATATAAAATTAAACAAAAACAAGTGCAACCATAAACAAGAAAACTACTAATCATCAGAGGGACTTCACAAGAGTTGGGTCCTTTGCACTTGAACCCAGTAATTCAGATTGAGGAAGACACGAAATGTGTTTTTCAATGTAGCTGAGATAAACATTCTGCTACTGAATTTGAAACTGAATGAATTGAAATTCTTTCTGAATTTATTCAAATCTTGGATCATATTTGACAGAGCCTTCTGGAGAGGTCATCAGAGCCTTGTGGTGGGCTCCAGTATTGTAGCAATAATGCTACAACTCTTGGAGCTTCCTATCTCTAATTTTATCAACCCGGTAGTTCGTACAAACTTGGAAGCGACGGTGCTGTATGCACAAGTACTAGCTCTTGTCGCAGCTGTCACTTGGTCAGCTGGCACAAGTCCGCTAGGGCTCAAGCCAACTTCTATATGCTCACAGAAGAAGCTTTATGAATGATGGACGAAAGCTAACTCAAAGGAGACTAGTCTATTTGCAGAAAGAAACTGAAAGCCAACAAAGCATGAAAACCCTAGTAAACCCTAATTTGACTAGCTAGGCCCTTACAATGCAAAATTGTGAATGAAACTACTACCAATAATGCCATTACTTACATTGAGCTGAAATACATGCATCTAAGCTACTTGCATCTGAAAAGACATGTTTTTGTATTTTTTCATTAAGTGGTTGGATTTATTGTGATGATGCTTTTGATTAGGGTTTGGTTGTGCAGGAGCGGTTTGAATGGAAGGAAAGCGTGGGCAAGGTCAGGATGGCTGGGGGAGGTCCCAGAGGGTCTCTAGCATCAGTCCACAGAAGTCTACCACGTTCGGATGCTCAGCAACTGAGTTTGCAGGCTTCTACAGGAAGTCTGCAGGGGATCCTACAGGAAACTCAGGGATTCTACAAGAAGTCTGTGCAATTCTACAGGATGTTCGACCGTGGGAGTTTTGGGAGATGGTGAAGTGTTGGAGTGGTGTGGGAGGATAGGTGAGATGGAGATGGAACTGGTGATGGCTCAGGAGCAGAGAAGTCAGATGGAGAAAGAGTGCATGCAGTGGGTTGATGGCTGGAAGGATGGGATCAACGACACGTTAAGTAAATGGAGCTATGTGAGTAATGGGAGAGCTTGGAAGGTAAACGAGCTGAACAGAGGTCGGTTGAGTGGCTTCAGGTGTGGTTGAAAATACGAGGAAGGTAATGGAATGGTGAGGAGCAGTGTAGATGAAACAAATTGTCTAAGACTGTCACCAAAAACGAGAACTCTTTAACCTATGTTAACTGTGCTATTTTGAACCAATGATCAGCAATGCAATTTGTGAAAGAAACTTGTGCATGGAAGTGGAATGAAGAAGTAATGATCAAGACCAAAGTGCATGGTTGGATCTACGACTAAAGTAACTGTTGCAGCTTGCATGGACGTGAGAAGAACTGCGTTTCTTTTTGGTGGTTGATATGGACTGCACCCCAATCCCTAAGCAGAGATGGCAGTGATCTCTAACAACCTTTTTCTGGAGCTCCAATGAATTATAACTATCATCTTCTAACCTAAACAACTGGAAGCAAATTCATCATAAACTAATGCTATTCAATCTCATCAAAAAAACTAAATCAGCAGACTGTAAATTCGAATTGCATGTCAAAGTAAAGAAACGAAGTGCTGGAACAAAAGGCAAATAACATTACAACACCGAGGAGATCTATTGCTCTCAGGTTGGGCCCTAACCTGAGAGCTATAGCTCCCTTAGAAACTCAGAATGAGATCAAAATCGGCCTGCCTTTATTCATAACCAAAAATCTGATGTCATGCCAAAACTGGCTTACAAAAAGAACCAACACCGAGCTGTAGCTCGTACTTCCAAAATTACAAGAGTAATGCAAAAGTTCAAAAAGCTCCTATCAAAGGCTACGGCCTCAGTATTTATGCAAAATGATAGTCCAACAGGTTTCCTTGATTTGTGGAGCTCGGATGTCCAACTGAAGGTTAAACTGCTGATCCTGTAGAACAGTTGTAACTGTTGTTCCTGTAGAACGGTTGGCTGCCTCTAAGCTCGGTGGGGAGATTGGTTGGAGCTCGGAGCTATGGTGGGAATCACGAGGAAGGTCCCCAAGACTGTGGACATCCTCTCCTAAAAACCAGCAGTGCCACCTTACTGTCTCCTTGTCTCCTTTCTCGTGGTCTTTGCTCCCTTTTAATGCCAAAAACCTGAAATTATCATGTATTAGTCGTGTAGATAGAATGCCTACCCTTCTTCCTACAAACAACACGAATAAACCAAGAAATGAATGCATAAGCAATAAAAAATGAATGGGTTGAGCAGAGCAAGTAGGCCAAATGAGCCCAAATTGTACCAAAAATTGGGGCTCATCACCTTGGCCACAATACTTTTCATCATCCAGTAGAGGTGAACAGTTTTATTATATTGGGTGGTGCGGCCTCTGGAATGTCCCGGGTCTAGAACTAAGTCACGCCAGTCTTCCACCTGAACTTCAACTTCTTCCCATTGATTCAAGTCAACTTCCTAATTAGAAATCAATTGTTGAACTTGAGACAAGATACCTGTTTCATAAGCTTGGGCTGCATCTCAGATAGTCTAAGTAGTTGATTTACAGCCACATCTTCGCAACTGACGGTTCGAGGATGGTTTATTCCCTCCTCGCTTCCCCAATTTCCTTCCCCAACCGCGGCCACCTTTGCCCGAAGAACTGGCACCGGGGTTTGGGCAAACCATAGAGATTGTCCACCAAACAACAGAGACACCAAAATCCATAAGCCTCATAGAACAAAACATTGACTTAGGCCAATCTGTCCACTTGGATTTGGGGAATTTACAATGGCTATGAGGACCTAATAGAATAACATAGAAGAGAAGCAAGATGCAACTAACATTAGGCTTAATCCTATCAAATAATATGATGGTTGAATGGGACTTCCAACCTCAATATAAAATGTTGAATTTCGGTTCCTCTAGCCCAAGCGAAACCAGATACCGAAGCAAGCCAAGGTGGGTCTACCGCCTAAGGAAGAAGGCTTCGCAAATTGGCTCCCTAAGCCCAATTTTAATAAAACCCACAAGATAAGTGCAATGAATCAAATGCAGGAGGTTCATTCTCCTTTCAATTCTCGTAATCAACAATCTAATGATATATCCAGCACCAATGAACAGGTATGCACCAACCAGATAACTCCAAACTAGAGAGACATAATACATTCCCATGCGAGATAAAAGAACGCCAAAGAGGATGGATACAACCACAGAAAAATCAAACATCATATAGGACAAGACACCTAAAACTTTCCAATTTTCCAGACAATGATACCAACTTCTTTCAAATAACATATTGTTGAACTTGTATATTATGTTTCGAGAGACAATAGAGTAATTTGTAGACCACAATCAGAGAGGAGGATTAAAGAGATTTACATACCTGACAGAAGAAGCCATTAAACTAAGGAAACCAACTGTGTCTGAGGACTTGACCTACCTAGCCTTTCTTTCATACGATAAGACGTTTACCAGGAGCCTTTGACTACCACAAAAAACTGAAACCCAGCATGAAATTGTGAAACACTTAAAGTTTTGAGCCCTTATCACCTAGAGGTAAAGGTCACACCGGCTCGTCGCGTCACCATTAATATTTATCATGCATGTTGTCACCCAACATTAATGTCCAAGCATGCGAGTTTGTGGGTCAAGCCGCCCTCCTACCCTTTCATTAACTGACATACTCATTATGAGGATCTCAAGATGATCCATTAGTTGTGTCGCACCCCAGTCAGGGATCTTGGTTTGCTGCTCTGTCAGTGGCCTGATTGGGGGAAGCATCCTGAACCAAGATCTGCTTCAGAGGGTTCATCTCTTCACCATGTTGATTTTCCATCCAGGGAGAATCAAGGGTCATGTCAATATGAAACATCCCCAGTTGGCTAAAAATTCAGCCACTTTATTTCTTGTTCTCCAAACATGTGAGGGAATGATATAATCGAAGTAAGGAATGAGCTCGCTAATATCATGAACCAAATGAGTTTTTCTCCAACTATGGCTAAGCTTTTCCCAATGAGTGCCATGATTTAAATTTTTTAACCATTTCAATAACTAGATTAGAATCTCCTTCCACCATCAACGTTTTGTACCCTTCTCTTCTAGCTATGACGAGCACATGTTTTACTACATTGAATTATGCCTCGTTATTGCTTACAAAGCCGTAGTCAGTTGCATAAAAATGTTTTACCTGGAACTGAGAGTCCCTGAATAAGCCTTCCTACCGGGCATCTCCTGGGTTACCTTTGGAGGCCCCATCAAAATTAAGTTTAAGAAAACCAACAAGAGGAGATGAGAAACTGGAAGGAGAGGATCTAGGGGAAATCAGAAGCTTCTAGGAGGATGGGGCAAGCATTTTCAGAGATAGATTCAAAATATTGAGGATCCTTGCTTCATGGGGGGTAACCTACGAATTATCCAGATGCCACTTCTCAGCTAGGATAGTTTCTTTGATATTCTTGATGACCCTTGTCGATACCGCTACTTGCGATAGTCTCTGCTCTTTGAAGATCCTTCTGTTGCGTTCTTTCCAAATCACCCATAGGAGGAAACCCAAAGCAATGCTCAAAGCCCTATTCAAGAGAGGGCTTGAGAAAATATCATTCCACCACATTTCAATGGAACCTCTGATGCTATTATTATCACGATCTAGATGCCCAAAAAGTTGACCGATATTTCTCCATAGTTGGTCTGCAAAGGGACATAGATTCAAAATATGTTCCACACTTTGTCATGAGATTCACACAAGCTACATAGGTAGGGTCCTTAGACGCCTCTTTTTTGGAGTTGCTCCCATGTAAGAATTCTTCGTCGGCACACCAACCATAAGAAGTATGTCACCTTCGTCTCGAAGTGTCTTGTCCATATATTCCTCCATATGGGGTTGGGATGATCATGAGGCTCATATGTAGCAAGTTTATAGGCTTCCTTGATATTAAACATTTCTCTAGTTGCATAACCCCATCATAAGATGTCATGGCCTTCGAGTTTTGCAATCTTTCTGGATTGAAGCTCCTTTTCCATGTTCTCCCAGCATTTCGTGTTTGGGGGATTAGGCCAATCTTGTTTCCCTTTCCATAACCTCCATGTGGGATGTGAAGATGGTCGCCAGAAATGCTCCACAGATATACAGTTATGTCTGCTCGTGAAGAGAAAAATGTCCCCAAGATCCTATCGGTTGTGAAGCTTAGCTCATTTTTGCCATGAGTCTTACTAGAAAATTGCTCTTCTTCCACCTTAGATTCCTAGAAAGTGTGAGATCGAATGAGATCCTTATTAGTTGAGGCTAAATTCTAGATTAAGCAACCTTTAGGGGTGTTCTGAATTCTTAATTTATCTTCAATAGAGTTAGGCATTTGGTATTTGTGATTCCATATAGTCTTCCATGGATCTGATCCGCCCTAAATCCACCTCCACCATAATTTCACACCCATAACATGGTTGAGGGTATACGGATCCCAGAGACCAAGGCCTCCTGCTAATTTGGGCTTGGTAATATGTATGAGACTAAAGCCCATTTCTTGGCCTCTTGAGCGCCCCTCCACGAAAACTTTTTGAATATTTCAACCATATCAGAGCATGAAGATTTGGGAGCAGCTAAACTCGATAACTAGTAAATCGGCATGGATTGGAGAACAACCTTCAAAAGAACCACCCAACCTGCTAAATTAAGAACTCTAAAGGACCAGCCATGGAGTATGGATTGAATTTTTTCCAAAAGGTATTTCCAGCAAATGGTCCATAAGGAGTTAAGCACCAGAGGAATGCCTAAATATTTGGAGGGCAAGGATCCAATGTTAAAACCCAAAATACGGGCCAAGAAGGAGTGCGTAGGGACCGGGGTATTGAAGAAGAAAATATTGGATTTTTATTATTAACCCCGTATAGAAATTACCTGCATATGAATTCTAAGAACAGAAAATAAACAATGCAAGAGCATAACACATAAAACACATATACATAGAGATTTTCCCCTAGATCCCAAAACCAGGACTACCAGTTTGATTTTTTCATTATGTTCCTTTCAATGTTACAATATATATATATATATATATATATATATATATATATATATATATATATATATATATATATATATATACACACACACACACACACATGTCGAAGCATCCAATACCATGGACCGAAAACCATTGCGCCCAAAACCATGTGCGAAAATCATGCACAAAACCATAGGTAGGTTCGCCCCACCTAATATAGGGTCCAAAAAAAATTCCCTAGAGCGCTGCCCCAGACCCCCTAGAGGAGGGCTGCCCGTCCCCCTCAAACCCCTTGTACCCCCCCGCTAAGGAATCGGCACAACGAAAGGGGGGCTCCGCCCCCCCTCTAACCCCCTGGCTAACTAGGGGAGCTAGTCGTGGAAAGAATATAACACAACCCAACAAAATTAAGAGCTCTAAAGGACCAGCCATGGAGTATGGATTGAATTTTTTCCAAAAGGTCTTTCCAACAAATGGTTCATAAGGAGTTAAGTGGAAGGCAAGGATCCAATTCTAAAACCAAAAATACGGGCCAAGAAGGAGTGGGTAGGGACCGGGGTATTGAAGAAGAAAATATTGGATTTTCATTATTGATCATGGTACCAGAGGCCTGCATAAAGTCATGAAGAATATTTTCAATCTCTTATTTCTCAGAGAGAGACTTAGCAGAAGAGCATGATGTCATCCACAAATTTTTGATGAGTAAGTGGAAGGTCTTCACCCCAAAGGAGGATACCTTTGATGCAGTCTGGATGAATTGTTCGTTTAATGTATAGAGTCAAAATGTTTTAATTAATTAATTAATAATAATAATAATTCTTGTTATTATTATTGTGTAATTTTACCAAGTCAAAATGTTTACATAACAAGATAGGACAATGTCTCTTCCATAAAGGGCTTGAGAGCACCTCTCAACGCAACAAACACTGAGAGGGATCAAATCTACTTTCACTCTAAAAGAGGTTTGCACTTCAAGAGTTTTGATCCCTCTCCACGCTTGGTAGATCCGGAGTTAGATGGATCTAGGTTGGTTTAATTATTAACTATAATTAAAATTATTTTATTTTTTTAGTTTTTATGTAATTTCATAGAGTCAAAATGTTTTAGTTAATAATAATAATATTTAGTATTTATTATTTTATTTATTTTTATTTTTGTGTAATTTGAACGAGGGATAATGTTTACATAACATAATAAGACAGGACAACATCTCTTCCATATTGGGTTGGAGAGTGCCTCTCGACATAATAATTTAACTAAGTCAGAATGTTTACATAACATAACAGGATAGGACACCCACGGGGCTTTGGATTGATGGTGAATGGGTGCGTTGTTATGTCACTCCTTGCGATATGTCATCGGTTCAATTCCACCATGGGTGCTAACTTACAAAAAAAAGAAGTAACAAGACAAGACAACTTACGATTTCCTCATCAATAAAACCAGGTAGTTGTAGCAGTAGTTGTTGCATATAAATTTCCTCATTAAGATCACAATTCAATAATGCATTTTTAACACCCATTTCATAATGTTAACATTTTAAGTAATGTTAACCTTTTAAGCTAGTTTCTAATTAAAAAGTTATTCTTATGGTGTTCACTTCTGTAACTAAAGTAAATATCCCTTCATGAGCATTTCCTTCTTTTTTAAGGAAAAGTTTTGCAACTATTTTTATTTTATTTTTATCAATTTGTTCATCTAAAGATTATTAGTCCCTACACAAAGTATAAATATCGTTTTTTAGTCAAAATGATTTTACTTTTATTGGTGACAAAAAAATGTCTAGCGCTTCCAAATGTTTTGTAATATTTTTTTAGTAAAGTTATTTTTTAAATTTAAAAATATTTGAAAATTAGTAAATTATTTTATGAAGAGCTTTGATCATTTCCATGTATTCTTTGTGCTCTACAAGAGTTTTAGCAACCGTGTGGGCCCTTAACAATTTAATGTTCTTGAATCTATTTGAGATTTTAATAAATGGTTTTTGGTTGTTGCATCCAAGAATGCATGAGACAGATCACTATTACCAGTAAGATTTTAGTTTCTCAGTTTTTGCTAGCGTGCATTTATCAAATTTTATTTCAGTTAGGGTTTCTAGGATTTTCAACTATGTTTATAGCATAAATTTTGTTATCTTTGAGCTCTTAGGTATGTTGGGTTAACCTTTATCATATTTTTCATTTTTTTTAAAAAGACTTATCTTAATTTTTTCTAGTTTTTTTTTTGTTCCTAGAAGTTGTGTGGCATAATTTGTATTTGGGTCATGAATTTTAAATATCATGTAGGGTAGAGAGAGGATTTTCATTTTGTAGTGGAATTATGTGTTGACAACTATATTGAGTTGCGAAGATTTTTTAGGTATATTCGAGAGGTGCAGGGACCATGGTTCCGAAGTAAGTTTCCTATTATCATAGTTATATATGGTGGGACAATATTGTGTCTAGGGTTTTATTGTCAAAAATGCTTATTTATGAAGGTTTTTTGTGGTTTTGTTGATGATTTTTGTTGTTGTTTCTATAGAATTTATGTGGTGTGTTTTTTTAGCCTTATTTTCATGCAATTTAAGATACTATATTTCAAAAGTTGTGCTAGATTTTTCCCTGTGCTTTTAGGGAGATGTCTTTTTCATTCTTGCATTCCCATTGTTTTCTGATGTAGCTTTATTTTTTATCATTTCTATATAGAAATGATGTCGTGTGCTCCTAGATAGCTTGCTTATCTGATACTTTTTCTCTATGTTGTCTCTTTCCAATATTTGCAATTCATAAATTTGTTGTTTCATTGATGCAAAGATCTATTGTGGCAAAGGTATTATGTTTATTGGATCATATTCTCAAGTTGGTAGATATTTCAAAGCTTTGCATGCAGTTATGTTAAGACTTAAGAGTGTATCACTCAGAAAATTTTGGATGTCTATATTAAGTGATTAGAGGTTGTTGTTTTCTTATTTATCAGTTCCAAATGTAAGTGATATTTTCATAATCATCTTAAGGTATCCAAGCTTGCATGGACTTCTCTGTATCAAGAAAAAACACAAGATGATTCAAATTTTGCAAATGTCATTATGTAGCATGAAGCTGATCAGTCACGCTTGTTGTGTTAATGCCTACTTTAGTTTGGCAAATGAAATGCACATTCTAATATGGCATTAATACAAGAGCTAAACATATAGATTTAATATGCTTAATTATGGTTGTTAGTTTGGCAAGTCTGACACGTTTATATAGGGACATTCATTGTTAATTGTTACATTATCTTTCTCATTGTTTCACCTATAGAAACACAGTTGTTGATTAAATATATTGTATATGAACTATTTTAAACTATATATAGGGACTTAGATTTTTTTAAATGTGATTGTATAACTTAACCATATGTCACTAATGTACTTAAGTAATGCATATGTAGTGTTAAAAAGATGCAGTGTTTCTATTTGTATGTGTATGAGGAATCATTGTTCAAATTTACACATTTGCATTTAAAAAAGTGTACACAATAAAAAAATTGTTGAACTGGATATTAGGACAGGGCTTTGGTATTATCATTTAATGTAGACTTGGTAAGTCTGTATAAAATTCGAATTGCTTGTTCTAATTCCTAGTATTCACGTGAGTGTCGATGGAGTTTGAAGATGGAATTTATAATTGTTCTATTATTTTGGAAATGTTTCATATTGTTCTTTATTCCTTTTAATATATCATTACTTGATCTTGTAGTTTTTTTTTTTAAGTTTCAGCAGTCAGAATCTAAAATCCCTGAATTATAGATAATTGTCTACTTGTTTTTCTTTTTTGCCTTATTTTTTGTTATATTACATATTTTAGTATTCATTTTTCTTGGTTTCTTACTTTAAATCACCAATTTTATTACACATTAGTTGCAGGAATTGTGGATCGGCTAAGGTTTCAAGGGAATGAGTCTTTGAATTAAATGGACAAGATGATTTTAAAACTTTGAGGTTTATTGCCTACATCTCCCATAAATGATAGCATTAATCTATTAAGTTTCTATTTATTAGTGTGTGTCGTCCAAGGTGTTGTAGCTCAAATTGTCTCACTTAAAAAAAAAATGATTTGCCATATTCTTTCTTGGTTAGGTGGTGTCAACTTGTCGACACTCTCAAATAAATGACCACACACATTGACACCAAAATGGATCAAACAAATGCACACATTTTTATTCACTTTAAAATATGTACAAACTGGGCCAAATTCACAATATGGGCATTCCCTGCCCTAGCCACTTACTTACACACTTTCATCCACTCTCCACACTAACATGCCTCATAGGCTACATAGATTTATACAAGTAGATCTGAACCAACTTTTGTTCCAAATCCTAAATTAACTCTTACAATATCTTTAAGATCCACAAAATTCTCACCTAGTCCCTTATTTCTAGATCCTTTAGATCCATATTCCTCTAATGAGATCCATCTAAGTGTCAAATCTCTCTAACTCTCTCAAATATTCTTGAGATCTCTCCTAAAGAGCAGATCTAATTACAATATTTCTCATTATCATATAGTTCACCTAAAAACATAGGAAAATACTTTCAAATTAAATAATTAAATCTAACTTAGGGAACCAACTCCCTTGGTAAATGAAACCCTTCGGTTAGACGCTCTTACATCATACTCCCAAGGTAAAAAAAATGTCATGGTCTCCCGACCATAGGTCTTCATAAGCTTATTAAAATCCTCCTAGATCCCAAACTTTAGTCTGTCATTGATTATTTACTCTATTATGTTGTTGTTTTGTAGTTGTCTTTTCTTGTTTTCCAAGTTTCCAAACTTTATGTTGTAGGTCTCCCCCTTCTTTTTTGATGTAAACTTTCTCATTCTTTCTATCCTCGTGTCATCATTCCTTCCTCTCTGTTTAATATACTTCTTCTAACACCCTTTCAACATCAAATTCCTTATCTCTTCAATTTCAATGCCTAATTTGTTCTCTAGCTGGTGTGAATTATTTCTTTCTTGTTGAACTTTGTTGTTGTTATTTTCCACTGACACCCCGGTGTTTGAAGCTTTCTTAACCGTTTCCTGCATTCCTTCATGCTTTTCAAATGTGTTATATCTTTGTTGGGATTGATTATTGTTTCTAACTAGTAGTTGTATTCTTTTCATCGAAAACTTGTTTTTATTTTCCTTTGAAATATTGTAATCCACCATAATTTCATGCACTTCATACTCTGTCCTAATATTGTCCAGCCATTCTTCTAAGAACCTCAGTTTTGTTGCAATATTTACATTTGATCCCTTTCTTTAATGATCCTTTTCCATTCCATCTGTACCATCACTATATTTCATAACAACTTCTATTAGTTGTCTATTTTTTACAAGTTTAGGCCAAATCTCCCCTTCAAGCAACTTCATTTCTTTATCAATTTGTTGCTTATCATCATCGCACATAAAGTTAATACTTTGTTCATTATCAACAATACATCTTGCATCCACAGAATAATTATCAAATTTAAAATCAATATAGCCTTTATCGTCTATTAATGATTCGACCATCATATTTTGATCTTCTAAATAGTTTGTGAGACTCTCAACAAGTTTCATCTCAGCATCATCATCATCCTCACCAAGAAACAGTATTCGCTCTAGTTCACAAATTCATACATTCATCTAATTTACCTTGAGTTTTTATGCTTCCCTTAATAAAAGTATCAGCTTGTGTTTCTGTTTACTTGCAATCAATTGATTGATAAGCCATCTAGTTGTCCTATTCATTACCCATCCATGTTTCTAATTATGTAGCAGCCCCATTAGCACATTAAGATGTTTCTTCATTTCTTTGTTCATAATCAACAATGCGTCCTACATCTACACACCAATTATCAAATTTAAAATCAATATAGCATTTATCTTCAATTAATGATTTGGCCATCATATGTTGATCTTCTAAACAATTTATGAGACTCTCACCATGTTTCATCTCAGCATAATCATCGTCCTCACCAAGCAACGATCCTTGCTCTAGTTCACAAATGCATACATTCATCTCAGTTGCCTTGAGTTTTTCTACTTCCCTTAATACAAGTAGTAGCTTGTGTTTCTGTTTTCTTGAAATCAATTGCTTGATAGGCCATCTAGTTTTCCTCTTCATTACCCATCCATGTTTTTGATTATGTAGCAACTCCATTAGAAAATTAATATGTGCCTTTGTCTCAGTGATCTCCTTCTCAAAGTCCTCATCCCTCATCCATTAAGGGAATTTTAAGGTCTAAAATGGGCCTCCTAAGAAAAATGTACAATCAAAATAAACTTTATAAGAATAAATAGGATTCAAGATGATGATGTCAACCATGGGGGATGATTCACCATTTTTTGAGTAAAAAAATAAAAAGAATAAAAAATAATAAAATAATAAAACTATTTTTTTTTAACTCGCATTTTCAACTGATCTCCCTAAGGTTTTACTCTAATTTCGAGCAAGAGTACTTGTTGGTTGCAAAATTTAGCTCCTCATCTAAGGAGTACCCATGTTGCATACTTTCGATCGACCCCACTACACGAAAGTATGCAACATGGGTACTCCTTAGATGAGGAATAAAATATTACATCCAACAAGTGTTTTCTGCTCGAAATTTGAGTAAACCCACAGGGAGATAAGTTGAAAATACGAGTTGAAAAAATAGTTTTTCTTTTTTTCCTATAAAATTTGATGATATAATCTAATCTTATTTTATTATTTCCACTATTATTTTATAATTTCTTTAAGAGGCCTATTTTAGACCTAAAAATTCCCCTAATGTTTCTGTGACTTACCCTTGAACCTTTGCAATGACTATCCGTAGTCATTTTCTTCTCCTTGTGAAATTCATCTTGTTCTCTATCAGTTGTAATCAAGCAACCACCTTACGAAGTTACTTCCTTTAAACTTGGCCAATGCTTCACACCACTTAAACCTAATTGAGCATGTTTGCTCCTCAGATTCAAAGGTTGTTAGGCTGATGCATATTCATCTACTCACTTTTCCTTTCCTTTTAGAACTTACCATGTCCTTTCTTCTTCTTCTTCTACAATTCAATTTTGTTGTCACAATTCCTCTTCCTCCTGAGAACTATGTTTTCTCCCTTTTTCTCTTTCTGGTTGTTTGGATGATGTTAATGTCTACTTTAACATGCAATCAAATGCTTATCCAATTGTCAACTGCAAACACTTCAATAGAGTTGCTTTCAACTTCAAATTGTTGCAAGATTCCTTCAATATTATGCCATTATGACTCTCATGACTTTGACAATTACACTGGCTGAATTCATTACTCATGCTTGCTTTGATTCTTACTTTGTCATGACTTGATTTTTATTTTAGACTTAGGGTGTCAGGTACCACTGATATTTCACCCAATACAATTAACAACCCAAACTTTAATGCACTTTTGACTTGACTTATTAAGACTTCAATCTCATGACTTCATTGACTTGACTTCCATACCCTTACCAAGACTTCATTGCATTTGAACTCTCTTTGACTCTTTACAAAGGCATTATTACATAAATTTCCACTTTATACTTAAGCTTGACATGATCTTGATTTGACTTGACCTTTACCATTATGACTCTCACCAAATTTAAATTTGAGTGTCAGGTACAACAGAAAATGCACCCTTTTTCATACAATACAATAATACTTTCTTCATGACTTGAACTATAAATTGACTCTTTGTATACCAAGTACATAAGCCAAACTTATAAAAAAATTATTTTTCCTTTTTTTACTCTCCTTTTTGTGAACATAAAGTAAAGGGTTATACTAACATAAAATAGTGCTCCATGTTAAAGCTTAAAACCATATACTTGTGCTTAGTTAAAACTTATCAAATAAAAGTGCTTGGCTAAGATTGGATCAACGAATGCTATGGAGAGAAAAGTGAAAGGGCACATAACCATCTACATTCTTTGAGCATTATTGTTGACTTTTAAGGAGATTGCAAGTAATCAGTGATTGTTAAGCACGAAAGTGATTGATTCTATTGAACTTCGAACTCCACCCTCACCGCACCACTTCATCAATTTCAAAACAAAAGCAAATTAGAGATTTATTCTGGGACATTCAAGAGCTGAGAAAACCTGAATGTAGGATTGTTCATCACAAATGAGTCGTGGGGACTATTCTTCTATGCGTGGATGCTTGAAATTGTCATTTTCGCATCTTGAAAAGGGGCAGATTGCATAATGTTTACAAGTCCATGATCTAGATTTGATACAATATAATCCATAGATTGATTTCTAATCATGACACTCACATCTTCACAAACTTATTTGACTTTTTCATAGATAACTTTGGTTTCGGTGTGATCCAAACAATTGATCAGATCCCATCGACTTCAATTCCAGGACTCTATTGACTCTTGACATTGGACCTTGACTGATTTATTGGATGTTTCTCCCTGATCAACTCTAATGTGGCACCTACGATTCTTGATGGTTCGCCTTTTGTGTTTAATTAACACTATTCTATACATTTGGTATCACTTCACAACTTTTGTGACATGCCATAAGGCTAACTCAGTCCTTCTTAATTCGATTTCCAACACAGCCAATCCCTACGCAATAAACTGATGACAACAAGAATACAAAATACAGGGTTTCATTAATCAAGAATACAAGAAAATAAAATCAATAATCCATTGAATGGGATTCAACATGTTGGCGCCTTCATCCACACACTTAAGCTAGAAACAACAATGTTTTCAAAACCTTTCCCTATGGATTTCACAATCATCGACAACAATGTCATAAAACACCTCTTTACAAATAAAACTTCTCAATACTAATGCTCATTTCTGCAACGATTGGCTTGTTTTCTCCTCCAACGCATATCCCTTGTATTCTTCAACATAATATCTCAACGTAGTGATTTATGGTCAAAATTTTGGCATTGATTGCTACTAACGGTCTATTTCAACACATCAAATTCTCCTTCCTCAGACTTGCTAATAGCTAAATCAAAGAACATATCTTGAAGAAAAGTAGACATATCATACACAAACTCCCTTAAGAGATATGGTTGTAAAGTTACTCAACTAGCTTTCCAAAAATTTACAAAAGGTTATCACTGATTTACAACTATTGAGAGATTCCAATTTTTGGATGATTCAATTTGAGTGGAGTAATAGAATTAATGAAAAATAAATTATTTTACCTCCTCTTGAATCAATGTAACGATCTCAAATCGAGCTCTTTCTTAAGAATTTTATTCATATTTAGCTTACCCACACATAGGCTTTGATCTGAAATTAAAAATTGAAGGTTTCTTATAAAATTTTGCAAGCCATTTTATGTCTTATGGGCAATGGATCAAAATTGAAAAAGAACATAAAATTAGTAAACTTAGTTAAGTTTTGTAGATTTTAACAGTGAAAAATAGACAACATGCAACATCATAAAATAACAATTTGATGACGGAGTTCACCCCTCCTAGGCTACAACTCCGGGTCTAGGTTCCAATGTTGGCCCTTTAAATTATATGCTCAAATGTAAAATTACATCAACATACAATGCTCAAATCACAAAAAATAACATTGCCATTGTGTCCAAAACACCCAAAAACCCTTGTGTAGGCTCTTCTTGGGCTCAAAAAGGCTAAAAAATGGCAAAGTTAGGCCTCCTTCTTCATTTCTTTGCTAATTGTTCTTCAAAATTGACCCTTTATCAAAATTGGCAACAAATTCTAACTTTTTCAGCCTTGCACAATGATAAATTCGCTAAAATGGGTGGCATGTTTGGCCACGAAATCCGCCAAAAAGGTGTAATTTTTCAAATACTTAGTTTACCACCTGCACCCTTAATATCTGTCTATCATGTGGCATGCAATAGGACCGGGGACGCAAGCTATAGGTCACACTCTCCATCTTCCCTGCTCCTAGTCGCATGAGGTGTCCATAAGGTTGCGAGCAGGGTGCCAGGCACCTACCCCTCCCATTGGTTCTGTTGACAGTTTCGTTAATTAAAATGGGACCGAGTATGGGGGCCAAATCCCCACCCCTTCCGCCATTCACCATGGTTATGTGTTAACATATGAATAGGGCTGGGCCAGTTGGGCGAGCCCACCGACCTGACCCTCCCCCCAATGCAACAACCGTTAAACCATAAATATATGCGGCCCACTCTATATAATAAGAATCATCGTGTGGTGTGTTGGTAACATGGATGGTTAGCTTGCTAGAGGTCATGGGATCAAACCTCGCTGAGGTTGGTTGGTCCATAGAAATTATTTACAAAAACATCGAGGGCCATGTGGTGCCTTCCGATTGGCTCCACCCTAAACTTGTAAAGCAATAGAAACATGCCAACTTCCCATGTACGATCATGCCATGTGTCACATCCTGATTAGATCATCTGATAATCGTACAACATAGCCACCTGTTGACGTCAGCGCCACATCATCGTACGGATTGCCCAGTCAACCTTGCAAGTTGACTTTTTAGTTGTTTGTCAAAAAACTTCAAAACACAATAACTTTCTCATGCGGTGTCGGATTGAGCCAATTCAAGCATTTTTGGAATTAGAACGACAAGGCTTACGGTTTGGCATTGATTTTAGGAGAATTTGAGCATTTTTAGTTTTGAGCATATTTTTGATCCCCTTGATCATTCCTCCCCATTGGAAGCTTTTAGACCACCAAAAATATGTTTTTACTCAGAAAGAAATTGAGGGTACAACTCCCTCACTTTCTCGATCTCAATCCACCTTGCTTTAGTTGGACTGGCACCTTTGAGCCAGAAGATAATCCACATTGCTTTTGCGTGAAGTCTTGATCCTCCAATCAAGAATTGAGTCTTCCTGCAAATCATTTAAATATTTAGAAGCAAAATTTTCTATAGCTGGAATTTGAACATTCTCTTCATGATCATCAATCATTGGATGCTCATACCATCTCAAGTCTTCCACATTCATAACAAAATAAATTTTCATATAAGGTAGAAAATCCAATCGGAAAGCATTATTACCAATATTCTCCAAGATTTTGAAAGGACCATATCTGATTGGTTTGAGATTTTTACCTTCACCTTGTAGTCTTTCCTTGTTGATATACAACCAAATTTGATCTCCCACTTGGAAACCATGATCAACCTGACACTTGTCATTGTTGAAAATAGAAACAAGAAATTATAAAATAGAATTTAGAAATTCTAGTTTAATTTTTCCTTGAATTAAACTGAGAATTAAAATTGAATTCTATTCTCGTAGCAACTTGTAATAGTTAACTAGAGTGAGTTGACTTAGTTAACTTAGGAATTTTGAGTTGGAAGTCTTTTTGAAGACATGTGTATGTTCCCCCTATATTATAGGGTTCCGGGATGAGTTAAGTATAAGTTGTAATTAGTTAACTCAGTTTACTGAGTTAAGTCCAGTTAAATTAGTTCCAAACTGTTTGAGGAACTAATAGTGAGTTAATAGTCAGCTGGTGCACTAATGAATTAACTAGTGTTACTCCAGTTAACTGAAGATTCCCTAATCAGAAACTCATGCATGTCGATTTTGAGAAAGACCCAGTGGAACTAGAGTGCAGGGACATTGTACTATTTGTTGTATAATTTTTTGAGTTGTACAGATGGTGCATGCAATCAGGAACTGAACCTAGAAGGTATTGCACAACTTTGGATGCACTGGTTTCCCTTTAAGATGGCCTAATCATCCATATGAATTACGCAAGGAAATAGGTACTTGGAAAGCAGGAGAATTGGCTAAGTGCTAGCCAAGAGTTTGCTTGTGAGCTGGAGATTGATTTTATCGAGTGCTGGGATTGTTATTTTGGGAAGAAGCATTGTATTATCATCTTGGATTTCTGATTAATGCAATACAAATAGTGGGGTTTTGAGTTGTGGCTTTCCCCGGATACTTATTGTGTTATGTTCCATTGATGTTCTTCCTCTTGTCGATTATTGTTTTGCTCGATCTTTATGTGCTTCCTTTGTAAAGAGTAGAAGTAGATTATTGTCTCTTGTTTTAGTAGATTACATGAGCTTGTGAATATACATGATTTTCTACAGTCATGTCTTACTTTGTACTTGGCTTTGCTTTTCTCTAGTTGTTCTTGTACCTTTTGATGCACTAGCTAAATTTGTTCAATGGGACGTTTGGCTTTGTCCACATCACTATGTCCATGTACTATATTATCTTTACCAAAGATGAAATCCAAAGGAGACTTTGGAAAATAACCCAAGCAAGCTTCAAATGGAGATACTTGCGTAAATGAGTACTTTGCATAAGTGTAG
The DNA here is from genome assembly GCA_031772625.1 of Pinus tabuliformis. Taxonomy (NCBI): domain Eukaryota; kingdom Viridiplantae; phylum Streptophyta; class Pinopsida; order Pinales; family Pinaceae; genus Pinus; species Pinus tabuliformis. Next base: position 1,702,053,257 of record CM062817.1, on the reverse strand, counting down.
GCATGTTGGATGTAATGCAAATGCTCATCCCAAAGTTTAGGATGCTTACCACAATATCCTCGAAGTAGATGCACAATTGTTATGTTCACTACATCGGTATGGCCATTAGTTTGTGGATGAAATGTGGTGCTCTTCTTCAACTTTGTGTCCATGAGTTCCCATAAACTTGACCAAAACTTCCCAACAAATCGAGAATCTTGATAAAAAATAATAGAAGTGGGTAACCCAAAGTGAACCCATACATTTTGGAAGAACATATTTGTAGTTTGTTCATTTGTAACATATTTCTTACATGGGATCAACACGCACATTTTGCTGAAACTATCCACAACACCATATAGATAATCATGACCTTTCCTAGACATTGGTAGTTCCCCAACAAAATACATAGAAATAATTTCCCAAGGACAAGAAGGAATAGGAAGTGGAGTGTACTAACCCAATTTCCTATTACTAAGCTTGCTAGTAGCACACATGGAACATCATTTTACATATCTTGAAACATTTTCATTCATGTGAGGTCAATAACAATACCTCTGAATTTGAGCAACTATTTGCTTACACCAAAGTGACCAGTAATAAGAGAAGTGTGGGCTTCCCTTATGACATTGATTCTTCCACCCCGTGGAACACATAAATTTCCAAGATGATACAAAAATTTGTTATTAACATGATAATCCAAATCTTCAACATGATTGCCTTTACTCAAAGTTGCATAAACATCTTTAAAATCTTCATCTTGACCATATTGTTCAATATAACTTTCATGCATGATTGAGGTATGCTTTAGAATAACATATGCATTAACAATAGACCTTGATAACATATCTACAACTTTGTTGTACATACCTTTCTTGTACCTAATTACCAAATGAAATTGTTGTAGGAATCCAATCCACCTGAAATGTCTAGCTTGTTGTAGCTTGGTTGGTGATTATAAATATTACAAAAGCTAATGAATAATTTTTTCTTTACCCATCAAATAATGGTTCCATTTCTTCACGCTTTTTACCAAAGCATGCAACTCTTTATCATAATTTGGATAGTTAATCACTGCATTGGTAAAGGTTTCATAATGATAACAAATTGGATTACCATGTTGCATAAAAAATGTTCCCATAGCATAATTGCTTGCATCAGTTTGGATCTCAAATGGCTGCTTAAGGCCTGGAAGTGCTAGAACTAGTGTTGTACTGATTTTATCTTTCAATGTGTCAAATGATTTTTGTCATTTTCCTCCCCACTGAAAGACTTTTCACACTTTTCAAAGCATGTAATGGTGTTGCAATGAGTGAGAAGTTAGCAATAAATTTTCTCCAATATTGGGTTGCTCCCAAAAAGCTCCTAACTTCTGTTACATTGTTGGGTTTAGGCCAATTCAAAATAACATCAACTTTTGAGGGATCAATCTTCAATTCACCCCCTCCTACAATATGACCCAAATAAACCAAAGAGGTTTTCCCAAATTCACACTTAGACATCTTCAAATACAACTTTTCTTTTTTCAAGACATCTAAAACTTGTTTCACATGCTTGACATGCTCTTCATGAGTCTTACTGAAAATCAGAATATCATCTAAGTAGACTATGAAAAAATCATCAAGGAATGGTCTCAACACATCATTCATAACTCTCATGAATGTTGCAAGTGCATTGCAAAGCCCAAATGGCATAACTAACCATTCAAACAAACCTTGTTTTGTCTTGAAAGAAATTTTCCAAATATCATCTTCAACAATCCTTATTTGATGATAACCGCTTCTTAAATATAACTTAGTAAAGTAAACAACTTCCTTTAACTAATCTAGCAAATCATCAATGTGAGGAAGAGGATAACGATTCTTTATTGTGATCTTATTCAAAAATCATAAATCCACACACATGCGCCATGTACCATATTTCTTTGGAACCAAGACAATAGGAGATCTGCACGAAGATGTGCTAGGCCTGATGACCCCTTTGTCAAGCAACTCTTGAATTTTCTTCTTGATTTCTGCATTCTCCAAAACTGACATTCTATACATGCCAATATTTGGAAGTGGTGCATCCTGCTGCAAGTGAATCTCATGTTGGATTCCTCTTTTAGGAGGCAACCCTTCAGGTTCCTGAAACATCTTGTCATAAGTGTTAACAACTTCAACTAATTCATGCTTGATCTTTAGCTTTAATCATCAACAACACAAAATTCTTACTAGCATTTACAAGCCTTTTCATCTGACCAACACTTACAAGAGATAAGTTCATCTTCTTGTGATGTGCTCTAACAATATACTCAACTCCATCTTTAAAAAGATGATATTTTTTTCTCATGACGATAGAATATGGATTTTCGGTCATAGAACTATGGACTCCCTAAAATAATTCCGCAAATATCAAGTGGTACAACATCAAGCTCTACCTCATCTATAAAGTTAGCAGTGATGGCGAATTTGAGTTTACATTTTCTTGTCACTTGTAATTTGGCATCATCACATACCCAACCCAAAGGGTAAGGTTTAGTATGAGGTGTAGTTTCTAGATTTAGTTTCTTGACAATTGCTTCAGAAATAAGATTGACTTGGGATCCACTATCAAACAATGTATCAACTTTTGTATGTTTTGTAATGACCCTGATATGGAAAAGCTCACTTCTTTCTTTATCATTTTGAGACTCTATAGGCTTACTAGAAGAACTAGTACTTTCATTAGAAGCTATACCTTTCATTCCCATGGTTGTGATTTTGGTTTCATCACCTGAATTAGATCCTAGATCTTGTTGAGTTGTAGCAGTAGTCTTTTGTTTCCCCTTGTTATTGAACTTCTTTGGTCTCATTTATGGATGTAATTTCCAACAATGGTCTTCATCGTGGCCTTCTTTTGAACAATGTTTACAGGTAAGCTTCTCTCCCTCTTTTTTGATAATAGCATTCTTTTTTCCTTTTCCTTTAAACTTCCCTCTTATGAAACCAGCTCAAGAAAAAGATAGAAAAGATAGATCAACGCCTTAGAATTCAACCTCTTCGAGGGGGAAACCTCATTTACATTACATAAATGAGAAATTCTTGGATGATTCAAATGACAAAACCTCCTTTCTATATATAGGAGTATAAGGAGTCACAATATAACCCAGCCGACCTAACAATAATAATATAAAGCCACAAAAATAACAATAGAGGGATTCTATGGGGCACAGTAATAAAAATATGGGGACAATAGGGGCACAACAATATTAATAAGGGATACAACTACAATAGTAATGGGGTAATCACTAGTATTATAGGGACCTATCATGCCCCTCTCCTTCAAAAAAAGTGTTGTCCTCAACGCTTGAGTAGTTCTAGATGCTTCTGTATAAAATTCTCATCCTCCCATGTGGAATCTTCAGCTAATAAGTTCTTCCACTTGATGAGATACTCCGAAATTGATCGATTTCGTGGCTGTAAAGTTCTTGTTTCTGTGACTGCTTCCGGTTCCAATATAATTTTTCGTTCCTCGTCAAGTTCTAGCAATATTGTTTGAACTGGGAACTTGTCGCCTATAACCTTCTTTAAACATGAAACATGGAAAACTGGGTGCACTCGAGACGCTGCAGGAAGCTCCAATTTGTATGCCATAGTACCAATCTTTTGCAACACCTTGTACGGACCATAATATTTTGGTGATAATTTATTATCCTTCTTAGCTTGCTTGAGGGACATTTGTTTATATGGTTGTAGCCGTAGGAATACCCAATCGCCTACATCAAAACTTCTTTCGCTGCGATGTTGATCTCCCTGTTGTTTCATTCTATTCTATGCCAACACGAGGTTATCCTTTAAGAGTTGGAGGACTTGTTGTTGATGTTCAATGTGATGTTCCACTGCTTGAACCTTAGAATTTTCTCTTAAATATGATGTGATGGATGGTGGTTGATACCATAAAGTTCCATAAATGGGGTCATTTATGTTGCTGTATGGAAGGAAGTGTTATACCACCATTCAGCTAGAGGCAACCATTTGACCCATTGTGTCTGTTTATCAGATATAAAGCAACGAAGATATCCTTCCAAACATTTGTTTACTATCTCAGTTTTCCCATCAGATTGAGGATGATAAGATGAGCTATGAGCTAACTGAGTACCAAGACAAGAAAATAATTCTGTCCAAAAATTTCCAGTGAAAATGGGATCTCTGTCACTTACAATAATCTTTGGGTTTCCATGTAGCTTTTGAATTCTTTCCATAAATGCAGTAGAAACTGTACTGGCTTTCAATGGATGTGATAATGCACAAAAGTGTGCATACTTGGTAAGTCTGTCAACTACCACCATGATGACACTCTTTCCCTCAGAATTGGGTAAACCTATGATAAAATCCATTGAAACCTCCTCCCAACATTGGCTTGGAATGGATAAAGGTTGTAATAGACCCGGGGTCTTAATTGTTTCAACTTTATTTTGTTGGAAAACCAAACATTCCGCCACAAACTTTTGAATATCCGATTTAAGGCCATCCCAAAAAAATTCCTTCTTAACCCTATGGTAAGTTTTTAAAAATCCTGAGTGCCCTCCTAAGGAGAAGTGTGTAATTCCATAAGAATCTTTTGTTTGAGTTGTGAATTCTTACAGAGGTATAAGCAATCTTTGTACCATAACAAATCATTTTTCCAGCTAAATGTATCAGATGTACTGGAATCTTATTGTAACTTTCGAATAAGTGCCCACACTTCTTCATCATTCTTCCACTCCTCCCTTGCTTCATTTATCCAATTTGGTTGGATAATAGAAATGGCGCACAACAACGCTTCCACATCCTCATCCTTTCTTGAGAGTGCATCTGCCACCACATTTTGCTTCCCTTTTTTGTAGATGATTTCAAAGTCATAACCCAACATCTTTGTGACCCACTTTTTTTGCTCTTCAGAGGATAATCTTAGTTCTAAAAAGTATTTAAGGCTATCATGATCCGTTTTTACCTTGAAGTGTCTTCCCATTAGGTAGGGTCACCATTTCTTAAGTGCATGTAGTATTGCCAACATTTCCTTCTCATAAATAGCTTTGTGTAAAAACTTACCCTTGATTGGATGACTTTCAAAAGCAATGGGTCTGTCATCTTGCATTAAAACAGCACCAATTCCGTTTCCTGAAGCATCACATTCCACAATAAAGGTATTTGTGAAGTCTGGTGTAGCTAAGACCTTTGTTACTTCTGGAGTCCATGAAAATGCATCTTTCTTCAATAATGTTGTTAGAGGTGTTGCTATTCTCCCATAATTCTTAACAAACTTGCGATAATACCCTGTCAACCCGAGAAATCCTCGCAGATGCTTTATGGATGTGGGGATTTTCCATTCCTTAATGGCTTTAATTTTGCTAGGGTCTACCTTAACTCCTTCATGAGATACAATATGACCCAGATATTCCACCTCTTGTACTCCAAAGAAACATTTGGATCTTTTTGCATATAATTGTTTCTCCTCCAATAGTTGTAGCACCCTGTCAACATGTTCAACATGATCCTTCCAAGACTTGCTGTAGATTAGTATATCATCAAAATATACTAACACAAATTTTCTAAGGAAGGGTTTGAAAATGGAATTCATCAAACCTTGAAATGTAGAAGGTGCATTGGTAAGGCCAAAAGGCATGACCAAAAATTCATAATGACCCTCATGAGTTCTAAATGTTGTTTTTGGAATGTCTTCAGTCTTCGTTCTGATTTGATGATATCTTGAACGAAGATCCAACTTGGTGAAGTAAATTGATCCATGCAATTCATCCAATAATTCATCAATGACAAGAATGGGAAACTTATCTTTAATAGTGAGCTTGTTGAGATCCCTATGATCTAGACACATGTGCCATGATCCATCCTTCTTATGCACCAATACTACTGGAGCAGAGAAAGAACTTTGACTAGGTTGAATTATACCAACCTCTAGCATTTCTGTAACCATACGTTCAATTTCAATTTTTTGGGCATAGGGATATCTGTACGGCCTGATGTTTGGAGGAACACTTCCTGGAATCAGATGAATAGCATGATCATGATCACGAATAGGTGGGAGATCTTTGGGAGTCTCAAATACCTTGGAATGATTGTCCAAGACTTTTTGGAGATCTGGAGAAATAGATGATTCCGATGTGGAAACATGTAGCGAACATAAATGTGCAATTACACCTCTTTGTTCCTTTTTTAGAAGCTTTGTCATACCATTAGAGCTGATTATCTTTCTTGGTTTCCCTGCAATACCCCTTAATTCAACTTCCTTTCCTTCCGCAGAAAATTTCATGAAAAGTTCTTGAAAATTAAAATCTATTGTAGCCAAGGATTGTTGCCATTGGACTGCTAGTACAACAACAACACCTCCTATTGGAATGGAAAGCATTGGGCTATTCAATACATATTCTCCCATGGATAGCTTGATATTATGGCACTTTCCAGAGCAATTTATCGTTCATCCATTTGCAATCATCACTTAACACTCTGGTGCTGGATATAGGAAGCAATTCAATTCTTTTGCTACCTTAAAATGAATAAAATTGTGGGTACTTCCTGAATCAATCAACACTATTGCCTTTTTCTTCTTGATTTGTCCTTCTATCTTGATGGTTTGAGGAGTGGTAATTCCAGCCAATGCATTACAAGATATGGTCGGATTCATTTCTTCTTTATCTAGGCTTTGTTCCTAGAGTATATCCTCTTCCTTTGACCTTTCTTGCTCCTTTTCTTCTTCCTCTTCACAATCTATGTAGAATAATTTCTTCTCAGCACACTTATGACCTTTAGTGTATTTGCTATCACAACTGTAACAAAGCCCTTTTGCTATTTTTTCTTCCAATTGTTGTGGTGTCAACCTTATAAGTTGTGGAAGGCTAGGGGTAACAACACTTCCATCTTTATAGTTGTGACTGGTATGCTTCCTGGTTGCCATAATTTTGCTTTCCATTTTTCTTGCTAACCTAAATACCTTCTCTAATGAATCAGGGTCCCAAAGGCGAACGTCATGTTGGATATTATCCTTTAAAGTCCCTATGAACACATCAATCCTATGCTCCTATGGAATAATTTTGTTATGAAACCAGCTCAAGAAAAGATAGAAAAGATAGATCAACGCCTTAGAATTCAGCCTCTTCGAGGGGGCAACCTCCTTTACATTACATAAATGAACAATTCTTGGATGATACAAATGAAAATACCTCCTTTCTATATATAGGAGTCTAAGTGGTCCCAATACAATCAAAGCCTACATAACAATAATATTGTAGGGCACAACAGTAACAATGGTGGGCTTCTATGTGGCATAATAGTAACAATATGGGCACTACATGGGTACATCAATATAATAAGTGGGTTATACTAATAACAATAAGGGGTTACACTAGTAGTATAGGGGCCTAACATGCCCCTCTCCTTCAAAAAGCGTTGTCCTCAACGCTTGAGTAGTTCTTGATGCTTCTATATAAAATTCTTGTCCTCCCATGTGGAATATTCAGCGGGTAAGTTCTTCCACTTGATGAGATACTCTGAAATTGATCGATTTCGTAGCTATCGGGTTCTTGTTTCTGTGACTACTCCAGGTTCCAATATGATTTTTCCTTCCTCTTCAATTTCTGGCAATATTGCTTGAATTGGGATCTTTTGCAACTTTTGAATAAGTGGCCATACTTCTTCGTTCTTCTTCCATCCATCCGTTGCTTCGTTTATCCAATTTGGTTGGATAATATAAATAGCACAAAACAATGCTTCCACATCCTCATCCTTGAAGCGTCTTCCCCTTCGGTAAGGTCGCCATTTTTTAAGTGCATGTATTATTGCCAACATTTCCTTCTCATAAATAGCTTGCTTGAGATGTAGCAGTAAAAATACCCAATCACTCACATCAAAACATTTTTCACTACAATGTTGATCTACCTGTTGTTTCATTTGATTTTGCACCGAAGTGGCGTTATCCTTTAAAAGTTGGAGAACTTGCTGTTGATGCTCGATATGGTCTTTCTCTACTTGAACCTTTTTCTTCTTGATATGTCCTATCTTTTGAGGAGTGGTAATTTCTTCTAGTCCTTTACAAGATATGGTCGGATTCATTTCTTGATGCTCGATGTGATCTTTCACTTCTTGAACATTTTTCTTCTTGATGTGTCCTTCTATCTTGATAGTTTGAGGAGTGGTAATTTCATCCATTGAATTACAAGATATGGTTGGATTCATTTCTTCTTTCTCGATGTGATCTTTCACTTCTTGCATCTTTTTCTTCTTGATATTTCCTTCTATCTTGAGAGTTTGAGGAGTGGTAATTCTTGCCAATGCTTTACAAGATATGGTCTGATTCATTTCTTCTTTCTCTGGGGTGGTGTCCTGACGTATATCCTCTTCTTTTGATGTTTCTTGATCCTTTTCTTCCTCCTCTTCATATTCTATGTAAAATAACTTCTTCTCAGCACACCTATGACCTTTAGTGCATTTGCTATCACAATTGTAACAAAGCCCTTTTTCTCTTTTTTCTTCCAATTGTTGTGGTGTAACCCTTGTAGGTTGTGGAAGGCTGGGAGAAACAACACTTCCATCTTTATAGTTGTGAGGGGTATGCTTCCTGGTTTCCATAATTTTTCTTTCCATTATGTCACAAAGCCCTTTTACTCTTTCCAATTGTTGTGGTGTTGCTCTTTATATCCTCATAATGTGCTATCATTTTCTCCGTGAAAATTGACCACGTAACAAGTTTTTTACGAGAACAAAGCCCTTTGTACCATAAAAATTGATCTGGTTTTAAATATGAAGATGCAATACATACCTTTTGTAACAGTTCTACACCATGTATATCAAAATATTGCTCCATCTGAAGTATCCAATTTACCGGATCCTTGCCATCAAACTTCCTCATCTTGCTTTTTCTTGATTTTAGGAGCTCTACCTTGAAACGACTGTAACTCTGTACTTTCGTATCTTTAATTTCTGAACTTGTGACCTGTAGTAGCCCTCTGTGTCCTCTTTCCAATGCCACAATTCTGATCCAAATTGGATTCTCCAAGAAAAAGTTATGCACAATCTCCCGCAGTGACCTGATTATAGACTAGTTCAGTAGAGCAAACTTGTATGAAGTGCCACGTGTCACTGTTTCAACCTTTGACTCTATAAAATATATAAAAAGAAACTACAGTCCGTCCTCTTTCTGTACCTTCTTACAAAATTTCAATTCGATGCTCAGAAAGAAAGTTATGACGATTTTCCTCAGGTCACCTGTTTTGAGTGTAATTCAGGAGTCTGCAAAAAGACCAACTTCCGCAGATCATATCTCCGAAAATATCGTGCGAAAAGATCTGAAATTCGGACCCAAGGTTCAGCGCCAATTCTTCTCAAATGGGTTTTTTTTGCGACTTCTGAAACGTCACAGAAAAAAAGTTATAGCGAAAATTCCACGATGACCTGTTTGGAGCAGCGAAACCCTAGAATCCAAAGCTCTGATACCAAATGTTATGAAACCAGCTCAAGAAAAGATAGAAAAGATAGATCAACGCCTTAGAATTCAGCCTCTTCGAGGGGGAAACCTCCTTTACATTACATAAATGAACAATTCTTGGATGATACAAATGAAAATACCTCCTTTCTATATATAGGAGTCTAAGTGGTCCCAATACAATCAAAGCCTACATAACAATAATATTGTAGGGCACAACAGTAACAATGGTGGGCTTCTATGTGGCATAATAGTAACAATATGGGCACTACATGGGTACATCAATATAATAAGTGGGTTATACTAATAACAATAAGGGGTTACACTAGTAGTATAGGGGCCTAACAAATTTTTACCCTTATGTTTAATTTTTGGAACTCCTCAATGTGCTCCATTATTGAACCCTTTTGTTTGATACTTATCAATTGGCTAAAAAATGTGTTGCTTTTTGTATCCTCATAATGTGTTGTCAATTCTTCCGTAAAAATTGCCCAAGTGATAATTTGTTTACGAGAGCAAAGCCATTGATACCATACAAACTGATTTGGTTCCAAATATAAAGTTGCAATACGTACCTTTTGTGTGTTTTTCACATTATTGAGATCGAAAAATTGCTCCATCTGTAATATCCATGTTGCGGGATCCTTGCCATCAAACTTCCTTATATCGATTTTTGGAATATGGTGAGTCTTCGATCCAACATTAGAGTCTATGGAATCATGATTAACATTTCTTTTGTTCTCATCATGAGTTTCCTTTACTTCCCTTTCACCATTAGTGACCATTTCTTGTAGCAACTTATTCATATTTATCTTCAATTCTTCCATGTCTGTCTTCAAATATATCTTCAAATCGTCCATCTTAGCTTCCACGTCATTCATCTTAGCTTCTACGCCTTTCTTTAAACAATCCATCTTAGCTTCTACGCCTTTCTTTAAACCATCCATCTTAGCTTCTACATCTTTCTTTAAACCATCCATCTTAGATTCCGTTCCTTTTTGTGCAAGTGACACTTGTTGCACTTGGTCTCGTAATTTTGATATATCATGTTGCATTTCTTCCTCTTCTTTATGAGTCACGCTAGAGCTTTCAGGTTGCTTACTAGGTGTTTGCATTTTATTTCCTCAGGGCATCAATTACCAATAATAATGCTTTACTATGCCCTTTGAATTCCTTCAAACTAATTTTTCAAACCAAGCTTATGCAAAAATTTAAAAAAACTACACACTTTTTTCACTTTGTAGGAGCCTGATATTGAGTCTGATGTATCTCTGTAATTTCGGATCATCCAGTTCTGAAATTGTGACCTATAGTAGCCCTCTGCGTCCTCTTTCCAATGCCACTAGTCTAATTCAAATCGGATTCTCCAAGAAAGAGTTATGCACAATCTCCCACAATGACCTGATTATAGACTAGTTCAGTAGAGTGAACTTGTACGACGTGCCACGAGTCATTGTTTCGAATTTTGGCTCTGAAAAATATATACAAGAAACTACAGTTCGTCCTCTTTCTGTACCTTCTTACGAAATTTCAATCCAATGTTCAGAAAGAAAGTTATGATGATTTTCCCCAGGTCACCTGTTTGGAATGTAATTCAGGAGTCTGCAAAAAGACCAACTTCCTCAGATCATATCTCCGCAAATATATTGCGAAAAGCTCTGAAATTCGGACCCAAGATTCAGCGTGATTTCTTCTCAAATGGATTTTTTTTTAGCTTCTGAAACGTCGCAGAAAAAAATTTATAGCGAAAATGCCACGATGACTTGTTTGGAGTAGCGAAACCCTAGAATCCAAAGCTCTGATACCAAATGTTATGAAACTAGCTCAAGAAAAAGATAGAAAAGATAGATCAACGCCTTAGAATTCAGCCTCTTCGAGGGGGCAACCTCCTTTACATTACATAAATGAGCAATTCTTGGATGATTCAAATGAAAAAACCTCCTTTCTATATATAGGAGTCTAAGGAGTCACAATATAACCCAGCCGACCTAACAATAATAATATAAAGCCACAAAAATAACAATAGAGGGATTCTATGGGGCAGAGTAATAAAAATATGGGGACAACAGGGGCACAACAATATTAATAAGGGATACAACTACAATAGTTATGGGGTAATCACTAGTATTATAGGGACCTATCATTCCCCTTTCCTTTGTCTCTAGATTTGGAAGGTTTCTTGCTAGCCTCTTGAGGAACATTCTTGCCTCTTGATTCTAAATGAGTTGCCTTAAAACATACTTCATCTAGATTGGTGGGATTAAACATAAGTATAGTATGTATCAAATAAATATGTAATCCACCTATGTATCTAAGGAGAGCATCTTGTGAAGACAAATCAACACCCAATATTAAAGCTCTTCTTCTAAATTCTTGTGTGCAACTTTGGACACTCTCACCTTTAGCTTGTATAAAATTTGGCTAATCTATAATTTATTTTTGCATGTAAGCTAATGGATAATATTTCCTTCTTAATGCAACTATAAAATAATTCCAAGAAGAGACAAATTTACCACTTTTCTTCAAATCTTCTTGAGTTTTGGCCTCCCACCAGATGAGGGTTTCACTTTCCAAATGAAGAGAAGCAAGATGGATCTTTGTAACATCATCATCAATCTTTTGAATCTTGTAATAGAATTCAATTTGACGAACCCAATTATCCAACTTTTCAACATTTACTTCCCCATTGTACATAGGAAATTCAAACCTGACATCAAGCTTAATAAAAGGAGAATTGGCATGTCCTTTTGGAGATGGAGGAGGAGTAAGTCTATGAGATGAAGGAGGTGAATAAGGAGGTGAGGATGGAGGTGTAGATGGAGGTGAAGGAGGATGTGAAGGTTGAGGCTTGCTCCTATAACCACCATTACCTTTTGGATGATTTGAACTTTCTCCTTTCAACCTTGTTTTCCTCTAATTGTACAACACTTTCATCATCTCAAACATATCATAGAAAGCCTTTATAAAATCTCTCTCATCCTCAGACATCATATCTTATCCTTCTTCATGTGCCATGACTAGTGGAGTTTGTGACCTCCTTGAACCAATTTGAGGGCTTTGTTGTTTAAGCACTCCTTCTCCTGTTCTTAATTTAAACCTTGTAATCATTCAAGAAAACACTTGCAAAAACTATCAAACCTTCAAAACAACCATGCTCTGATACCAAACTGATCTGAAAGTAAAAATTGAAGGTTTCTTATAAATTTTTGAAATTTATTTTATGTCTTATGGACAATGGATCAAAATTGAAAAAGCACATAAACTTAGTAAGCTTATTTAAGTTTTGCAGATTTTAATAGTGAAAAATAGACAACATGCAACATCTCAAAACAACAATTTGATGACAGAGTTCACCCATCTTGGACTGCAACTTCAGGTCCAGCTTCCAATGTTGGCCCTTTAAATTATATGCTCAAATTTCAAATTACATCAACATACAATGCTCAAATCACAAAAATAACACTGCCATTGTGTCCAAAACACCCAAAAGCCCCTATGTTGGCTCTTCTTGGGCTCAAAAATGCTGAAAATGGCAAAGTTAGGCCTCCTTCTTCATTTCCCTACTAGTTGTTTTGCAAAAATGACCCTCTGTCAAAACTGGCAACGGATTTTGACTTTTTTTTTCAGGCTTGCACAATGACAAATTCACTAAAACGGGTGGCACATTCGGCCATGAAATTCGCCAAAGAAGGTGCAATTTGTAGAATACTTAGTTTGACACATATGCCATTAATATCCGCCTCTGGGTCATTCACATGGCATATAATATGACCGGGGGCTTGGGCTAGAGGCCATGTGCTCCGCTGAACCCGCTCTTGTTCACGTGAGGTGTTCATAAGGCCATGAGTTGGATGCCACATGCCCGCCCCTCCAATTGGTTCCACCGACAATTTCATTAATTAACATGGGATTAGGACTGGCGATGGGGGCTAACTCCCCACCCATTCTGCCATTCACCATGGTTATGTGTTAACAAGTGACTAGGGCTAGGCTGATCTGGCAAGTCCGCCGAACTGACCCTCCCCCCAATGTGACAACTGTTAAATCATAAATATATGCAGCCCACTCCATATAATAAGAATCATCATGTGGCGTGTTGGTAATGTGGATGGTTAGCTTGCCGAAGGTCATGGGGTCGAACTCCACTGAATTCGGTTGACCCATAATAAAATTTTACATAAACTTTGAGGGCCATGGGGTGCCTTTTGATTGGCTCCACACCAAACCTATCAAGCAATAAAAACATGCCAAATTCCCATGTACGATCATGCAACCTATCATGTCCTGATTAGCTCATCTGAAAATCATATTGCATAGTCATTTGTTAATGTCAATGCCACTTTATCATACGGACTGCCTAGTCAACCTTGCAAGTTGAATTTTTAGTTGTTTGTCAAAAACTTCATAACACAATAAATTTCTCATACGGTGTCGGATTGAGATGATTCAAGCATCGTTGGAATAAGAACAATGAGATCTACAATTTAGCACCAATTTCAAGAGAATTTTAGCACTTTCATTTTTCATCATATTTTGATCACCTAGATCGGGCTTATTTCTCCACACAACATAAATTGTTGCCCGCATGCACACATAGGATTTTCCATGCATGCTCTCAATTGCATTTACCGACTAATATCACTCTATTCATGCATGTTTTATACAGGGCGTAGATTTTTTGGATGCTACTTGTTCAGCATTCAGTTTTGAAATTGGTTGCTCCTAATCCTTGCTAGTTACTCCTAACACTTCCTTGGCTGCTACACACATTCTATGAGTCTACAACGCACCATGATTTATGCTTCACAATACTCCATGCAAACCACATAATTCTTCTATGCAGATACACATTTATGCATAGACTCTCTTACGCACAAGCTTGTCTTGGTTGGATCAATTCAATGGGTTATTCGATCCTCCATTCGCTGCATATAAATTTCACTTTCACAACTAAGCTATGCACTTTTGGTTGTACCAGTAGTTCTTACTTTAATACATAGCGCTTTCCACAGATCCATATAGTAGCATATTGAAGCAGCCACACCATGCTGCAATATCTGCATTCACACGTTGCTCTACAGATCACAACAAATTTTCACACTATTTCAAGTCTCCATGCAAGTTCATACAACCCTCTCAATCGCAACACAAACATCAATTGCATGTACACAATGATTTCAGTCCATGCTCTTTAAAAATTCAACAACACAAAAAGCACTTAGAGGCTCTAATACAAAAAATGGTGTCAACCAGTCGACACTCTCATATAAATGATCACACACATTAACACCAAAATGGATCAAACAAACGCACACATTTTTATTCACTTTAAAATATGTACAAATTGGGACAGATTCATAATATGGGCATTCCCTACCCTGGCCACTTACTTACACACTTTCATCCACTCTCCACACTAACATGCATCATAGTCTACATAGATTTATACAAGCAGATCTGAACCTAAATAGGTTTCAGATCCTAAATTAACTCCTACAATCTCTTTAAGATCAAAAAATCCTCACCTAATCCCTTATCTCTAGATTCTTTAGATCCATATTCCTCTCATGAGATCTAACTAACCCTCAAATCTCTCTAACCCTCTCAAATATTCTCAAGATATCTCCTAAGGAGTAGATCTAATTACAATATTTCTCATTCTCATACAATTCTCCTTAAAACATAGGAAAATACATTCAAATTAAATAATTAAATCTAACTTAGGGAACCAACTCCCTTGGTAAATGAAAACCATAAGTTAGATGCTCCTGCATCATTAGGCAATATCATATCCTTGGAAGGGTTGAGAATCACAACATTTCTGGTGCAAGCTAATGACAACACCTTTAAATTTCAATAATTTTTTTTTGTAAAAAATGTGAAAGTTTTATTAAGGAATGAGGTTTTCTAGGTTTAGTAACGCTCTTTGTTTTGATTTGATTTGTTTTGTTTTTTTGTTTTTTTTTTTTTTCACTTTTGAAATATTTTTTTGTTATTCCATGGAATAAAAAAAGTACAATGTTAATATCTGAATATGCACTTCTTTAGTAGAAAACAAAAAAGCTGAAAATTCTAAAGTTGCACCATGATGCTTCACTGTCAGCTACAAACAAAAACCAGCAACAGTCTAAATATTTCGAATTACAAAAGGAATACAATAAAACTAAAATAGGTTTCCTATTAAATACAAAAAATACGACATTAGAGTGAAAGTAATACAAAGAAACATAAATAAAGATGTACATGAATAGAGAAAAAACATAACAAGGAGATCCAGACTTTTATACTTATGTTTTCTGTTGGGACTGTAAGGAAACTCGATTAAATAATGAAAATTATCTTCCTGGAATGGTTTCTGAATTGTTTATTGGTTGCGACTGCTATACTTCAAGAATGATTTCTGATAACTGACTGGATGCCACTATTATTGTTGGAGGGTGTTTTAATTCATGTTTGTTATGGGAATGGATTGATCTCTCTAAACTTTGTTCTTTATGTAGTCTTCATATAAAATATATCCAGGATCCAAAATTATAGTGATTTTGGATAGCTTGCCTTTTTTTCTATTATACTCCCAGTGTATATGCTAGAATCTAATTGCCTGGAAAAAGGACTTTGATTATTCAATTCTACATTTCCAGGATTCAAGTTTTAAGACCTCTAAATGAGCATTGTCTGCCATCCAATCTATGAAACATTTAGAATCTCCTAGAATTTGAATATTTTTTATATTATAGATCTTGGCTAGAGTCATGAGGGCCCAAATTGCAATCAACTCAGGTTTAGTACTTGTTCCAGTACCAATGCCTATTCCGAAATGGAAAAATCTATTAGAATTCCATTTTATCATTCCTCGCCCACCACAAACATTCCCTTGTGTTTCTCCATCAAAGAAGCCAATCGGAAGATCTTATTGGATGATGGGGAATTGGGCTCTTCTCAGAGATTTTAGTCTCTATTATGGAATATATTCCATAGAGAGGGAAATAATATTTGTGGATTGGATAAAGATACATTTCCTTTCATTATTTAATACGACCTTGTTCCTTAGGATCCATATGCTCCAAACTATAGAGATAGGGAGGGCTATGAGGTGTTTGTATTTCTTCACCCAAAAAAATAACAACTCTTCAAAGGTGGCCTGATTCAAGTTTTCTTTGATGCTTAGGATCTGTAAGTCTATTTTCCAAACATTTTGGGCAGAAAGGTAGTTAATTGGTAAATGGTCAATCTATCCTTCTTATTGTCTACATAAATCAAATCCATTTGGACCCACAAAGGCTCTTTTTAGTAGGTTGTCCCAGGTCAAAATCTTGTTGTGAAGGACTAGCCAAATGAAGCATTTAATTTGATGGGTATAGGCCATTTCTAGATTAGATTATTCCACCATATTTCATTTGTTGTTATATCATTATGGGCTATTGCTTCGTAGGTTGAACAAGCTTTAATATTCCTTGAAGAGAATTCCCAACTCCATACTAGTGAATCCCTGGAATTGATTAGCCTCACCCCATTGAGGTTTAACTCTTTAATGAAAGCATTACATTCTATATCATGTGCCCCAGAAATACCAAGTTCAACTGTGAACAACCAATAATTGTTGGAGGCCTATGACAACGTTGCTTTCCTTATGCTATGCAGGTAGTATAAACCTTTTGAATATAACCATTGTATTAATTTAGTGGACAACTTGTAGACCCGTCCAACACCTATAAATGAATCCTTGCCAAGGGTGACTTTCTTCCTATCTCCCACTTTCCTAACTAGCCATTTGTAGGGGAAGGGGAAGGCATCCATGAGCACTTTCTGTACTATGGAGCTTCTTTTGGCAGGTTTAAAGGCATGTCCTCTAATTTAGTCCACCACCGATAGGTTTCTTAAATATTTTTCTTTAATAACTTGACTCCAAAGGCCCTCTCCAAATAGACTTTTTTTTTTCAATTGAAGAAATCATGTGTGAAGGGCTCCTAGACGTATATAGTCCTGCCCTGGATTGGATCATAAGACTTGTGAGGGCCAAACCTCCACAACTAATTGTCGAACCAAATCCACAGGACTCTCTCCATATAGACTTCTCCACAGATTTTTTAAGGTTAAAGATTTGGCAAACTAGATCATATTTCTAAATCCCTTGCCTCCTAGACTTTTTGGAATGGATAGAGAGTACTAGTTTGTAAGATGTATTCCTTATTTACTAGATTTTCCAACCCACAGAAAATTGAAAATCGGTTGCCTGGTGGAAGTGAATGTAGAAATTCCTTGTAGATTCAAACTGCTAATTGGAATATGCTAAAACAATAGACTTGAATCTACTCTACTCATTAGCAGAAACAATTAAATGATCTCCGAATCATGAAGCATACACGAGAAATAATTCAATCAACACATCACACAATGATTTCCCGAAGAAATCCATAGATAAAAGCCCTTGATATCTATATATTACATTAGTTAGAAAATATGAGAACATTACAATGCTTTGCTCAAGCTCGAGTGAAGTATGCACTATCTCTATCCGTCTCATTGCTTCCTAGACAAGCCCATGCCAATACTTAACTAATTTTCTACTTGCCCAAGTCCCTATTTCCTTGCGTTGTTTCCTTGGGAATTAGACCCCTATTAATTAGGGAAATTATTCAATATGAATTGTGCAATCCTCATAGGCCTTCCTCTAACTGCATGCACCACCTGTACAATTCAAATGATCACACAACTGATAGTACTTTGTCCATGAACTCCAATATTAACTGGGACTTTCTCTGATCTGAAATGCATGAGTTAATTATGAGTGAATCTTCAATTTACTATTTGATCACTGTAAGTAACACCACACTATTAAACCTCCCACTAGTTCCTCCAATAGTTGGAATTAGTTTAACTAACTTTAACTCAGTTAGATTGAATTAATTAATTACACCTGAAAATAGACTCAAACAGGGCTTGTATAATGTAGGATACACTCTACATGACTCTAGTTAGACCCTCAACTCGAATTAACTGAGCCAACTAAGTCAAATTAACTTAGTTAACTAATACAAGTTGTCATGAGATGTGGAATTAAATTTTATTCCCAATTTAATTCAAGGACATAATTAGATTAGGATTTTCTTATTACATTTTCAACACTCCCTCTCAACAAGAAAGGATTATCGACTACCTCGAGCTTGCCTCTATGAAACTTGAATTTGCATCTTGACAATGCCTTTGTCAAAATATTTGTGTCATGTTCCTTTGTAGGAATGTACTCCAACAACATGATTCTCCTCTACACACAATCTCGTAGATGGTCATATCGAATGTCGATATGCTTGGACCGATCATGAAAAAATGGATTCTCAGAGAGTTTGATACAACTTTGATTGTCATAGTAAATCACTATAGGATCCATTTGATGACCAAATAACCCAACAAGGATCTTCCTCATCCATATAGCCTCACAAGCTGCTTGACTAACAGCCATGTACTATGCTTCCGCTGAACTAATTACAACTGATCTCTACTTCTTGTTGTACCAAGAAATTGTTGCTGACCCAATACTGCAGATTCCCCCTAATGTGCTCTTCCTATCGGATGGACTCCCTACCCAGTTTGCATCTGTGAAGCCTTGAAGCTTCACTCCCTGTGACCATATGCACCAAATAACAAACTGAGTGGTGCCTCTGAGGTATCTCAACACATATTTAGTTGCCTTCTAATAAATTTTGGTTGGCTTAACCATTGCTTTACTAAGCTGGCTAACTGCAAAAAAATTGTTTGGTTGTGTGTTCACCAAGTACATAAGTGAAGCCACAAGCTTCCTGTAAATAGTAGCCTCCACTACTTCACTTGAAGTAGCATCTTCCTTCCTCTAGTTCCCTGCTGGAGGAGTCTTCATGGGTTTGTTGCTCTCCATGTGGAACTTCTTTAGTATCTCGTTGGCATACTTTCCCTGAGAGACATATAATTCCTCATCTCCCTTCCATACTTCCATACCAAATAAATTATGCATGAGCCCCAGGTCCTTCATCTCAAATTCTCTTACGAGATTTTACCAACTTCTCATCACTTTTTATAATTAAATCATCGACATATAATATAATAAAATAGTTACCTTCAACCACAATATGGTAAAGGCTCACATCTAATTTAATTTTGATGAAGCCCAACCTAGTGAAATAACTGTCAATCCTGGTGTACCAAGCACATGGTGCTTGTTTCAGTCAATATAATGCTCGCTTGAGTCTGCACACATGCAACTCTTTGTTGAAGGTCTCAAATCATTCTGGCTACTCAATGTACACCTCTTCCTCAATCACACCATTGAGGAATGTTTTCTTCGCATCCATATGATGTATCTTTGATCCCATTTGCACTAAAAGTGATAGAATAGATCTAATTGAAGAGTAACTTGCTACAAGAGCAAAGGTCTCCTTGTAATAAATTCCCTCCACCTGAGAGAACCCTTTGGCCATAAATCTAGCCTTGTGTTTCTCCACACTCCCATTTGTTGCTTACTTTACCTTGTAAAGCTATTTGGAACTCACCATTGACTTGTCTGCTAGTCTTGTGACCACTCCCCAAACATTTTTTATGATAATGGAGTCATACTTCTCAACCATGACATCAACCCACACTCGTTTCTGCGCTTCTTCCTCGAATGAGGATGGCTCAATCTCTACACTCTCGCTCATCATAACCATGTAGCCAGTGCAACGATATGCTGACCTGCTCTGCCTGCACTGTGATGTGGGTCCTACCATATTCTCTCTAGCATCATGCATCAATCTATCAACCTCTCTCGCATGCTTCCTTCCATATCTGGAAGTCTCTGCATGAGTGGGTGTTTCCACTCTTTGATCGTTTGCTTGTGGCGACTCCACATCATCCTGAGGTTCTTCCTTTGGAGAGAAAAGATCCTCATCTACATGTAATTGAAGTTCCCTCTCAAGGGAACATATTGTGGTCTTTTCTTCATTGAACTTCACATCTCTACGAACCACTTTCATCTTGTGAGATGGAAGGTCGCTCGATAGTTGTGAGGTGTATCAGTGTACCCCACAAATATGCCCAACTCAGTTGTTGGTTCTAGAATTTTCTATGCATCCTTGGTAACATGATAGTAAACTGATGAACCAAAGATCTTGAAGTGTGACACATCTAGTTTCTTACCTGAAAAAGCTTCCTTTGGTGTACTCATCTTGAGAATCCGATGAGGACTCTTGTTCTGCACATATACAATAGCGTTTCATGCTTCAACCCATTAGTGAAACGGTAGGACCTAATCATGTAACATCGCCCGTTCAACTCCCACAATACTTATGTTCTTCCTTTCAACCACCCTATTTTTCTGTGGGTTATGGGGTGTTATTAACTCCCATTGAATTCCTTCTGATGCACATAAGTTCTTGTATTCAATTGACACATATTCTCCACTGTTATCACTCCTGAGAGCTTTAATTTTCCTGTCAATGTCTTTCTCCACAAGTGCTTTAAATTTACAAAATTTGGCGAATGTTTGATCTTTCTTCTACATGAAGAAAATACAACACTAAAGAGAAAAATCATCTACAAATATTACATAATACCTGTGCTTGGTCATGGAGGCTATTGAGAATAATCCATAGACATATGAGAGAACTCTTTCAAGGATCTCTTGTGCTCGATTGTCCTTATCATGAAAGGTGGCTTTGGTATACCTCCCAATGTACACCCTTTACATGTGTCTCTCTACTCTAGTGTACCCTTGGGAAGTCCTGTAGAAATTTACTACATGATCTTCAAAGCTCAATGGTGCAAATGAGCCAATATTCTATGCCACAACTCATTGATGTCTCGAATTTGCACCTTCTCTTCTTTTGTGCTCAAAGCAAAAAAATCTTCTACATCCAATTTGTAGAGGTTCTTCACCTGAACCCCGATCCACTTCACTTATCCTGGGGCTACGTGATGAAGGAAATCCTTTCCTTTGCTAAATATCACATTGTAGTCATGGTCCTCCAACATGGCAACTGAAACTAAATTATTTTTCAAACCCAGAACATACATGACATATTTTAATGTGAGACGAGAACTAGGCTCCCTTTGAAAGGCAACAATACCGATGTCGGTCATGCTTTACCTCCCATGATCTCCCATTTCGATGTGCATCTGGAGGTCCTTCTCCTCCGAGTCATTGAATAATTCTTTGTTTTCGGTCATATGGATTGAGGCTCCACTATCTAGATACCACACACTACTCATCACCGATGTCACCATGCAAGCGATGAGGGTGAAATCTAGCTCAAATTTTGAAGCAAGATATTCGTAGCATAGGGTCCTAGCTCATGACAATGAAAAAATTTAATCTTCGACATGTCTTGCTTCTTGTCGCCCTTACTAGAATCTGATTTGGAATGGGATGAATTCCCTTTCCCTTTATTCACCTTTCTAGCTAAGGCACAATTCTCCTCATCATCACACTTGGATGAGGATCCATCTCTGGTGTTTCATCGAATATCTTCTTGCACCACATTAGACCATAAACACTCCCACTCTGATAACTTCTCCCTCCCATTTACTGAGTCCTGGCAACTGTGCCAGCTCTTGGGAATGCCTAGAAGTGTTAGGCTAACCAGATCGTCTTCAACGATTGTAACACCAACACTTCCAATTTTATCCTTTCCCAAGTCCCTATTTCCTTGTGTTGTTTCCTTGGGAATTGACCCCCTATTAATTAGGGAAATTCCTCAATATGAATTGTGTAATCCTTATAGGCCTTCCTTTTACTTCATGCACCAACCATACAATTCAGATGATCATACAACTAATAGTACACTATCCTCGAACTCCAATCTTAACTGGGTCTTTCTCTGATTTGACATGCATGAGTTAATTATAAGTAAATATTCAATTTACTGGTTGATCACTGCAGGAAACACCACACTACTAGATCTGCCACTAGTTCCTCCAACAGTTAGAACTAGTTTAACTAAATTTAAGTCAGATAGACTAAATTAATTAATTACAACTCAATATAAACTCAATTAGGGATCCTATAATGTAGGAGACACTCTACATGACTCTAGTTAGACCCTCAACTCGAATTAGCTGAGCCAACTAATTCAAATTAACTTAGTTAACTAATACAAGTTATCACGAGATATGGAATTACAATTTTATTCCCAATTTAATTCAAGGACAAAATTAAATTAAGATTTTCTTGTTGCATTTTCAACAGTGAGGATAACAGAGGGGATTTTAGCTAAGGAAAAACCAATATACTAAAATGTTTTCCATAATATATTTCACCAAGATCATTCTGCCCCAAAATGAAAGCTAGTTGTTACATCATAAATTAATTTTATGCTACACTCTTCTTATCATCAGTTTCCAGTCCTCTTTTTGATAGTTGTTTGGTTTAAGAAAGGTGTTGAGATAGTTGATACCATTATCTAGTGAGACTGTATGCAATGGCAAGAAAGACTGAATCTCTGAAATTGTGTCTGGGGTAACTGTCGGCTGTTGAAATGAGGATTTATTAAGATTGATCTCCATTCTAGTGGCACTACAAAAAAGGTTTATTATTCCGTGGAATGTCTGCCATTCTGCTACAGTGCATAGGCCCAAAATAAGTACATCATCCATAAAGAACAGATGGGTGATGAAATGTTTTTTTTGTAAATTTTAATTCTCTTTACATTGCCATCTTGTTTTTCTTTCCATAGAAGGTGACTCAGGACTTCCAATGCAATTAGAAGCAGTAATAGAGAAAATGAGCATCCCTATTAGAGTCCTCAGGAGCCAGTGAATTTTCTAGAAGGATAGCCATTGATAAGGATGGATAAGTTGGCTGAGGATACACAACCCATGTTCCAATTTGTGACCTCTAAGCTCAACATGATTTGAAGGAGAATAAATCTGAGGAAAGTTCAGTTGAATTTATCAAAAAATTTATTAAGATCCATTTTAAGAACAAGAGCTTTCATTTTTTTAGACTTACTAGAATGGAGGGCTTATTGAGCAATGCCAATGGCATCATGAATCTGCCTATAATCTAGGAGACCGAATTGATTTGGAGATAGATTTTCTGCTAACAACCTTTTGATCATGTTTGAGATTATCTTGGAGATTAATTTATAAACCAAGTTACACAAGAAAATGGACCTGAAGTCCAAAAATTTCTTAGGATTTGAGCATTTTGGAATCAATGCTATGTTTGTATCATTGATGTCTATTGACACTTTTCCTAATATTCTAGATTCCTCTACCATCATGCATAGATCTGATCCCACTATATAAAAAAAAGGAGAGAAATAGTTCCACTGTCCAACCTTCTGGTCTTGGACTTTTGTCTTTAGAGATTTTTTTAGAATTCCTTCAATTTCCTCCAGGGAGATAGGGCAACTGATCTGATCTGATTCCTCTTGAGTGAAGAAGCACGTACAATGTTTGATTAATTTCTATTATGAACTGATGTTTGAGGATCCCAAGTATTTGAAGAGAGAGGAGAAGTAGGAGGAGGCTACAACTTTTAAATATTTAGAGGAAGAGACTATTTTTCCATCTTCTACCTCAAACTCCCATATGGTATTTATGTTCCTCCTATGATTTGCATAGCTATGAAATATTGTAGTATTGGCATCTCCCTTTTTTATCCAAGTAGCCCTACTTTTTAGTCTCCATGCTTCTTCCTCCATATTTAGGATTTGAGTTTTCCTCGCTGCCAAAGCACTCAATTTCTAGGTTGTTTATACCGAGAAACATGTGGAGACAATATGAGAAAGGTCTTCATGTTCATATTCTATTTTTGTGAGCTCCTTTTGCTGCTGTGTTTACCTTTTTCTCTCCCAAAGCACAATTGCTTTCTTTAGCTCCATGATCTTTCTAGCCAAGATAACCATTGTTGATAAGTAGTTTCTGACCAGGTTTTTCTTCTAGATTTCCTTTACCAACAGTCTAAAGGATTCTTGTTCCAACAATGAATGGTTTAATTTAAATGGATATTTATTTTTGGCAGTACCAAATTCCATCTCCATAAAAATGGGCATGTCATTCGATAACTTTTCTTGAGTTGTCCAAGATTCGAGTCTCCCTACTCTATTAGCCAACTGATCATCCACTAAGAACTTGTATAGTCTTTTAGTTACCCCTTCCACACTTGTCCTACCATTTCTCTAGGTAAGGGTTAATGGGAAGTGAGCTATGTCTTAGAGTCTATGGTTTTGCAACATCGATGAAAAGTAAGCGCTTAGAGGATCTGGTCTAGCTCTAATACCCGAGGTCTCTCTTGTTGACGTAGTGAAGTTAAAGTCGCCTGTCATAATGAGGGCTTGATCTAAGAGAATTCTGTTGGCTTGTACAAAGTCCGTAAAAGCATGTATATGACTGTATGGTCCATAACAATTGATTAATTTTATGGGACAAGGACATCCTTAGTGATCCTTCTAGAATACTACCCAATGAGGAGGATAAATCCTGGAGTGATGCAAATTTTGGGTCCCATATAGTGATTATCCCTCTTGACAAGCCATTTGAGTCCATAGCACTTGAATACCATCTTAGAAACAAATTTTGAAAGCACTCTTTGGCTTTTTCCCCAGATACCATGGTTTCTTGAAGATAAATGATAGATGGGTGCTGATAAGTCTTTTGAGGGCAACAAATTTGGAGGGACCCCCAACCCCTCGGATGTTGAGCGACAAAATAATCATTATTTAGGAGAGAAATGGGTTTTTGTGCTCTAAGGTCCCTTGAATTAAGATCCAAATCCTCAAATGGAGAGAGGCTAATTCCACCCTGGATAGGTTCAAGATGCTAACCTTATCTTGTTATTTCTTTTTTGTTTTTATTTATATTTATGATAGTGACTTTTTAAAAAGAGTATCTAGGGTCTCTCTATGAGTTATCAATAAGTGTAGTCCTCGTGTATGTGGAAATAGGGGAAATCTTAAGTGAAACTTTATATGAGAGCACTGGTGCAGAGGTTACGGGGGGGGGGTCAAGGTTAGGAAGGGAGATAGGCGCACTAGAGTGCTTTGCATTTGAATCGGTAAAACGACATTTGAATAGGGAGGATGAAGGGCATCCATTAGATTTTAGAGTCAAATTGATACAATTCACTTGATGATTTGGCTTATCAAGGTTGTCTTGAAGTTTCAAGAAATTTACTACTGAGTTTTGTGGTAAAGAATGACTGATAGAATGTAAAAATGAGTAGTTAGTTATAGAATTAAGTGCATTTGGTTCTATTTGATCCATATGAAGGGAATCTTTAGTAGGCATATTTTGATTGAGAGATTCTGGATCAAAGAAAGACTTACCAACTTGATCCATATCATGAGAGTGACCGAGTCCAAGAGCAACTTTAGGAAATCGACTGGTCGATATGTCTTACACCACTTTTTAGCGTCCTTTGTAGTGCCAACATCAACACTATCCTTAGATATCAACCCTTTATTATAGTCTTGAGCAGGGTCATCTGTTAGAAGGTTCCTTTCCCTTAAAAACTTCAGCCTCACATGTTGGTTTGCAACTTGATGAAGCTAAATTCCTTAATCTCCCTCACGACGGACTTCTACCTCTCTTTTGAAACCCGCACAATAGTATGAGGAATGTAGTGTTGTTTTAATCAACCTTAATTGACTCAAACCGCAACATTAATTGTTGATGAGCCTCATTATTGAGTAATTATATGGGCCTTAATTGGCCTTAATTCACCTCCTAGCTTAGTCAAACCAACTATTCTCACAACTTATTTCATACTTTTGATTATATTTTGTTTATGAAATGAGTTAGAGTTGGATATTTGGCTTTGTGGTCTAATGTGCATATAATGCAGAAATAAAGGATAAAAGCAAGGAAAAATGCAGGTATAAAAGATAAAAGCAAAGAACTATAGAAAAGACCTTGGTCAAGACTCGAATGGGACAAGGTAGAGGAATTATAGGAGGTTAATCCTCCTCATCTACTACCCCTCCATTTGAATATTCCTCCACCGTCTCGGAGTGCAAATATCCACATCATGAGGACTAAAAGACAGCGAAGCGAGTGAAAAGGACAGAAAATAATTTATTTTGAGTTGGGAGCCAAACCACCCTAATTTGAGGGGAAGTTGTTGGAGACTTCATATGCATAATTAGAGAGGCTTAGGACCTCACTAGGATTCAGAATTAATTCGTAAAACTCTGTTTTATTTCTGAACTACAAAGACTTGTGAATTTTCTCTGTAATCCATGGTTTCTATAATGAAGATGAGTTCTGTTTAAGCCGTCTCTGAGTTAAACTTAGAGGGCTGAAGCTCTTGGGTTAGGGCCCGACCCAAGCAACCACAACTCTTCTTTACTATAATGTTATTCTAGCATAGAATTATGTTCTGTTTATTTTTTAAGTAGTTTCATGGTTTGTTGATGCATTTTCTCAAGAAGTTTTGGTTCTGATTCATTTGGTTAAGAAACTTTCTGGTTCTGTTCATTTATTTGAATAACTTCTTGTTTTTGTTCATCTATTTCAGTAGTTGCATTTGCTGTTTTTTACTGTCATTTGTGTTTCTTTAATTCACACGTCAGATTAGAGGAAAAGATTACGATCAGGTTGTGCTAGGTGTATCAGCCTCATCTCCTCCCTCTAGGACCATGACTTGAGGCAGAGACCCGCCAGCAACCCCAAAAAAACAGTTTCTGGTTCTTGCATAAGCTTTGGAGTTCACTATTTGAATGCAGTTAGTTGTATACCCTCACTGGTTTTCTCCGTTATTTTCCTTTGAAACTGCCTCTAGCACGTTCTCCCTCAATCACTTACTTGTCATCTAATCACCAAAAAACCTTCACAATCACTGTCTAATTCATTATTTCCTTCAATTGCTACCTCACATGGAGTCCACCATTCACTTTATGAACTTTAAGTCCCCACCGTTGGGGGATCTGACAGCTGTCACTTCACCCGTTCGCCAACTAGTTTGGCTGATCTCCACCATTGATCAGCCCTTCCTAATCCAATGACTATCGCACAATCTCACGCGGATTAATGCACAAAAGCTATCCACCTAAGCGCACGTGAGAAAAGTGGTTTTCTCGCGCTATGTGTTGCGTAGTAAGGCTAATCGCGTGAAAATTTTGAAAACTACTTACTGCCTGAAGGCGGCGCGATTAAGTCTCAGCCACTCATCTCCTTTATTCCCCTATCCATCCATCCACTCACCTATATCCCTCGCGACATGATCTCCACAGTTCATCCTCCTTGCTCCCTCATCTGTCCATCTCTCCGCTTAAAACCTTCACAATAAGATCTCAACTGTCTATCCCGTTAGTAACCCTGTTCAGCCATCTACCTACGTAACCTTCCACGATCAAATCTCTGCCATTCATTTCCTTTCACCTGACTAATCCAATGGTTCTCGTGCATTGTTTCTCCCTCACACCCTCCTTTCACTCATTTCAACCTCTGATCGCTTTTTCTGCCTAAAACCTGATTTAGCCTAATCTTCTTTGCTACCCCTTAGTCTAGTTTTAATGTTTTTACTTCTGCAGCATAGATAATTAGCCTTAGGTTAATGTTAAATTAGCAGTTCTGCTTAGCATAGCTGTTTGGTTGATTAAGTTAGGTTATGATGCAAGTTTAGCCTTTCATGCTGTTTTCTTCATCATTGCAATAGAAGTAGTTCTCTCTTAGAATAAGGTTTTCTCTCCTTCCATGAAATAATTTAAGTTTCTTCTGACTTTGTAAACAGTGACAACAGGTAGGACCTTCACTTCTACTTGTGCATATAGCACTATCACTTCCAAGTTTGTACGAACCCCAGGTTGATAAGTAAAGTTGGTAGCCCTGGGAGTTGTAACATTATTGTTGCAATACCTCGGCTCATCACTTTTTGGCGCCATTGCCAGGGAGGTGTCTAAGTAGAAGTAATTATTGCTTTCTTCTATTTCTAGTCTCCAAACTTTCTTTTCTTCTACTTCTAGTCTTCAACTTTCTTCCATTAGTTTATTTCTGCAAAAGAAATCTAGTTTCTTTCTTTCTTTCAGTTGTCATTATTTGATTTCCTTTCCATTCTGCAATTTGCTTTATAGCTTAACAAAATCTTATAAAAAACCAACCCAAAAACATTTCCATTCATGCCTAGTAGGATTAGGGACAATTCAGGAAAATTCTTGTCAAATACCCCTACTGCATCCAACAGGCAACCTTCTCTCTTCTTCAGTGACTGTGAATTGGAAGACCCTTTAGGTGAGCAAAATTACCTATTTGGGGAACCTATAGAAGAAGAGGAAGAACCCATTCCTACTAAACCAATGGCTGGAAACCAAAATGACAAGGGAGATAGAGAGATAATTGAGAGTACCGTCCCCATCAAGGAAACCAATGGGGACACTAAGATGAAGAATATAAGCCCCTTTGCTCTAGCTCATTTCATGGCCTGACCACAGAGGACCCTGACACTTTCCTATTTGAATTTTTTGTCATATGCCAAACCTATGGCTATACAAATGATGAGCAAAAGTTAAAATTATTCCCATCTACCCTCAACGATGTAGCATTACACTGGTTAATGGGTTTACCTGGAGATAATATCACAAAGTGGGCTCAGATGCAACAAACTTTTAACGACAAATATAGGGACTACTGTAGGTCAAAGGATACTAAAAAAGAGATTTTCAGGATGACCATAGGCCAGGATGAATTCCTAGAAGACTATGAAGAAAAATTCTAGCTTATTTATAAAAGGGCCAGGTGCACACTTGACCCTGGGTCACTAAAGCTGGTCTTGTTTAGAGGATTAAGGGAAGATATTCTGAATACCTTACAAATGATAACAGGAGGAGATGTCTACCAATTACCCTATGAGGACATTAAGACTATCTTTAGAAACCATTCTAGGCCAACAAGGAAAAAGGGTAGGGGTAGTCAACCTATGGCCAATACATCATCCTCTAACTTATCCATCAAAGGTGAAATTGGAAATATGTTGGAAGATTTCAAAAGCGACATGATGCAAACCCCTGCCTTACAATTGGACACCATGAACATCAAAAGGAAGCAAGAGGAAGCAGAGAGATCCTTGGCCATTTTTTGTCCTAGATGCACTAGGAGGCATCCTGGGAACGAATGGCCATTAAATTATATTCATATTTGCTCAGTCTGTGAAGAAAACCACTCCACATGCAAGTGTCCTTCTTTACCTAGACTCAAAGTTGTATATCAAGGAGCTGAAGGGGTCACTGAGCAGCTTTGCTACATCAACCAAAGGAGACCTCTTGGGCCTAGACCATACCAGCAAGGTATGTAAGGGCCATCCCATGCATACTACAACTCTAACCAAGCCACCACTATACCTTCTTAGGGACCCCCTACTCATCCTTCCTGGTCTACACCCCTTCCTTGGTCCTATGCATCTCAATATCAATCCCAACTAACCAACCAGTCATTTCAACCTTACGTTCAGCCACAACATCAGTGGAATACCCCACCCTAAGGGTGGAGGCCCCATTTTAACAATGTTCCAGCCCTAATGCCTCCACCACCTAACCAACCACAATTCCTGTGCTTTGCTCCACCTAAGCAACCCCAGATGCCTACCCAACCAAATCCGACCCAAACAATAGGCAGGCTCAACAAGCATACAGTGGAGAGACATCATACCCAGCTTATGCTGTAGAAATCCAGGAGATCAACCTAAGATCTAGGAGAATTCTCCCAGACAACCAACCTCCTTCTCCACATAGGGAGGTCGAGGAAGAAAGAGAGGAAAGCAACCTTAAAGTAAATCCACCCTTTCCTCAAAGATTAACCCAACCAGTCCAGCCTACTCTAGAAGAAGCTGAACTTCCAAGAGAATTGAAAAATTTATGTGTAAAGATCCCCCTTCTCCAAGTAATCAAAGATGTGCCTATTTACAATAAATTGATCAAGGATAAGTGCTTCAAGCATCCAGGAAGAAGAAAAAGGGATGCCCCTACCGTTAATGTCATTGGGTAGTTGTCTGACTTAATACTGGGGCAGGTAATATGTCCAAAATATTTGGACCCTGGAAGCCCTGTAGTAGATGTGCACATCAATAGCACCATTGTCCCACACACTCTGATTGATCTTGGGGCTGCTATTAATGTGATGACTAAGAACACCATGCTCAAACTCAACCTCCAAGGGTCATTGAGAAAGACCACAATAGTGCTGCAACTTGCAGACCGTTCCACACTCACCCCTGAGGGAATTATGGAGGATGTGATGGTCTCTATTGATTCCTAGGAATACCTTGTAGATTTCCTAGTTCTCTAGCCTAAGGCTAAGCTTATTGGTTACCCTCTCATCCTTGGGAGGCCATGGTTGGCCACAACTAATGCTTACATTGGTTACAGAGCTGGGAATATGATCATCAAGAATGGGCATATGTGATGAGCCCCAAAAACGGATAATTATTTGGGCTCATTCAACCTCCTAATTTGACTTAATCCACCATTCTCATTAGTTTATTGCATGTTTTTGATTATATTTATGCTAATAGAGTGAATTTGGTTAGTCATTATGCCAACAAGTCTAATGGGTGCTTTGTGTAGCCTTTTCGGTCAACTTGGAGACAAAATTGAAGGTCTTAATGAGCACTTGGCAGCCAAATTCGTGGGAGAACAAGGGAGAGGATTTGTAGGAAGGTGTCCCCTTCATTTATGGGCCCTTAACTCGAATTCTCCACCATCAGCTCGGAGTTCAAGGGCCACCGAATCAATTAGCACAAGGGCAGCCAAGCAAGTCAAGTAGGACTGCTGTTAACTACAAGTTTTGGGCAGCCGAGTCCCTAAAGTTTAGGAGGATTGTTGGGTCCTCAATTTGTATAAATAAGAAGGCTTAGGGCCTCATTTTGGTTAGCTAGTGGTTAGTCATTTTTGTAGCTGGTATTTAGTCATTTCATAGTCTTGTTGGAGTCATTTTGTAGTTCGATTTCTAGGCAATAGATTAGTTTTCCTGTCAGCTCATTTTCAAGTTCTCCTTGTGGACAGTTTTGATGTAACTCTTCATTTCTTGATCAATAAAGATGAATCCAGCTTTGCACCAGCTCTAAATCTCTCTTAGGAGGCTGTAGCTCTTGGGGTTAGGCCCATCTCAAGCGCCCAATACCTCCTTTGATTATCTTTATGTGTTTTTGCTACATTCTTAGAATGAAATCTGCTATTTAGATCTAACTCTTGTTTTGTTATTTAGTTTGTTTTTTATGTGTAAAATAGCTTTTCATGCTCAGATTTAGTTGATAGGTTGTTAACAGAAAAAGCTTCAAGAAAAGGGCCAACAAACATCTGTGGTTTCACCTCTCCCTTAGTGGGATCAGGAGCTGTGACTAGGATGACTTTGCTGCCCACAAAAGCACTGACTTTGCTTTGCCATGCAATCATTAGTGTTTGGTTTTCATTTGCAGAAGTTGGTTACATGTTCAGATCTTTGAATGCTTCATTGCACAGTTAATATACATGGTTTCCTTGCAAATAAAGCTGCTGTCCATTCTTGTTACTGTTAGCTAGATCATATTAGGGTAGCATAACTAGATCTTTGTTTTCTTGCATGTCTTTGTTGGTTCAGTTGGAAACATAACTTGCAGAGCACCTGTTATCCTTCTCTATCTACCCATAATCCATCAGATAATCTGCTCCAACCCTTAGTCCATGATTCGTACCCTTCATTTGCCATACTTTCCCCACCTTGCCCTAATTCCTACATTCTTGTGCATCATCGCTTCCTCCATCCTTGAACAAATCCAATCGCTCCTTAGCCTCATCCACCAAGTCCTAGACCTCTTCACACCCCTATTTCACCTCCATACTCATTCCTCCATCTTTTTCCCTCCATCCATGCTCCAAAATCCCATTTCGAAACATCCTGTAGAAGAATTACAGAACATCTTGTAGAAATCCTGAACATCCTGTAGAACCCCTGCAGACTTCCTGTAGAAGCTCATAAACACGGTTTCTTGGCAGCCAAACTTTGTGAGACTCTCTGGAAGGGTGTTAGGGACCCTTTAGACCCTCTCTGAACCTTCCCAACCTTTCCCAAGCGCTTCTCCTCCTTGATCCACCTCTGCACAGTGAAAAGCCAGTTAAAAGCACATGCATGATAATTCTAACGACTTAATAAAAAATACAAAAAGATGTTTTCTTCAGATAGTGGTAGTCTAGGCACATGTATTTTACCTTCATAGAAGTAATGGCATCTCTTTCAGTAGTTTGCATGCTCTCCTTTGCGTCAGTAGGACTAGCTAGTAGAATTAGGGTTTGCCTTTCTTTTTGGCTTTCAGTTTCTTTCCGCAAGTAGATTAGCTTCCTTTGAGTTAGCTTTCATCCATCAGTTAAAAGCTTCTTCTAAGAGCTCATAGAAGTTGGCTTAAGCTCCTAGTGGACTTGTGCCAACTGACCAAGTGACAGCTGCGGCAAGAGCTAGTACTTGTGCATACAACACCGTCGCTTCCAAGTTTGTTACGAACTACCGGGTTGATAAAATTAAAGAAGGGAGTTCCAGGGGTTGTAGCATTATTGCTACAATACTGGGGCTCACCACCTTTTTGGCACCGTTGCCGGGGAAGCGGCAGAGTATTGGTGATTGTTGCTATTCTTCTATTTTCTACTACAACCTTCTGCTAAGTAGTTTATTTCATTTCCATTATGCAATTTCATTTATGCAAAAGTAGATTAGCATTTCTTGCTTTCATAGATTAGCATTTCAATTCCGCAATTTCATTTCTGCAAGCGTAGATTAGCATTTCAATTCCGCAATTTCATTTCTGCAAGCGTAGATTAGCATTTCAATTTCGCAAGCGTAGCCTAGCATTTCATTCCTGCAATTTCATTTGAGCAAAATAGATTAGTCCTTTCCTGCTTTCATTTCAATTCCGCATTTTCATTTTAGCAAGATAGTTAGTTGCAGTTCAATCTATTTCAGTTTTGCAAGTAGAAGTAGAAAAAAGAAAAAATCAACCAAAAAGATTTCATTTCATGCCTTGTAGGAGTAGAGATAAGTTTGAAAAATGATTGCACAACACCCCCACTACTTCACACAGCCAACGTTCTCTCTTCTTCGATGGCTGTGATTAAAGAACCCTTGGGTGGACATCAAGGCATATTTAAAGAACCTCTAGGGGAGAAGAAGAAGAAAACATTCCTCTGGAGCAAATGGCTACAAGTAGAAATGTTGGGAGCAACATCTTGTCCAAAGATGAATTTGAAAATCAGATCAAAGATTTCAAGAGTGATATGAGACAGTTTCTTGCCATGCAACTGGATACCTTGCGGATCCAACAGAAGCAAGAGGAAGCCAAGAGGGCTTTGGTCATTTTTTGTCCTAGGTGCACTAGAAAGCATCCTAGGAACGAATGTCCATTGTACTCCATAGAAGTGTGTTTTGTCTGTGAAGAATACCATCCTACAGATCAGTGCCCTTCCTTACCCAGATTCAAAGCTGCATACCAGAGAGCCAAAGGAGCCACTGAATCACTCTATTACATGAACCAAAGTTGGCCGCATGGACCTAGATCTTACCAGCAGGAACTACAAGGGACACCCGAGACCTATTATGACCCCTATCAAGCCACTTTCATGCCTTCTTGGGGTCCCCCTGCTCATCCTTCCTGGTTCACACCTCCTCCTTGTTCCTTCACAGATCCATATTATGCCCAACCAACTGCTCATTCATTTCACTCTTATGCTCAGCCACAGCCTCAGTGGAATGCACCTTATCAGGAGTGGAGGCCCCAGTACAACTCTCATCCCGCTCATTTTCCTCCACCACCTGCTCATCCACAACCATCGCCTCCTCCTCCACCAAGGCAACCCCAAATGCCTACCCAACCACAATGCCATCCATCTCCATCTCAATCATACATCCCCAATCAACTACCCATACCACCATCTCCAAACCCACACATTGGAGCAACTCAACCCAATTGCAAAGCTGAGGCACATGTGCAAATGACTCCTTTTGAGCTCAATGATGTTCACCAAAGCTCAGGAAGAGTGTTGCAAAACAGAGATTATATTGACAACATTGAAGGACCAAAGGAAAAAGAAGATTCCAAAGAGGAGATCAAAGAACCATGGGCTGCACTTGATGAAGAGAAGAGATCAGAATCAGAGATCGAGAGAGTTCCCTCATGGTTACCATCAAATCTTCCATGTATTCAAGAGAAAGATCAACAAAAAGAGGAAGATGAGAAGGTCATGATAGAAGGTGACACGAAGAATGATCCAGATCAGCAAAAGGACCATGGATATCAAAGCTATATTGAGATATGGTTCCAGACAGTCACTAAGTTGCAGCAGTACTTTCTTCCTCAGCTTTGTTTGATCCCTTCCACGCCAGATCATTTGGTCTCTGAGATCTGGATACTTGTCCAAGCATGCATTTCGAGCCTTCACATCATCTTTTCTCTAATCTCGATGTGCACATGGCTCCATTGGAAGTATTCTTATACTTGAAAATGATTTTGTTTTTCAAGTAGGGTAGGGTAGAAAAAAAAAGAAAAAAAAAAAGAAAAAAAGAGAAAAAAGAAAAAGAAAAAGAAAAAAATGAAAAAAGGAAAATAGAAATCTAAGGTGAAAACCTCCTCGGAGGCGCCTTAGATCGGCTCATTGATTGAAAACCTCCATGAGGCGGTCAATGGGTTGAAAAAAAAAAGAGAAAAGAGAATAATATCTCTGGGTGAAAACCTTCCTTGGAGGCGCCTAGGGCAGGCAGTTAGGGTGAAAACCTCCATGAGGCGCCCTGGTTGTTTTTCAAAAAAAAAAAAAAAAAAAAGAAAAAGAAAAAGAAAAAGAAAACTAATTTCCATTGGCTAATTGCAGGTTGCAAGAAGGACATTTCAAGTCTGGAGGATCACTCAAATCAAGGTCAAAGGAATTTTTGTGCCTTCTACAGGAAGCTCTGTATTTCTACAGGAAACATCCTGTAGAACCTTTGGACGAACCAAATTCAATTTCAAAAAGGGAATCTAATGGTGGGAATCTGTTGGTTAGGCCTACAAGCACCTCTGTGTCCATCCCTCGCCTTTCTCCATCATTTTTCCAGCTCATTGTGCTTCACATTGTGCTTCTACAGGAAGTTCCTGTAGAAATTGTAGGAAGCTAGAAATGGATTTCAAAAAGGTGGTTTGGTGAACATGGTAGCTTCCTCAAGGGTTCAGAAGTCCTCATGCAATCTTTCAACTCCTCCTCCATCATCTCCATACCTGCATCACAGCCCAAATTCATTTTTCATACCATGCAACAAAAATGCAAAATGCCTTGAAGCAAAAATACCTAGAACAAAATTTGTTTTTGCCATAACTTGAAAACCATGCATCCATTTGAAAAACCGTTTTATGGGGAATTGTACAAGGGTGATGGCAACATTCCTGAGCAGTTTCAGCCAATTCCAGTGCACGGTTTCCAAGAAATTAGCCTCCATCGCCATCAGCCATTTTTGCATTTTCTCCATATCCGTGCATTCGTTTCAAAACCTGTTTCATGGGGATATGCATATGAGTGATGGTAACCTACCCAAGCAGTTTCAGCCAATTCCGATGCACGGTTTCCGAGAAATCGATCTCTGAACTCTTCAACCATTTTCCATTTTTCTCGAAATCCGTGCATCCATTGACCACGATTTTGCTATGGGAGGTGCATAATGATGATAGGAACATGCTTAGCAAGTTTCAGATCGATCCGGTTTACCGTTTGGGAGCAATGGCGAAAATAAGTTCTGGTCTGGTGAAAATTCAGCAGCAGCAGCTTCAAGGTGCAGATCTGAGCGTGGAAATGGACTCCTGCAGCATGCATCTAGCTAGAGGACACCTGCACAAGGAAAGCAACCAAAAATTAGCAGCCAAGCCACATGCAATCAGAAAAACCAATGCATGCAGCAAATGACAGGCCATAGCAGCCATTTGACTTCAGGTACGTGACTAAAACTTGTTCCTCTGTTGCATGAATCTAATTGAAGAAATGCTTAAACAAATGGAATGGTGGAATTAAGGCACGAATATGGCAACATTGAGCCGATAGTTCCTTTTCCAATTCTCTAGCAATCAGCCAGGAATCATGCAGCGTACGTGTTAGTCAACTTACGTGAAAATTAAAAATAAAAATAAAAACAGACAGTGGTAGAGGCTTTAACTCCAGTGCAACTGATTAACAAGAAGAGGACATGCAGCTCATCACAGCACTGCGTCTGCATGTGTCCACGTACACTTGGCCACTTCACTCTCTCACGCAAATCACGCAGCAATTAAAGGCGGCTCAGCTAAAACTTATGAATTGTTGTTCATCTGCACTTTCCACATCCTCAACTGAAGTGTGCACAATCAGTTAATTGGTTCTCTATCATCAACTCATTGATGGTTGTTTTATTTCTCTCCGAAATGGTTGCAATGATCATGATGCGAACATTGAACCGTGGAAGTTTAATGACAGTTATGCTGCTATTATGGGTGTTTATGGGTTTCTTTGCAGGGTATGCATTGTCACGTCTATATCAGATGTTCAAGGGCACAGAACAGAGGAGGAACACGCTGAAGACAACATTCTTGTTTCTAGGCATTTCCTTTTGCATTTTCTTTATTCTCAATGCACTGCTATGGGGAAAAAAATCAGCTGGTGTAGTTCCTTTCGAGACTATGTTTGCCTCGGTCCTTTTATGGTTTGGAATTTCTGTGCCATTGGTCTTTGTGGGCAGTTACTTTGGCTACAAGGAACCTACAATTGAAGATCCAGCGAAGACCAATCAAATCCCCAAGTAGATTCCAGAGCAAGCTTGGTATATGCAGCCCATTTTCTCAATGCCAATTGGAGGCATTTTTCCTTTTGGAGCTATATCCATTGGACTGTTCTTCAGATTAACTTCAATATGGCTGCATCAGTTCTACTGTATATTTGGGTTCTTGTTCATTGTCTTTGTGATCCTCATTGTTACATGTGCAGAGATCACCATTGTCTTGTGCAGTGAAGATTACAACTGGTAGTGGAGATATTATTTGACTGTTTCTATGCATGCCTTTGGTTTGTGCGGACAATATACTTATCAGTGAGGATTGAATGAGGCTCTGCACTCTGTCTGTGGAGCTTAATTCCCTTTTGACAGTCGAGTTTGGGCAGCAAAAGCATTATAACCAGGGAATTGGTATAGCAATATATATGTCATTGATAGAAATCTGTCCTTTTTTTGATGTGCCCACCTAATACATTTTATCCTCTGCATCGGTGATAAAAGCACCATTCTCATTTAAACTATGGATGTATTCCTACCATTCTGTTCCCCAACTACTTGTTAGCCCCAAATCCTTTGCAGTTTGCCATACTCATGTACCCAGATTGATGTTTAGACTGACACACCTGAGAAATCCTATCCTGAGGATCAAAATAGGAAGACATAAAACAACAGTCCCTTTCTGCTCGAAGCATTGAAACAGGGCACTCTCACCAAACCAGACCAACCAGCTTACCTCCTTTTTGGAGCAAGTTGAGTGTGGCACAAAATTGAAGAAAGGAAACACGCAGAGGCAAGAGAGAAAGGCAGTGGTAAGAAGACCCAGGATAGGCCATCACAGGAAAAGCCACAAGAACAACAAAAGGAAAAGCAAGAAAAAGGGCCAAATTGTTGAGGCCAAAACTGTGGGAGGAATGAAGGCACAAACACCAAGGGAGAAATGGTTTCAAACACGGGCAGAGAGGACTAAAAATGTCAAAACAAGTAGGGACACACCCAAGGCAACCACAGCACAGGTCAAGGAGAAGGCATCTTCAGTCAAGCAGGCAAAAACATTGAAGACTGTTTCTACAGGAAGCCAGAACTCAGCTACAGGACTTTCTACAGGAAGTTTGGAAAAAGGGCAGCAAAAGGAGAAATCGGCCGAGATTTTAGCTAAGGAGGCAGCACCTGTGTTGGCCACCCTAAGCACATCCATCCCCTCCATGAACACTCATTCTTTTCAGGGTTCGGACACAATTTAGTCATGGTTCAACTTTCTACAGGAAGTTCTGTATTTTTACCAGAAACATCCTGTAGAAGCCTTTGGGTAGGCTAGAATCAATTATGGAGAGGGATTTGAAGCTTGAAGACTGTTGAGGAGACATGCAACCACTCTTTTCTTCCATCCTCCACTGGTTTCATCTCCTTTCGCCACCATTGCTGCCATCAGATTGAATATACTTGCACACTCATACCAAGGCTGAGAATTCACTAGGAAAAGGAACAGGCAGTGGGAAGAAGAAAAGAAGCATGGTTTCATGACAGAAAAGAGGACATCACTTCAGAATCTTGGCATGACAAGGAGGCCACCAGGGCCATCAAAGATGAGGAGAGAAATTGGTTGCTCAGAGGATGAGCAACACTTTCAGTAGGGGGGTGATGATGAGCCCCAAAAATGGATAATTATTTGGGCTCATTCAACCTCCTAATTTGACTTAATCCACCATTCTCATTAGTTTATTGCATGTTCTTGATTATATTTATGCTAATAGAGTGAATTTGGTTAGTCATTATGCCAACAAGTCTAATGGGTGCTTTGTGTAGCCTTTTCGGTCAACTTGGAGACAAAATTGAAGGTCTTAATGAGCACTTGGCAGCCAAATTCGTGGGAGAACAAGGGAGAGGATTTGTAGGAAGGTGTCCCCTTCATTTATGGGCCCTTACCTCGAATTCTCCACCATCAGCTCGGAGTTCAAGGGCCACCGAATCAATTAGCACAAGGGCAGCCAAGCAAGTCAAGTAGGACTGCTGTTAACTACAAGTTTTGGGCAACCGAGTACCTAAAGTTTAGGAGGACTGTTGGGTCCTCAATTTGTATAAATAAGAAGGCTTAGGGCCTCATTTTGGTTAGCTAGTGGTTATTCATTTTTGTAGCTGGTATTTAGTCATTTCATAGTCTTGTTGGAGTCATTTTGTAGTTCGATTTCTAGGCAATAGATTAGTTTTGCTGTCAGCTCATTTTCAAGTTCTCCTTGTGGACAGTTTTGATGTAACTCTTCATTTCTTGATCAATAAAGATGAATCCAGCTTTGCACCAGCTCTAAATCTCTCTTAGGAGGCTGTAGCTCTTGGGGTTGGGCCCATCTCAAGCGCCCAATACCTCCTTTGATTATCTTTATGTGTTTTTGCTGCATTCTTAGAATGAAATCTGCTATTTAGATCTAACTCTTGTTTTGTTATTTAGTTTGTTTTTTATGTGTAAAATAGCTTTTCATGCTCAGATTTAGTTGATAGGTTGTTAACAGAAAAAGCTTCAAGAAAAGGGCCAACAAACATCTGTGGTTTCACCTCTCCCTTAGTGGGATCAAGAGCTGTGACTAGGATGACTTTGCTGCCCACAAAAGCACTGACTTTGCTTTGCCATGCAATCATTAGTGTTTGGTTTTCATTTGCAGAAGTTGGTTACATGTTCAGATCTTTGAATGCTTCATTGCACAGTTAATATACATGGTTTCCTTGCAAATAAAGCTGTTGTCCATTCTTGTTACTGTTAGCTAGATCATATTAGGGTAGCATAACTAGATCTTTGTTTTCTTGCATGTCTTTGTTGGTTCAGTTGGAAACATAACTTGCAGAGCACCTGTTATCCTTCTCTATCTACCCATAATCCATCAGATAATTTGCTCCAACCCTTAGTCCATGATTCGTACCCTTCATTTGCCATACTTTCCCCACCTTGCCCTACTTCCTACATTCTTGTGCATCATCGCTTCCTCCATCCTTGAACAAATCCAATCGCTCCTTAGCCTCATCCACCAAGTCCTAGACCTCTTCACACCCCTATTTCACCTCCATACTCATTCCTCCATCTTTTTCCCTCCATCCATGCTCCAAAATCCCATTTCGAAACATCCTGTAGAAGAATTACAGAACATCCTGTAGAAATCCTGAACATCCTGTAGAACCCCTGCAGACTTCCTGTAGAAGCTCATAAACACGGTTTCTTGGCAGCCAAACTTTGTGAGACTCTCTGCAAGGGTGTTAGGGACCCTTTAGACCCTCTCTGAACCTTCCCAACCTTTCCCAAGCACTTCTCCTCCTTGATCCACCTCTGCACAGTGAAAAGCCAGTTAAAAGCACATGCATGATAATTCTAACGACTTAATCAAAAATACAAAAAGATGTTTTCTTCAGATAGTGGTAGTCTAGGCACATGTATTTTACCTTCATAGAAGTAATGGCATCTCTTTCAGTAGTTTGCATGCTCTCCTTTGCGTCAGTAGGACTAGCTGGTAGAATTAGGGTTTGCTAGGGTTTGCCTTTCTTTTTGGCTTTCAGTTTCTTTCCGCAAGTAGATTAGCTTCCTTTGAGTTAGCTTTCATCCATCAGTTAAAAGCTTCTTCTAAGAGCTCATAGAAGTTGGCTTAAGCTCCTAGTGGACTTGTGCCAGCTGACCAAGTGACAGCTGCGGCAAGAGCTAGTACTTGTGCATACAGCACCGTCGCTTCCAAGTTTGTTACGAACTACCGGGTTGATAAAATTAAAGAAGGGAGTTCCAGGGGTTGTAGCATTATTGCTACAATACTGGGGCTCACCAATATGTCCAAATTAGTCCTATACCCTCCTGTTAATCCTTCTCTAGAGCATGATTTACCTTTATGGTTAGAGGAGGAGGAAGAAGATGAGCTTTATTCTGCCCAACTTTATGCTATGGAAGCAATCATAAGAGGAGGACAACAAGAGGAGGATGACATAATTTAACACTTGCTCCAAAGTCCAACTCTTAGTTTATTACCCTTAGAAGAAGAAGTAAAGGAAACAGTGAACAATCATTAAATTGACTTATGCTTGGCCGATTCCAACTCACTCAGAGTCAAAACCATAGAATTTGGCCCAGAGAAAACCTTGAAGATTAATCCATCTCTTTCTACCTTAGAAGAGGAACAACAATGAAAATTGTTGAAAGAGAACCTAGAAGCCTTCGCTTGGAGCTATGAGGAAATGAAGGGAGTACACCCTTGAGTGTGTACTCACCACATATACACCAAGGAAGGTTGCAAGCCAGTCAGGCATCCACAAAGGAGAATGAATCGAGCCCTTAAAGACATTGTCAAAGAAGAACTGCAAAAAATGTTAGATATAGGGTTCATTTACCCTATCTCTGACTGTGAGTGGGTCTCTCCTTTAGTGTTAGTTCCCAAGAAGAATGGTAAGTGGAGGATTTGTGTCCACTATAGGGAGTTGAACAAAGCCACAAAGAAGGATCATTTTCCCCTACCCTTCATTGAACAAGTGATAGATGGCCTGGCAGGGAAGAAGTTCTTTTCTTTCCTAGATGGATTCAGTGGATAAAACCAAATCCAAATCTGCCCAGAAGACTAGGATAAAACCACATTCACTTGTCCTTGGGGTAATTTTTCCTATAGGGTCCTTCCTTTTGGTTTATGCAATTCTCTTGCCACTTTCCAGAGAAAAGTCTTGAGTATTTTTGCTGAGTTAGTACATGACGATGTAGAGATCTATATGGATGATTTTACACCTTATGGCTGTGATTTTCAAGAGGCCCTAACTAACCTAGGCAAAGTATTACAGAAGTGCATTGAAATGAACTTGTCTTTCAATCTAGAAAATGTGAATTCTTAATGATTGAAGGGACTGTGCTAGGTCATTCCATATCTCAGCAAGGACTACAGGTGGACCCAAACAAAATAGCCATCATCCAAAGGATCCCACCTCCACAAAAGTGGAGAGATGTTAGGATTTTTTTAGGGTTAGCTGGATACTACATAAGGTTCATAAAGGACTTCAGCAAATTGGCCTCTCCTTTGTTCAGATTATTGGCCAAAGATTCTAAATTTATATGGTCAGAAAGTTGTCAAGAGGCCCTAGACATTCTAAAGGGTAAATTAATCACTACACCAATCCTGAGAGGCCCAAACTGGGCCCTCCCTTTTCATATCCATGATGATGCCTCACATAAAGCCATAGGAGCAGCCTTAGGTCGGGTAGAGGAGAATTTGCCTTATGCCACCTATTTTACCAATAAAAAACCTGTCAAAGGATGAGTTAAATTATAATGTGACTGAAAAATAACTCTTTGTTGTTATGCATTCATTGAACAAGTTTAGGCATTATTTACAGGCTATCAAACATTTGTGCATATTGATCATGCTCCAAATAAATATTTAATGAAC
Organism: Pinus tabuliformis; assembly: GCA_031772625.1. NCBI lineage: Eukaryota > Viridiplantae > Streptophyta > Pinopsida > Pinales > Pinaceae > Pinus > Pinus tabuliformis. Next base: position 1,702,010,781 of record CM062817.1, on the reverse strand, counting down.
AAACCAGTTGTAAATGCTAGAATCATAAGATGGTTACTTTTATTACATCAGTTTGATCTAACTATTGTTGATAAGCCTGGTAAGGAGAATGTTGTTGTTGAATTTCTATCTAGGATGAATCTACCTGCAGGTGAAGAAGGAATGGTGGATGATCAGTTACCAGACGAGCATTTGTTTGCTATCTCAGTACTCTCCCCATGGTTTTCTGATATAGCAAACTATTTGGTATCAGCACAGTTCCCACCAAACTCGCCCTCCAGAGAAAAGAGCAAGATAATTAGGAAAAGTGCCCCCTTCACCTGGATTGAGCTCAATCTGTTCAAACTTGGCCCAGATAAAATCTTGAGAAGATGTGTAAGGGAAGAGGAAGTCTTTGACATCCTTCTGACCTGTCATGATGGGTTTCGTGGAGGTCACTTTGCAACAAAGAGGACAACATTCAAAGTGTTGCAAGCAGGCTATTATTGGCTCGCTCTTCATTAGGATGTGAGGAAGTACATTAGTCAGTGTGATCGGTGCCAGAGGATGGGAAATCCTACTCTAAGAGATGAAATGCCCCTACAACCTCAAGTGACTTTCAAGCCATTTGACAAGTGGGGCATGGACTTCATTGGGCCTATCAATCCTCCTTCAAAGCAAAAACATCACATTGCGTGCATTGATTACTTGACTAAGTGGGCTGAAACTAAGGAAATTAAGGCAACAACATAAGAAAATGTGGCTGAGTTCCTAAGGGAGAATATATTATACAAATTTGAGTACCCTAGAGAGCTAGTCACAGACCAAGGCAGCTAGTTTACCTCCAGCATGATTGAATAATTGCTCGAGCATCACAAAATCAAGCATAGGACCTCCACTCTTTATCATCCACAAGCTAATGGGCAAGCGGATGTTCCAACAGAGCACTGGAGAACGTCCTAACAAAGGTAGTGAATGAATAGTAGCATAAAGGATTGGGCAGAAAGACTAGTTGAGGCCACCTGGGCCTATAACACAACATGGAAGACCACCACTAGATTTACACCCTATGAGATGGTCTATGGGAAGAAGGCTTTGTTTTCCATTGAATTTGAATATAATAATTGAGGATGGCAGCCCAACTAGATATGGATCTTAGTCATGCATAGAAACAAAGGTTGTCCCATTTGAATGACTTAGATGAATTTAGAATGCAGGCCCTCCTACATACAAAGATAGTTTAGCTTCAGAGGAAGATCTGGCATGACAAGCACATCAAGGAGAAGCAATTTCAAGAAGGAGACTGGGCGTTGTTATATGATTCTAGGTTTAAATATTTCAAGGGCAAGCTAAGGATAAGATGGCTTAGACCATATGTGGTGGAAAGATGCCATGACAATGGTTCACTGCAAATCAGAACTATTGATGAAGAAGCCATTCCATTGCTAGTTAAGGGACACAGATTGAAAATGTACATGAGGCCTTTATCAAGACAAGAGTTCATTGATAACATTAATAAGACAGTGATGATGGTGGAGCAAGTTCCAGCTCCTCCCTCATTTGGTCACGAAAAAAGGAAAAAAGAACAAGGATTCAGGTGAAAACATGTATGAGGCGTCTGAGTCCCTTTTTTGGGTTGAAAACCTCATGAAGCAGCCCAAGGATGAGAAAAATGAAAAGGATAAGAAGATCCTTGGGTGAAAACCTTCCTTGAGGCGCCCATGGTAGATATCTAGGGTGAAAACATCTCTGAGGCAGCCTAGGAGTTTTTTTTAAATATATATATATATATATATATATACATAAAAGGAAAGAAAAAAAACCATAACTGTTATGTGCAGGTGGGTGAGAAAGACAACTAAGGAGTAGAGAGAAGATCCAAAGGGAACCTTGCCTCACATATATTTCATCTCCTCCACTCTTTACCAATGCATCCCTCCATCAATTCTATTGTTTTTACTTCATTGCTTCCATTCAAGTGAAGATTGTGTTTTCTAACAACAACAACAATAGCAACAACAACAACATCAGATCTTTAGTCACAAACACCTGCAAAAGCTAATAAACCATCAGCAGACAACAGACGAGGAAGAAGAATGACCATCAATAGCACCTCTGATCTTTGAAAACTGCAGCATGGCATTAATACCACAGGTAAGTATACTACTCACTCACTCATATGCATCATTGATCAAAAGTTGTAAAGGTTAAGAGGTAGTTGGTTTATAAGTGAAAAGGTGGCAAAAAGGAAATTATTTAATAAGTCAAAAGAAAATGCAAGAGTCCATAGATACAGTGTTGTTATGGCAACCATTTGAGAATGCTTGAAGAATTAAGATTTGGGGTAGAAACACCAGTTCACCAAAGACTCAACATACCCTATTTCTTGATGTAATCACTCATAGACTTTAGCAGCAAAGTAAAGGAAGGAAATTCCCAGCAGTTGGTTCACCATGGGTTGATCAGGATCCTCATTAAGGATGCCCTCCAAAACCTCAGGATCCCTATAACATGGTTAGTCTTTAGAAACTTACCAGCAGAAGATGAAATCAAAAACCTCACCTATGATGTTAGTCCTTCTGTCAGTGAGGAGGGGGCAAAACAAGAAGAAGAAGATAAGAGCTGGATGGGGGTGAGATGGGTGAAGAAAAAAATAATACAAAGAAACATGCTGAAAGAAGACAAGGAATATGATGCTGAAACAAGAGGAGGAAACAAAGGAAGAAACTGATGGAGATGCGAAAGAAAATCAAAAGGAATAAGATAAGAAAAATAGAGAGGACAGTTGCAGGAAAAGGAAAACCAGCTAGCATGTATGGCCAACCTCTCCTTGGAGGCCATCCAGTGTAGGATGCCAACTAAATCCTGTGCTCTTTACCTCAGAGAACAATGGCTGCAATTTCAAATTAAAACACTAGCACAAAGGAGAACCATGCCATTTCAGGACTACAGATAGTTTATTAATCTTTGTGATCAAAGTGCACTAAAGGATGGGGCCAAAATGGTTGAGTTTTACTTGCATAACATGGCCCTCACAAACATGAATAATTGGGATGCTAATGCAGAGCTAGGAGATCTACAATTAATGGCTTTGGCATCATGGCTAAACCATGAGAAGTCAAGGGCTGCAAAGATGAAAGAATATTGGCTAGAGAGCAAAATGAACCTCTTTTCATCAGAACTGAACAATCAAATCCCATGGCCCTACTTAGCACCCATAATCGGATTGTAAATTATCCTCAGTTGGCACTTAGATATCTTGTTGCCCATGGGAAAGCAATTTCACATTTTGAGGATATATTTAAGCTACTAAGAGATGATAATATACATGCTCGCTAAAATAGAACGCACTAGCACATAGTTTGAAGATCAGAGAAAAGAAGAAGAGGAAAAGAAGTAGTGGGAAGAAGCAAAAAGGAAAGCCTGCTTTTATGAACAAGAAGAAGAGACCACAACAGAAGCATGGGATGTCAGAGAGGCTACCAGAGCCACTAAGTTGCTCAGAGGATGAGCAACACTTTTAGTAGGGGGTGATGATGAGCCTCATGATTGAGTAATTATATGGGTCTTAATTGGCCTTAATTCACCTCCTAGCTTAGTCAAACCAACTATTCTCACAACTTATTGCATACTTTTGATTATATTTTGTTTATGAAATGAGTTAGAGTTGGATATTTGGCTTTGTGGTCTAATGTGCATATAATGCAGGAATAAAGGATAAAAGCAAGGATAAATGCAGGTATAAAGGATAAAAGCAAAGAACTATAACAAAGACCTTGGTCAAGACTTAAATGGGACAAGGTAGAGGAATTATAGGAGGTTAATCCTCCTCATCTACTACCCCTCCATTCGAATATTCCTCCACCAGCCCAGAGTGCAAACAACCACATCATGAGGACTAAAAGACATCCAAGCAAGTAAAAAGGACATAAAATAGTTTATTTTGAGTTGGGAGCCAAACCACCCTAATTTGAGAGGAAGTTGTTGGAGACTTCATATGTATAAATAGAGAGGCTTAGGACCTCACTAGGATTCAAACTTCATTTGTAAATCTCTGTTTTATTTCTAAACTGCAAAGACTTGTGAATTTGCTCTGTAATCCATGGTTTCTATAATGAAGATGAGTTCTGTTTAAGCCAGCTCTGAGTTAAAATTTGAGGGCTGAAGCTCTTGGGTTAGGGCCCGACCCAAGCAACCACAACTCTTCTTTATTGTACTATTATTATAGCATAGAATTCAGTTTTGTTTATTTGTTAAGTAGTTTCATGGTTTGTTGATGCATTTTCTCAAGAAGTTTTGGTTTTGATTCATTTGGTTAAGCAACTTTCTAGTTCTGTTCATTTATTTGAATAACTTCCTGTTTCTGTTCATCTATTTCAGTAGTTGCATTTGTTGTAGTTTACTGTCATTTGTGTTTTTTTAATTCACAGGTCAGATTAGAGGAAAATATTACTATCAGGTTGTGCGCAAGTGTCTCGACCTCATCTCCTCCCTCTGGGACCATGACTTGAGGCAGAGACCTGCCAGCAACCCCAAAAACACAGTTTCTAGTTCTCGCATAGGCTATGGAGTTCGTTGTTTTAATGCAGTTAGTTATATACCCTTGCTGGTTTTCTCAGTTATTTTCCTTTGAAACCGCCTCCAACACGTTCTCCCTCCATCGTTTCCTCATAGTCTGATCACCAACAAACCTTCACAATCACCATCCAATTCACTATTTTCTTCAACTGCTACCTCGCATGGAGTCCACCATTCACTTTATGAACTTTAAGTCCCCATTGTCGATCTGCCTTGCCAGATTTGACGACTGTCACTTCACCCGATCGCCGACTAGCTTGGCCGATCTCCACCGTTGACTAGCCCCGCCTGATACAACAACTATCACGCAATATCATGTGGATTAATGCATGAAAGTTATCCGCCTGAGAGCACGCGAGAAAAGTGCTTTTCTCGCGCTACGTGTTGCGCAATAAGGCTAATGAAGTGAAAATTCTGAAAACTGCTTACTGCCTGAAGGGTGCGCGAGAAACTATTTTCTGCATTATAAACCTGCTCCCTCATTTCCGCACGTTGCTTTCCCCACGATGTGATCTCCGCCGTCCATCTCTAACCTTCACCCGCACGATGAGATCATAGACGTCCATCGCTCCTGTTAGCCTCGCCTGTCCATCTCTTGACCTCACCAGCGTGATTAAATCTCAGCCACTCATCTCCTTTGTTCCCCTATCTGTCCATCCACTCACCTAAATCCCTCATAACACAATCTTTGCCATTCATCTGTCTTGCTCCCTCATACATCCATCCCGTCACTTAAAGCCTTCGCGATAAGATCTCAACCGTCTATCCCGTTAGCAACCCTGTTCACCCATCTACCTACGTAGCCTTCTGTGATCAAATCTCCCCATGTTCATTTCCTTTCACTCGACTGATCCAAATTGTAGGCACGAGTAGTATCATCCCCCGGAGCTCTAAATCCTTGATCGGCCATTAACCCACATGGTCAAGATTCCTCTTCATAATCACATAACTGATAATCGGGTTGATACCCCTCCAATGGAAACCTGATCAAAGGGAATTTGAACCTGAGGCCAATCCAGAATGCCCCCAATGTCAACAAAACCTGAGCATATTCTGGCACCCGTATAACAACAGCCACAGAGTTCTTGTACTCAAAGGGGTCTCCTTCCTGCAATTCCGCACTACAGGCCTCAATGCGCTTGAGACATCTGACTAGCGCTTGGCTCCTCATGTTTGCAAACAAGTTGAGGCAGATCCTCACGATTCTCCTTCTGTAAATGGTCGATTGATCTCTAATTTCCAGATTTCTCAGGAACCATCTAAACTCTTGCCAGAGTTTGTAAGCCATTCCTGGTTCAGCCCTGGCCCACATTGCTATCTTTTCCTCATTGGTCTCTATTATTTTCTTGGCCAGTTTCCACTCAATCTGATTCCTTATAAATGAGAGGAATGCCCACAACTACAAGTCTCCCATGAAAGAAATGACACTCGCCATCGTCCTCGTGCTCACATGTTCACACATCATATTGTGTAAGAACAACTCGCACAAGAAAGTCTGATTATCAAAATTGTAGGAACGGAAAATTTCCAAGAAAGTACGGGTTAAAGAACCCATATAGGACCTGTTCTCACAAACTGCCCTTAACTGGAATAAGTAGTAACGTTCCCACAGGAACATAGGGTATGACGAAGACGGTCACCTTCATGCTAGCAGGTTTAGAGCAAGGTCATGGAGTTTGGTCTTATCAAACGTCAAGTCAGAGACCTTCTGATGTAGCTATTCATCCCTTTTCTTCATAATTTCTTTATGCCTCCGTGCCTCCTCTTATCTTTCCCATTATTCTTTTAACCATTTTTCTCTCAAGGAATCCATCATTCTCTTGTGCGTCTTGAGTGGAATACTTCCTCCTGCAGAGAGAGTGCTAGCTGCTTCCAGTTTTGTAGCTCTGCCAATATCATCAATTTCTCAGAATGCCATCCTTCAACAGGACCCGACATTCCCCCACATGCATCATTAATTAAAGGTGTAGTAGCTTCTTGAGGGTGAAATTGTCCCACCTCGGCTACTGGTTCTTGTGTAACAACATCTTCGTTAGTGGGTTTTGTCACAGTTTCTTTATTTTCCTAGTCAACTTCCATTTTTATTGCTAGTTCTCGTGTGGTAGCAATAATATCTGCAGGTTTTTGTTCATTGTTTTCCTTTGGACCAACTTCAGTCTCTGCTGCTGGTTCTTTTGTAACAACAGTAGTGACCATCAGCTCATGGATATTATCTATCTCTTCCTCCTCTTGGCTGATTTCCTCCTCCACTATTGTTCCTAGTGAAACAACAGTGTCAGCCAAGGGTTCCTGTGTATCCATTGCTTGATCACTCCCTGTGGATTGTGTTATCTTGGTTGTTGGTTCTTGTGTATCAGCAACGTCCCCGACAGGTTATGGTGTAATAGCTTCCTAGTTTTCAGTTTGAATTCCCCTCGAGGTAGTGTCTACTGCACATACTTTGAATCCGCCTTCCACCAGCTTCTCAGCACAGGCTATGCACAGAGTGCTTGAGATTTCTCCCCTTTTGGCCCTATCCATGGCCTCTGCCAAAGTATCCAGCCCCAGGGCTCTTTGCTCTTCCTTTCCTACTGCTAGCCGTTCCCTCAATTCTTTAATTTATTTTTCTAAAATGTCAATTTTTGACAGCAAAGACTGGGTTTCGCCCTTACAAGGTGAAGGAGTTTTTTCTAGCTGAGCTTGCTCCTCGTCCTTCTGCTCGACTGCTTCTTCATCCTTTCTCGACATGGATGGGGACTTTGGGTGCTCGCTAACCCTTATTCTCTGCTTCGACCTTCTGTCACCAATCAGTTTATCAACCGACTTCTTACTGATCCTCATTGTCGAGGACTGGGGTTGCTCTGTTGTCACTTCTAGAGTTTCCCCAACCGTCTTTGTTTGCCTTTTGTGAGTGGTCCTGGGCCTTTTCCGCATGAATTATTCCTAAATCTTGCCCTGACAGCTCAAGGCATCCAGCACAATGAGTTTAATGAGGCCATGGTTCGTAACACACGTCTTTAGATGTGTAACCGTTTTCACAACCGCAACCATGTGCCTAATATTGCCCAACAAGAAATAAGGAAGGTTGATCAGCTGCTGATGGCAGAGATGGTTCAACAATGGGAAATGGTAATTAAACACAATTGTTACCCTTCCCTCACAAGTAATGTAATTAATGAGGAAGACAACAACATCTGCCCACGGTTGGGGGAGTGACAACCTATCAATTCTAATGACTCACTTTCCTAAAGAAAATCCCCTTTTAGTGAGGGGTCATTAACCTTCCTAGTAAACCATCTCTTCCCTTCTATTGGAAATCATGTTACTCTAGCGATAACTTCTTCCGTGACCTCCAATTTCAATCCTCTGACTTCTGTCTGGTTTCTTTCCAGGTTCTTTGCAAATTCCATGGCCACACCATTGTCCGATCCTTCCAATCTCTGGAAGAATTCGAACCAGCCTGCATCTTTGAAAACCTAGCATGCTTCAGGGCAACCTTCCAAGGCTTCTATGGACCTTGGCTCGTGCCGTATTGCTGCTCCTCCCATTTCCTATGCAATTTAGTGCTGTTTCACCTGCTTGTCCTTCCCTCTGGCACACACTCTAGCAGTTTCAGCTTGCACTGCTATCTTCCTCCTCTCCGAACACTCTGAATGGGGATTTAGCGTTTCCAGCAGGGGTAAATGGTAGGGTGGCAAGGTGGCGCAGGTGAAGATTTTGGATTAAGATTTGGCGTGCATGGTTCGTATTGCTTAATGAATTTTGCCTTAATGGTGAGTCATGGGGAGGTCTTGACAATGGTGCCCTTACCCTTTTCGGTATGATTCAGAATTAAATAATGATAACTACCGGGTCACATGCTTTAATTGCCAGATTTTCAAATAATTACAAATCATGTGACGATCATGTTGCGATGTGATTCATTCTGCCCCAACTTAATTATGACAGTTGTCCTCGGCCATCAATAGTCATGTTAAGTTGCCATAATTACAAAATAAAACAAATTCATTATTACCTTTTTGATGACGTACCTGGGTGGCGTGGAACAAAGTAATGGGCGGCACGACGTCGAATCATCCTCGGGCAGCGAGATGTGTGAACTTAAATCTAATGACGAGGCTCACGGTGATGTTTTTGTTGTCTATTATAATAGAATATCTCATTTTATTCCTGAAAAGTCGTCAGTTGTTACAGTCAAGACAACTGATGCATATTAATTTAATATCTTCAAAAATATAAAGAACAAAATATCGTGTAACAACACTTATCACATGATATACTTTGAAATAACAAATGTTGTTATGGAGGGTGTAACAACTTCCACCAGGTGCTTTTCAACTGCTACAAAAATGTATGTCTGTGCCTGAGAAAGGTTTCCACAACCAGATTTTTGTTATTATTGATATTATTATATATATTATTATTTTTTATTTTTTATTTTTGAATGGTGTAACAACCTCCACCAGGTGGTTTTCAGTTGCTACATTTATTGGAAAAAATAATTTTTTTGTAGCATAGGGGGGCTTTTCCCTGTTCCCGTAATCTATAGATCCAAATTTATGACAATGTTGACAAATGAATCCTTCGAATTAGGTTTGTGATACAACCGAAGACGATGCCTATTTGCAAGTAATGATGTCCTTTCATCGTCAAGGGTTACTAAATTCATAGTCCCATTGTCAAAGACTGCATCTACCTCATAAGGACCTAGCCATCTGGTGCGGAGCTTACCCTTGAAGTCTTTAAATCTTGAGTCATATAAGAGAGCCCAATCTCCTTCCTAGAACCTTCTTCTTTATAAATCTGTCGTGCCGCTTAGCTCTCTGCTGCTAGATAATCTCTGTTTGCTGGATAGCAACCAACCATTTCTCCTACAATTCATTGAGCTAGTTCAATATTTGCCTTTGTGCTATAGCCAAATCCAAATTGACCTGCAATGCTGTCCTTAGTGTTTTGATTTCAAATTCAATGGGGAATAAAGGGTTCTTTCCATACACAAGTTCATATGGTGAGAATCTAGTGGTGTTCTTCCATGTAGTTTTGTATGCCCATAACACTTCTGGAAGTTTGTCAGCCCAATTTCTTCTGGAAGTTTGTATTAGTAAGGATTCCCTCAATGAATTTATTAGTGCTTTCTACCTGGCCATTTGCCTGTGGATGGTGTTGTCCCTTAAGAAACCAATTTCTAGGTTGTGGAGAAATTGTGCTTAAGACATTGAATTTTGTTTTGCATGTCACTTATTTATATAACATATCTTCATTTGAGATGTCTAAAGGACCTGATCTTAAACCCTTAATATTTAGCTGATATGAAAGTCTCAAGATGCCATGTGATGCTGAATATAAATGTTGCGTGAAGAATATTTTGAGAGATTAAATACAATATGTTGTGTTTGACAGAAACTATTATCTGTAACATAGAAGAAATATAGGCAAAGGAGTTTTAAATATGGGAGCGCCATTTTAAGGAAATTTAAATTTATTCACATAAGAAAACAAAGACCTGCAGCTTCATTACCATATTTAAAGAGAGGAAGAGACATAATGACACATAATAGAGAAATTACAAAATCGTACCCACCACTGTATGGAAAGCTCTTGATTCTTTCATTAATAATTAGTTTATCAAGTACAAAATAGTATAGTCTTCATATTCTTCAAAATTCTGTCACTTCTTCTATAATTTCCCTCTTTTTATACATCATGAGACAATTGGTAACTACCAAAACTGTAAAACTACTTAACTACTTTCTAACTGTCTAAAGTAAAAAGTTATTTCAAAATATTACATTGGAGGGTAAAAGACACCTCATTTTCCTTAGCAAATAAGATAACATAAAGTAGAAAGGAATTAAACTATGATTGGTGATTGCTAATCATTGTTCGAAATTGTGGCATGAGTAGGGGGCTCTGCTGGTGTATCTTTTGTATGCTCTATCATCCATTCTTTGCATTTTCTCCACAATGGTACATTTGACTTTGGTGCTTCTTCCAATTTGTCGAGTGCTATTCTGCATGGTGTAATCCTACTATAAGTAGCCTCATCCGTAAACAAAGTCATCACCATCCACAAAAGCTTAAAATCTTTAGTAAGGTTATTCACAATAGTGGCTCTCTTCAATACTAATGTCTTTCATGAGTGTTATCAACTTTGTTTTTTGCCTCAACTAGCAAAATCTCATATGTTTTCCATGGCAACAAGTTTCCTTGTAGATCCCAGCAAGAGGGAAGCCTAACTCTAACCCTTTTATCAAAAATGATGTTAAACTTGGAAACTGCTTCCTTTATCTCCTTTATCTTCTTCTCAACAATATTTCTGTAAATATTTCTGACAATCATCTTGTTAAAATCTATTGCACATAGTGTTCTGTCTAGAATGTCATGCTCCTTTAGTTCTGAAGCAGATTTAGAATTAATAAAATCTATCATTATCTTTGCAAACTTTGATCTATCTAAATCTTTCTCCTTACCTTGCATAACCACACTTTCCATGTCTCGGACAATTGCTTTCTCATCAGACATAATAACAAGGAACTCCCAGATGCTCCTGATAATTTCAATGATTTCATCCCATAGAATCTCCCTAGATTGAATTAAGGACATATTTCCCTTCATTTTCTCTTTTAGTCTTTTAATTTCCTCTTCAGCCCTTAGAAGATTTTCTCTGTACTTCTTTGTGATTTCCTTTTCCATTGTTTCTTCTTCTTCACTCAAATTCAATAGCTTACAGGCTGTTTCGAATTCCCTTTGTGCTTTCTTCGCACCATGCTCAACCATTTTTAACTCTGTTCCCAACCATAATACCTGTGCTGTTGGGTCCTCTGTATTGGCTGGCATTACTATTGTATAGACATGAGTGTCTACCTGTTGTTACAGCTTATCCAAAGTTTCTTTAAGTAAAGAAACTTCTTCAGTTTTCTGCAATCCATCCTGTAACAACTTCTCCTTTTCATTTTCAACTTCAACTATCCCTGCAGCAATGGGATGCTTACCTGTAGGCAGATTCAATTTCTTCTTTAAAACCCCAATCTCTGACTTGGTAGATTGCAAAAATTTTTGTATTGCAGGTTGATCATCAGGGTTGACATCTATTTTTACAATAATCTTCTTTAATTCATATACTTGGGCATTCAGAGCTCTGGATTTGGCTTTCTCCAACTTTAATTGCTGAATTACTTTATTTAACATTTTCTCTACTTTAATAGCAGATACATTTGTTTTATGTAAATCATTGACAATAAATTACCCAGTTTGCATGTGCAAATTGATCTTGTTAAGCATTGGAAGCTTATGAGTATCAACAGTGAAATTGACTGTTTTGAAATTACTGGTGGACCCAACTGAAATTTCAGTAGGATGAGAGAAATCAATTTTATGTTGACTTTTCTTCAAATCCATAACATATAACAATTTGGTTTGCTCAGGAACAACTTGAGACTCAACTTGAGCCTCCATATTTAACTTCACTTTCTGGTTTCTCTTAGATATTTGAGCAAACATACTTTGAATCAAAGGAACCTGATCATGAACAGGTTCTCTGGAGGATGGAGAAGGTGGTGCACCCTCTGTTTCTCCCAATTGAATTACTAAACCAGGTTGTGCTGAAGACATTGCATCTACAAGTTTAGTCCTTTTTGCTACTTCTTGTTCTTCTTCATCCAAATCAATAACAACTTCTCTAGCCCTCTTGACACCTTTTTTCTGAAATACTAGGGGTTTCAATCTCTGTCTGCTGGGTGTTCTGTAAACCTCCATTTGCCATTTTCTCTATTTCGGGTATACTCCCATGAACAAAGGTTGAATATCCATTCTCTAACCTCCTCTTTGAAATAATTTGATGAGGTTCATAAGCCCAGTCAACCTCCTATAAAAGACATACGTCATTCAATAATTTCTCGACCTCTTGAGCAGCCCGTCTAGTGATCACAATGAAGGGTCCTACTGCCATGGGCAATTTAAAGAAATAACCTTTCTTCATCGGAAAAAAATGAACCTGATCCACATTCAAGCTATGTATGATAAATTCAAGAGCAAAGAGCCCCATTGGCACAAATTTCGGTAACCTATATGGTTTGATAGAGGCTCCATAAAGCCTAATCTCTACATGTTCTTCAAATATGAACCAGTCTCCACACCTCACATCTTTACTCAATTGAAGGAATTCTTGAGCTTTAGGAAGAAATGTTGGGGGCAAGGTTCCATTCAAGATATTGTAGGCCACTGGAAGTAATAAAGAAGTGAATTCAAACATGCAACCATCTCCTGGATCACCACTTATCAGGTCTATTCAGAATTCCACTGACTGCTTCTTTTTATTTATGTCAACAATATTTAGTCCCAAACTTGTAAAATGTTCAGCATTCTAGTACAGAAATAAATAAGTAATAACTGAAGGAAACTTAAAGGACCCAGTAAGAGGTAGAGTCATGAATTGAGTGTTGATAGTGTCTACCCAAAATGTTGGAATATCTAATACTACTTCTGGTTTCATCATTAAAGAGAAAAACCCCATCACTGCTTTATCAATCTTCCTGGAGTCTTCCTTCCCCAAAATCTTAGAAATTATTTACAAGACTGGTCTTATATCTACTGCAAAGATGTCTAAAGAGAACATGATTCCATCTAGAGAGAATTGTCCAGATTTAGGAGCTAGGAATGAAGTAGCATAAGAAAACTCCTGGGATGACAGGTTATCATAATATGATACCAAAGACTCTTCATTAAAGGCGACGTAAGTTCCAAATACAGGGTAATTCAAAGCATGGTGAATTAATTGAGAGATTACTTGGAAAACACTCTCCCCAGACTGATTCATTACAAAACACTTCTTGGGGTACATTGCTGAGGCTAACCACTGAATGAATTAAGGGAAAAAGTGAGTCTTTGGGACAAACACTGCTAAAACACCTGACCTAACCATTGCCATGAATATAGGGGACTTTTTATGGTTCAGAGTGACTTCTTGATATAGTGAAAGGTGCTTAATTGTGTAGAGGGTATCGGAAATATCACGTTCAATGTCCATTAACGGGGTATGGATGATTGAGGAAGAACTTGTTTGGCCATGGTGTCTGTGGATGACAATTGCTAATGATAGTTGCTGACTCAGAATTCTGAACTGGAGGTGAGGCTGCTCGGTATCGAAATCAAATGACTAATGCAACAGGTTTTTTTTACTTATCTTTTATATATGGTAAGCAAAACGGGGGGAAACCTATAATTGATGTAACGAATTAATGGAGTGGCAAATGAGGTGACGGGGTACGGTGGGTGAGGTGGACGGTAATGAATGGGAGTGACAGATGGCGTGGAGGAGGTGCGGTGGAGTGAAACGTTGTGGGTGGCCTGTTGCAGGGGTAGAGAGTCTATGGGAGGTTCGTCAGGCTTGAACCCCCGTAGTGATCACAGGCCGTAGATCTTGGTCAACCATGTTAACGTCATGGTCAACTGCAGGGGTTGAGCCTGAATTATAATTCGTGCTCATTATTCCCCCCCAGAGCACTTTGCCCACCTCCTGAACTTTCATTTGATCAAACTTCACAAAACCCCTCGAGTTTTAGCAGATGGGTCAGGCCCACTTTGGACTTTCAAATTCTCTTTTGATTTTTCAAAACTTTAGACATTATGTTTGATTTTTGTGATAATATAAAAAATTCAAAAGACAATGGATGCTACAACATCTGGCTCCACATGGGGATAATGCTTTTACAATAGAAGCACTAAGAACCGTAGATTAGTGCCTTCACCTCGGGCATGGAGTCATATATTTATTTGCCAAATTTAATTCTATGGAAACTGTACAATGAATTCACTCCGGTATCTACAATGACAAGGTATCCATGATTCAAAATTGCAAATAATGTTTGAGGTACTACTGCCCATTGACAGGAAGCTATAAAGTTTCACCATCAGGATTCTCCAAGAAGAATGTATTATTTGCCCTTACTTCTGTAATACTGAATGGGCGATACCAGAGAGGATCAAACTTCCCATGTTTTCCCTTGTTCTCTCTCCTGGTATCCCACCTTAACACCAGGTCTCCAGCTTTAAAATCAATTTCTTTAGCTTTTCTGTCAAAAATGCCCTTCATTTTTTATTGATACATAATCAAATTATCTCTTACCTTACTCTGCTTTCATTCAACTCCACTAGCTTACTAGGAAACAAAGCTTGAGTTCCATACACTAACTCGAAAGGTGATTTTCCTGTAGTCACCCGGACAACCCAAAGATCAAACTTTAATTTTGAATCCCAGTCTTTCTAATTCTCTGTAATGGTTTTTTTAAGAATTTTCACCAATGTTTTGTTGGTGGATTCAACCAATCCATTCCCCTGAGGATGATAAGATATTGAATGAGATAAAATGACATTATATTTCTAACAAAAAGCAACAAACTTAATTGAACTGAACACTTGAGCATTATCAGTTATGATTTTGGTAGGGCACCCAAATCTGCTGAAAATGTTTTCCTCTAAAAACTTCATCACCATTTGGTCATTTTCCTTTTTAGTAGGTATAGCTTCTACCCACTTGGTGAAATAATCAGTGGCTGTAAGTACCATTTGTGCTGTCCACTCGAAGGTGGATTAATTTTTCCAACGAAATCTAGCCCCCATTGTCTGAATGGTTCTTCTAGGAAGACCGGGATCAATGGCAATGGAGCTAACCTGTTTTTCTCAGCAAAAAGCTGACACTTCTGACAGCTTCTGACAAACTTATATATATCACCAAATAAGGTGGGCCAATAAAAGCCTGCCTAGAGAATTTTGTGTGCAGTAACCTTCCAACTGTAATGCCCACCACATAACCTTTCATGATAATCTTTAATCGTCTCTGTAGATTCATCTTCTGTCAAACATAGCAATAAAATTCCCACAGGATCTTTCCAATACAATATGCCCTCCACAATCACATATGGTTGTGCCTTGATTTTTAATGCTCTATATCTTGTTCTATCCAATGACTGGGGACAAGAAAGAAAACATAAATAATGAACTATGTTCTTATACCATTCTGAGCATAAAAATTTATATCGGATCTTCATACCTGGATTTGATTTTTCTTCACCCTCTTTAATTATTTCTTCATTTACAGGTGTTAATAAGTTGATTCCCAATGCTTGAAAGTTTGACTCTGTCAACATCTTCGCCAATCCCTGCCCTTTCACTAGTTTGGTTGGCTTTATGTCTAGGTCATATTCTTGGATCTTAGCTATCCATTTTCCTCTTTTACCTTCCACATCACTCTGGACTAAGACATCCTTCACTGTAACATTTGGCACATAAGCAATGATCTATGACTGTAACACATAATTCCTGAAGGATTTTAGGGCCTTTACCAAGGCATATACCTGCTTTTCAAGAATATTGTATTTGAGTTCAGAGAACCATACTAAAGAAAGCAACTGGGGTCTCTTTTCCTTCATCGTTTTTCTGTAACAAAACAACAACTATTGAACTAGGTGATGCAAATGGAAATATTTGAAAGGGATTTTGATAATAAGGACTAATCAAAACTAGAGCTACTTGTAATGCTTCTTTGATCCTGGAAAATGACTCCCTGGCCTCCTTGGTCCAATGTACTTCATTTTCCTTCTTCAACATATTAGTAATCTCTTTCACAATTTCAGCATAATTGGACACAAATCTCCTTAAAAAATTTATTTTTCCCAGAAATTTTTGAATGTCTTTCTTACTTCTAGGTAGGGGTATTTTTTGTACAGCTTGCACCCTTGTTGGATCTATCTTTACTCCATCTCTTAAACAATGTGCCCCAACAATTTGCCTTCTTCTAGATAAAAAATAGACTTCTTATGATTCAAAGAAAGCCCATATTTTTCTGCACTTCTTGAAAGTCTTTTTAAGATGTTCCAAATGCTCCTCATCTGACTTAGAGAAAACAATGATATCATCCAAGTATATTACTACAAACTTATCACCCACAAATGTAATGTCCATAGCCCTTTGGAATGTTGCACCTGCATTCATTAGCCTAAAGGGCATTCAAGCATACATGAAGGTTCCCCATGGAGTTGTAAATGCAGTCTTCTTTTGATCTTCTTTATCAACAACCACCTGATTATATCCAGAGAACCCATCAAGCATTGACATTCTGAATGATCCAGTTACCTTCTGCAGCACATGATCCATTTTAGGTAATGGATAGTTATCTTTTAAGGAGGCTCTATTCAAATTTCTAAAATCCACACATAACCTTATTTCTCCATTTTTCTTCCTTACAGGTACTAAATTGGCCACCCAATCAGAGTATCAGAGTGGAACTATTATCTTGGCATCAAGAAGCTTCTTAACTTCTTTTTCAATTGATGGAAAAAGCAAAGGGTTGATCTGCCTGAGTTTCTGCTTAAATGGTTTAATCCCTTCTTTCAGGGGAATCTTGTGTTGAATGATGTTCACATCATATGTCTTGAGATCCTCATAGGACCAAGAAAAAACATCAGTGTACTTCTTGAAAAGCTCAATATACCTTTCTTTATAATTAAATGGAACTCCCTTAAACAATTTGACTAACTTGGGCTCCTTTTGGGTTCCAATGTTGTAATCTTGGATCTATTCATCTTGTGAAACTTTCTCTGAACTAACAGCTACATCATTAGAATTAAAAAGTCTTTCAAGAGGGACAAGTCCTCTTGGCAGAATATTATCTTTCAATTGAATGATTTTCTGATTAGCTATAGAATTTTTAAAATCACTTACTTCTACACCTTCTGTTACTTCATCCCCATCTTGATCAATTTCGGTGCCTTGAAAGTCTTTAATCATTGTCAATAATTCCTTAATCTGCTGATCATCCTCAAAAACTTGCCAGTGCTTTATGTTATTTGGAACATATGGTCTGTGCTTCATTTCGACCTCATATCTCAGTCTTGGATTTATAGGAGGCCTAAAGGTACTGGCTGCCACAACCAAGGAGTTTGCTAACCTGTTCCCATCTCTTGGAATGAACTGTATGTTGAAAGCCTCAAAGAAATTCTCGACTAAATCCCAAACTTCATTTCTATATGCCCTAAGCCTAGGGTGTTTTGTTTGATAGTGATTTTTTTATCTACTTTATGATCAATTCCGAGTCCCAAAAAACAGAAATAGACTGAACGCCCATTTGTTTTGCTATTTGAAGAGAAATGATTAAGGATTCACATTCTGCGACATTGTTAGATGCTTCAAACTCTAATTTAAAAGAAAATGGGATCATGTTACCTCCAGGTGTAATTAATAGAAAACCAACACCTGTTCCTTCCTTAGAGTAGGCACCATCAAAGAAGCACTTCCATACCCCTTCTGTTTGCAACTCTGTATTTACACATGCTGAAGTGAGCTGCCTCTGATTATCTTCAACCAATTCTGCATTGTCATGCAGCATGAAACAAGAAAAGTCATCTTTTTCTTGGCTGTACACAGGTGAATTACTTGCTCCATTCTTTGTAATTGTTTTAACAAACCTTGTTTCTCTATACAACCTTCTCTCCTCTCCACCAAAAACTGGTATGATAGCATAAGTAAAATCCAACTTCAGGACTCCCCCCAATTTAGCCCCCCATGACCTAGATAGCAGCATTCCGAACCTAGCAGGGATATCTACTACTACTACATCCATTACTAAGCTTCTGGCTGGGATTTGGGCTAATGACACCACCATATCCTTAATGACACCGAGACACTTGACTTTATTTGAATCAAAAGAATATAGGTCTTTGTAAGGCTTAGTAACTTGTAAATTCAACTGTTTCATTACTGATAGTGGCATAAGGTTGTGTGAAGCTCCAGAATCAAGCATACAATTATGCAAGATGAAGTCATGAATCAATAAAGAAATGTAGAAAGGGGGTGTTGAAGAATCTACCTCCTCCACATGTGGGCCAAAAAAAACTACTGGTTTATCTTCTTGTAGATTCACAATGTCATTTACATTCACATTCTGGGACAAGTTGATAAACTCAACAATCTCCCTTTTATAAACTGGTGTCTTGACCAACTCTGTGAGAGGTACCTGAATTTTAATTTTTTCCAATTCTTTAGTGAGACTAAATGCATGGACTTGTTTGGTATTTATTTTATTTTATTTTATTTATTTATTTATTTATTTTTATTTTTATTTTTATTTTTATTTTTGTTTCTTCTTCACTTTTCCTCATAACTAGAATTTCTTCTGGAATGGAAACAATTTTTTCTAAAGGAATTTTATCAGTTTTATCCTGGGAAGACTCACCTTGATGCATCTGAGTTTTGCTATTTGTACTCTGCTGTTGCTTTCCTTTATTCAACTATTTGCAGGTTGTGCTTCCTGTGGAGTCTCCTTTTGTAAGGGAGCAAGAACTTGCTGCTCACCTTCATTTTCTTGAACTCTAGATCTTTTTCTTGATCTCAAGTCATATTTCTTATGCAATTCTGCCTGCATAAAATCAATAAATTGCTTCCAGTACTCATCAATTTCATTTTCATCATAAGTGGCATCTATTTTAGTATATTCTTCTCCTTCAACACCTAGTTCATCTTCATCTCCTACATATAATGTGGAAATATGATCATCATGATCTTTAGAATACTCTTTTGATACTTCACCAGGATCTGCCTCTAAGTAAAGTGGTGCTTGAACTTGATCTTGGTCTTTCCTTTCCTTCTGCAAAATCTGCAAAGATTGTCTTCTATATTGGTGATTAAAGTTTCTATTTTGTTGTACTTGCCTTTGAGAATTTTTACTCTCCAATTCCAATTTAATCAATTTGCTAGACAAATTTTTAATCACCTTGTTCATATCCTCTAATGTTTGACTTTGAGAGGATTCCTCTTTGGCCTTTCCCTTATCTTGGGTAGGCTATGTCTCTGGTGCTTTGCCTGCAACCACTAGATTTGCTTCTATTTCTAGAGCATCAGTTTGAATCTGATCAAGGGTTGTGGATCTTCTCTCCCTTAATGTAAATCCAAAATCTGATTCAAATGCCCCTGCAAAAGTCACTTTTGCACTAGTAGGAGGGGGCTTGATCTCCACTGGAAGACTGTTGTAAAGCTTATTAAACCTTCTGATGAACTCAACAATGCTTTCATCAGATTTTCTTTTAATAGAATTGAATTCTGTAAGTGAATACCCATGATCTCGCTTCTCTCCCCATCTCTAGGTGAACAGGTGCTCCATCTCTTCCCATGTAGGGATAGAGTTATTAGCAAGCCCTTTAAACCACTTTCTTTCTTCACCATCTAAGGATTGCACAAAAAGTCTTAAAACAACATCCAGGTGTTCAACATTGAGATTTTCTACAAAATTACAAAACACTGTTATATGCTTCTTTGTTGTTTGTTCATCTTCCCCTGAGAAATGAGGAAGAATTTTTAGGTATTCTTGAGGCATTGGATTTAATTGTTTAGGCAACTAAATAGGTGCATACCTATTCAACAAGAATGCAGGTGCTGCCATGTTTGCACCTGAACTTACTGAACCTTGAGTACTAACAGATGTAGAACCTATCTGAGGGGTAAATGGAGTATGAAAAGGGGGTAATGTAGATATAGGTTTAGGTTAAACAACTATAGCAAATATATTTTTAGATATTGAAAATGAGACAGACTTTAAAGACTGTTCTTGGCAGTTGGGTTCTTGAAATAAAGTGGATGTAAAAGGTAATTCTTGATCAAGAAAAGGTGAATGTTTGGATGAAAGATGTGCAGAACTGTTGCCAGGTGCAGATAGTGTAGGGCTTGGTGTAAATGGAGTTTTTGGCTTTCCAACCCTCTTAGAAACTAATCTCTCAGGGTCTGAAAGGACTTGAGCTTTCTGCTGCGAGGTATCTGACCTCGTATGAGGCCTTTTTGAAGCTAGAGTTGTTATTCTTGTTCAATACAGCCAAATATTTCCTCCTCACTGATCAACCAGAGGAAAATATTAAAAACCTAGGTAGAAAACGTTCTTGCCTTCAGTCCCCGGCAACGACGCCAATTAATGTTGTCCCTTAAGAAACCAATTTCTAGGTTGTGGAGAAATTGTGCTTAAGACATTAAATTTTGTTATGCATGTCACTTATTTATATAATGTATCTTCATTTGAGAGGTCTGAAGGACCTGATCTTAAACCCTTAATATTTAGTAAAGTCTCAAGATGCCATGTGATGCTGAATATAAATGTTGTGTGAAGAATATTTTGAGAGATTAAAGACAATATGATGTGTTTGAGAGAAACTATTATTTTTAACATAGAAGAAATATAGGGAAAGAAGTTTTAAATATGGGAGCACCATTTTAGGGAAATTTAACTTTATTCACATAAGCAAACAAAGACCTGCAGCTTCATTACCATATTTAAAGAGATGAAGAGACATAATGACACATAATAGATAAATTACAAAATCATACCCAACGCTATATGGAAAGCTCTTGATTCTTTCATTAATAATCAATTTATCAAGTACAAAATAGTATAGTCTTCAGATTCTTCAAAATTTCGCCCCTTCTTCTATAATTTTCCCTCTTTTTATACATCATGAGACAGTTTGTAACTACCAAAACAATCAAACTACTTAACGACTTTCTAACTATCTAAAGTAAAAAGTTATTTCATAACATTACATTGGAGGGTAAAAGACGCCTCATTTTCCTCAGGAAATAAGATAACATAAAGTAAAAATGAATTAAACTATAATTGGTGATTGTTGATCACTATTCGAATCTGTGGCTTGAGTAGGGGGTCCTGGTGGTGTATCTTTTGTCTGCTCTATCATCCATTCTTTGCATTTTCTCCACAATGGTACATTTGACTTTGGTACATCTTCCAATTTTTCGAGTACTATTCTACATGATGTAATCCTACTATAAGTAGGCTTATCTGTAAACAAAGTCTTCACCATCCACAGAAGCTTAAAATCTTTATTAAGATAATTCACAATAGTGGCTCCCTTCAATACTGTTGTCTTTTCATGAGTGTTGTTAACTTTGCTTTTTGCCTCAACTAGAAAAATCTCATGTGTTTTCCATGACAACAAGTTTCCTTGTAGATCCCAGCAAGAGGGAAGCCCAACTCTAACCCTTTTATCAAAAATGATGTTAAACTTGGAAACTGCTTCCTTTATCTCCTTTATCTTTTTATCAACAGTTTTTCTGTAAATATTTTTGACAATCATCTTGTTGAAATGTATTGCACACAACGTTCTGTCTGGAATGTCATGCTCCTTTAGTTCTGAAGCAAATTTAGAATTAATAAAATCTATCATTCTCTTTGCAAACGTTGAATTGTCTAAATCTTTCTGTTTACCTTGCATAACTACACTTTCCTTGTCTTGGACAATTGCTTTCTCATCAGACATAATAACAAGGAACTCCCAGATACTCCTGATAATTTCAATGATTTCATCCCATAGAATCTCCCTGGCTTGAATTAAGGACATATTGCCTTCATTTTCTCCTTCAGTCTTTTAATTTAATCTTTGGCCCTTAGAAGATCTTCTTTGTACTTCTTTGCATTTTCCTTTTTCCATTCTTGCGTCTTCTTCCCTCAAATTCAATAGATTACAAGCTGTTTTGAATTCCCTTTATGCTTTCTTCACATCATGCTCAACCATTTTTAACTCTGTTCCCAACTGTAATACCTGTGCTGTTGGATCCTCTGTATTGGCTGGAATTACTATTGTACAGACATGAGTATCTACCTATTGTTGCAGCTTATCCAAAGATTCTTTAAGTAAAGAAACTTCTTCAGTTTTCTGCAATACATCCTGTAACAACTTCTCCTTTTCATTTTCAACTTCAGCTATCCCTGCAACAATGGGATGCTCACCTATAGGTAGATTCAATTTCTTCTTTAAAACATTAATCTTTGACTTGGCAAATAGCAACAATTTTTGTATTGCAGGTTGATCATCAGGTTTGACACCTATTTTTACAATAATCTTCTTTAATTCATCTACCTGGGCATTCAGAGCCCTGGAGTTGGCTTTCTCCAACTTTAATTGCTGAATTACTTTATTTAACATTTTCTCTGCTTTAATAGCAACTGCATTTGTTTTATGTAAATCATTGACAATCAATTGCCCAGTTTGCATGTGCAAATTGATCTTGTCAAGCATTGGAAGCTTATGAGTATCAATAGTCATATTGACAGTTTTGGAATTACTAGTGGACCCAATTTCATTTCAGTACGATGAGAGAAAGCAATTTTAAGTTGACTCTTTTCCAAATCCATAACAGATAACAATCTGGTTTGCTCAGGAACAACTTGAGACTCAACTTGAGCCTCCATATTTAACTTCACTTTCTGGTTTCTCTCAGCTATTTGAGCAAACATACTTTGAATCAAAAGGAACCTGATCATGGATAGGTTCTCTGGAGGATGGAGAAGGTGGTGCACCCTCTGTTTCTCCCAATTGAATTACTAAACCAGGTTGTGCTGAAGACATTGCATCCAGAATTTTAGTCCTTTTTTATGCTTCTGATTCTTCTTCATCCAAATCAATAACATCTTATCTAGCCCTCTTGATACCTTTTTCTAAAATACTATGGGTTTCAATCTCTGTCCCCTAGGTGTTCTGTAAACCTCCATTTTCCATCTTCTCTGTTTCTGGTATACTCCCATGCACAAAGGTTGAATATCCATTCTCTAACCTCCTCTTTGAAATAATTTGATGAGGTTCATAAGTCTAGTCAACCACCTATAAAAGACACATGTCATTCAATAATTTCTCGACCTCTTGAGCAACCTGTCTAGTGTTCCCAATGAAGGGTCCTACTGCTCTAGGAATTTTAAAGAAATAACCTTTCTTCATGGGAACAAAATGAACCCGATCCACATTCAAGCTCTGTCTGATAAATTCAAGAGAAAAGAGCCTCATTGGCACAAATTTCGGTAACCTATATGGTTTGATAGAGGCTCCATAAAGCCTGATCTCTGCATGTTCTTCAAATATGAACCAGTCTCCACACCTCACATCTTTACTCAGTTGAAGGAATTCTTGAGCTTTAGGAATAAATGTTGGGGGCAAGGTTCCATTCAAGATATTGTAGGCCACTCTATGGAATAAATAAGTGAATTCAAACAAGCCACCATCTCTTGGATCACCCCTTATTAGGTCTGTCCAGAATACCACTGACTGCTTCTTTTTATTTATGTCAACAATATTTAGTCCCAAACCTATAAAATGTTCAACATTCTGGTACATAAATAAATAAGTAATAATTGAAGGAAACTTAAAGTACCCAGTAAGATGCAAAGTCATGAATTTAGTTACTTGGGAGGTTGAAAGCTGAATATTTTTGAGGTGAAATGCTGTTGGAACTTAGTATTCTTAGTTGAGTTTTTATGAGGAGAGATTACATACCTCTAAGATCTCATTTGGAAGAGTGTAAGGCTTGTCAAAGTAAAGGAAATTCCTGTTTCGCACCCTAGGAAGAGCTTGTTCAACATCAAGGCTGAAAAGGTTGTAAGGTTCTTCTACTTCAAAGTTAATACAAATAAGTTTGTTTTTCTCAATAAGTTGTTGTTTATGGTTTATTTTATGGATTCCTTGATCACCATAATGGACATGATTTATGATATTAGCTATGCAGGTGTTATTTGATGTTTGCTTGTCTGTGATTGCAGGTTCTCAAAAGGAAACTCTTTCGAACAGTTAAAGGATGGCTGCTACAAACTAGCGTTGGAATTAAGGTAGGATCTTAACACCTCTATAATTTTTATTTATGAATCGCATATGTTTAGAGAAAGATATATTTGTTTGTTTGCTTGTTGCTAGACTATCTTCTGATACTAGGGAGATCGGTCTTGTCCGCAAGATCGATTTATCCGGCCAACAAATTGGCGACTCCACTGGGGACCTGAATTTGGTTTTTGGTTTTCCTTTGTCTTTGACTTGAGAAACTTGTTCTCGTTTCTGGTTTTTGCTTGATGTGTGTTGGATTGGGTAGTTTTTAGAATCTGGATTATTTTTTGTTTTTTCGAAGTTTTCAGGGGACCGCACTTTCTTTTTATAGACAGTGCGGGCATCTTCGCACTTTTCCTTTAGTACACAGAGCAGTACCGCATCTGGTTCTACTGGAAGCCTGTGGACCCTATGGAATTTTTTTGAAAAACCTAAAATGTTTTCTTCCAGTTAAGTTTAGGTTTCATTTATGGTTTTTAGTGTCTACCCAGATCTGCATTCATCCTTTCAAGAACCTCTTGTGAGTGAGTTCCAACGGTATTTTTATTTTAGATGATTTTCTAGAAGTTTTGCATGCCTTGAGTGGTTTTCACTTGGTCTCTGTAGTGACTCAAAGATCAGAAGCTTGAGAAACCTTAGATTACCCTAGTGTCTTTTCATCTTCTTGATGAGTCTGACATGGTTTTGAAATCTGGTCTTTGTGAGAAATAGATTTACTTTTCTCCTTGCAAATCTTTGAACAAGCTTTGCCATAAGTTTTGAATTTCATTTTTATAAAAGAAAACATATCTGGATGTTTTTGTATTGATTTGTTATTCTGAACGAATGAATATTTAGTTTACTGAACAATTAAGTAAAACATCCTAAAAAAGAATTAAAGCTTTTGTACAATTATGTTTTAGAAGTTTTTAGATCTCAAAGATTAGTTTTTGTAGTTTTGAGTGCTTTCTAGAACGTATAGTTCTCTTTTGAAAGAAATTGTTTTGTAGTTTCGAGTTTTATAAAAGGAAATGGATTTATTGTGAGCATAATTAGTAGTCTCATTTTGAGTTCTTATTGAAAAAGACAAAAAGTTTTTCTTTTCATTTATATGTTGAAAGAAAGATTTGTTTCTTAAATAATTGCATTATCGAACTCTTTCTTTTAGCTAGAAATTCATTGAAAGAAAAAAAGAATTGCTTATCATTTTAGGTGCATTTTTTAGTATTTTTGGGGTCGAGTCTTCACACCATAAAAGTTTCATTTCTGTCAGACCAGGAGTAACTCCAGACTAGGCAGAAAAACTGATGCGTTTATTTCATTAGGTAGCTATTGTTATATACATGAATGTGACTGATCAGTTCATCTTCTTGATGATTGTTCACATTCCACATTCACCCAATCACAGAGGATTAGGTGTCAACATTCCCCCCCTTAATCTGAAGGGATGTTGGTGAGTCCAAGCATCATTTTGAATCTTTCAAGCTTTTCTCTTCCAAGCGCTTTGGTGAAGATGTCTGCAATTTGCTCATTTGTGGAACAATGACGAAGATGGATTGTTTTGGCCTCAACATGATGTCGGATTAGATGATATTTAGTATTGATGTGCTTTGTACGATCATGGAACTTTGGGTTCTTGGCCAACTTTATTGCAGAGGTGTTGTCAATCATGAGTGGAGTTGATTGTACTTGTTTTACCTGCAAATCTTCAAGAATTTTCCTGAGCCACACAATTTCTTTCGTTGCTTCAGCTGCTGCCACGTATTCTGCTTCTGTTGTGGAATCTACTGGAACTGATTGTTTGCGTGATCTCCAAGAGACAGCTCCTGATCCAAGACTCATAGCATATCTTGAAGTAGATACTCCAGTTTCTTTGTCTCCATCGAAGTCTGAATCAGAGTATCCAATCAAGCTGAAGTCGTCCACCTGTGTATACTTGATTCCAAGGTCTTGAGTTCCCTTCAAGTACCTTAGAACTCTTTTTGCAGTGGACCAATGTCCCTCACAAGGCTTTTGCATAAACTTGGAGAGGATTCGAACAGAAAATGAAATGTCTGCTCTGGTAGTAGTGAGGTAGATGAGACTTCCTATAAGCTGTTTATACTTTGTTGCATCCTCAAATTCCTTTCCTTCAATAGATGTGAGCTTTAAGTTTTGTTCCATTGGAGTAGAAAGAGGATTGCACTCTCTCATGCCAAATCTGTTTAACAAATCTCTAATGTATTTCTTTTGAGAAAGAAATATGGATTTTGGATGTTGGGTTACTTCAATGCCAAGATAGTAATGAACATAGCCCAAATCAGTCATTTCAAAACTTTTTCCTAATTCTTTCTTTATGGATGCAATATATCTTTCATTGTTCCCTGTCATTAAAAGATCATCTACATATACCACAAGATATACAACTGTTTTGCCAACTTTCTTGACAAATAAAGTTGCATCATCAAGATCAAAATGATTGAAGTTGAGTTTCAGAAGATGCTCAGTTAGTTTTTCATACCAGGATCGCGGTGCTTGTTTGAGGCCATACAAGGACTTCACAAGTTTGCATACTTTTTGTTCATGTCCTTTCACAACAAATCCTTTAGGCTGGGACGTAAAAACATTCTCTTTTAGATCTCCATTCAAGAATGCAGTCTTTACATCCATTTGATGGACTTTCCAACCGTTCTGAGCTGCTAGTGCAAAGAGTGTCCAGATGGTGGCCCATTTTGCTGTGGGGGAAAAAGTTTCCTCATAATCGACCCCTTCCTTCTGTGCAAAACCTTTTGCCACAAGCCTAGCTTTGTGCTTGTCAAGTGAGCCATCAGCTTTGTACTTGTTCTTGTAGACCCACTTGCAGCCAATTGGTTTGGTTCCAAATGGAGGGTCAACCAACTTCCAAGTGCCATTCTTTATGAGAGCATCATACTCGTTTTGCATCACTTCTTTCCATTCATCATGAGAAGCAGCTTCTTTGAAGGAAGTTGGTTCAAAATCTGTAGACAAGTTCAATTCACAATCATAAGTAACATCCATATCAATAGGTGAATTAGAGTCATCTACATCACCTCCATTTTGTCGGTTTGAATTTCTGATTCTTGTTTTTCCAATTTCATCAGGATGAACACTTTCAAGTGTCTTTGTCAGCCACTTTTGGGGACCTTTATGAGATGGTCCAGGCTGCTCTGTTGATTGAGTTGGGACTGAATCAAGATTTAGTCTCCCAATTCTATCAATTACATCACTTAAAACGTCATCCGTTGTTGGAGTTTCATGCAGGGGAGATTGTGCTTCAGAAGAAGATTCCACATGTTGATCTAGTATAGGAATCCCCCCTCAAGATGTGGAATCTGATTATCAAATTCTTGAATGATTTCGTTTTTGCAAATCTATCCAAGCGATCAAGTTGCCGCTCAACAACATTGTCAGATTTGGATGATTCAAGAAAAATGACATCTCTAGATACAACAAACTTTTTATTTACTTCATCATAGAGGCGGTATGCTTTAGAGGTGTTTGAATACCCCAGGAAGATACACTTACAACTTCTAGCACCAAGTTTGTTTCTATGTACCTTTGGTATCAAAGCATAACAGGTGGAACCAAAGATCCTGAGATGTTTTACCGAAGGAACATGTCCATACCACAATTCATAAGGAGTCTTGTTTCTTATAGCATTAGATGGACATATATTCTTTATATATGCAGCACATAGAACAGCATCAGCCCAAAACATTATCTTTACATTTTTGAAGAAAAGCATGGATCATACCATATTCAAGATTGTTCTATTCATTATTTCAGCTACACCATTCTGTTGGGGATTATAAGGCACAGTTGTTTGATGTTTGATCCCATGTTGGCGAAGATAGTTTTCAAATTCATTTGATGTATATTCTTTTCCATTATCAGTGCGAATAGACCCAATATGAGATTGTGCATCATTTTCAATCCATTTATGAAAATTCTTGAATGTTTGAAAAGCATCAGATTTGTTCTTCAATAAATAAACCCAACACATTCTGGTGTAATCATCAATAAATGTCATGATATATTTATTTCCATTTGCAGAAGGAACATGCATTGGACCACATAAATCTGAATGAATGAGTTCAAGCTTCCTATGTGCTCTTGAATGTGAATCATGAAAAGACTGTTTGCTATGCTTTCCTAGAATGCAAGCATCACATTGCTTATGTTTCCTAGGAATTGTAGGCAAACCAGCAACACCATTTTTCTTCAATAAGCGGAGACTGTCATAGTTTAAATGTCCAAATCTAGCATGCCATAATAAACTTGATGGAAGTGTACCTTCTTCATGATGAGAAATATATGAGAAATGTTGCGCATGAGCAGAGGTTCCTTGCAGTTTGAGAAGCCTTTCTTCTTCTATTCCCCTCATGACAAGTGAGTGGTCAGATGCTTTTCTTACCTCAAGCTTGCCATCAAACATATGAATGGAGTGACCTTGCTGGCGGATGTGGACCAAGGACAACAAGTTTCTCTTGAGCTGTGAGAGATATAGAACATGATCCAGAAGAAAGTCTGGAAGACCAGGCAGTTTAAGCCTGATTGTGCCAAGCCCTGATGGCTTGATTTTTGACTGATCTGCAAAGTATACTGCTCCATCAACATTGTCAGTGAAATCTTCAAAAAAATCTTTCCTATGAGTCATATGACAGGTTTCTCCTAAATCAAGCAACCAATCATTTTTCGAAGAAGCAAGTGAAGCATTAAACAAATCTTCATTTACTCCAATGTTACATTGTGCCTCAATATAGTGAGCGGATTCAGGTGCTTTACCTTTGTCTGTATCATCAGTTTTACCTTTCTGCTGGTTTCTTTTCTGCTCAATTTTGTCCCATGGTAGCTTGCATGTAGAAGCATCATGTGATCCATTTCGTTTGCAGCGAATGCAATGCAGATCTGCTTTTTCTCCTTGAGAATGTCTGCCCCCCCTGCCTCTGAAGTATCTTCCTCTTCCTCTTCGTCCACCTCTTCCTCTTGTAGAATCTTGAATAGGATGCTTTTCTTTATGAGCAAGGCAAACAGTCTCTTCAGAAGATTCAGGGACTGTCTTCTTTCCAAAGGCTTTCTCTCTTTCATCAAACTTTTTCACAAGAGAGTCAAAGGTTATATCTTTAAGATTTCCATTTGCTTGTAAAGACTCAAGATAATTGGAGTAAGTAGAATAGAGTGCCTTGAGAAAAGCAATAAGAGGGATATCCAGCTCAACCTTAGTGGATTTGATATCATGCATTATGGATTTAACTTCAGATGCAAGAGCAAGAGGATCATTATTTTTCAGTTCAAGAGTGAAGAGTTTAATCATGAGCTGAACAACTTCAAGTGCAGAATGTGAGTCATAGAGTTCTTTGAGCTTTTGTAAAGCTTCAAAGGCAGTTGAATATGATGAAATATGGCGACTTACTTCTTCATTTACAGATGTTGCGATTAATGCATATGCTTTGTTGTTCTTGTTATCCCAAATGACGAGCTCTTTGTCTGATGTAGGCTGTACTGGGTCATTGTCTCCTTCTCCGACACACACTCCCTTCCACAACTCATTGAAGATGAGGGTGTGTTTTATCATCCGGGACCATTCAGGATAGTTCTCCTTGCCAGTGAGAACTATCCCTACCATAGAGATGATTGAATGCATTCTGTAAAAATTCTTCTGCTGGAAAAAAAATCCTTATGTCACAGCCTTATGCACTTTATTTTCCTTTAACGTTTGATAGAAGCATCAACATTTCTTTGTACATATCACTTCAATATATCATGCAATACTACTATGTTTTGAAAAAACGCACAAGGGATCACTTCAATATATATCAATATATCATGCAATACCACTTTGAAAGCAGCGCAATATATCACTATATCACTTCAATGTATCAATATATCACTTCAATATATCATGCAATACTATTTTGAAAGCAGCGCAATATATGACTATATCACTTCAATGTATTAATATATCATCCAATACTATTTTGAAAGTAGCGCAATATATAAACGCTTTAAAAGTTTTGAATGATACTGCACAATACTCAAACGTTGTAAACTCTCAGTCTTCACTGTTTCAGCAGATTGAGTCTCTTCCAAGCGCGGTTATTCGAACTCGATTACCAATCACCAACGAAGTAAAACGTCTGATGCAATATACTTAACAATACTGCGATCGAAATACCAATCACCAACGGATTCTGCAATGGTCTTCGAATTCAATTTTGGAGAATTCGCTGAGTGCCACAGAGCTTGTACGTTTGTTTGACATGTTTATCGATTCATGTTATTCACACTGGTCAGATTGAGTCTCCCATGCGCAGAGACAGTGTACTCTGCTCCACCGTCAGTCAATTTGTGAAATTGCTGTAGCAGCTGCAAAACATGGAAAGCGGCTTTCGTTGCAGAGCCTTAGGAGAGAACCAGAAACGCTAACTAAAGGGCAATGTCAGGCTTTGTGTGTTGCTGGCGGTCGGTAACAGAGTCAGCCAAACTGAACATATTCAAACAAAACCCCTTATTGAGCTATGAAAAATAAAGATCCTTTCTTCTCCTCACAGAAGCGGTGATTCAGTGTGCGGGCACGCAGGTATCATGAGCCAGGGATTGTGGGCTCTATTTTGCATAGCTGAGCCGAGCATCTTGTGTGGAGAGGCAGCGAATTTGGGTATTCATGCGCAGAGAATCAATGAGACGCAGGCCAGAGGCAGCGCTCAGGTATTCATGCACAAAGAATCAATGAGACGTAGGACAGAGGCAGCGCTCAGGTGAAGGGAGTTACGACTATTCTCAGGACTGGCTCTGATACCATGTCAGACCAGGAGTAACTCCAGACTAGGCAGAAAAACTGATGCGGTTATTTCATTAGGTAGCTATTGTTATATACATGAATGTGACTGATCAGTTCTTCTTCTTGATGACTGTTCACATTCCACATTCACCCAATCGCAGAGGATTAGGTGTCAACAATTTCCGTACCTATTGACTTAAAGAACAACCCATAAAAGTAACGCTTAATTAAAATTGATCTAGTAATCTTTTTTATTTCTAGGGCTCTTATCACCAATATAGCTTAGATTAGTATCTTGGAGTAGGGAGTAATTAACTCTCCAAGATAGTTAAAACAAACAAGTAGCTATATCTTGCAGTAGGAAATAAATCCAATTGTAATTGATACATTCTAGGAAGCTTCTCTTAAAGGAGTCAATCATGAGATCATGTCCGAACCTTTGAGACAATCAAGTCTGTTTCATTGGGAAAGATAGAAGATTTGCGCGTATTATAAACAGTAAACCTCAGATTAACCATTGTCGAGGAGCCTGGGGTCACTTGTTGGTAAACCTCGGATTGATCATGTCGAGGAGCCTTCAAGGGGATTGAGCTTTGTTACTCTGCCCTTGCGCGTAGATCGGATCGTAGACTGTTCCCCTAGTTGTATTTGTTGTTGTTGGTAACCTTAGTGTCCATAAACTTAAGATTATTTCCTAAGGTGATGGTGAAGGACGAGTCTCACTGTACCTGGAGCAGACGTCGACTAGACTCACTTGGACTCTCTGGGGGGTTCTCTTCACTCGAGATGGTTATGTGAAGAAACTTGTGCCAGTCTGTTTCATTAAGCAGGTTGTCGGGGTAACTGTTCCAACCGCCCTTTCTGTATTAAAATTCTACAACATTGGATTTCATCACCAACTAGTGTTTTTAGTACAGGAAGTTACTGTTTGTGTGTGGTTTGAACTCTTAGATTTTTTAGGCGTGTGATTCAGTTGTTTGTTTCTTTAGAGACTTTAGGTGCTTTTATTGAAATTTTCTTTGTTTGCGTGTGATTATTTTCATCCTACACCAAGAGGTTATTATCCTTGATCGATCATGTCAAGATGGTCATCTATGTTTTACCAATCACTGGAAACATTTTTATATGGCGGTCCTACTGTTCCTTTGGGGTACCAGTCACTTTCTGGTACTTTTTCAGGAGCAACTCCTCGACTGACTGAACATCAGTTATCACCTGGTAATAATGGAACTAAAATGTTGAACACAGAGCAGATCTTTATGATGTCTGGTAGTATTCCAAATCCTCAACCTCAAGGTAGTCAGTTACCGCCTGGGGGCAAGGTAGTCAGTTACCGCCTAGGGGGCAACCTCAAGGTAGTCAGTTACCACCTGGGGGGCAACCCCAAGGTAGTCAGTTTTCGCCTGGAGGGCTACCTCAAGGTTTTCAACCTTCAGGACAGTACATACCCCAAGGTCAACCTCAGACTCAATATATTCCTCAAGATGCTTATCAACCCCAGATTCAGTATGTGCCTCAGGGTTATCAACCTCAAGGTCAGTACCCAACTCAAGGTTTCCAACCGCCTTCTGGTCAATCATTTTTACAAGGAGCTGGAAATGTACCTCTTAATAGTCAGCCCTACGTTCAACCAAGTTATGGTCCTCCATATGCACAACCTTTTATGGGTCCCAGAATGAATATGGTGTGGGATCTGTCTCAAACTCAACAGACTTTGCAACCTAATGTGCAGTTATCAAGTCAACCTAGACAACCTTTGGTTTCTGGTCCAACCCAACAACCTGTTCAACCTATGGTTCAAACCTCTGCACCTCATTTAGCTCAGTAGCCTGGGCCATAGCTCACCTCAGACTTCGCCTCAAACTACTGCTGCAACTGCTGCATTTTCTGTTCAACCTACCACACCTGTTTCTGGAGTATCTGTAGCTCTGGTTTCTACTATCCCTGCATCAGTGCAAACACCTCAAGTCTTTGTACCATAGTCAGGACCTATATTTCAAACTTCGGTCCAGATGCCTACAGGACAAGCTGGTCCAAGTACGATTGCTACAAGTCAACCGCAATTCACTTATCAATCGTACCAGGGTGTTATAGACATATTTGGGCACTGCAACCGCAATCTCATATGTCCATAAACCAAGGGATTTTAAGCCCCTAAAAGTGTTGTTTCATACCCTAAAGGAGCAAGGTCAGATGATTACATCATCTCCCAGAAGTTCTCCCTAAAAAACTACTCAGAACTGGTCAAAACAGGACCATACAGATTGCTTAGTGCTAAGGGTGTGATGCATCTCAACTGCCACATGCAAAAAGTGTGATGCATACTGAAAATCCCTTATGTAGGGTGTGATGAGCGAGAGCAAACAAATGGCAGAGGAAATTGGCTAGGTGGAAACGCAGAGAATCTTCTTGAAACTGCCCATTTGACACTTGCCTCTCTGAATTCGCCCAGGGATGAGTAAGAGATAATGAAATCTCCAAGTGGAACCAAGAACTATCAGAGAGATGACACTAATCAAAATCTCAGAAGCTGACTCACCCACCTGCAAACATCTATATATGGATCCCTCATCCTAGAGATCTAGAGGCTGGAATTTTGTATCTTGTAAGGAAGTGTTGTTGGTTTCTCTGTGGAACATCATAGTGTTGGGTGATCTAGCTTTTCATGAGGTGAAGAGGGCTTTCATGTTGGGAGGATGGCGCTGGGTCAGACCAATGGGTTGTAATCCTCTCTTCTACTACTTCTATCAATAAAGCTATTTGAGTTTTCCTCCATATTCTTGTATATCTTTGAATCTTGAATTGATATATGCATTTGTATGGTTAATATATATCTGATCCTATATTGTTTATGGTTATAGATCTCTATGCTTTGATGGTATTATGTTGCTTTGACTCTACAGGTGTTCTTTGAAGCGGGACAAGTAAAGAAGGAGTGGCGAAGCTCTGTCAAAGGAGGGAGGAAACAAGCAAGGAGCCAAGCAAAAGACTGAGGTTGGTACTCTCTGCTTCTCTCTCATCTATCTCTCATAAAGGAAAACACAAGTAACTTTAGTTTGTTTGTTTCTAAGATAGCTACCTGTCTTAGTGGGACTAGCAGCTCTGAATGGACACTAGTTTTCCCGATAACACAGGGACATCATCAATCTGGTCCTACTGTACAAAACCCAATTTATCAGAATCAACTGTATCCTGGCTATACTTATCAACAGCCTCAACAACCCCAGTTTGGTCCGTTTATTCCTGGTTTCCCGGGAGGTTATAACATTCCTAATGCAAATCCGATTCCAGGTTATCTTGGATATCCTCCTCCTGGAGCTGGTCTTGTTACTCAAGGTTTTCGCGACCCTAATGGTCAGTTACCATTTATTGCAACTTTGGATTTACCTGATTTGTCGCACCTTACGAACGATCTGATTTATTATCTTCCGTACTGGCCGCCAATGCCTAATAAGTTGCCCAGTGATATCCCGAAATTCGAGGGTAAGTCAGGGGAGGATTCATCAATCATGTAATGACTTATCATCTCTGGTGTGCATCTAATTCAATCATTGATGATGCATTGGTCTTGCACCAAATGGTACATTGAGTTACCACGAGGCTCTTTTTATAATTTCAGTCACTTAGCCACTGCTTTTTTAACTCATTTTTAGTTGCCTGTCATATATGACAATGGCACGGAACTGTTAACTTCACTAAAACAACCCACGTCCACATATATTTCTGATCATATTCATGAATGACGACGTAGAAGGCGTTTAGTGAAAGTTTTCATTTTGGATCAAATTTTAGTGGAATGGTTCGTTAAATCATTGTTACCTAAAATCACTGAAGATGTAGCTAAGGCATGAGTTGTCACTGAAGAACAAGTCATTGCTCAGGCTCAATACCTTGACCTCGTTTATACGCATTCAATTACTTTACACGAAAAAATCCCTGATCTTCCAAAAACTACAGCTTCTTTAGGGTCTCATGCTGCTGATGGTATGATTGGTTCAGTTAGTACTAAAAGCAAGAAGAAATCTTCAAAGAATTCTTATCCTACAATAACTTTACCTGATTCCCTGAAAGAAGATTCTTCCGTTGAATTTTTTTCCGACGTCCATGTTGTAGATTCATCTACGACCAAATCCGGTAGTAAAGAGAAGGCGAAGAACAAAAACAATCAAAATTCAAAAGATAAAACAAATAAAAATGAATCTATTGACAAAAAACGAAAACCTCGCTATCCTTGTTTCATTTGCGACGAGGATCATTTTACCAAAGAATGCCCATATCAAGCAGAGTTTTCGAAATTCATTAAAGGTTCTCAAACACCTGCTATCTTGAAGGATCCTTTTCCTACTCAAGAAAGTAAGGTGGTTGCTTCTTCCTCGAATACGTCAGAAGAACCCATTATGATGATGTCTCATGTCAGGATTGCAACGTGATCGCAAGATTGTGGTAGTAAAAATCTTGTTGATGGTAAAGAAGCATAATCTTCTAATTCAAACACAACAACTACACCTCCTCCTGGTTCTGATCCACTACAGATCGAGGAACCAAACCATGACTTAGTAATGAAACCGCCTGCTAAAGGTATATTTCAGAAATAAGCTTTCAATCCACATGTGAGAGCTGCTCAAAATTATAACATTGTTGAAGACCTGGCCATTGCCTCTTCAGCAATGTCGGCTTTGGAAGTGCTGCAATCATGCCCAGCACAACATAAATTACTATTGTCTGCTATAGGAGCTGTCGATATTCAAGATTCGAACCTAATAATCTTCGATTTAGAGAATAGTACACCCCGCCTTCCTCATCAAATGGCTTTCCAGATTCCAGTGTTAGTAAAAAATAGACCTTGCTTTCATATTATGATTGATGAAGGGGCTTCTACGTGTATTATGTCGATCCAATGTTGGAGATCACTTGGTTCTCCCACACTCAATTAGTCTCCGACAATTATAAAGGATTTTGATGGCTGAGGGTTCCATCCTTTTGGTATTTTGGAAGATTTACCTATAGGGGTTGAAGGCAAAACCGTAAATCTAGATGTGGAAGTGGTTGATGCCCCTCTAGATTACAACCTTCTCTTGGGTTGCAGTTGGTCTTATGCTATGACTGCTATTGTTTCATCGGTATTTCGGCTTATCAAGTTTCCTCATAATGGAAAGATCGTTACGATAGACCAACTGACTTATTTCTCATCTGACCCAACCTCTTCAGATAGTATTCAAAATGTCGGTAAAACGACTATCCCTTACAAGGATGTTGGCGTAGGTTTGATTAAAGATTCTAGTTTACTGGGAAATTTTTCCTTCCTTCATCCTAACGTATCGCCTTCTATTGCGACTATTCATATGATTTCATCAAACATTGTTACTTTTGATGGTCCTTGGACCGTAGCTTCCGATTCTGGGGTGGATTCATTTGATGGCGTGATGCCTATGAGTCCCTTAGAAATTGCATATCAGGCTGTACAGTCATTTTCTGATTCCTGACCTATCGCGAGGATAGTTTCTTCCCGTCTCAACCTCGTTAAAAAATGAAATCGAATGTTGCGAGGATAGTTTCTTCCTGTCTCAACCTCGTTAAAAAATGAAATTGGATGTTTCGAGGATAGTTTGTTCCTGTATCAACCTTGTTAAAAAATGAAACCGGGTGTTTGGAGCATAGTTCCTTGTCTTGTGTCAAGCTCGTTAAAAAATGAAACAAAGAGTCATGAGAATAGTTCCTTGTCTTGTGTCAAGGTCGTTTAAAAAATGAAACAAGGGTTTTGAGGATAGTTATTTTCTTGTGTCAACCTCATTAAAAAATGAAACAACTTCCTTGAGTCTTTCCAAGATCTCGAATGTGAATCTTCATTCCATCCGCCTGGTTGAATGCAATGAAGCTTGGGGGCCATGTACCTTGATTTGAGTCATTATGTCGGGGGCATGCGAACTTATAACAAGCATAGTTTTTCATTTCAAGCTTGGTTAAACATGAAACTGAATCCAAGCAGAGTTCTCTATGGTTCAAGCTTGTGTAAAAATGAACCCATACCCGATTTACATCTCGTGATTGCCATTTTTTCCGCTAAATTCTACTAGATGAGCCTTGATTGTTTTCATTCCATTGCCACCATCTTTTTGGCTAATCATATGTTTTCACTTGGTTGTTTTTCCTTTCCTGAGGGACCGCAACTATGAGTGGTTTTGTTAGCCAGCCTCTTAACCATTACATGTTTTGAGTAGTTTCACATTGTTGGAACCAGTTGCTACCCTTTATACCACTCGTTCCTCTAGGACGAGTCTTCTTTAAGCTCTTTTCTGACTTGTAAAATATGAAAAGATTGCGAGTTTTTCCTCTTTTAACTCGTTAAACAGAATTAAAAGGGCAGTCCACTTACAACTCTTTTCTGACCGTATAAACATGAAAAGATCGCCGGACTTTTGTCGTTTCAAGTTCGATATTGGTTATAAAACAACGTGTCTTCAATCACTTTTTTACTTTTTCAAATCAGAGCCACTAATTATGAAAAGTACTCCTTGATCGTAATGGTCAAACGGTTCTCTCAAGTATTATTTTATACTTTTTCAGGCTCGAGGGACACAAATTTATGAAAAAGGACACCCATGGAGTTTTCTTAAGTTTTTCTTCTCACTCCCTAAAAATGAAAAACACCGAGTTTTTCCTATACTGGACTCGTTAAAAATTAACAGTAAAGGACCTATTCAATTTTAAACAGGAACAAATCACTCCTTCTTAAGGTTCGAATTTTAAACTAAGTTGGACTCATCCGAAGGATGAGCTTATAAACAAGAAAATGTTATCCTCCTTAAGCTTGTCAAAAATAAAGAGGTACTTTCCAGAAATGGTGGGGGAAAAGATAGAAAAATGAACTTGTTTGTTACACTTTGTGTGTTAAAAAAGTAGTTAACCACTCTTAAACACGACACTTTTTGTTCACCTAGGTTGGGAAATCCTTTGCCTAACAATTAATCAAACCATATTGAAAGTCTTTAGCCGGTTTTTGGGTATTAGCTTTGGGTCAATTGTCATTAAACCATCTGCAATGTCGTTATGTGTTGAAGAGGTCAGTTCAAATAAACCATTCATCTGCAAAATATCTGTCATCCATTTTGACCATCCTTGAGTCAGTCCTTGCCAATATATTTCTTCAAAAATTGATCTATGATTTCGTATTGTGGGCTTACCTACGACAAATCGCTTTCTATCGACTTCACCTCATTATCTAGAAAGATGATCTAGAAATCGTCAGTACCTTGAAATCTGCATGCCCTAATGGTAGGTTTCTTGCCTTCGATGATAGGTTGCATCATTGACCTTCGATCAAAGGATTCTATGACATGTTCGACATCAGCTCATTTACTCACATTTCATGGATTGTACTGAGTACTTTGAGAGCCATTAACATTACACGTGGTTTCTCTCACACTTGTTAACAATTCACATCATTGACTGGTAATCAAACGGTTTCTACCATGTTTTACTTCGACACATTCATTCACATGGATAGGATCATACTAGTTCGGGAAGCAGAAATCAAGACCTTAGATCTAGTTTCTACCATTTAGGCTGCAAGGAATTTTGTTATTCATTATATAGTGGACTATTCATAAACAGATGGCTACGCCCATACTGTGTCTACACGTGTCTATACTCGTGATGTATTACAAAATCATTCTTGTATCAGAACAGTTTAGTTAGTTAGTCAGTTTTAATCTGAGTATGGGAATGCCTACCTCAGCGATGATATGTTCACACACACACACACATATATATATTTTGCATTGAATGTTTTTTCAAGTTCTGACTGGGGTGTCCACAGGATGATCCTTGAAATGATAAAGTACTTCACTCTTCATAGATGACAAACTCTATCTTCATCTATTAGAGACTTCACACTTTAGGGTGAAATTTGTTGCACAAAAAATTGTCACCTTGACATTTTGCAATCTTTGTGAGTCCATTACCACTCATACTTTCCTCCTTTGCAAGTCTTAAGCCTCAGTTCCTCATGTCAAGCCTTGAAAAAAGAGAAACCCCTCAAAGTCTCTAAAACCCTGGTTCCACACTTTCTCTTTGCATTACTTGCGGTCCCGCACCTAATGGTCATGTCTCCTGTGCACCTGACCGCTCTGTCTCTGTGTTATGGGTGCGGACCCCTGTAAAAGTTAAAAGGCTCAAGTATATTCTAAAAAAGCTCACTTTCAGTTATTTCTAGAAGCTTCTGGCAGGAATCTTGAGGTGGAAAGTTCGCTCCCTTAAGGTTCATGCATCCCATACCTTAAGGAGCTAACCCCTTGATGTGAAGAGCTTATCCCTTTGAAGGAGGACTCTATCCCTTCATAGGTGGACCTATAACCTCCTTCCTCTGCACTATAAAATGAAGCATTGGGCTGGTTACTTGGGAGGTTGAAAGCTGAATATTTTTGAGATGAAATGCTACTGGAACTTAGTCTTCTTAGTTGAGATTTTATGAGGAGAGATTACATACCTCTAAGATCTCATTTGGAAGAGTGTAAGGCTTGTCAAAGTAAAGGAAATTCCTGTTTCGCACCCTAGGAAGAGCTTGTTCAACATCAAGGCTGAAAAGGTTGTAAGGTTCTTCTACTTCAAAGTTAATACAAATAAGTTTGTTTTTCTCAATAAGCTGTTGTTTTATGGTTTATTTCATAGATTCCTTGATCACCATAATGAACATGATTTATGATATTAGCTATGCAAGTGCTATTTGATGTTTGCTTGTTTGTGATTGCAGGTTATCAAAATGAAACTCTTTTGAATGGTTAAAGGATGGCTGCTACAAACTAGCATTGGACTTAAGGTAGGGTCTTAACACCTCTATATTTTTTTATTTATGAATCGCATATGTTTAGAGAAAGATAGATTTGTTTGTCTACTTGTTGCTAGAATATCTTCTGATACTAGGGAGTCGGTCTTATCCGCAAGATCGATTTATCCGGCCAACAAAAGTTTCTGACTCATAATGTTGAACTGGAGGTGAGGCTGCTCGGTACCAAAAGAAAATGACTAATGCAACAATTTT
The DNA here is from genome assembly GCA_031772625.1 of Pinus tabuliformis. Lineage (NCBI taxonomy): Eukaryota > Viridiplantae > Streptophyta > Pinopsida > Pinales > Pinaceae > Pinus > Pinus tabuliformis. The sequence continues at coordinate 1,701,970,832 of CM062817.1, read as the reverse complement.
TTCTTTTACCTTTCTTTTATATATGGTAAGAAAAACGGAGGGAAACCTGTAATTAATGTAACAAATTAATGGAGTGGCGGATGAGGTGACAGGATACGGTGGGTGAGGTAGATGGTAATGAATGGGAGTGACAGATGGTGTGGAGGAGGTGAGGTGGAGTGAAACGGTGTGGGTGGCCCGTTGCGGGGGTAGAGAGTGTACAGGAGGTTCATCAGGCTTGAACCCTTATAGTGATTATGGGCTGTAGGTCTTGGTCAACCGTGTTGACGTCGTGGTCAACTGCAGGGGTTAAGCCTGAATTATAATTCGTGCTCATTGTTCGTTCACAGAGCGCTTTTCCCACCTCCTAAATTGTCATTTGATCACACTTCACAGAACTGCTCAAGTTTTAGCATATGGGTCGGGCCCACTTGCCTTGAATGTTGCTGATAGCATAAATCAAATCACTACTTCGGACTTTAAAATTCTCTTTTGATTTTTCAAAACTTTAGACATAATATTTTATTTTTTGATTTTTGTAATAATATTAAAAAAAAACATCAAATGACAATGGATGCAACAATAGATGGTAATTCGTTGTGATTTTGTGATGGATTTAATATTTTTCGACCAACTCTCGGATCTTATGAGATGTGAACTGTGGCCCTCTATCTGTGACTATCTCCATGGGTATGCCAAATCGGATGAAGATGTCTTCAAACAGAAAGTTTGAGACAACCTGCTCCATGGCTCTTGTTAGTGCCTTCGCCTCAACCCCTTTCGTGACATAGTTAGTATAGACCAAGATGTATGATCTCTATTTAGATGAAGGATTTATTGGTCCTACAAAATCTAGAGCCCACTTTTCAAAAGGTTCTATGACGATTTGGGGCTGTAATGACATCTCATCTGATTGCAATGGTTGACCCATCCTTTGACAACTGTCACACCTTCACAAACTTCTTGGCATCCTAAAATATTGTTGACCAGTAGTATCATGTTGAAAGGACTTTGTATCATGTTTGTTTGTTTTTGAAGTGTCCTCCGCAAGGTTCCTCATGGCAAGCTTTGAGGATATCAAGGACCTCGTCCTCTCTAACATAGTGTCTAATCTAGAAATTAGGTCCAGTGTGATAGAGGTTCCCATCTATCCAAGTATATGTAGCACTTTGTTGTATCCTTGGAGGATAAATACTGGGAAACTTCCTTGCAACAAGATAATTGGCTATATTTGCATACCAAGGTGAGTAAGTAGAAATAGAAAAAAGATATTCATGAGGGAAAGAATCTTTAGTAGGAGTGCAATTGCCATCAATAATTAGCCTAGAAATAAAGTCAGCTACTATGTTGCCTTTTCTAGGTTTATCTACAATATTGATATCAAATTCTTGTAACAGAAATAACCAGCGTGTAATCCTACTGTTGGGCTAATTTATTGACTAAATTAACACAAGTATTTAATTATCAATCCGGGTTTGTAAAACTTGGAGGCAAATCCACTGTATATGGACATCAGATATAATCAAGTTTAGAAGATAAAATTTGAAGATTTAAAGAAGTACATATTACAAATATAAACCTATTTTAACAATTTCTACTTCACTTATGTAATATATGAGGGAAGAGCCTCCTAACTTAGGAGAACCAGGTTGTCCTTCCCTACAATACTACTTTCATGAAGATAACTCTAAGAGCACTAGTTAACAATGGTTTATGATGCAGAAGATGTAGAAGAAGATGCTCCTAACTAAGGAGGTCCAGATTGTTCTTCTTCACAATCCTACTATATCACAATCACCATTGCTTCAAACTAGAAATGCAGAAATAACTTCAAATGAGAAATGGAGAATGAAATTCAATTTTAGTTCAAGATCAAATAGAAGGGGAATTTAACTTAAATTCCTGTGTGTTCCTTCATATGTAGATTAGAATTAAACCAATATTCATTCAACAATCATCACACATCTAAATACATTTGAAACAAAAACTAGTTTATGAAAACTATGAAAATTGAACCAAGAAGTGTACTTAGCTTGGTGTGGGAGCCCTCCACCCTTGCCTTGCACACTTGAAGAAATCTCAGCTACAGCAACTTTAGTAAATCAACCAAGCAAGAACAACAAATTGGAATGAAACAAGTTCTTCAAATTAGCTCCCAACTCCAATTATACAAAAGTTACATACAAATTCCATTCCCAAAAGCCATCAAAGTCTTGGCTTTAAATAGAGGTTTAATGAAACAAACTGATCTATATTATCTCTAACACTCATATCCACCTATCTAAGTCGAACTCATCCAATTCATCCCAAGAAATATGGTCAATCCCATAAAATCTCAAAACTGCCCCATTTCCTAGGGATTTTCTGGTGACTAGTCATGTTTGACCAGCCTTGACCGGGCCTAATAAAGCTTGTTCTGGCCGAACCAAGTGGAGTTAGCTTAGTCCTAGTTCCCAAGCTATCCATCCATGCATCAAACTCGAGCCCAAGTGTCCTGCAAACATGTCATCCACATAGCTATTACGGGAATTTCTGATTCAGTCCAAAATTGCACTTGAAACTCAATTTTCATAGAAACTTCTAGAAATTGCAAAATTAAAATTAAACACCTGAATATGCATAAAATACATCAAAATGAGATGGATGTGATGGAAAATGGATGGAAAATATAAGAATTAGGTAGGTTTCCCTAAGCAAAAATAGACCAAAACTGAGGGCCAACGCCTACCATTTGTAATTGGCTTATTCATTAAAAAATGAATGGCAGAGTGGTTAGTGTGTACAAATACTTGATATCCGGTGATGTAATGCAGAAAATTATTGATGGCGTGTGCGACTGCTAAGAACTCCTTCTAGGTCACTATGTATTTGAGCTCAAGGTTTCTTATCCTCCAATTGGCCCAAAACAACACCTACAACAATATTCGATTCATCCATAGCTATGTGAAACGACAGTTCCCAATTGGGTCCTCGCAAGACTAGAGTTGCTGATATACAACATTTCAGCTTTAAGAAGGTCTGCTCACACTTCACTATCCACAAGAAATCAACATCCTTCATGAGAAGGAAAATAATGGCGATGCAATTGTTGAAAAATTTTCTATAAATCTTCTCTAATACCCTATGTGCCCCAGGAAACTACGTACCCATTTCTGCGTTTTGGGGGTTGGAATTCTTAGAATTACCTCTATTTTTGCAGGGTCTACCTTGATTCCATTAGCAGAAATGTAATGTCCAAGCACGATCCCTTCAATCATCATCATGTGACATTTCTCAGTGCTCAAGGCAACATTACTTTGTACACACCGATCTAGCACTTTTTCCAGATTGACTAATGCTGTTTCAAAAGAATCTCCATAAGGTGTGAAATCGTCCATGAAGATTTCCAGACATTCATTCAATAAGTAAGAAAAAATTCCCAATATTTCCCTTTTTAAGGTTGTTGGCGCATTACAGAGCCCAAAAGGTAGCACTCTATATGCATAGGTTCCCCAAGGACAAGTAAAGGTTGTTTTATCCTGGTCTTCCACGACAATCTATATTTGATTGTAGCCACTAAATCCATCCAAAAATGAAAATTATTTCTTTCTGGAGAGAGTATCAAGGACCTGATCTATAAATGGTAATGGAAAATGGTCCTTCTGAGTGGCCTTATTGAGTTCTCTATAATCAACACAGACTCTCCACTTGCCAATTTTTTAGGAACGATGACAAGCAGTGACACCCACTAACTGTCAGATATTGGATAAATAAAATTAGCACGCAGGAGTTTTTGTAGTTCTTCTTTCACCACTTCCTTTAGTGCAGGGATCATGTGGCACTGTGGCTGTCTGACTGGTTTGCAACCATCCTTTAAATAACTACAGTGAGTGCATAGGTTAGGGTGGATCCCTTTGATATCCATATAATCCCCTGCAAATGCTTTTTTATACTTTTGTAACAGCTATAACAACCGTTGATTCCTTTCAACAGTTAAATTAGGATTAACATTTAAAAAATTTCTAGATTCAATCTCAGTTGGGCTACTAGCAATATTTGGAGTAGTTCTCATTTGTTCAAAATCTATGTCTTCCACCTCTTCCTCCTCATTTGCATTTTTAACAGAAAAATGAATTACTAATAAAACCATTAATAACATCATCTTTTGTCTCATCCTTGAAATACTGGGCTTTCCCCAAAGTGAGGAGTGGTAGGGAAAGATCTGACTCAGGCTCAAACTCATCCCACCAAGGGTTGTACACATCCAAATTTCGTTTTGGGGGATAAAGATTAAGGTTTTGGGTTGCCTGGCCATCTGATATTACCATGGATCTCGTCCTGCAACCTATGAATGCGTTTGCGGTGGCTAGCCAAGGCCTCCCTAAGATCAAAGGATGGCCCCCCAAATTGGATTTTGGCTGTAGGAAAAGGAAATCATCTGAGTATCTCCAGGAAGCTATGTTAATCACTACATCTTCTAACATCCCCTCGGGTTTAACACAGGACCTGTCTGCCAATTCCAACATAGTAGGAGTGTGTCTGAGTCCCTGAGTCCCTGGTACTTAGTAAGGAGAGGCTGAGCAGAGATTAATTCGGATAACTTTTCCATCACATATATGGTGGCAGGTTCTTTAGGCTTCCTCCCAGGCTTCTTGATGCACAAATCTCTCACTGTCTTGGAATAAATGGGTACTTATTTAAAGGATTGCAACAAAGGAATTTGTACATACAAATTTTGCAACTCCTTAAGGAAATCAGATTCAGGCTATGAAGTCATCCTAGGTTCGTCCAGTCTTTGAGGGTATGGGGATCCTGTATAACAACAATTGAATCTGTTGTTACAGGTGTATCAACCTTCCCCGAATTAGCTGTTATAGATGTAACAGTTCTTCGTGGGTCGGTTGTTACATATGTAACAACTTCCTCTGTATGAGATGTTGTACACACAGTAGACGCAGTAGCAGCCTCAAAGCCTCTGACTTCTCCTCTGGATGGTTCACAATCCTCCTCTATAATGATAGGGGAGTGACTGGGGTTAATTATCGTGCCCGATCACAATTGTATTTCATTAAGTTCCACGGGGGTAATAAAGTAGGTCTAGAAGGTTGTAGGAGCCTCTATGCCCTGAGTTGCTTTATTTTTTGGGTTTGGGTTAGGTTGCATAGGTAGTTGGGGTCGCACAGGTGGTGGAGGAGCAGGAAGAGCTGAATTCTAGGCATTTCCTCTCCAATTCTGGTTCCAAGGCTATGACTGGGTTTGAGGATATTGAATAGGAGGAGATGGAGACCATCGGTTCCAGAGTGAAGGGAATTGAGCTGAAGGAGGGGCAGAATATTGCCATGGATATGGTTGATTATTATATGCATTGTTCCATGAATTGAAAGAGGAAAAGTCTTGAGACAGACCTGGAGGTCGCAGTTGCCATGGCCTCCTTGGTGCGATGAAGTAAGAGGATTGCACCTCTACGCTTGATTCTCTGAGTACTGCCTTTAGTGTAGGAAACTTCAGACACTTCTTCGTCAAATGCCCCAACTTGCAGATGTTACATAGGCTGATTCTATTCAATTCACATTCCCTGTGAGGATGTTTCTTCCGACAAGTCGGAAAGGACACGGTCAGGGGTGTATCAACTTCTTCTTGTGCCTTTTTGATCTGTGCTATTGTTATCTGGGCCGAGAGAGTACTGAGGATATCGGTCTTGAAATTTTCGAACAAATTTCTGATCTTCGCTCTAGTTACTCCTCTACTTGTAGATTTTTGTAGGCGAACAGAGGCATCCTGAATTGTACTTCTTCCTTTAGACGATCCTCGAAAGCATCATAGGTAGAGATTTATAGTTTCAGTGAGTGGCTCTTGTGATATATACCCTTTTCATAATAGGTTCAGGGTGTCAAGGCAATCATCCCTCATTCCTCTGATGAATATAGTCTTTGATGTGGATAGTTACCAAAATTGAAGTGGTAGTCTAGAATTAGACTAATGGTTCACTTAAAAACCAATTAGCTGCGTGTAAATAAGATTATGTACGTTTGTTTTCTCCCGAGGGTCCCTCTAAGCTGACCAATCATCGTTGGTCCTACTTTGACTTCTTACTCCCCGAGCGCTTCAATCTCCACCGTTGATCTGACTTCTTCAGATCTGACGAATATCGCATTGTATCACGCGCCAACTAGCCGAACGATCTCCACCATCGATCTATCATGTTTGATCCAATGGTTATCACACCATCACGCATGAATTCTTGCATGACTGGCATCAGGTTGAGAGCACGCGAGAAAAGTGGTTTTCCCGTGCGACGTGTCACCAACTTAGGTTAATCGTGCAATTTGGAGAAATACCATTTCCCATTTCTTTTCCACGCAATATACCACTTACTGCTTTCCAATACTACCCACGTGTTTAATACAGAACCTTTAATAAATGTGCTTAATAAGATTTAACACCTAATCTTGGTATTAACCCTTAACACTACTTGACTGTAATTAACAATAAACACTTAAATGGAAATAATACCCGATTAGGGTACAAAACACCGATATGCAGATTCAAGAGAAACTCTGCACCAAGAATAACACAAAACACCAAACTTAATAAATTATTCAATAATATAGAAATTACAGAGTCTTGGCCCTCTCGACTCGATTACAACAATTTGTCTGACCTCTATTTCCTCGCAAACCCTATCTCTTTCTCAATCTTTCGCTTACTCCCTCTTCTATTCCATCCAAAAACTATATCATTACAATTTTTTTCTCTTTTATGGATCAAATCCTATCCTAACTGCATTGACAACTCAATCTCTATTCTTATCAGCTCAACTATTAAATCCCTATTCTCAAGCTCTGATACACACCTATTCTAACAACTTATCTCCTATTCTAAAAATAATACAATGATTTAATTATTACCATAATTGAAGTAATAGAAAAATTCTAGAGATCAAACTCTCTCTATTAAAACTGATGTTGACCACTTAGGTCAATGAAATTCATCTCATGTTAGCCACAACGTGTGAACATACAATCACATTGTTGGCTAAGTCCAGATGCTCTTGCATCAGACTCCCGGGGAAGAAAAGAATCTTTCATCAAACTTTCAGGATTGACTCCATACTTCTGCAACTCTACTGTTGTCAACCAATTGGCATCCTCTATTGGTTGTCCCTTCAATTTGACCAAATACTTAAAATAAACCTGTCCTCTGGTTATTTTATTTACTCTTTTCTCCAGAACAAATTCCACCTCTTTCTTGATTGTCTTTGGAATTTTTTCTTCCCAATATACAATCCGCTCTTCACCTTTTGCAGGTTCATTTTGTATCTCTATCTCTATCTCCTTGTACGGGTAAAAAACTGCAACATTGAAGATAGGTGATATTCCAATCCCTTCTGGCAACTCAATTTCATAAGCATTGGTTGAAAACTTCCTCACAATTTTCCATGGCCCTATATTTTTCATCTTTAGCTTATTATAAGTCCCAACAGGAAAGCTCTCTCTCCTCAAGTACACCATCACTAGATCTCCCACTTGAAATCATTTTTCTTTCCTCCTCATATTAGCTCTCTATTTGTATTTTCCACTGCTTTCCTACAATCTGTCTTTGACATCTTATTGTAGTCTCTGCATCTGCTCTACAAACTCTTCAGCCTTTGCAGTTCTTGTCTCCTGTTTTTCCAAATTTCTGAAGTCATACACACCTCTTGGATTCATTCCAAAAAACAATCTGAAATGGACTCATCCCAGTACTTAGGTTTGGAGTGTCATTATAAGCAAACTTAGCTTGAGCAAGTTCTAAATCCCATTGCTTAGGATTTTGATACACTAAACTTCTCAATATGTTTCCCAAGCTTCAGTTTACCACTTCGGTCTGTCCATCTATTTGAGGGTGATATGCAGAACTGGAACTAAGTTTGGCACCTAGTTTCTTCCAAATATTTCTCCATAAATGCCCAACAAAATTTGTATCCCTATCAGACACAATAATTATAGGTAATCCATGCAACCTTACAACTTCTGAAAAGAACAGATTAGCAATATGTGTTGCATCACTAGTCTTTTTACATCCAATGAAATGTGCCATTTTAGAAAATCTATCTACCACAACATAAATGGAATCATTTCCTCTTTGGGTTTTAGGTAACCCCAAAACAAAATCCATACTAACTACATCCCATGGTCAGTTTGGTATTGGTAATGGCTGGTACAATCCTGTATTTTGTCTTCTTCCCTTAGCATGCTGACAGATCCTGCACTTCTCAACAAATTTATTAACATCATTTTGCATCTTTGGCCAGTAGTAAAAATTATTTACGTGAGAAAAGGTTTTGTCTTGTCCAGAGTGCCCAAATAACCCTCCACTGTGTTTCTCCTTGATTATGTTTTCCATCATAGAACATTTGGGAATGCACAATTTGTTACCTTTAAACAATAAACCTCCTTGGATGAGATAATCTAACCAATGGCTTCTATTATGAACTGTCGGATTTTGTACAACTGTATAAATATCTTTAAATTCTGCATCATCTTTTTACATATCAACCATTTCTTCAAATCCTACAACACCAACTCTTATTTCTTGCACAATGAAATTTACTTTGCTTAAAGCATCAGCAACTTTGTTCAACTTACAACTTGTATGTTTTATCACAAAAGTAAAAGTCTGTAAAAACTCTACCCACTTGGCATGCTTTTGATTCAATTTTGGTTGATTATTTAAAATGCAATGCATGATTATCATAATACAATACAAACTCCTTTGGTAGTAAATAACGTTTCCATTTTTTTAAAGCTTGCACAATAACATAAAATTATTTATCATAAGAAGATTATTTCTTCTTAGCCTTTTATGTGGTCCATGACTTCACTCTCAATGATATTTAGGTTAGTTATTTTCTTCCATGCAAGGAAATTTGAAGCCCCATCCAGTTTGTTGCTTTCCTTGCAAAAAGACATTTTGATAATATGAGATGAAGTCATAAACTCACTTGAGTATTTGTTGCTTGCTTCCTCCTTAATCATGATGTTGACAAAAGATTATTCCTTGAAAGAGAGAGAGCTTGTGTCACGATCATTCTTGAATGTTCTAGCCTTATATGATTATCTAGGAAATGCTTCTAAGGTTTTGGTCTTTCTTCCCGCTTCCTTCTTGAAGATGATTCAAGACTCTTGCTAGAGTATGTTCCCTCGATCTAGGGTTTTGGTAGGAGGAATATCTTGCTATATTGCTTGGTGTTCCTTGAATTTCTTTTATCCTTCCTTGAAGCTTGATTCTCATGTGTCTTCTTGATTAAATGCTCCTTCTTAACTTTAGCACTTAAGCTCTGATACCATGTTGAAAAATCTAGGGCATCAAATGTTAGGAGATTTATCTTCTTGATAATTTCTTGTGATATAATTTTAATTCTTGGATTATTATCCTCTCTTTGTTATGTTATTATTTTGTTCTTTTCATCAAGACAATTACCAAATAAAAAATAGAATACAAGAGACACAGTATGTAGGCTAGTCAGCTAGGGCCAAAACATCTCACTCTTTGAGAGGAAAACCCAATAAAAGATTATTCTTATATATATTCAATTGATGAATACCAAGACCATGACAAAGACCCTCGACTCTAGTTTCTTCCCAAGACCAAATCACTAACCTCTTCTTCAATGATGCTTTTCCTCTTCTTGTTATCGACTTCCTTCCCTTCTAGATCTCGTCTCCCTTTGATTATCGGTCTCTTTGATTCTCAGTCTCTTCTTGTAGGCTTTCCACCCTACCACAAAAACCCTATATTGTCTTTGCTTCCTTTATAGTCTCTACAAGAGAGAGACTTCTTTCTCCTTGACTTGGCTTCTTCTAGCAAGGCTCTATACCCAAACAATAATCACCTCAAAGTGACAGAAGATTCTTCGACTTCTTCTAGATACCTTCGGTTATGTTACCTTCACAAATGGGAGGAAAAAATAGCCCAAAAACAATGCTTCACTATCTTCGCTATCCTTCCTTTTTGTTGCACTGAAATGAAGGCTTCTTCTGGTGTATACTTCGCACTTATTTCTTGACTTTCTTCACCGAATTCGTTGTCTCCAAATGAGGTCGAGTATGGGTATATATGCAAGTTTTTTCATGACATCTAGGCCAACATGATCTCTTGGAGGGAAGCCAACTTCATCTACTAGATACATCTCTTGTCGTAGGTCGACATCATGAGGGTTAGTGACAAGGTGAAAAAAATCTTAAACTCTTTTATTATTTTATGACTAGATGAAAAAAATCTTAAAGTCTCTCTATGGGAGCCTTGACTCAAAAATAAAACCTCTTGCTCATGAAACCCATGATGCAAATATTACAATAATTTATTTTTCTTCTTTAATTACATCTCTTTACATAAAATCACAATTACTTGTCATTATGAAGACTAAACCTAGTTACACTTTGCAACATTTCCATCATCATAATCAAGGAAATCAAAGTGATCTCCCTCTCATTGAAGAAAGGATCACTTTTCAAAGTATATTTTAAGAAAGAAATCTTCATCAAGAAGTCATCTCTATTATCTACATCAACAAGAAGGCATCAAGTTGATGCTATCATCATCAAAGAAGCATATTTGCTTGAAAAATAAGTACCATGATATCTATGTTTGAATCTATTATCAAAATGAATTCATTCTGCAAGGAAATCAATAAAATTGGTTGGGTCATCAAATTTCCTTACATGTAAGAAGAGGATAGATTTGATCCTTATGGAAAATGAAGTCATTGAACATGTTAAGGGTTCAATCACTAAACCACCAAAAGAAGAAGTTCAAGCTCTAGCGAAATATATGAAGGGGGAATATGGGCTCAAATAATCCTTATAGAAACAATCAAATATTCTCTCGTCCCTTATGGAGCTAAATTGGAGAATTCAAAAGACATTTATGATAAGCTAATAGACTTATTCTCCGTAAGCATTGTAGGAGAAGTGGTCTCTTTGAGAACCGAGCTATATAAGATGAAGGTATCAAGGGAAGAAGGGATAGCCTCATACCTTATGAGGGTTTCACAAATAAGAGATCAATTGCAAGAGTTAGGGGAAATAATGTCTAACAAAGAAATGGCCACCATTGTGCTCAATGCACTACCTGATGAATGGGGAAACTTTGTATCAAGTATCTTTCGAAAAAAGGAAGCTACCCCATTCAGTGAACTTTTGTCATTATGTAAGATTGAGGAAACTAGGTTGAAAGCAAAGAGTGATGTGGGATCAAATGAACAAGTTCAAGCATGTGTTTCCATGGGTAGGAGAAAAGGAAAATTTGGGAAGTTTGGTCCTCATAAAAGGAAGAAGATCAATATTTCAAAGCATAAATGCTATAGTTGTTTGGAATATGGGAGTTTCAAAAGAGATTGTCCTAAACTCAAGAAGGATAGCAAGAAAATAAAATAAAGGAATGAAGCCTATATCATCAAAGAAGTGGAAGAACCTGAGAAGAAGAAATCAAAGGAGGAAGTGAGAGATATCTACTATGACTAAGATAACCTCCTTTTCTTAGTTCTTTTCAGCTTTATGAAATATAGTTATCATGGTAGAAAGAATTGTAAGTATGATACTTTGCATTATATTGGAAGATGGCATCATATTAGAAGCATATGATTAAAGCAAGAGCTAATGACATCATTATAGAAGCTTGAAATGATAGTTTAAGTAGAAGTCTACATGATTGTAGCAGTTATCATGATAGAAAGGAAGTAGCTCATGGTAACCTCATTGAAAGCATAATAAAAATCAACCAAAATAAGTAGTATATATGGTTGGAAGAAAGTCATCTAGCATGATAGAAGATAGAAATAATTCATCATGCATCATCATCATTAGGAACTGTTGGAAATACTGAGGGGGGGTGAATCAGTATTTCTTTTTAATTCTTCTTTTATCACCAAAACATATATAGAAATAGATAGCTGAAATAAATGCTTTTATTAACACAAACAGTGCAATGAAATAAATACAATATATAACTTGTTGCAATCAATTTCCAAGCACCAACTAGGACTTTTGTGAGGCTCCAACCTCCAGAGCACCAACTTTGTTCTTCCAAGGCAATAGTTCTGCACTTAGGAGCACCAAATACCAAGGATTCCAATCCTTTCAATTCTGAGGCTCCAACCCTATGGGCTCCAACCCAAACCTGGTATAAATTTTTTGGTGTAGTTCTTTGCTCCCAAACTTGCTGAGCTTCTACTTCACTCATGTTCTCCTTCTTCTCCAACCTCTGCTACCTCTACCTGAACTTTGGCTTCCTCTCACACTAATTATTCGCACCCACTTCCTGGTTTTTTTTCCTGATGCCTCTGACTATTCGTTTATGCTTCCCACTGGCTCTTTAGCTTCTTCAACACTTGCATCATCTTCCACTACATTCGATTGCCTCTTCGGTTTCCCGAGTTGCTTTGGCTTCCTTTCCACTAGCTTCTTCTTCGGCTTCCCAGCTCTTCATGTCACTTTGGATTCCTTTGTCTATTCAAGTTCACCAACACTCTAGGGACATGTAAATTCATAAGAGAGGACTGAAAATACACAGAGAAAACATGTTCCAAGTTAAAACTGTAACAACACTCCTTTTTCAATAATTATAGACATACACAAGACTTTATCGTTTTACGGAGAGACTGTACCAGCAGGGCGGACCCACTTACCACGTCATAATCACAATCGCAATTGCCTTTCCTTAAGGTCTCCTGAACTATCTAGTGCGTGAATCATAAGCATTTTAGCCTAAAAAACCTCGCACAATACAATTATTCTTATACCACAAGTGGTATTTCGGAAGGGCCTTAAGCGGGAACTGGTATTCAGCGGATGGCTTCCCATTCCACTCTGCAGGAAACACGTAGCAGCGGGAAGGAAGAGGATACCGCTTTTTCGAGTGGGTATTCCTCGAGCTATGTGTCCACCCAAAATATATGTAGACCGTTGGATCTACAAAGCGATGATAAACGGTGGAGGGTCGGATGCTCAAGTAATGCGGGCGCACCTTTTTCTGGTTGCAAATATAATACACTGGAATATATGAAAAAACGGTAAAGGGGGGACTTCAAATACATTTTACCCGCATCTATAACTGCTTCGGGTCTGGTCTTTATTGCTTCAGGCTTTTCCTTTGTATTTCGGTTTTTACACCGAAACCCACCAATACACTGAAAATCCCTTATGTGCAGAACTCAAAACTTATACAGTCGGGTTTATAAAACCCATTGGGTCCATCTGTGCAATCACCATCGGCAATCGCAGCTTCCAGAGGTCCTTTATACTTCGAGCCCATGACATCGTCGATGGGTGACGACGGATCCTCCTACGGCTGCGATATAGCATTGAGCCATGTTTTAATCGGATCATCGGGTCCGCGCATATATCACAATTGGCGCTTTCGAAGCGGCAAGGCCTTAAGCTCTTGCGATATGTCGGATGCGACATAACAATAGGCCAAACCGCAATGTTGCATCGGGTCCGCACATATATATCGTTGTCGGGGGTTTTGGGGTGATGGCATAGTAGAACCCACCAATTACATTGTCACCGATATATATATCTATATCTATATAGATATATATATATGCCCGCTCTGATAGTGTAATCTAATACAACTATGATTTCTGCCTCTGATAGTATAAATGCATATATATATATATGAGTTTTGGCCTCCGATAGTGTATTTGCATATATGTATAGGTTTGCGCCTTCGATAGTGTATTTGCATACATATATTTGTTTTGTGGCATATATTTCTCCCGATGGCTCTTGATAGTGTATTCTGTGGCATATTGCTTCCGATAGCTCCTGATAGTGTATTTTATGGCATATTACTCTTGATAACTCTGTTTTCTTCCTCCGATGGCTCTGTCTACTCTTTGCTCCTTCAATAGCTCTATTTTCTCCTCTAATGGCCCTGTTTTCTCCTCTTGGCTCCTTCGATAGCTCTGTTTTCTCCTCTTGGCTCCTCGAATATTGCCATATTGGCACCAATGACAATCTATGTCAACAATCTCCCCCTTTGTTATTGATGGCAATATTCTTCTTCTCTCCCCCTTTGACATCAATGGCAGAGGAATGCATGTTTTTTCTGCTGCAGCTATATACTCGGCTTCAGCTATGGATAAAGATATGGATGTCTCTTTTTTGTTGAGCCAAGATACTAAACAGTCTCCTAAGAAAAATGCATGTCCACTAGTACTTTTCCGATCATCTACACTTTCGCCCCAATCAACATCGGTGTATGCAATTACAGTCAGTGTTGAGCCCTTAGGGTATCAGAGACTGAAATCAGGTGTTCCTTTCAGATATCTGAGAATTCTTTTTACAAATAACAAATGGGATTGTTTAGGAGCGCATTGAAATCTTCCCACCATTCCTACTACGTGCATTATGTCGGGTCTTGTAGCAGTTAAGTACAAAAGGGCTCCAATTATTTACCTATAATGAGTTGCATCTGCTGCAGGGGAGTCATCATTTTTTCTCAATTTGCAATTTGTGGTCATAGGTGTGCTCATGGGTGCACAGTCTTCCATTCCATATCTTTTAAGCATGTCTTTAAGATATTTGGCTTGAGATATAAACAATCCTACTCTGGTTTGAGATACTTGTAGTCCAAGGAAGTGAGATAACTCTCCTATCATTGACATCTCAAATTCTCTTTACATGTTTTGAGAAAAATTCATGGCTCATTTCATCATTATTGCTAGCAAAAATCAGATCATCAACATAAACAAGTGTGACTAGTAACTTACCTTCATCTATCTTTATGTAGAGATTACTTCCTGCCACTCCATTCTTGAAGCCTTGTTGTTGTAGATAGTGATCCAATCTTGCATATCAAGCTCTGGGAGCTTGTTTCAACTCATATAATGCCTTTTCAACTTACAGATTAAGTCTTTTCCTTCCGTTAGATCAAACCCTTCTGGTTGCTCCATGTAAACTTCTTCCTTGAGTTCCCCATTTAGAAATGCTGATTTTACGTCCATTCGATAGATTTTGAATCCTTTTGAGCAAGAAAATGCCAAGAACATCCTGATAGCTTCCGTACAAGCTACTGGTGCAAATGTCTCTTCAAAGTCAATTCCTTCAATTTGTGAATAGCCTTTGCAGACAAGCCTTGCCTTGTTTATGATAACTTGTCCATCTTCATTCATTTTATTTTTGAATACCCACTTGGTTCCTATTATGTTTTTGTCCTTTGGACAAGGTACTAGCTCCCATGTCTCGTTCTTATCAACTTGGGACATTTCTTCTTCCATGGCTTTTACCCAATGAGGATCCCTACTTGCTTGTGCAAATGTTTCTAGTTCTATCATGGATAGAAGAGCAATAACATTTCTCTTTGGTGTAATTATCATCCTTCTTTGGGTTTGCATCCCTTCATCTCTATTACCAATAATCTGCTCTTGTGGATGATATTTCTAGAGAAACTTCATCTTTGAAGGGGTATGAAGTGGTTCCTCTTCTTCTTCTTCCTGATATATTTCTTCTTCTTTAGGTTCTTCTTCTTCAATGAGAGGATCATCTTCATGTTCTTCAATTTATTTTTCTGGAAGGTCTTCATCAATCTTTACATCAATTCTTTCCACTATTTTCCTTAGTCGAAAATTGTAGCACTTGTAGGCTTTGCTTCATGTAGAGTATCCAAGGAATATCCCTTCATCAACCCGAGAATATTCCTGGTGAACCATCATTGATTTTTATGAAGCACTTGCTTCCAAAGAGCTTGAAGTACTTTACTGAATCAGGTCTTCCTTTCCATAATTCATAAGGAGTTTTTTCACAATTTGGTCTTAATTGAGTTCGATTCAAGGTATAGACAGTTGTCCTGACTACTTCTCTCCAGAATTTTGGCTACAAGTCTGCTGCTAATAACATTGTTCTTTCCATTTCTTGAACTATTCGGTTTCTTCTTTCAACTACCCCATTTTGTTGGGGTGTTCTGGAAGCAGAGAATTCTCTTTTAATTCCATGTTTATTACAGAACTCATTAAATCCTTTTGATGTGAATTATCCCCCTCTATCTCTTCTGAGACACTTAATTTTTGAGTCCTTTTCATTTTCTACAAGTGCTTTCAGATTCTTAAAACACTCAAATGTTTCAGATTTATATTTTATAAAATATATCCACATCATTCTAGTGTAGTTATCAACAAATAAAACAAAGTACCTTTCTCCTTGGAGTGCCTGATTTCTAGTTGGTCCACATAAATCAACATGGATGATCTCCAAGGGCTTTGATGTAGAGAGCTCCTTGATCTTGTGGTTGGTTCTAGTTTGCTTTTCATGTTGGCAGGGACCACATACTCCTTGATTTGGTTTGGATAGCCTTGGGATGTCTCGTACAACTTTAATCTTGCTGATATTGATCAGATTTTCGAAGCTTGTATGTCCAAGTCGCTTGTGCCACAAACAAATTTCATCTGTCTGACTCAGGTAGCATTTATTTTCTTGAATCTTGTTCAGAATGTAAATGTTGTTTGGTGTTCTAACCCCTTTCACCACAAGTTCCCCTGAGGAAGAGTGCCTTATTTCACAGTCTTTGGTGCTAAAGACAACATTATGTCCTTGATCATAGATTTGGCTGGCACTCAGGAGGTTGTGTTTGAGCCCATATACTAGCAGAGCATCTTGAGCTTTTCCTTTTCCATTGAGGAGGGTAATAGTTCCTTTTCCCAAAATTCTGCCACATCCACTTCCAAAGGACACATTTCCTTCATTTTTTCTCAATGAGACAAACTTCCTTTCGTCCCCTATCATGTGTCTGGAGCACCCACTATTGACAAACCAATGATTTTTCATAATTTCTCAATTTCTTCAATGCCACTTATTAACAGTTCTTCTACATTTCCTTCTAGCCCTGAGTCATCATCATTTGTGAATGCCATGAATAATGTTTCTTGGCTTTCATCATGGTCACTTTCCTCATCTGATTTCTTTTTGATGACTACAAATTCATCCTCATCAGACTCATCCTACTTTGAGAAGAAGTTCTTTTTATTGATCTCTTTCTTTTTGTATACCCTTCTTTTAGAATTTCCTTCATCATCACTATCATGTTTATGAGGACATTTTGCAGCATAATGACCTATTTTTCCACATTTGAAACAGATAAGAGGGTACTTTCCTTTTAGCTTAGATAATTTCTTCAGCTTTTGTACAAATTGAGCCAATTCGGATTCCACATCGGAGTCATCACTACAGTCATTCCTTTCTTTCCCTTTCTTTGATTTTGAGGCCTTGAATGCTGCATCTTTGGAGCTTGGGCCACCTTTTCTCATCTCATAGGCAGTGAGGATTCCATGGAGTTCATCCATCTTGAGAGCATCTAGATCCTTTGCTTCTTCTATGGCGCTTATTTTGGATTCAAATCTGTCTGGAAGAGATCTTAAGACCTTTTGAACAATGGTACTTTCTTCAATCTTTTCGTCCAATCCTTTAAGGGAGTTGACCACTTCAGCTACTCGAAGGAAATATGCTGCAATATCTTCTTCATATTCCATCTTCAGAGTTTCAAATTGCCTTATATGAGTTTGAAGCTTGCCTTCTTGACTTTTGAGTCTCCATCGTATAAGCCAATTGTAGGAATTTACAGGGTAAGTTCCTCAGAAAGAATACCAAAAGGACACCGCTCACAACCAGATCACAGATCAATACACCAATATTTTTGACGTGGTTAAAACCCTCAAAGAGGGAAACAGTCCACGACCTGTCCCAATGTGGGTACTACAGGCAATTTATTAATCAAAGAATGAAAATTTACATAAGCTTCTCTCATGCACGGATTACCCGAACAATGACCCTCAATGCGCTTTAAATAGAACTCATGGACCAATCGGGTGTCAAGCCACGGATCAAGTGTCGGTAATACCGAGGAGAGAATGAACCGTCGGATCACTACATATCATGACCGTCGGATTGTAAGTTACAAAATGTACAACGGTAAAGAAACACACTTTACCTAACTCTATACCTAACTCTACACTAGACCAAGTTGAACTTATCTATATCCTATGTGTCGGAATATCCTAACATCCCCCCTTAAGAACAACTTGGGATAGGATTGAAGGATTTACAAATATGACACAATAGGAGAAGGAAGGAGGCACTAGAGCCTATCCCCCCTTAGTGACAACTTCCTGAACTCCAAGCATATATCGAAGTTTAGTGAACTTCGCCTCTGTGAGAGCCTTTGTGAAGATGTCTGCAACCTGATCATCTGTTGGACAATATTGCACTTCAAGAACATGGTCATGAATGAGCTTTCTGATGAAGTGCATGTGTAGTTCAATGTGTTTGCTGCGCTGATGCTGGACTGGATCTTTGCATAGATGAATGGCACTTTGATTATCACACCAAAGTGTGGTTGGATGCTGCTGCTCAAAGCCAAACTCTGATAGGATCTGACGAAGCCACAAGGCTTCCTTACTAGCTTCCACAGCACCACGATACTCTGCTTCTGCTGACGAAAGAGAAATGGCAGCCTGTTTCTTACAAGCCCATGTAATAGGTCCTGAACCAAGAGTGAAGACATAACCGGCAGTAGACTTCCGATCATCAGGGTCACCAGCCCAATCAGAATCAGTGAAACCAACTAACAGAGGAGCAGCTTTGGCACTGTAATGAATCCCAAACTGTACTGTACCTCGAACATAACGAAGTATTCTTTTAGCTTCTTTCCAATGACTTTCACGGGGGTTTTGCATAAAACGAGCAACAAGGCCAACAGCAAAGGAAAGATCAGGACGAGTATGGGTTAAATACAAGAGTTTTCCGACAAGTTGATGGTATAAGGTAGCATCAACTTCAGGAGAAGTACAAGAGACTGAAAGTTTGACTCCAGAATGAAAGGGAGAAGGGGCTGGCTTACAGTCTTCCATGTGAAAATGACGAAGAATATCACAAGCATACTTGGACTGGGAAAGGAACATACCCTCCTTGGATTGCAAGACTTGAAGACCGAGAAAATAGTGTAAGTGTCCTAAGTCTGTCATTTCAAATTTCTTTTTAAGGCTGGACTTCACATGGTTTATAAGGTTGGGATCACTACCAGTAAGAATAAGATCATCAACATAAAGAACAAGGATCATAAGAGAGTTGCCCACTTTCTTGGTGTAGACAATATTGTCAGAATGACACCTAGAAAAGCCAGATTCTAAAAGAAAGCTATCCATTTTGGCATACCAAGCCCGAGGAGCTTGCTTGAGGCCATAAAGGGATTTATTAAGTCGACAAACAAGGCTAGAGTCTATTTGTATGAAGCCAATGGGTTGTTCCATAGAGATTTCTTCCTGCAAGTCCCCATGCAAGAAGGCAGATTTAACATCCATCTGATGGACTTCCCATTTTAAAGAGGCAGCAAGGGAAAGAACAAGGCGGATAGAGTTCATTTTGGCAACAGGGGAGAAGGTTTCAGTGTAGTCAATGCCTTCAACCTGTGAAAAGCCCTTAGCAACGAGACGAGCTTTATGTTTATCAACTTTCCCATCTGGTCCATACTTGGTTCTGTAAACCCATTTACATCTAACAAGTTTGCGTCCCTTTGGTAGAGGAACAAGATCCCATGTATCATTTGTCATCAATGAATGATATTCTTCATTCATAGCTACTTCCCAATGTGGATGGACTGAAGCTTCTGCAAAAGTGTCAGGATCATGATTTACTGGAGCTTGAGCCAGTAAAGAAGAGGCTCTTTCAAACTGAGAACGTGTACGTCGCTGATTTGTAGGATCACCGGCAAGATCACCTGCTGCATCCCGAGTAGCACGGACCCATCTTGGAAGTTGAGGATCCTGAGAAGGTGGGGGAGGATTATCATCCTCGCTTTCATCATCTGAAGAAGAAATGTTTTCAAAAGTAGAAGAGATAGGAAGAGGTGGCACATCCGCCGGACTAGGCTCGCAGGCCGATTTATTTTCATCAAATTTTACATCTCTTCTAATGATAACATTTTTGGACTTAAATGGAATAAGTCTATAACCTTTTACATCTTCAGAATGTCCAACAAAAGTACATTTCTCACTCTTAGGTTCTAAAGCTTTATGCTTTTCATCTGGAATATGGGCCCATGCTTCACTTCCAAACACACGAAAGTGACTTACATCTGGTTTAATGGAACTCCAAGCTTCTTCTGGAGTGATATTCTCTAGAACCTTAGTAGGAGTGCGATTGATTATATAATTTGCACAAATTGCTTCGGCCCAAAAACTAAGACTGAGTCCTTTAGATTGCAGCATACAATTAGCCATTTCCTTTAAGGTGCGATTTTTCCTTTCAGCTACACCATTTTGTTGTGGAGTGTATGGAACAGTATGTTGCATTTGAATTCCATTTTCGGTGCAAAAGTTGATGAATGTGTTTTTAACATATTCTCCACCATTATCAGTTCTTAGCTTAAGAATTTGATGTCCAGATTGTTTTTCAACAAAGGCTTTGAAGGCCAAAAATGTGTTAAATACTTCGCTCTTGAGTTTTAAGAAGTATACCCAAGTGCGTCTGGAGAAATCATCAATGAAAGTTAAGAAGTACTTGCAGCCAGAGAATGAAGCAACAGGAAGAGGACCACATAAATCACTGTGCACAAGCTGTAAAGGGGCTGAGGCGTGCCAAGAGGCACGTTTGTCAAAACTGTCCCGATGATGTTTTCCGAGTACACATCCGGAACAAACACCATCTCTGCAAGATACCATAGGAAGACCTGTCACCATATTTTCTTTACATAGATGCTGAAGGGAGCGATAGTTTAAGTGACCAAATCGCTCATGCCAAAGTTTGCTCACTTCATCATTATGAGCAACAAATACTGAGGGAAGATTTGATGACCCAAAGTTGTGAAACTTATACAACCTTGTGGAATCATCAGCAAGACCAGTAGCTAGAATCTGTTTAGGATCTTTTAGATCATTGATTACAACATCATGAGGTGAAAATTCAACAATTTTACCTTCACCTGAATGAGTTATCTGATAGACAGATAGAAGGTTGCAGGATAAGGTTGGAACACATAATACATCATTAAACTGACCATTGTCTAGATGAACAGTTCCAGTCCCTACAACATTAAGAGATCTATCATCACCAACATATATATTTTTGGTGTTACAATCATTTAAAGAATAAAACATGGCTTGGTTTTTGGCCATGTGATAAGAGGCTCCAGAATCAATGAGCCACTCATGAGAATGAGAAGAAGAAGAAGATACATTTAATGCATAACCAGACTGAGATGATTGACAACGACATGCAGAAAGTGCCATTCCGGAAGTTGAAGTTGAAGTAGGCTCCACATGGATATTATGTTTCTTCATTGCGGCTTCCAAGGCTTCCATCTTCTTAAAGCATTTAGATTCTAAGTGGCCATCTCGATTACAAAAGTTACAATGTCTATCAGTCTTCTTCCATTTGTTTTTATTGGTCTTATCATTTTGCTGAAATGATCTTTCATTTTGAGGCTGAGTTGGTTTAAGACCATTCTTTTGAGGATATGACTTCTTAGGATTCTTTGAATTTGGTTGCTGCTGGGCGGCTAACGCTTTCGCGGAAGAGTTTCCAAGATTAAGAAGACCAAGGTGTAAGAGTTTTTCTTGTTCTCTTATTAAGGAATCACAAAAGGAGTCAAAGGAAGGGGCCTTGTAGTCTTTTCCTTGACAAATGAAAGCTTCCCTTGTAGAATGGAAAGTGGAAACAAATACAGAGTAGGCTGGTCCCAACTTAGTAAGGATGGAATAAATAAGGTTACCATCTTCTTTCTTAACTTTAACACCTTCCAAGAAATATCTAAGGGTCTTGAATTTGGACAAGAAATCTTCAATGCAAGAAAAATTATTAGGATCCAAAGTAAGCAACTCATTTTCAAGTTGATGGGCTCTAATTTCATTTTTAATCCCAAAAACTTTAGCGAGTTTTTCTAATGCTTCATGAGGAGTCTCAAGTTCTGCAATGTGGAATCTAAGATCAGGGGAAATAGACATCCCTATCAAACCACGTGCTTGATCTTGTCTATTTTCCCATTTTGCAGCCTTGTCTTCATCTTTTGGTTTCTTCTCTTGGTCTGTGGCTATTCTGAAGAGACCTTTACTTCTAAGTAAATCTTCCATGTAGGCTACCCATTGGAAGTAGTTAGTGCTGTCAAGAATGACTTGGCATGGACTTTCCATTTTTAAAAAAAACTGAAGCTGAATATGTTGAAAGTAAGTGTTCCAATGGATAGATCTCGAAAAAATAGGCGGTTTTAAAAAAAACGGCTCTGAAAAAGGCTTCCGGATGAAGAAGTTATGGCTTTTTGAAAAAAAAAATTTGTTGACGTTGTCGGCAAAGTGCGCGAATGAAAAAATCCGCCCCCACAAAATGGAGACTTGAACCCAAGACCTCTACTCTCTTAAAATAGCTTTGAACCAATTGATCTATACAAAAAATTTGAGAGAGAGAGAGAGAGAGAGAGAGGGGGGGGCCTTGGTTTGCGTGCTTGCCTTGAGAAAGCTCTTTTTCCCTACAAAACACAAAACACAAAACCCAACACGAATATGCAAACAAAAACGAACCTTGCGGCTCGAAGTTAGCTTTAGCCAAAAAACTAGAAATTAAAAAAAAAAATCTCAAACTTAGCTTTAGCCGAAAAACTAAATATTTTTCTCAATGTTTCTGATTTTCCGAGATCACACTAAGGTGTAGGGAAAAGAGCATACGCATGAGAAAAATCCTTCCTTTCTGTTTCTGATTTGCCCAGATCGCACAGAGTCGCAGGGCAAAGAGCATACGCAGAAATGAAAGGTATAGATCCAGTTAAAAAAAAGGCTAAATAAACCGAAACCGAAATAAGCAGAGAGAAAATAATAGTAAACTGCAAAAAACACTGTATACCTCCCGATCTGAAAAATGACGCAGCTAGGGCTACCGGAAACCTTTTCGCGTGAAACGAAAGGGGTTCCTCACTGGAACAGATGCTCCGAATGCAACAGAGCAGTCCTCTTGGCCCGAAAGCAGTCAGAAACAGCAGATCTAGGAAACGACAGCGGCATGCAGTTCTACCGGCTTCAGATTTGGATCACCAACGGACGCGACCCTCAAATAGCTCTGATACCATGTAGGAATTTACAGGGTAAGTTCCTCAGAAAGAATACCAAAAGGACACCGCTCACAACCAGATCACAGATCAATACACCAGTATTTTTGACGTGGTTAAAACCATCAAAGAGGGAAACAGTCCACGGCCTGTCCCAACGTGGGTACGACAGGCAATTTATTAATCAAAGAATGAAAATTTACATAAGCTTCTCTCATGCACGGATTACCCGAACAATGACCCTCCATGCGCTTTAAATAGAACTCATGGACCAATCGGGTGTCAAGCCACGGATCAAGTGTCGGTAATACCGAGGAGAGAATGAACCGTCGGATCACTACATATCGTGACCGTCGGATTGTAAGTTACAAAATGTACAACGGTAAAGAAACACACTTTACCTAACTCTATACCTAACTCTACACTAGACCAAGTTGAACTTAACTATATCCTATGTGTCGGAATATCCTAACACCAACTAGCTTATCCCACATTTCTTTGGCAGAGTTACAATTCATTACTTTTGTAAACTCGGAATCAGTGATTCCACTACTGATGGAGTTCAAGGCTTTTGCATTTGCAATGTAGGCTTTCCTCTCGTCTTGATCTATTGGAAGACTTGTAGGAATTTGGTATTCATTTAGAATGAAATGCCAAAATTCAGGTCCAAGGGACATTAAGTAGTAGGTCATTCTCTTTTTCCAGAAACCAAAGTTAGTGTCGTCGAACAAAGGAGGTTTTCCTGACGCTTCGTGATTTCTCATCATGACTATGAATCCTTCTTCAAGCTGTTAGGCTAATATGAAGAAGCTGGCTCTGATACCAATCGTTAGAAATACTGAGAGGGGGTGTGAATCAGTATTTCTTTTCAATTCTTCTTTTATCACCAAAACATATATATATATGGAACACAGAAATAGATAGCTGAAATAAATTCTTTTATTAACACAAACAGTGCAATGAAATAAATACAATATATAACTGGTTGCAATCAGTTGCCAAGCACCAACTTGTGCTTTTGTGAGGCTCCAACCTACAGAGCACCAACTTTGTTCTTCCAAGGCAATAGTTCTGCACTTAGGAGCACCAACTCCCAAGGATTCCAATCCTTTCAGTTCTGAGGCTCCAACGCCATGGGCTCCAACCCAAACTTGGTATAAACTGTTTTGTTGTAGTTCTTTGCTCCCAAACCTACTGAGCTTCTGCTTCACTCTTGTTCTCCTGCTTCTCCTGCCTCTCCTGCCTCTGCCTGAACTTCAACTTCTTCTCACACTAATTATTCACACTCACTTCCTGCTTTTTTCCTGTTTTTGTATTCCTGATGCCTCTGACTATTTGTTTCCTCTTCCCACTGGCTCTTCAGCTTCTTCAACGCTCACTTCAGCTTCCTCTGCACTTGCTTGCCTCTTCGGTTTCCCAAGCTGCTTTGGCTTGCTCTGTGTTGGCTTCTTCTTCGGCTTCCCGACTCTTCATGTCACGTTGGCTTCCTCTGTCTCTTTGAGTTCACCAACACTCTAGGGACACATAAATTCATAAGAGAGGACCAACAATACACAGAGAAAACATGTTCCATGTTAAAACAGTAACAACGCTCCTTTTTCAATAATTATAGACATACACAAGACTATCGTTTTATGGAGAGACTGTACCAGCAGGGTGGACCCACTTGCCACATCACAATCACAATCGCAATCGCATTTCATTCAGGTCTCCTGAACTATTGGGTTCGTGAATCATAGGCCTTTTGGCCTAAAAAACCCCGTGCAATATAATTATTCTTATACCACAAGTGGTATTTTGGAAGGGCCTTAAGCGGGAACTGGTATTCAGCAGATGGCTTCCCATTCCACTCGGCGGGTGACACGTAGCAGCGAGAAGGAAGAGGATACCGCTTTTTCGGGTGGGTATTACTCAAGCTATATGTCCACTTGAAATATATGTAGACCGTTGGATCTATAAAGGGATGATCAATGGTGGAGGGTCGGATGCTCAAGTAATGCGGGCCCGCCTTTTTCTGGTCACAAATATAATACACTGGAATATATGAAAAAACACTAAAGGGAGGAATTCAAATACATTTTACCCGCATCTATAACTGCTTCGGGTTCGGTCTTTATCGCTTCGGAGCTTTTCCTTTGTATTTTGGTTTTTACACCAAAACCTGCCAATACACTGAAAAGCCCTTACGCACGGAACTCAAAACTTATACAGTCGGGTTTATAAAACCCATCGAGTCTACCTGTGTAATCGCAACCGGAAATCACGGCTTCTGAAGGTCCTTTATACTTCGAGCCCATGACATCGCCGATGGTCGACGGCTGATCCTCCTGGGGATGCGATATAGCATTGAGCCATGTTGTAATCAGACCATCGAGTCAATGGATATATCGCAATCGGCGCTTTCGAAGCGACAAGGCCTTAAGCTCTTGCGATATGTTAGATGTGACATAACAATAGGCCAAACCGTAATGTTGCATCAGGTCTGCACATATATATCGTTGTTGGGGGTTTTGGGGTGATGTCATAGTAGAACCCGCCGATTACAGTGTCACACACACACACACACACACACATATATATATATTTCCGCTCCGATAGTGTATTCCAATACAACTATGATTTCGGCCTCCGATAATGTAAATGCATATATATATGAGTTTTGGCCTTCGATAGTGTATTTGCATATATGTATAGGTTTGCACCTCTGATAGTGTGTTTGCATACATATATGTGTTTTGTGGCATATATTGCTCCCGATGGCTCTCGATAGTGTATTCTGTGGCATATTGCTCCTGATAGCTCCCGATAGTGTATTCTGTGGCATATTGCTCCCGATAGCTCCCGATAGCTCTGTTTGCTTCCTCCAATGGCTCTATCTACTCTTTGCTCCTCCAATAGCTCTGTTTTCTCCTTTAATGGCTTTGCCTACTCCTCTTGGCTCCTCCGTAGCTCTATTTGCTCCTCTTGGCTCCTCGAATATTGCCATATTGACATCAATGACAATCTATGTCAACAGGAACAAGCATTTGTAGGATGAGGATAATCAAGATCCTCTGTTGGAATCTTCATTAGAAGGTTCACCTCTACTTGGAAGAAGCAAATGTCTCACTAATAATTCCATCTTCTGTGGGATCCATCGTTTAGAAGGATGATGGTATGATAAAAAAGAAGTGCAGCATGTCAAGATGGTTGAAGTAATTTCAAGCAAGGAAAGGAAGCTTCCGAAGGAAGTCTAGATGATCAAATGGAGAAAATAAGGTATGTATATATTTGATTGATTAATTCATGTCATAGTTGCAGATAACATGGGTGGATGCTCTATCTCATAAGCATGTTCGAAGAAAGGGGATTTCTTCCTTTAGAAATATGCATGAAGCCATATACCATGAAGTAGTACACATATTTATAAGATTAAATCAACATAATATGATCTCATATGGAATATGAGGTGGTTGACAAGATAAAGGAACTATGTATAGAATTTCTCGGGGAGGAATATGTGAAGAAAGGAAGAAGAGTCTATGAAAGATGCAACTACAGTCACATAAGATAAGATATGTTATCAACATCTCATGACTAAAAGAATTGGCCAGTACATCTCCATAGAGAAGATTTGAATACCTTGGTAAAGTATGTAAAGAAAGAATACCTTTGACATTTAGAGTCTTGGAGATGTGTTTATGAATGTGCGGGATGTTGATGTTGCAAGCAAGCAGATTTCATGATGAAATTCCATCATAAACGGTAACTTTGGTTTGATGTTCATTTTAGTTATTGAACAACATTTGGTTAGGTGAATATAGGGTTACCAAAAGAGAGTTTTGTATGTGACCTATAACTAGTATCATGAGAGTGGATGGAAGATCATGAAAGAAACATGACTTGGAAGAGGTAGTTGTATGAAGAAATGCCAAATGTGGACTAGAACACTTTCCACTAAAAATAAGGATAACATGGCTGGTGGTTCAACCCTATGGTTCATTGAAGGAAAATGATGGATAGTTGATGCCTTACAAAGAAAACCTAGAAGATGAAGGCTCCATAATAATGAAGATGAAATTCATGACATCAAAAGGAGGATCCATCACAAGCAACTGATAGTGCCATGATCTCCACCAAATAGCAGATAACTATTGTTGGAAACAAGTCCTTAATTGAGAGAGAGCTTGGGCAAGTCCCTAGTTAAGAGGGAGCTTGAGTATATTCCTTTTATAGGAATTATTATATCCTCCCTAGTTGAGAGGGATAGATAGATACAACATTATTTTATTCATGTTGTCAAGAAATAATGAAGGATTGGGTAAGCATTTGAGATTGATTCTAATACTCTTTGAGGATGTGGTAGGGAATCCAATAGGCAAGAGTAGTCGAAGAGGAAATTCCTTAAGGATGTGTTATTATAAGATAGGAATTGTCCTAAAAGGAAATACCCTTTGAACATCTAGATGGGGTATGTGCCTTGAGAGACAATGATGATGGTGTCTATCAGTCATTTGTCTTTCCAGCATCGTGCTTTGATATAATGGAGAGATAGAGTTGTTAGTCAAGGCCTTGCTATGTGACAATGTTGGTTGATATGATGAGATGCTCTGGTATAAACTGATAAGATATTTTATGAGATGGCTTACAAATCTGAATCTTCTTATGAGAATTCTCCAGTTTGAGAATGTCCAAGTACCTTGTATGGACACACAATTAGCTCGATATGAAGCATAGAAAACACTAGAATATCCAGCGAAGAAAGGAGAAGATAGAAGGAAGAAGAAGTCAGAGTTTTTAAGGTATTTTTGGGGGTAATCTCTCACACGTGCAGATTATAATTAGGGCATCTTCTCAATTACAGCAAGACCGAATTACAGTCAAGTTAAGAAACCAAGTAAAGGGTTAAAGAAACATTTATATACCAGTCAAATTGTTGGAGAAGGAACTGTTGCTGAAGCGAAGGAGAATAGAGACCATCTTTACCATATTCTTGTCACACATGCAAGTTAGGGTTGCTACAAGAGGGTCGAGAATTATAGTAAAAAGTACAGGTCTGAAATTTGAAGAAGAAGCAAGCAGTTGTTGGAAGGCTAGTTTGACTATCATTGACTTTGTGGAAGAGGAGCTCATCCATGAGAGGTTTGACTTGGTCTTAGAGGGGTATTGGTCAAGGGTCATAGGTCTTGGAATTCATCATTTGAAGTTATATAAGAAGAGGAGTTCTTGTGGGTTTTCCTCTCAAGAAAAGAGGTTTTGGCCCTGGTTGATCACCTATATCTTGTGTCCTCTTGTCTCATTGTTCTTTATTTTTTTTGGTAAATGTTTGATGATAAGAACACTAATTATAATCAACATAAAGAAGAAGATAATCAAGTTAAGTAAAATACATCACAAGAAGGTGGTCAATGTGGTCATGGTTGTTTCTAATCCATAAAATAAACACTGAGCTTGTTTATTGGCCTCTTGGTAGGCTTTCTTAAATTAGGTAAGGAGGGACAATCTTTTGTGGTGTAGATTTGTTCACATATACCACATATTTATATATTGTTGAGAGGGAATTCTCTTAAAAGAGGCTTCTTCTTACACTTGGAATAAAATATAGCTAAATACATATTTGCCTGTTCTTTCTTCCTTTTTTCCTGGAAAGTATCCAACTATGAACTTAATGAGATAAGAATCTCATTCTTGAAATTATCTAATAAATATTTTATCTCAACTTTTGTAACTCCTTCGTTATATATCCCCAAAGGTTAGCTCAATTGTTCAAGTTCCCATTGCTAAAGCACCTCGCTAATGCGAGGTCCTGGGGTTGATTATCCTTGACACCCTTGGTGTTAGTCTCTGCTAATAAGTTGACAGGATGTGATCCCTTCAGGTGGATCTGCTTAGATATTTACTCGAGGGGGAAACTCCTCCATTATATGAATTAATTGCTCTTGCAATTGCATCTCTAGGCCCTCTTACTAATTTTGTATTACCTCTTGGTTATAACATACATAGTTTGTAAACTTCATCATAAGTTAATTGAGAAACCCAAACCCCTATAAGATTTGATATATCTATGCAATCATCCTTGATTCCCCAAAGGATAATAATGCACAGGGTTTTAGGACTTAGTGTGTTTTTCTTCGTTCTTTGTAGATTCTATTGAAACCTTTTAACATAGACTTTTGGGATTTCCCTATCTTTTGTTTCATATTAAATATTTCTTTTTATAATATCGCTTTCTTTAAAATAGTCTTGATATTCCTGTAGGAAATTATTCCTCAATTCTGTCCAAGTCTTGATGGAATTCCCACCAAGCCTCATGAACCACTGAAGTGTTGCTTCTTCTAGGGTGGAAGGAAATAATTTTAATTTTTGGGTATCAGAGGAGTAGTCATTGCTTTGAAATAAAACATCAAATTTGAAGAGAATTGTGTCTACGTCCTCAATAACCAAGCTATAAAAATTAGGTAGGGAAGATGGTGGAATGTTTTTCATTTCGACCAGTTCATTAGGATCTTGGATATGAAACTCAAATGTGACTAGTTATTTTTAATTCCTTCCACCTCTTCTCCATATCAAGAAATGGATCTCTCCAAAATTCAAACTCTTGTGACCCTATTGAGGAACTAGGTTCTATAATAGGATTTTCTAGATTGCTCTCACCCTAACTTTCAAAATAGAGAGGGTTTGTAATAGGAGAGTTTATAATAGTGTTAGTTGTGGGTTCACCCCTAAAAGGACCTCCTACAATATTAGATGTTGTTTATTGAACTTAAGTTTGGTTTCAGGGAATACCCAAGAAATACTTTTTCTTCTTAATTTACCTACAGGTGTTTCAATATCATGGGTGGCTCCTACTGCACCACAACCTAGGATCTAGAGGAATTTTAGTTCCTTGAGTCATGCATCCTAAAATAACTTAACATGTGATACCTAAAAAACAATGATTGTCTAATTGGTCCAAATGTATTCTTCTCTTTTTCCCATTGTAAAAAAAGTAGCATAATATCCTTTAGTGTCTCCATGGAAATGGTCCCAAAATGGTCGGTTTTTTATATGGGTTTATTTCAATCCTATAGAAACTCAGTGATTTAATTCATCAACCTAGCTTAATTTTACTCTAATGACACACATACCTGTTAGGTTCTTATACCAATAGGTGTCATTTTTCATGATTGACATTGATAAGGCCTAATATGTTCAAACCTTTGGCTGGGGTCAAGGGTGTTCCATATTCCAAGAAAACAAAAAATTAAAAAATGAAAAGAGGGTATGCCCTAAAAGAAAGATCAAAGGGCAAAAACAATGAAATGGTCGAGAAAAAGGAAAGAAATGAACCCCAAAGAAAAGACCAGGAAAGTGTGCTAGTCCAAAATGCCACTACTATTCCATTCTTGAAGAATTTCATTGTGTGCAGTTGGTTGACTCATGTCACAGCTAAATGGATGGCCTAACAGCTCAATCTGGGCCAGGTCCATATTTAAATTTACTTGTCTTATAAATAGAGAATAAAGTCTGTCCAAACAGTTCAAGCTTGGCAGGAAAATAGCTAGGTAGAGAAGCAAAGGGTCTCAACAGCTAAATCTGAGCCCTTGGAAGAGATAAGGATAGATTTAGATAGGATGACAGCTAAAAGAAAAGAAGAGATTAAGGGTTTGCTAGTTCAAATGCACCCAAGGAAAGTGAAGAAAAAATGTTAGGTATAATAGGATGGGTAAGTAGTGTTGATGTTGCAGAAGCAGTTGTATCAGTCATCTAGTTTCTCAAAGATATTTCCTTTCCTATGAATATCATAAGTACCATGGCAAAGTGTGGTGGCAGATCAGATGTTGCATGTCTAACTTCCCCTCATTCCCCTCACAGAAATCACTCACTAACATCCACAAGGGACATTGAGATATGCTCAATACTCCTAGTTGATTTCATTTCAAGAAAAAGACTAAGTGAAACTCTGTTTTTACTTAGGATGATAAAGCCACATTTCTTGTGTAAAAAATGATTTTCTTCCATTATGCTAAGTTTTTCAAAAATTATAGCTTCTATCCCTTTCCATTTCCCTAAGCCTAAGTTTCACTTTTGAACTTAGTGCTTTAGTTGGATTACACCTTCATATTAACCTCTAACTTTATTATATAAACCCTTATATTTTCCCCCATCCCCGTACTATATAAAATACATAAGAAAAACCCCAAAATTTTAATATCCCACCCCGGGCTTAGTTATAAGCCATATATTAATGTTTAAAGGGGGTCTGAGGTTTATCTGAAACCTTATGGACAACCCTCCCTGTGCAAAATATTTAAAAATTGATTAACACCTGGTTAATCAATAATTTAATCCACCTGACGTCTAATAAAAAGCACCCTGATGCAAATAACCAAGGTTTATTACCCGGCTCCCCGCGCAATAAACCGCCGCCATCTCCGTCACCCCCCAACCATTGGATCAAGGCTCATAGATCGGATGGCCCACGTCAATATCGGAACCCCTCCGATGTCCGAAAGTTACCACCTGATGAAAAGCGGTATTCCCACCATACCACGAGACGCATGTCGCCCGCCCAATATCATCGCATCCCCCCCGCTCGAAACAGCCTTTGTCCTTAAATCGGTGCGGGGAATACCATATACCGCCCCCAAGTAACCCCGATGACGTCATCCGATGATGTCACCCCCACGTCACTACTGCCACCTCAGCTCCATGTCATCTGCCACGTCATCCGACACGTCATCTTCCATAACCCGCTACACGACAAAAATTACGTCATGGTGACGTCATCACAAAAAAGCGCCAAAAAGCCCATAAGGCCAAAATTTTGTCAAAACTCACGAATATGTCATTTTCATGCTCTTTCTATTGGTTGCGTTTACAGAGCCTGTGCATGCAAATCACGACGAAGTCGACCACTAGAACTTCAATCCGCCACCTGACCACCATAATCCAGCACCCTGCTCTGTAAATCGTCGTCCAAACTGCAAATTAGTACTGTGCGCATCCAAAACAAGGTATTTACCCGCTTTACCCTCCGGAATTGTGTTTTTAAAGTTTTTCACTGTAAATAATACTAAAGGAGCCGAATTTCATACTCAATTCCATATACAGCTTCCATAGCCAATGTGCGAAGACAACTCTGTTTCCCATTTTAACCAAAGAGCTACAAATTTCGTGTCTTGCTATAACTTTCACCCACAGAACTGGAATTCGAACTGACTTTGCTCTGCAACTCCCGGAGAAAGAACCCAGAACTGCTTTTGGGTCTATTTTGTGCCTCAAAAGACCCAAATTCCAAATTGAAAAATCGCATATAGGTGAGCAATGGAGGCTCCAGTGGCCCTAAATGTTGCCCCTCTCAATGCTCCACATAAAGAACTGGAATGGATACCTTTAGCTGACAGGGATTTCCAGATTAATGACTTAATGGGTGACAAGACTCACCTCCAAGATTTTTGTGAAATTAGGAATAGCCACCGCAGCAATGCCAATGTCTATGGAATTTGGGAGTCCAACATGCCCATGTACTACCTCCCTTCAGTGAATGTATTCCTTGACCTCATTCACCATTGCCATGCCAATTATGAGCCCATTCAAAGAGTAGTGATGGCCCCTTCTAGAAATGTCCTCTTTTATATCACCCCTGAATCCATCAATGAGATGCTGCACTTCAAGCCAACTCAACCTCTGACTTCTCTCTCCATGGGATTTTTGCTTGACCAAGGTGCCAAACTGCCCAAGTCAGAGTTAACTCAGATTGCTCAAACATTTATAAGACCAGATCTCCAGCCCACAGAGCCCCCTCCCTATGTCCATGTATGGTTCAATGAGGCTGGGAAATTCATTATAGACATGATATCCTACATCTTGGGATTCAAAACCAGTGAGTATGTAGATGAGACCACCTTGGTTCTATTGTCCATTTTTACTCCAGGACAGCCCCCTGTTGTCAAGTATGATTATGCCACCTTCATAGCTGATAAGGTCCATGAGAAATTAATGAGCATGGACAAAGAAAGAGTGTTTAAATACACATCATACATATATCATTTGTTGTTGTACAATCAACCAGATAGATTTCAAGTTCCCCTTAGAAAATTGGATTGCAAAGGAGAGAGAAGGTCTGTAATCTTCTAGACCTCAGCCTTCCACCATGTTTATGACTCTCCTTATACTTACTGTGAATTCATTGACCTGTTCATACATCCAGCCTCTTCCTTATTAGTGACAACTCCTCCTGCTAGACTCTCTGATCAAATGCAGAAAATTTTACAGCTCTCCAAAAGCTACAACATAGGTGACTGGTACTTTTACCAGAATCACATTGAAATCTGAATATATGGCTGTGAATTATGCCCCTACAAGCTACCAAAATTTGTGCCTATGAGGTTGTTTGCACTAGAGTACTTCAGGCAGTTTATCCATACAGACATAATCCACTTCTGCAAGGCTAAGAAAAAGGCACAGCTGAAAATAAGAAATCAATTGGGCCCTTTTATCTTCTATAAAATGGAAGCCTGGGAAGAGGCTGACAAGATTCTAGGGCAGCAACTTAAGCTGAAACAAAGCTTTTATTGGGCACCATATGACCCTGATCATTTTATAAGTTATAGAAAAGTCAAAAACAACCTAGCACCATATGTTCATCACAAGATCCCTGAGATTCAACAGTATTCTAATCTACAAGAATGGGTAGAAGGCACATTAGTGGAAGAAATTACTGAGGAAGAGAGATTGGAAAGAGACATGAAAGAACTTGAAAAAACACTTGACCTGGACTCTTTTGGACAATTATCTTTCAAGCTGCCTCAGAAAATAGGAGGTGACACATCTTTTGTTGGGACTTCTCAGCAACCATCACAAAAGGCTAGCATAGGGTCAGCTAAGGGAAAACAGGTAATAGATTCAGAGCAGGAAACAATGACAGACCAACCAGATACCTCAAAGGAACAAGGCCAAGGGCAAGGTCCTTCAACACAGACAAAGGTACCTGAAATCCCTGTATTACAAAATCCTCTAAATGAGGAAAGAGGTAAGAAAAGAGATAGGGAGGAAAGCACACCTGTAAGTGGACCAGCAGAACAGCCAAGGGAAAAGAGGCAAAGGTTAAATCCTTACTCTGAAGAGGAACTCTTGGAAGAAACAACAGGAAACTTAAGGGGTGAAGGAAAGACTGGGCAACATGTTAGGGCTTGAAATTTCACCTCAGGTTGAGAAAGGCAAACTCCAAGGTAACATCAAACCACTTAGCCTCGTAGCTAGCCCTACGGGGCAGGAGAGGGCTCTCTCCGGTCTATCTCGGTAAAGATCTTCAATGGGCGAGATAGCCAATGAGGAAACACTGATTTTAGGCTAGTAAACTGATTTAAAGGTTTGGTGTGCGATTTTTAGGGTTTTGGTGGAAAGTTGGGGAACGGCAATTCTGGGTGCGGGGATTGGACACAGTTTTTGCAGGGGGTTCTTTGGGGCAAGGTAGGAGACTGTACTGATGCCTTTAAATTAAATGGATGGATAGAAATGACCGGTGAGGAGCTAAAGAGAGCAAGAAACCTTCAAGAGTTCTCTTTAGACAGATGAAAACATAAATATTAAGCAAACTTAAAAGCAGAGCATGGCAATCATGAATTCTACTTTAACACTTCATTTGCCTAATTTGCAGAAGGAAAAGTAAGAAGATGAATCACATAACAAATTTACAAGTACAAATAGAAACACACCATCAATACATGTAACCACAGGAATCCCAAAAAGGACTGCAAAACCCTGGTCTTTCTTCCTTTGCCAAAACTGCAGAGATACAATGAATAATACAATAGTAGCTTCTCCCTCAAGAGTCCAACCTCTCCAACCATGAAAATGATTGAGAAAATACATAATATAGGCAAGCTAACACCTTTCCTTGCCTCTAGGGGTCGAGCTCATCCTTCTAGGAGCTGTTTCAACCAATTCTAAACAAAGCACTACAATCTAGGCAATCAAAATAACTTTCCTCTATAAGCTAGGAAACCAATTCATTCATTAAATGTTTGCTATTTCATGAATGAATCTTCTAGAATAGGTAAATAAGTGTCATTTCAACATGAAAATACATTAATTATATCAAAGAGGGTGAAAAATCCCATCACAAGTCAAAACTGGTGAAAACTAGGCGAATTCCTGAGCTGTAGATGAATTCCTGTGAAAACTGCGCAACGGGTCGCGCCCTCTTCCTAAACGGGTCGCACTACTTTGGAGCTGATTTTGAGGTACTTCCCGGTGTCCAAATTAGGCAAAAGTGGGCTTGTTGGAAATGTCTGGATGTCTACTTTCCAACCCAAGTGGTATTTCTAAATTTGGTGGTCATTTGCCCCTCCAAAATTGCAATCTGCCAAGACTGCTTCCTGTGTGTCAAAAAGGTGGCAGAAAGTCATTTTTTGCTTGTTTTTTGACTATCTGGAGGCCCAAAGCTTGGTGAAATTTCTTGGAAATGGCTGAGAAAGTGTATCTTTGCATGAAAAATCCAAAAATGCTGAGTTTTCCCAAAACGGAGTTTCCCAACGAAAGGGTCGCGCGCGGCGCGTGACCCGTTGGGAGCAAAAACCTGTGTATGGCACAAAAAATTCACAATTGACAAAATTTTCTCCAAATTTCTTGAAATTTGAGATGGGAGTCCCCAATAAAGTACCATGCTCAGTCAAAGAGGATTTGGCCAAAATTTGGAGTGGATCGGGCCTTTTCCGTCGTTTTAGTGCCTTGGCCAACCTCCTTGGATCTAGCGATTGTAATTTTGACATTTATCTAAAACCATGACACCTGTGCAAAAAGTGAAGGAGGTTTTTCTTCCTTGGCCTGTTTTAGACAAAAACCTCTCTCAGTTTTCCAAAATTCATTTTGTATTTCTCTGAAACGGCTTTTGAGTGAGACTGATCCCGATGTGTGAAACAAGGAATTTTGTCGAAATGAAGCGAAATGAAGGGGATAAGGGGCTTCTAAATTCTTGGGGAAATTTTTGGAAGTAGGGAGGGATGTTAGGAAGCAGGGGAAAGTGGAATCTCATAGATTGAGCGAAGGGAAGGGATCCAAAAGGGCAAAACACAGGCCAAACCTAGAAAATTGCCAGGTTGTAGCTAGAAACTAAGGTTTGTGCAAAAAAGAGAAATTTGGGGGATCTCAGTGATGGAAAGTGTTTGATAAGGTACATGAAGGATTGGGGAAGGTGTATGAACATCTGGATACAAGTTTTGCTAATGATTTGACCATTCAAGAGAAATTAGCTTTCAAAACCCTAGGAGAGGGAAATGACCTTGCCTAGGTGCAACTGAAGCATGAACAAGGTATAAAATGACTCATTAGACACTATCATGATAATGCCAACCCTATGAATGATGATAAACTCAGCTGAATGGTGACATGGACCATCATTTGGACAACTTTAGAAGGAGTGAAAACAAACCCTAGACCTAATGCCTAGTGACCAAATTTTGCTTGAAAACTCACTGAAATGACAAAATTTGACCTTGACACTTCAAAATCACTTTGTAAGAGCATATTTGATCACTGGAGGAAGGCTAGAAAGACTGACACTAACACAACAAACTCCCCCAATGATGGATACATCAGCAAGCTCATATCAGTAAGAGCTAGAGGGACAACACAATGTGGAAGTCTCATCTACCAGGCCACATAGCAAGCAACAAAGCAAGCAAGGTTCAGATATCAAGAGAACCTTCACTGAGATAAAGGCAAGGAATGAGCCAATAAGAATTCAACTTTATGATCAATTGTTGAAGATGACTCCCACTAATCAACAAAGGTTAATGGCATCATTTGACATTCAAGAAGGCAAAATTATCCTTAGTCATTTCAAGCCCACAATGCAGCAGCCACAGTCAGTTGCTGATTATATCAGAACCAATATGGAAGTTCTCTCCAAAGACTTTCATCCAATGGACGAGATTGAATTGCATAAGCAAACTGGAGAAATGGTGTACTCCACCTTGGCAAACAAGGCATTATTAGCTCACAAACTACATAATTCATTGCACAACACCTCTGCCCAATTAGAGTTGGAAAAGGCCTCTTCATTAGCCAAGGATAACAGGATCAAATCCTTGGAAGAAATTATCATTGAGCTGGGACATGATCCCAAAGATCCCAAAGGCATACAGGCATTAATAAAAAAGAAGGAGGAAGACATTGCAACCCTCAAGAAGCAATTAAAACTGCCTATTACCATGCAACCTCAGACCACAGAAGTTGTGCAGCAAAAAGAAGAGGAAGGCATAATGGATTTTCTAATTAAAATGAATTAAAGACTAAGTGAGACAGAGCAAGAATTGGAGAAGGCATTACAGGGAAAACAAGGAGTGTCGACCTCCTAGCCATCTCAAACAACTCCAACAGCTACAATCGCTCCTCCTACAGTTACAACAACAGTACCTCCCACTATCCCAGCAACAGGTACATCAGCCACAGATACTTTAGCATCAACAACAACAGTACCAGATACCAGCATGAGCATGGAAGAGCTGATGAAGGCAGTAAAAGAGTTAGAACTCCAAATGTCAAAGCTTAAAGAGGCCAAAGACAAATTGGCTAAACTAGAAGTGAGTTATGATAAATCAAAAATGACCGTGGCAGAAAAAACAAGAGAGGTAAAAGCATTGGAAAACAAGGTAAAATCCTTAGAAATTTATCTTTCACTTCACAAACCTCTAGCATAAATTAAAAAGATCTTGTGGACTAATATTGGGCAATCCATCACTGATCAATGGAGATCAATACAAACAATCCATGAGCAAATTGACTTGATAATACGAGCCCAGGTAGAAATGCAAAAGGCCAGGGCATTATTAGGGCACATGCCCAAACAGGCCAATAGGCTAGTACATTTTTTTAATACCACACCAGTGAAGAACTAGTAGCACTGGAAATCAAAGACAGGACAGGCACCATTCAAACAGTCAAGAGAGTTCTGACCATGAAGAACTTCATACAAAATCTAGAGAGGAAGTGTCGGGACATGCAAGTGGGGATAAATGATTTTACAGAGAAGTTGACAGTTTTACAGGAAAAGGGTCTGCCCAGTCTATTAACCAATGATCATAAACTAATGACACATAAAAACTATGCTCACAAGGTGAATACATATGTTAGAAATCAAATCACATCCTCATCAAGCACTTCATAAGAAATAACACTCCCATGAGGACAAATCATGTATGACAGTTTGGAAAATCTTTTTTATATTGAACATGAAATAAAACATCTTTTCACAGTCCAGCCTGATTTCTACATATACACTAATGCTTATGAGACTTTAAGGAAATTGAAAAGACACCAGTTACCAGGAGACCAGTGGTGGAAAAGAATGTTGGAGATTTTATAAACATATCTTTAATGTCT
This sequence comes from Pinus tabuliformis, assembly GCA_031772625.1. Taxonomy (NCBI): domain Eukaryota; kingdom Viridiplantae; phylum Streptophyta; class Pinopsida; order Pinales; family Pinaceae; genus Pinus; species Pinus tabuliformis. Next base: position 1,701,932,465 of record CM062817.1, on the reverse strand, counting down.
TTTTATAGATTTGGGAGATTTAAATTTGGTATCACACGCCATAAAGAAGAGAACAACATGGAACAAGAATCAAGCTGGAGCAACATCGTATTAAGGACGGTCCAAATACAGCTGAGGAAACCGGGACAACAACGCAAGGATATCAATAGAAGACAACTGAGCCTTGAGCTTGAAAGTCAACATATCTGACCAACTGAATAGCCAGCACACCAACATTTGCTTCTGCATTCATTTCTCTCATTTATCCTCCTGCAAAGTAGATGGATGAAGTTATTGCTTGATATTTTCTCATTCAGATATTTTGTAAACACTTTTTGTATAAATACCTCCCCAAGTGAAGTATTCGGGGTTTGTTGGTGATATCTTCTCTAGACTGCGCTGTAACTCTGAGAATTTGCTGAATACAAAAGTTGTTGGATCTCATTATCGCTGCACTGTCTGAATGTGGAATTGATGCTCTGGGCCCTGCTACAAAATTCTTGAGTCATGTTATGGATCAATAAGTTTATCCTCACTTGTGTTTTACTGTTTATGTGTTTATATACATCATATATGTTTCATTATCTTAATAATAGAGAAAAAGAATAGCCCAGAATTTGTTTGATTACACTCTGTGTTCAATCTTTATTATTATCAATGTTTTCTTCAGGATCAGCATAAAGAGGAATTCTTAACTACTCCTGTTTCCCTGGTCCTTACATATTGATTTAATGCTAAGGAATTCTTAATTGCTTCTTGTCCATAATCATTCACTTTCTTTCTGTCTGCATGTTGAAGGATTCTTAACTGCCCTCCAACCACAGACTCAATTCCATCTAATTCAGCTTATGAATTGTTCCATGACTTATTACCCTGCTCTGTAGTACCACCCTATGTCAAAGAAATCACGTCCAACAGTTCGCCCTCATAGACTCCATTAGCCCAATGGACTGAAATTCTCAGACTTGCATCCTTGTTCTACAGTACCATCACCATCCAAAACTCAAAACAAAAACCCTTGTACTTCATAACTATCCTAACATACTTTAAAACAAAGCTAAATTATAAAGAGAGAGCCCTCTCTGTATGCAGATTGGCTAGAATCTGTGTTCAAAAGGTTGGTATGTGGTTACCTCGGCCGTATTCCCCCTTTAGAATTTTCCTGGGGAACAACCTGAGTGATAACATCATTGGTGACTCCACTGGGGAACTGAATGATTGTTTGTTACTACTCTCTATTTTCTAAAGCTACAGATAGAGCCTGAAGTTAGCTAGCTAGCCTTTGAAACTGATTTTTGTCATGCAATTACAGGAGTAAATAAAAGCTGCTTCAGTCTATCTCCAGTCTAGTTTTAGATTTTAAACAGTTGTCCCAAAGACTTGATCAGTCTCCTTGTTTCAATATATCTGTAAGAAAATACAAAGCCTCATATGTTTCAAAAAGCATTCCTACAAAATATTGTTGAAAGTTGCATCCTTCAAAATATTTCAAAGAAAACCAAAATATCGTCAGATGCTGGCTCCAAAGAAGAAGACCCGTTATACCAGATCAAATCCGGATCCAAATCCTCTACCAATCTTTGAAAATCCTAATTTGATCCCTAAGAACCTTAGAAGCCGAGTGAACCAACAAGATTCTGCTGATTTAAACCTTAATACACCTCAGCAGAAACCCATCCAAACTAAGCTCACTGCTGGAAAATCACAAGTCTTTCCTGCCATAATTGTTGCTTCACCTAGTTCACCATCATCACTCCAACCCATCTTTTCCACTCCCTCATCTACACCACATATTTGCATTGTTATCCCTGCTCTTCCAATTGTTGCACTTATCTCTGCAAACATGGCAAACCGATATGCTCCCTTACAGTTACCTGCAAATCCAGGGGCCATGCCTCAAGATTACCAAAGCAAAATTACCTATTTTGATGGTACTGGCACCTATACCGCTCAACAACATACCAAGAATATGACATATTATTTTGAGAATTATGAAATTGATGATGATGATGATGTGAGGATGAAGATTTTTGTCCAAAGTTTAACTGGTGATGTTAGGACCTGGTTTAGGGCGCTCCCTGCAAATAACATTGCTAATCCTGAAGCCCTTTATCAAACTTTCTTGAACAAATGGGAAAAGAAGAAGGATCCATTACATATCCTATCAGAATATGAAAGCTTGAAAAGAGGCCCACAAGAAACTGTTCAAGATTACTGTGCCAGATTTAATAATGTGTACAATGCTATTCCTCTGAATCTTAGACCTCCACCAGACTTGGCCTTAATCAAATTCCCTGATGGATTTGATTCTGACATGGCCTACCAGCTCAGGGAGAGAGCTCCTCCAAGCTTGGAAGACATGCAGAGCATAGCTGTCAGTATAGAGGCCAATCTTATTTCTAAACGAAATCGGGCTAGATCTGAGAGAAGAACAACTTTTAAGGAAGAACCTTCTGCATTTGAACAGAAACTAGATGCTATCATTAAAGGTATGGATAGACTTGGGGATAGAGTTGAAACAATTGAGAGGAAATCCTCTTGGGATGGCCAACCAAGTAATATTGGAAGAAATCCAAACCTTAGGAAAAATCAAAATCCTAATACTGAAAAGGCTGGTCCTGATCAAAACATTAGACCTCCATTCCAAGAAAACTATGCTGAAGCTTCAACTTCTAGTGAACCCATGGAAGACACTCAGATTAACTTAATGGGTCTTAGTAGTGAACAACAAATTTTCCTGACACAAGAAGACCAAGAGGCCCATACTTTAGGTCAATTTCAAATTCAATCAGGGGAATCCTTTGATTTTAAGGAAGGGTATGACACAGCTGTATACGAAGTCCACAAGCAATATAAGCTTAGGAGCAGGACAATAGATATCCCTGAGCCTAGTAAGCAGAAAGAAACCAAACAACCTACCAAAGCCAAAAACAAGAACTCTTCTACACAAATCCCTCCTGAGATAATTCCCAACTCAAACAGTCCAACTATTCAAGATGTTATAGATGGTCAAGAACATGATAAACAGTCTGCAGCTTCCTTTCCTCCCAAAGAAAATGCAAAGGAACCTCCTGAAATTGATTTTGAGGCCGATTCAACTCATAACAACATTCCTGATAAAGAAAAAAGCATCGAAAACACAGCTGAAAAAGAAAACCTTGCTACCTGAAGTGTAAAATCCAAATGGAGAAACCTTTCAACTTGGAAACATAAATAGGCAAATTAAAAATAGCCATTCCACTCTCCGAACTGGCTAAACATGATGTCTATATGCAACAAATCAGTAGATCATTACAAATTTCAGAACACAAAGATGCAGTGAATGTCTTAGATGACCAACCAGAATTAATTTTTGGTCCTGAAGTAAATGGAAAACAGTAGATCGAGGAGTTCCTCTTTATGTGAGTCTGAATATTCATGACAAAGTGCTTCACAATGCAATGTTTGATTCTGGAGCCTCCCATAATCTAATGCCCAAATCTGTGATGGAAAAGTTGGAACTAGACATAACCCGGCCATACAAAGACCTATTCTCATTTGATTCTAGCCAAGTTAGATGCCTAGGATTGATTAAAGATATGTGTGTATCATTGGTACAATACCTTGCCAAGACAATTCTAATGGATGTGGTAGTGGTTGACATTCCACCCAAATATGGGATGCTGTTATCTAGATCCTGGGGTGCCAAGCTTCAGGGCTCTTTACAACTTGACATGTCCTATGCTACCATATCAGTGTTTGGCCAGCCAAAGAGATTGTATAGAGAGACTTTGATGAAATATGTGGTCAACAGCCAAGAAAAGCCCCAAAATTTTCCCATTTATTCCATGCATTCTGACATGGACTCTTTCATCCTATTCAATACTAAAATTTTCCCACCAACTGATAACAAGGTTTTAATATCAGCACAAGAAAAAGTCATGAATGAAAAATCCAATGGTCAGATTCAAGAAATTTCTATGACCAATGATAATACAGACACACAGGGAAAACCACATGAAACTGAAAATCCAAATCTGCTTACTAAGCAAAACTTTGAAACCCCTAATACTAGCTGCAATCAAGAAATCCTATGGTATTTAGAGTTTGATGGATCTGTTAATAAGCTAGGAGCAGGGGCAGGCATTTGGATACATAATGTGCAAAATGATCATGCTGAAGGACATGCATATAGGCTGAATTTTAGATGCACAAATAACATGGCTGATTATGAAGCCCTGCTGCTAGGACTCAAACTGATCAAAAGCCTAGGGGCATCTAGGATATCAATTTTGGGAGACTCTGATTTGGTTATTCAACAAATGAAAGGAAACTTTCTTACAAATGATCTCAGGTTAAGGTCTTATAGAGTTGCAGCAATTGAAATACTCAATAACTTTCTAGAATCAGAGCTCACTAAAATCCCAAGGAAACACAATCTACATGCTCACAGTCTAGCAACTTTTGCCAGTATTTGCAGGGTACCATTTGAACCTAATCATAACTTCACAGCTGAGATCAAACATAGACCAAGTGTTCCGGACAATCTAAAAAATTGGCAAGTGTTTGACAATGACACTCAGATTAACAATTTCCTGACTTTAAAAGAAGAGTTTTCCAACACAAATATAGACACAAGCGCCATTTGTCAAGATAATCAAATAGACAAAACTGAAACTCATATTTCAGCTGAAACAACAAATCAGATATTACATCCAACAACATTTACCAGCAAGCAATTACAAGAATTAAAAGAAATAAACTTTGATGAAATTGTTGGAGGTGAAGTTGAGGTGATTGAGTTGAAGGATAATTGTTTACCTACAGGATTAGCTCCTCTTGAAGACATTTATGACTCTAATGATATTTTAAGGAAACCCAAAATGCAACCATTAAACGCAGAAATTGAGGACTGCAATATAGGCAATGAACAGAATCCTAAAATGATAAAATTGTCCAAAGCTCTACCTCCTGACCAAAAACTGAAATATATTGAACTGTTCAAAGAATTTCAAGATGTTTTTGCATGAAGCTATGAAGATCTTAAGTCCTATGATACTTCTGTCATCCAACATACAATACACCTAAAGGAAAATCAAAAACCTTTCAAGCAAAAGCTTAGAAGGGTAAATCATGTACTTCTTCCTCTCATTGAAAAAGAAGTCAAGAGAATGTATGAAGCTGGGATTATTGCACCCATTAGATTTTCAGAATGGATCTCAAATCTGGTGCCCACTAGGAAGAAAACGGGAGAAATAAGACTGTGTGTTGATTTGAGAAATCTGAACAAAGTCTCTCTGAAAGACCACTACCCCTTACCCAAAATGGACCATATCTTACAAAGGGTAGTGGGAGCTTCTATGATTTCACTACTAGATGGATTCTTAGGCTTTAATCAGATCTTAGTTCACCCGGATGACCAAGACAAGACCGTTTTTACTACACCTTGGGGAACCTTCAAGTATGTAAAAATGCCCTTTGGACTCAAGAATGTAGGGGAAACATTTCAACGAGCCATGAACATAGCATTTGCTAAAGAAATTCATGATTTCCTAATCATATACCTAGATGATCTCACTGCCTTTTCCAAATCATATCAGGAACACCTAGATCATCTCAGACAAGTATTTATAATATGTAGAAAATATGGTATATCGCTAAATCCAAAGAAGTCATTGTTTGGTCTAGAAGAGGGCAAACTGTTAGGACACATAATCTCAAAAGATGACATCAGAATTGACCCAGACAGAATACAAGCCATTCTGCAAGTTCCTCACCCTAGAAATATCAAAGAACTGCAAGCGTTCCTAGGGAAAATCAATTTTCTAAGAAGATTCATACCCAACTTGGCTGAACTGATAAGATTGCTGAACAATATGCTAAAGAAAGATTCTAAGGTCAAATGGACAATAGAAGCTAAACAAGCCTTTGAGGAAATCAAAATAGATCTAACTAAAACACCAGTCCTCACAAGCCCGAAATTTGACAGAGACTTTATAATCTTTTCCTTTGCCTCAAAACATACTATTGCTATTGTCTTGCTACAAAAAGATGACCAAGGATGTGAAAAGCCTATAGATTTTTTTAGCAAAGCACTTAGAGATGCACCTTTGAAATATCAAATCATGGAAAAATAGGCTTATGCTCTTGTAAAAGCTATCAAGGACTTCAGAGTTTATATCTTATACTCTCATGTAATAGCTTATGTGCCAAACACTGTTGTTAAGGATATTATAACTCAAGAAGGAATTGAAGGCAAAAGAGGCAAGTGGATAGCTAACATTTTGGAATATGACATTGAAAATAAACCAACAAAACTGATAAAAGGACAAGGATTAGCAAAACTTATGACTGAAATCAATTTTCAGGCCCTTGACCTCAATGAACTGGATAATGAACAGGAGATGGCGACTCCACAGATCAATCAAGCCTTTTTACAATCACCTTGGTATGTTGACATAATTTATGTATTGTTAAACCTACAGGCTCCTCCAGGGTTATCCAAAACTAAGAAAATATTCCTAAAAATGAAGACTTCAAAGTTTTGTATTGTAGATGATGCTTTGTTTTGGAAAAATCATGAAGGAATTTTACTGAATTTCTTGAAAAAGGATGCAATTGACAAAATGTTGAAAGAATTTCATGCAGGGGACTGTGGTGGACATCTGTATTGGAAATCAACTGCTGATAAAATCCTAAGGGCTGGATTTTATTGGCCCACCCTATTTGCTAATGTAAAAAAGTTTGTAACTTCTTGCCACAAATGCCAAATATTTGAAGGCAAGAAGAAGCTTCTACCTTTGCCCCTCAAGCTAATTGCCATTAAAAGACCATTTCAACAATGGGGTTTAGACTTCAATGGGGAAATCCACCCTCCATCCTCTGGCCAACACAAGTGGATCCTTACTGCAACAGACTACTTCACCAAGTGGATAGAGGCCATCCCTTGTAGGCAGGCCAATGATTCAATAATAATACAATTCTTAGAGACCAACATCCTGTCTAGATTTTGTTGTATGGAGAAGATTATAACAGATAATGTTGTTGCCTTCAAATCCAAGAGAATGATCAATTTTTTCCACAAGTACTATATTACCTTAGGCCATTCCACGACCTATTACCCTCAAGGTAATGGTTTAGCTTAGTCATCCAATAAGAGCCTAATCAATATCATTAAGAAAGTATTAGAAGAAAACAAGAAAAATTGGCATAAAAAGCTTATCAATGCACTATGGGCAGATAGGTTGACCACAAAAAGATCTATTGGAACTACCCCTTATGAGCTTGTTTATGGCATGGAGGCTACTTTCCCTTCATCTTTGGGAATCTCTGTGATAAAGTTGCTGCAAGAAGTGCAGGCAGAACCAAATGACATCCAGAGAAGAATCAATCAAACTATTCATTTGCAGCAGACTAGAGAAGAGGTCTACCAAAGATCTCAGGTGCTACAAGAGAAACTGAAGAAGATATTTGATAAAAGGACTAAGGCAGAGGATTTTTACATTGGAGACAAGGTTTTAAAGTGGGACTCAAGAAGAGAAGATAAAGGAAAACATGGGAAGTTTGACTTCCTATGGAGAGGACAGTTTATCATCCAAGTTGTACAGGGAAACAACACTTATTTCTTAAAGAATTTAGATGGCATGGAAGCACAAGATGGACCAGTTAATGGTCGGATGCTCAAGCATTATTTTGATCCACTATGATTGAAGAGGTCAGGACTCTAACTTGTATATAAAAATGTTTAATTTCTGCAGTTTATTACAGCAATAAGGTAGGAAGGAATATGTATCAAATTTTTAGGAACATTCCTACCTTTATGTGCTACCTGTTAGTCTATTAGAAGAGTTGAAAGAGAAGACTTTGGAGCTGAAAATATGAGAACAAGTAGTCAAACAAACTATCCTAAACAGAGATGCAACTATTTGAATGAGTTCATGAGAAATATATAGATATTGCAGAGGTGCAGTTTTGTTTGCAGCAAAGGAAAAAATTTAGAAAACAACAAGAAATGAATATAAGGCCATCTGACCTGATGTTCTTGAATTTTCACCAGGAAAAGCTATCCCCAAGTGGAGCCACTGTTAGGTTCCTATACCAATAGGTGTCATTTTTCATGATTGACATTGATAAGGCCTAATATGTTCAAACCTTTGGCTGGTTGCAAGGGTGTTCCATATTCCAAGAAAAAAAAAAAAAAAATGAAAAGAGGGTATGCCCTAAAAGAAAGATCAAAGGGAAAAAAGAATGAAATGGTCGAGAAAAAGGAAAGAAATGAACCCCAAAGAAAAGACCAGGAAAGTGTGCTAGTCCAAAATGCCACTACTGTTCCATTCTTGAATAATTTCATTGTGTGCAGTTGGTTGACTCATGTCACAGCTAAATGGATGGCCTAACAGCTCAATCTGGGCCAGGTCCATATTTAAATTTACTTGTCTTATAAATAGAGAATAAAGTCTGTCCAAACAGTTCAAGCTTGGCAGGCAAATAGCTAGATAGAGAAGCAAAGGGTCTCAACAGCTAAATCTAAGCCCTTGGAAGAGATAAGGATAGATTTAGATATGATGACAGCTAAAAGAAAAGAAGAGATTAAGGGTTTTCTAGTTCAAATACACCCAAGGAAAGTAAAAATGTTAGGTATAATAGGATGGGTAAGTAGTGTTGATGTTGCAGAAGCAATTGTATCAGTCATCTAGTTTCTCAAAGATAATTCATTTCCTATGAATATTATAAATACCATGGAAAAGTGTGGTGGCAGATCAGATGTTGCATGTCTAACTTCCCCTCATTCCTCTCATAGCAATCACTCACTAACATCCCCAAGGGACATTGAGATCTGCTCAATACTCCTAGTTGATTTCATTTCATGAAAAAGACTAAGTGAAACTCTGTTTTTACTTAGGATGATAAAGCCACATTTCTTGTGTAAAAATGATTTTCTTCCATTATGCTAAGTTTTCCGAAAATTATAGCTTCTATCCCTTTCCATTTCGCTAAGCCTAAGTTTCACTTTTTGAACTTAGTGCTTTAGTTGGATTACACCTTCATATTAACCTCTAACTTTATTAAATAAACCCTTATATTTTCCCCCATCCCCGTACTATATAAAATACATAAGAAAAACCCTAAAATTTTAATATCCCATCCTGGGCTTAGTTATAAGCCATATATTAATGTTTAAAGGGGGTCCAAGGTTTATCCGAAACCATATGAACAACCCTCCCCGCGCAAAATATTTAAAAATTGATTAACACCTGGTTAATCAATAATTTAATCCACCCGACGTCCAATAAAAAGCGCCCCGATGCAAATTACCAAGGTTTATTACCCAGCTCCCCGCGCAATAAAACGCCACCATCTCCGTCACCCCCCAACTGTTGGATCAAGGCTCATAGATCGGACAGCCCACGTCAATATCAGAACCCCTCCGATGTCCGAAAGTTACCCCCCGATGAAAAGCGGTATTCCCGCCGTACCACGGGACACGTGTCGCCCGCCCGATATCATCGCATCCCCCCCGCCCGAAACAACCTTTGTCCCAAAAGCAGTGCGGGGAATACCATATACCGCCCCCGCGTAACCCTGATGACATCATCTGATGATGTCACCCCCACGTCATCCTCACGTCACTACTGCCACTTCAGCTCCATGTCATCCGACACATCATCTTCTGTACCCCGCTACACAAAAAAAAATTACGTCATGGTGACGTCATCACAAAAAAGCGCCAAAAAGCCCATAAAGCCAAAATTTTGTCAAAACTCACCAATATGTCATTTTCACGCTCTTTCTATTGGTTTTGTTTGCAGAGCCTGTGCATGCAAATCACGACGAAGTCGACCACCAGAACTTCAATCCGCCACCTGACCACCATAATCCAACACCCTGCTCTGCAAATCGTCGTCCAAACTGCAAATTAGTACTGTGCGCGTCCAAAACCAGGTATTTACCTGCTTTACCCTCCGAACCTGTGTTTTTAAAGTTTTTCACTATAAATAATACTAAAGGAGCCGAATTTCATACTCAATTCTATATACAGCTTCCATAGCCAATGCGCCAAGACCACTCCGTTGCCCATTTTTACCAAAGAGCTGCAAATTTCGTGTCTTGCTATAACTTTCACCCACAGAACTGGAATTCGAAATGACTTTGCTCTGCAACTCCCGGAGAAAGAACCCAGAACTGTTCCAAATTGAAAAATTGCATATAGGTGAGCAATGGAGGCTCTAGTGGCCCTAAATGTTGCCCCTCTCAATGCTCCACACAAAGAACTGGAATGGATACCTTTAGCTGACAGGGAGTTCCAGATTAATGACTTAATGGGTGACAAGCCTCACCTCCAAGCTTTTTGTGAAATTAGGAATAGCCACCACAGCAATGCCGATGTCTATGGAATTTGGGAGTCCAACATGCCCATGTACTACCTCTCTTCAGTGAATGTATTCCCTGACCTCATTCACCAATGCCATGCCAATTATGAGCCCATTCAAAGAGTAGTGATGGCCCCTTCTAGAAATGTGCTCTTTTATATCAGCCCTAAATCCATCAATGAGATGCTACACTTCAAGCCAACTCAACCTTTGACTCCTCTCTCCATGGGCTTTTTGCTTGACCAAGGTGCCAAACTGCCCAAGTCAGAGTTAACCCGGATTGCTCAAACATTTATAAGACCAGATCGCCAACCCACAAAGCCCCCTCCCTATGTCCATGTCTGGTTCAATGAGGTTGAGAAATTCATTATAGACATGATATCCTACATCCTGGGATCCAAAACCAATGAGTATGTAGATGAGACCACCTTGGTTCTCTTGTCCATTTTTACTCCAGGACGGCCCCCTGCTGTCATGTATGATTATGCCACCTTCATAGCTGATAAGATCCATGAGAAATTCATGAACATGGACATAGAAAGAGTGTTTAAATACACATCATACATATATCATTTGTTGTTGTACAATCAACCAGATAGTTTTCAAGTTCCCCTCAGAAAAATGGATTGCAAAGGACAGAAAAGGTCTGTAATCTTTTGGACCTCAGCCTTCCACCATGTTTATGACTCTCCTTATACTTACTGTGAATTCATTGACTTGTTCATACATCCAGCCTCTTCCTTATTGGTGACAACTCCTCCTGCTAGACTCTCTGATCAAATGCAGAAAATTTTACAGCTCTCCAAAAGCTACAGCATAGGTGACTGGTACTTTTACCATAATCACACTAAAATCCAAATATATGGCTGTGAATTATGCCCCTACAAGCTACCCAAATTTGTGCCTATGAGGTTGTTTGCACTAGAGTACTTCAGGTAGTTTATCCATATAGACATAATCCACTTCTGCAAGGCTAAGAAAAAGGCACAGCTGAAAATAAGAAATCAATTGGGCCCTTTTATCTTCAATTAAAGCGAAGCCTGGGAAGAGGCTGACAAGATTCTAGGGCAGCAACTTAAGCTGAAACAAAGCTTTTATTGGGCACCATATGACCCTGATCATTTTATAAGTTATAGAAAAGTCAAAAACAACCTAGCACCATATGTTCATCACAAGATCCCTGAGATTCAACAGTATGCTAATCAACAAGAATGGGTAGAAGGCACATTAGTGGAAGAAATTACTTAGGAAGAGAGATTGGAAAGAGACATGAAAGAACTTGAAAAAACGCATGACCTGGACTCTTTTGGACAAGTATCTTTCAAGCTGCCTCAGCACATAGGAGGTGACACATCTTTTGCTGGGACTTCTCAGCAACCATCACAAAAGGCCATCACAAGGTCAGCTAAGGGCAAGCAGGTAATAGATTCAGAGCAGGAAACAATGACAGACCAACCAGATACCTCAAAGGAACAAGGGCAAGGGCAAGGTCCTTCAACACATACAAAGGTACCTGAAATCCCTGTATTACAAACTCCTCTAAATGAGGAAAGAGGTAAGAAAAGAGATAGGGAGGAAAGCACACCTGTAAGTGGACCAGCAGAACAGCCAGGGGAAAAGAGGCAAAGGTTAAATCCTTACTCTGAAGAGGAACTCTTGGAAGAAACAACAGGCAGCTTAAGGGGTGAAGGAAAGACTGGGCAGCAAACTCCCCCAATGATGGATACATCAGCTAGCTCATATCAACAAGAGCTAGAGGGACAACACAATGTGGAAGTCTCATCTACCAGGCCACATAGCAAGTAACAAAGCAAGCAAGGTTCAAATATCAAGAGAACCTTCACTGAGATAAAGGCAAGGAATGAGCCAATAAGAATTCAACTTTATGATCAATTGCTGAAGATGACTCCCACTAATCAACAAAGGTTAATGGCAACATTTGACATTCAAGAAGGGAAAATGATCCTTAGTCATTTCAGGCCCACAATGCAGTAGCCACAGTCAGCTGCTGATTATATCAGGACCAATCTGGAAGTTCTCTCCAAAGACATTTATCCAATGGACCAGATTGAATTGCATAAGCAAACCGGAGAAATGGTGTACTCCACCTTGGCAAACAAGGAATTATTAGCTCACAAACTGCAGAATTCATTGCACAACACCTCTGCCCAATTAGAGTTGGAAAAGGCCTCTTCATTAGCCAAGGATAACAGGATCAAATCCTTGGAAGAAATTATCATTGAGCTGGGACATGATCCCAAAGATCCCAAAGGCATACAGGCATTAATAAAAAAGAAGGAGGAAGACATTGCAGCCCTCAAGAAGCAATTAAAACTGCCTATTACCATGCATCCTCAGACCACAGAATTTGTGCAGCAAAAAGAAGAGGAAGGCATAATGGAGTTGCTAATTAAAATGAATCAAAGACTAAGTGAGACAGAGCAGGAATTGGAGAAGGCATTACAAGGAAAACAGGGAGTGTTGACCTCCTAGCCATCTCAAACAACTCCAACAGCTACAACCGCTCCTCCTACAGTTACAACAACAGTACCTCCCACTGTCCCAACAACAGGTACATCAGCCACAGATACTTCAGCAGCAACAACAACAGTACCAGATACCAGCATGAGCATGGAAGAGTTGATGAAGGCAGTAAAAGAGTTAGAACTCCAAATGTCAGAGCTTAAAGAGGCCAAAGACAAATTGGATAAACTAGAAGTGAGTTATGATAAATCAAAAATGACCGTGGCAGGAAAAACAAGAGAGGTAAAAGCATTGGAAAACAAGGTTAAATCCTTAGAAAAGGATCTTTCACTTCACAAACCTCTAGTAGAAATTAAAAAGATCTTGTGGACTAATATTGGGCAATCCATCACTGATCAATGGAGATCAATACAAACAATCCATGAGCAAATTGACTTGATAATACGAGCCTAGGTAGAAATGCAAAAGGCCAGGGCATTATTAGGGCACATGCCCGAACAGGCCAACTGGCTAGTACATTTTTTGAATACCCACACCAGTGAAGAACTAACAACACTGGAAATCAAAGACAGGACAGGCACCATTCAAATAGTCAAGAGAGTTCTGACCATGAAGAACTTCATACAAAATCTAGAGAGGAAGTGCCAAGACATGCAAGTGGGGATAAATGCTTTTACAGATAAGTTGACAGTTTTACAGGAAAAGGGTCGGCCCAGTCTATTAACCAATGATCATAAACTGATGACACATAAAAAATATGCTCACAAGGTGAATACATATGATACAAATCAAATCACAGCCTCATCAAGAACTTCAGAAGAAAGAACACTCCCATCATAATAGAGCCTGTATGACAGTTTGGAAAATCTGTGTTATATTGAACATGAAATAAAACATCTTTTCACGGTCCAGCGTGATTTCTACATATACACTGATGCTGATGAGACTTTAAGGAAATTGAAAAGACACCAGTTACCAGGAGACTAGTGGTGGCAGAGAATGTTGGAGATTTTATAAACGTATCTTTAATTTCTTTTTATAGCTTTGGGAGATTGAAATTTGGTATCACACGCCATAAAGAAGAGAACAACATGGAACGAGAATCAAGCTGGAGCAACAACGTATTAAGGACGGTCCAAATACGCCCGAGGAAATCGGGACAACAACGCAAGGATGTCAATAGAAGACAGTTGAGCTTTGAGCTTGAAAGTCAACATATCTGACCAACTGAACAACTAGCACACCAACATTTACTTCTGCATTCATTTCTCTCATTTACTCCTCCTACAAAGTAGATGGATGATGTTATTGCTTGATATTTTCTCATTCATATATTTTGTAAACACTTTTTGTATAAATACCTCCCCAAGTGAAGTATTCGGGGTTGGTTGGTGATATCTTCTCTGGACTGCGATGTAACTCTGAGAATTTGCTTAATACAAAAGCTGTTGGATCTCATTATCGCTGCACTGTCTGAATGTGGAATTGATGCTCTGGGCCCTGCTACAGAATTCTTGAGTCATGTTATGGATCAATAAGTTTATCCTCACCTGTGTTTTACTGTTTATGTGTTTATATACATCATATATGTTTCATGATCTTAATAATAGAGAAAAAGAATAGCCCAGAATTTGTTTGACTACACTCTGTGTTCAATCTTTATTATTATCAATGTTTTTTTTTCAGGATCATCATAAATAGGAATTCTTAACTGCTCCTGTTTCCCTGGTTCTTACATATTGATTTAATGCTAAGGAATTCTTAATTGCTTCTTGACCATAATCATTCACTTTCTTTCTGTCTGCATGTTGAAGAATTCTTAACTGCCCTCCAACAATAGACTCAATTCCATCTAATTCAGCTTATGAATTGTTCCATGACTGGTTACCCTGCTCTGTAGTACCACCCTATGTCAAAGAAACCACGTCCAGCAGTTCACCCTCATAGACTCCATTAGCCCAATGGACTGAACTTCTCAGACTTGCATCCATGTTCTACAGTACCACCACCATCCAAAACTCAAAACAAAAACCCTTGTACTTCATAACTAGCCTAACATACTTTAAAACAAAGCTAAATTATAAAGAAAGAGCCCTATCTGGATGCAGATTGGCTAGAATCTGTGTTCAAATGGTTGGTCTGTGGTTACCTTGGCCATATTCCCCCTTTAGAATTTTCCTTGGGAACAACCTGAGTGATAACAATACCCACACATTGTTTGTGCAAGATGTAGGTATTTGTATTGACTAACGAGATGATAAAAGTTTCATTTTTAGATTCATATACTAAAGGAAATGAGAAGCAATTAAAATTAAGTAAGACAAAATAAAGTGCAATACTTAAAAATCAAAATAATTGCTAAATTCTGAGTCCAATTAATGACTCTATTTGGATTCAAGCATGTAATCAATCATGTACATTAACCTAAAGTTAAAACTAGGCTTCAAATATGAAGTACTTATAATAAAAAAATCCTCTTACAAAAAAATACTATTTCTTAGATTACTTATACCCTCAAGATTAAAACCAAGAAAATGCATAGGAGAAGACTCGTTCACATAAACAGATATTTGAACAGTTAGTAATAATCCCGCAACACAAAAAAAATAACAATAACTATAATCACACAACACAGACATGAACCAACATACATATAATTGGAAGCATAGATCCTTAGAGTGGGCCTTTGCTCCAAACTCCCATTGCCTCACACTATATCAATTGTTAATTGTATATTGGATCAGTGCCAGCTGGGAGGCATACTGTCATAGCATTGAAAATATCCTTGACCTGAATAGGCTGCGTTGTTTTCGATAGGGTCCATACCAACTCGTCCTTGTTGCCAAAGCGATGAACACCTTTGCTAGAAAAGTTCTGAATCGCCGAAGACCATATAGGTCTCATGGAAGGAGGCAGAGATAAATCCTCCCCATCCATCCAAACAGGGGATGAAGATGCCCATGACTTTATCAGCTTGTCCCAAGTGAAGATGCCTTTTGTTTGAAAATAGGATATTAGACATCGGGGAAGCAGCAAATCCAATCCATTAACAATTGGGTCAATACCAATATGAATACAAGAGCCCGAAAAAAATCTCCATCGAAGATTTTCCATGAAGAAGGGCAGAATTTTCCTGAAACTGTTCCAAATGGCTGATCCTGTTTTGATACCTAAAGAAGATCTACGATACCAGTAAAACAAGCTGCGTCCTTTTAGATATCTTTTTTGAATGATCCCGCTCCATGGTCCAGACCCAAATATGCCCCTGTGAAGTGATTTGCAAAGAAGGGCCTTTCCAAAAATTCTCATATTGATGAGCCCCCATCCACCTGCTTTCTTCGTCTTGGAGATGGCATCCATCTTAACCAGATGAATCTTGGACTAGTAAGATCTTCCACCCCATAAGAAATTCCCTGCTAAAGAACACATTTTTTTTATAATTGAAGCCGGGAGGTGATACAAATGAGCCCAATACACCGATAATTGGGATAATACGGTCTGTACCAGGGTGAATCTTCCTGCCAGAGATAAAAATCTCGATTCCCATCCTGAGATTTTTTTGAAAAATCGATCAATTAGCCAACACCAGTCCCGTTTGCAGTACCCTTTGGCTTTCAATGAGAAGCCGAGATATTTGAAACCCTCTCTGATCGTAGACTAATTTATGCCAAATAAATCAGAAATCCATAAGACGTTGTCCATATTAGATTCATTATGATACAACATGGATTTCTCCTTATTTATTACCAGTCCCGATGCTGCTTGGAATTGTGCAAGGATATCATATAAACATCTCCAAGAAACTCTGCATAGCATAGCAAAGATGAGTACATCATCAACGAATAAGTTGTGGGATAAGGAGATATCCTTACAGATTTTGATCGGCCTGCATCTTTGTTCCGAGACAGCTTTTTTGATCTGATTACTGAGGGTGTCCATCACAAGAATAAATAGTAATGGAGATAAAGGGCAGCCTTGCCGAAGACCTCTCTCAGCTTGGAAAAAAGATGATGGAATACCATTGATTATAACAGCATATTTTACATTTTCGACACAAGCCATTATCCAGTTGATGCCTTGAGGTCTTAGACCAATCTTTGCCAGCAAGATTCGAAGAAAACCCCAGTCGACACAATCATAAGCTTTTTTCAGATCAATCTTTAAAATGGCAGCATCAATGTTGTTTGATATGATAGAAAATAAACATTCCTGGGTCATAGCCACCGCGTCCAAGATGTTCCTGTCTTTAAGGAAGGCATGCTGGTTATCAGAGATGAATGAATTTAATACAGCCTTCATCCTTTCTGCAATGATTTGGAGATAATTTTGAAAAGGATGTTGCATAAAGCAATCGGTCTGTAGTCATGGAAGGATTCTGACCGGTCTTTTTTTGGTATAAGAGCAATAAATGTAGAGGTAATAGCACTGTTTATATTTCCAGATATACGTGAAGCCTCCACCATCCATAACAGGTCATCCTTGAAGATGTCATGGAAATGAGAGAAGAATTCAATAGTCCAGCCATCAGGCCCGGACTTTTGTCCTTTTTAAAAGCTTTGATTGTCGCTTGTAGCTCTTCCTCCTTTATGGGACTGTATGAAGTTATCATTTGCATTATCATTGAACATTTCAGGCATGGGGTCTACGGCCCATAAAATGTCAGATATGTTACTCTGTTGACGCCTGTATTGTCTCTTGAAAAAATTTGTGGCTTCAATAGAGATGTCATGTTGAGAAAAAAGTAAACCTCCCTTTCCATCCACAATTTGCCAGATGGAATTTTTACTACGTCTGGCGTTGGCAAAATTGCCTCACACTATATCATTTGTTAATTGTAAACTTGGGACTTAATCATGAACCGGTTCTTCCACTGAGGAAATATGATGATTGCAAACTCAATACGTATTGCTTTTGTCCCTCCTCCGTTATCAAAAGTGTATCAAATTATAAAAACTAGTTTGTGTCCTAGTTTTAGAAAATACATAACAACTTGTAAATGCAAAAGACAAGTTCTCTTGGACTGGAAATTGTTGGTTGGAAAGGAGCTTCAATCCACCATCCATCTCCGCCATGAACACCACGTGGATTTGCCCACAATTAGATTCGTTTTGTAGTTTATCGAGGTGGTAATTGGGAAATACGCTCAATCCATTCATGAGTTTTGAACGAGATCATTTTGTCACAAGCTCCAGCTAGTACCGAATTCCTCACTAATCAGGTGAATAGCTACCAGATATATGATTAACCACTTATAGAAGGTTGATGTAGCAATAATGGTGCCTGGAGGAACAATGTTTGAATATTCTCTCAAAATCCCCATCAACTTGTTAGGATTAGAACTTTTACATAGTTTCAAAAATTGACCTATATTCACAGCAGTTGTCTATAACGCGACTTTTTGAAAGTCTTTTCGGCGGGTTTTTCCGGTCGAAATCCGGCAGGAATTTATTGGAATCGCAAGTTTGATAGCTAGTTTCTGCACAATGAAAGCGTCCCAAGGGTTTTTCAGGGTGCTGAATCCAAATATGCAGTTAAAAAACCATTTTAACTGCAACAAATCAAGATTTAACCTCAATTTCTTCTGCTGGATTCCGTCACCGGAATCTCCAAAAAGTCGCATTATAGACAACTCCATATTCACACCATAGCTTAACATTAAGTAATTAACAAGCCGTAAATCAAACTACTCTTTTAATCGTAACTATAAAGTAAAATAATCAAAATACCATAACAAATTTCATGAGCCAAATTTATTAAGAAAGTGACAAATTATGAGAATAGGTAAGTATCCAAGGGGTAAAAAGAGATGGAAACAAAGGTTGAATGATACCATTTAAGGGGCCTAACAATAGGGATGATGAATAAAGTGTGGTTTTTTACTTGAGCGTTGACCACCTATTGTGCTTCTCTAGCTCTTTGAATGGCTTTGAGCCAAGTGGTAGGGTGAGCCATTAATAATTTAGGATGGATTTTCTCTTGCTCTTTGGATGGCTTTGAGCAAAGTGGTAGGGTGAGTCATTAATACATGAGTATGGATTTTTTTATGTCATTAATAAATTATTTTTAGAAGGTATCCAGCAAATTTCATGTAGAAAGTCAATTTATCAAAATAAATTATTTTTAGAAGGTATCAAGCAAATTTTCGATGTAGAAAGTCAACTTATCAAAAGTAGAGATGTAATCTTCAATTGTACCCAATGGTTTCAGCTTGGTTAAGCAAGCCAGTAATGAGTATCTATTTCAAAATGTTCATAAATATTTGTGAGAAATTGATCCCAAGCAATATAACATATGTGGGAAATTCTTACACCATTGGCACCATACTTGGGATCTAAATATAAGATGTTGATGCAGTTTTATTAGGATATTGGTGATGCCATGCAATGAAAAATATTGTCTCATTTGAGTGAATGAACGAGTGGGGTCAGATCCATCAAATTTATTCACATCCACTTTAGGCACGCATAGATCACAAAGAAGGGGGTTAGAGTGAAGCCCAATATAATGGTATGGTTCAACTCCCTCTTGGTGAAAGGATTGTTCTTGGGAGTGAGTGGCCATAAATTTAGTAATAAATTTGGATAGTTGGTCAAGGAGTTTGTCTAATTTGTTAAGCCTCGCAAAAACTGTAGCAAATATTTTCTCGGTAATTACTTCAGCGCAATCAATTTTTCTTTGCAACTCATCACATAGATTTTCCAAGGTAGAAATATGGTTGTCATAATATCAGTTTCTATATGGGATGCACAAGAAAAAGGTGATGGGAGGTTACAATGCAATGGCGCTAATATGTCCACACAAAAATATTTATTGGAGAGTTGTTACCAATGCAATCAACATATGCTTATAGGGTTGTTGCAATAGGCAAGTGGGTCCACACAAAAAAAGGATTACAGGAGAGGGGGGCCACTATGATTAGTTCAACACAAGGAGTCTAATCTTGAATGTGTTTGTTGGAACATTTTATGCACTTTTTTCTATTTTTTGTATTTTTTTCTTCTTTTTTTAAAATTCTCCAATGGAGTTATACTTCTACTTGAAAAGTATTTCTTTGACATAATATTAGGTAGCAATTTCTTAAACTAGAAGCAAGATGTAGGGTTTATAGTGAATAATTATTCAAAATTTCAACACAACCCCTTGTTTTACAATATTTCTATATTGCTAGCAAGGAGTAGGACATGAACTATCCTAATGACAAGGGAGTGCCCTATGTAATAGCTCTCTAATATACTTGCAAGATCTAGTAATAGTACCAAACCGATATCTTAGGACTCCAACTAAGGAGGTTCGATCATACCCTTAGTCATGTTACTTGATAACCCAGGCACTAGAGAGGAATATTCCCAGGTGTTGTTCTTAACGCCACTATAACAATTAGGTAATCAAGCAACTTATCGATGGTTAGTTCTAGGATACCTTTAGCAATTTTAATATACTCAAGGACATGAAATTGAATTTAATATACATATGTTTTATGAGAGATTCTTCGGCGTAAATCACATGAAATTTCATTTGTCGACGCGTTTCGAACCCACCAGTGTGGTTCATCGTCAGGACAAGTTGAAGAATCAAATCCAGTATGCATGTTAAATACTCAGAGCAGAACATCCAACAACTATAATCTTTGACCAGGCAACGCTAACTTTGACTAGGAAACGACTAGTTAGACAGTACCCGGGGTATAATTATAATAAATTAAAAATTAAAATAAGTCAATTCAAGGGGTGTGTGAATTTACATAATTTTTTTAATAATTTTATAATTAATTTAATTTTTATTATAAATGTATGTATAAATATATAGTTATTAAATTAAATTAAACGATTATTAAATTAATAGTTAGTCATACATAACAGGTATTCACTATTTTATATTTATTTTTAATTTTTATTCCTATAAATATTAAAATAAAATAATTTAAGTACTATATATAATAAAACTATAATATACTAAATTCATAGATTTATTGACTAACGGCTATATTGACAAACGATTAACTTTGACTGGAAACGGCTAGTTAGACGGTATTAAATTAAAAATTAAAATAGTTCAATTAAAGGGGTGCGTGAATTTACATCAAAGTTTTAATAATTTATTATTATAAATACATAAACAAATATATAAATATTAAATTAAATTAAATGATTAATAAATTAATAGTTAGTTATACAACAGGGGTATTAGCTATTATATATTTATTTTAATAATTTAAGTATTATATAGAATAAAACTATTAAATTCATAGATTTATTTAGTTGTTTAATTAATTGATAGATTGTTTAATTATTTTAATTATAGATTAATAAAAATATTAACTTAGGACGATTCCAAAAGTGATAAATTTTGTTTTTATCAAATAAGTTAAAATTATTAGAATATAAGGATACGGGATAACAAGGGGAAACTAAACCAAGAACAAGCTAAAAAAGGGGAGGGGAGGAAGGGAAGAAAATGACTAGGAAGAGAGGGCTGGGATCCAGCAACTACTGATCTTCCATCTGTCCTCTCTATTGAGATTGTTCGGTCTTTTTTCAATCTCAAGGGCTTCCCTGAATTTGCGGTGATGGAACTGCGAAACTTTAGCAATAACACTGGCCTCCTCGATACAAACATGATGTTTGGTATTTTCCGCATGCTCTGCTAAAGCGGAAGACTTGGTCCTCCTATGTTTGAGGTCAGCAGCATGTTCACTAATCCTTTGATTAATGGAGCGTCCAATCTCACCAATATAGGGGGTCCCACAAGAACAAGGAATAATATAAACCCCTTTCATGTCCTTAGGGTCAATAGGATCCTTCACAGATTTGAGGGACTTACAAATGGTGTTGAGGGGTCTAAAGGTCGAGGGGACATTATGCTTCTTAAGAATCCTTGCAATCTTATCAGTAGTCCCTTGCACGAACGAAAGATGGACACCTGGGACACGCTCTTTCGGTTCTCTTTTAGTTAATGAGTTTTTGGCAGCTTTGAGGAAAGCTTTCTGACCCAGGAATCTACTATAACCATTCTCAACAAAGACATTAAGCAGATGGGATTTCTCTTTCTTGAAGCTCTTTTCGTCAGAGATCCTTAGGGCACGAGTAGCAAGGGTATTGAGAACACCCAACTTCTGAGCTGAGAAATGGTGGGAATTGGCATGAAGATATTGCTCCGTATGTGTTTTTTTTCAAAACACTTGGTGGGAGAGGGAACCGTCACTATTCTTAGAAATGAGAATATCAAGGAATGGGAGGCAACCATCGACTTCTCGATCCTTGGTGAACTTAATGGCCGAGGATTGACTGTTGAGATGATCAAAGAAAAGATCTAACTCCTCTTGGCCATGAGACCAGATGACATTAGTGTCATCTACATATCTTTTCCAAAGCTTAGGTAGGAGTCGGACCGAGCATAGAGCCTTGGATTCAAAATCTTCCATAAAAATATTCGCTACGACAGGGGATAGGGGGGAGCCCATGGCAACACCACAGGTTTGCTCAAAGAACTCTCCTTCAAAACTGAAAAAGGTGGAAGTGAGGGGGTACTACTTGAAGGGGTACCAACAAGGGCTACAGGTTTTCTGATGTGGTACTACTTGAAGGGATGCCAACAAGGGCTACAAGGGTTTCTAACTAGGTGAAAGTGGTGGGGTACATTGCACCAACATTTCATCAGGATCTAATCAACACCTACACTCAGGGCATCATTTGAAACTTGTCCATACATTATTAGGCACACATGTTACCACTTTTATTTCACTATTAAACATTCCCTACCATTTGGGAGAATCTCCTACTTTTAGCATTTTCTTTAGTAAGTTATTTTTAGTAAGAGATGAAACCTAGGATGACATGTGGAGGTGCTAGGTATTAACTAGGATATGACATGGAAATTTCCTATCCTTTATTTCATCCCTAAGTTCCATAATGTGAATTATCTCTCTAATTTTGGAAAATTGTCTTATCCACAACCTTATCCACTCACCTACTAGCTTTTATGTTGAATTTCAGTTCCATTTTTAGTGTTTGCAAGGGTATTGATTACATGTGTGAGTTACTACATCAATTCTAACTTATTTGTAACTCCACTTACTTCTACTTAACTCTTTTAATAATATTTCTCTAATTTAAGGGTATCCCACTCCAATTTTTACCTTTCTTATTTTGGGATTTGAGTGCATGCATAATGGAATCCCAACCTAATGCAAATTAGTTCTTCCTCCTTGAGAGCCTATATATTGTATTTGTGTTCAAAAATAGCAATACATCATATTCTCATATCATGTCTTTTGTGTAATTCAAAGTGTTTCTTTGGTTATTTAGTTAATTTTCTAAGCAAATTTTCTCTCTTCTCTTTTGTTTTGTAGTAGCTAATCTAATAATTTTCACACATAGATATTGATCTTGTGTTTAAAATCCTACATGGTATCAGAGCTAAATTGTGTTTGTGAATAATATTGATATTTTATTGCAAATTTAACAAGTTACAACAACCCACAAAGAGAATGGACTAGATATGAGTAATCCTCGCTCCCTTTGACTATTTTCATTAGAATCCTAAGATTATAATGTTTCTTTGTAGCACGGAACTCTATAGGATCACAATGGGGATACAAATTGAGCTTACACCAGTGTTATAGCCTCTTTTTCCTCACTTATCTTTAGATGGACTTGTTAGTGAGGGCAGAATCCCTTTATACATATAGAGACCTGACTTTTACTTAAAAAAGACTTTCAAATTTCATACATGAGTTTCCCACATAAAAATTGTGTATATGTGTGGGTCCTTGGCAAAGAAACAAGCACACACACACACATATATAGAGAGAGAGAGAGAACGATTTTTCAGACAGGGTTTACATGTTAGACTAGAAGCCACCTATTGTAGCCCATGTCATAACCACCCAAACCAAGTTTTGGTGGTATCTATACACACCTTGGGTGGTGCACCATATGCATGATTTTCCTTAGCATCATAACACTAGAAAAATTATCCCCAATCAAGTTTCTTATCCTCGTGCTTTTAAGAAATATCCCTTATTTTTAAAAACCTCATTTCCATATTGTAGTGTTGAGTTTATTTATCTTTCATTTTCAGAGATTTTGTTGGAGAAGAAGACCTTTAGTGGCTCGAGAAGTGAGGTTTCATTCAGTGCATGCATCTAAGGTCAAGTAACTATATAACTACCTTTTTGTTATTCATATCAATAAAAAAACTCATGCTCCATTCATATTCAATTGTTCATATGATGTATTTCTAATTATGCAATTGGATTATATTTGAACTGATATATCATATATCCTTGTTTGCTTTGGCATTGCTATTTTGCTAATTTTCTCGTTGTTTGTGTTGTAGGTCTATACATTAGGAGTGAGAACAAGGGTTTGGACCCTTTGGATCTACATCAAACATAGGACCCATAAGTAAGTTCCTAAATCTCTATTTGTCAATTCGAAACATATTTTATGATTGTTTGAGTTTTCTCTATTGTCTAGTTATTTCTCCTCTGTTGGGGCCATCAACCCTAGCCTCAGGGATTTTATCTTGGAACAAATTTGGCGACTCCACTTGGGAGGATCTCTTTGAGTTTATTTCCTAAGGTTTATGTGCTTGATTGAGATGTTTTATGAGTTCCTTTTTTGTTCTTGAGTCTCTTAGCCTCCTATTGAATCTATATTTCCATCCTAATCTTTCAAATCTAGGCTTGTCTTTTTATTTTTTCTTATTTATGCACAGATATATACCTTGTCCTGAGAATAATCGAGTATATACATGAATTTTTATAGTAGTAGTTCCATATGTACACGTGTTACTTTGGAAACGGTCATATATGCCTTTGAAGGTGGAAAAAATTCCATATCCTTTTCTTAGGTAGTCTAGTAAGGATTTGTATCATTCCTATTATTTGTTTGGTTGTGAGATCTTTGGAATTGAAGGTCTTTCTTGAATGCTTTGTTATCTTTTGTCTTCATTGATGTAAGGGAACTTTGGTACCAACTTAGACCTTTTGGGTCTGCGAGTGTTTTGGGTTTTGATTGCTTCCTTTGACATTTATTTCAAGTTTTTTATTGTTCTGGGCTTTGTTTGTAACTATTTATTGTTGATTACTTGTTAGTATTTAGCCTCTTTTGATCATTTATTATTGGTTGTGTGCCTCGCTACAAGGCATTAGGTTTGTATTTCTTTTATTTTTTTAAATGTTTGCTTCACTTATTGAAAAAGAAAAAGAGTTTGTTTTGGTCTTCCTTTTTGTTTTGTTCTTAATTCCTTATTTTTTGCTTTAAAATTAAAACAAAAAATTGATTTAGCTTTCTTACTGCCATAAGGCACAGATAGTACATTGCTATCTTTGTGTGTTATTTTTAGTACTTCACAATTTCTTGTTTGCACTTGTAGCTTTTACATCTTGTTCGTTGTTCAATGTTTTTTCTTGCTTTTATTACATTAAATTTTATGAGTGTATTCTTAACATCCTAGTTTATGCTTAGTCTCATTAAGTAAGTTTTCATATGGCATAGTGTGAATCAGTTAGTAATTTTTTCAATCTTTAAAATTTGTGCAAAAAAAATTCTTTTGCATTTAAACGGAAAAGAGAAAAATATTGCATTATAATTTGTAGAACCCTCATTGAAATCAAGCTTTTCATCGAAGAAAGAGAACTGTGTTTCATTTATTTAGCTTTTCTTGTTTGATTTCCTTTGTATCGAGTTAAAATATCACCAATTACACTTCCATAACCTTGACCTAATAAAAACCAAGTAAAATGAATTCTTCATAAAATCAACTAGAATTCTTATTTTTTCTAGCACAACAACTAGTTTAGGACTTTTAGGGCGTTCGAATATATGTGGAGAGTAAAATATTCGAAGCCACTCAAACTAAAACTTAGAAGTTGGTTAATGAGTGTTGAAGTCCATTATTGTATAGGTTGTTGGAGAAGCTCCTCTAACACATCAATTAAGCACTAGGTTGTGTGAGGATAAGGAAAGAGAGATATCCCCTCTCCTACTTTTACAAACACATACCCATGGTTGTCCTCCTCAGCGTTCAATTACAAACTGAAATCTTACTTGCCTATCCTAGGGTCGTCCGAGGTGACTGCAAGGAGGAATACCTACAGTACCTGAGACAAATGTTGTATAATTGTTGTGGTGCTTCTGGAGGTTGCCCCGCGAAGCGAGGCTGCTTGCATCAGCTAACGTTATTTTCATGAGTTCAATGTAACTACTTGTGATACCATCATTGATAGGACTTTGGCCCTCATCATCCCAAGATTTCCTTCAAAAGGCCCCTTATCCAATTTCATGTATTTTGATGTCTAAACCTAATCACCTAAAGTGGAAAAACTTGAAATTTGTTTGCTTGCTTGTTATATTTAATACTTCTTTAGTTGAGTACTCATGCTCCTAGATTTCCTTAGGGTATCTGGTATTTTTGTAAGCTTTCTCCTGCAAGCGTTAAGCCTTCACCCCAAAGGAATAGGTTGGATACTACTGATTCTTTGAGCCAATTCAACCAGACGCTTCGGAAGTGAGCCCTCCTCCAGAGGGATCATCGTCAAAGGAGAATCTCAAAGCTCAAGGGTCTCTTTCAGATCTAGATATTGTGTTCCCAGATACTTCTGGGCTTAATGTAAAACCCTCCCAGACAGTGGTTAAATTTGACAGGTATTTGCCCATATTTCACATTTTTTAACAATAATTTTCACGTTATTAATGACATTCAATTATTTTTTAAAATGTCAATTTCATGAGTATATTTAAAATTTACACCCAGATATATATATACTCCATTTTAAGTTCTAAATAAATATTAGTTTTAATTATTAAAATTAGAAACTTAATCTATAGCATAATGTAGTAAATTTTTAAGATAATAAAGAAACTTTTGAGTTTAACATAAATCCCCTCCCAGACAGTGGTTAAATTCGACAATTATTTTCCCTTACTTCACATTTTTTAACAGTAATTTACCATTATTTTTATAATTTGCATGTCATTATTGACATTCAATTATCTTTTTAAATGTCAATTTCATAAGTATATTTAAAATTTAACCACACATACACACACACTCCATTTTAAGTTCTAAATAAATACTAGTTTTTAATTATTAAAATTGGAAACTTAATTTGTAGCATAATCTAGTAAATCTTTAATATAATAAACAATTTTAACGCCCTAAGGGATAGCTCAATTGGTCGAGTTCTCGTTGCTAAGTACCTTGCTAATTCTGAGGTCATGGGGTCAAATCTCCTCAACACCCTTAGGGTTAGGCCCGACCAGATAAGCCAACTGGTAGATCCTTTCTGGTGGATCTACCCGGATTATTACCCGTGGATGTAGTAGCCACTTAGTGACCATGAACCACAGTTGCAAAAAAAATTAAAGATATTTAATATAAATTTTGATGTTTCGATAACATAATGAGTTTTGATTTTTCTATAAAATAACTAGTTTTTTCCATAACTAATAAGTGTAATATCACCTCTTATGGAAAAACTAATATATATATATATATATATATATATATATATATATATATATATATATAGATATATATATATATATGTAAGTGTGTGTTTTTTAAATATGATTTTAAATTAATATAAATAAATAAAATTAAAGTAAAATAATTATATTTTGAAATGAGTTAATGGTATTGATAAGCCATGGTTCTGGCCCATGTACGGTAATAAAGCTATTTACAAGTTAATAATATCCATGGTAAAATGGGGGTAAATATCCATGGTTAAGAATCTTGTTGTATTGTAAGTATTAAGTTTCGAGTTGTCTTTAAGTGCGACTTTTTGAAAAGTTTTCTAGTTTATTTTGATCTAATTTTGTTTAGAATCCAGTAGGATTCATTGAAATCACAAGTTTGATGGTTGAACTCTGCACAATCGAAGTGCCCCATGGGTTTTTCAGGGTTTTGAATCCATATATGCAATGAAAACCCCAGTTTAAACAACACAAATCAATATTTCACCACAAATTTTTCCCTCGGATTCCGATTGGAAATCCACCAAAACCTCAAAAAATTTGCACTTAAAAACAACTTCATTAAGTTTTAATTAAAAAAATGTTATAAAAATAAATTAAAATAAAATATTTATAAAATTTGGATTTTGAAACAAGTTATGGTTTTTGGGCATGTGATATTGATAAGCCATGGTATTGGCCCACGGTATTGTAACAAAGCCTAAATTACTACGACATTTAGTGAATTTTTTTTTAGATTTTTTATTTTTTGAATATAGTTTTTATATCTTAGCATTCAATTTAAAACCACATAAAAATAGCCATCAAATTTTATTTTATTTTTTAATTTTCAAAATATTTATTTTAATATTTATTTTTTTCAAAACTTTAATAAACTTCATTGAATTTGTTTAAAAATTTCAAAACTAATTGAAAATCTCTTTTTTTTCCTAAAATAAAAAACAATATAGCATGTATAAAAATGTGTCACATATGTGGTGAAAAAATATGATGGTTTTATCGTATATCTTAATTTTGGTTATTTCAAAGTAGATTTAAGGTTTTGAGAGTTATTAGGATTGCTTGAAATTTTGATGGTAATATTATGTCAGATTCCAACATAAATTGTTGAAAATGGGACATTTCAAGTGTTAATTATCAAATATCATTTTGTTAATATAATCATTCTACTATTTTCATGATGTGAAGGTTCTTTATTCAACAACGTACTAAGTGTTTTGAGGGAGGAAGTTTGAACTTGCTATTTTTATATAAAGTTTATATTTCTTCTTAAATTTATTTTGAGTTTATGTTTCTTCTTAAATTTATTTTGAGTTCATGTTTCTTCTTAAATTTATTTTAAGTTTATGTTTCTTCTTATATTTATTGAAAAGAAAATGGGAATAATTGGTTATTGAAAATTACCTATAATTCTAAAAGATTAAATACGATTTGAATATATAAAAAATTGTGAACTTTTACACAATAATGTTTATTAATTAATATAATTTTTGGGATTTTCTTTAGCTAAACTCTTATATATAGATATAATTGCTTTTGATGTAAGTTCATTAGGCTAGGTTGAATAGTGGGCATCTTGCATCAAAAAAAAATTGTTAATCAACATTGGGGCCTTGCCCGAGATTGAAACTTGGTTAACTTGCTTAGTGTGCTTGTAGGTGGTTGTGTTAGACTCAAGAGTATAAGAGTAGTCCCTTTGATTCGACCGTGAGCCTCCTCAATGATAGGGGGTGAGTCCATTCATTCTACTTATTGTAAAGAAAAAAATAATATTCTTAACATGCATTTGCATCCTCTATATACTTAATTTCTAACATTATTTAGTGATAAGTCATGATGTCCCATGTGAATTGGGTCTAACACAAGTGGTTGTGGGATGGAGAATTATCCTCTCCATCCAAATTCTATTCTTGTAAGTGACATGTTAATCTCTTATTGATTATATTGTTATAATGGCTTTGAACAATATTGTTGACTTAGCCTTGTGCCCTAAAGGATGTAGGTTTACCCTCTTACGCTTACGATCCTCATAATAAGGGGAAGTACCGAGGGGTTTTCCTAGGTGTTGTAACCTAGAAAAAAAAAACAAGATGTCCCTTATGTCAAACATTAAGTTTTCTTCTTTTTTTGCCAAGAGATGCAGTTTTCAGTTCAAATGGGAGAAATTTGTAATGTGCATAATGTTGACATGAGCCAAATAATGTTAAAGAATATGCTAGCCTTGTAAATAAATTAATTTAGATCCATCTTAAGCCCAAATTATCAAGTATCAAGAGGGTCCAATTCACTCAATGTGCAAATCTTTGTGAGAGAAGCAAAAATGAAATTTGTGCCACAACAAACATTTGATCTCTCTATAATTTCAATGTTAAAAATGTAACTTTTATTTTAAATTACATATTTATAATAAAATATGTAATGTTCTACTACAAAATTAAAGTCTTTATGAGAAAAAACAATAAATCTACACACTTGAATCACTATTTAACAAATTTCCAAAGAAAAAGTTCAAAAAATAATGCAATTTAATCATAATAAGCATTAACAAAAAATTTGACTTATCCATCTAAAATAGGCGATATAAAAATAAATTAAATACTACAAAAGAATTCAAGTCCTCAAGTTATGTCAATTAAACCTCACTACAATAAAGTATAGAGATAATATGAATTGAATAACTTTAACCTAAGACATAATA
The DNA here is from genome assembly GCA_031772625.1 of Pinus tabuliformis. Lineage (NCBI taxonomy): Eukaryota > Viridiplantae > Streptophyta > Pinopsida > Pinales > Pinaceae > Pinus > Pinus tabuliformis. The sequence goes on along the minus strand of CM062817.1, from coordinate 1,701,902,472 downwards.
ACACTTTCATTACATAATATTCAATTTTACTACATTTTTTACAAATTTCAAACGCAATTGATAAGTAAATAGAAAATAACAATGTAAACTTTGAAATGGGAACTGTAAACTCAAAACGGGAACTCTAGCCAAAAAATCCCGAAAAAAAATAAAAAACAGGGCTAAAAATGAAAAGTGTGTATACTGGAACGATGATTTTATTTTTTAGGGGTCAATTTTGAACATGTTTTTAAAATGGCAGTGACTACGAAATTTATATGAAATTTTCGTGCAAAATATAGCTTCAAAAAGAAAAAGTGATGATACTAGAACGATGATTTTTTTTTAGGGTCTATTTTCAAACTTTTTAAAAAATGCTAGTAAAACCAAATTTTTATGTGCCAAACAAAGTTGTTTATGAGGAAAAAACCACATTAATGTTTTTGGTAGAATATCATTTTTCTTTCCTAAGTATAAATTCAACATGTTTTCAACCATTACATGCCATGGTTATTACACCTAAACATAGATGGACAAATTTACCATATCACATCAAGCACATTTTCCTGATTAGCATGACAAATTCATAGGAGGCTAGGATTTCGCTAAAAAGAGGAAATGGAGTCAGATTACAGTGAATCTCCTCTAATGACCCTCGCTAAACTGATCACCCTCTCCATAAAAAATGTTCACAAAAAGTTCACAAGGAATCCCAGAAGCAAGTTTCATTTGTTCTAAAGCAACTCAGTTACACCTCAAGAACCTTATTACTCCCTCATAAATGTGTTCCCAAGAAATGAAGGTAGGATAACTTCATTTGCTATCAATAAATCCCAAACCTAGATTCCAGAGGATTTTCTCTCAAGAATGAAATAATTGGAAAAAACAAGCAAGTTCCCAGAAGATAACTCTAGTGTCAATCACAATCCTAATAATGTATCATCAGTGAAATCATACCCCACATGTAGGGAGAATACGATGAGCTACCTACGACCACTCGATTTACTTTGATTAGAGTATCTAAGGCCATAATAATAATCTATTTTAATTTCTTTCCAAACCTTTAAAGGAAGGTCATTGTCACTGTCATCTTATGAACCACAATAATAACTTTGATGGCGTTTTAAATATAGTTACATGGTATTTTGTGTTTGTCTTATTTTGTTGCAGGTGACTCATGAGGAGCACATGGACGCTAATACCACAATGGGAAACACAACCAAAATGAGCAAACTAAGTTTGGACCTCCATTAACATCAATTACCACTGAGAAACGATTACATTTATCAAATTCACTGCAAATATCTTAACAAAAACATAAAAACATCTCCCTTGGCAACAATTCAAAATTGTTAATTAGGTCAAGAATTTGCACCCAATATAAGGAGACACCCCTATTAATATGGTTATTCAGTGCGTTGCTTCCCCGCTATTATCAATTAGATGTTACCCATCCTCATATCTAAATAAAAGAAAAGGGAGAAATAAAATAAATGAAAAGCACCCCAATGGGGGAAGTAACGAGGGATATAAAAACCTTTTATGGGGCTATGAACATCTAGTTGGTAGTAAATGCTTATTATTTCATTGTGGTGATTACATTGTAGACATAGAAACTCATTAATATTGGAAGAATACTTTTAGAAATCCTTGATTCATATTTAAGGAGTCAATAATAACCCTAATGACTTCACAACACACCCTATTACCAACTATCTTATATCCGACATTTAGTCATTAATTTGATCTTATATCTATCATTTAGTCATTAATTTGATTATTTTCTTATTATTCAGTTATATAATTATATCATATTATGTTTGATCCTAAATCAAATATTTATCAGAGTGAGGAAAATCGGTCAGTAAAAGATATATTACTTAGTTTTTTAAATTGACGACAGGATTATCCATTAATTCAATGTAAAAGATATATTACTTAGTTTTTTAAATTGACTTCCGCTTAATATTCATTCGCAGTTTCCGTAAAGAAAAACTTGGCGGAAGTACCTACAACAAGTGGTGAATTATGAGAAGAATATCTGCGGGAGTCTTATCTTGCTGAACGGACACACCGTAAGATGTATCACACCTCATCTCTTTTCTCATTGAACGTCATTGTCAGTATTAATATGAAAACAACATACAAACAATTATATCCACAAACAATCAAATGGTCGGCCAGATACTGCCATGTCATTTCCCGAATATTATTACTGTGATACCATTTCTGCCTCAACTTTATGCTTAAAAATTCCATGGCATTTCCCCAATATTATAGATATGATACCATTTCTGCCTCAATTTTAAAGGCACACACTACAAAATATCCACCTCAGTCACCCTTTCCCACAGATCTTTCGCAGTGCTAGGATTTTTCCGCACAACAGTACCAAATCTAAGATAAGTTAGGGACAAGGCAGCATGTAGAGTATGAAAAATATGGGATTCATAAAGTGAAGGCACTTGCTACTAAGTACCCACCGGATTATGGGAAATATCTTTTCCTCTGAAAATATCAGAAGATTGAAAGCGAACCTCATGTCAATTCAGAAGTGATAGGTTTTATATTATTTATTTGATAGAGACTAAGGTTATAGGTGATTGGTAAATTATTATTTATGGGATAATTTATCTATTAAATATAAATATTTAAAATTTGGAAGATGGTAAATAATTTTTGTGATAATTTAGTTGGAGGATGTTTTTTAAAATTGTTTTGACTTTGTCAGGAGTTTAATATTTTAGTTTGAAAATCAGAAACATGCCATAAAAGTAAAAACCTGTAGGTTACCACCATTGATAAATAATTGTAGATAACATGATTTTCATTGTGATAAATAATAGTAGGTAACATGATTTTCATCGAATATAATAATAATGAGTTAATTATATTAATGAATATGATAACTGTCCACACCGCTGATTTGATTTGACCGTGTAAAAAATCATTTTTATATAACTAAAATAACCTAGCAAATTCAGTAAAACTATTTGAAAAGCTTTTGGGTTTTGAAATTCCAGCCTGCCCTCATGATAATAACTTTATCGGTTTTGGATTTTTCTCACAATTATTTTCAATGCAAAAGCTCTGTCGATGCATGATATCTTCACAACGTTGTGTAGGAGTTGACTGTTTTAGCAGTCCAAAACTATCAGTATTGCTCTGCTGCAGCTAGTAGGAATATCAGCCCTTAAAATCCTTCATTCCGGGATCTAGACTTGCACGGAGTTAGATTTTAACCTTTTTTTCTAAAAAGAAGCAGCTTTGCTTGTGATCTGTAATGTGAAAATTTAGGAGGGGGGTTTTAATTGAAGAAGAGCCAATCCAAAATGTACAGTGACAAACGCCCTTTCTGCAGTCTGGAAGTGTTGGGCATCTATGCCTCCTTGCTGGGTATGCAGATTAGTTATGCAGTGAACGGTGTTCTTATTGGGAAGGAATTATCAAAGGGGCTGAACCCTCTGGCTTTCATTGTTTACTCCAACGCGGTGGGGGTACTAGTGCTTACACCATTTGCCCTCTTTCTTGAAAAGTATGTATGTGGGCATTGTTTCATTTCGTTGGATTTTCTTTATTACTTTGCAGTGCTGAGTATTGCTTTAATTTCTGAACATTTCAAATCCATGGTTTCATCTGAGGAATGCAGGACGAAGCGGCCAGCAACTGTGAGTTTACCTCTGTTTGGACAGTTCTTTCTGCTCTCTCTTGGGAGGTAAGTTGAGTATCTGAAGTCCACATTCTGCATCCCAGTTACTGTTATTGCTATATAAATAGCAGTGCCATCACCGCAGATCTTTCGCAGGGCTAGGATTTTTCCACTTAATACCGTATTGGATGCCCAGTAAGCATTGTTTGGGGCGATTCGTAGCAGATGGGGCGATTTTGAGAATCACCCCACCACTCGGCGATCTCAGAATCGCCCCATCTGCTACGAATTGCCCCATCTGCTATTTTCAATGCAAAAGCTCTGTCGATGCATGATATCTTCACAACGTTGTGTAGGAGTTGACTGTTTTAGCAGTCCAAAACTATCAGTATTGCTCTGCTGCAGCTAGTAGGAATATCAGCCCTTAAAATCCTTCATTCTGGGATCTAGACTTGCACGGAGTTAGATTTTAACCTTTTTTTCTAAAAAGAAGCAGCTTTGCTTGTGATCTGTAATGTGAAAATTTAGGAGCGGGGATTTTAATTGAAGAAGAGCCAATCCAAAATGTACAGTGACAAATGCCCTTTCTGCAGTCTGGAAGTGTTGGGCATCTATGCCTCCTTGCTGGGTATGTAGATTAGTTATGCAGTGAACGGTGTTCTTATTGGGAAGGAATTATCAAAGGGGCTGAACCCTCTGGCTTTCATTGTTTACTCCAACGCGGTGGGGGTACTAGTGCTTACACCATTTTCCCTCTTTCTTGAAAAGTATGTATGTGGGCATTGTTTCATTTCATTGGATTTTCTTTATTACTTTGCAATGCTGAGTATTTTAATTTCTGAACATTTCAAATCCATGGTTTCATCTGAGGAATGCAGGACGAAGTGGCCAGCAACTGTGATTTCATCTCTGTTTGGACAGTTCCTTCTGCTCTCTCTTGGGAGGTAAGTTGAGTATCTGAAGTCCACATTCTGCATCCCAATTACTGTTATTGCTATATAAATAGCAGTGTTGAATACATTCTGTCCTGTAAGCCTTTTTCTTGGTTTCAATACATTAGGGTTTCATAGTTAAGGTTTTGATATTTAGGGTTTCTTCGGCAGTCACGATGTCTGTGAGAGCAGTAATGAGCAAGCGTGAAGACGCGATAATCTTCAAGGGAGAGGAAACCCTGGACAAAGCCCTGGAGCTTCTTGAAACCTATGGAATTCCCAAGGGTCTCCTCATGCCTCTGGAGGACGGGGGCGGGGTTGAAGCCACCGGGGACATCTGGCTGAAGCAGAAGAGTGGTGTGAAACACCACTTCAAGCACAGACAACTTTGTGCAGTATGGTACTGAGATTTCTTGCCAGTTGGAGAAGAACAAGATGAAGAACGTCAAGGGAGTGAAGGCCAAGAAACGACACATGCCTTTCTATGTCCCGGTTCGTGAGATCGTTGTGGACGAGGAAGCTACTCCTCCTAAGATTTATTTCAAGAGCTATGCCAATCTTGGGGAGTGTTTCCCTGCCGAGTACTTCAACAACAAAGACTGAGAAGAAGGCCACTGCGACGTGGGATTGCTGATCAGTATTATAAATAAAGGCTGCTTGATTGAAGTTCTACTGGTTTAGGTTTTTATGTTGTTGCAACCATGAAAAAGTCTGAAAACGCTAAATTGCTCCCTGAATATATCTGGTCCTCCAGACTTTCTATTCTCACTTCTGGGTAATTATATGCAAATGTTGTGTTTCTCTTTCAATTTTATATGTTGCATGGAGATTATTAACTACTGGTATTAAGAAAATCTGATTTGCGTTTACTATATAGGGGTTATTTTGATTTTTCGGTACGTGGAGAACATTATGAGTGTTGACTAGCAGTACTTTGAATCCGTGTTAATAATATATTATTTAGTCAAAATATAAATAGCAGTGATGCAGATCTTTCGCAGGGCTAGGATTTTTCCACTTAATATCGTATTGGATGCCCAGTAAGCATTGTTTGGGGCGATTCGTAGCAGATGGGGTGATTCTGAGAATCGCCGGGTGGTGGGGCGATTCTCAGAATCGCCCCGCCACCACTGGTGGCGCAGTGGTGGCGGGGCGATTCTCAGAATCGCCCCACCACCCGACGATTCTCAGAATCACCCCATCTGCTACGAATCGCCCCAAACAATGCTTACTGGGCATCCAATACGATATTAAGCAGATTTCAGAGGGAATTTTGATGTTAATTAATTTTGGCAGGAACAAACAAAATAGTTTTTCAGTAAAATTTCAGTTTTGATCTGGAGTGAAGAGCAGATCGCTCCAATGCGGGAGGTGTTCAGCCTATTCGACACCGACCGTGACGGGTACATTACGGCGGCCGAACTGGGAACCGTGATGCGATCCCTGGGGGAGAATCCCACTCAGGCGGAGCTTAAAGAGATCATTAAACGCGAAGAGATCAGCGGCACCATCGACTTCCCTCACTTCGTGGACGTGATGAAACGGAACTTGAAGGGAGGGAGCTTCCATGTTCAACTCAGGGATGCCTTTAAAGCCCTCGATAAAGAGGGCACCGGCAAGATTTCTGCCAGGGAACTCCATCATATTCTTACCAGCGTCGGGGAGAAGTTGGAGCCGTCAGAATTCGATGAGTGTATTCGAGAAATTAAGGTCGATTCTGACGGAAACATCTGCTATGAGATCGAGTTTTAAACAAAACAATATATTTTGGTTTTACATTTGATTAATAATCAAAGTAGTCAGACCTGGATTTTGGGAGCTTTGTAAAATATTCTTATATGTTATGTTATATAAAAAATAAACATAGGGAAAATTGATACATAAATTATAAATTTTGAAGTAAACAACTTTTGATAGATTGAACATGATGTATGACTTGAGTTTAAAATTTTGAAACTTCTTGATAGATTAAACATAATGGATGACACAACTTTTTGATAAATTGATCATAATAGATGACTTTAATTTGAGCAATTCTGTTCTGATGAGATAAAATAGTTTATATTTTTCATTTTCAAATCTGTAATTTGCAATTTGCAATTCTTCATTGATTGCATAAAATAGTTTGCATTTTCCATTTGCAAATCTGTAAATAATCACAAATGGATTCCCATGCTCTCTTTGGCTAAGAAAATTGTTATAAACCAAATCAAGTCCAAACGTACGCAAGCAATGTTTGGTAAATGAAGGCAACCAAGTGCTTCAAGACTTGAGATATAGGGTGAGGGTCTTTCGACTATTTTAGTTAATGACTTGAAGTTGGCATGTGATCAGGGTATGTTAGTGAGGGTTTGTTAGGCCGAGTCAACAACTCACTTAATTCATTTTGTTTAGGGTCTGTTAGGCTCATTTTTTTTGAATGCATGAGGTTAAAACAATCATTTTGGGAGATTTGGGATCGTTTTGACTAGATTGGTGTTAATAAATAAAAATTTCAATAATTTCTAATAAATTGATATGGTTTACCTGGATGCGGGTGATCACAACTGCAATCAATGAGCGATTATGTCAAGCAGACACCTGGCCTGACGGATGGCAGGCGGAAGGTCTACAAGGTACGCGAGGTAGGAGGGCGCTTCAGGTTCATGGCAGGTGAATTAAATACTGAAAAGTCTCGAAGTGAGTTTGATATCAATGCACGCATGGCTGCTCTGCACACAATTCGGCTTATTAACATGGATCTGATCAACACCTCTGTTGTAGATAATGACTCTGTTCTTTATGAAGCTAAGCCGCTCCCGCTCCCCTATCTGGTCTTTCGGGTCGGCTTAATCGCTTGGCTCTGGAATCGTCAGGATTTTATCAGCACTCCCACCATTTCGGGTTTACTCTGTCTCAATCGCTCTCTCAGGTGTTTTGCTTCTGATACAATGCCTCGCAGCCGAGGTATCCCGCGTCGTGGAGGTCGGTCAGGGAACAGGGGTCGCCCTTCTCATCCTGCTCCTCAGCATGTTGCCCCCATTGCCTTAGTTCCTCCCTCATCTCCGCCTTCAGACCAAGATAGGCTTATCCCGAATAACTCTTACCAAACCTCCAGGTTCATATTCCACAGTCGGCTCAACAGGCCTGTGGTGATGGTGAATTTTACTGTATTTGTCTCAGAGGAGGAGAGCAACCAGCTCAGTTCGACTCCACCAGCTTCCTCACATTCTCAGGATGATAGTGTTCTACTTGGGGATATGACTGGGTTGGTGTTTCATGCGGACCATATGCACGAGGATGCCCCTGTTTCGGAAGCACCTCAGCAGCCTGACCCAGCTCAGGAAGATGTTATTGTATGCAGGGCATCTCAAAGAGTAGCTGGTCTTCTACATCTGGTTACTGATCCTGATGGAGCGCCGGTTCTGGACGAAGATGGGCTCGTGACCTGGGTAGCTTCACCAAGCCAGGCAAAGGAGGATACACCAGCTTCTCCAAGTCATGCGCATTAATCCCTGCTCCTTTCTGACGGGTCGCCTTCTGGTTCACATGCTATGCACTTTTAGTCCTGTGTCTTTGATTTTGCAGTTAAATGTCCTTGTCTGTTTCATTCTCATGTTTCAAGCAGTAACTACAGCCAACACAGGTTTCAATTTTTGTTTTAAAAATAGCTATGCTAGTCGCTACAGTGTTTTTGAGGTCACTGAAGGTTCTGATAGTTGTAGTCCTGGTAAATTTTGTCAGTATGTCAGGGACCAAGATCAAATCTCTGAGGTCTGTATTGTAAATCTGGTTGACAGTTTAAACTGTAATGTCCCTGAATTTTTTGTTGAGGAATGGCCTCGGCCTCCTCTGAGGTCTTGACCTCATTGTACATATTTTTTCACTTTTTTAATAGAATTAGTATTTACAGAGAAAAAATAAATAAATTGATATGGTTTAATTCCACACATCATTATTAAATTGATAAATAGACAAATCACTTGGTGGAAATAAAAAAGTTTTTCGAAGAAACTTATATTTTATCTCTTTGCATAGATAAGATTTGTTTTCGCTAATAATTCTGTTGAGATGAATTGATTACAAGGGAAACAAGTGTGTAAGCAAGTATTAATCATATAAATGAATTTCACATGTAGACTTGAGCATATATAATTTTGATTTTTTTAATAAATATAAAATTAATTGTGTTTGGATGAATTATAGTGTTTTTTTTCTTCACTTGATTAACATTGGTAGTGGATGATATTTAGTGAGTTTTTTTTATAGATTACAATTCATCATTATTAAATTAGTTGAGTTTGTTTTATTAATTTTGAAAATTGGTATAAAATGTTTTAAAGTGATTTCATGTTTGTGAAAATATTGAATTTTGATAAAAATGAATGTTGAGTAGAATGATAAATACATTTTATTTTATAAAAGTGACATGGGCGTTGAGGAGGTGACATAAGGAAGAAAATGTTTATAATATGTTTATTGATTTTGGCATCATCATGAATAATAAGGTAGAAGTGCTTGTGGTTTTATAGGACCTTCTTGTGCCCAAACAAAAAGGAGTTTGTAAAGTCACAAGTTTTGACAATTCTATTAAGCTCAGAATTATAACCTATCCAAATCTCTTATTCATGATACATAGATTAGGCATCTATACCAGGTTTGCAAGCAGTTATAAAAATCTGCAATATGTTTAGTATTTATGACTTTTCTTTTTCACCCATGGATCTGCCACATCTATTTGTTTTCTTCCCATCCTGTTTTTCATTGGGTATGACACAATATTTTCCAATCATTGTGTATGACACAATATTTGCCAATCTTCCATTGTCAGATATTTTTTGATGCTAAATAATCTTGGAAAGCTAAAAATAGTGGTTATTGGTGTGTATTGTGAAATAAAAAGAGACAATCTAACACGGTTTACCTCTTATCCATGTTCTAGATGAACACATAGGTTTCTTTCTCTTTTCCAAAATAATGAACTCCAAATAAGATAGAAATGTAGGTGTCCTTTTCTTTTGCTAAAATAATTAACGTATGATGAGATAGAAATAAATAAAGAATTATGAATTGGGATCACAAATTTCAAGATTTGAGTATACTCAAATGTTCATTTTTACATTCTCTTGTATGTTTGTTTTGATTAGGTCTATTGAATCAAATTGGTTTTCAATAGGTTTGTTTTGAGTATGTGAGGTTTCTAGTGTCTTATTAATTCAAGTGGAAGAGATCTTTCTTACATATCATTAGATTATGAAGTGACATTGGACATAATTAAGCTTTGGGCCATACCCTTTTAGAAACAACAACCCAAACTAAATGATTAGTTATTACACCTTTTTATTTAGTTGATCTAAACTAGAAGATTATAAAAAAAAAATCTTTCATTGCTCCTCATAAACCAAGATAGATTGATTCATCCCTCCTTTTTAATGTACAAAGAGGAGTGCTTGATTTTTACTCAAAAAGATGGGGTGTTGATGTATCTATATATGGATGCTCAGGTTTTTATATTAAAAATTTTCTCCAGTGCTTGATTTGTAGTCAAAGAGATGCGGTGATAATGTATCTAGATATGGGTGTTGAGTTTTTTATATTGAAATTTTCTCTTTGTTTCAATTAGAATTAGAAGGGTTTTTTCTTTTTGTTTTCCTCATAATAAACTATTGTTCTCAATTGAAATTGGATCATTTGTATTAATGTTTCTTTTCAATGTAAGTTTGAGGTGTAAGTTATTTATTTTATTTTTAGACTATGATATTAACACATAGTGACCTATGCCTAATAAACTAAAATTAGGAAGGTTTAATGACTTAGTTTTTTTTTATGGTTTTGGTGTAGCTTGTTTGTAGAGAGACTAGAGATTTGTCCACTAGGCAATAACATTCTCTTGCATCTTTGAAATCTTATTTATTGGTTCTATGTGCTTGCATTACCATCTTTTCATAAATGGTATTTGAAATAGTTATTCAAGAAAATTTCTAAACATTTCAGCCTTTCATTCAGCAAAGAATTAATGCTTTTCAATTTCTTCCAGATGCAATGCAAGAAATTGGGTTGAAGAAAGGGGACTTTAGTGAATCACGTGTGGCAAAAAAGGCAAAGGAACCCCACCCACCATTACATGGAATGTTTGGAAAGACATACATTGGGAGATTCGCAGACATCAAAGATCCATTAGAAGAGGAAAATGAGCAAAAGGAAGCAGAAAATATTGTGGAAGAAGACAATGATGAAACCCTAGAGGACGAAGAGTTTGGATTACGTGACATTGTTGATTAAATTTAAGTTATGCTTGGAAATAAAGCTTTGCAATGTTTTGACTTTGACATTTTATGAGAAGAATAAACACTCAATTAAGGTTGTTATGCGTTCAATATTTCTAAGATGTGATTTTCGCATTAATTTTTAAGTTAATCATTATTTTTTGAAAAAAAAATTATTATTATTATTTTTTTGACATGAAATTCATAAAAAAATAAATAAATAAAATTATTATTTAATCATTTTTAGTTAAAATTTTCGTATAAAAATTGTGATTTTGACATGTCAATTCTAACAAAAAATTATCAAAACGTGCAGTTTTTTAGTTATATTTATGTTAAAAATGGTTATTTTTATGTCCATTGTTAAAAAATATTGTTTTTCAGAAATAATTATTTCATGTGGATTGAAAAATTAATTAAGGATGTATAAATATGTAGAATATCGAAAATTCTAAATATCAACCTCCTAATTTAAAAATGCAAAACAATAAAAACCTCACTAAAGAAAGTTAAAATTAAAATAAAAAACAAGAAAATGTGAAGAAAACGACCACTTCAAAAATGATCAAATTTACAAAATAATTATTTACATTTTATACATTAGAAAATTTAAAACCAAAAAACAGGTCTTTTAAAAAAGGGGGTGATGCAGAATACTCACTTTTTAAAATCAGCATGAAAAGCACTACCATTCTAAAACGTAATGTATATAAAATATCCTTCCCATGACATTCCTTCCAAAAACTATGCTCTAAAAAAAACATGTTCGTTCTGCATCACCCCTTTTCAAAATCAAGTCACTTTTTTGCTATCTCTACGAAACAGGTAACAGTGTCAGTTCCCGTTTCAAAATTTATATAGATAAATCCAAAAAATATAAGCAAGTTTATTTTCAAAATATTTCACTCTTATAACCAAAATTTATATTTTTTTAAATTATCAAATAGTTAAATCTAAATATAAATTTACCTAATTATATATTGAAATTAATTACTTTAAATTAAATAAATAACTAAAATATAAAATTAAATTCATACTATTAATATATAAAATTTGATCATTAAATAGTAAAACTAAATTACATAAGCAATTACCATCATCAAAATATATGTGTTTTTCTTTTTAATAATATAATTAATCTAGTCCATGGGGTGTAGCTCAATTAGCAATTGCTTTATTATGAAGTAATATGATGATGATGGTTAACGTCCACTGAGACCAAATTGGTCTATCGGACCTACAATTTTCTTAATTTTTACTTGTCTGGCTCCTCGTCTTTCTTGGCGAGATTGGTGTTGTAGCTTTCTTTCTTTTCTCTACGGTCTTCCAACTTCCTTTGTCTTGCATCTCCTTCATCTCTTCTGGTTCTTGGGACATTGGTGTCTTAGCTTCGCGATCTATAGTCGGAGAAGAAGCTTGGTTTAGGAGATCTGCTTTGCTGTTAAATGAAGATTTATTTTCCGCGGTATTCAAATCCTCATAACTGTTGATTTGTTGGGGCGGGCTTTCTCCTTGCTTGCTTTGAGAGTTGTTTCCTTCTTCCTTGATTTCTTGTGACTCATTTTCTCTAGAATATTCTTCTTCTTTGATGACAGTGTAGTGTTCTTTTTGTGCTCCTTCCCACCATGTAGATCTGTGGTGGTTTTTTCTAGCAAAATTTTTCTCAGAGGCTTTTGGGCAATTTTTGGCTAGATGCCCCGTCTCAAAGCACGATCGACATCTGAAGAGGACACTTTCATAATCAAGCTTCTGGTTCCACACATAGTCTTTACTTGTTAGGTTTATTTCAGCTGGGAATCCGGCGCTGAAATCCATTTCCACACAGATGCGTGCATAGGTGGTTCTGGCATATTCCTCTGTTTCTGGGCACCTGCAGTAAAATTTCCCAATTGCATTTCCGATGACTTTTAGCGAGGAGAGATTCCAGAGATGCAAGGGTAGGCTTGGCAATCTCACCCAAACTGGTGCTGAGGTTATCACTGCTGTAGAGGGATCGAATGATGGGTTCCATGGCTTCATGAATAGGCCTGATTTTTCCCAAAACCAAGGGCCGGAATCTAGAATACATTGTCTGCTTTCAGGATTTTCGAAATCTACTATAAAGAAACCTCTAGCACAGGGGTAGATATTAATTTCATCAGAAATGATAGGCTTCCATACCTCCGAGATCCAATTGTGGAGTGCTATCAGCCGCGGCCAAAAACCATTGAACCGGCAAATTAGGGCACTTTCGGAGAACTTCAAAGCTTCATCGAGTGAGTCCTGGACCACTTGGATAGTGGGAGCTGGGGCTTCACTCACGATATGGGCAGGAGATTGCCCTCCAGAGGCGGATGAGCCACCAGTTATTTTTGCGAAGCTCGGAGCCATATTTTACTTGCTCGTAGAACCCAGCCGCAGACAAATAAGACAGAAGATAAGATTAGATCTAGATCTGACCGCAGAAATTAGCTGCCTAGATCTAGCCTCAGATCTAAAACCTAGCCGTGAAATAAACTGTAAATGCGAGCAGGCCCCAGATCTATACCGCCGATCTGCACCAGATCTATACTGCAGATTCAATTCAATGCCGCAGATCTATACCGAAAGCTAACTCCATAATAGATCTGATCAAGAGAACGCAGATCTATACCGAAAGCTAACTCCATATACACATATATGCATGGACTATGTAGATCCAACCGAACCGCAGACGAGAACCGTAGAACCGCAGAAGAGAATGATCACCTTAGAACCGCAGAGAATGATCACCGCAAGCTGTAGACGGAGTAATGTAGATCCAACTGAACCGCAGACGAGAACCGTAGAACCGCAGAAGAGAATGATCACCGTAGAACCGCAGAGAATTCACCGTAGAACCGCAGAGAATGTAAAGAATAGATCTGATCAATAGAATGATCACCGCAGATCTATACCGCAGATCTATAGATCTACAGACGGAGTACTGTAGATCCAACCAAACCGCAGACGAGAGCCGCAGACGAGAACCGGTAGATCCAACCGAACCGCATGATTCAAAGTTCAAATCCCCGTGAGTTAGACCAACAAAAATATATATATAGTTGAGCATATATATATATATATATATATATACACTCATTTAATAATATAATTAAGTACATTTATATAATTTATTCTTACATTTATAATCATTAACCAAGATTTGTAAGGTTTGATTATACATTACAATAAAAGAGTTGGTACAAATTGTTATCATTATAGTAGAAGAGTCAATTTTATATATTTTTTCAAATTTATATTTTGTAAATACAATTCAGAAATAAACCCCATAAAAATAATTTAATCAATAATTGTAACCATTCAAAAAATATAATTTTTGAATTTCAAAAAAAAAACAAAACAAAAAACAAAAATATGATTTTAATTTTTTTAAATTCATTTAATGTAATATTTTTTTATGAACTTTATAGAACTTTAGAAAAATTTTTGCAAAACAAAAGGTCAAAAAGCTTTGACCAAAACAAAAACAATATAACCTTGTGTGTTAGCGGCTATAATTGGAAAATTTGATTTTTTCATAGCTAATTATGCATTCAAACTTGATGGAAAACTATAAATCCCATATGACGATTCTGTTGAAACATAATCCATTTCTATATATCAATTTAGTCAATTACAACACACCAACTTGATGTTAATGTATAAGTTTTAATATTTTCAACTGATTTAGATTTTCTTTAATACAATTTTATTTTTCCAATGATTCATTAATTTTTTTCAAATTGTTATTAATAAATTATATTTATTATTTGAAGGTTGTTTGTGACTATAGAATTACAAAGTTATTCAATGGGGAAGTTGTAGCCAGAGGAGAGGAGGATCTTTGGTTTAAAAGATCTTCACATGCACATTTAAGAGCTTCCTAGTTTGTAAGTAATTTAAGCAAATATATTCCTTCTCATTCATTTTACAAATTTCTTGATGTCATAAACACTCAGGAATAATGGATACCTAGCCACAAAAATGGACTTTGCCTCACATAGCTCTTGTTTTAATCGGTTTTAATTACTTATGCCATAACTCGTGTGTGTGTGTGCGCGTGCACTTACGCGTGCGAGGTTTGTAGATTGGTAACGTTGAGTCTTCCTTTTTACTCAAAGGTCTATTGGTTGGTTGATTATTCTTTTTCACGCGTTATTTTCACCACTATAATCTTTAAATATATCAAAGATTGAATTAAATTAAAATAGTAAATATTATATCATTTTAAAGTACAATTCATAATAACAATTAACATCACTTAATTAATTACATCTATCTTAAATTTTCTGAAGTGGAGGTCCACTTATAAAATTGCAATGCACAAAGTGTATTGGTCAGAATTTTTCAATTATAAAATACTAATTATAAACCAAAAATGCAATGGAAGGAGTCTTTATCATGGTATAACTTTAAGGATGTGTTATCATGGGATAGTCATAAATAACGTGCAATCTCATGAAAGAATTTTTTAGTCGTTGTGGCTAATGGATCTCCACTAACTGACATTGATTAATTGAACTGCATATAGTAAGGTTTGATGATTTTGGTGTTCGAATTAATGGATCCGCTATGCAATCCACAACTATTCCATTAAGTTCTTAATAACTTGAAATTAATGCATCTGCCATGCAATCGACAAATTTCTTGTTATATTCCAGCTCCACTGAAAAACATTGATGTTCGTTTCAAGGGTTGTAATAGGACCTGTTTGATAACGCTTCCAAACAAAAATGACAAAAGAAAAATAAGAATGCGTCTAATATATCTTATTGAAATGATGGGAAAAAATAAATATCGAACGTCACACAAAGGGTAATTTAAACACCCCCCCCCCCCCCCAAAAAAAAAAAAAAAAAAACCTTTTCATAAAAAATGTACTTTACAAGCGAGAGATCCAGTCAAATTTATACTCTACTCCTAGGGGACCATCATTTAGTAGTATATTTTGTAGGTGTTCCGGCTCATAGTTATCCTCTGACCTTTCCTTCTTTCATAATGGCCAATATGAGTGGCACTAGTAGAACTACTAAATCTAGGGGTGTCTACATCTTGTCTTCCACTATTAGTGGTGGACTTGTCCCTCCTCTCTCCACTATCTCTACCTCTACGCCAATTTCAGTGGTTGTTTGCTCTACCTCTGCTCCTGGCTCGAGTGGAGGCACCCAACGTTCTTACATTGGTGCTTTCCCTTTTGGGGTGCCTTTGATTAGGATTCCTACAATCTCATTCGTTTCCTTGTCTATTATCCCCTCATCTATGCCCAGCGTGGTTTGTTTTTCGACCCCTTTACAGAGTTATACTTTCAAATGTAGACATGTCCCTCCTTCAAACCCCACAGTTGGGAGTGGGACTTTTCCATTCCCTTAATTTTCTTCTAGTATTAATCCTTTCAAAGGATTCTCAGGTCAGAGTGGAGGAACTTTTCCATCTTCAAGTGGGTTGATGGGTGGTATCCCTTTTTCAATGTTTGGTCATCCAGGGAGTAGTCTATTCCCTCTTATTGGGATGATGACAAGTTTTATGCCTTTTCAAAATGTTTAGAACCCTTACCAAGGTGTTTCCTCTTCCAATGGTCTATTGCCAGGAGGCAACCCCTCTTCGTCTCATGGGAATTACATAAGTAGAGGTTTCCAATCATTTAGCTCAAGAGATCAAGGTTTTAATTTTAATATGGTATTTTCTATTAATAACCCCTGACAACCTTGTGCCAGTGTAAATATGGGTTGTTCTTTTCCTTTTTACAATCAACTAGGAGCCTCTCCTCTTGGGGGGTGGAACCTTGTGGCTCAGACGCATTTAATGTTTCTAGCAACATTGAATTTTCTAGATCTTTCCAAGTTGGCAAACGAGTCAGTCCAATACAATCAAAATTGACTCATTGTCCCTACTAAAATCCTGCCATATATTCCAAAATTCGAAGGTAAGACTGGCGAGGGCGTTGTTGATAATATCGCCACTTTTCATCTTTGGTGTTCTTTGAACTATTTAATTGACTATTCAATCAGGTTGAACGTTTTCTAACGCAACCTAACTGGGAATGTGACAAAGTGGTACATAGAATTAAAAGGGGGATTGTTCTCTATGTTTAACAATCTGATGACAGTGTTCCTGAACCATTTCTAATTGCTTGTCAGGTATGATGTTGGGACTAAGCTCTCGGCTAACTTCATACAGGATAAAGCCACTCATATCTCCAACCATATTCAAGAATGGAGGAGAAAGAAGAGGATGATTAAAGCATAAATTCGTAATAAATTTTTTCTTGAACGGTTCTTTAAGTCACACCAACCACAAGTTTCAAAAGATGTGTCCCTTTCAAAAGTATACATTGAAAAATAGAGTATCTATAGGGTCGAGCATTGGCACTTGATTTATTCTCAAATCTTGTGCCATTTATGATATCTTTCCCGATGTGTCGAGACCAAAGATAGACCCGGATAATCTAAAACCAGGATCCCATGCCGATGGTGTGGTGGGATCGCTTAATTCAACCAAGGCTATTTTTCTCGCAAACCAATTATAGCAAATGTCATTACATTTTCCATTTGCTAGGAAAGCTCGACTCTTTACCCCTTCACCCTTGCGATCTTTTTTAGTTAATGCAATCCAATCTTTTGTTCCCAGAGGAGGCCAACAATCCAAAGGGATGAAGAAAGGTAGAGGTAGTAAACGGAACGTGAAGGGGAAGGAGAATGTAGCTAAGCCTAGCATTAGCATTGGTTAGGGATAGAATGAGCAAAGGGAAAAGGTTAATTTCCCTTGCAAGCTCTGTAAGGGTGATCATCTTACTCACCTATGCCATAAAATTCAAGATGCTTCGTGCTTGTTGGCACAGTAGGTTTTCTCCAGTCAACCGGTTGTGCTCACTAACCTTTTCCCCTAGGGTCAAAAACTTGTTGTTAGTATTGCTTCTAAGTTTGGACCTGTGAAAATTCTATCACTGCAGCGACTGATTTACTTTTCCTACTTATTTCATCATAAGTTATTCATGAAATTACTTCAACAAATATTAAAATAAATACTGCTGCAAATATCACATCGTAATACAGAAACAAAAATATGCACACATTGACACAGGTATTTTGGACTAATGTCCCCGGAAAAACCCAATGTGGGAAAACCGGTGCAACAAGGGAGGATTTTATTATTCGGCAATTTTCTTGTACAACAAGGTGCCAAACTAGCTTACCCATAGATAGATAAACTTCCAGCACTTTCCTAAACCCAACGTAGGCCCCACTGACCTCTGTTACAGCCTGAAACTCTCTACGTCAGCCTGAAACCCTCTGCATCAGCCTGAAACCCTCTGCGTCAACCTATTGAGGCTTTGCGCAACCTCTCTGGGATTATGCGTCACTCCTGCAACCTCTATGTGGATGATGCAGGCCCTTCTGGCTCTGCTCAGTCTCTGCTGCCTCTGCGTGGCTTCCTCTGGTTCTGCGTCTACCTCTTTTGTGCTGCTCTCCCGTCTCTCTGTTCCGTACTTGTTGCCTCTTCACTGCGCTCTAGACCACTGGTTCAATTTCTCAACAAACCCTGCTCCAGAAATTGAACTGACTAGTCTCCCTCAATGTGTTCTCCAAGTTCCCCTCAAGCCTCCTCTTATACTTTTTCTGTTGACATTTCAACGGCCAAGATCAAGTCCCTAATCAACGGCTAAGATTAGATCTAGCTTGATCCATGTCTTTTAGGCCATTCTAACACGGATTCATATTAATACACATTAATATTATATTTTCCCTAAGTTTAAACTTAGGGACTCCATTAAAAATATTAATTATTTTAATATCTCTTGATCTATTTAGAATCTGGCCAAACCCTTTCTGGGTATTGGAGATTTCATGTGCCCCAACCTCTCCACCAAATTTCATGGCTAGAGCACATCCGATGCTACCCCAAATCAACACTCCTTCTTTGCGAGCATTATGCTCTAGCAATACTCTTTACTAATTATTACTCTGATCATCCAGCATCGGTACCTGTGCTGATGCTAGGCCTCCCTGCCCAACATCCTCTGCACTGATGCATCCTGTATTACTACCCATGGTTCTGCCACTGCGACTGCTGCATTTGTACGACAGCTCACTCTGCATCTGTGTTGTTGCTAGTCCTTTCTCCCAGCATTGCATCTGCACTGCACCTTCCTCTGCATCTGTGCTGATGTTGGTCCTTTCTCCCAACACTGCATCTGCACTGCAACTCCCTCTGCATCTGTGTTGCTAACACACTACTTCTAAAAGGGGTTCTTTACCATCCCCATCTTTTCCTTGAAGTAGTCAAATTTTGACTTTCCAAGGACCTTGGTGAGGATATCTGCCACTTGTTCCCCTGTAGGAGTGTAGTTCAACTGTACAACTCCACGTTGGACACAATCTCTGACAAAGTGACACCATATATCAATATGCTTTGACCTATCATGAAATACTAAATTCTCAGAGAGTTTGATGCAACTCTGATTATCACACATGACCCCGGTCGCCTCCATATTTCTTTTGAATAGGTTTACCAGCAGTTTTCAAAGTCATATGGCCTCACACGAAGTTGTGCTTGCTGCCATATATTCTACCTCAGACGAGCTCAGAGCCACAGACTTCTATTTCCTACTGCACCAAGAGGTTATTCTTGATCCAATGTTGAAATAGTACCTAGAGGTACTTTTCCGATCCACTGAACTGCCTCCCCAATCTGCATCAGTAAATCCACTCAACCTGATATCCTTCCCCTTCTTGTACAAGAGCCCATAATCAATTGTTCCTTGTAAATATATGAGAACGTGCTTGGTTGCTGCCCAGTGAGCCCTCTTTGGTTCCACCATGAACTCACTGAGGGTTTTGACAGCGTAGGCAAATATCTGGCCTGGTATTGACTAGATACATCAGGGACCCTATGAGCTGTCGGTATAGGGTGGGATCGACATCATTGTCTTCTAATGCATCAATCTTCTTCCAGTTGGTGATCATTGGTGTAGCCATAGGTCTACAGTTTCCAATCCTGAACCTTTTCAAAGTTTCTGTAGCATACCTTCCTTGCCCAAGGAAGATTTTTCCTTTCTGCTGCCAAACTTTCAACCCTAGAAAATAGTGCATTTGTCCCAGATCCTTCATATCAAATTTTGTGGCTAGATTCTTCTTGCAGTCTTCAATGAGTCTGGATGATCCTGTCAAGAAGAGATCATCCACATATAATACTAAGATAAGTGGCTCGCGCTCTACGAACAGATAGTATAGATTCGAATCCACATCACTCTTGACAAACCCCATCTTCTGCAAGTAGCCATCTATTCGACCATACCAAGCTCTTGGTGCCTGCTTCAGCCCATACAAGGCTTTCTTCAGTGTGCATACATGATACTTCTTCTCATGAGTTTCAAAGCCCTCTGGTTGTTCAATGTATACTTCTTCTTCTATTACCCCATTCAGAAATGTCGTCTTGACATCCATATGATGGATCTCCCATGCCATCTGAGTTGCAAGAGATATCACAGTGCTAATAGATGTATACCTGGCTACCGGGGTGAAAGTTTCATCATAGTGAATCCCTTCCTTTTAAGCATACCCCTTAGCCACAAACTTGGCCTTGTATTTTTCGATACACTCTCTGCATCATATTTGATCTTGTATATCCATCTTGAACCTACCATAGATCTGTCTTGAGGCCTTGACACCACCTCCCAGACATCGTTTACCATAATGGAGTTATACTCCTCCACCATCGCATCTAGCTAGACCCGATGTTGAGCTGCCTCTTTGAAGCTGGCAGGCTCTCCATCCTGGGCTACTAACCCCTGATACATGTCTGGTTGTTTTCGCTCCTTTTCACTGTTCCTTGGCTCTCCGATGAAGTTCTCTGCGTCACGCAGAATCTAACAAAATTCCCTGCTGGTTCTTCCTCTGCCAACAGGTGCCTCTGTTTGCTCCTCTTCCTCATCTTGAGAATCTTCCTGGTCTAAGGAAGGATTCTTCACTTTCGTTGGTTGAAGGGCATGACCAACGGATACTCTTTCCACTACTCCTTGGAAGGCATTTCGCGAGATCTTCTGAAAGCTCTGTCCTCCATGAACTTTACATCTCGTCGTACTACTACCTTCTTGCTCCCTGGAAAATAGACCCTGTATGCCTTAGCGTTCTCACTATAACCTACGAGATACCCCTTTTTTGCAGTTTGATCCAGCTTCTTCCTCTTTTCTTCGGGTATGCGACAATATGCCAAACTCCCAAATATCCTGAAATCACTGACTTTAGGTGTCTTCCCAGTGAAGACTTTCTCTGGAGTAATCTTGCCCAATGCCCAATGAGGAGTCCTGTTCTGAACGTAGACAATTGTGTTGCATGCTTCTACCCACAGCAATTTTGGCATATCCTGATCATATAGCATAGCGTTAGCTGCTTCTACAATAGTCTTGTTTTTCCTTTCTGCCACCCCAATCTACTCCAGATTATAGGGTGTTGTCCACTATCTTCTGACGCCCTCCATAGCGCAATAATCAGTGAATTCCTTATCGACATATTCTCCACCATTATCTAAGCGCAAGATTTTGATTTCTAACCTGTCAGATTCTCCACTAGGGCCTTGAACTCCTTGAATCGACAGAAAACCTCATCCCTAGTTTTCAAAAAATAGATTCAAGTTTTCTCGAGTGGTCATCAATGAAGGTAAGGGAATACTCAGCGCCACTGAGAGCTTTGACGAACATAGGTGTGCAGATATCTGAGTGTATCAATCCTAGTACACTCTTGGCCCTGTGGTTTCTCCTAGGAAATGTTGCCTTGGCATACTTTCCTAGAGCGCATCCCCTGCATACATCATCTCGTTTCATACTCAGATCCGAAACTCCTGTTACAGTGCTCCTGAGAATTCTCAGAGCTCTGTGGTGCAAGTGACCCATCCTTTTGTGCCATAGTTCGTTCAAGTCTTTGTCCCCATGACTGTCTATTAGTGCCATTGTAGATTCTAGTTGTAATCTATACAACCGATTACTTTTGATCCCGATCTGCACTTTCTTTTTCTATCTCAGGTGTTTGACGTATACCTTTTCCTTGATGAAGTAGACTTCATAACCCTTACCTTGTAGTTGTGACATAGAAAGTAAGTTCATCCCCAATCTTGGCACATGAAGCACATTTGTGGCACAGAATCGCTCTCCTGATTCTCCCTGAAAAACTATGGTACCCTTTCCTACTGGAGTACACTTTGCCTTGTTCCCCATAGTGATCTGAAAATTCATCTTCTCTTCTCGATATTCTGAGAAACACTCCCTGATTCTCGTCATACGCCACGAGGCTCCATTGTCTATATACTATACTTCTGATGATGCAGCACTAGTCATGCACGCCACTTTTTCTTCCAACCTGGAAGCCAACATAGAGAAATCGAAATCTCTCTCTCTTATGTAATCTTCGGAAAATCTGCGTGAATCCCCTGAAGTGGATGTCTCTGCATCATGGTCTTGACCCATAACTGATTTTGCCTTTCTATCTCTGATTACTTCTTCTGATACCATGTGAAAATTCTATCACTGCAACCACTGATTTACTTTTCCTACTTATTTCATCATAAGTTATTCATGAAATTACTTCAACAAACATTAAAATAAACATTGCTGCACATATCACATCGTAATACAGAAACAAAAATATGCACACATTGACACAGTTATTTTTGACTAATGTCCCCGGAAAAACCCAATGTGGAAAAAGCGGTGCAGCAAGGGATGATTTTATTATTCAACAATTTTCTTGTACAATAGGGTGCCAAATTGGCTTACCCATATATAGACAAACTTCCAGCACTTCCCTAAACCCAGCGTAGGCCATACTAACCTCTGCTACACCCTGAAACTCTCTACGTCAACCTGAAACCCTCTGCGTCAACCCACTGAGGCTCTATGCAGCCTCTTTGGGCTTCTGCATCACTCCTGCAACCTCTGCATGGATGATGCAGGCCTTTCTGGATTTGCGCAGTGTCCTCTGCCTCTATGTGGCCTCTTCTAGTTCTGCAATTGCCTCTTCTGTGCTGATCTCCTGTCTCTCTGTTCCGTTCTTGTTGCCTCCTGACTTCTCTCCAGACCATTGGTTCAATTTCTCAACAAACACCGCTCCAGAAATTGAACTCACTAGTCTCCCTCAGTGTGTTCTCCAAGTGCCCCTCAAGCCTCCTCCTATACTTTTTCTGTTGACATCTCAACAGCGGAGATTAAGTCCCTAATCAACGGCTAAGATTAGATCTGGCTTGATCCATGTCTTTTGGGCCATTCTAACACGGATTCATATTAATACACATTAATATTTTATTTTCCCTAAATTTAAACTTAGGGACTCCATTAAAAATATTAATTATTTTAATATTTCATAATCTGTTTGGAATCCGCCCAAACCCTTTCTGGGTATTGGAGATCTCATGTGCCCCGGCCTCTCCACCAAAATTCGTGGCTAGAGCACATCTGATGCTACCCCAGATCAACAAGACCCTAACAAGTGGGAAACGAGTTTGATTTTAATGAGGGGGATCATTCATCGAATATCTACATGTTTAATTCTCAAGTCGACTTATCAGCTTGAGCCTATGATTATGGAGACCCCAATTCTTCTAAAGTTAAGCAAGTCTCTGATTCACATGAACCTCTTCACATAGAGAAACATGTGGTTGAATCTATATCTCGGATGTTGAAAGGTTCTGTAAAACATTCCACTTATAATTCCAATGTCAGGGTTGCTCTGAATTATTCCATTGTGGAAGATTTAGACTAGACACCATGTGCTATGTCGACATTTAAAGTGCTTTACTCTGCAACGAAGCATATATTCACAACAATTAGAGCTATTGACTAGAAGAATTCTCGATTAACGATGATTGATACTTAAATGTCATAGTTCAACTTTCTCACCATGTTGCCTTCTAAATTCGTGTAGCATATATTAAAAAGACTATATTTTGAACAACAATCGATAAAGGGGCTTCCACATGTGTAAGGTCTCCAGAGTTGGTCTCCAGAGTTGGTTTTGTTTCCAACTCTACTAACAACATTCGATGGACATTAGCATAAGCCTCATGAGATAATTCCTGCCTTTCTGATTGGGTTAGGTTGGAAAATTATTGACATGGAAGTGGAAGTAGTCAATGCAAAACTTGACTACAATATTTTATTGGGGCATAATGGGGTATACACAATGTAAGCTATTATTTTGATTTTTTTCTACATATTATACTTCCCTTGTGAAGGGAAAATCCTTACCATTGATCAAATGGCTTATAGCCATATTGACCTAAGTTCCACGTAGATTCCACCATCTCGTTGACAGAAAATTCCCATAAGCCTTCAGAGAACTTTGGGGCTAAAACATACTCATCTTGAATTGGCACTTTTGGTTTTCGTTCCCTAGTTGCATATATTAACACTACTTATGCATCTTCTATGTCGATCCCTTGCAAATTTTCTTTTCGAACCAATCATTTTAAGGACCCTTGGATTTTTCCTTCTCCTTCAACCACAATTGAAGAAGGACAATTCATAGTAATGTTTGTTCCATTGACTGTAGTCAAGATCACTTATCAAGTTGTCATGAATGACATACAAACCCTGATCCAATCCCTTCTTCGGTAGAGGATTTGCATTTTGGTATGGTACTCATTTGAGCAACTAACTCAACTTTGTCCATGGATTGTCTTAATTTTGTTTTTT
Source organism: Pinus tabuliformis (assembly GCA_031772625.1). NCBI lineage: Eukaryota > Viridiplantae > Streptophyta > Pinopsida > Pinales > Pinaceae > Pinus > Pinus tabuliformis. The sequence continues at coordinate 1,701,877,986 of CM062817.1, read as the reverse complement.
CATCTCATGAGGCTATCCTAAAAGCAATGACTAGTCCAAAGAAATCGTGGGATAATTTGCATCATTGCTCATTTTTCTCCCAGGGTTGCACAGGGTTAGATCAAGTTTATCTGGTTCAACTTCATCATGGAGTGCTCACCAACCCTTGAACCCTTTGGCTACCTCTGATATTTTTGCCAAAGGAAACATGGAAAACATTTTCAATACCATGCAAGTGAACATTTCTCATGATGTCAACATGTAGAAAATATCTTTATAGGGGCATATTGTTATGTTGATGGCATTAAGGTCTATATTGATCTTTTTAAAGAGTTTCATGACGTTTTTTCCTAGTCTTACAAGGAAATGTCAAGTATTAATCTCAACATCATTCCACAATAGATCAAGAATTATGAAAATGCAAAACATATTCCCTTGAAGCTTCAACTAGTAAATCCTAAGAAGGCAGTTACTTTTAACATTGAGGTAGAAAAATTACTTAAAACTAGCTTCAATTACCCTATTCCTTTTATTGAATGGGTTTCAAATCATGTTCTCGTTGATGATTAAAAAAAAAAAAAAATGATTCTGTTATGCATGGATTTTCGAGATCTTACCAAGGCTTTGTCCAAAAGATAACTTCCCCACGCCTTTTATTGACCAAATCATCAATGGATATGCAATGAGTGAAATTATTTCCTTTTTAGATGGATCTTTTTTGCTACAACCAAATAGAAATCCATCCAGAAGGCCCACCATAAGACAATATTATATGCGCATGGGGAACTTTTGCATTTCAAAAAATGCCTTTTGGATTACAAAATGTTAGGGCTACCTACCACAAGGCTATGTCATACAACTTCCTTCACATGAAACACATTACAAAATCTGACTTGGATGATCATCATCCAAGTCAACTATGTCATACACCTTCCATGACATTAAACACATTACAGACGTCGACTTGGATAATGATCACCCAAGTCACCTTCAAAAGATTTTTTAGCGATGTCATTTTTATAATATTAGGTTGAATCTACACAAACATTTTGTTGTGACTTTTGGTTGATTGTTGGGATTTGTAGTTTCGAACAAGGGATTGTGATTGTGATCAATTTTCTAAACGTTAATGCAATATTTCAATTGCTTCCCCTAGCTAGTATTCATCGGCTTCAAAGTCTTCAAAAAAAACCTAACTTTTCAAGGAGATTCATCGTAAATAACCCTGAAATTACTAAAGGATTTATGTATTTGTTGAAAAATAAAATCTAACTTTTCAAGGAGATTCATCGTAAATAACCCTTGAAATTACTAAAGGATTTATGTATTTGTTGAAAAATAAAATCTCATTCATATGGGATGGATGAGTATGCACAATCACTTTTCGATGCTTTGAAAAAGGCATTGAACTCTACTCCATTACTCAATCCACCTGATCCGACAGAATCTACCATTGGTATGGTTCTAGTTTAGGAAGATGATTTACTCATAAAACATGTCATCTATTACCTCAATCATGCTTTGGGCGATCCTGAAATTCAATAGTCTCATTTCTAGAAGTTAGCACTAGCCGTTGTCCACGTTATTCAGAGTCTCATATCTAGAAATTAGCACTAGCCGTTATTCACGTTATTCAAAGACTTTGACATTATAGTATTCTCAAAGGGTTTGACATTATATTATTCTTAAGAAAACCATTATGATTGCCAACATTAATCCATTTCAATATGCCCTCACTAGGCGAGCGAGCAACTGGGGGCAAGTTCAATAAATGGATAATTGTTTGCAAGACTTTGATCATGACTTTAAGTTACCCAAGTCAATAAAATCCTTGATTTTTGCAAAATTGATCCTGAAGCTACCTGAAGAATGATAAAATTAATGACGAGGATTGGTTTCCATACGAACACCTTTTTCTCATCTTGCAAGATCCTTGGTATGGGTATATTTTAATATATCTCCATACTTCGAATTTCCCTCCATCATTCTCACTTGAAGAAGATTGGCAAAGCGTTCAAAATCTTACTAAGAATTATTTAATCATCATTCTCACTTGAAGATTAGCTGAGTGTTCAAAATCTTGCTAAGAATTATTTAATCGTAGACAATACTCTGTATCATCATGAGATTGATTCAATACCATGTCACTGTTTGACTTATGTGGAGAATGAAAAAGTGTTAAATGATTTTCTGAAAAAGTGTTAAATGATTTTCATGGTAGAGCCTGTGGTGACTTGTAAGGAGAATGAAATGGTGACTTGTAAGGAGAATGAAAAATTCATGGTGGAGCTTGCGGTTTTTATCGTCATGAGATTGATTCAATACTATGTCATTGTTTGGCTTATGAGGAGGATGAAAAAGAGTTAAAAAAATTTCATGGTGGACCAGGGTATTTCTAGTCTACGATTTTTAAAGATTGTGTTGAAGTCGTTGATAATCACATGAAAAATGATGGCACGCTCATCAGGGTAACTCTAGTCTTCGATTTTAAAAATTGTGTTGAAGTGGTTGATAAATGCCATCTTTGTCAACCTTTCACATGAAAAATGATGGCACGCTCATCAGGGTATTCTAGTCTTCAATTTTTAAAGATCGGGTTGAAGTGGTTGATAAATGCCATCTTTGTCAACCTTTCACAAGAAAAATGCGCTCTCATCCTGCTCATCTTTTTCAGGATCCATTTACCAAGCTTGCCACCCCTAACGATAAGAATTAAGTTTTTTTTCAGTAAGAACGATAAGAATTAAGTTACTTGTGCTTAGTTTTTTATTCTTAAACACTAACTAATATCGAAATATTTATCTTCAGACTATAAAACCAACCAATGGATAATGTTATTTTTATTCCAGTTTACAAAGCTTTCACATCAGAACATTAACATATCATTAACACATTTTTAATTTTATATAACGTCTTTGACGTTTCTTTTCCTCCCTGTTTACTGAGTTTTCGCCTCAAAACCTAACATCTGTGGATAACAATATCCAGAACCATTAATCTCGTTAATTTTACATAAACCAGCATAATGTTCGATCTGTCATAACAAGGGCTTAACTTCAACAAGAATCATAAGCTTCATAAAATGGATGCAGCATTTGTACCTTTTTATAGGGAATTAGGATCCTTGATTCTCCATGAAATCCACATCATTGATCATTTTTTATTCCTATATTATAATGTTATTGTTTTTTAATTTTTTTTTGGTGTTTACCTCTAAAGCTTTTAGAGCTGGTAACTCCATACTTTCCGTATATGGAACGGGTATCCTTGTTTTTGCAGGGTTAAGACCTCCAGACCTTTTATTTGTGGATAAATATCCTTGGAATCCTAGGTTCTTTTAAGTAGAAACAAACAGAATGTTCAGACTGTCCTAACAAAGTCTTAACTCAAAGCATATGCTTTTTATAAAATCAATCAAGGATTCGTGCACAAATATTCATATCAACAAATTCCTGCCCGTAAAGAATCAATATACATGCTTGCATTTGTATTTTCCACAAAAGATCTCAAGAAGAAGCACTAACATTCTCATTACAATAAAATCAACTTATCATGGGTATATTCAACAAATAATGAAGGCCCAAGATCTCTGTTGCAATTCATACAAAAATCTTCTAACACGGTACGAGGGAACATCTGGCCTTGAGGCCGCCCCCTCGTATTCTTCAGAAAGTTCTGCTCTCGCTGTTCTTGGCCAGACAGACAAAGCAAAAATGACTACTAACAACAGCATAGAAGAAAGATAGAGAGAAGACAAAAATATGTTCAACCAACGGTTACTTAGTACACCACCAATCAGTGGAATGACCAATGATGCAACATTTGACACTACACTTTTAAGTATTACAAGATGCAACAGAAGGAAAAGACTATAATGAAAATTCATATCTTTTGTCAAATGCCACAACCTCAAAGTGGAACAGCTCAGTACCCTCTAAAGATACTTCGAAATTGACCCTGGTAGTTTCTCTATTTAAAAATAAGTTATTTTTATTGTTCTAAATGATCCAAATCTTTGCAATTGCCTCAAACTCCAACACCAATGTAAACCATTTCTTAGATCACATAACTCTTCAAACAGTTTTTTAGCTCAGCAACGTGGATCATTCTCAATACTTGCTTATTAGCAAATTCTGGAGCAGCAAAAGATCATTGGAAGAGAAGTTCAGAGACATGGGAAAGTAACTTTCCATTAATTCCATGTCTTCGATATTGTAAAGCATCTGCATATAATACAATCTACATGTGAAAATCATAATCAAATCATTAAAACTAATAAAATATTATCGTATATGGGTTCAAAATCTCAAAACAAAAAAAGGGACTACATATTTATGTGAAATAGATCTGCCTTTTTGAGTAAATTTCAGTTCTGGAATGTACCTGAATAGATGAGAAAAGAACAAAGAATCATGGCCAAATCCACCTACTCATGACTATAAACTCAAGTATCTCAGCGCTTTCAAGTATCTCCGCTCCTTCAAGTATTTCAACTCTTTCAATTTTGACATGTTGAATGGAAAATATGATACAGTCCTTTAACTCATTTCTTTCATTTTTGATAACCGATTTTTATATTCCTGATCTGTAGTGACAAGTGATCTTTTTACTAAAACATCAAACGTTCAAATATGAATAGATTTTCCTTTAACTCAATTTTGACATGTTGAATGGAAAATAGGATACAGTCCTTTAACTCATTTCTTTCATTTTTGGTAACCGATTTTCATATCCCTGATCTCTAGTGACAAATGATCTTTTTACTAAAACATCAAACGTTCAAATATGAACAGATGTCTAGAAAATATGAACAGATATCTAGAAATGGATCTTTGATCCACATTATTCACATGAAATAAACGAACTTGGCAACTTGAAGTATGATGAGATGTGGATTTTTCAGCTGTAACAAAAAAAAAACACATTGTTATGCAATTGCATTGAAAGAAATGAAGATAATGATATTTTGAATTTCACATAAAATGATACATCAATTGATATTTTCCATACCAATATTTTGCAAAATAGAACCTTGTACCCTTCTAGATGTGTGGTCCAGATTGATTTCTTTTGTAGAAGAAATCTCCAATTGTTCATTCATGCTTATTTTCCTTCCACGACACCGTCCAACCTTTAGAAACTGTGGTCCATATTTTCTTGATTTCAATGCAGGAACACTTTGCCCCCTTTTTTTGTTGGGCTCAAGAAACTATGTCGCCTCTTGGTAGTGACCTTGGATGGAGTTACAACATTAAATTTCTTATTATTGTACTCTTGGCTTACATTTTTTACCAATTGATTTAGTGCATATGCCTGCTCCAAATTTGTGGGTGTTATTTGTAATAAACCCCTCAATCTCTTATGAGTTGATGACATCAAAAGTTTAATTTCTTCATCGATTGTTAGGGCGCTATCTTGCCTTACAATGGTTGAATCAGTGGAAGGAGAAGCTGGAAGGTTCATTGAACTGCGACAATAAAGCCCACATACACGGAAAAAAACTATCAATATAAATTTAAATAAATTGAACGGCAACAATAAAGCCCACACATACAGGGAAAAAACTATCAATATAAATTTAAATACGATAAGAAAGGGGAAAAAAGATTTGAAGTGGATCTACATTAATTTAATATGATAAAGAGGCCTAAACGTCAGAATTGATAAGAGAAATGGGAAAAGAGATGTTTCGACAGTAGATAACATAAAACAGAAAATATTATGAAATGGAAAACCATATGGAAAACCATATGAATAAAAAGATTCATTTTAATTTATTTATTTTAAGTTTTATAAAACCTTGAAAAAAATGTGTATATTTCTTAATAGATATACAAGTAGATCTGGAAATTTTAGTATTTTAACATTTTTATCTGAAGAGATATACGAAGAAGATATTAAGATTTTAATATCTTTTAATAATTATGTAGAGTAGGTAATAAATTTTTAATGTTTTTAAAAAATTTAATAGGTGGGAAGTGAGATAAGTTTTTTACATAAATTTAATATGATAAAGAAGCCTAAACGTCCGAATTTATAAGAGAAATGGGAAAAGAGATGATAAAGAGGCCTAAACGTCAGAATTTATAAGAGAAATGGGAAAAGAGATGTTTTAACAGTAGATAACCTAAAACAGAAAATATTATGAAATGGAAAACTATATGAATAAAAAGATTCATTTTAATTTATTTTTTTAAAAGCTTTATAAAAGATGAAAAAATGTCTATATTTTTTTAATAGATATACAAGACTCAAGTAGATCTGGAAATTTGAATATTTTAACATTTTTATCTAAAGAGATATACTAAGAAGATATTAAGATTTTAATATCTTTTAATAATTATGTAAAATGGATATAAAATTTTTAATGTTTTTGGATATAAAATTTTTAATGTTTTTAAAAAATTTAATCGGTGGGAAGTGAGATAAGGTTAGAAAGGTAAATGTCTTCTTAGAATAGACATTCAAATTCATTACCATGTATCTTGAGACTTCTCAACCTTGAAATAGCAGGGCTATCACAAATTATTGATATATCTAGCGTATAACTCACAAGTCCATTGAATGAGCCTATACAGGCTATACTCTTAATTATAATTATAAGGACAGTTCATTGAATTAGAGTGACAACCCATAAAATTGAGGACTGTTCCGCGATCATTCTATATATTATAAATTCCCAACCTAAATCACTCCAATGTATTATCAATTTCCAATATGATAATACTCACTCTGTTTCAAATTTTACTGGTTAATCTAAAAATGAAATCTTATGCAGAAGAAATGTACTTTTAAAATTATGCTGCGAAAATATAGCGCAAATTTTCATGAACGGAAATTATAATTAAATAAAAAAAAACGTATATATATTTTAGCCTGTGTTTTTCTACCCTACTCCGTATATCTCACTTCAATAGATTTTCTACTCTTTGTATCATATCAGGGTTTAGATTAAGTGCTTTTTATATCCTTTCTCCATATAGATCTGCTAGCCTGTGTTTTTTATCCCTCTCCCGGGCTAAGATATACCTTTTAGATTAAAACGATTGAAGTATGGTTAAGATGATCCCTGACAGTAAAACTGTTAAAGCACTCAACCTAATAAATTTGGAAGAAACAAATCTCCAGGGCTATTATATATCTTCTAGATTAAAATGATTGAAATAAGGTTAAGATGATCTCTGATAGTAAAACTGTAGAAGTACTCACCTAATAAATTTGGAAGAATCAATTTGAGAGCAGGATATGATAGAGGCTTCCACTATCAACTCTGCTGCTTTTATTATTATATCTTCTATCCCTTCCCTCAGCACGGACACTGTTTGAACGCTGAAAGAGGAGGGCATCCCTTGAACCCGATCATCATCTGCAACATCACTGTTATTAGCAGCAGCATCTGAAGATTCAGAACAGCCGCCTTGCGATACCATAGTTGGAACGCCAGTAGAGGAGGTGAGGAGAAAATGAAGGGTTTCGGGAATAATGCGGCGCTAGATCGACTGAGGAGGAAGTAGAGGAGGTGAGGAGAAAATGAAGGGTTTGGGGGATAATGCGGCGCTAGATCGACTTCTTGGATTTCAACTGCGGGAGAAGAAGCGTTGGTATTACCAGCAGCTTTAGCAGTGGCAGATAAAAAGAAGACGGGGCATCTAAACAATATTACCAGTAGCTTTTAGCAGTGGCAGAAAAAGAAGAGGGGGCATCTAAACAAAATTACCAGTAACTTTTAGCAGTGGCAGAAAAAGAAGACGGTGCATCTAAACGAGCATTTGGAGCAGACCAAAGACGGGTATTGTCCTCCGGAAAAATAGAAACTCCAGCTGCTGCTTTTCTTTTCCATGCCGCGTCACAGAAAACTTGCAACCTCACTGAGTGGTGGCAGAAATGAAATTTGAAAACTTGCGAACCTCAATGGGGCACTGCGAATGCTCAACATAGCCAATCACACCATCCCAATTCATCCCTATATGTTGGAAGATTAGCGGTAACCCACACCCATGATACTCTAGCAGCATAATGGAAAGATCTTACAGATTAGGTCAAAACCTAAAATAGTAAAGCTGAACCCTGCCCCACTTCATTGTTAAATTAAGAGTGTCCCACTAATTTAAGATTCTTAATGTCCCATCAACATAGCTGTATGGCACTCGGTCCACTTGAAAATCTTTGGAAGTCCCATCAACACAGCTGTACCCTAATCAGTTACCAATTCAATAATGTTAAATCACATCGGTATCTTACTCCACTCACATTAACACACCGTCCGAGTCTAACGATGCCACAATTTTAACCCGAAAACAATGAAAACGCTGCACAATTTTGTGAAGATTGGGTAATTATAATTTCTCGGGTAAAATAGTGAAAATTTTGGCAGAATTCTTTGGAAATATGGGTTACAGCGGTGAACTGTCAAGATTTTGAATGCCCCAGGTTTTTGATGGTGTTGAAGTCATTTATTGGTTTTCTCTAACTAGTTTATGCGCAATTTTGTGAAGATTTGGTAGCCACACTTTCTCCAGTAAAATAGTGAAAATTTTGGTAGAATTTTTTGGAAATATGGGTTATAGCGGTCAAGCATCAAGATTTTGAATGCCCTAGGGTTCTTGATGGTGTTGAAGTCATTTATTGGATTTTTCTAACTAGTTTATGTTTTGAAGCATTTGGTTGGAATTCAACAAAACAATAATGATTGGTAGTTGGCAACACAATTTTTTGAGTTATCTCTAGTGTGATTTTTTGGACTTTCCAGTGCCGAATTCAGTGGAAAAATTTAAGGTGAAATCCCTGGTTTTTTGTTGTATATATGGGTTCAAGCTTGTAATTTCAATAAATTCCTACCCGATTTTAGAGAAATTAGAGTGGAAAAACCCACCGGAAAAGCTTCCAAAAAGTGGTACTAAAACAACTTTCAACTTTTTTGTTGGATTTTGTTTTTTTGTTATTTAAAAATTATTTTTGAATGTATAAATGGATTTAGTGTTATGAAAAGAATTTGGGATACATGAATTTGTAAAGTTCACGTATTAAATTTGTAATTTCAATAAATTCTTATTTCATCTTGCACAAATTTGACCAAAAAATGCCCAAAAAACTTCTAATACAAATTATTTTTTATTTTAGATGTAGAATGTGACTTAAAATAAAATAATAAGTTAAAACTTAAAATAAAATTTAAAGTATTTATTTTTTAATTAATTAATATGAAAAAAAATATTATTTAAATCAACTTCAACGGAATGTAATTAGATTATTTAATTATAATATTAAACTTTCGTGATTGGGGTGAATTACAATGTGGCAAAAAGAATTAGTAGGGGTGCTCGCCACCCCACTCCCTCTTGATGCATTTAATGTTGGGGGAGGGGAGGGGTAGGAAAGGGGGGGTCAAATGCATGTGACATTTCAACTCGCACAAGCTACCAAACTAGTTCATTTATTGGCTCCTGGGTGTAATGGTTTAGCGTGTGGTTTTCCATTTAAAGAGTCCAAGACAAACATACCCATCACAGGTGGGAGTAAACTTCCCTTGGCTTGCTTGGCAACTTCGACAACTAAGTAGGGAAAGTTAGCCATATGGGATGACATTTATTTATTTCCGAGCAAGGTCTCATTGGTTTGTAGAGCGATTGTGGCAGGGCTTCTGGATGACCCATAGCGAATTTCATTGTAGGAGGGTAAGGCTTTTGTATAGGAGTTAGGTTTCGCAGAAGTGTATAATTTTGGTTGATGGTGTGGTGATAGTCCCACAAAGGGTGCATGTGCGGGGTCCTCAGTGTGTTGCAAGGGTTTTCACCACTACACCTACTCAACATACCCAGGTTTGGGCCTTGTCAAGCCTGGCATGTTGGTGCTTTTGTATCTGGGTAATTTTTGTGATTTAGGTTCTTGTTGTTCTATGCTTTTATGTTATTGGTGTCGTTTCTACTTGAAGCTTCATTTGGTTTTCCTATGGTCTATGCTCTGTTGGGGTGCGTTGTTCCTATTATGCGGCTTGTCCCAGCATTGAAGTATCAACCCGATGTTTATTCTTATCATTGTCCTTGTATATTGTTATCCCATCGCTTCTGCCTTGTTGTATATTGTGGTTGTCTGGGTGCCAACTAGATATTTGGACCTTTGTTGGGGTTGGTATTTGTGGTGTCTAGTGCACCTATTGAGTTTTTAAGGAAGAGACATCTACTCAATGTATTGTTGTGGTCCCCTTCAGGTGTCGGGGACAAAGTCTATCAGGTTTTGTAGGAACTTATTGACAGCAGGAGCAAGGCTTGTTCCTAGGATCTTTTACCTTTCTCAGCCATGGACAGACTATGAATGAGATGTGGGTGAGGGTCGGTAGGGAGGGGTGGTCGTGTCCAGCACAATCAGTTGTGTGTGCAATCTCAAGCTCAATATGCAATAGTTGGATACCATGCAGTGACCTCTCCTAGTACTAGAGAGGAAATTCACCAATTGGAGACTCATGTGGCTCAAGACCACCAAGCTTATTCTGTCACAAAGCTCATTGCAAAGGTTTCTAATTAGTTACCCGACCTTGGTCACAGCTGGGGATGAAGGAACCAATACATGCACTTTGTCACCCTTCACTGGCAACTGAAGACTTTGCTCAGTCGCATCATAGAGGAAAAGAGAGAAGACATGAATGACATAATATCATTCTTGAATGGTATTCAAAGGATTAAGCATCATCAATGATACTACCTAGAGAGATCAGATGCCCACATAGCACATTTGGAGAGTCATCTCCAGTATGATCCAAAGCCCTTTGGCCTTGCAAGAACAAGTACTTAGAACCCAGCTCATGTGACTTCATCTAACTCTTAAGCTCATCTCCTATCTTATGTTCTTATTCTAGTAGATGGTTTGTGGTAGGTTGTTGTTATGATCAATTGTAGTTTTTGTTGTTGTTGCTATGTCTATTTTGGTTTTGGCCAAGATATTCAACTCCTCTTGTGATGGATTGAGGCCAAATTCCTGATTTTGTGGGTTTATTGTCTATCATGACATATCAGGGATGTAATTTGCATTTTGAAGGTAATGCAAAATCAACTTACAAAGAAATTATAATATTAAACCGAAAAGTTTTTAGTAGATATAGTTATCCACTTTCAAACTTTATTAATTGGAATTAAAAAACAAAAACAAAAAAACAAAATTCTGAAATTTTAATGATCAGCTTTATTATTATTTTTTTTTTCTGAGTAAAGACTAATTCTATTAAGAAAGAAAAAAGTATAGTACAAACAAGCTTGCATGCAAGCATAGCAGAAAAGCAAGGGAGCCGAAGGAGATAGGCTATCTACCTTGCTCCTAGGAGACAGTCAAGGGAAGGCCAAAGAAAACACGGGAATACAAAAATATAGAACTAAGCAGAGAGAGCTACCCCGAGGGGTTGGTTCCAGCTATACGACATTTCTTTCCTTTTTTCTTGCCTACTTTGACCCACCCAGTGGAGTTTGGCTGAGCCATAACAAGTTGTAGACTATTCTGCACTGGCGGCGGAATATCCTTATCAGAATCTGAGGACGAAGAGAAATGAGTACGTTTCTGAGAAATCTGAGGGTCAGCGGGGACTGTCGGATCGCTCGAGGGAGCGTCCAACGGAATCTCTTCATTCTACACATTGGCTTCAGTTTCCTCCTCATCCAAACTAGAGAAATCTAAATCGTCCATACGACGGGGTGGCTCACAAGGATTCCAGCGCTTGGATTTGGGTTTGCGTTTCAGATTCTTCTTGTTGTCGAGGAACTGGGCACAGGTACTCTGGAGGTGCCCCGTTTGATGACAATGTCGGCAACGGAAGGCTGTATTCTCGTAATCCAAGGTTTGAGTCCAGTGGAAATCTCCAATCTTGAGATTAATCTGATCTGGCAGTCCTTTGCTGATATCTATTTCTGCACACAGTCTGCCATAGGTATAGAGACCATTTTCCTTTCTTAAAGTATCTGTAGCCAGATAGCGTCCCAAAGTGTTTCCAATGGCTAAGAAGACAGAGAAATGCCATAGATGTGCTGGAAGATTCGGGAGCCTGACCCAAATGGGAGTCTTGGTGATGACGGCTGTAGAAGGGTCGAAGTCTGGAAACCAAGGGGTGAGAAAAAGCCCAGCCGAACCCCAGAACCAAGGGCCTCCCGTTAAGGCCTTTTGGTAGTCTTCATTTAAGTCAAAAACCACTATGAAGAATCCTTTTGAACATAAGTAGATCTTGCTTTTTTTAGTCCAAGTAGTATGGATCCATTGGTATAGATCTGTTGTGCGAGGCCAAAGCCCATTAAATCTGCATATGAGTGCGGATTCTGCAAATATCTGGTAGCGATTTTCAATCTCAGGGTGAGAGAAATTGATGGAAGGAATTTCCTCTGATCTATCCACCAAAAACGGTTTTGGATCTCCATTTGGTTGGGCTACTTTCGAAGAGGACTGAGGTTGGGCAGCATCTTTGCGAGCTGCATCTTTGTAAGAGAAAGAAGGGGCAGAGGAGGTCTGCCCAAAGGAACCCCCTCTTAAACGAAAAGAAGCCTCAATAGAAGCATCCTTATGAATGCTGTAAAGGGAGAGAGGAAGGGGATTCATAAGATGCTTACCCTTATATAGCAGTCTGAGATGAGAGGAGGGGATCCCCAATCGGCATTCGAGTTTTTGCAGAAGATCCTGCACGAGATCTGTTGCGCTAACCCACAACATGATCGTTTTGCTCAATAGTTTGACTTGGATCTGAAATGCATGCGTTTCTTCAGACAAATCTGGCTGGTTCAAGAGAGGAACCTGCTTCCAACAAACCAGATTCGCCGGTCTTGGAGCATTGATCAACGCTGGACGAGGAGCATAGTGGTTGTGTGCTGCAAACCTTGAAACTTCTGCAAGCATCTCTGGCGAAAACAAGAAGCAAATCCCCTGCTTGCGCTCGGCAGAGGTGAGATTTGGAGCATTCCAGCCGCAGAAATGGGATGCGGCGGAGACAGAGATCCCTGGCCGAATCGTTGGCTCGTTGCTTCGGAAAATAAAATCGGCCCTGTTTGTCGCAGGATAAAGGGGGCAAAGCGGTACCCAGGCATCGCGCTCTTTTTCTTTAGCTTCAGGGGAAAACTCTGTGCTCTGAATCACCAGAAGAAGAGGGTTTGCAAAGTAGGTCTTCGATCTGGGAAGAGGAGAGTCGGTGGTTTGAAAGATCCCTTGCCGCCTCTTAGAAACGACAGGATTGAGTGCCGCAGCGCAGACTTTAATTAAATCTTGATCTGCTTTACCCTCTGGTACCAGGACCCCAACGTCCGACTGCAAAACATCCTTGGCGGCCCCATGTTCCTTGTAAATCCCTGCCGTCTGCACAGAGGGCATCACGAATTTCTCAGATATCTGGTCTACGGCTGCTGCAGAAAGCGCCATTAGGGTTTTTTCGCTTTCGCTTCCAACACAGAGGGGCAATCCCATGATCAGCTTTATTATTAGGAAAAGGGGAAAAATGAATTTTCCAATTTTAAGGAAGGATTTAATTTTATTTTTTCATTAAAGAACAAAAAGTTTTTTATTAAATAAAGTAAATATTTATGACTAATCTCCATCTACACCAGCCTATATTCATGTTAACTCAAGATCTACCTAGCATTGAGAGGGATCAAATCTCTTTTCATTATAAAAGAAGTTTGCACCTCAAGAGTTTTAATCCCTCTCGACGCTTGGGAGATCCGAAGTTAAAATGGATCTAGTTTGCTTTATTTATAATTATAATTATATCATTTTATTTTATTTTTATTTTTATTTTTTTATGTAATTTCATAGAGTCAAAATGCTTTTTTTTTATAAGCTTGGCACAACTTTTTTATTCATTCATTTTCATCAAAAGAAGGTTACAACTAGAGTCAAGATGTTCATTGGCCTCAACTTGCCCATTGGGAAACCAGGCCTATTGGCCACCAAACGACATTATATGTCATCCAAAAACAAAAAAAAGTTTGTCTAACAGTTGCTTGTAGGACTAAATGTCTGGAAACTAGCTACATCCTAAATATCAAAGAAACCTAGTCGACATATACATCATATAAAATTAAACAAAAACAAGTGAAACCATAAACAAGAAAACTACTAATCATTAGAGGGACTCCACAAGAGTTGGGTCCTTTGCACTTGAACCCAGTAATTCAGACTGAGGAAGACACGAAATGTGTTTTTCAATGTAGCTGAGACAAACATTCTGCTGCTGAATTTGAAACTGAATGAGTTGAAATTCTTTCTGAATTTATTCAAATCTTGGATCATATTTGACAGAGCCTTCTGGAGAGGTCATCAGAGCCTTGGCCACAATACTTTTCATCATCTAGTAGAGGTGAACAACTTTCTTATATTGGGTGGTGCGGCCTCTGGAATGTCCCGAGTCTAGAACTAAGTCACGCCAGTCTTCCACCTGAACTTCAACTTCTTCCCATTGATTCAATTCAACTTCCTAATTAGAAATCAATTGCCGAACTTGAGACAAGGTACCTGTTTCATAAGCTTGGGTTGCATCTCAGATAGTCTAAGTAGCTGATTTACAGCCACATCTTCGCAGTTGACAGTCCGAGGATGGGTTATTCCCTCCTCGCTTCCCCGATTTCCTTCCCCAACCGCGGCCACCTCTGCCCAAAGAACTGGCATCGGGGTTTGGGCGAACCATAGAGATTGTCCACCAAACAACAGAGACACCAAAAGCCTTAAGCCTCATAGAACAAACCACTGACTCAGGCCAATCTGTCCACTTGGGTTTGGGGAATTTACAGTGGCTATGAGGACCTGATAGAATAACATAGAAGAGAAGCAAGATGCAACTAACATTAGGATCAATCCTATCAAATAATATGATGGTCGAATGGGACTTCCAACCTCAACCTAAAATATTGAATTTTGGCTCCTCGAGCCCAAGTGAAACCAGATACCGAAGCAAGCCAAGGTGGGTCTACCGCCTAAGGAAGAAAGCTCCGCAAACTGGCTCCCTTAGCCCAATTTTAGTAAAACCCACAAGATAAGCGCAATGAATCAAATGCAGGAGGTTCATTCTCCTTTCAATTCTCGTAATCAACAATCCAATGATATATCCAGCACCAATGAATAGGTATGCACCAACTAGATAACTCCAAACTAAAGAGACATAATACATTCCCATGCGAGATAAAAGAATGCCAAAGAGGATGGATACCACCACAGAAAAATCAAACATCATATAGGACAACACACCTAAAACTTTCCAATTTCCCAGACAATGATACCAACTTCTTACAAATACCATATTTTTGAACTTGTATATTATGTTTCAAAGACAATAGAGTAATTTGCAGACCACGGTCAGAGAGGAGGATTAAAGAGAGTTACATATATGACAGAAGAAGCCATTAAATTAAGGAAACCAACTGCATTTGAGGACTTGACCTACCTGGCCTTTCTTTCATACGATAAGACGTTTACCAGGGGCCTTCGACTACCACAAAAAACCGAAACCTAGAATGAAATTGTGAAAAACTTAAAGCTGTGAGCCCTTATCACCTAGAAGGAAAGGTCACATCGGCTCGTCGCATCACCATTAATATTTACCATGCATGTTGTCGCCCAACATTAATGTCCAAGCATGCGAGTTCGTGGGTCAAGCCGCCCTCCTACCCTTTAATTAACTGACGTACTCGTTACAAGGGTCTCAAGATAATCCATTAACTGTGTCGCACCCCAGTCAGGGATCTTGGTTTGCTGCCCTGTCAGTGGCCTGATTGGGGGAAGCATCCTGAACCAAGATCTGCTTCAGAGGGTTCATCTCTTCACCATGTTGATTTTCCATCCAGGGAGAATCAAGGGTCGTGTCAATATTGAAACATCCCCAGTTGGCTAAAAAGTCAGCCACTTTATTTCTTGTTCTCCAAACATGTGAGGGAATGATATAATCGAAGCAAGGAATGAGCTCACTGATATCATGAACCAAATGAGTTTTTCTCCAACTATGGCTAAGATTCTCCCAATGAGTGCCATGATTTAAATTTTTTAATCGTTTCAATAATTAGATTGGAATCTCCTTCCACCATCAATGTTTTGTACCCTTCTCTTCTAGCTATGAAGAGCACATGTTTTATTACATTGAATTATGCCTTGTTATTGCTTACAAAGCCGCAGTCAATTGCATAAAAATGTTTTACCTGGAACTGGGAGTCCCTGAATAAGCCTTCGTACCCAACATCTCCTGGGTTACCTTTGGAGGCACCATCAAAATTAAGTTTAAGAAAACCAACAAGAGGAGCTGAGAAACTGGAGGGAGAGGATCGAGGGGAAATCAGAAGCTTCCAGGAGGATCGGGCAAGCATTTTAGGAGATAGATTCAAAATATTTAGGATCCTTGCGTCATGGGGGGAAACCTACCAATCATCCAGATGCCACTTCTCAGCTAGGATAGTTTCTTTGATATTCTTGATGAACCTTGTCGATACCGCTACTTGGGATAGTCTCTGCTCTTTGAAGATCCTTCTGTTGCGTTCTTTCCAAATCGCCCATAGGAGGAAACCCAAAGCAATGCTCAAAGCCCTGTTCAAGACAGGGCTTGAGAAAATATCATTCCGCCACATTTCAATGGAACCTCTGATGCTATTATTATCATGATCTAGATGCCCAAAAAGTTCACCGATGTTTCTCCATAGTTGGTCTGCAAAGGGATGTAGATTCAAAAGATGTTCCATATCTTTGTCATGAGATTCACACAAGCTACATAGGGAGGGTCCTTAGACACCTCTTTTCTGGAGTTGATCCCATGTAAGAATTCTTCGTCGGCACACCAACCATAAGAAGTATGTCACCTTCGGCTAAAAGTGTCTTGTCCATATCTTCCTCCATATGGGGTTGGGATGATCATGAGGCTCATCTGTAGCAAGTTTATAGGCTTCCTTGATATTAAACATTCCTCTGGTTGCATAACCCCATCGTAAGATATCATGGCCTTCGAGTTTTGCAATCTTTCTGGATTGAAGCTCCTTTTCCATGTTCTCCCAGCATTTCGTGTCTGGGGGATTAGGCCAATCTTATTTCCCTTTCCATAAACGCCATGTGGGATGTGAAGATGGTTGCCAGAAATGCTCCACAGATATACAGTTATGTCTGCTTGTGAAGAGAAAAATGTCCCCAAGATCATGTCCGTTGTAAATCTTAGCTCATTGTTGCCACGAGTCTTACCAGAAAATTGCTCTTCTTCCATCTTAGATTTCCTAGAAAGTGTGAGATCGAATGAGATCCCTATTAGTTGAGGCTAAATTCTAGATTAAGGAGCCTTTAGGGGTGTTCTGAATTCTTAATTTATCTTCAATAGAGTTAGGCATTTGGTATTTGTGATTCCATATAGTCTCCACGGATCTGATCCGCCCTGAATCCACCTCCACCATAATTTCACGCCCATAACTTGGTTGAGGGTATACGGATCCCAGAGACCAAGGCCTCCTGCTAATTTGGGCTTGGTAATATGGGTCCATGAGACTAAAGCCCATTTCTTAGCCTCTTGAGTGCCCCTCCACGAATTTTTTTTGAATATTTCAACCATATCAGAGCATGAAGATTTGGGAGCAGCTAAACCCGATAACTGGTAAATCGGCATGGATTGGAGAACAACCTTCAAAAGAACCACCCGACCTGCTAAATTAAGAACTCTAAAGGACCAGCCATGGAGTATGGATTGATTTTTTTGCAAAAGGTCTTTCCAACAAATGGTTCATAAGGAGTTAAGCACCAGAGGAATGCCTAAATATTTGGAGGGCAAGGATCCAATGTTAAAACCCAAAATATGGGCCAAGAAGGAGTGGGTAGGGACCGGGGTATTGAAGAAGAAAATATTGGATTTTTATTATTAACCCCGTACAGAAATTACCTGCATATGAATTCTAAGAACAGAAAATAAACAATGCGAGAGCATAACACATAAAACACATATACATAGAGATTTTCCCCTGGATCCCAAAACCATGACTACCAGTTTGATTTTTTCATATGTTCCTTTCAACGTTACAATATATATATATATATATATATATATATATACATCCGAAGCATCCAATACCATGGACCGAAAACCATCGCGCCCAAAACCATGTGCGAAAATCATGCACAAAACCATAGGTAGGTTCACCCCACCTAATATAGGGTCCAAAAAAAATTCCCTGTGGCGCTGCCCCAGACCCCGTAGAGGGGGGCTACCCGCCCCCCTCAAACCCCTGTGACCCCCCCTCTAAGGAATTGGCACAACGAAAGGGGGGCTCCGCCCCCCCTCTAACCCCCTGGCTAACTAGGGGAGCTAGTCGTGGAAAGAATATAACACAACCCAACAAAATTAAGAGCTCTAAAGGACCAGCCATGGAGTATGGATTGAATTTTTTCCAAAAGGTCTTTCCAAAAAATGGTTCGTAAGGAGTTAAGCACCAGAGGAATGCCTAAATATTTGGAAGGCAAGGATCCAATGCTAAAACCCAAAATACAGGCCAAGAAGGAGTGGGTAGGGACCGGGGTATTGAAGAAGAAAATATTGGATTTTCATTATTGATCATGGTACCAGAGGCTGCATAAAGTCATGAAGAATATTTTTAATCTCTTATTTATCAGAGGGAGACTTAGCAGAAGAGCATGATGTCATCCACAAATTGTTGATGAGTAAGTGGAAGGTCTTCACCCCAAAGGTGGATGCCTTTGATGCAGTCCGGATGAACTGTTCATTTAATGTATAGAGTCAAAATGTTATAATTAATTAATTAATTAATAATAATAATAATAATAATAATTGTTGTTATTATTATTATTGTGTAATTTTTCCAAGTCAGAATGTTTACATAACAAGATAGGATAATGTCTCTTCCATAAGGGGCTCGAGAGCACCTCTCGACGCAACAAACACTGAGAGGGATCAAATCTATTTTCACTCTAAAAGAGGTTTGCACTTCAAGAGTTTTGATCCCTCTCCACGCTTGGTAGATCCAAAGTTAGATGGATCTAGGTTGGTTTAATTATTAACTATAATTACAATTATTTTATTTTATTTTTATTTTTTTAGTTTTTATGTAATTTCATAGAGTCAAAATGTTTTAATTAATAATAATAATATTTATTATTTTTATTTTATTTATTTTTTGAATTTATTTTTATTTTTGTGTAATTTGAACGAGTGATAATGTTTACATAACATAATAGGACAGGACAACATCTCTTCCATATTGGGTTGGAGAGTGCCTCTCGACATAATAATTTAACTAAGTCAGAATGTTTACATAACATAACGGGATAGGACACCCACGGGGATTTGGATTGATGGTGAATGGGTGCGTTGTTAAGTCACTCCTTGCGATAGGTCATCGGTTCAATTCCACCATGAGTGCTAACTTACAAAAAAAAAGTAACAGGACAAGACAACTTAGGATTTCCTCATCAATAAAACCAGGTAGTTGTAGCAGTAGTTGTTGCATATAAATTTCCTCATTAAGATCACAATTCAATAATGCATTTTTAACATCCATTTCATAATGTTAACATTTTAAGTAATGTTAACCTTTTAAGCTAGTTTCTAAGTAAAAAGTTATTCTTATGGTGTTCACTTTTCTAAGTAAATATCCCTTCATGAGCATTTCCTTCTTTTTTAGGGAAAAGTTTTGCAACTATTTTTATTTTATTTTTATCAATTTGTTCATCTAAAGATTATTAGTCCCTACACAAAGTATAAATATCGTTTTTTAGTCAAAATGATTTTACTTTTATCGGTGACAAAAAAATGTCTAATGCTTCCAAATGTTTTGTAATATTTTTTTAGTAAAGTTATTTTTTAAATTTAAAAATATTTGAAAATTAGTAAATTATTTTATGATTGGTTAAAAAGTTTGATTGGACTAATTACCTGTGGTTAGATGTGGCATTTGTTTAAAAAAATTAAGAAAAAATGAATTATTATTAAACTTGTTTTAATTAGTTATAAAATTTGATTGGATTAATGATTTCTAGTTGGATTTGACATTTAAAATAAATAAATAAAATGAAATAAAACTTTAATATATTACGCATAATCCTAACTAGAAATAACAGGTAATGCCTAAATATTGACCATGCAACCATCAAATCATTAAGACAAATTAGTGTTTCAGAGATAGCCTTTGTTTGAAAGGTATATCCTATTGAAGAGCTTTGATCATTGTTGAAAATGGCAACAAGAAATGCTAGAAATATCATTGCTATAAATAGCATTTCAAGATATATTCCAACTCTATTGGAAATAACAAAAATAGAAATGCTAAAAATAACATTTCGGGATAGATTCAAATTTTAATTAGTCCCTGAATTAAAATTGAGAATTAAGATTCGAATTTGGTCTCAGTAGTTGTTTGAAAAATAATTAATCAATTCATCTTGAGTTAATTAGTTCGAGAAAATCAAACATGAAGTCTATGTGAAGACATGCAACAGTTATCCCTTTGATTGAGGAAGTTATCCCCTAATTAAGGAGATCAGCATGAGTTATACTTTGAGTTGTAATTAGTTAGTTCAGTTAACTGAGTTAAGTCCAGTTAAATTGGTTCCAAACAGTTGGAGGAAATAATTGTGAGTTCAGTCAGTTAATGCATGCATGCATGCAACTAGTGTTCTCCAGATAACTGAATATTCTCTCATAAATAACTCATGCATGTCAGTTCAGACAGAGACCCAGTTGAGATTAAAGACAAGGACATTGTACTATCAGTTGGAGGAATTTTCCTATAAAGGAAACTCATCCATGCAGAAGAAATTATCTCCTTCAGGGTTGCGCAGTTATTTCAGAGGTCAATGTTGTGTGTGAGGTGAGAATCACACAGGTTGCAGCTGGAGGACCCATGAGAAACTGCGCAAGGAAATAGGAGGCTTGGAGGATTGAAGGAAGGCATATGTGTTGTCTATTCTGTCTATGAGCAGCAGTGAGGGATTGTACTGAGAGTTGGATAGCTTATGAGTTAAAGCTTTGTGTAATCCTGAGATATTTCCACTTGTATGATAATACAAATAGCGGGGTTTTTAGCTGAGGTTTTCCCCTTAGTATTCTTCTATGTTTCATATGTGTACGATTTCTTCTTCTCTGTTATATGTGTTCCGATTGATCTTGCTCAAATTGATTAAGCTTTCGCAAGTTTGTTTGTAGAAGTAGATTAAGTATTTTGCTTTAGTATATTGCATTATCAGGTGATCTACGGTGAAATAATCCTAACTAAAAATTGCATTAATATATTACACATAATCCTAACTAAAAATAACAGGTAATGCCTAAATATTGACCATGCAACCATCAAATCATTAAGACAAATTAGTGTTTCAGAGAGAGCCTTTGTTTGAAAGGTATATCCTATTGAAGAGCTTTAATCATTTCCATGTATTCTTTGTGCTCTACAAGATTTTTAGCAACCGTGTGGGGCCTTAACAATTTAACATTATTGGTTCTGTTTGAGATTTTAATAAATGGTTTTTGGTTGTTGCATCCAAGAATGCATGAGACAGATCATTATTACCAGTAAGATTTTAGTTTCTCAATTTTTGCTAGCGTGCATTTATCAAATTTTATTTCAGTTAGGGTTTCTAGGATTTTCAACTATGTTTATAGCATACATTTTGTTATCTTTGAGCTCTTAGGTATGTTGGGTTAACCTTTATCATATTTTTCATTTTTTTTTTAAAACTTATCTTAATTTTTTCTAGATTTTTTGTTCCTAGAAGTTGTCTAGCGTAATTTGTATTTGAGTCATGAATTTTAAATATCATGTAGGGTAGAGAGAGGATTTTCATTTTGTAGTGGAATTATGTGTTGACAACTATATTGAGTTGCAAAGATTTTTTAGGTATATTCGAGAGGTGCAGGGACCATGGTTCCGAAGTGAGTTTCCTATTATCATAGTTATATATGGTGGGACAATATTGTGTCTAGGGTTTTATTGTCAAAAATGCTTATTTATGAAGGTTTTTTGTGGTTTTGTTGATGAATTTTGTTGTTGTTTCTATAGAATTTATGTGGTGTGTTTTTTTGGCCTTATTTTCATGCAGTTTAAGATACTATATTTCAAAAGTTGTGCTAGATTTTTCCCTGTGCTTTTAGGGAGATGTCTTTTTCATTCTTGCATTCCCATTGTTTTCTAATGTAGCTTTATTTTTTATCATTTATATATAGAAATGACGTTCTGTGCTCCCAGATAGCTTGTTTATCTGATACTTTTTCTCTATGTTGTCTCTTTTCAATATTTGCAATTCATAAATTTGTCGTTTCACTGATGCAAAGATCTATTGTGGCAAAGGTATTATGTTTATTGGATCATATTCTCAAGTTGGTAGATATTTCGAAGCTTTGCATGCAGTTATGTTAAGACTTAAGAGTGTATCACTCAGAAAATGTTGGATGTCTATATTAAGTGATTAGAGGTTGTTGTTTTCTTATTTATCAGTTCCAAATGTAAGTGATATTTTCATAATCATCTTAAGGTATCCAAGCTTGCATGGACTTCGAATTTTGCAAATGTCATTATGTACCATGAAGCTGATCAGTCGGGCTTGTTGTATTAATGCCTACTTTAGTTTGGCAAATGAAATTCACATTCTAATATTGCATTAATACAAGAGCTAAACATATAGGTTTAATATGCTTAATTATGGTTGTTAGTTTGGTAAGTCTGACATGTTCATATAGGGACATTCATTGTTAATTGTTACATTATCTTTCTCATTGTTTCACCTATAGAAACACAGTCGTCGATTAAATATATTGTATATGAACTATTTTAAAATATATATAGGGACTTAGATTTTTTTAAACGTGATTGTATAACTTAACCATATGTCACTAATGTACTTAAGTAATGCATATGTAGTGTTAAAAAGATGCAGTGTTTCTATTTGTACGTATATCATAGAGGAATCATTGTTCAAATTTACACATTTGCATTTAAAAAAGTGTACACAATAAAAAAATTGTTGAACTGGATATTAGGACAGGGCTTTGGTATTATCATTTAATGTAGACTTGGTAAGTTTGTATAAAATTCGAATTGCTTGTTCTAATTCCTAGTATTCACGTGAGTGTCGATGGAGTTTGAAGATGGAATTTATAATTGTTCTATTATTTTGGAAATGTTTCATATTGTTCTTTATTCCTTTTTGGATATATCATTACTTGATCTTGTAGTTTTTTTTTAACTTTCAACGGTCAGAATCTAAATTCCTTGAATTTTAGATAATTTTCTACTTGTTTTTCTTTTTGCCCTATTTTTTGTTAGATTACATATTTTAGTATTCATTTTTCTTGGTTTCTTACTTCAAATCACTAATTTTATGGCACATTAGTTGCAAGAATTGTGGGTAGGCTAAGGTTTTAAGGGAATGAATCTTTGAATTAAATGGACAAGATGATTTTAAAACTTTGAGGTTTATTGCCTACATCTCCCATAAATGATAGCATTAATCTATTAAGTTTCTATTTATTAGTGTGTGTCGTCCAAGGTGTTGTAGCTCAAATTGACACACTTAAAAAAAATGATTTTCCATATTCTTTCTTGGTTAGGTGGTGTCAACTTGTCGACACTCTCAAATAAATGACCCCACACATTGACACCAAAATGGATCAAACAAATGCACACATTTTTATTCACTTTAAAATATGTACAAATTGGGTCAAATTCACAATATGGGCATTCCCTGCCCTAGCCACTTACTTACACACTTTCATCCGCTCTCCACACTAACATGCCTCATAGGCTACATAGATTTATACAAGTAGATCTAAACCAACTTTTGTTCCAAATCCTAAATTAACTCTTACAATATCTTTAAGATCCACAAAATTCTCACCTAGTCCCTTATTTCTAGATCCTTTAGATCCATATTCCTCTAATGAGATCCGTCTAAGCCTCAAATCTCTCTAACTCTCTCAAATATTCTTGAGATCTCTCCTAAAGAGTAGATATAATTACAATATTTCTCATTATCATATAGTTCTCCTAAAAACGTAGGAAAATACTTTCAAATTAAATAATTAAATCTAACTTAGGGAACCAACTCTCTTGGTAAATGAAACCCTTAGGTTAGATGCTCTTACATCATACTCCTAAGGTAAAAAAAAATGTCATGGTCTCCCGACCATAGGTCTTCATAAGCTTATTAAAATCATCCTAGATCCCAAACTTTAGTCTGTCATTGATTATTTACTCTGTTATGTTGTTGTTGTTTTGCGGTTGTCTTTTCTTGTTTTCCAGGCTTCCAAACTTTATGTTGTAGGTCTCCCCCTTCTTTGTTGATGTAAACTTTCTCATCCTTTCTATCCTCGTGTCATCATTCCTTCCTCTCTGTCTAATATACTTCTTCTGACACCCTTTCAACATCAAATTCCTTATCTCTTCAATTTCGATGTCTAATTTGTTTTCTGGCTGGTGTGAATTATTGCTTTCTTGTTGAACTTTGTTGTTGTTATTTTCCACTGACACCTCGGTGTTTGAAGCTTTCTTAGCTGTTTCCTGCATTCCTTCATGCTTTTCAAACGTGCTATATCTTTGTTGGGATTGATTATTGTTTATGTCTACTAGTTGTATTCTTTTCATCGAAAACTTGTTTTTATTTTCCTTTGAACTGTTGTAATCCACCATAATTTCATTCACTTCATACTCTGTCCTCGTATTGTCCAACCATTCTTCTAATAACCTCAGTTTTATTGCAATATTTACATTTGATCCTTTCTTTGATGATCCTTTTCCATTTCATTTGTACCATCACTATATTTCATAACAACTTCTACTAGTTGTCTATTTTTTACATGTTTAGGCCAAACCTCCCCTTCAAGCAACTTCATTTCTTTATCAATTTGTTGCTCATCATCATTGCACATAAAGTTAATACTTTCTTCATTATCAACAATACATCTTGCTTCCACAGAACAATTATCAAATTTAAAATCAATATAGCCTTTATCATCTATTAATGATTCGACCATCATATTTTGATCTATAAACAGGTTGTGAGACTCTCAACAAGTTTCATCTCAGCATCATCATCGTCCTCACCAAGAAATAATCCTTGCTCTAGTTCACAAATGCATACATTCATCTAAGTTACCTTGATTTTTTATGCTTCCCTTAATAAAAGTATCAGCTTGTGTTTCTGTTTACTTGCAATCAATTGATTGATAAGCCATCTAGTTGTCCTATTCATTACCCATCCATGTTTCTAATTATGTAGCAGCCCCATTAGCACATTAAGATGTTCCTTCATTACTTTGTTCATAATCAACAATGCGTCCTACATCCACACACCAATTATCAAATTTAAAATCAATATAGCATTTATCTTCTATTAATGATTTGGCCATCATATGTTGATCTTCTAAACAATTTATGAGACTCTCAACATGTTCATCTCAGCATAATCATCGTCCTCACCAAGCAACGGTCCTTGCTCTAGTTCACAAATGCATACATTCATCTCAGTTGCCTTGAGTTTTTCTACTTCCCTTAATAAAAGTAGCAGCTTGTGTTTCTGTTTTCTTGCAATCAATTGCTTGATAGGCCATCTAGTTGTCCTCTTCATTACCCATCCATGTTTCTGATTATGTAGCAGCTCCATTAGAAAATTAAGATGTGCCTTCATCTCAGTGATCTCTTTCTCAAAGTCCTCATCCCTCATCCATTAAGGGAATTTTGAGGTCTAAAATGGGCCTCCTAAGAAAAATGTACAACCAAAATAAACTTTATAAGAATGAATAGGATTCAAGATGATGATGTAAACCATGGGGGATGATTCACCATTTTTTGATTAAAAAAGTAAAAAGATTAAAAAATAATAAAATAATAAAACTATTTTTTTTAACTCGCATTTTCAACTGATCTCCCTAAGGTTTTACTCTAATTTTGAGCAGGAGTACTCGTTGGATGCAAAATTTAATTCCTCATCTAAGGAGTACCCATGTTGCATACTTTCGATCGACCCGACTACATGAAAAATGAGAAATACATGAAAAACGTGATTGCAATAACGTTTTTCATGTATTTCTCATTACACGTATAGTAGGGTCCATCGAAAGTATGCAACATGGGTACTCCTTAGATGAGGAATAAAATATTACATCCAACGAGTGTTTCTGCTCGAAATTGAGTAAACCCACAGGGAGATAAGTTGAAAATACGAGTTGAAAAAATAGTTTTTCTTTTTTTTCCTCTAAAATTTGATGATATAATCTAATATTATTTTATTATTTCCACTATTATTTTATAATTCCTTAAGAGGCCCATTTTAGATCTAAAATTCCCCTAATGTTTTTGTGGCTTACCTTTGAACCTTTGCAATGACTATTCGTAGTCATTTTCTTCTCCTTGTGAAATTCACCTTGTTCTCTATCAGTTGTAATCAAGCCAACAACTTACGAAGTTACTTCCTTTAAACTTGGCCAATGCTTCACTCCACTTAAACCTTATTGAGCATGTTTGCTCCTCCAATTCAAAGGTTGTCAGCCTAATGCATATTCATCTGCTCACTTTTCTTTTCCTTTGAGAACTTACCATGTCCTTTCTTCTTCTTCTGCAATTCAATTTTGTTGTCACAATTCCTCTTCCTCCTGAGAACTATGTTTGCTCCCTTTTTCTCTTTCTGGTTGTTTGGTTGATGTTAATGTCTACTTTAACATGCAATCAAATGCTTATCCAACTGTCAACTGCAAACACTTCAATAGAGTTGCTTTCAACTTCAAATTGTTGCAAGATTCCTTCAATATTATGCCATTATGACTCTCATGACTTTGACAATTTCACTGGCTGACTTCATTACTCATGCTTGCTTTGATTCTTACTTTGTCATGACTTGATTTTTATTTTAGACTTACGGTGTCGGGTACCACCGATATTGCACCCAATACAATTAACAACCCAAACTTTAATGCACTTTTGACTTGACTTATTAAGACTTCAATCTCATGACTTCATTGACTTGACTTCCATACCCTTACCAAGACTTCATTGTATTTGAACTCTCTTTGACTCTTTACAAAGGCATTATTACATAAATTTCCACTTTATACTTAAGCTTGACATGATCTTGATTTGACTTGACCTTTACCATTATGACTCTGACCAAATTTAAATTTGAGTGTCGGGTACAACAGAAAACACACCCTTTTTCATACAATACAATAATACTTTCTTCATGGCTTGAACTATAAATTGACTCTTTGTATACCAAGTACATAAGCCAAACTTATAAAAATTTTCTTTTTCCTTTTTTACTCTCCTTTTTGTGAACATAAAGTAAAGGGTTATACTAACATAAAATAGTGCTCCATGTTAAAGCTTAAAACCATATACTTGTGCTTAGTTAAAACTTATCAAATAAAAGTGATTGGCTAAGATTGGATCAACGAATGCTATGGAGAGAAAAAGTGAAAGGGCACATAACCATCTACGTTCTTTGAGCATTATTGTTGACTTTTAAGGAGATTGCAAGTAATCAATGATTGTTAAGCACGAAAGTGATTGATTCTATTGAACTTGGAACTCCACCCTCACCGCACCACTTCATCAATTTCAAAACAAAAGCAAATTAGAGATTTAATCTGGGACATTCAAGAGCTGAGAAAACCTGAATGCGGGATTGTTCATCACAAATGAGTCGTGGGGACTATTCCTCTATGAGTGGATGCTTGAAATTGTCGTTTTGGCATCTTGAAAAGGGGCAGATTGCATAATGTTTACAAGTCCATGATCTAGATTTGATACAATATAATCCATAGATTGATTTCCAATCATGACACTCGCATCTTCACAAACTTATTTAACTTTTTCATAGATAACTTTGGTTTCGGTGTGATCCAAACAATTGATCAGATCCCATCGACTTCAATTCCAGGACTCTATTGACTCTCGACACTGGACCTTGACTGATTTATTGGATGTTTCTCCCTGATCAACTCTAATGTGGCACCTACGATTCTTGATGGTTCGCCTTTTGTGTTTAATTAACACTATTCTATAAATTGGGTATCACTTCACAACTTTTGTGACATGCCATAAGGCTAAATCTGTCCTTCTTAATTCGGTTTCCAACACATCCAATCCCTGCGCAATAAACTCATGACAACAAGAATACAAAATACAGGGTTTCACTAATCAAGAATACAAGAAAATAAAATCAACAATCCATTGAATGGGATTCAACATGTTGGTGCCTTCATCCACACACTTAAGCTAGAAACAACAATGTTTTCAAAACCTTTCCCTATGGATTTGACAATCATCGACAACAATGTCGTAAAACACCTCTTTACAAATAAAACTTCTCAATACTAATGCTCATTTCTGCAACCAGTGGCTTGTTTTCTCCTCCAACGCATATCCCTTGTATTCTTCAACATAATATCTCAACGTAGTGATTTATGGTCAAAATTTTGGCATTGGTTGCTACTAATGGTCTATTTCAACACATAAAATTCTCCTTCCTCAGACTTGTTAATAACTAAATCAAAGAACATATCTTGAAGAAAAGTAGACATATCATACACAAATTCCCTTAAGAGATATGGTTGTAAAGTTACTCAACTAGCTTTCCAAAAATTTACAAAAGGTTATCACTGATTTACAACTATTGAGAGATTCCAATTTTTGGATGATTCAATTTGAGTGGAGTAATAGAATTAATGCAAAATAAATTATTTTACCTCCTCTTGAATCAATGTAACGATCTCAAATCGAGCTCCTTCTTAAGAATTTTATTCATATTTAACTTACCCACACATAGGCTCTCATCTGAAATTAAAAATTGAAGGTTTCTTATAAAATTTTGCAAGCTATTTTATGTCTTATGGGCAATGGATCGAAATTGAAAAAGAACATAAAATTAGTAAACTTAGTTATGTTTTGTAGATTTTAACAGTGAAAAATAGACAACATGAAACATCATAAAATAACAATTTGATGACAGAGTTCACCCCTCCTGGGCTACATCTCTGGGTCTAGCTTCCAATGTTGGCCCTTTAAATTATATGCTCAAATGTAAAATTACATCAACATACAATGCTCAAATCACAAAAAATAACATTGAAATTGTGTCCAAAACACCCAAAAACCCTTGTGTAGGCTCTTCTTAGGCTCAAAAAGGCTGAAAAATGGCAAAGTTAGGCCTCCTTCTTCATTTCCCTGCTAATTGTTCTGCAAAATTGACCCTTTATCAAAATTGGCAACAAATTCTGACTTTTTCAACCTTGCACAACGATAAATTCGCTAAAACGGGTGGCATGTTTGGCCACAAAATTCGCCAAAAAGGTGTAATTTTTCAAATACTTAGTTTACCACTTGCACCCTTAATATCTGCCTTCAGGTCTATCACGTGGCATGCAATATGAACGGGGGCACAGGCTAGAGGCCACACTCTCCATCATCCCGGCTCCTAGTCGCATGAGGTGTCCATAAGGTTGCGAGCAGGGTGCCATGCACCTGCCCCTCCCATTGGTTCTGCTGACAGTTTCGTTAATTAACATGGGACCGAGTTTGGGGGAAACTCCCCACCCCTTCCGCCATTCACCATGGTTATGTGTTAACATATGACTAGGGTTGGGACAGTCGGGCGAGCCCACTGACCTGACCCTCCCCCCAGTGTGACAACCATTAAACCATAAATATATGCAGCCCACTCTATATAATAAGAATCATTGTGTGGTGTGTTGGTAACATGGATGGTTAGCTTGCTAGAGGTCATGGGGTCAAACCT
This sequence comes from Pinus tabuliformis, assembly GCA_031772625.1. NCBI lineage: Eukaryota > Viridiplantae > Streptophyta > Pinopsida > Pinales > Pinaceae > Pinus > Pinus tabuliformis. The sequence continues at coordinate 1,701,848,298 of CM062817.1, read as the reverse complement.
CGCTGGGGTCGGTTGGTCCATAGAAAAATTTTACAAAAACATCGAGGGCCACATGGTGCCTTCCAATTGGCTCCACACCAAACTTGTAAACCAATAAAAATTTTCCAACTTCCCCTGTACGATCATGCCATGTGTCACATCCTAATTGGATCATCTAATAATCGTACAACATAGCCACCTGTTGACGTCAGCGCCACATCATCGTACGGATTGCCTAGTCAACCTTGCAAGTTGACTTTTTAGTTGTTTGTCAAAAAACTTCAGAACACGATAACTTTCTCATGCAGTGTCAGATTGAGCCGATTCAAGGGTTTTTGGAATTAGAACGACAAGATTTACGATTTGGAATCGATTTCAAGAGAATTTGAGAGCATTCTTAGTTTTGAGCATATTTTTAATCCCCTTGATCATTCCTCCCCATTGGAAGCTTTTGGACCACCAAAAATATGTTTTTACTCATAAAGTAATTGAGGGTACAACTCCCTCACTTTCTTGATCTCAATCTACCTTGCTTTACTTGGATTGGTACCTTTGAGTCGAAAGATAATCCACATTGCTTTTGCGTGAAGTCCTGATCCTCCAATCAAGAATTGAGTCTTCCTGCAAATCATTTAAATATTTAGGAGCAAAATTTTCTATAGCTGGAATTTGAACATTCTCTTCATGATCATCAATCATTGGATGCTCATACAATCTCATGTTTTCCACATTCACAACAAAATAAATTTACATATAAGGTAGCAAATCCAATCGGAAAGCATTATTACTAATATTCTCCAAGATTTTGAAAGGACCATATCTGATTGGCTTGAGATTTTTACCTTCACCTTGTAGTCTTTCCTTGTTGATATAGAACCAAATTTGATCTCCCACTTGGAAATCATGATCAACCTAACGCTTGTCATTGTTGAAAATAGAAACAAGAAATGATAAAATAGAATTTAGAAATTCTAGTTTAATTTGTCCTTGAATTAAACTGAGAATTAAAATTGAATTCTATTCTCGTAGCAACTTGTAATAGTTAACTAGAGTGAGTTTACTTAGTTAACTTAGGAATTTCGAGTTGGAAGTCTTTCTGAAGACATGTGTATGTTCCCCCTATATTATAGGGTTCCAGGATGAGTTAAGTATGAGTTGTAATTAGTTAACTCAGTTTACTAAGTTAAGTCCAGTTAAATTAGTTCCAAACTGTTTGAGGAACTAAAAGTGAGTTAATAGTTAGCTGGTGCACTAATGCATTAACTAGTGCTACTCTAGTTAACTGAAGATTCTCTAATCAGAAACTCATGCATGTCGATTGTGAGAAAGACCTAGTGGAACTAGAGTGCAGGGACATTGTACTATTTGTTGTATAATTTTCTGAGTTGTACAGATGGTGCATGCAATTAGGAACTGAACCGAGAAGGGATTGCACAGCTTTGGATGCACTGGTTTCCCTTTAAGATGGCCTAATCATCCATATGAATTGCGCAAGGAAATAGGGACTTGGAAAGCAGGAGAATTGGCTAAGTGCTGGCCAAGAGTTTGCTTGTGAGCTGGAGATTGATTTTACCGAGTGCTAGGATTGTTATTTTGAGAAGAAGCATTGTATTATCATCTTGGATATCTGATTAATGCAATAAAAAAGTGGGGTTTTGAGTTGTGGCTTTCCCCTGATACTTATTGTGTTATGTTCCATTGATGTTCTTCCTCTTGTCGATTATTGTTTTGCTCGATATTTATGTGCTTCCTTTCTAAAGGGTAGAAGTAGATTTTTGTCTCTTGTTTTAGTATATTACATGAGCTTGTACATCTACATGATTTTCTACAGTCATGTCTTACTTTGTACTTGGATTTGCTGTTCTCTAGTTGTTCTTGTACTCTTTGATGCACTAGCTAAATTTGTTCAATGGAATGTTTGGCTTTGTCCACATCACTATGTCCATCTACTATAATATCTTTACCAAAGATGAAATCCAAAGGAGACTTTGGAAAATAACCCAAGCAAGCTTCAAATGGAGATACTTGCGTAAATGAGAACTTTGCATGAGTGGGGATGTAATGCAAATGCTCATCCCAAAGTTTAGGATGCTTACCACAATATCCTCGAAGGAGATGCACAATTGTTATGTTCACTACATCAGTATGGCCATTAGTTTGTGGATGAAATGTGGTGCTCTTCTTCAACTTTGTGTCCATGAGTTCCCATAAACTTGACCAAAACGTCCCAACAAATCGATAACCTCTATAAAAAATAATAGAAGTGGGTAACCCAAAGTGAACCCATACATTTTGGAAGAACATATTTGTAGTTTGTTTAGTTGTAACATATTTCTTACATGGGATCAACACGCACATTTTGCTGAAACTATACACAACACCATATAGATAATCATGACCTTTCCTAGACATTGGTAGTCCTCCAACAAAATACATAGAAATAATTTCCCAAGGACGAGAAGGAATAGGAAGTGGAGTGTAATAACCCAATTTCCTATTGCTAAGCTTGCTAATAGCACACATGGAACATCCTTTTACATATCTTGAAACATTTTCATTCATGCGAGGTCAATAACGATACCTCTGAATTTGAGCAACTATTTTGCTTACACCAAAGTGACTAGTAATAAGAGAAGTGTGGGCTTCCCTTATGACATTGATTCGTTCACCCTGTGGAACACATAAATTTCCAAGATGATACAACAATTTGTTATTAACATGATAATCCAACTCTTCACCATGATTGCCTTTACTCAAAGTTGCATAAACATCTTTAAAATCTTCATCTTGACCATACTGTTCAATATAACTTTCATGCATGATTGAGGTATGCTTAAGAATAACATATGCATTAACAATAGACCTCGATAACATATCTACAACTTTGTTGTATATACCTTTCTTGTACCTAATTACCAAATGAAATTGTTGTAGGAATCCAATCCACCTGAAATGTCTAGCTTGTTGTAGCTTGGTTTGTGATTATAAATATTACAAAGGTTGATGAATAATTTTTTCTTTACCCATCAAATAATGGTTCCATTTCTTCACGCTTTTTACCAAAGCATGCAACTCTTTATCATAATTTGGATAGTTAATTACTGCATTGGTAAAGGTTTCAGAATGATAACAAATTGGATTACCATGTTGCATAAAAAATGCTCCCATAGCATAATTGCTTGCATCGGTTTGGATCTCAAATGGCTGCTTAAGGCCTGGAAGTGCTAGAACTAGTGCTGTACTGATTTTATCTTTCAATGTGTCAAACGATTTTTGTCATTTTCCTCCCCACTGAAAGACTTGTTTCACACTTTTCAAAGCATGTAATGGTGTTGCAATGAGTGAGAAGTTTGCAATAAATTTTCTCCAATATTGGGTTGCTCCCAAAAAACTCCTAACTTCTATTACATTGTTGGGTTAGGCCAATTCAAAATAACGTCAACTTTTGAGGGATCAATCTTCAATTCACCCCCTCCTACAATATGGCCCAAATAAACCAAAGAGGTTTTCCCAAATTCACACTTAGACATCTTCAAATACAACTTTTTTTTAAAGACATCTAGAACTTGTTTCACATGCTTTACATGCTCTTTATGAGTCTTACTAAAAATCAGAATATCAGCAAAGTAGAATATGAAAAAATCATCAAGGAATGGTCTCAACATATCATTCATAACTCTCATGAATGTTGCAAGTGCATTGCAAAGCCCAAATGGCATAACTAACCATTCAAACAAACCTTGTTTTGTCTTGAAAGAAATTTTCCAAATATCATCTTCAACAATCCTTATCTGATGATAACCGCTTCTTAAATATAACTTAGTAAAGTAAACAACTTCCTTTAACTAATCTAGCAAATCATCAATGTGAGGAAGAGGATAGCGATTCTTTATTGTGATCTTATTCAAAGCTCAGAAATCCACACACGTGTGCCATGTACCATATTTCTTTGGAACCAAGACAATAGGAGATCCGCACGGAGATGTGGTAGGCCTGATGACCCCTTTGTTAAGCAACTCTTGAATTTGCTTCATGATTTCTGCATTTTCCAAAACTCACATTCTATACATGCCAATATTTGGAAGTGGTGCATTCTGTTGCAAGTGAATCTCATGTTGGATTCCTCTTTTAGGAGGCAACCCTTCAGGTTCCTTAAACATCTTGTCATAAGTGTTAACAACTTCAACTAATTCATGCTTGATCTTTAGCTTTAATCATCAACAACACAAAATCCTTACTATCATTTACAAGCATTTTCATCTGACCAAGACTTACAAGAGATAAGTTCATCTTCTTGTGATGTTCTCTAACAATATACTCAATTCCATCTTTAAAAAATTGATATTTTGTTCTCATGACAATAGAATATGGATTTTCGGTCATACAAGTATGGACTCCCTAAAATAATTCCGCAAATATCAAGTGGTACAACATCAAGCTCTACCTCATCTATAAAGTTAGCAGTGATGGTGAATTTGAGTTTACATTTTCTTGTCACTTGTAATTTGGCATCATCACATACCCAACCCAAAGGGTAAGGTTTAGTATGAGGTGTAGTTTCTAGATTTAGTTTCTTGACAATTGCTTCAGAAATAAGATTGACTTGGGATCCACTATAAAACAAAGTATCAACTTTTGTATGTTTTGTAATGACCCTGATATGGAAAATCTCACTTCTTTCTTTATCATTTTGAGACTCAATAGGCTTACTAGAAGAACTATTACTTTCATTAGAAGCTATACCTTTCATTCCCATGGTTTTGATTTTGGTTTCATCACCTGAATTAGATCCTAGATCTTGTTGAGTTGTAGCAGTAGTCTTTTGTTTCCCCTTGTTATTGAACTTCTTTGGTCTCATTTATGGATGTAATTTCCAACAATGGTCTTCATCATGGCCTTCTTTTGAACAATGTTTACAGGTAATTTTCTCTCCCTCTTTTTTGATAATAGCATTCTTTTTTCCTTTTCCTTTAAACTTCCACTTTCCTTTGTCTCTAGATTTGGAAGGTTTCTTGCTAGTCTCTTGAGGAACATTATTGCCTCTTGATTCTAAATGAGTTGCCTTAACACATACTTCATCTAGATTGGTGGGATTAAACACAAGTATAGTATGTATCAATTAAAAATGTAATCCACCTATGTATCTAAGGAGAGCATCTTGTGAAGACAAATCAACACCCAATATTAAAGCTCTTCTTCTAAATTCTTGTGTGAAACTTTGGAGACTCTCACCTTTAGCTTGTATAAAATTTGGCTAATCCATAATTTATTTTTTCATGTAAGCTAATGGATAAAATTTTCTTCTTAATGCAACTATAAAATCATTCTAAGAAGAGACAAATTTACCACTTTTCTTCAAATCTTCTTGAGTTTTGGCCTCCCACAAGATGAGGGTTTCACTTTCCAAATGAAGAGAAGCAAGATGGATCTTTGTAACATCATCATCAATCTTTTGAATCTTGTAATAGACTTCAATTTGACGAACCCAATTATCCAACTTTTCAACATTTATTTCCCCATTGTACATAGGAAATTCAAACTTGACATCAAGCTTAATAAAAGGAGACTTAGCATGTCCTTTTGGAGATGGAGGAGGAGTAGGTCTATGAGATGAAGGAGGTGAATAAGGAGGTGAGGATGGAGGTGTAGATGGAGGTGAAGGAGGATGTGGAGGTGGAGGCTTGCTCCCATCACCACCATTACCTTTTGGATTATTTGAACTTTCTCCTTTCAACCTTGTTGTCCTCTCATTGTACAAAACTTTCACCATCTCAGACATATCATAGAAAGCCTTTATAAAATCTCTCTCATCCTCAGACATCAAATCTTGTCCTTCTTCATGTGCCATGACTAGTGGAGTTTGTGACCTCCTTGAACCAATTTGAGGGCTTTGTTGTTTAAGCACTCCTTCTCCTGTTCTTAATTTAGACCTTGTAATCATTCAAGAAAACACTTGCAAAAACTATCAAACCTTCAAAACAACCATGCTCTGATACCAAACTGATCTGAAAGTAAAAATTGAAGGTTTCTTATAAATTTTTGCAAGTTATTTGGAAATAAAGGATGCAAGAATAGGAATGAGACTATATATTAATGAAAATATCCAGCCAGAAAGTATTATATTAGGGAAATAGGAACATGAATATACTCCTTTGAAATAGATCAAATTCTTATATTTTTACGTCAACTTCTTCATTATTATCCCACCCACCATGAGTGGAAGACCAAAGGACCGAACAATAAATACAATCAATTCTAATTGATTCACATATTTTGTTTCGTCCATGGCTTATTATCAAATTAATTCAATGAAATGTTATTTGAATGTCTATTGAGAATATTTGAAACTTAGCCGGTCAAGATTGAAACGATATAGAGATAGACGGGTAAGAAAGAAGCTAATCATTAAGGTTCAGTTAGCGGGAACTCCCTTTAATTGCAAGAGTATATCTCGGATTTGTCAATTATGTTATGGTCGGAGTACTACTCACAGTCACTTGATTGAATTAGGAGAAGCAGTAGGTATTATTGCGGGCCAATCCATTGGAGAACCAGGAACTCAACTAACACTAAGGACTTTTCATACCGGGGGAGAGGAACGAAGTTGCTCATTCATTAATCATTAATAAATAGGGATGGGAACTTTTAGTTACTCGATTGACCATAGGGAGATCGAGTGTCTAAAGACCCTGGTGTACACTTCGTGACATAAGTCATAGCAAGGCCTTTACACGGTACAGAAAGGCATTGCAAGGGATCCTGTGTCATGATGACTATATGTTCCCGATATTCTTTTATCTATATGGATAAAGCACACAATTTCTGGGTAGGCATTTCATCCTCATTATGCAATGCTCGATCGTTTAACTCTTTCTTTGTTCGGATCATAATCGAACTGGACTTCCCGAGTTTACCCAATCTATTATTCTTTCAATACGAGCCTTTTTCCATTATTATTCGTGTTACTAATGAACAATTATTCAACTTATTCCCTATCTATTCTAATTTTAAAGAATATATTGGAATAGATAGAATGAGAACATATTTACGATTGTAAGGAAATCCATTTTATGGTATTGTGCACCAGAAAAAAATTTCGTTCATGGAATCATTTGCGTAAGGGAAATGTCTTATGGACAATGGATCAAAATTGAAAAGGCACATAAACTTAGTAAACTGATTTAAGTTTGCGGATTTTAATAGTGAAAAATAGACAACATGCAACATCGCAAAACAACAATTTGATGACAAAGTTCACCCATCTTGGACTACAACTTCGGGTCCAGCTTCCAATGTTGGCCCTTTAAATTATATGCTCAAATTTCAAATTACATCAACATACAATGCTCAAATCACAAAAATAACACTGCCATTGTGTCCAGAACACCCAAAAACCCCTATGTTGGCTCTTCTCGGGCTCAAAAAGGCTGAAAATGGCAAAGTTAGGCCTCCTTCTTCATTTCCCTACTAGTTTTTCTGCAAAAATGACCCTCTGTCAAAACTGGCAATGGATTTTGACTTTTTCAGGCTTACACAATGACAAATTCACTAAAACGAGTGGCACATTCGGCCATGAAATTCGCCAAAAAAGGTGCAATTTGTAGAATACTTAGTTTGACACATGTGCCATTAATATCCACCTCTGGGTCGTTCACATGGCATATAATATGATCGGGGGCTTGGGCTAGAGGCCATGTGCTCCGCTGACCCCGATCTTGTTCGCGTGAGGTGTTCATTAGGCCACGGGCTAGATGCCACATGCTTGCCCCTCCCATTGGTTCCACCGACAGTTTCATTAATTAACATGGGATTAGGACTGGCGATGGGGGCCAACTCCCCACCCATTCTGCCATCACCATGGTTATGTGTTAACATGTGACTAGGGCTGGGCTGATTTGGCAAGTCCACCGACCCGACCCTCCCCCCATTGTGACAACTGTTAAATCATAAATATATGCAGCCTACTCCATATAATAAGAATCATCATGTGGTGTGTTGGTAATGTGGACGGTTAGCTTACGAAAGCTCACGGGGTCGAACCTGCTGAGGTCGGTTGACCCATAACAAAATTTTACATAAACTTTGAGGTCCATGGGGCGCCTTTTGATTGGCTCCACACCAAACCTGTCAACCAATAAAAACATGCCAAATGCCCATGTACGATCTGCAACCTGTAATGTCCTGATTAGCTCATCTGAAAACCATATTGCATAGTCATTTGTTAATGTCAGCGCCACTTTATCATACGGAATGCCTAGTCAACCCTGCAAGTTGACTTTTTAGTTGTTTGTCAAAAACTTTAGAACACAATAAATTTCTCATACAGTGTCAGATTGAGGTGATTCAAGCATCGTTGGAATAAGAATGATGAGATCTACAATTTAGCACCAGTTTCAAGAGAATTTGAGCACTTTTATTTTTCATCATATTTTGATCACCTAGATCGGGCTCATTTCTCCACACAACATAAATTGTTGCCCGCATGCACACATAGGATTTTCCATGCATGCTCTCAATTGCATTTACTGACTAATGTTGCTCTATTCATGCATGTTTTATACAGGACATAGATTTTTTGGATGCTACTTGTTGAGCATTCAATTTCGACTCCAACAAATTGATCCACGCGAACTGCTCCGCACGCGGGTTGCTCCTAATCCTTGCTAGTTACTCCTAACGCTTCCTTGGCTACTACACACACACTATGAGTCTACAACGCACCATGCTTTATGCTTCACAATACTCCACGCAGACCACATAATTATTCTATGCAGATACACATTTATGCATAGACTCTCTTATGCACAAGCTTGTCTAGGTTGGATCAATTCACTGGGTTATTCGATCCTCCATTCATTGCATATAAATTTCACTTTCACAGCCGAGATATGCACATTTGGTTGTACCAGTAGTTCTTACTTTCATACATAGCGCTTTCCACAGATCCATATAGTAGCATATTGAAGCAGCCACACCATACTGCAATATCTGCACTCACATGTTGCTCTACAGATTACAACAATTTTTCACACTATTTCAAGTCTCCATGTAAATTCATACAACCCTCTCAATCGCAACACTAACATCAATTGCATATACACAATGATTTCAGTCCATACTCTTTAAAAATTCAACAACAAAAAAAGCAATTAGAGGCTCTAATACAAAAAATGGTGTCAACCAGTCGACGCTCTCATATAAATGATCACACACATTAACATCAAAATGGATCAAACAAATGCATACATTTTTATTCACTTTAAAATATGTACAAATTGGGCCAGATTCATAATATGGGCATTCCCTACCCTGGCCACTTACTTACACACTTTCATCCACTCTCCACACTAACATGCATCATAGGCTACATAGATTTATACAAGCAGATCTGAACCAAAATAGGTTTCAGATCCTAAATTAACTCCTACAATCTCTTTAAGATCCAAAAAATCCTCACCTAATCCCTTATCCCTAGATTCTTTAGATCCATATTCCTCTCATGAGATCTAACTAACCCTCAAATTTCTCTGACTCTCTCAAATATTCTCAAGATATCTCCTAAGGAGTAGATCTAATTACAATATTTCTCATTCTCATACAATTCTCCTTAAAACATAGGAAAAAACATTCAAATTAAATAATTAAATCTAACTTAGGGAACCAAATCCCTTGGTAAATGAAAACCGTAAGTTAGATGCTCTTGCATCATTAGGAATTATCATATCATTGGAAGGGTTGAGAATCACAACATTTCTAGTGCAAGCCAATGATAACACCTTTAAATTTCTATAATTTTTTTGTAAAAAGTGTGAAAGTTTTATTAAGGAATGAGTTTTTTCTAGGTTTAGTAATGCTCTTAGTTTTGTTTTTTTTTGTTTTTCACTTTTGAAATATTTTTTTGTTATTCCATGGAATAAAAAAAGTACAAAGTTAATATTTGAATATGCACTTCGTCAGTAGAAAACAAAAAAGCTGCAAATTCTAAAGTTGCACCATGATGCTTCGCTATCAGCTACAAACAAAAACCAGCAACAGTCTGAATATTTCGAATTACAAAAGGACTACAATAAAACTAAAATAGGTTTCCTATTACATACAAAAAATACAGCATTAGGCTGAAACTAATACAAAGAAACATAAATAAAGATGTACATGAATAGAGAAAAAACATAACAAGGAGATCCAGACTTTTATACTTATGATTTCTGTTGGGACTGTAAGGAAATTCGATTAAATAATGAAAATTATCTTCTTGGAATGGTTTCTGAATTGTTTATTGGCTGCAACTGCTATTACTTCAAGAATGATTTCTGAAAACTGATTGGATGCCACTATTATTGCTAGAGGGTGGTTTAATTCATGTTTGTTATGGGAATGGATTGATCTCTCTAAACTTTGTTCTTTATGTAGTCTTCATATAAAATATATCCCGGATCCAAAATTAGTGTGCTTTTGGATAGCTTGTCTTTTTTTCTATTATACTCCCAGTGTATATGCTAGAATATAATTGCGTGGAAAAAGAACTTTGATTATTCAATTCTACATTTCCAGGATTCAAGTTTAAAACCTCTAAATGAGCATTGTCTGCCATCCAATCTATGATACATTTAGAATCTCCCAAAATTTGAATATTTTTTATATTATAGATCTTGGCTAGAGTCATGAGGGCCCAAATTGCAATCAACTCAGGTTTAGTACTTGTTCCAGTACCAATGCCTATTCCAAAATGGAAAAATCTATTAGAATTCCATTTTATCATTCCTCGCCCACCACAAACATTCCCTTGTGTTTCTCCATCAAAGAAGCCAATTAAAAGATCTTATTGGATAATGGGGAATTGGGCTCTTCTCAGAGATTTTAGTCTCTATTGTGGAATATATTCCCTAGAGAGGGAAATAATATTTGTGGATTGGATAAAGATACATTTCCTTTCAAAATTTAATACAACCTTGTTTCTTAGGATCCATATGCCCCACACTACAGAGATAGGGAGGGCTATGAGGTGTTTGTATTTCTTCACCCAAAAAAATAGACTCTTCAAAGGTGGCCTGATTCAAGTTTTTGATGCTCAGGATCTTTAAGTCTATTTTCCAAACATTTTGGGTAGCAAAGTGGTTAATTATTAAATGGTCAATCTATCTATTCTTCTTATTGTCTACATAAATCAAATCCATTTGGACCCACAAAGCCTCTTTTTAGTAGGTTGTCCCAAGTCAAAATCTTGTTGTGAAGGACTAGCCAAATGAAGCATTTTAATTTGATGGGTATAGGCCATTTCTAGATTAGCTTATTCCACCACATTTCGTTTGTTGTTATATCATTATGGGCTATTGCTTCGTAGGTTGAACAAGCTTTAATCTTCCTTGAAGAGAATTCCCAACTCCATACTAGAGAATCCCTAGAATTGATTAGCCTCACCCCATTGAGGTTTAACTCTTTAATGAAAGCATTACATTCTATATCATGTGCCCCAGAAATACCAAGCTCAACTACGAACAACCAATAATTGTTGGAGGCCTATGACAACGTTGCTTTCCTTATGCTATGCAGGTAGTATAGAGCTTTTGAATATAACCAATGTATTAATTTAGTGGACAACTTGTAGACTTGTCCAACACCTATAAATGAATCCTTGCCAAGGGTGACTTGCTTCCCATCTCCTACTTTCCTAACTAGCCATTTGTAGGGGAAGGGGAAGGCGTCCATGAGTGTTTTCCATACTATGGAGCTTCTTTTGGCAGGTTTAAAGGCATGTCCTCTAATCTAGTCCACCACCGATAGGTTTCTTAAATATTTTTCTTTAATAATTTGACTCCAAAGGCCCTGTCCAAATAGACTTTTTTTTTTTTTTTCAATTGAAGAAATCATGATTGAAGGGCTCCTAGACATATATAGTCTTGCCCTGGATTGGATCATAAGACTTGTGAGGGCCAAACCTCTACAACTAATCGTTGGACCAAAGCCGCGGGACTCTCTCCAAATAGACTTCTCCACAGATTTTTTAAGGTTAAAGATTTGGCAAACTAGATTAGATTTCTAAATCCCTTGCCTCCTAGACTTTTTGGAATGGATAGAGAGTACTAGTTTGTAAGATGTATCCCTTATTTACTGGATTTTCCAACCCACAGAAAATTGAAAATCGGTTGCCTGGTGGAAGTGAGTGTAGAAATTCCTTGTAGATTCAAACTGGTAATTGGAATATGCTAAAACAATAGACTTGAATCTACTCTATTCATTAGCGGAAACAATTAAATGATCTCCAAATCATGAAGCATACACGAGAAATAATTCAATCAACACATCACACAATGATTTCCCGAGGAAATCCATAGATAAAAGCCCTTGATATCTATATATTACATTAGTTAGAAAATATGAGAAGATTACAATGCTTTGCTCAAGCTCGAGTGAACTATGCACTATCTCTATCTGTCTCATTGCTTCCTAGACAAGCCCATGCCAATATGTAACTAATTTTCTACTTGCCCAAGTCCCTATTTCCTTGCGTTGTTTCCTTGGGAATTAGACCCCTATTAATTAGGGAAATTATTCAATATGAATTGTGCAATCCTCATAGGCCTTCCTCTAACTGCATGCACCACCTGTACAATTCAAATGATCATAAAACTGATAGTACTTTGTCCATGAACTCCAATATTAACTAGGTATTTCTCTGATCTGACATGCATGAGTTAATTATGAGTGAATCTTCAGTTTACTATTTGATCACTGCAGGCAACACCACACTCCACTGCAGGCAACACCACACTATTAGACCTCCCACTAGTTCCTCCAACAGTTGGAACTAGTTTAACTGATTTTAACTCAATTAGACTGAATTAATTAATTACAACTCAAAATAAACTCAAACAGGGCTTGTATAATGTAGGAGACACTCTACATGACTCTAGTTAGACCCTCAACTCGAATTAACTGAGCCAACTAAGTTAAATTAACTTAGTTAACTAATACAAGTTGTCATGAGATGTGGAATTAAATTTTATTTCCAATTTAATTCAAGGACATAATTAAATTAGGATTTTCTCATTACATTTTCAACACTCCCTCTCAACAAGAAAGGATTATTGACTACCCCGATCTTGCCTATATGAAACTCAAATTTGCATGGTGATAACGCCTTTGTCAAAATATTTATGTCATGTTCCTTTGTAGGAATGTACTCCAGCAATATGATTCTCCTCTACACACAATCTCGTAGATGGTCATACCGAATGTCGATATGCTTGGACCGATCATGAAAAAATGGATTCTTAGAGAGTTTGATACAACTTTGATTGTCATAGTAAATCACTATAGGATCCATTTGATGACCAAATAACCCAACAAGGATCTTTCTCATTCATATATTCCCACAAGCTGCTTGACTAGTAGCCATGTACTATGTTTCTGTTGAACTAATTACAACTAATCTCTACTTCTTGTTGTACCAAGAAACTGTTGCTCACCCAATACTGCAGATTCCCCCTAATGTGCTCTTCCAATCGGATGGACTCCTTACCCAGTTTGCATCTGTGAAGCCTTGAAGCTTCACTCCCTCTGATCATATGCACCAAAGACCAAACTGAGTGGTGCCTCTGAGGTATCTCAACACATATTTAGTTGCCTTCCACTAAATTTTGGTTGGCTTAACCATTGCTTTACTAAGCTGGCTAACTGCAAAAAAATTGTTTGGTTGTGTGTTCACCAAGTATATAAGTGAACCCACAAGCTTCCTGTAAATAGTAGCCTCCACTACTTCACCTGAAGTAGCATCTTCGTTCCTCTAGTTCCCTGCTAGAGGAGTCTTTGTGAGTTTGCTGCTCTCCATGTGGAACTTCTTCAGTATCTCGTTGGCATACTTTCCTTGAGAGACATACAGTTCTTCATCTCCCTTCCATACTTCCATACCAAAGAAATTATGCATGAGCCCCAGGTCCTTCATCTCAAGTTCTCTTGTGAGATTTTACCAACTTTTCATCACTTTTTATAATTAAATCATCGACATATAATATAATAAAATATTTACCTTCAACCACAATATGGTAAAGGTTCGCATCTGATTTAATTTTGATGAAGCCCAACCTAGTGAAATAACTGTCAATCCTGGTGTACCAAGCACATGGTTCTTGTTTTAGTCAATACAATGCTCGCTTGAGTCTGCATACATGCAACTCTCTGTTGAAGGTCTCAAATCCTTATGGCTACTCAATGTACACCTCTTCCTCAATCACACCATTGAGGAATGTTTTCTGCACATCCATTTGATGTATCTTCGATCCCATCTGCGCTAAAAGTGATAGAATAGATCTAATTGAAGAGTAACTTGCTACTAGAGCAAAGGTCTCCTCGTATTAAATTCCCTCCACCTAAGAGAACCCTCTGGCCATAAATCTAGCCTTGTGTTTCTCCACACTCCCATTTGTTGCTTGCTTTACCTTATAAAGCTATCTAGAACTCACCATTGACTTGTCTGCTAGTCTTGTGACCACTTCCCAAACATTTTTTATGATAATGGAGTCATACTCCTCAACCATGACATCAACCCACACTCGTTTCTGCACTTCTTCCTCGAATGAGGATGGCTCAATCTCTACACTCTCTCTCATCATAACCATGTAGCCAGTGCAATATTATGGTGACCTGCTCTGCCTGTGCTGTGATGTGGGTCCTACCATATTCTCTCTAGCATCATGCATCAATCTGTCAACCTCTCTCGCGTGCTTCCTTCCATATCTGGAAGTCTCTGCGTGAGTGGATGTTTCCACTCTTTGATCGTTTGCTTGTGGTGACTCCACATCATCTTGAGGTTCTTCCTTTGGAGCTAAAAGATCCTCATCTACATGTAATTGAAGTTCCCTCTCAAGGGAACATATTGTGGTCTTTTCTTCATCAAACTTCACATCTCTATGAACCACTTTCATCTTGTGAGATGGAAGGTACACCCGATAGTTGTGAGGTGTATTAGTGTACCCCACAAATATGCCCAGCTCAGTTGTTGGTTCTAGCATTTTCTGTGCATCCTTGGTAACATGACAGTAAACTGATGAACCAAAGATCCTGAAGTGTGCCACATCTAGTTTCTTACCTGAAAAAGCTTCTTTTGGTGTACTCATCTTGAGAATCCGATGAGGACTCTTGTTCTACACATATACAGTTGTGTTTCATGCTTAAACCCATTAGTGAAACGGTAGGACCTGATCATGTAACATCGCCCGTTCAACTCCCACAATACTTATGTTCTTCCTTTCAACCACCCTATTTTTCTGTGGGTTATGGGGTGCTATTAACTCCCATTGAATTCCTTCTGATGCACATAAGTTCTTGTATTCATTTGACACATATTCTCCACTGTTATCACTCCTGAGAGCTTTAAATTTCCTGTCAATGTATTTCTCCACAAGTGCTTTAAATTTACAAAATTTAGCGAATTTTTGATCTTTCTTCTACATGAAGAAAATACAACACTAATGAGAAAAATCATCTACAAACATTACATAATACCTGTGCTTGGTCGTAGAGGCTATCGAGAACAATCCATAGACATATGAGAGAACTCTTTCAAGGATCTCTTGCGCTCGATTGTCCTTATCATGAAAGGTAGCTTTGGTATACTTCCCCAATGTACACCCTTTGCATGTGTCTCTCTACTCTAGTGTACCCTTGGGAAGTCCTATAGAAATTTACTACATGATCTTCAAAGCTCCATGGTGCAAATGACCGAATCTTCTATGCCACAATTCATCGATGTCTCGAATCTGCACCTTCTCTTCTTTTGTGCTCAAAGCAACAAAATCTTCTACATCCAATTTGTAGAGTTTCTTCACCTGAACCCCGATCCACTTCACTTATCTTGGGGCTATGTGATGAAGGAAAGCCTTTCTTTTGCTAAATATCACATTGTAGTCATGGTCCTCCAACATGGCAACTGAAACTAAATTATTTTTCAAACCCGGAACATACATGACATATTTTAATGTGAGACGAGAACCAGACTCCCTTTGAAAGGCAACAATACCGATGTCAGTCATGCTTGTCCTCCCATGATCTTCCATTTCGATGTGTATCTGGAGGTCCTTCTCCTCCAAGTCATTGAATAATTCTTTGTTTTCGGTCATATGAAATGAGGCTCCACTATCTAGATACCACACACTACTCATCACCGATGTCACCATGCAAGTGACGAGGGTGAAATCTAGCTCAAATTTTGAAGCAAGATGTTCGAGGCATAGGGTCTTGGCTCATGACAATGAAAACATTTAATCTTCGAAATGTCCTTCTTCTTGTCGCCCTTACTAGAATCTGATTTGGAATGGGATGAATTCCCTTTCCCTTTCTTCACCTTTCCAGCTAAGGCACAATTCTCCTCATCATCACACTTGGATGAGGATCCATCTCTGGTGTTTCGTCAAATATCTTCTTGCACCACGTTAGACCATAAACATTCCCACTCTAGTAACTTCTCCCTCCCATTTACTAAGTCCTGGTAACTGTGCCAACCCTTGGGAATGCCTATAAGTGTTAGGCTAACCAGATCGTCTTCAGCAACTGTAACACCAACACTTCCAATTTTATCCTTTCCCAAGTCCCTATTTCCTTGTGTTGTTTCCTTGGGAATTAACCCCCTATTAATTAGGGAAATTCTTCAATATGAATTGTGTAATCCTCATAGGCCTTCCTTTGACTTCATTCACCAACTGTACAATTCAGATGATCATACAACTAATATTACACTATCCTCGAACTCCAATCTTAACTGGGTCTTTCTATGATTTGACATGCATGAGTTAATTATAAGTGAATCTTCAATTTACTGGTTGATCACTGTAAGAAACACCACAATACTAGATCTGCCACTAGTTCCTCCAACAGTTGGAACTAGTTTAACTGACTTTAAGTCAGATAGACTAAATTAATTAATTACAACTCAATATAAACTCAATTAGGGATCCTATAATGTAGGAGACACTCTACATGACTCTAGTTAGACCCTCAACTCGAATTAGCTGAACCAACTAATTCAAATTAACTTAGTTAACTAATACAAGTTGCCATGAGATGTGGAATTACAATTTAATTCCCAATTTAATTCAAGGACAAAATTAAATTAGGATTTTCTTGTTGCATTTTCAACAGTGAGGATAACAGAGGGGATTTTAGCTAAGGAAAAACCAATATACTAAAATGTTTTCCATAATATATTTCACCAAGATTATTCTGCCCCCAAATGAAAGCTAGTTGTTACACCATAAATTAATTTTCTGCTACACTCTTCTTATCATCAGTTTCCAATCCTCTTTTTGATAGTTGTTTGGTTTAAGAAAGATGTTGAGATACTTGATACCATTATCTAGTGAGACTGTATGTAATGGAAAGAAAGATTCAATCTCTGAAATTGTGTCTGGGCTAACTGTCGGCTGTTGAAATGAGGATTTATTAAGATTGATCTCCATTCCAGTGGCACTGCAAAAAAGGTTTATTATTCTGTGGAATGTCTGCCATTCTGCTACAGTGCATAGGCCCAAAATAAGTATATCATCCATAAAGAACAGATGGGTGATGAAATGTTTTTTGGAAATTTTAATTCTCTTTACATTTCCATCTTGTTTTTCTTTCCATAGAAAGTGACTCAGGACTTCCACTACAATTAGAAGCAGTAACAGAGAAAATGGGCATCCCTGTTAGAGTCCTTAGGAGCGAGTGAATTTGCTAGAAGGAGAGCCATTGATAAGGATGGATAGTTTGGCTGAGGATACACAACCCATGATCCAATTTGTGACCTCTAAGCTTAACCTGATTTGAAGGAGAATAAATCTGAGGAAAGTTCAGTTGAATTTATCAAAAAATTTATTAAGATCAATTTTAAGAACAAGAGCATTCATTTTTTTAGACTTACTAGAATGGAGGGCTTATTGAGCAATGCCAATGGCATCATGAATCTGCCTATAATCTAGGAAACTGAATTGATTTGGAGATAAATTTTCTGCTAACAACCTTTTGATCATGTTTGAGATTATCTTGGAGATTAATTTATAAACCAATTTACATAAGAAAATGGACCCGAAGTCCAAAAAGTTCTTAGGATTTGAGCATTTTGGAATTAATGCCATGTTGGTATCATTGATGTCTACCGACACTTTTCCTAATATTCTAGATTCCTCTACCATCATGCATAGATCTGATCCCACTATATAAAAAAAAAGGAGAGAAATAGTTCCACTGTCCAGCCTTCTGATCTTGGACTTTTGTCTTTAGAGATTTTTTTAGAATTCCTTCAATTTCCTCCAAGGAGATAGGGCTACTGATATGATCTAATTCCTCTTGAGTGAAGAAGCACAGATAATGTTTGATTAATTTCTGTTGTGAGTTGATGTTTGAGGTTCCCAAGTCTTTGAAGAGAGAGGAGAAGTAGGAGGAGGCTACAACTTTTAAATATTTAGAGGAAGAGACTATCTTTCCATCTTCTACCTCAAGCTCCCATATGGTATTTATGTTCCTCTTATGATTTGCATAGCTATGAAAAATTTTAGTATTGGCATCTCCCTTTTTTATCCAAGTAGCCCTGCTTTTTAGTCTCCATGCTTCTTCATCCATATTTAGGATTTGAGTTTTCCTAGCTTCCAGAGCACTCAATTTCTGGGTTGTTTATACCAAGAAAGATGTGAAGAAAATATGAGAAAGGTCTTCATGTTCATATTCTATTTTTGTGAGCTCCTTTTGCTGCTATGTTTACCTTTTTCTCTCCCAAAGCACAACTGCTTTCTTGAGCTCCATGATCTTTCTAGCCAAGATAACCATTGTTGATGAGTAGTTTGTGACCAGGTTTTTCTTCTAGATTTCCTTTACCAACAGTCTAAAGGACTCTTCTTCCAACCATGAATGGTTGAATTTAAATGGATATTTATTTTTGGCAGTGCCAATTCCATCTCCAGAAAAATGGGCATGTCCTTCAATAACTTATCTTGAGTTGTCCAAGATCCGAGTCTCCCTACTCTATCAGCCAACTGATCACCCATTAAGAACTTGTATAGTCTTTTAGTTATCCCTTCCACACTTGTCCTACCATTTCTCCAGGTAGGGGTTAATGGGAAGTGAGCTATGTCGTAGAGTCTATGGTTTTGCAACATCGATGAAAAGTAGGCGCTTAGAGGATCTGGTCTAGCTCTAATACCCCAGGTCTCTCTTGTTGATGTAGTGAAGTTAAAGTCTCCTGTCATAATGAGGGCTTGATCTAAGAGAATTCTATTGGCTTGTGCAAAGTCCCTAAAAGCATGTATATGGCTGTATGGTCCATAACAATTGATTAATTTTATGGGACAAGGACATCCGTAGTGATCCTTCTAGAATACTACCCAATGAGGAGGATAAATCCTGGAGTGATGCAACTTTTGGGTCCCATATAGTGTTTATCCCTCTTGACAAGCCATTTGAGTCCATAGCACGTGAATACCATCTTGGAAACAACTTTTAAAAGCACTCTTTGGCTTTTTCCCCAGATACCATGGTTTCTTGAAGATAAACGATAGATGGGTGCTAATAAGTCTTTTAAGGGCAACAAATTTGGAGGGACCCCCAACCCCTCGGATGTTCAACGACAAAATAATCATTATTTAGGAGAGAGAATGGGTTTTTGTGCTCTAAGGGCCCTTGAATTAAGATCCAAATCCTCAAATGGAGAGAGGCTGATTCCACCCTGGATAGGTTCAAGATGATAACCTTCTCTTGTTATTTATTTTTTGTTTTTATTTATATTTATGATAGTGACTTTTTTAAAAGAGTAGCTAGGGTCTGTCTATGAGTTATCAATAAGTGTAGTCCTCATGTATGTGGAAATAGGGGAAATCTTAAGTGAAACTTTAGATGAGAGCACTGGTGCAAAGGTTACGGGGGGGTCAAGGTTAGGAAGGGAGATAGGCGCACTAGATTGCTTTGCATTTGAATCGGTAAAACCATATTTGAATAGGGAGGATGAAGGGAATCCATTAGATTTTAGAGTCAGATTGATACAATTCACTTGATGATTTGGCTTATCAAGGTTGTCTTGAAGTTTGAAGAAATTTACTACTGAGTTTTGTGGTAAATAATGACTAATAGAATGTAAAAATGAGTAGTTAGTTATAGAATTAAGTGCATTTGGTTCTATTTGATCCATAAGAAGGGAATCTTTAGCAGACAGATTTTGATTGAGAGAGTCTGGATTAAAGAAAGACTTACCAACTTGATCCATATCGTGAGAGTGACCGAGTCCAAGAGCAGCTTTAGGAAATTGACTGGTCGATATGTCTTACACCACTTTTTAGCGTCCTTTGCAGTGCCAACATCAACACTATCCTTAGATATCAACCCTTTATTATAGTCTTGAGCAGGATCATCTGCTAGAAGGTTCTTTTCCCTTAAAAACTTCAGCCTCACATGTTGGTTTGCAACTTGATGAAGCTAAATTCCTTAATCTTCCTCACGATGGACTTCTACCTCTCTTTTGAAACCTGCATAATAGTATGAGGAATGTAGTGATGTTTTAATCAACCTTAATTGACTCAAAATGCAACATTAGTTGTTGATGAGCCTCATTATTGAGTATTTACATGGGCCTTAATTGGCCTTAATTCACCTCCTAGCTTAGTCAAACTAACTATTCTCACAACTTATTGCATACTTTTGATTATATTTTGTTTATGAAATGAGTTAGAGTTGGATATTTCACTTTGTGGTCGAATGTGCATATAATGCAGGAATAAAGGATAAAAGTAAGGAGAAATGCAGGTATAAAGGATAAAAGTAAAGAAGTATAGCAAAGACCTTGGTCAAGACTCGAATGGGACAAGATAGAGGAATTATAGGAGGTTAATCCTCCTCATCTACTACCCCTCCATTCGAATATTCCTCCACCATCTCGGAGTGCAAACAGCCACATCATGAGGACTAAAAGACAACCAAGCAAGTGAAAAGGACAGAAAACAATTTATTTTGAGTTGGGAGCCAAACCACCCTAATTTGAGAGGAAGTTGTTGGAGACTTCATATGTATAAATAGAGAGGCTTAGGACCTCACTAGGATTCAAACTTCATTTGTAAAACTCTATTTTATTTCTGAACTGCAAAGACTTGTGAATTTTCTCTGTAATCCATGGTTTCTATAATGAAGATGAGTTCTGTTTAAGCCAGCTCTGAGTTAAACTTCGAGGGCTGAAGCTCTTGGGTTAGGGCCCGACCCAAGCAACCACAACTCCTCTTTACTGTACTATTATTCTAGCATAGAATTCTGTTCTGTTTATTTGTTAAGTAGTTTCATGGTTTGTTGATGCATTTTCTCAAGAAGTTTTGGTTCTGATTCATTTGGTTAAGAAACTTTCTGGTTCTATTCATTTATTTGAATAGCTTCCTGTTTCTGTTCATCTATTTCAGTAGTTGCATTTGCTGTAGTTTACTGTCATTTGTGTTTTTTTAATTCACAGGTTAGATTAGAGGAAAAGATTACTATCAGGTTGTGCGTAGGTGTCTCAGCCTCATCTCCTCCCTCTGGGACCATGACTTGAGGCAGAGACCCGCCAGCAACCCCAAAAACACAGTTTCTGGTTCTCGCATAGGCTATGGAGTTCGCTGTTTGAATGCAGTTAGTTGTATACCCTTGCTGGTTTTCTCTATTATTTTCCTTTGAAACTGCCTCCAGCACATTCTCCCTCCATCACTTCCTCGTCGTCTGATCACCAACAAACCTTCACAATCACTGTTTGAATCACTATTTCCTTCAACTGCTACCTCACGTGGAGTCCACCATTCAGTTTATGAACTTTAAGTCCCCACCGTCGATCAGCCTTGCCGGATTCGACGGCTGTCGCTTCACTCGATCGCCAACTAGCTTGGCCAATCTCCACCATTGATCAGCCCTACCTGATCCAACGACTATTTCACAATCTCACGCGGATTAATGCACAAAAGTTATCTGCCTGAGAGCACGTGAGAAAAGTGGTTTTCTTGCGCTATGTGTTGTGCAGTAAGGCTAAACGCATGAAAATTTTGAAAACTACTTGCTCCCTGAAGGCAGCGAGATTAAATCTCAACCACTCATCTCCTTTATTCCCATATCCGTCCATCCACTCACCTAAATCCCTCGCGACATGATCTCCGCCGTTCATCCTCCTTGCTCCCTCATCTGTCCATCCCTTCACTTAAAACCTTCGCGATAAGATCTCAACCGTCTATCTCGTTAGCAACCCTGTTCACCCATCTACCTACGTAACCTTCCGCAATCAAATCTTCGCCATTCATTTCCTTTCACCCGACTGATCCAATGGTTCTCATGTGCTGTTTCTCCCTCACACCCTCCTTTCACTAATTTCGACCTCTGATCGCTTTTTCTGCCTAAAACCCGATTTAGCCTAAGTTTCTTTGTTACCCCTTAGTCTAGTTTTAATGTTTTTACTTCTGCAACATAGATAATTAGCCTTAGGTTAATGTTAAATTAGCAGTTCTGCTTAGCATAGCTGTTTGGTTGATTAAGTTAGGTTATGATGCAAGTTTAGCCTTTCATGTTGTTTTCTTCATTACTGCAATAGAAGTAGCTCTCTCTTAGAATAAGGTTTTCTCTCCTTCCATGAAATAATTTAAGTTTCCTCTGACTCTATAAACAATGACAACAGGTAGGACCTTCACTTCTACTTGTGCATATAGCACTGTCACCTCCAAGTTTGTACGCACCTCGGGTTGATAAGTAAAGTTGGTAGCCTTGGGAGTTGCAACATTATTGTTGCAATACCTAGGCTCATCACTGTTTGGCGCCATTGCCAGGGAGGTGTCTACGTAGAAGTAATTATTGCTTTCTTCTATTTCTAGTCTCCAAACTTTCTTTTCTTCTACTTCTAGTCTTCAACTTTCTTCCATTAGTTTATTTCTGCAAAAGTAATCTAGTTTCTTTATTTCTTTCAGTTGTCATTATCTGATTTCCTTTCCATTCTGCAAGTGCTTTCTAGCTTTAACAAAATCTTACAAAAAACCAACCCAAAAACATTTCCTTTCATGCCTCATAGGATTAGGGACAATTCAGGAAAATTCTTGTCAAATACCCCTACTGCATCCAACAGGCAACCTTCTCTCTTCTTCAGTGACTGTGAATTGGAAGACCCTTTAGGTGAGCAAAATTACCTATTTGGGGAACCTATAGAAGGAGAAGAAGAGGAAGAACCCATTCTTACTGAACCAATGGCTGGAAACTAAAATGACAGGGGATATAGAGAGATAATTGAGAGTACCGTCCCCATCAGGGAAACCAATGGGGACACTAAGATGAAGAATATAAGCCCCTTTGCTCTACCTTATTTCAAGGCCTGACCACAGAGGACCCTAACAATTTCCTATTTGAATTTGTTGTCATATGCCAAACCTATGGCTATACAAATGATGAGCAAAAGTTAAAACTATTCCCATCTACCCTCAAGGATGGAGCATTACACTGGTTAATGGGTTTACCTGGAGATAGCATCACAAAGTGGGCTCAGATGCAGCAAACTTTTAGCGACAAATATAGGGACTACTGTAGGTCAAAGGATACTAAAGAAGAGATTTTCAGGATGACCATAGGCGAGGATGAATCCCTAGAAGACTATGAAGAAAGATTCTAGCTTAGTTACAAAAGGGCCAGGTGCACACTTGACCCTGGGTCACTAAAGTTGGTCTTGCTTAGAGGATTAAGGGAAGATATTCTGGATACCTTACATATGATAGCAGGAGGAGATGTCTACCAATTACTCTATGAGGACATTACGGCTGTCTTTAGAAACCATTCTATGCTAGCCAGGAAAAAGGGTAGGGGTAGTCAACCTATGGCCAGTACATCATCCTCTAACTTAACCATCAAAGGTGAAATTGGAAATGTGCTGGAAGATTTCAAAAGTGACATGATGCAAACCCCTACCTTACAATTGGACACTGTGAACATCAAAAGGAAGCAAGAGGAAGCAGAGAGAGCCTTGGCCTTTTTTTGTCCTAGATGCACTAGGAGGCATCCTAGGAACGAATGGCCATTAAATTATATTCAGACCACTCCACAGACAAGTGTCCTTCTTTACCTGGACTCAAAGTTGTATATCAAGGAGCTGAAGGGGTCATTGAGCAGCTTTGCTACATCAACCAAAAGAGACCTCCTAGGCCTAGACCATACCAGCAAGGTATGTAAGGGCCATCCCATGCATACTACAACCCCAACCAAGCCACCGCTATACCTTCTTGGGGACACCCTACTCATCCTTCCTGGTCTACACCCCCTCCTTGGTCCTATGCATCTCAATATCAATCCCAACCAACCAACTAGTCATTTGAACCTTACGTTCAGCCACAACATTAGTGGAATACCCCACCCCAAGAGTGGAGGCCCCAATTTAACAATGTTCCAGCCCTATTGCCTCCACCACCTAACCAACCCCAACTCTTGTGCTATGCTCCACCTAAGCAACCCTAGATGTCTGCCCAACCAAATCTGAACCCAAACAATAGGCAGGCTCAACAAGCATACAGTGGAGAGACATCATACCCAGCTTATGCTGTAGAAATCTAGGAGATCAACCTAAGATCTGGGAGAATTCTCCCAGACAACCAACCTCCTTCTCCACATAGGGAGGTTGAGGAATAAATAGAGGAAAGCAACCTTAAAGTAAATCCACCCTTTCCTCAAAGATTAACCCAACCACTCTAGCCTACCCCAGAAGAAACTAAACTTCCGGGAGACTTGAAAAATTTATGTGTAAAGATCCCCCTTCTTTAGGCAATCAAAGATGTGCCTATTTACAATAAATTGATCAAGGACAAGTGCTTAAAGCATCCAGGAAGAAGAAAAAAGGATGCCCCTACCATTAATGTCATTGGGCAGTTGTCTGACTTAATGCCAGGGTAGGTAATATGTCCAAAATATTTGGACCCTAGAAGCCCTGTAGTAGATGTGCACATCAATGGCACCATTGCCCCACACACTCTGGTTGATCTTGGGGCTGCCATCAATGTGATGACTAGGGACACATGCTCAAACTCAACCTCCAAGGGTCATTGAGAAAGACCACAACAATGCTGCAACTTGCAGACTGTTCCACAGTCACCCCTGAGGGAATTGTGGAGGATGTGATGGTCTCCATTGATTCCTGGGAATACCTTGCAAATTTCCTAGTTCTCTAGCCTAAGGCTAAGCTTACTGGTTACCCTCTCATCCTTGGGAGGCCATGGTTGGCCACAACTGATGCTTACATTGGCTGCAGAGTTGGGAATATGATAATCAAGAATGGGCATATTTCCAAACAATTAGTCCTATACCCTCCTGCTAAGCCTTCTCTAGAGCATGATTTACCTTTATGGTTATAGGAGGAGGAAGAAGATGAGCTTTATTCTGCCCAACTTTATGCTATGGAAGCAATCATAGGAGGAGGACAACAAGAGGAGGATGACTTAATTGAACACCTGCTCCAAAGTCCAACTCCTAGTTTATTACCCTTAGAAGAAGAAGTAAAGGAAACACTGAAAAATCATCAAATTGACTTATGCTTGGCCGATTCCAACTCACTCAGAGTCAAAACTATAGAATTTGGCCTAGAGAAAACCTTGAAGATTTATCCATCTCTTTCTACTTTAGAAGAGGAACAACAATGAAATTTTTTGAAAGAGAACCTAGAAGCCTTCGCTTGGAGCTATAAGGAAATGAAGGGAGTACACCCCTGAGTGTGTACTCACCACATATACATCAAGGAAGGTTGCAAGCCAGTCAGGCAACCACAAAGGATAATGAATCCAGCCCTTAAAGACATCGACAAAGAAGAACTACAAAAACTGTTAAATACAGGGTTCATTTACCCTATCTCTGACAGTGAATGGGTCTCTCCTTTAGTGTTAGTTCCCAAGAAGAATGGTAAGTGGAGGATTTGTGTCGACTATAGGGAGTTGAACAAAGCCACAAAAAAGGATCATTTTCCCCTACCATTCATTGAACAAGTGCTAGATGGCCTGGCAAGGAAGAAGTTCTTTTCTTTCCTAGATGGTTCAATGGGTACAACCAAATCCAAATCTGCCCAGAAGACCAGGATAAAACCACATTCACCTGTCCTTGGGGTACTATTTCCTATAGGGTCCTTCCTTTTGGCTTATGTAATGCTCCTGCCACTTTCCAGAGAGCAGTCTTGAGTATTTTGCTGAGTTAGTACATGCTGCTGTCGAGACCTATATGGATGATTTTACACCTTACGGCTATGATTTTCAAGAGGCCCTAACTAACCTAGGAAAAGTATTACGCAAGTGCATTGAAATGAACCTATCTTTTAGTCTAGAAAAATGTGAATTCTTAATGACTGAACGGACTGTGCTATGTCATTCCATATCTCAGCAAGGACTGCAGGTGGACCCAAACAAAATAGCCATCATCCAAAGGATCCCACCTCCACAAAAGTAGAGAGATGTTAGGAGTTTTTTAGGGTTAGCTGGATACTACATAAGGTTCATAAAGGACTTCAGCAAATTGGCCTCTCCTTTGTTAAGATAATTGGCCAAAGATTCTGAATTTATATGGTCAGAAAGCTGTCAAGAGGCCCTAGACATTCTAAAGGGTAAATTAATCACTGAACCAATCTTGATAGGCCCAAACTGAGCCCTCCCTTTTCATATCCATGATGATGCCTCACATAAAGCCATAGGAGCAGCCTTAGGTCAGGTAGAGGAGAAATTTCCTTATGCCATCTATTTTACCAATAAAAAACCTGTCAAAGGATGAGTTAAATTATAATGTGACCGAAAAAGAAGTCTTTGCTGTTGTGCATTCATTGAACAAGTTTAGGCATTATATTACAGGCTATCAAACATTTGTGGATACTGATCATGCTGCAATTAAATATTTAATGAACAAACCAGATGTAAATGCTAGAATCATAAGATGGTTAATTTTATTACTACAGTTTGATCTAACTATTGTTGATAAGCCTAGTAAGGAGAATGTTGTTGTTGAATTTCTATCTAGGATTAATTTGCCTGCAGGTGAAGAAGGAATGGTGGATGATCAATTACTAGACGAGCATTTGTTTGCTATCTCAGTACTCTCCCCATGGTTTGCTAATATAGCAAACTATTTGGTATCAGCACAGTTCCCACCAAACCTGCCCTCCAGAGAAAAGAGCAAGATAATCAGGAAAAGTGCGCCCTTCACTAGGATTGAGGGCAATCTGTTCAAACTTGGCCCAGATCAAATCTTGAGAAGATGTGTAAGGCAAGAGGAAGTCTTTGAAATCCTTTTGACCTGTCATGATGGGCCTTGTGGAGGTCACTTTGCAACAAAGAGGACAACATTCAAAGTGTTGCAAGCAAGCTATTATTGGCCTGCTCTTCATCAGGATGTGAGGAAGTACATTAGTCAGTGTGATTGGTGCCAGAGGATGGGAAATCCTACTCCAAGAGATGAAATGCCCTTACAACCTCAAGTGACTTTTGAGCCATTTGACAAGTGGGGCATGGACTTCATTGGGCCTATCAATCCTCCTTCAAAGCAAAAACATCACATTATTGCGTGCATTGATTACTTGACTAAGTGGGCTGAAACCAAGGAAATTAAGGCAACAACATAAGAAAATGTGGTTGAGTTCCTAAGGGAGAATATATTATACAAATTTGAGTACCCTAGAGAGCTAGTCACAGACCAAGGCAGCCAATTTACCTCCAGCATGATTGAAGAACTGCTTGAGCATCACAAAATCAAGCATAGGACCTCCACTCTTTATCATCCACAAGCTAATGGGCAAGTGGATGTTCCAACAGAGCACTGGAGAACGTCCTAACAAAGGTAGTGAATGAATAGTAGCATAAAGGATTGGGCAGAAAGACTAGTTGAGGCCACCTGGGCCTATAACACAACATGGAAGACCACCACTAGATTTACACCCTATGAGATGGTCTATGGGAAGAAGGCTTTGTTTTCCATTGAATTTGAATATAATAATTGAGGATGGCAGCCCAAATAGATATGGATCTTAGTCATGCACAGAAACAAATGTTGTCCCATTTGAATGACTTAGATGAATTTAGAATGCAGGCCCTCCTACATACAGAGACAATTCAGCTTCAGAGGAAGATCTGGCATGACAAGCACATCAAGGAGAAGCAATTTCAAGAAGGAGACTGGGCATTGTTATATGATTCTAGGTTTAAATACTTCAAGGGAAAGCTAAGGACAAGATGGCTCAGACCATATGTGGTGGAAAGATGCCATGACAATGGTTCACTGCAAATCAGAACTATTGATGAAGAAGCCATTCTGTTGCTAGTTAAGGGACACAGATTGAAAATGTACACGAGGCCTTTATCAAGACAAGAATTCATTGATAACATTAATAAGACAGTGATGATGGTGGAGCAAGTTCCAGCTCCTCCCTCATCCAGTCACTGAAAAAGGGAAAAAGAATAAGGATTCAGGTGAAAACCTCTATGAGGCGCCTGAGTCCCATCTTTGGGTTGAAAACCTCATGAGGCAGCCCAAGGATGAGAAAAATGAAAATGATAAGAAGGTCCCTGGGTGAAAACCTTCCTTGAGGCGCCCATGGTAGATATCTAGGGGGAAAACATCTATGAGGTAGCCTAGGTGTTTTGTTTAAAATATATATATATATATATATATATATATATATATATATATATATATATAGATATATATATATATATATATATATACATAAAAAAAAAAACCATAATTGTTATGTGCAGGTGGGTGAGAAAGACAACTAAGGAGCAGAGAGAAGATCCAAAGGGAACCCTGCCTCACATATATTTCATCTCCTCCACTCCTTACCAATGCATCCCTCCATCAATTCTATTGTTTTTACTTCATTGCTTCCATGCAGGTGAAAAATGTGTTTTCTAACAGAATCATCTCAACCATTACCATCATCCCTGCATCCAAATACTCTCCTACTCCCTCTGTCCATTCATTACAACATCTTCACAGCACCATCCAGCAACATGATCAAGAATCCTAAGGAAGACACCAAACATAGCCAAATGGTAATCCAGGAGCTCCACAGTAGCAACAACAACATCAGATCCAGGAGCTCCACAACAGCAACAACATCAAATCCAAGATCTCCACAACAACAACAACATCAGATCTTCAGGCATAGATACCTGCAAAATCTAATAAACCATCAACAAACAGCAGAGGAGGAAGAAGAATGACCATCGGTAGCACCTCTGATCTTTGACAACTGTAGCATGGCATCAAGACCAAGGTAAGTATACTACTCACTCAGTCGTATGCATCATTTGATTAAAAGTTGTAAAGGTTAAGAGGTAGTTGGTTTATAAGTGAAAAGGTGGAAAAAAGGAAATTCTTTAATAAGTCAAAAGAAAATTCAAGAGTCCATAGATACAGTGTTATTATTGCAACCATTTGAGAATGCTTGAAGAATTAAGATTTGGGGTAGAAACACCAGTTCACCAAAGACTCAGCATACCCTATTTCTTGATGCAATCACTCATAGACTCCAGCAGCAAAGTAAAGGAAGGAAATTCCCAGCAGTTGGTTCACCATGGGTTGATCAGGATCCTCATTAAGGATGCCCTCCAAAGCCTCAGGATCCCCATAACATGGTCAGTCTTCAGAAACTTACCAGCAGAAGATGAAATCAAAACCCTCACCTATGATGTTAGTCCTTCTGTCAGTGAGGAGGGGGCAAAACAAGAAGAAAAAGATACAGAGCTAGATGGGGGTGAGATCGGTGAAGAAGGAACTAATACAAAGCAATGTGCTGAAAGAAGACAAGGAAGATGATGCTGAAACAAGAGGAGGAAACAAAGGAAGAAACTGATGGAGATGCGAAAGAACATCAAAAGGAAGAAGATAAGAAAAATAGAGAGGACAGCTGCAGGAAAAGGAAAACCAGCTAGCATGTATGGCCAACCTCTCCTTGGAGGCCATCCAACGTAGGATGCCAGCTAAATCCTATGCTCTTTACCTCAGAGAACAATGGCTACAATTTCAGATTAAAACACTAGCACAAAGGAGAACCATGCCATTTCAGGACTACAGATAGTTTATTGATCTTTGTGATCAAAGTGCACTAAAGGATGGGGCCAAAATGGTTGAGTTTTACTTGCATAACATGGCCCTCACAGACATGAATAATTGGTATGCTAATGCGGAGCTAGGAGATCTACAATTAATGGCTTTGGCATCATGGCTAAACCATGAGAAGTAAAAAGCTGCAGAGATGAAATAATATTGGCCAGAGAGCAAAATGAACCTCTTTTCATCATAACTAAACAATCAAATCCCATGGCCCTACTTAGCACCCATAATCTGATTGCAAATGATCCTTAGCTAGCACTTAGATATCTTGTTGCCCAAGGGCAAGCAATTTCACATTTTGAGGATATATTTAAGCTGCTAAGAGATGATAATATACATGCCCGCTAAAATAGAACACACTAGCACATAGTTTGAAGATTAGAGAAAAGAAGAAGAGGAAAAGAAGCAGTGGGAAGAAGCAAAAAGGAAAGCAGGCTTTTATGAACAAGAAGAAGAGACCACAGCAGAAGCATGGGATGTCAGAGAGGTTAACAGAGCCATTAAGTTGCTCAGAGGATGAGCAACACTTTCAGTAGGGGGTGATGATGAGCCTCATTATTGAGTAATTATATGGGCCTTAATTGGCCTTAATTCACCTCCTAGCTTAGTCAAACCAACTATTCTCACAACTTATTGCATACTTTTGATTATATTTTGTTTATGAAATGAGTTAGAGTTGGATATTTGGCTTTGTGGTCTAATGTGCATATAATGTAGGAATAAAGGATAAAATCAAGGAGAAATGCAGGTATAAAGGATAAAAGCAAAGAACTATAGCAAAGACCTTGGTCAAGACTTAAATGGGACAAGGTAGAGGAATTATAGGAGGTTAATCCTCCTCATCTACTACCCCTCCATTCGAATATTCCTCCACTAGCTCAGAGTGAAAAGAACCACATCATGAGGACTAAAAGACATCCAAGTAGGTGAAAAGGATAAAAAATAGCTTATTTTGAGTTGGGAGCCAAACCACCCTAATTTGAGAGGAAGTTGTTGGAGACTTCATATGTATAAATAGAGAGGCTTAGGACCTCACTAGGATTCAGACTTCATTTGTAAAACTTTGTTTTATGATCTGCAAAGACTTGTGAATTTGCTCTGTAATCCATGGTTTCTGTAATGAAGACGAGTTCTGTTTAAGCCAGCTGTGAGTTAAACTTTGAGGGCTGAAGCTCTTAGGTTATGGCTCGACCCAAGAAGTCACAACTCTTCTTTACTGTACTATTATTCTAGCATAGAATTCAATTCTGTTTATTTGTTAAGTAGTTTCATGGTTTGCTGATGCATTTGCTCAAGAAGTTTTGGTTTTGATTCATTTGGTTAAGCAGCTTTCTGGTTCTATTCATTTATTTGAATAACTTCCTATTTCTGTTCATCTGTTTTAGTAGTTGCATTTGCTGTAGTTTACCGTCATTTGTGTTTTTTTAATTCACAGGTCAGATTAAAGGAAAATATTACTATCAGGTTGTGCCAGGTGTCTTGACCTCATCTCCTCCCTCTAGAACCATGACTCGAGGAAGAGACCTGCCAGCAACCCCAAAAACACAGTTTCTGGTTCTCGCGTAGGCTATGGAGTTCACTGTTTGAATGCAGTTAGTTGTATACCCTCGCTGGTTTTCTCTATTATTTTCCTTTGAAACCACCTCCAACATGTTCTGCCTCCATCGTTTCCTCACAGTCTGATCACCAACAAGCCTTCACAATCACCATCCGGTTCACTATTTTCTTCAACTGCTTTCCTCGCATGGAGTCCACCATTCACTTTATGAACTTTAAGTCCCTATTGTCAATTTGCCTTGCCAAATTTGACGGTTGTCGCTTCACCTGATCGCCAACTAGCTTGGCCGATCTCCACCGTTGACCAGCCCCGCTTGATCCAACGGCTATCGCGCAATCTCGCGCGGATTAATGCATGAAAGTTATTTGCCCAAGAGCACACGAGAAAATTGATTTTCTCGTGCTACATGTCGCGCAGTAAGGCTAATCGCGTGAAAATTCTGAAAACTACTTACTGCCTGAAGGGTGCACGAGAAACTACTTTCCACATTATAAACTCACTCCCTCATATCCGCACATTGCTTTTCCCCGCGATGTGATGTCCACTGTCCATCTCTAACCTTCACCCGTGCAATGAGATCGT
Organism: Pinus tabuliformis; assembly: GCA_031772625.1. Lineage (NCBI taxonomy): Eukaryota > Viridiplantae > Streptophyta > Pinopsida > Pinales > Pinaceae > Pinus > Pinus tabuliformis. Next base: position 1,701,816,107 of record CM062817.1, on the reverse strand, counting down.
AGCCATCTGTCGCTCCTGTTAGCCTCGCCCATCCATCTCTTGACCTCACCAGTGCGATTAAATCTCAGCCACTCATCTCCTTTATTCCCCTATCTGTCCATCCACTCACCTAAATCCCTCGTAACATGATCTCTGTCGTTCATCTGCCTTGCTCCCTCATACATCCATCCTGTCACTTAAAACCTTCACGATAAGATCTCAACTGTCTATCCTGTTAGCAACCCTGTTCACCCATCTACCTACGTAACCTTCCGCAATCAAATCTCCCCACATTCATTTCCTTTCACACGACTGATCCAATGTTTCTCGTGCGCTGTTGCTCCCTCACACCCTCCTTTCACTCATTTTGACCTTCGATCACTTTTTCTGCTTGAAACCCAATTTAGCCTAAGTTTCTTTGTTACCCCTTTGTATAGTTTTAATGTTTTTACTTCTGCAACATAGATAATTAGCCTTAGGTTAATGTTAAATTAGCAGTTCTGCTTATCATAGCTGTTTGGTTGATTAAGTTAGGTTATGATGCAAGTTTAGCCTTTCATGTTGTTTTCTTCATTACTGCAATAGAAATAGCTCTCTCTTAAAATAAGGTTTGCTCTCCTTCCATCAAAGAATTAAAGTTTCTTCTGACTCTATAAACAGTGACAACAGGCAAGACCTTCACTTCTACTTGTAAATATAGAAATGTCACCTCCAAGTTTGTACAAATCCTGTGTCGATAAGTAAAGCTGGTAGCCCTGGGAGTTGCAACATTATTGTTGCAATACCTAGGCTCATCAATTGTCAACCCAGGGTAGATCTTGTTATTTCAATGGAGTTCGCACTGTCTGTGCCAATACACTCCAGCCAAGCATAAGAAAGTACAAAAAAGTTGTAAAAGATGTCGTTGATCTAAATTTCTGAATCAAACCATGTGTGTAGATACCAAAAACACTATATAGAATTAAACCACAACTCGCATCTATTGAATTAAAGGTGCGCCACACAAGAACTAACATCTATTCCAGTTGGTTACTATTACTCTGTTGTTTAACTCAATGTAGCAACATAAGATAAATACAAACAATAGTGAATGCAATCCACAATTTGTACAACAACAATAAGAAACCATAAATCAATAAACTAAACTGAAATGTACACTACCTAATCAATGAAATCCCTGCCAAATAGGAGGGCCCTTCCTCCTTAGCAGGGTGCAGGAAGAACACAAAAAGTGATTAACAAATTAGTTGGAAAGTAACAGCATCACCGTGCCAATTGATATTGAATATGTTCAGGATTACAGAAACAAAGTAACGACACTCTTCTATATGCCGTCTGCTAATACATAAAAGGTCGAGTCTTTTATAATTATTACAACCCAAATATTAGAAAGCAGATTAGTCATGAGAATCTCTCGATTCTCATGCTGGTAAAAAATAAATAAGTTGCAACTTATTACTAAATAAATATACATTGGTTGCAACTGCTTGAGTCTTATTGCTCAAAAAATAAACAATCCTACTGCCGACAACTGTTATGTGGAATAGTACCCACATTTCCAGCTTTAGTGCAACAACATTGAGCAAATGGTGGTTCGGGATGATGCGGCATAACTGACGACAACACTGTTGATGTGACGGCGGATCCACGCAAGGTGTAACATCATCCTGATGTGTAACAACATCCAATGTGTAACAACAACAACCTATAACAACACCTAGTATATAGCAGCGATCTGTAACAGCACTCAGGGTGTAACAACGAACCGTTCTACCCTTTCCTGCAGTTAATCCCTGCTTCTTTTCTGCTTCATAGCTTCATTTGCGTGAGCCAACACTTGAAAAACATGAACTTCCCAAAATACTCCTTCAATGCTCTCCCAGTTAGCCACAAAAAGGAATAAAGCCTCGTATTATTCGGTAAAATACAACAAAGTAACATGACAGTAAAATGGATTAAAAAGGTAAGAAAATAGAGAGTTTGGTCATATAAGGGCATAGGCTTGGAGGAAAGAAAGGTCAAAACAGGGGAAAGAATGTGCAGAAAATAGGTAAAAAGCCACACCCAACATCTCCCCCCAACTGAAGCAACTGCATGTCCCCATGCAGAATCTTAGTTCCTTCTATTGTGCCCCCGGTGGAAATCTGTGAAATTGTAGGCACTAGCAGTATCATCACCCGGAGCTCTGAATCCTTGATCGGCCATTAACTCACGTGGCCAAGATTCCTCTTCATAATCACATAACTGATAATCGGGTTGATACTCCTCCAATGGAAACTAGATCAAAGGGAATTTGAACCTGAGGCCAATCCAAAATACCCCCAATGTTAGCACAATCTGAGCATATTCTGGCACCCGTGTAACAATAGCCACAAAGTTCTTGTACTCAAAGGGGTCTCCTTCCTGCAATTCTGCACTACAGGCCTCAGTGCGCTTGAGACATCTGACTAGTGCTTGGCTCCTCATGTTTGCAAACAAGTTGAGGCAGATCCTCACAATTCTCCTTCTGTAAATGGTTGATTGATCTCTAATTTCTGAATTTCTTAGGAACCGTCTAAACTCTTGCCGGAGTTCGTAAGCCATTCCTGGTTCAGCCCTGACCCACAATGCTATCTTTTCCTCATTGGTCTCTATTGTTTTCTTGGCCAGTTTCCACTCAATCTGATTCCTCATAAATGAGAGGAATGCCCACAACTACAAGTCTCCCATGAAAGAAATGACACTCGCCATCATTCTCGTGCTCACATGTTCACACATCATATTGTGTAGGAACAACTCGCACAACAAATTCTGATCATCAAAATCGCAGGAACGGAAAATTTCCAAGAAAGTGCGGGTTAAAGAACCCATATAGGACCTGTTCTCACAAACTGCCCTTAACTGGAATAAGTAGTAACGTTCCCACAGGAACATAGGGTATGATGGAGACGGTCGCCTGCATGCTAGCAGGGTTAGAGCAAGGTCATGGAGTTTGGTCTTATCAAACGTCAGGTCAGATACCTTCCGATGCAGCTATTCATACTTTTTCTTCATAATTTCTTTATGCCTCCATGCCTCCTCTTATCTTTCCCATTCTTCTTTTAACCATTTTTCTCTCAAGGAATCCATCATTCTCTTATGCATCTTGAGTGGAATCACTCCCTCTTGCAGAGAGAGTGCCAGTTGCTTCCAGTTTTGCAGCTCTGCCAATATCAACAATTTCTCAGAACGCCATCCTTCAACAGGACCCGACATTCCCCCACATGCATCATCAATTAAAGGTGTAGTAGCCTCCTGAGGGTGAAACTGTCCCACCTCGGCTGCTGGTTCTTGTGTAACAACAGCTTCGTTAGTGGGTTTTGTCACAGTTTCTTTATTTTCCTGGTCAACTTCCATTTTTACTGCTAGTTCTTGTGTGGCAACAGTAATATCCACAGGCTTCTGTTCATCGTTTTCCTTCGGACCAGCTTTAGTCTCTGTTGCTGGTTCTTGTGTAACAACAACAGTGACCATCAGCTCATGGATATTATCTTTCTCTTCCTCCTCTTGGCTGATTTCCTCCTCCACTGTTGTTCCTGGTGAAACAACAGTGTCAGCCAAGGGTTCCTGTGTATCCATTGCTTGATCACTCCCTGTGGATTGTGTGCTATCTTGGTTGTTGGTTCTTGTGTATCAGCAACGTCCTCGACAAGTTCTGGTGTAACAGCTTCCCAGTTTTCAGTTTGAATTCCCCTCAAGGTAGTGTCTACTGCATAGACTTTGAATCCGGTTTCCACCAACTTCTCAGCACAGGCTACGGCACAGGCTATGCACAGAGTGCTTGAGATTTCTCCCCTTCTCGCCCTGTCCATGGCCTCTGCCAAAGTATCCAGCCTCAGGGCTCTTTTCTCTGCCTTTCTTACTACTAGCTGTTCCCTAAATTCTTTAATTTATTTTTGTAAAATGTCAATTTTCGATAGCAAAGACTGGGTTTTGCCCTTACCAGGTGAAGGAGGTTTTTCTAACTAAGCTTGCTCCTCATCCTTCTGCTCGACTGCTTCTTCATCCTTTCTCGACATGGATGGGGACTCTGGGTGCCCGCTAACCCTTATTCTCTGCTTCGGCCTTCTGTCACCAATCGGTTTATCAATCGAATTCTTGCTAACCCTCACTGTTGAGGGCTGGGGTTGCTCTTTTGTCACTTCTAGAGTTTCCCCAGTCGTCTCTGTTTGCCTTCTGCGAGTGGTCTTGGACCTTTTTCGCATGAATTCTTCCCAATTCTTTCCCTGTCGGCTCAAGGCATCCAACACAATGAGTTTAATGAGGCCATGGTTCATAACACACGTTTCTGGATGTGCAACCATTTTCACAACCACAACCATGTGCCTAATATTGCCCAGCAAGAAATAAGGAAGGTTGATTAGCTGCTGATGGCAGAGATGGTTCAACAATGGGAAATGGTAATTAAACACAATTGTTGCCCTTCCCTCACAAGTAATGTACTTAATGAGGAAGACAACAACATCCACCCACGGTTGGGGAAGTGACAACCTATCAATTCCCATGCATTTCTTAACCAATGACTCACTTTCCTAAAGAAAATCCCCTTTTAGTGAGGGGTCATTAACCTTCCTAGTAAACCATCTCTTCCCTTCTATTGGCAATCATGTTACTCTGGTGATAACTTCTTCCGTGACCTCCAATTTCAATCCTCTGACTTCTGTCTGGTTTCTTTCCAGGTTCTTTGCAAATTCCATGGCCACACCATTGTCCGATCCTTCCAATCTCTGGAAGAGTTCGAACCAACCTGCATCTTTGAAAACCTAACATGCTTCAGGGCAACCTTCCAGGGCTTCTATGGACCTTGGCTCGTGCTGTATTGCTGCTCCTCCCATTTTCTATGCAATTCAGTGTTGTTTCACCCGCTTATCCTCCCCTTTGGAACACACTCTAGTAGTTTCAGCCTATAATGCTATCTTCCTCCTCAACGAACACTCTGAATGGGGATTCAATGTTTCTAGCAGGGGTAAATGGTAGGGTGGCAGGGTGGCGCAGGTGAAGATTTTGGATTAAGATTTGGCACGCATGGTTTGTACTGCTTAATGAATTTTGCCTTAATGGTGAGTCATGGGGAGGTCTCGTCAATGGTGCCCTTACCCTTTTTGGTATGATTCAGCATTAAATAATGATAACTACCGGGTCACATGCTTTAATTGCTGGATTTTTCAAATAATTACAAATCATGCGACGATCATGTCGCGATGTGATTCGCTCTCCCCCAACTTAATTATGACAGCCGTCCTCGGCCATCAATAGTCATGTTAAGTTGCCATAATTACAAAATAAAACAAATTCATTATTACCTTTTTGATGACGTACCTGGGTGACGTGGAACAAAGTAATGGGCGGCACGATGTTGAATCATTCTTGGGCAACGTGATGTGCGAACTTAAATCTGATGACGAGGCTCATGGTGATGTTTTTGCTGTTTATTATAATATAATATCTCGTTTTATTCCTGAAAAGTCGTCGGCTGTTACAGGTGTAACAGTCAAGACAGCTGATGTATATTAATTTCATATCTTCAAAAATATAAAGAACAAAAAATCATGTAACAACACTTATTGCATGATATACTTTGAAATAACAAATGCTGTTACGAAGGGTGTAACAGCTGCCACCAGGTGGTTTTCAACTGCTACAAAAATGTATGTCTGCTCCTGAGAAAGGTTTCCACAGCCAGATTATTGTTATTATTATTATTATATATATTATTATTTTTTGTTTTTTACTTTTGAATGATGTAACAGCGACCACCAGGTGGTTTTCAGTTGCTACACTTATTGGAAAAAATAAAAATTTTGTAGCACAGGGGGGCTTTCCCCTCTTCGCGTAATCTGTAGATCCGAATTTGTGACAATGTTGACAAATGAATCCTTCGAATTAGGTTTGTGATACAACCGAAGACAATGCCTATTTACAAGTAATGATGTCCTTTCACTGTCAATGGTTACCAAATTCATAGTCCCATTGTAAAACACTGCATCTACCTCATAAGGACCTAGCCATTTGGTGCAGAGCTTACCATTGAAGTCTTTAAATCTTGAGTCGTATAAGAGAGCCTAATCTCCTTTCTGGAACCTTCTTCTTTATAAATCTGTCGTGCCACATAATCTCTATTTGCTGGATAGCATCCAACCATTTCTCCTCAAATTCATTGAGCTGGTTCAATATTTGCCATTGTGTTGTAGCCAAATCCAAATTGACCTGCAATGTTGTCCTTAGTATTTTGATTTCAAATTCAATGGGGAATAAAGGGTTCTTTCCATACACAAGTTCATATGGTGAGATTCTAGTGGTGTTCCTCCATGTAGTCCTGTATGCCCATAACACTTCTGGAAGTTTGTCAGCCCAATTTCTTCTAGAAGTTTGTCTTAGTAAGGATTCCCTCAATGACTTTATTAGTGCTTTCTACCTGGCCATTCGCTTGTGGATGGTGTTGTCCCTTAAGAAACCAATTTCTAGGTTGTGGAGAAATTGTGCTTAAGACATTAAATTTTGTTTTGCATGTCACTTATTTATATAATGTATCTTCATTTGAGAGGTCTGAAGGACCTGATATTAAACCCTTAATATTTAGCTGATACGAAAGTCTCAAGATGCCATGTGATGTTGAATATAAATGTTGTGTGAAGAATATTTTGAGAGATTAAAGACAATATGCTGTGTTTGACAGAAACTATTATCTGTAACTTAGAAGAAATATAGGCAAAGGAGTTTTAAATATGGGAGCACCATTTTAGGGAAATTTAAATTTATTCACATAAGCAAACAAAGACATGCAACTTCATTACCATATTTAAAGAGAGGAAGAGACATAATGACACATAATAGAGAAATTACAAAATCATACCCAACACTGTATGGAAAACTCCTGATTCTTTCATTAATCATCAGTTTATCAAGTACAAAATAGTATAGTCTTCAGATTCTTCAAAATTCGAACCCTTCTTCTATAATTTTCCCTCTTTTTATACATCATGAGACAGTTGGTAACTACCAAAACTGTCAAACTACTTAACTACTTTCTAACTGTCTAAAGTAAAAAGTCATTTCAGAACATTACATTGGAGGGTAAAAGACACCTCATTTTCCTCAGGAAATAAGATAACATAAAGTAAAAAGGAATTAAACTATGATTGGTGATTGCTGATCACTGTTCGAATCTGTGGCTTGAGTAGGGTGTCCTGCTGGTGTATCTTTGGTCTGCTCTATCATCCATTCTTTGCATTTTCTCCACAATGGTACATTTGACTTTGGTGCTTCTTCCATTTTGTCGAGTGTTATTCTGCATGGTGTAATCCTACTATAAGTAGGCTCATCTGTAAACAAATTCTTCACCATCCACAAAAGCTTAAAGTATTTATTAAGGTAATTCAAAATAGTGGCTTCCTTCAATACTACTGTCTTTTCATGAGTGTTGTCAACTTTGTTTTTTGCCTCAACTAGCAAAATCTCATATGTTTTCCATGGCATCAAGTTTCCTTGTAGATCCCAGCAAGAGGGAAGCCCAGCTCTAACCCTTTTATAAAAAATGATGTTAAACTTGGAAACTAATTCCTTTATGTCCTTTATCTTCTTCTCAACAATATTTCTGTAAATATTTCTGACAATCATCTTGTTAAAATCTATTGCACACAGTGTTCTGTCTAGAATGTCATTCTCCTTTAGTTCTGAAGCAGATTTAGAATTAATAAAATCTATCATTATCTTTGCAAACTTTGATCTGTCTAAATCTTTCTGCTTACCTTGCATAACCACACTTTCCATGTCTCGGACAATTGCTTTCTCATCTGACATAATAACAAGAAACTCCTAGATGCTCCTGATAATTTCAATGATTTCATCCCATAGAATCTCCCTAGCTTGAATTAAGGACATATTTCCCTTCATTTTCTCCTTTAGTCTTTTAATTTCCTCTTCAGCCCTTAGAATATTTTCTCTGTACTTCTTTGTAATTTCCTTTTCCATTCTTTCTTCTTCTTTTCTCAAATTCAATAGCTTATAGGCTGTTTTGAATTCCCTTTGTGCTTTCTTCACTTCATGCTCAACCATTTTTAAATTTGTTCCCAACCATAATACCTGTGCTGTTGGGTCCTCTGTATTGGTTGACATTACTATTGTACAGACATGAGTGTCTACCTGTTGTTGCAGGTTATCCAAAGTTTCTTTAAGTAAAGAAACTTCTTTAGTTTTCTGCAATACATCCTGTAACAAATTCTCCTTTTCATTTTCAACTTCAGTTATCCCTGCAGCAATGGGATGCTCACCTGTAGGCAGATTCAATTTCTTCTTTAAAACCCCAATCTCTAACTTAGTAGATTGCAACAATTTTTGTATTGCAGGTTGATCATCAGGGTTGACACCTATTTTTACAATAATCTTCTTTAATTCATCTACCTAGGCATTCAGAGCCCTAGAGTTGGCTTTCTCCAACCTTAATTGCTGAATTACTTTATTTAACATTTTCTCTGCTTTAATAGCAGTTGCATTTGTTTTATGTAAATCATTGACAATCAATTGCCTAGTTTGCATGTGCAAATTGATCTTGTCAAGCATTGGAAGCTTATGAGTATCAACAGTCAAATTAACAGTTTTGAAATTACTGGTGGACCCAACTGAAATTTCAGTAGGATGAGAGAAAGCAATTTTAAGTTTACATTTCTCCAAATCCATAACAAATAACAATCTGGTTTGCTCAAGAACAACTTGAGACTCAGCTTGAGCCTCCATATTTAACTTCACTTTCTGGTTTCTCTCAGCTATTTGAGCAAACATACTTTGAATCAAAGGAACCTGATCATGAACAGGTTCTCTGGAGGATGGAGAAGCTGGTGCACCCTCTGTTTCTCCCAATTGAATTACTAAACTAGGTTGTGCTGAAGACATTGCATCTATAAGTTTAGTCCTTTTTGCTGCTTCTGGTTCTTCTTCATCCAAATCAATAACAACTTCTTTAGCCCTCTTGATAACTTTTTTTGAAATACTAGGGGTTTCAATCTCTATCCCCTTGGTGTTCTGTAAACCTCCATTTGCCATTTTCTTTGTTTTTGGTATACTCCGATGCACAAAGTCTGAATATCCATTCTCTAACCTCCTCTTTGAAATAATTTGATGAGGGTCATAAGCCCACTCAACCACCTATAAAAGACACATGTCATTCAATAATTTCTCGACCTCTTGAGCAGCCTGTCTAGTGTTCACAATGAAGGGTCCTAATGCTCTGGGCAATTTAAAGAAATAACCTTTCTTCATGGGAAAAAAATGAACTTGATCCACATTCAAGCTCTGTCTGATAAATTCAAGAGCAAAGAGCCCCATCAGCACAAATTTCGGTAACCTATATGGTTTGATAGAGGCTCCAAAAAGCCTGATCTCTGCATGTTCTTCAAATATGAACCAGTCTCCACACCTCACATCTCTACTCAATTGAAGGAATTCTTAAGCTTTAGGAAGAAATGTTGGGAGCAAGGTTCCATTCAAGATCTTGTAGGCCACTGGAAGTAATAAAGAAGTGAATTCAAACAAGCAAACATCTCCCGGATCACCCCTTATCAGTTCTATCCGAAATACCACTGAATGCTTCTTTTTATTTATGTCAACAATATTTAGTCCCAAACTTGTAAAATGTTCATCATTTTGGTACAGAAATAAATAAGTAATAACTGAAGGAAACTTAAAGGACCCAGTAAGAGGCATAGTCATGAATTGGGTGTTGATAGTGTCTACCCAAAATGTTGGATTATCTAATACTACTTATAGTTTCATCATTAAAGAGAAAAATCCCAACACTGCTTTATCAACCTTCCTGGAGTCTTCCTTCCCAGAATCTTAGAAATTACTTGCAAGACTGGTCTTATATCTACTACAAAGATGTCTAAAGAGAACATATTTCCATCTAGAGAGAATTGTCCAGATTTAGGAGCTAGGAATGAGGTAGCATAAGAAAACTCTTGGGATGACAGGTTATCATAATATGAGACCAAAGACTCTTCAGTAAAGGTGGTGTAAGTTCCAGATACAGGGTAATTCAAAGCTTGGTGAATTAATTGAGAGGTTACTTGGAAAACACTCTCCCCAGATTGATTCATTACAAAACACTTCTTGGGGTACATTGTTGAGGCTAACCACTGAATGAATTTAGGGAACAAGTGAGTCTTTGGGAAAAACGCTGCTAAAACACCTGACCTAACCATTGCCATGAATATAGGGGACTTTTTATGGTTCAGAGTGACTTCTTGATATAGTGAAAGGTGCTTAATTGTGTAGAGGGTATCAGAAATATCACATTCAATGTCCATTAACGGGGTATGGATGACTGAGGAAGAACTTACTTGTTTGGCCATGGTGTCTGTGGATGACAATTTCTGATGATGGTTGCTGACTTAGAATGTTGAACTGGAGGTGAGGCTGCTCGGTATCGAAAGCAAATGACTAATGCAACAGGTTTTTTACTTTTCTTTTATATATGGTAAGCAAAATGGGGGGAAACCTGTAATTAATGTAATGAATTAATGGAGTGGTAGATGAGGTGACAGGGTACGGTGGGTGAGGTGGACGGTAATGAATGGGAGTGACAGATGGCGTGGAGGAGGTGAGGTGGAGTGAAACGGTGTGGGTGGCCTGCTGCGGGGGTAGGGAGTGTATGGGAGGTTCATTAGGCTTGAACCCTCGCAGTGATCACGGGTCGTAGATCTTGGTCAACCATGTTGACGTCATGGTCAACTGCGGGGGTTGAGCCTGAATTATAATTCGTGCTCATTATTCCCCCGTAGAGTGCTTTTCCCGCCTCCTAAGCTATCGTTTGATCACACTTCATAGAACCGCTCGAGTTTTAGTAGATGGGTCAGGCCCACTTTATATTGCCTTGAATGCCGCTGATAGCATAAATCAAATCACTACTTCGGACTTTCAAATTCTCTTTTGATTTTTCAAAACTTTAAACATAATATTTGATTTTTTGATTTTTGTGATAATATTAAAAATAAAATTCAAATGACAATGGATGCTACAACATCTGGCTCCACCTGGGGATAGTTATTTTACCATAGAAGCACTAAGAACCGTAGATTAGTGCCTTCACCTCGGGCATGGAGTCATATATTTCTTTTCCAAATTTAATTCTATGGAAACTGTACAATGAATTCACTCCGGTATCTATAATGACAAGGTATCCATGATTCAAAATTGGAAATAATGTTTGAGGTACTGCCCATTGACAGGAAGCTATAAAGTTTCACCATCAAGATTCTCTAAGAAGAATGTATTATTTGCCCTTACTTTTGTAATACTGAATGGGCCATACCAGAGAGGATCAAACTTCCCATGTTTTCCCTTGTCCTCTCTCCTGGTATCCCACCTTAACACTAGGTCTCCAGCTTTAAAATCAATTTCTTTAGCTTTTCTGTCAAAAATACCCTTCATTTTTTATTGATACATAATCAAATTATCTCTTACCTTATCTCTGCTTTCATTCAACTCCACTAGCTTACTAGGAAACAAGATTGAGTTCCATACACTAACTCGAAAGGTGATTTTCCTGTAGACCTTATTTTAATCACTCGGACAGCCCAAAGATCAAACTTTAATTTTGAATCCCAGTGTTTTTGATTCTATGTAATGGTGTTTTTAAGAATTTTCACCAATGTTTTGTTGGTGGATTCAACCAATCCATTCCCCTGAGGATGATAAGCTGTTGAATGAGATAAAATGACATTATATTTCTGACAAAAAGCAACAAACTTAATTGAACTGAACACTTGAGCATTATCAGTTATGATTTTGACAGGGCACCCAAATCTGCTGAAAATGTTTTCCTCTAAAAACTTCATCACCACTTGGTCATTTGCCTTTTTAGTAGGTATAGCTTCTACCCACTTGGTGAAATAATCAGTGGCTGTAAGAACCCATTTGTGCTGTCCACTCGAAGGTGGATTAATTTCTCCAACAAAGTCTAGCCCCCATTGTCTGAATGGTTCTTCTATGAAGACTGGGATCAATGGCAATGGAGCTAACCTCTTTTTCTCAGCAAAAAGCTGACACTTCTGACAACTTCTGACAAACTTATATATATCACCAAATAAGGTGGGCCAATAAAAACCTACCTGGAGAATTTTGTGTGCAGTAACCTTCCAACTGTAATGCCCACCACATAACCTTTCATGATAATCTTTAATCGTCTCTGTAGATTCATCTTCTGTCAAACATAGCAATAAAATTCCCATAGGATCTTTCCAATACAATCTGCCCTCCACAATCACATATGGTTGTGCCTTGATTTTTAATGCTCTATATCTTGTTCTATCTAATGACTGGGGACAAGAAAGAAAACATAAATAATGAACTATGTGCTTATACCATTCTGAGCATAAAAATTTATATCGGATCTTCATACCTGGATTTGATTTTTCTTCACCCTCTTTAATTATTTCTTCATTTACAGGTGTTAATAAGTTGATTCCCAATGCCTGAAAGTTTGACTCTGTCAACATCTTCGCCAATCCCTGCCCTTTCACTAGTTTGGTTGGCTTTATGTCTAGGTCATATTCTTGGATCTTAGCTATCCATTTTCCTCTTTTACCTTCCACATCACTCTGGACTAAGACATCCTTCACTGCAACATTTGGCACATAAGCAATGATCTGTGACTGTAACACATAAGTCCTAAAGGATTTTAGGGCCTTTACCAAGGCATATACCTACTTTTCAAGAATATTGTATTTGAGTTCAACATCTCTGAGAACCTTACTAAAGAAAGCAACTGGTTTCTCTTTTCCTTCATCGTTTTTCTATAACAAAACAACAACTATTGAACTAGGTGATGCAAATGAAAATATTTGAAAGGGCTTTTGATAATCAGGGCTAATCAAAACTAGAGCTGCTTGTAATGCTTCTTTGATCCTGGAAAATGACTCCCTGGCCTCCTTGGTCCAATGTACTTCATTTTCCTTCTTCAACATATTAGTAATTTCTTTCACAATTTGAGCATAATTGGACACAAATCTCCTTAAAACATTTATTTTTCCCATAAATTTTTAAATGTCTATCTTACTTCTGGGTAGGGGTATTTTTTGTATAGCTTGCACCCTTGCTGGATCTATCTTTACTCCATCTCTTGAAACAATGTTCCCCAACAATTTGCCTTCTTCTAGATAAAAAATAGACTTCTTTTTTTTTTTCTAAGCAACACTACCTACTTTGTATTAATATTTACAGCTGAAACTTTACATTCGAGATTTCTTGCTGCCCATGTCCGTGAGTGGCTCCATGGGCAGCTGTGACATAGTCCCAAAACCCATTACATCTCTGTAAAACCCACCAACAAAAAGAGCCTAAACATCTCTGTAAAAACCACCAACAGAAAGTCTCTAAACATCTCTGTGAAACCCACGCAGGGGCAGAGTTTGCCAAATGGATACCGGGCATGTGGTTATGGCCCAAACCAAAAAAACTACTATCCGTAACGGAGGAGAAAACAAGTGATAGCGGTAGACACATAAAACCCGGAAACATCATTGAACAGAAAACACTAGATAGACACAAGACAACAGGAGAGATAACAGAACCGACCACGATCCCACACGCGTCCAGGCAGAATGCGGGAGAGCCACCTGGGCCTAGTCCTCGGTCGCGTCTTCCTCCGGCTCGTCCTCTGGCTCAGCCTCACGAATCCAAGCCCAACCATGTCCTTCTGGTAAGCCGTCCATGAAGGCTGGCAATTCAGGTTCGCGCGAATGGCTGGATGGGTGGTCGTGCTCCCGTGGTGCAGCACCCCTTGAGCTTGAAGCCTCACCCATTGGCCTCTTACCTTTGTCAACAACCCGACAATCTTCCGCCAGAGCTTGAGGCAATCTTCCTTCTTGCTCCAGGGGAATTCCCCCTTCGTTATCCAAGGGATTTTCCATTGCAGGTGGCCGAGGCAAGCCATCCTCATTCTCCTCCGGGATCCTGGTGAATAACACAGATATGTGGGCATTGATACCCACATTTTCTCTGGAATTGCCCAGTGAGAATATGACAGAGCCAAACGTAGGTAGCCTTGGCTCGCCATTGTTGGACCCTCCAGCTTCCACAAATTGGCTAGCCTGCACCTGAGGAGCGCCCACACGTCGATGGCAGTAAACACAGCAGCAGTGGTGATGTAAGTCAGCTGCAGGCCCGTGAGAGGATCTGGCTCGCCCTGAGCCTCGGCCTCTACGACATGGCATTCTCTCCCGCACCATTCTTCCAGTAACCTCTTCCTCAGGCGGAGTTCCTTCCCAATTCGGCTCAAGGTAGCAAACAAATGAATGCAGGCATGAACCAGGGAGGACCAGCAGTCGGCCAGCCTCCCCCAATTCCACAATAACCCCGGAATTCTCAGAATGCAGAGCATGAACACCATAGCTTTGGGTATCGACTGCCCCCAAATCGCATATCTTATCGTCCCCTTCATTCCTTCGAATTGCTCCCGCATTGAATGCGGCCATCAACCTCAGCTATGGTCCCTGCGCCTTCATAAAGGCTGGTGTGCTGCATTGCTTGGCGATGGGAGGTGGCGGCGAGGAGCCTTAAAGAACTCCGTCCGTCGCGTGTCCTATCGGCCGTGGCAAGTGGCCCTTCCTGGCTATGCGAGGTGGCACCCGCATCCGGGGAAAAAATAGACTTCTTATGATTCAAAGAAAGCCCATATTTTATGTACTTGTTGAAAGTCTTTTTAAGATGTTCCAAATTCTCCTCATCTGACTTAGAGAAAACAATGATATCATGCAAGTATATTACTACAAACTTATCACCCAGAAATGTAATGTCCATAACCCTCTAGAATGTTGCACCTGCATTCATTAGCCTAAAGGGAATTCAAGCATACATGAAGATTCCCCATGGAGTTGTAAACGCAGTCTTCTTTTGATCTTCTTTATCAACAGTCACCTGATTATATCAAGAGAACCCATCAAGCATTGACATTCTGAATGATCCAGTTACCTTCTGCAACGCATGATCCATTTTAGGTAATGGATATGTATCTTTTAAGGAGGCTCTATTCAAATTTCTAAAATCCACACATAACCTTATTTCTCCATTTTTCTTCCTTACATGTACTAAATTGGCCACCCAATGTTATAATCTTGGATCTATTCATCTTGTGAAACTTTCTCTAAACTAACAACTACATCATTAGAATTAAAAAGTCTTTCAAGAGGGACAAGTCCTCTTGGCAGACTATTATCTTTCAATTGAATGATTTTCTTATTAGCTATATAATTTTTAAATCACTTACTAGTACACCTTATGTTACTTCATCCCCATCTTGATCAATTTCAGTGCCTTGAAAGTCTTTAATCATTGTCAAGAATTCCTTAATCTGTTGATCATCCTCAAAAACCTACTAGTGCTTTATGTTATCTGGAACATATGGTCTGTGCTTCATTTCAACCTCATATCTCAGTCTTGGATTTATAGGAGGCCTAAAGGTACTAGTTGCCACAACCAAGGAGCCTACTAACATGTTCCCATCTCTTGGAATGAATTGTATGTTGAAAGCCTCAAAGAAATTCTCGACTAAAGCCCAAATTTCATTTCTATATACCCTAAGCCTAGGGTGTTTTGTTTGACATTGATCTTTTATCTACTTTATGATCAATTCCAAGTCTCCAAAAACAAAAATAGATTGAACGCCCATTTGTTTTGTTGTTTGAAGAGAAATGATTAAGGATTCATATTCTGCCACATTGTTAGTTGCTTCAAACTCTAATTTAAAAGAAAATGGGATCATGTTACCTCCAGGTGTAATTAATAGAAAACCAACACCTGTTCCTTCCTTAGAGTAGGCACCATCAAAGAAGCACTTCCATACCCCTTCTGTTTGCAACTCTGTATTTACACATGTTGAAGTGAGCTGCCTCTGATTATCTTCAACCAATTCTGCATTGTCATGCAGCATGAAACAAGAAAATTCATCTTTTTCTTGGTTGTACACAGGTGAATTACTTGCTCCATTCTTTGTAATTGTTTTAACAAACCTTATTTCTCTGTCTAACCTTCTCTCCTCTCCACTAAAAACTGGTATGATAGCATAAGTAAAATCCAACTTCAGGACTCCCCCCAACTTAGCCCCCCATGACCTAGATAGCAGCATTCCGAACCTAGCAGGGATATCTGCTACTACTACATCCATTACTAAGCTTCTGGCTGGGATCTAGGCTAATGACACCACCATATCCTTAATGACACTGAGACACTTGACTTTATTTGAATCAAAAGAATATAGGTCTCTATAAGGCTTAGTAACTTGTAAATTCAACTGTTTCATCACTGATAGTGGCATAAGGTTGTGTGAAGCTCCAGAATCAAGCATACAATTATGCAAGATGAAGTCATGAATCAATAAATAAATGTAGAAAGGGGGTGTTGAAGAATCTACCTCCTCCACATGTGGGCCAAAAACAACTACTGGTTTATCTTCTTGTAGATTCACAGTGTCATTTACATTCACATTCTGGGACAAGTTGATAAACTCAATAATCTCCCTTTTATAAACTGGTGTCTTGACCAACTCTGTGAGAGGTACCTGAATTTTATTTTTTTCCAATTCTTTAGTGAGACTAAATGCATGGACCTGTTTGGTATTTTTTTCTGTTTCTTCTTCACTTTTCCTCATAACTGGAATTTCTTCTGGAATGGAAACGATTTTTTCTAAAGGAATTTTATCAGTTTTATCCTGGGAAGACTCACCTTGATGCATCTGAGTTTTTCTATTTGTACTCTGCTATTGCTTTCCTTTATTCAACTGTTTGCAGGTTGTGCTTCCTGTGGAGTCTCCTTTTGTAAGGGAGCAGGAACTTGCTGCTCACCTTCATTTTCTTGAACTCTAGATCTTTTTCTTGATCTCAAGTCATATTTCTTATGCAATTCTGCCTACATAAAATCAGTAAATTGCTTCCAGTACTCATCAATTTCATTTTCATCATAAGTGGCATCTATTTTAGTATATTCTTCTCCTTCAACACCTAGTTCATCTTCATCTCCTACATACAATGTGGAAATATGATCATCATGATCTTTAGAATACTCTTTTGATACTTCACCAGGATCTGCCTCTAAGTAAAGTGGTGCTTGAACTTGATCTTGGTCTTTTCTTTCCTTCTGCAAAATCTGCAAAGGTTGTCTTCTATATTGGGGATTAAAGTTTATGTTTTGTTGTACTTGCCTTTGAGAATTTTTACTCTCCAATTCCAATTTAATCAATTTTCTAGACAAATTTTTAATCACCTTGTTCATATCCTCTAATGTTTGACTTTGAGAGGATTCCTCTTTGGCCTTTCCCTTATCTTGGGTAGGTTGTGCCTCTGGTGCTTTGCCTGCAACCACCAGATTTTCTTCTATTTCTAGAGCATCAGTTTGAATCTGGTCAATGGTTGTGGATCTTCTCTCCCTTAATGTAAATCCAAAATCTGATTCAAATGCCCCTGCAAAGCCACTTTTGCACTAGTAGGAGGGGGCTTGATCTCCACTGGAAGACTGTTGTAAAGCTTATTAAACATTCTGATGAACCCAACAATGCTTTCACCAGATTTTCTTTTAATAGAATTGAATTTTGTAAGTGAATACCCATGATCTTTCTTCTCTCCCCATCTCTAGGTGAACAGGCAGTCCATCTCTTCCCATTTAGGGATAGAGTTATTAGCAAGTCCTTTAAAGCACTTTCTTTCTTCACCATCTAAGGATTGCACAAAAAAGTCTTAAAACAATATCCAGGTGTTCAACATTGAGATTTTCTGCAAAATTACAAAACACTGCTATATGCTTCTCTGTGTTTGTTCATCTTCCCCTGAGAAACGATGAAGAATTTTTAGGTATTCTTGAGGCATTGGTTTTCATTGTTTAGGCAACTAAATAGGTGCATACATATTCAAAAAGAATGTAGGTGCTGCCATGTTTGCACCTGAACTTATTGAACCTTGAGTACTAGCAGATGTAGAACCTATTTTAGGGGTAAATGGAGTATGAAAAGGGGGTAATGTAGATATAGGTTCAGGTTGAACAACTATAGCAAATATATTTTTAGATATTGAAAAAGAGACAAACTCTAAAGACTGTTCTTGGCAGTTGGGTTCTTGAAATAAAGTGGATGTAAAAGGTAATTCTTGATCAAGAAAAGGTGAATGTTTGGATGAAAGATGTGCAGAACTGTTGCCAGGTGCAGACAGTGTAGGGCTTGGTGTAAATGGAGTTTTTGGCTTTCCAACCCTCTGGAGGTATGAGGCCTTTTTGAAGCAAGAGTTGCTATTCTTGTTCAATACAGCCAAATATTTCCTCCTCGCTGATCAACCAGAGGAAAATATTAAAAACCCAGGGAAAAAATGTTCTTGCCTTCGTTCCCCGGCGACAACGCCAATTAATGTTGTCCCTTAAGAAACCAATTTCTAGGTTGTGGAGAAATTGTGCTTAAGACATTAAATTTTGTTATGCATGTCACTTATTTGTATAATGTATCTTCATTTGAGAGGTCTGAAGGACCTGATCTTAAACCCTTAATATTTAGCTGATATGAAAGTCTCAAGATGCCATGTGATGCTGAATATAAATGCTGTGTGAAGAATATTTTGAGAGATTAAAGGCAATATGATGTGTTTGATAGAAACTATTATTTTTAACTTAGAAGAAATATAGGGAAAGGAGTTTTAAGTATGGGAGCGCCATTTTAAGGAAATTTAACTTTATTCACATAAGCAAACAAAGACCTGTAGCTTCATTACCATATTTAAAGAGAGGAAGAGACATAATGACACATAATAGAGAAATTACAAAATCATACCCAACACTATATGGAAAGCTCTTGATTCTTTCATTAATCATCAGTTTATCAAGTACAAAATAGTATAGTCTTCAGATTCTTCAAAATTTCGCCCCTTCTTCTATAATTTTCCCTCTTTTTATACATCGTGAGCTAGTTGGTAACTACCAAAACAGTTAAACCACTTAACGACTTTCTAACTATCTAAAGTAAAAATTTATTTCATAACATTACATTGGAGGGTAAAAGACACCTCATTTTCCTCAGGAAATAAGATAACATAAAGTAAAAAGGAATTAAACTATGATTGGTGATTGTTGATCACTGTTCGAATCTGTGGCTTGAGTAGGTGGTCCTGCTGGTGTATCTTTTGTCTGCTTTATCATCCATTCTTTGCATTTTCTCCATAATGGTACATTTTACTTTCTTCCAATTTGTCGAGTGTTATTCTGCATGATGTAATCCTACTATAAGTAGGCTTATTTGTAAACAAACCCTTTACTATCCACAAAAGCTTAAAATCTTTATTAAGGTAATTCACAATAGTGGCTCCCTTCAATACTGCTGTCTTTTCATGAGTGTTGTCAACTTTGCTTTTTGCCTCAACTAGAAAAATCTCATATGTTTTCCATGGCAACAAGTTTCCTTGTAGATCCCAGCAAGAGGGAAGCCCAACTCTAACCCTTTTATCAAACAGGATGTTAAACTTGGAAACTGCTTCCTTTATCTCCTTTATCTTCTTCTCAGCAGTATTTCTGTAAATATTTCTGACAATCATCTTGTTAAAATCTATTGCACATAGCGTTCTGTCTGGAATGTCATGCTCCTTTAGTTCTGAAGCAGACTTAGAATTAATAAAATCTATCATTCTCTTTGCAAACTTTGATCTGTCTAAATCTTTCTGCTTACCTTGCATAACCACACTTTCCATGTCTTAGACAATTGCTTTCTCATCAGACATAATAACAAGGAACTCCCAGATGCTCCTGATAATTTCAATGATTTCATCCCATAGAATCTCCCTGGCTTGAATTAAGGACATATTTCCCTTCATTTTCTCCTTCAGTCTTTTAATTTCCTCTTCAGCCCTTAGAAGATCTTCTTTGTACTTCTTTGCATTTTCCTTTTCCATTCTTGCTTCTTCTTCGCTCAAATTCAATAGCTTACAGGCTGTTTCTAATTCCCTTTGTGCTTTCTTCACATCATGCTCAACCATTTTTAACTCTGTTCCCAACTGTAATACCTGTGCTGTTGGATCCTCTGTATTGGCTGGAATTACTATTGTATAGACATGAGTATCTACCTGTTGTTGTAGCTTATCCAAAGATTCTTTAAGTAAATAAACTTCTTCAGTTTTTTGTAATACATCCTATAACAACTTCTCCTTTTCATTTTCAACTTCAGCTATCCCTGTAGCAATGGGATGCTCACCTGTAGGCAGATTCAATTTCTTCTTTAAAACCCCAATCTTTGACTTAGCAGATTGCAACAATTTTTGTATTGCAGGTTGATCATTAGGGTTGACACCTATTTTTACAATAATCTTCTTTAATTCATCTACCTGGGCATTCAGAGCCCTGGAGTTGGCTTTCTCCAACTTTAATTGTTGAATTACTTTATTTAACATTTTCTCTGCTTTAATAGCAGCTGCATTTGTTTTATGTAAATCATTGACAATCAATTGCCCAGT
Source organism: Pinus tabuliformis (assembly GCA_031772625.1). Lineage (NCBI taxonomy): Eukaryota > Viridiplantae > Streptophyta > Pinopsida > Pinales > Pinaceae > Pinus > Pinus tabuliformis. The sequence continues at coordinate 1,701,795,645 of CM062817.1, read as the reverse complement.
TTGCATGTGCAAATTGATCTTGTCAAGCATTGGAAGCTTATGAGTATCAACAGTCAAATTAACAGTTTTGAAATTACTGGTGGACCCAACTGACATTTCAGTAGGATGAGAGAAAGAAATTTTAAGTTGACTTTTCTCCAAATCCATAGCAGATAACAATCTGGTTTGCTCAGGAACAACTTGAGACTCAACTTGAGCCTCCATATTTAACTTCACTTTCTGGTTTCTCTCAGCTATTTGAGCAAACATACTTTGAATCAAAGGAACCTGATCATGAATAGGTTCTATGGAGGATGGAGAAGCTGGTGCACCCTCTATTTCTCCCAATTGAATTACTAAACCAGGTTGTGCTGAAGACATTGCATCCAGAAGTTTAGTCCTTTTTGCTGCTTCTAATTCTTCTTCATCCAAATCAATAACATCTTCTCTAGCCCTCTTGACACCTTTTTCTGAAATACTAGGGGTTTCAATCTCTATCCCCTGGGTGTTCTGTAAACCTCCATTTTCCATCTTCTCTGTTTTTGGTATACTCCCATGCACAAAGGTTGAATATCCATTCTATAACCTCCTTTTTGAAATTATTTGATGAGGTTCATAAGCCCAGTCAACCACCTATAAAAGACACATGTCATTCAATAATTTCTTGACCTCTTGAGCAACTTGTCTAGTGTTCACAATGAAGGGTCCTACTACTCTGGGAAATTTAAAGAAATAACCTTTCTTCATGGGAACAAAATGAACCTGATCCACATTCAAGCTCTGTCTGATAAATTCAAGAGCAAAGAGCCTCATTGGCACAAATTTCGGTAACCTATATGGTTTGATAGAGGCTCCATAAAGCCTGATCTCTACATGTTCTTCAAATATGAACCAGTCTCCACACCTCACATCTTTACTCAATTGAAGGAATTCTTGAGCTTTAGGAAGAAATGTTGGGGGCAAGGTTCCATTCAAGATCTTGTAGGCCACTGGAAGGAATAAAGAAGTGAATTCAAACAAGCCACCATCTCTTGGATCACCCCTTATCAGGTCTATCTAGAATACCACTGACTGCTTCTTTTTATTTATGTCAACAATATTTAGTCCCAAACCTGTAAAATGTTCAGCATTCTGGTACAGAAATAAATAAGTAATAACTGAAGGAAACTTAAAGGACCCAGTAAGAGGCAAAGTCATGAATTGAGTATTGATAGTGTCTACCCAAAATGTTGGAATATCTAGTACTACTTCTGGTTTCATCATTAAAGAGAAAAATCCCAGCACTGCTTTATCAACCTGCCTGGAGTCTTCCTTCCCCAGAATCTTAGAAATTACTTGCAAGACTGGTCTTATATCTACTGCAAAGATGTCTAAAGAGAACAGATTTCCATCTAGAGAGAATTGTCCAGATTTAGGAGCTAGGAATGAGGTAGCATAAGAAAACTCCTGGGATGACAAGTTATCATAATATGAGACCAAAGACTCTTTAGTAAAGGTGGTGTAAGTTCCAGATACAGGGTAATTCAAAGCTTGGTGAATTAATTGAGAGGTTACTTGGAAAACACTCTCCCCAGACTGATTCATTACAAAATACTTCTTGGGGTACATTGCTAAGGCTAACCACTGAATGAATTTAGGGAACAAGCGAGTCTTTGGGACAAACGCTGCTAAAACACTTGACCTAACCATTGCCATGAATATAGGGGACTTTTTATGGTTCAGAGTGACTTCTTGATATAGTGAAAGGTGCTTAATTGTGCAGAGGGTATCATAAATATCACGTTCAATGTCCATTAACGGGGTATGGATGACTGAGGAAGAGCTTACTTGTTTGGCCATGGTGTCTGTGGATTACAATTGCTGATGATAGTTACTGACTTGGAATGCTGAACTAGAGGTGAGGCTACTTGGTACCAAGAGAAAATGACTAATGCAACAATTTTTTTTTACTTTTCTTTTATATATGGTAAGAAAAATGGAGGGAAACCTGTAATTAATGTAACGAATTAATGGAGTGGCGGATGAGGTGACAGGATACAGTGGGTGAGGTGGACGGTAATGAATGGGAGTGACAGATGGCGTGGAGGAGGTGATGTGGAGTGAAACGGTGTGGGTGGCCCGTTGCGGGGGTAGAGAGTGTACGGGAGGTTCATAAGGCTTGAAACCCGACAGTGATCACGGGTTGTAGATCTTGGTTCACTTAAAAACCAATTAGTTGCACGTTAATAAGATTATGTACGTGTATTTCCTCCCAAGGGTCCCATTAAGCTGACCAATCATCATCAGTCCTACTTTGACTTCTTACTCCCCGAGCGCTTCAATCTCCGCCGTTGATTTGACTTCTTCAGATCCGGCGAATATCACATCGTATCACGTGCAAACTAGCTGAACGATCTCCACAATCGATCTATCCTGTTCAATCCAACAGTTAGCGCACCATCTCGCGTGAATTCTTGCATGACTGATATCAGGTTGAGAGTGCGCGAGAAAAGTGGTTTTCCCGTGTGATGTGTCACCAACTTAGGTTAATCGCGCAATTTAGAGAAATACCATTTCCCATTTATATTCCACTCAATATACCACCTACTGCTTTCCAATACTACCCACGTGTTTAATATAGAACCTTTAATAAATGTGCTTAATAAGATTTAGCGCCTAATCTCAGTATTAACCCTTAACGCTAATTGGCTGTAATTAACAATAAACAATTAAATGGAAATAATACCCGATTAGGGTACAAAACGCCGATACGCAGATTCAAGAGAAACTCTACACCAGGAATAACACACAACACCAAACTTAATCAATTATTCAATAATATAGAAATTACAGAGTCTTGGTCCTCTCGACTTGATTACAATAATTTGTCTGACCTCTGTTTCCTCGCAAACCCTATCTCTCTCTCAATATTTTGCTTACTCCCTCTTCTATTCCATCCAAAAACTCTATCATTACATTTTTTTTTCTCTTTTATGGATCAAATCCTATCCTAACTGCATTGACAATTCAATCTCTATTTTTATCATCTCAACTATTAAATCCATATTCTCAAGCTCTGATACACACCTATTCTAACAACTTATCTCCTATTCTAAAAATAATACAATGATTTAATTATTACCATAATTGAAGTAATAGATAAATTCGAGAGATCCAACTCTCTCTATTAAAAATGATTTTGACCACTCAGGTCAATGAAATTCATCTCGTGTTAGCCACAACATGTGAACATACAATCACATTGCTGGCTAAGTCCGGATGCTCCTGCATCAGACTCCCGGGGAAGAAAAGAATCATTCATCAAACTTTTAGGATTGACTCCATACTTCTGCAACTCTGCTGTTGTCAACCAACTGGCATCCTCTATTGGTTGTCCCTTCCATTTGACCAAATACTTAAAATAAACCTGTCCTCTGGTTCTTTTAGTTACTCTTTTCTCCATAACAACTTCCACTTCTTTCTTGATTGTCTTTTGAATTTGTTCTTCCCAATGTACAATCTGTTCTTCATCTTCTACAGGTTCATTCTGTATCTGTGTCTCTGTCTCCTTGTATGGGTACAAATCTGCAACATTAAAGATAGGTGATATTCTAATCCCTTCTGGCAACTCAATTTCATAAGCATTGGTTGAAGACTTCCTCACAATTCTGCATGGCCCTATCCTTTTCATCTTTAGCTTATTATAAGTCCCAATATGAAATCTTTCTATCCCCAAGTACACCATCACTAGATCTCCCACTTGAAATCATTTTTCTTTCCTCCTCATATTAGCTCTCTGTTTGTATTTTCCACTGCTTTCGTACAATCTGTCTTTGACACCTTGTAGTCTCTGCATCTGCTCTACAAACTCTTCAACCTTTGCAGTTCTTATCTCCTATTTGCCCAAATTTCTGAGCTCATACACACCTCTTGGATTCATTCCAAAAACAATATGAAATGGACTCATCCTAGTACTTAGGTTTGGAGTGTCATTATAAGCAAACTCAGCTTGAGAAAGTTCTAAATCCCACTGCTTAGGATTTTGATACACTAAGCTTCTTAATATGTTTCCCAAGCTTCTGTTTACCACTTCGGTCTGTCCATCTATTTGAGGGTGATATGCAGAACTGAAACTAAGGTTGGCACCTAGTTTCTTCCAAAGAGTTCTCCATAAATGCCCAACAAACTTTGTATCCCTATCAAACACAATACTTATAGGCAATCCATGTAACCTTACAACTTCTGAAAAAACAGATTAGCAATATGTGTTGCATCACTAGTCTTTTTACATGCAATGAAATGTGCCATTTTAGAAAATCTATCTACCACAACATAAATGGAATCATTTCCTCTTTGGGTTCTAGGTAATCCCAAAACAAAATCCATACTAACTGCATCCCACAGTCGATTTGATATTGGTAATGGCTGGTACAATCCTGTATTTTGGCTTCTTCCCTTAGCATGCTGACAGATCTTGCACTTCTCAACAAATTTCTTAACATCAGTTTGCATCTTTGGCTAGTAGTAAAAAGCATTTACTTGAGCAAAGGTTTTGTCTTATCCAAAGTGCCCAGATAACCCTCCATTGTGTTTCTCCTTGATTATGTTTTCCCTCATAGAACATTTGGGAATGCAAAATTTGTTACCTTTAAACAATAAACCTCCTTGGATGAGATAATCTAACCACTGGCTTCTATTATGAACTGTCGGATTTTGTACAACTGTATAAATATCTTTAAATTCTGCATCATCTTTATACATATCAACCATTTCTTCAAATCCTACAACACCAACTCTTATTTCTTGCATAATGAAATTTACTCTGCTTAAAGCATCAACAACTTTGTTCAACTTACAACTTGTATGTTTTATCACAAAAGTAAAAGTCTATAAAAACTCTACCCACTTGGCATGCTTTTGATTCAATTTTGGTTGATTATTTATAAAATGCAATTCATGACTATCAGAATACAATACAAACTCCTTTGGTAGTAAATAATGTCTCCATTTTTTAAAAGCTTGCACAATAGCATAAAATTATTTATCATAAGAAGAATATTTCTTCTTAGCTTCATTTAGTTTCTCACTAAAGTATGCTATTTGTCTCTGTTCTTGACTTAGAACTGCTCCAATTGCAACTCCACTAGCATTAGTTTCAACTTGAATTTTTTTTCCAAAATCAGGAAAAGCTAAAACTGGTTTTTCTGTAATTTTCTTCTTTAGCAACTTAAAATTTTGGTCTACTTCTTTTGTCCACTTGAATGGCTGATTAGTCTCTTTGATTGTTTCAATAATCGGTGCACAAATCTTACTAAAAATTCTGATAAATTTTCTATAAAAACTTGCAAGACCATGAAAGCTTCTTACCTCAAAATATGTTTCTTGGAATAGGCTAGTTCCAAATTGCTTGGACTTTCTCTGGATCCATTTTCAGACATTTTTTAGAAAATACAAACCCTAAATAGATTAATTCTTATTTCATGAAACTACATTTCTTCAGATTTATCAGCAATTTCTCTTTCTGAAGAGTTATTAGAACCAACTTAATATGCTCCAGATGTTCTTCTTTGCTTCTACTGAAAACTAGAATATCATCAAGATAAACAATGAAAAAATTGCCTGCATATTCCTTCAAGACTTCATTCATCAATATCATGAATGTGCTGGGTGCATTAGTGAGTCCAAAAGGCATCACTAACCACTCATACAAGCCACAGTTTGTTTTAAATGCAGTCTTCCATTCATCTCCTTCTCTAATCCTTATTTGATGGTATACACTGTTCAGATCTATTTTAGTAAAATACTTTGACCCACTTAAAAAATCCATCAAATCATCCATGCGTGGTAAAGGAAATCTATGCCTGATAGTAATCTTGTTTATGGCACTAGAATCAGTACACATGCGCCATTCACCTCCTTTCTTTGGACTGAGTACTGTTGGTACAACACATGGAGTAAGAATCTCTCTGATTAATCCCTTATCCATCATTTCTTGCACTTTTCTCCCAACTTCTGCATTTTCTTGAGGAGTTAACCTGTATGCTTCTTTATTTGGCAAACTTGCTCCAGGTATTAGGTCAATATGATGACTAATACTCCTGATTGGTGGCAATTCATTTGGCAACTCATCCACAATAATATCAGTAAAATCATTCAACAGAGTTTTGATTTCTTCAAGTAAATTATCCCACTTTGTAGAAGTCAAAATTACCTTAGGTCTCCCTATGATAGCAAAATGCATTTCTTCACCTTTTCCAACTTCTTGCAACAACTCCTTCCCACTCATCAGCATAACACTATTTCCAGCTATTCTTTTGTCTGCTTCATCTTTTAATGGCAACAATGTATGCTTCACTCCATCCTTCTCCAAGGTATACGTGTTTCTTCTACCATCATGAATGGCTTTTCTATCAAAATGCCAAGGTCTTCCTAGCAATACATGGCATACATCCATTGGCATTGCATCACATAATACCACATCCTTATAAGTACCAATCTGGATTTCTACTTTGTGTTGTTTGTCATAATAAGCTGATGTCCTTTGTGCAACCATGAGACTTTGTAAGGAGTAGGGTGTACTATTTTTACTAATCCTAACTTGTCCACCATTTTTATAGAAACAAGGTTATTAGTGCTTCCACTCCAATTATCACTTTACAACATTTTCCTTTGGACTTGCATGTAGTTCTGAATAAACTCTTTCTATGAGCCGGTTCTCTTGTCTCCTTCTCTACTTTGAGCAATACCCTTTTCAATAATAAAGATTATCCTACTTTGGGTGATTCTTCCTTATTTTCAATTTGAGGTTTTTCTTCCTTTGCCTCAGCCACATCACATTCCGCTAATTTGTTGCTTTATTATGAGGACAATCTCATGATCCATGTCCCCATTCTCCACATGTATAACACCAAATTTCTCTTCCTCAGCCTCTTCCTCTGGTGAAAATCTCCCTCTACTAAAGTCTCCTCTCTCTGGTGGTCTACTACTTGAACCTCCTACTTCTCCCTGAGGGTGTTGAAATCTTGATCTGGTAGTTCCTCTACCTCTTGCTGAACTTTTCCCTCTGTTCCTCTGATTTTGTTTTCTAGCATCTTCTCCTTTGCTTTCAAAGCTGCCTGATAGGCATCTTCAATTGTCTTCAGACTCAAAAAGATGATTTCATCCTGTATATCATATCTCAAGCCATTGATGTACCTGACTACCTTTTCTACATCATCCTCTGCATGTCTTGCTCTAATGCTCAACTTATAAAACTCTTCTGTATATTCTTTGACAACCATTCCTTTTTGTCTCAAATTTTGTAACTCTCTGAAAATATTTGAACTGATATTCTTTTGGCATGAATTTACCTTTCAACCTACTTGCCATTTTATCCCATTGTTTGATCTTGGGCTTCCCCTTTCTTTCTCTGGATGTTTGCAGTTCATCCCACCAGATAGCTGCATGACCCTCAATATGGTATTGCAAATTTCACCTTCTTTTTGTCATCAACCTCCTCATAGTTGAAATACTTGTCCAATGAACTGATTCAGTCCATCAACTCTTCTACATTGAGATTCCCATCATACAAAGGTATTTCCACCTTTGATAGCTTCACTTTCATCCTCTTCTTCTTCCTCAGAAGATTCCTCTGCAACATTGGCATCTCCTTCTTCAGGTGCTCTCCTTTGAGTAGTTTCCATTGTCTCCATCCTTGTGCACAAATTTTGAATCTCTTCTAGCAAAACTGCATTCGCTACAAGTATCCCCTGACCTATGCCAACTCCTCTCCTAGGTGGCATGTTTACTGTAGAAAACTTAATCCTTGGGATCCGATACCAAATTATGTCGATGGTTACCAAAATTGAAGTGGTAGTCTAGAATTAGACTAATGGTTCACTTAAAAACCAATCAGTTGCACGTTAATAAGATTATGTAAGTGTATTTCCTCTCGAGGGTCTCGTTAAGTTGACCAATCACCGTCGGTCCTACTTTTAATTCTTACTCACCGAGCGCTTCAATCTCCACCGTTGATTTGGCTTCTTCAAATCCGACGAATATCGCGTCGTATCATGCGGCAACTAGCCGAATGATATTCACCGTCAATCTGTCCCGTTCAATCCAATGGTTATCACACCATCTCATGTGAATCCTTGCACGATCGATATTAGGTTGAGAGCGTGTGAGAAAATTTGTTTTCCCATGCGACGTGTCATCAACTTAGGTTAATCATGCAATTTGGAGAAATACCATTTCCCATTTATTTTCCATGCGATATACCACTTACTTCTTTCCAATACTACCCACGTGTTTAATACAAAACCTTTAATAAATGTGCTTAATAAGATTTAGCACCTAATCTCAGTATTAACCCTTAATGCTAATTGACTGTAATTAACAATAAACACATAAATGGAAATAATACCTGATTAGGGTACAAAACGCTGATACACAGATTCAAGAGAAACTCTGCACCAGGAATAACATGCAACACCACACTTAATCAATTATTCAATAATATAGAAATTACAGAGTCTTGGCCCTCTCGGCTCGATTACAACAATTTGTCTGACCTCTGTTTCCTCGCAAACCCTATCTCTCTCTCAATCTTTCGCTTACTCCCTCTTCTATTCCATCCAAAAACTCTATCATTACATTTTTTTTCTCTTTTATGGATAAAATCCTATCCTAATTGCTTTGACAACTCAATCTCTATTTTTATCAGATCAACTGTTAAATCCCTATTCTCAAGCTCTGATACACACCTATTCTAACAACTTATCTCCTATTCTAAAAATAATACAATGATTTAATTATTACCATAATTGAAGTAATAGATAAATTTGAGAGATCCAACTCTATCTATTAAAACTGATTTTGACCACTCAGTTCAATGAAATTCATCTCATGTTAGCCACAACATGTGAACATACAATCACATTGCTGGCTAAGTTCGGATGCTCCTACATCAGTCTTCAAGATTTCCGGGTCTAAATCTTTGTGTTTAGACCTCTGCAGATTGTAGCGGAATAGTTCCACAAAATCTTCTAGGATTTCTTCCTCCTTCTGTGTCATTCTAAATATCTCTTCCCTTAAGTCCTCGATCCTACAATAGTCCTGGTACTTTGACAAGAACGTCTCCTTCATATCATTCCACGTTGAAATGGAAGCAGGACCTAATCCCATGAACCATCTCAAGGCTGCTCCTTTTAAAGTAGCAGGAAATAGCTTTAGTTTCTGAGCATCTGTTGTATAATCATAACTTCTACATAGGACATCAAACTCAAATAGAAATGTATCTGGATCTTCCACAGTCATCCCCTGAAAGGATGGTAAGGATGATAGAGGAATGTTTTTCATAGGAGCTTCACCTCCGATATTCCTGATTGGGAACTCAAAGGTGGTGGTAGTGGTGTCTTTTTTAGCATTGTTATCATTGTTGTCTCCCATGATGAATTCTTCTAACCCTTCCTGTAGTAGATGTTCTTCGAGCTGTGTTTGTGATGGCCCTGCAGGCGTGATTAATGCCTCAGATACCACTGGGGTTGGCTGTTTCACCGCACTACCTGTATCTGGATATTGATAAATCAACAGGTGCTTTTCCACCTTAGGTGTTCGATGTTCCCCCTCAGTTTCCCCTTGACCCTCAGTCCTCAAATTTTGGCTACTAACTTCCCCTTCTTGCTCATAAATCAAATCCTTGATCTTGGGAGTATGAGTGCTAGCCTTAGAACGATACAGTCCCGAGATGGAGGGATTAGAGGTTTCTTCTTTTGCTATGGGAGTAACAGCCTTTTGCGGCCCTATTTTCCTTTCATTCCTTTGAGAGCTAGACTGTTCTTTTTCACCTTGGAGATTAATTCTTGGATAAATGTCTTCCTTCCCAAATCTTCACCCTTCGTTTCCTTTTTACGACCCATCGTTCCTGTGACTTATTAGAGTGGGGGTGATTTTAGTGTCTCTATAAGTCCTACAAATGCACACATGGACCCTATGTGTATTAAATCACACTCTAAGTGCCTCAGTCTTCAACAGTGGTGAGCCCACCCAGGTATGTTAGAGCGATGCGCAGGTTCTTACCTCTCATCTTACCGCCCAGTGACTGAAGAGTTGAAGACACACTAATCAAAGCATCAAAATGTCCTAAGTGTCCTAGTGATCACAATGGTGAGCCCGCCCAAGTATGTTAGAGCGATGCGTAGGTTCTTACCTCTCGTCTTACCGCCCAATAACTGTGGACTAGGAGCACCCTATATCAAACAAACAACTTGGCTGATTGTATCGTCAACTTACCATTCCCGGTAACGACGCCAAAATGTAGTGTTGTTTTAATCAACCTTAATTGACTCAAAATGCAACATTAATTATCAACCCAGGGTAGGTATTGTTGTTTCAATGGAGTTTACACTGTCTGTGTCGATACACTCCAACGAAGCATAAGAAAGTGCAAAAAAGCTATAAAATATGTCGCTGATCTAAATTGCTGAATCAAACCATGCGTGTAGATACAAAAAACACTCTACATAATTAAATCACAACTTGCAGCTATTGAAGTAAAGGCACACCACACAATAACTAACATCTATTCTAGCTGGTTACTATTACTCTGTTGTTTAACTCTGTGTAACATCATAAGATAAATAGAAACAACAACAAATGCAATCCATGATTTTTACAGAAACAACGAGAAACCATAAATCAATAAACTAAACTAAAATGTACACTACCTAATCACTGCAATCCCTGCCAAAGAGGAGGGACTTCCTCCTCAGCAGGGCACAAGAAGAACACAAAAAGTGATTAACGAATCAGTTGGAAAGTAACAACGTCACCGTGCCAATTGATATTGAATAAGTTCAAGATTACAGAAACAAAATAACAGTACTCTTCTATATGTCATCTGCTAATACATAAAAGGTTGAGTCTTTTATAATTATTACAACCCAAAAATTAGAAAGCAGATCAGTCATGAGAATCTCTCGATTCTCATGCTGATCAAAATAAAGAAGTTACAACTTATTACTAAATAAATATACATCGGTTACAACTTCTTGAGTCTTGTTTCTTAAAAAATAAACAATCCTACTGCCGACAACTGCTATGTGGAATAGTACCCACATTTCTAGCTTTGGTCCAACAACATTGAGCAGATGGTGGTTCGGGATGATGTGGCATAACTGACGACAACACTGTTGATGTGACGACGGATCCACACGAGGTGTAACAACATCTTGATGTGTAACAGAAACTTGTAACAATGCCCAATGTGTAACAACAACAACTTGTAACAACAACAACCTGTAACAACACCTAGTATATAGTAGCGATCTGTAACAACACTCAGGGTGTAACATTGAACCATTCTACCCTTTCCTGTAGTTAATCCCTACTTCCTATTTGCTTTGTTAGCACCTAAATCTGCCTTAGGCTGAAGGAAGGCAAAATTCAGGGTAACCACAAACCACGCTCAGTCTGGTAGCTAGCCATACCAGAACAGGAGAGGGCTCTCTCCGAGTCACACTCAGTGAATAGATAAACGAAACGGTCTGAGATGACTTACAGTGAAATATTGATCTTAGGCTAGTAAGTGAATATGGATACAAGAAGCGATTTTTATGAATGACTGTGTTTCTGGGATGGTATGGGACCAACGGACAACAATGAGCAGAGGATGAAATACAAAGGCACAGATTACTTCATGAGGCAAGACAGGCGGAAAGCCTAGAAATTTAGTTTGAAATAACGCGGAATGGAGAGATTGCTTAGGAGGGTGAAAAGGGCATAAGTACATGAATCCTTTTCAACAGAAGAAATAACACTGAACATGAAATTTTCCCATAGGCAGAGCAATAAAATTGAATTCTACCTTATCTAACTTAGAAAATTTCACTGGAAATGAATATGAAATGAACTATGAAACATAACGAAATACATATGAAACATAAGAGACACATTTGCTACGCTCACAACCACATGAATCTCATGAAACAGAGCCGTTGCCTTTCATTAATCCTCTGTCAAAATATACAATGAAGAAACAGAGTTTCTTTCCCACAGTCTCCCAGAAGTTACAAGCCAACCAACCCTTTGCAAATAGTTTGCATACAATATATAGAATGTGCCATGAAGAGATAGAACGCCCAAGGGTTGGGGAGTTACTCGAATCATTACAAAATGGAGGTGGAAAGCCAACCATTAGCTATAGGTGCAGCGTTACAAACATGACAAATGGCTTGGGTGACTGTTTGCCTTCCTTTGCCACTTGGATTGAAGCCAATCTGGAGTGAAAGTGCTTTAAATTCCACCTTATGTGCTGAAAAAGTGAAGTGTAGATGAGCGGGCCCACTTTAGAGAAGTCGCGAATCGAAATTTTGCGAAACAGAGGTGAAATTGGCCTTTTTTCCTATATGCACCACACCACTTTAGAGCCTGTTTTGAGGCACTTGAAAGAGTCCAAAATGTGCCCAAGTGTGCTTGTTGGAAAGCTTGTCCTATCTACTTTCCAACCCAAGTGGAATTTCTGAATTTGGTGCTCATTTGCCCCTCCAAATCTTCATTCTCCCAAGACTGCTTCCTGTGTGTCAAAATAGGGGTAGAGAGGCCATTTTTTGGGTGTTTTTGACCTCCTGGAGACTCAAATCATGCCCAAATTTCTTGCCCAAGCACCAGTAGTCGTGATTTTGCATGCTGAATCCAAAAATGCAAGCCATTTTTCATTTGGAGCTCCCAATCCTACGCGCCGTGCCACAGGGAGAAAAAACCTGTGCTTTGACCAAAAAATTACCATGTGACCAAAATTGTCCCAAATTTCTTGAAATTTGGGTTGGAGGTTCTCTAAGAGGCACTATGCTGGGCCACAGAAGATTTAGCCAAGATTCGAAGCTGATCTTGCTCTTTTGCCTCTTTTGTTGCTTTGCTCAATTTTGCCTTCAAGCTCCTTATCCGGGCCTTTGCACTCATGTTCCGTGCCCTGTAATGATAAACCATCCTCCTCAGTATGGTTTTGTCTCTGTTGGCCTTCTCCAGCAGTCTCTCCAGGTGTATGTTGATCCGCTCTAGCCAAGACTCACGGTCATTGTTGATCTCTTGCTCCAAGGTAGTGAGCTCGATCCTCCTTTGCTGGGCAGCTTGTCGATTCTCACAGATGTTTTGCAGCTCCATGATCTCATGCTGGTCCTCAAGCTGCTTGTTCCTCTGCTCCAAATACCTGATGATCCATTTGGCCCTCTCCACATTGAGTGACAAGTCTTGGATCTCCGTGTTCTGCTCCTGAATGGTCATCCTAAGTCTGGCACTCATCTCATCTGCATCATCATCCTGAATGAGGATGAAATCGGCTTCCTGTTCTCCTGATCGCCCCTCATCATGCATGGGCTTCTTGCCCCTGTCCTGTATCTGTGTAGTCGATGCCGAAAGCGAGGCCCCTTCCACCCCAGGTGGAGATAACACTCGCTTCGCTGCTGCAAACAAGTGCCTACGGCCTCTCTGATATGTCACGAATACTGGCATAGTCGTGGTCTCATGGTGCTCATACTGATGAGAAGGACCACCTATCTCATGCTCTGGCTCTGATAGTACCTGTGAAGTGCTGAAGAGGTCACGGGAGATGAAGTCCTCCCAAGAAATGCCCTGCAATCCCAACTGATGATCCACCAAAATCTAGATAAGAGCAAAGTGATAAACACTGTTAAGCTGCTGCTGAGGGGTCTTATGCTGCATGAAGGTGTTCATCCTCTCTATGTTCCTGCAAATGAAAAATGGGAGGTTCATCATCCTCACCCTGGTAAAGTGCATGAGCAACCTGATGTGATAGGCATATAGTCGAGAGAACCTCCCCTCACAGCTGAAGTACTTCATGATCAATTTCATGAGTGGAGCATACTCATCTTTCAAATATCTGAATGGGAAGACTCTTGTGAGCTAACTCAAGAATCTGGCCTTAATGTAAGGCTCATAGTGTTGCCTATCCACCTTCTTCTTCTTATGCCATTGTTCTCCAACATTTGGTATGCCTATTGCCACTGAGATAGTTTCGGGTGTCAATGTGAAGGTGACCCCGGCCAAGATAGACTGACCTCCATGTAGGTGAAGCACAAAAAGACGGGCCAACTCATGATGAACTCTAACATTAGCCACCCTTTGACAAAATTCAAAACATGCTAGGTGCTAGAAACATGACATGGCAAGAGGGCATGCTTGTAATTCAGTGAGGGTAGTAGGCTCATCCCTAACATGTTTGCCACTCTTGTGATGTCTCCTGGGAGCCTTCTCTTCCGAGGATGAGTCACTTTGTGTCTCCATCTCATACTCTGATGAATGCTGTGATGCCATGACTGCTGTGTGTACTGTACTTAGGCTGCCCTTTGATGATGGTGTGAAGCTGGGTGCTTTTGTGATATTTGTCACCAAGGGGAACAATGAAACATAAGGGAGTATTAGGAGGGGAGTAATGTAATAGGAATAGGGGTTATGGGGAGAAGTTTGTTTAGGGATATGTAGGGGGTTTGGGTATTTGATAGGGTAGGGTTTTGGGGTTTTTACAAGGTAGGGTTTTGGGGTGTTATGTTGACAAATAAGGGGAGGGGAAAGGGAAGGGTTTGGTAGTGTTATAGGGTAGGGATAATAGGAAAAATGAGAAAGGGAGGATAGGGAAAAATGGTAGGTGAGGGAAAAATGGTGTGTGGAAATGGAACCTTGGCCTCAATACCACAATTATGCAACCCTAGCAACAATGGCCTTTGGTTTTTTCTTGTGGTTGATTTTATGAGTTTTGTTGCATTCAAACATAGCCATAAACCACCATATCATTTATAAACTTTTATGAACAAGTCATGTCATAGAGCCTACCTCTCAATTTGATGGGATTCACAAGAAATTTGAGGAAATTTGGTACTGTTTTGGCCCTTGTGGGTATGCGCCGCGCGCAAAACCCAGTGCGCCGCGCCCGTTGAAATAATACACTAAGGGATGGCTCTGTGTGCGCCGTGCCCCTGTGTATATGCGTCGCGCCCTGAAAACTGCCTCCTCCTTTGCTCCAAACACGCACGATGCACTCTAATCACTTTATAATGTCTCCCAATGCACTTGATTTGCAAAATGCCTCTGATTTTGGTGGAAACTTGTATATAAAGGCTTTGAAGTCATGGGTTTAATTTTTTCCTCTTCAAAAACCCATTTTGCTAATGTTATGTTTTGACACTTTTTCACTGACTTAAAGCAACACTGATTTTCGCTTTCCCTTTGAAATTTTAGCTCAAACGATGAAATTTTCGACACTCTTTGCAGGGATTGCTCGACAGGACATTTGGTCATGGAAACCATGCCTGCACCTGAAGAAATCAACTGACGACTTTTTTGAAAATTTTATCGCCAATGACACTGTTTGAATTTTCTTCAAAACAGAGTTTTGAAGAACAGTCGAAGTCTATCACCATGATGATGAAACTCTCTGAATCATAACTGTGTAAGGGCCTCACTCTGGCCTGCATGGCTTTATTGAATATGTTTGAAGACCAAATTGATGAATCCCTAGACCTAACAATCGAAAAATGACTTTTGTCCTTTAAAGGACCAGACTTTGACTGTCATGGACTTTAGTGATCATTGACAAAAGACCTGAGCCAGCAGGGGCCAGACATGAGGGGAAATGACTAGCATGACCTTTTCCGTCAGATTATGGCATGCCCCTAGCGAAATGCAGCTGGGTGAATGGAGCGGGACACCTAAAAATGAAATGCATAAGGAGTTTTGATCTCTGACGGAGGACTGACCAGACCGACTCTAACATTGGTTCCAATGGGGGATGGTAGCTCCTTGGAGGTGCCAAGAACAACAGATCTCTGGAAGAGCTAGACAGTGCCTTCGTCCATTGGGCGATGGAGTCATTATTTCGACAAATAACACAGGACTCTGACTCATTTATGAAAATGAAATGACCAAAAAACTGACTTAAATTTGACATTGAAATGACTCGAAGACTAACTTAACAAACTCTAACTAAACTGAAATAAAATGGTATTTACAGTGACAGTGGAAGTAGCGTTAATAACTCAAAAATGGTACCGCTTGAGCAGCCGACCATTGATCGGCCCTCCTGGACAATCTTCCCCGTTCATTTCCTTCAGAAGAAAGGAATTTTGACCCCGATATGCTACAATCTTGAAAGGACCTTTCCAAAGATTCTCGAACTTACCGTGCTTGCCTTTCTCCTCATTCCTTGCATCCCACTTCAACACCACATCATCCACCTGAAATTTGTCCACCTTTGCCTTTCTGTCATAAATTTTCTTAATCTTCTCCTATAATTTGGATGTGTTCTTGAAAACTTCTTCTCTGGTCTGCTGCAAGTGGACCATTTGATTCAACCTTCTCTGCATGGGATCTTCTTCACTATCGGCCTCCTGAAGAAGTTTGACTACCGAGGCAGCGAGAGAGGTAGGAAATACTGTATCAACTCCATAAACAAGCTCGAAAGGTGATGTACCTATGGATTTCTTCTGACTGACCTGATCTGCCCAAAGTGCATTGACCAACCTCTTATACCAGCTCTTCTTGTTTATTTCCAGTAGCTTCTTGATGATGTTGACCAATGATTTGTTCGAAGATTCCACCAATCCATTGCCTTGCAGATGATAGGCAGTTGAGTGACCCAAGATTATGTGATATTTATGACAAAACTCTACCATCCTTTTTGATTTGAAAGCTGCTGCGTTATCAGTGATTAGCTTATTCGGGCAACCAAAGCGAGACAAGATGTTATTTTCAAGGAATGAAATGATTACCGCATCTGTATCTTGTCTGGTGGGAATTGCCTCGATCCATTTTGTGAAATAATCTGTCGCTGTGAGGATCCATCTATGCTGACCGGAAGAAGCGGGATGAATTTCACCAATGAAATCCAACCCCCATTGCTGGAAAGGGGCACTCACCTCAATGGGCTTGAGTGGTAGAGGCTGTAACTTCTGCTTTCCTTCGAAAATCTGACACTTATGACAGCACTTGACCATCTTATATACATCAACAAACAATGTCGACCAATAGTACCCTGCTCTCAGAATTTTGTTTGCTGTTGACTTCCAAAAAAGGTGACCACCATAGTCTCCTTGGTGGCAGTCCTCCATGACCTTCTTTGCTTCCTTTTCCACCAAACAATTTAACAAAATGCCACCGGGATCTTTCCAATACAGTGTAGAATTTAGAATGCAAAACTTGGCAGCCTTCAACTTAAGTGTTCTCGCTTTGTTTCTAGTCATGCCGGGCTGTGGTGACAAATTTTTAAGCACATATATGATATCTGAATACCACGGAGAAAGAGCAAAAATTTCAGATACCTGAATTGGCGATCCTTCCTCATTCTCAGCGGACATAGCAGCGATCAGATTTATGTCCAAGGCATGCAAGTTTGATTCAGCCATTAACTTTGCCAATCCCTGTCCTTTCACCAGCTTTGTGGGCTTTATTTCCACATCATATTCCAGCAAGGCTGCAATCCACTTGCCTTGTCTTCCTTCCAGATCGGTCTGCACTAAAACATCTTTGACAATAACGTTAGGAACATAGGCCAAAATATGAGAATGTAGAATATATACCCGGAAATCTTTCAATGCCTTCACAAGTGAAAGGGATTGCTTCTCAATGATGTTGTACTTTAAGGCTGCATCTCTTATAGCTCTGCTGAAGAATGCAATGGGTCTTTCGTGATCATCTCTTTTCTGCAATAGCACCGTTGCCATAGTATGCTCCGAAGCAAATGAAAACAATATGAAATCCTGAGTGTAGTCCGGGCTGACTAGAACTGGCGCTGAGGAAAGAGCCACTTTGACCAAATTGAAAGATTTTACAGCCTCCTCTGTCCATTTCACTTGGCTGTCCTTCTTAAGCATGTTTGTCATCTCTCTTAGGTGCTCAGCAAGATTAGGTACAAAGTGGCGTAGAAAATTCATTTTACCATTGAAAGATTGTATCTCTTTTTTATTCCGAGGCAGATCGATTTGCTGAATTGCTTGCACACGTGCTGGGTCAATACGAATGCCATCTTTTGAGATAATGTGCCCAAGTAGTTTGCCTTCCTCCATGGCGAACAAGCTCTTCTTCGGATTCAACGACAAGCCATATTTTCTGCACTTTTGGAAGACTGTTTTTAGATGGTACATGTGTTCTTTATCAGATTTGGAAAACACCGTCAAATCATCCAAGTACACCACCAAAAAGACATCCTTCTCATTTGCAAAAGCCAAGTCCATTGCACGCTGAAATGTGGCACCTGCGTTCTTCAAACCGAGAGGCATTTTAGCGTAATGAAAGGTTCCCCATGGAGTGGTGAACGCTGTTTTGTCTCGATCATCTTCATGGACAGAAACTTGGTTATATCCGAAATAACCATCAAGCAGTGACATACGAGATGCTCCCACTACTCGCTGAAGTATATGGTCCATTTTGGCCAACATATAGTTGTCCTTCAATGAAACTTTATTGAGATTTCTAAAATCAACGCATAAGCGAATCTCACCTGTCTTCTTTCGTACGGGCACCAAGTTAGATATCCAATCCGAAAATCTGATGGGCATAATGATCCTTGATTTGTACAACCTGTTGATCTCCTTTCGATAGATGGCAGAAACTTTGGATTTAGCCTCCTCACCTTTTGTCTGAATGGTTTCTAATTGGGCTTGATGGGTATAGTGTGCTGAATTATATTGGTATCATATGTCTTTAAGTCGGAATAGTCCCAAGCAAACACATTTGCAAATGAAAACATCAAACTGATATATTTGTCTTTGATCTTTGGTGGCAATGCTTTGGACAATTTTACCAATTTAGGATTATCAGCTGTTCTGATATTGACCTCTTCCACACCTTTCTCTGTTGGCTGCAATGTTGGCTTGCAGGCCACATCATCTTGATCAAAGAGTTCTTCTAAAGGTATCAAGCCTTTAGGAATCACGTTATTCTTCAGCTGTAACACGTCCATTTCATTGATTTGCACCTCATATGTACCATTACCTTTACCATCGTCATTTTCTACATCAATTGAGGCCTCTTTGAACTTGCCTCTGTTTTGCAGAAAATCATCAATCTCCTCATCATCTTGGAAAAATTGCCAATATCGCTGATTGCCTGGAACGGTTGGATGATGCTTGACATGGATTTCAAATTTATTGTTGGAGTTCATTGGGATCTTCAAACTACTTGCTGCCTTTGCAAGAGCATCAGCAACACTATTTTGTATACGAGGCACACATGTTAAGGTGTATTCTGAAAATAGTTTTAGGATGTCTAGAACTGCATTACGGTAAGCCCGCATCTGAGGATGCTTTGCTTGATATTCGCCTCTGACCTGCTTGATAACCAATTCGGAGTCTCCATATACTGAAATCCTCTTAGCATTCAGCTTTCTTAGAATCTTTAGGCCAGCAATCAGAGCTTCATACTTAGCTTCATTGTTTGAACACTCAAAAGCCAACTTGTAAGAGCATACCCGCACGTTACTAGGCACTTTGTTCGGGGCAGAGAAAGGATTGCGTACCCCAAGTTCCAATTCCAGCGCCATCATTTCCCACTGCTCCATCCAAATCCATGGTCCACAAACCTTCTTCCTCCTCTTGCAAGTGTTGAAAATCTGTTTGTTGTGCCTTGTCTGCTTGCTGTCCATTACTTTCAGCTGATTGCCCATTGGTGTTCTGCTGTTGTTGTTCTTCTTTCTTTAAAACTCCTATGAAATTTTCTGTTATTTCCGGAATATCATCTGCTTCTACTAACTGACTATCTATATCATTGAAACTATCTGAATACAAAACAAAAGACTCTAAATCTGTATGTACATAATTAATTGGATGATTTATTGGTTTCTCCTTGCTTGTGATCATGTATTTCATTTTTTGTTCCCGATACAATTTCCTCATTTTTCCAAACACCGTAATCGTTGCATAGGAGAAATCTAGCTCTAGTGTCCCTTTCAATTTCGCTACCCAAGACCTGGAAAGAAGCATGCCAAACCCGGGAGGAATATCTGCTACCACAACATCCATCAAAACATTCTTCATTGGGAGCTGATCCAGACTCATAACCAAGTCTTTGATGAGTCCTATACATCTTACTCTGCTGGAATCAAACGAATAGAGATCATGCTATTGCCGGGTGATGTCCAGACCAAGCTTATCCATGATAGCCTTGGGCATGAGATTGTGAGAAGCTCCGGAATCGAACATGGCATTATGTAACACAAAATCATGCAATCTTAAACTGATATAAAAGGGTGGCACATCACTATCAGGAGACTCACCATTCGATGTTGGCCCAAAAATCATTTCAGGTTGATCATCTTCGACATTCACCATGTCGGACATTGGGTCCAAGTTCAACATTTTAGATACCTGCCCTCTATAACTGTTGTTCTTCATTATTTCAGTCAAGGGAATGGATACTTTCAATTTAGAAATCTCATTCTCCAAATTAAAAGAGGGAATCTTTTCTACCTCTTTGACTGGGATTTCTTTCCTTTCCTTTTCTTTCGATGCAACTTGCTGATGTGATTGTTCTGCTGATGGCGATTTGCTGCTCCCCGGATCAACCATCTCCTTTCCTTTCCTTTGTGCCACTGATGAATCATTATTTGATGCTTCAACATCCTTCCTTTTCTGAATTGGTTTGACCGGCACATCTCTGTTTCTAAGTGAATATCGCTACTGTTGGGCAGACAGAGCATTCATATAGCCTCTTTGGTATTCATCTGATTCTTCCTCCAAGACGGTGTCATTTGCTAGAATGAAATCTACATCTTTGTGTACAACTGAAGTCTCTGCATACTCCTCATCCTTAGTGAGATAAATAGGAAAATCATCAGGAGTGAAGAGGTGATTCTCTTCACCTATTATATTCGCGTCCTCATCTGATTCCGGTCCATGCACAAAATTTTGCTGCAAAGGTGGCTGTACTGGCTGTTGTGCAGTCTGCTCTGGGGCTCGCTGATATCTCTGTCTTATTATATATTGTGGTTGTTGCTGACCACGGAAGTTAGGATTTCTAACTTGTGGCTCTAGTTTGTCAAGTTTCACCCTTTCAAGCATCTGCTCTACCTTCCGAAGTAGCTAATCTACCGAGGAAGATTCTTCTTTTACAGTGACCTTCTTCTCTGCTTTTTCTCTAGCCCTCTTGGTCAGCAGATTTGCTTCAACGCTGACCACTATCTTCTGCATGTCTTCCATTGTGGCCGGTTCTCTTTCTCTTAATTGATAAGCCATGTCAGCATCAAAACCATCCGGGAACTTCACCATGGCTAGTCCCACAGGTGGCCTTAGATGATCTGGAATTTCATTATAAACTGAATTGAATCTAATGCAATAGTCTTGGACCGACTCACCAGCGTTTCTTTTGATTTGCTCAAATTCGGCCAGAATTTGAAGAGGATTCTTTTTCACTTCCTAGCGGTTTAAAAATTGTCTTTGTAGGTCCGCCAAGGAAGCGATACGTGCAGCTGGCAAGCCTCTGAACCATTTCCTCACTTCACCTGCAAATGTCTGTACAAAGAGTCTCATTACCACATTCTCCGCATCGATCTCATAAAGTTCATAGAAGTCTACCATTCTGTCCACGTGTTGCTGAGCAGTAATGCTGTTAGGGGTGCCATCAAAAAATGAGATTTTTCTTTGATAATCTGCGGGCATATCATCTAAAACTTGAGGCAAAACAAGAGGTGCAAAACGGGCAGCCATCACTCTCGGTAGATTTGTCCTTGGAGGTGTTGGAGGAGTGTGCACAGTTTGTAAGGGACTAGCAATTGGAGTTTGAAGCTGAGCTATAATGTAGTTATCAATTGACTGGTTAGCCCTTTCCGTCTCCAAGTCTACAAGAAACTGTGGATTGTGGACAGTAGAGTCAACCGCCCTTTCGGATTTGGTTTCGAACAACGATAATTCAAACTGCTCATCAAACTCTAGCTCTTCAATATACTCAAAAATGTCCGGGCATGAATGGGATTTGAACACGGGAGATATAGAGCTTTCTTGACGACGAATTCTTGAAATCAAATTGGGATTTTCGTAGATGTGCGGAGGATCTGGATCTGGATTAGCTCTGGTGTATCTTCTAGAATCCAGCGTGCTATTGAGAAAAATCAAAGGACACAACCAACTTTACTCAGCCTATCAAATCCTAAAATTATCATCCGGAAGCTTAGAATTATCAAGAAGTAAGGGGATTGATTTTGTCCCCAGCGGAGTCGCCACTATGTTAGCACCTAAATCTGCCTTAGGCTGAAGGAAGGCAAAATTCAGGGTAACCACAAACCACGCTCAGTCTGGTAGCTAGCCCTACCAGAACAGGAGAGGACTCTCTCCGAGTCACACTCAGTGAATAGATAAACATAATGGTCTGAGATGACTTACAGTGAAATATTGATCTTAGGCTAGTAAGTGAATACGGATACAAGAAGCGATTTTTATGAATGACTGTGTTTCTGGGATGGTATGGGACCAACGGACAACAATGAGCAGAGGATGAAATACAAAGGCACAGATTACTTTGTGAGGCAAGACAGGCGGAAAGCCTAGCAATTTAGTTTGAAATAGCACGGAATGGAGAGATTGCTTAGGAGGGTGAAAAGGGCATACGTACATGAATCCTTTTCAACAGAAGAAAGAACACTGAACATGAAATTTTCCCACAGGCAGAGCAATAAAATTGAATTCTACCTTATCTAACTTAGAAAATTTCACTGGAAATGAATATGAAATGAACTATGAAACATAATGAAATACATATGAAACATAAGAGACACATTTTCTACGCTCACAACCACATGAATCTCATGAAACAAAGCCACTGCCTTTCATTAATCCTCTGTCAAAATATACAATGAAGAAACAAAGTTTCTTTTCCACAGTCTCCCAGAAGTTACAAGCCAACCAACCCTTTGCAAATAGTTTGCATACAATATATATAGAATGTGCCATGAAGAGATAGAGCGCCCAAGGGTTGGGGAGTTACTCGAATCATTACAAAATGGAGGTGGAAAGCCAACCATTAGCTATAGGTTCAGCGTTACAAACATGACAAATGGCTT
Organism: Pinus tabuliformis; assembly: GCA_031772625.1. Lineage (NCBI taxonomy): Eukaryota > Viridiplantae > Streptophyta > Pinopsida > Pinales > Pinaceae > Pinus > Pinus tabuliformis. Next base: position 1,701,772,649 of record CM062817.1, on the reverse strand, counting down.
GGGTGACTGTTTGCCTTCCTTTGCCACTTGGATTGAAGCCAATCTGGAGTGAAAGTGCTTTAAATTCTGCCTTATGTGCCGAAAAAGTGAAGTGTAGATGAGCGGGCCCACTTTGGAGAAGTCATGAATCAAAATTTCGCGAAACGGAGGTGAAATTGGCCTTTTTTCCTATATGCGCTGTGCCACTTTCTATATGCGCCGCGCCACTTTGGATCCTGTTTTGAGGCACTTGCAGGATTCCAAAATGTGCCCAAGTGTGCTTTTTGGAAGGCCTGTTCTATCTACTTTCCAACCCAAGTGGAATTTCTGAATTTGGTGCTCATTTGCCTCTCCAAATCTTCATTCTCCCAAGACTGCTTCCTGTGTGTCAAAATAGGGGTAGAGAGGCCATTTTTTGGGTGTTTTTGACCTCCTGGAGACTCAAATCATGCCCAAATTTCTTGCCCAAGCACCAGTAGTCGTGATTTTGAATGATGAATCCAAAAATGTAAGCCATTTGTCATTTGGAGCTCCCAATCTTACGCGCCGCGCCACAGGGAGAAAAAACTTGTGTTTTGACCAAAAAATTACCATGTGACCAAAATTGTCCCAAATTTCTTGAAATTTGGGTTGGAAGTTCTCTAAGAGGCACTATGCTGGGCCACAAAAGCTTCAGCCAAGATTTGAAGCCGATCTTGCTCTTTTGCCTCTTTTGCCTCTTTTGTTGCTTTGCTCAATTTTGCCTTCAAGCTCCTTATCCGAGCCTTTGCACTCATGTTTTGTGCCCTATAATGATAAACCATCCTCCTCAGTATGGTTTTGTCTCTGTTGGCCTTCTCCAACAGTCTCTCCAGGTGTATGTTGATCCGCTCTAGCCATGACTCACGGTCATTGTTGATCTCTTGCTCCAAGGTAGTGAGCTCGATCCTCCTTTGCTGGGCAGCTTGTCGATTCTCACGGATGTGTTGCAGCTCCATGATCTCATGCTGGTCCTCAAGTTGCTTGTTCCTCTGCTCCAGATACCTGATGATCCATTTGGCCCTCTCCACATTGAGTCACAAGTCTTGGATCTCCGTGTTCTGCTCCTGAATGGTCATCCTAAGTCTGGCACTCATCTCATCTGCATCATCATCCTGAATGAGGATGAAATCGGTCTCTTGTTCTCCTGATGGCCCCTCATCATGCATGGGCTTCTTGCCCCTGTCCTGTACCAGTGTAGTCGATGCCGGAAGCGAGGCCCCTTCCACCCCGGGTGGAGATAACACTTGCTTTGCTGCTGCAAACAAGTGCCTACTGCCTCTCTGATATGTCACGAATACTGGCATAGTCGTGGTCTCATGGTGCTCATACTGATGAGAAGGACCACCTATCTCATGCTCTAGCTCTGATAGTACTATGAAGTGTTGAAGAGGTCACGGGAGATGAAGTCCTCCCAAGCAATGCCCTGCAATCCCAACTGATGATCCACCAAAATCCGGGTAAGAGCAAAGTGATAAACACTGTTAAGATGCTGCCGGGGGGTCTTATGCTGCATGAAGGTGTTCATCCTCTCTATGTTCCTGCAAATTAAAAATGGGAGGTTCATCATCCTCACCCTAGTAAAGTGCATGAAATAGAAAAAAACCCTAAACATCCAAAAATCTAACCCTAGGAGATGAAGCGCCAAAAGTTTGTGGGCCTTGTTGGGGTAAATTGGTACATCAACTTCTTGGGGTCGTACCTTTGGCATATGATCTATGTATGGCATGTATGATACCTCATTAGAAAGACCTATCTGAGGACTACAAATTATGATTGCAAACCCTTTCCACACATCGTTTAGGGCCTCAAAATGGCTCCAAAAGTTAAGGACCCAAAAAACTACCAAAAATAGTAAATTGTGCTACAATTAAGGAAACTGAAAGAAACAGTGGTGGTGTTCCAAGTGGAATAGGTGGGCGGCCACCAATATCCACCTAGAGCACAAATTCAGGAGGATGCAATTTTTCTGTTGATGGTCTTTGAGTTAAAGAGCTCCCCATTCTGACCATTGGGGATAATTTGTCACGATTTTCGAACATAAGACTAGGGAGGAACGAATGCTTCTCTATGCTCTTTGTAGGACCTATTTGGGAAAAAATTCCACAATGAGGGTCGGTCTAGGCTTTAATCCAATGAAAATCTACCAAGAACTGCCTTCGAGGAACAAGAAGAACTAAAGGTAGGAGGTAATGTTACCATAATGATAAGGAATAGGTATGAAGTCATGGCTGAAAGGAAGAAACTATCCTCCATTGAATAAAATAGACCAACAGAAAAAAAAATGGCAGAGAAAAATAATTGACAATAATGCGCACATCTCTCACACACTAACTCTAATCAAATTTCATTAACATAGGCATATATTTATACATGAGGAGAGGTCTAGGGATTTTGTCAACTCCACAAATCACTTCATAATTCTCTCAATCAATCAATCCACAATTCTCTCACAAAAAATAAAAACTTTCCAATAACACTAACAACTAACAAATGGATCATGATTCCAACATTTCTCCCCCACAATGATCATTTGGAAATATTCCAAGATCATCTTTGAATTTGTAGAAATTTTTCTTAGAAAATGCTTTGGTGAATATATTAGCTACTTGGTCATTTGTTCTGCAGTAGTCAATCTCGATCACTCTTTGCTAAACTAGATTCCGAACAAAATGATACCGAATATCAATATGCTTTGTCTTCTTATGAAAAAATGGATTCTTGGCCATCTGAATAACACTTTGATTATCACACATCAACTGAGTGGGTTTCTCTTTGTATAAATTCCCACCTGTAGATCACCTGATAATGCAATAGACTAAAGCAAAATACTTGATCTACTTCTACAACCAATTTGTTAGGCCCCTATACTACTAGTGTAACCCCTTATTGTTATTAGTACAACCCCCTTATTATATTGTTGTACCCATGTAGTCCCCATATTGTTATTATTGTGCCCCATAGAAGCCCACTATTGTTATTATTATGCCTTTACATTATTATTGTTATGTCGACTCTGATTATATTATGACCCCTTAGACTCCTATATATAGAAAGGAGGTCTTGTCATTTGTATCATCGAAGAATTGTTCATTTGTGTAATGTAAAGGAGGTTGCCCCCTCGAAGAGGCTGAATCATAGGGCATTGATCTATATTTTCTATCTTTTTGTGAGCTGGTTTCATAACATTTGGTATCAGAGCTTTGGATTCTAGGGTTTCGCTGCTCCAAACAGGTCATCGTGACATTTGCGCTATAACTTTTTTTTTCGAGGTTTCAGATGCTAGAAAAAAACCCATTTGGGCCGAAATTGTTCTGAACCTCGGGTCCAAATTTCAGAGCGTTTCACACTATATTTGCGGAGATATGATTTGAGGAAGTTGGCCTTTTTGCAGACTCCCGAATTACATTCCAAACAGATTCTAAGGTCAAAACAGTGACACGTGGAACTTCATACAAGTTTGCTCTTCTGAAAATGTATATAATCAGGTCATCTTGGGAGATTGTGGATAACTCTTTCTTGGAGAATCCAATTTCGATCACACTAGTGGCATTGAAAAGAGGATGTAGAGGGCTACCGCAGGTGGCGATTTCAGAATTGGAAGATCCGAAATTACAAAGTTACAGTCGTTTCAAGATCGAGCTCCTAAAATCAAGAAAAAATGAGATGAGGAAGTTTGATGGCAAGGATCTGGAAAATTGGATACTACAAATGGAGAAATATTTTGATCTACATGGTGTACCACTGTTACAAAATGTATGTATTGCATCTTCCTATTTAGAACCAGATCAATTTTTATGGTATAAAGGGCTTTGTTCTCTTAAACAACTTGTTACATGGTCAATTTTCACGGAGGAAATGATAGCACATTATGAGGATACAAAGAGCAACACCTTCTTTAGAGCAGCACCACAACAATTGGAAGAAAAAAGAGAAAAAGGGCTTTGTTACAGTTGTGATAGCAAATGCACTAAAGGTCATAAGTGTGCTGAGAAGAAATTATTTTACATAGATTATGAAGAGGAGGAAGAAAAGGATCAAGAAACATCCAAAGAAAAGGATATACACCAGGAACCAACCTCAAAGAAAGAAGAAATAAATCCGACCATATCTTGTAAAGAATTGGAAAGAATTACCACTCCTCAAACTCTCAAGATAGAAACACATATCAATAAGAAAAAGGTTCAAGAAGTGAAAGATCACATCAAGAAATAAGAAATGAAGTCGACGATATCTTGTAATGCATTGGCCGAAATTACCACTCCTCAAATATCAATATAGAAGGACATATAAAGAAGAAAAATGTTCAAGAAGTGAAAGATCACATCGAGCATCAAGAAATGAACCCAACCATATCTTGTAATGCATTGGAAGAAATTACCACTCCTCAAACTCTCAATATAGAAGGACATATCAAGAAGAAAAAAGTTCAAGAAGTGAAAGAACACATCGAGAATGAAGAAATAAATCCAATCATATCTTGTAATGCATTGGTCGGAATTACCACTCCTCAAACTATCAAGATAGAAGAACATATCAAGAATAAAAAGGTTCAAGCAATGAGAGATCACATCGAGCATCAACAACAAGTTCTCCAACTTTAAAATGATAACGCCACTTTGGTGCAGAATCAAATGAAACAACAGGTAGATCAACATCACAGTGAAAAAAGTTTTGATGTAGGTGATTGGGAATTTTTACGACTACATTTCAAGCAAGCTATTTATGAGAAGGAAATGTTGGCAATACTACATGCACTTAAAAAATGGTGACCTTACCCAATGGGAAGACACTTCAAGGTAAAAATGGATCATGATAGTCTTAAATACTTTTTAAAACAAATATTATCTTTAGAAGAACAGAAAAAATGGATCACAAATATGTTGGGTTATGACTTTGACATCATCTACAAAAAAGGGAAGCAAAATTTTGTTGCAGATGCACTCTCAAGAAAGGATGAGGATGTGGAATCATTGTTTTGTGCTATTTCTATTATCCAACCATATTGGATAAACAAAGAAAGGTATGCATGGAAGAAGGACAAAGAAGTGTGGCCACTCATTCAAAAGTTGCAGAATATCCCAATTCAAACAATATTTCCAGAACTTGAAGAGGAAGGAAGAATCATATTGGAACCTGGAGCAGTCACAGAAGTAAGAACCCAACAACTACGAAATCAATCAATTTCAGAGTATCTCATCAAGTGGAAGAACTTACCCGCTAAAGATTCCACATGGGAGGACAAGAATTTTATGCAGAAGCATCAAGAGCTACTCAAGCGTTGAGGACAACACTTTTTGAAGGAGAGGGGAATGTTAGGCCCCTATACTACTAGTGTAACCCCTTATTGTTATTAGTACAACCCCCTTATTATATTGTTGTACCCATGTAGTCCCCATATTGTTATTATTGTGCCCCATAGAAGCCCACTATTGTTATTATTGTGCCCTTACATTATTATTGTTATGTCGGCTCTGATTATATTATGACCCCTTAGACTCCTATATATAGAAAGGAGGTCTTGTCATTTGTATCATCGAAGAATTGTTCATTTGTGTAATGTAAAGGAGGTTGCCCCCCCGAAGAGGCTGAATTATAAGGCGTTGATCTATCTTTTCTATCTTTTTATTAATTGGTTTTATAACACAATTTAGCGGAAGCTTAATTGAACTTGAGCAACATCAATAAGAACACATATAACTGATAAGAAGGAATCAATCACACATAACATAGAAGATATAACCCGGGGAAAGCCTCAGCCTAAAACCCCAACTCTATATTATCATACAAGTGGAAATATAGCCAGTATTACAAAAAGAATCAGCTCAAAAGCTATCCTGCTCTCTCTGCAATACCTTTGCTGCTCATAGACAATCAAAGGCCTCTCTCAAACCTCCTGATCTGCCCTCCAAGCCTCCTATTTCTTTGCGCAATTTTGATTGGGTTGCAGTGCTGTCAATTGTGTGAGTTGGCCTCTTCACACACTCACTAACCTCTGATCCAACTACACAATCTTGAAGGAGATAAATTCTTCTCCATGGATGAGCTTCCTTTATAGGAAAAAATTCATCCAACTGATAGTAAATTGTCCCTTCTTTGATCTCAACTAGGTCTCTGTTTGAACTGACATGCATGAGTTATTCATGACAGAATATTCAATTATCTGAAGTGCAGCAGTTATATGCAAGCATGCATTAACTAACTGAACTTACATTAATTTAAACAAACTATTTAAATCAATCTAATTGGACTTGACTCTGTTAACTGAGCCAACTAATTACATCTCAAATTAGAACTCATCCTTATCTCTTTAACTGATGGATAAATTCCTCAATTAATAGATAAACTGTTGCATGTCCTCACATAGACTTTATGTTTGATTTTTCACAACTAATTAACTCATGGAGAATTAATTAATTTATTTTCAAATAGCTGTGAAGTTCAAATTCAAATTTTACTTCCTATGTTTAGTCCAGGGACTGACTAAAATAGGAATCCATCCTGAACTGCTAAAAATAAAATGCTATTTTTAGCACTTCCATTTTTCATTCTCTGTTTCTCAATCCAACACTGATACCCAAACTGCTTTTTATAGCAGTGCTATTTTTAGCACTTCTCTTTTTAGCATTTCTTGTTGCTATTTTCAACACTCGCTCTCAACAAGAAAGGCTTCAACTCGAACCCGATCCTGTACCTTTGGAATGTTCTGCATGCAACACTTCTACCAAGTGTGGTTCCTCTAGCAACTCTAGGAACAAAAAAAACTCCCCACTGACCTCTCTGTTGGGCTAGAAACATACTCTGATGTTGAAGCTCTACCTACTACTGACAAGTGCTCCCTCTCTGACCTTTGAGCTGCTGCAACACTCCATGCATCTCGCACCGTTGCACACCTCTCTGTGCCATCCTGCACTGGTGCAACACTCTTGTGCCTCTCGCATTGTTGCAGCCTACTAGCTCTACACAATCATGGGACTCCTACACTATAGCTCTCTCTGCCGTTCCATCTGCATCTGTCTTTATCCAATCAGTCAGTCCTGCTACTCCTCATTGGGGCTGCTGTAGCAAAGTCAAATCAAAGAGGTTGGGTACCTTAAGAATCTTGCCCCTAGCCCCTTGAGATGATCACTCCACATCGCCCCACCTCCTACATGGAGATATAGCTGCATTTGATCCCTCTGCCCACCTGGCTCAAAGTTTCCCCCTACTGGAGGTCTCTGCATGAGTAGATGTCTCTACTCGATCTCCTCTCAGGTTCTCTAGTGGTGGCTGCTCCATAACCTCCTGAAGCTGCTTCACCAATCATGGCTCCTCCACAATCATCTGAGACTTCTTTTGGCGCTGCATGTTGAGAGGTAATGTACTCTCCCTCTCAACCACCAAGTCTCTATCAGTTGCCTTGCTCCTCAAGGCTTTGCATGCATCTTGAACCTCAAGAGCATACAGGTTCTTGACCCATGAACTGATCTGCTTTACCTGTCTAGTGATGATGTGTCTAAGGAAAACCTTTCCCTTACTGAAGACCACATCATAGCCTCTGTATTCTAGCATCGCGATTGACACCAAGTTTCTCTTCAGTCCTGGTACATACTTGACACCGGTCAAGGTAAGGCGAGCTCCATGCTCCCTCTAAAAAATAACCATGCCTACACCTGAGACACTATACTTTTCATCATTACCCATCGCTATGAGTATATGGAGATCTTTCTCCTCCAAATTACTGAAAAAACTCTTATCGCCGGTCATGTGGAAAGAAGCTCCACTGTCAAGAAACCAACCACTTCCCACCATGGATGAAACCATGCATGCGAGCAGTGTGAAATCCAACTCGAACTGTGAGGCCAGTGCCTCACCTTCTGATCCTTCCACAGATCCCTTCTTGGATTTCCTCACTGGACAATTTGTAGAAAAATGGCCCACCTCATGACAACGAAAGCATTACACTTTCAATTTGTCAAACTTCTTCCCACCTTGGGAAGAAATGGATTTGGAATGAGAAACCTTCTCCTTCCCCTTCTTCGCCTTACTTGCTAAGGCACATTTTTCTTCATCCTCCATGGATGAAGAACCATCTCTGGTTCTTCTTCTTATCTCCTCCTGAATCAAATCCAACCAAAGTTGTTCCCAATCTGGCAATTTCTCTCTTCCATTAACAGAGTCTTGGTAGCTATGCCAGCTCTTAGGAAGACCGAGGAGTGCAAGACTCACCATGTCATCATCAGCTGTCGCGATCCCTACACTTCCAAGCTCATCCTTGCATGTGGTGAGCTTGTTCAGATACATAGAGATCATGTCGCCCTTTTCACACTTGATCTTCTGAAGCTTGTCTTTCAGTGCTAGCTTCCTCTAATCACTGCTATTCTGATATAGATCTTTCAATTTTTTCCACATTGAAAATGGTGTCTCCTTCCCATGGAGACTCGAGACTATGTGATCTCGAACTCCCTCCAGAAGGATTCTCCTTGCTCTAGCCACACATTTCTTCCATTCAGCCAATTCAGCAGCACCAGTTGGCTTGAGGACTTCTTGATCAATGAAGTCCTTTAGACCGTTATCCTCTAGTACTGCTTCCATGCGATCCTTCCAGGCTATATAATTCGAACTGCCATCAAGGGCATATTCGAGTCTTAAACCATTGAACGCCATAGGTGAAATAGAGATGTGATAAGAACTCGATTTCTATATTCAGGAATCACAAACTTCAACTTCTCCCTTCTTGTATACTGTTCTTCCTTGATCACCTGTGCTTGATACCATGTAGAAATTCCCACCTGTAGATCACCTGATAATGCAATAGACTAAAGCAAAATACTTGATCTACTTCTACAACCAATTTAGCGGAAGCTTAATCGAACATGAGCAACATCAATAAGAACACATATAACTGATAAGAAGGAATCAATCACACATAACACAGAAGATATAACCTGGGGAAAGCCTCAGCCTAAAACTCCAATCTGTATTATCATACAAGTGGAAATATAGTTAGTATTACAAAAAGAATCAGCTCAAAAGCTATCCTGCTCTCTCTGCAATACCTCTGCTGCTCATAGACAGTCAAAGGCCTCTCTCAAACCTCCTGATCTGCCTTCTAAGCCTCCTATTTCTTTGGGCAATTTTGATTGGGGTCTAGTGCTATCACTTGTGTGAATTGGCCTCTTCACACACTCACTAACCTCTGATCCAACTACGCAATCCTGAAGGAGATAAATCCTTCTCCATGGATGAGCTTCCTTTATAAGAAAAAAATCATCCAACTGATAGTACACTATCCCTTCTTTGATCTCAACTGGGTCTCTGTCTGAACTGACATGCATGATTTATTCATGAGAGAATATTTAGTTATCTGAAGTGCAACAGTTATATGCAAGCATGCATTAATTAACTGAACTTACATTAATTTAAACAAACTGTTTAAATCAATCTAACTGGACTTGACTCTATTAACTGAGCCAACTAATTACATCTCAAATTTGAAATCATCCTTATCTCTTTAACTTATGGATAAATTCCTCAATTAATAGATAAATTGTTGCATGTCCTCACATAGAATTCATGTTTGATTTTTCACAATTAATTAACTCATGGAGAATTAATTAATTTATTTTCAAACAGGTGTTAAGTTCAAATTCAGATTTTACTTCCTATGTTTAGTCCAGGAACTGACTAAAATAGAAATCCATCATGAATTGCTAAAAATAGAATGCTATTTTTAGCACTTCCATTTTTCATTCCCTGTTGCTCAATCCAACACTGATACCCAAACTTCTATTTGTAGCAGTGCTATATTTAGCACTTCTATTTTTAGCATTTCTTATTACTATTTTCAACACTCTTGCTATTCATGTAGATCCTCTAGAATTCTTCTTAACCAAACTGCTTCACATGTTGCTATCGTTGCCGCTTTATACTCTTCTTCTACTATGGAGAGAGAAACTGTAGGTTGCTTGTTAGTACTCAAAGCAACTACTGTTGAACCCACACTGAATGAATACCTTGAAGTTGATTTCCTGTCATCCATACATCCAACCCAATCTGAATCTGCATAACCAATCAACCTGAAATATTCTATAGACCTATATACCAAACCATAACCAATTGTTCCACACAAATATCTCAAAATCCTCTTTGCTTCTTTCCAATGCAATTCCTTGGGTTCTACCATAAATCTTGATACCATATTGATTGCAAATGAAATATCTGGCCGAGTTGTAGTTAAGTAGATCAAGCTTCCAACCAATCTATGATACAAAGTAACATCAACTGAATTGGAGTCATTATGTCTGTATAACTTCAACCCAACTTCCAAAGGAGTTGCCACTGGTTTGCAACTCAACATTCTGACCTTCTTCAGAATGTCTCAAGTATACTTGGCATGTGACATGAAAATACCATCTTCCTTTTGCCAAACTTCAATACTCAAGAAATAATGCAACATTCTGACCTTCTTAAGAATGTCTCAAGTATACTTGGCATGTGACATGAAAATACCATCTTCCTTTTGCCAAACTTCAATACTCAAGAAATAATGCAACTCACCAAGATCTGTCATCTCAAACTCAACAGTCATATGTGACTTAAAACTTTGAAATAGTTCAGTGATGTTCCCTATGTAGATCAAATCATCAACATAGAAGACAACTATCAAAATGTCATGTCTTCACTGAAAGATATAAAGATTGGGCTCAAATAAACTTGTAACTAATCTATGGTCCTGAAAATACTTATTAATTCTTGAATACCATGCCCTTGGCACTTGCTTTAGACCATACAAAGCCTTATTCAACTTATAAACATAATCTCCTTTTCCTAACACTCAAAACCTTCAAGCTACTCCACATAATTTATGGGTTGTGTTTGATTATTTGGTTTTCCCCATACCACTGTATGACGACAACACAATGTAAACATAATATGCTCAGAAAGCATATTATGGTATATTACAAACAGAGTTCACCAATTGTTTACTTAGCTTATATGCAGGAACGACATCGTAGATAGAGCTCCAGACTTCCATTGTTGCATCAAGCGAACAGTCTGCGTGTTACCAGTGTGATAGTTGACTTAGATCAGAGGCCAAGTTTTTATGTGGAATATATATATTCTTCAAAGGTTTATTAATCATTTTGGAATTCCATTTGCATAGAGATTTTATGTTTGGAAATCCATGTCCATGATTTCATAGTGGGATATGAAAGCAATGCTTAAGAATAGTTTATAAAGTATAAGCTTATTGACAAACTCATGTGGTTATATTTTTTTACCCTGCTGTAAGATTTGGTGGGAGATTTGATTTTAGGGCTCTGTACCTTCGTTTCCAATAACTTAGAAGCAAGGCGCTACAGGCGTGCCTGTGGCAACATGTGCTTATGAGGTATTCTGTTTTGAAAAGGTCTTAATGGAGCTGGTATATAGTAAAATAGGGATTAGTGGATCCACTGATCCCAATGCGTATGCATGGTTGGAGTCGACATTGTTATTAATTTAAGAAAATGATTCTGTGACAAATACCATATATCCATCTCTTATTGATGATGAGGATATTTTGGAAAAAGTGTGGGCTATGGCTCTTATGGCAAGTCATATCTAAATCCCAAATCTACAAAGTGGCCACTCATCAGATATGTCCTTAAAGCATTGAAAGAATTGAAAACCAAGCTCAATGTTTTAGCGAAATGAGATATTTACAGTTATGGAATGGGCATGCTTGAAATGGTTATCATAATATCTCCACACACTTTTATTAATAGTTATGTTTTAAATGAAAGTGTAGCGTAGAGATCGAGTTCAAGTTCAATTTAGTAGGTAGAATGGGTGGTGTTTTATAATCCGAGAGATTGATGCATGATGCAGTCGATGATGCCCTCTAAATAAATACCACACCATCCACCATCCAGTTAAAATCACTCTTAGCCACACTCATTCACTCCTAATAGATGCCCTATTTACCACACCATCCACCATCCAGTTAAAATCACTCTTAACCACACTCATTCACTCCTAATAGATGCCCTTCCATGAGGGTAGTCTTATGATTTATCAACTCTTGTAGAGATATAGTAAATATTAAATCATTTCCAGTAAGTGTAACAGAAAGTATCCGCACTAGTGACTTGTGATAAAAAAATGAAGTCTATTAGAGTGAAGGCTCCATAAAATAGCCCTGTTTTCCTTGAGGACCTTCCAGAAGAATCATCGGTTGCATTATACAGTGTTTCCATTTGTAGGCTATCCATGTTGGGTGATAATGTATGGATGGGCTCTGGCCACTGGCCTTGAAAGAAATTGATAGAACCAATGGCTAGAGATAGCGAGTGATTGACTGTACTAGAATAAGAAACCACTCTAGCATTATTTTATATTATTTTCTATACAAACATCTCTTTAGCAAACATTCTGGTTTTTCAATTTGTTGAGACAAATGGGAGCTTTGTTAATGTTTTGAAGACTGTAATACAGGTCGCATTTCATTTTATTGTAAGTTTTGGTAGTCGACAGAGTTCCGAGATTGGAGAAAAAGGAATTGTTGTTGGCCTCAAATGCAAATGTTGGAAGTCCTACAACAACTTGTCAAATGGCCACAACGAAAGATCGACAGACATTATATTGAAGTGAAACTTTGCCAAAGGAAGTTGAGCTTCTTATGAGACAATCTCTGCCAAACTGGGCCTTATCATAATTTAAGACTATAAATAGTCCTATTATGTCTGCTATGGATGTTTCTGCATGAGGCCTCATTGTCAAGGATATAAAATGTGTTATCAACTATGATTTTCCTGGCTCCGTGAGGATTATGTGCATCGTATTGGATCTACTATCCAAGCTAGTGCCAAGGGAATAACATATATATGTTTACCACTGCAAATGAAAGGTGCCACGTATCTAATAAAAATCCTCGTTGAAGCATGGCAATATATTAGCCCTAAATGCGTTGAAATCGGTCGAAACAACACAAAAGCTAGTGGAGGTTACGAAGGGTTTCAGGGACCATGGAAGAGATTATGGAAATCTGTCATGAGGAAAATAGAGTTGTGCCTGCCTTCTATGCGAATGATGGATGATAGGTGGCTGTGGCTTTGTCTTCTTCAACGGTTCATTTAAATAATTAAATATTCTGTACCATAATAATTTTGAAAAAATATGGAGAGACATTTCCATATCTACCCTATTGGAATAGAATTTGTACGTATATTGTAGTAGAAGTTATATGTAATGGTAAAGTTTTTGTAAATTACAATTCAACAGTCGGCTAAAGGCATATTTTTCAAAAATAGAATCACAGAACAATTGGTTAAGGTTCGCTGAGCTTGCCTTGTTTAATGGGCAGTTGATAAATTTCAGGGAACTTCTTCAACAATTTCAGATTTAAAGGCAGAGGATCAACAATCAAGCAAATATTTTCGAGTAATAAATCAAAGAATATTTTTATTTTTAGTTTGTCAATAGGATTTGATTCTTGAAAGCTTGTAACTGCTTGAAGATTGTATTTTTCTATATATTTTTTCATTTCAAAGTAATACTAGTTGGCTTTTGGGGGCAAAGACTTGTCATTTATATTTTGAAGATTTTCTTTTTCACAAGTTTGAATCAAAGGATTTTTATCTCAACTTATGGTAGTATGTTATCTTTTTGTGAATCTGATTTCTTTGTATTTTCCATTATATTTTCATCTAGGTGTATTTAAATTGTGTGGAACATAAGAGAGGCTAAGTTGAGAATTAACTTACGTTACTTCTTGCAATGTTATAGTCCACATTGAGTTGATAATATAGACATATCACTTATTTTGTCCCTCTAAAGCTTGAGATTGTTGCCCTAATTCCATACAATTGAGGTGTGTTATGTTGTTGAGCTATTGAAAGATCTTCTTTACACTTTATGGCCTTATCAAGTGATTTATATGTTCATATTTAGTATAAATGTTAGTTGATATTTTATTTAGTCTTCTTTCATCATCTCGATGTCATTGATATATGTTAGGGTTGAGAGCGACCCTTTGGTTAAACCTCTAGAGGGATTGATCTTTACCTTAAAGCAATGCGTCTAACCCAGTGGCAACCACCTTTCAACAAACCCCTCATCCTGATGCTTTGGCATAGTTCCCTAGCCAAGAAATGTCTTCAAAGGACAACAAAAGGAAAGTCAAATTCATGAGTGATAGGTTATAATTATACAAGGAAACAAGGAATTTATAGCTAAATGGAGTTGAGAATTCAAGTTTGAATTCTTTTTTTGGCGAGTAATTCAACATTGATTTTTTCAAAATTTGGGTGGTTTGAAAATTGAACAAAATTTGAGAAGCATTACATCATAATACATAAATTTTATCCATAATATAACTTTGATGATACTTAGAATTATTATCATTTTTTTGACATTTTCAAACCGAAATTTAATTAAAAAACTCGAATTCAGTTTGCTTTAGACTATTAGTAATGGCATTTTACTTCAATCCTGACAATGAAGATGAAAATTTAATAAAAAAAATTGTATTCTAGCCATCTGAGAACATTTATAATAAAATGTCCCTGCTTATTTGCAATAGTGTTTATGTTCTCAAAAATTTCTAGAGCATAAGAGACACTTTACTTCAAACTTGGGTCGTAGTGTAGTACCAAAGAAGACAAATAATCATTTATTACTGCATGTTAATTTGTTCACTGTAACTTTATCATTTATCATTTACATCCATTTCTAAATTTTTGGGTCGCTCTCTGAACATGATTATAGATTAAATTTTTTATTTTGGTGCCACATTATGCATGTTGACCAAGGAAATTGCTCTCTCAAGTGATTTTATACTTGGGAAAATTTCGTGTGTGCAAAAGAAATCCTTTTCCCTTGGTTGGCACCCACATTACCTTTGCACATCGATTCTCTCGCACATACCACCTCTTCCCATTTCTTTTATTCCAGACATATTGCAATGCCCACATATCTCTTGTTCTATTCAACTAGTTTTTCGACCTTTTCTAGTTCCGAGGTGTTGGATTACTGCGTACTATAAATTGTTGTATGCCATTTTTCATGATCACAATATTTCGAGGTACAATATTTATCTGGCCTTTATAATGTTCCTTGTTATTCAACGATATTAATATCAAGGGTGTTAAAATTGAAGGTGTCTCTGAATTAAGTGGATGAGATGGTCTTAAAAATTCGAGGTTTATTGTGATCATCTCTTGTTTATTAGGCTGGCCTTCTTAACAAAATTTAGATGTAAAAAGTTAGAATTGGTAACTATATAAGTAAATGATAAATTTATGGGCAAGTGGCATTTGAATGTCATTATGTACCATGGAGTTGATTAGACAGAATTGTGTTAAATTTTTCTTTAGTTTGGACAAATAAATGCACATTATGGTTAAGCCTAGTTGTGTGTTTGATAAATTGAATAAATTCAGACGAAATATAAATAATTATTTATTACTTGTTGTTGTTATGTACAAACTTCCTAAGCCTGGACTTTAGTAAAATGCACAATGTATACATAAATTGACTCAAAAAAGAATGTGTTGAGTTAAAAAGGAATATGTATGAATCGGTTAAACCTTGGAGGATCAATGACTATAGATTCAAAGAAAAATCTTCCAAAGAATATGCCATTTCCCCTCTAAATAGAGAACAAGCCATTGTCACCCCCATGCTCTGCATGCTTTTCAGTAGAAAAGGAGTCATACATTTCCCTTTAAAATTGATTCCGCTCATTCAGAGGGCTTCAAATGGTTTTGTTTTCAATTCAAAAACTATCCTAGCAAGTCAACATTTTCATAGCTTATAAGACCAATAAATTCAATCCTCCTTTTACATGTCAACCTACATTGTGAGTGTCATTTGCTTTTCTTATTTTCCTACCATGGGATCGAAATGGAAATCATCTAAGCCACTCCCCATTCACATTTACCATTCAAAATTTTGGGAAGAAAATTATGGTGACCACTTCTATCCCATCTTCCATTTTGTTATAATTCCCATTTATGAAAAATTGTTCCGCTCAGAACCTCTCTGAATCTCAGAAGAGGCCAAAATTGGCATTGCTCCTATCGGTAATTGGTATAATAAAGAAAAATTCTCCTATATGAGAATATATAATTTTCAAGGAGCCCTGCATGCCTTGCACCATTTTGTTCTTGACAAATTAATTCGTAAAGAGATAGTTTACCATACAGTCGACATAAGCATTTCCTACGACCTATATAAAAACTCTAAGAAAATTTGGCCTAGTTTTCTCATATGACTTGACATTTATACCTTAGAAAACGTTGCACACACCAAGAAAGAATTATTGACTTCAAGTGTTATTAAGATAACAAAAATTCCTTTTAAAGCATCATAACCATTTAGGGACTATAAGTAACCATTGTGTTACAGTTTCTAAGAGAAAGTATTTACATGAAAAATCTCTCTACGATGATATTTTTCGCAGAGTCCAGTCCTACGAGTAGGCCTTCTAGAAGGCTCGAGAACTTTCTCCTGATCAAGACCAACATTTTCTTGTATTCATAGAAGAAAGAAAGAAATCATTATCTTTGATTTTACAACAAGCAACTAATGAAGCTCATACTATATCAGCCTCTTCATACGAAACTCTTATAGTCATCCCTGACAAAGATTCAGAAGACATTGAACAAGTGTTCACAAAAGTTGTCACATGACTTCTTGAAAAAGGGCATTATTGAAAAAGATGCCAGTACAATAAAAACACATCAACAATGGGATGAATTCCTGAAAACTACAAAAAGTGTTCCTCGACAACACAAAGTTTTTGAAGCTCCTCCCGAGACTTCC
Organism: Pinus tabuliformis; assembly: GCA_031772625.1. Taxonomy (NCBI): domain Eukaryota; kingdom Viridiplantae; phylum Streptophyta; class Pinopsida; order Pinales; family Pinaceae; genus Pinus; species Pinus tabuliformis. Next base: position 1,701,755,864 of record CM062817.1, on the reverse strand, counting down.
ACTCCTAAGTAACATGCTTAGAAATAGTCATATTTTGTTGCCCATACCAACACTGGCTTGGTCACCTCTTGTTGAAAACTACCATTAGTATTGTTCCCACCAACAGTTCACAATAATTCTTAGAAACTACAACAAGTGTTCCTGGGAAGCACATAATACCTGAAGCTCCTCATGAGATTTCCACTCCTAAGTAACATGTTCAACAATAATCAAATACCCTTGTCCATACTAAGACTAGCTTGGTGACCTACAAAGTCATGTTGAAAACTCCCATTACCATTTTTTGTAGGAACAATTCACAGGAAGAAATATTGGTCATTTTTTATGACTAAGAGAAATTAAATATATTGCTCCATTAGATTTCTATTCTAGTCCGTAGAATAACGTTGTCATTAAAATAAGTGGAAAGAAGAGAAGAAATATAGAAATAAAAGTTCCTCCACATGTGGTATGGGATGGCTTACAATTGAACAATTAGTTCAAGAATTAGCTCACTCTATTAGAGTATACAAAAACACCAATCTCTACCATGTTACTAGACTGATGGAGATTCTGAAACAAAACGATACTGAAATCTTGGAGTTAGAGTAGTTGTTACAACAAAGAAATTAGTTTTGAGTGTAGTTGAAAATGCAAGATTATGAAGCTCAACAACAATTGACTCAGAAGATGGAGGATTTGCAACAAATATTGAAAAATGGGACTAATAGAGTACAACAAGGGCTTTGGGTAAATCTCCAACAAAAAGACACTCAATTTCTTGAACTGCAACTCAAAATTCAGAAAACAACCAATAATGTAGTCAATTTGGAAAAGTTTAGACAAGAAGCCATTAACATTAATCACTGATTCCTTCATGTACATGATTAATTCTTTAACAAGCTAAGTCTAGCTCAAGCTCAACAAGGCTTCATAGATAAATGGTTGAATAATATGATTGATACAAAAATAGAGTATGAAGAGCTAGATAAGCAACTCATTGAGCTCATTGCTTGGTAGAACAATGAAAATTGAAACACCCACAACCTACTTCGAATTACTCTAATACAAAAGAAAATAGTCTTGAAAACTTATGATATTTATATGGAGGATATTAAAATGGGAGAAAGTGACAAAGTAAATAGATGAGATGGTTTTGAAATTTTGAGATTTATCTCCACTATGTCCCATAAACGACGACCTTAGTATACCAAATTGATATTGATTAAAATTGTCCTACCTAACAAAGTTCAAACACGAAATAGTAATAGATGGTGACTATATGGAAAATGAGAAGTTTACAGTTAACATGCATTGAGAACATCGTTGATTAAACAAGTATTTTTTAGTACAAAGCAGAGATGGTTGGCAGAGGAAGGAAATAAGTTATTTGCATTGATACAATTAACTCACTTGCCCATATTGATAAGAAATTTCACTGGTATACTGCTTACCAGTGGTATGTGAACCTGTAAACCGAACAAAAGAACAAAGACAAAATTTGGAATAACGGACTGGCAATTTTTGTTTTCCATAGAAAAAAATATAATTTTTAATAAGAGAATAACAATTACATTTTGTAGACACACCTAGTGTGTATGTAGATCAAAACAAAAGCATGTCAATAACAAAAGTATACATCTATGCTGAAATGGTTTTGTATATGACTTACAACCACAAAGTATAGGTCTATATATAAAATATCTGATAAGGAAAGAGTCCATGACCAAAAAAATACACATATAACATCTCAAATGTTAAGCAAGATGTGATCTAAAATAAACATTGCATGCGTAGCAATATAAAATTTGGCAGATCAGACTATGAAGGAACCTATGGCGGCTGATCAAGAGGATCCAGAAATGGTCTACGAGAATAAGAGAAGCTGATATCCCCACGAACCTTAGAAATACTCCAAAGACCCTGTTCTATATCTCGATTTGGCTTTGATAATATGTAAACATCGTAATTGTGTTCCCTATATATATGATGACATGAAAAAAAATTAAATGAGTTTTTAAGCTACAGAGCATCATCCAGAATAGGATACAAAAATATATTTCGACATGATTGAGTACAGTTCATCTAGTTTGCCATAGGTATAAAATCATCATAAAGTTGAGTATGAGTGACCCTGTGCTCAATAGCTAATGTAAGGATATTTATGCAAGATAGGAGTTCAACAATATTTTTTGAGCCCAGAATGAGACCCATGGAGACATGCAAAGAAACAGAGTTAGAAATATGTAAAATGAAACCACCCCCACTCTTTTGTCTAGATTCTGTCGAGGCCCCATTGAAATAGGCCCACAAAATCGACTGATCAATATTTCCAACACCTATTTCTCGGACTCTATGAACATATTTATCATGAGGATAATGACAGGGATATCCATTAATTCAGATGTAATAACCCTTGGATAGGATACCTTATCTCTAAAAATGATGTGATTGCGAACATTCCATGTAACAACCCGTGTGAAAATTTCATGAAATAAAAGTTAGTAAAAGGCAAAATAATAACCACGGTTGATGGGACACTTATTCCAAGCTGAATGTTAGGCAAGATCATAGTGATAGGGATCACTTGTGGTTGATTAATGGCTAAGGAAATTGGAAAAGGAAATGGAAAAGGCTTTGGAAAGGCAAAATGGCATTTTGGCACATTTATTTATGAAAATAATGAAAATTAGGAGAAAAGGGAGGTGAAAGGTCACAAGTTTCATGTGAGAAGGAAAACGAAGGAAAATAATGGAAAATGAAGAAAATAGAGCCCTCATTAATAAAAAGGATTCTGAGGATCAATACACATACTTTTTTTAGTTGAGTTTTGGAGTTCTCTCTCTATTCTCTTTCTCTCATACTCTTGGACACTTAGAGTTTCCTAGAGAACTCTTGGAGAGTGTGGAATACTTGGAGTTTTGAAGCAAGAAGGTAAAGGAAGAGCAGGAAAGTGCAAGAGGACATCGAGATCAACAACTACAATGTGTTTTTATTGCAGGTACCGAGTTGCATGTATGTTTCCTCACTAGTTTTGACGTACATGGAATATGTATGTGGTTTATTCGTCATGATCTATCACTGACATGGAGGATTGCCTGGATTGACAGTGAATTTGCCTAGCCTTGCCAATTCCTGGATAGCCATGGTGTTTGGGGTTCATTTTTTTTTTTTGGTTGGTTCTCATGTTTCCTTTAGCTTGGGTTAAGATACTAGTTCCTGGAAGCCTTGGTTGGAAAAACGCTTTGGAAGCTCTGTAACAACTTGGTTGAGTTACTAGTCTTGGAAGCCTTGGTTGGACAAACGCTTTGGAAGCCCTTGGCAGGTTGAGTTACTAGTCCTAGGAGCCCTAATTGGAAAAACACTATGGAAGCCTGACGAAAACTATGGGTTGAGTTACTAGTCCTAGAAGCCTTGGTTGGAAAAAACACTCTGGAGCCGTGGAAGGCTTGGGTAAAGACAAATATGATGATGGTTTTATGATGTCCAACCATGAGATGGAATCATTGTTTGATGGGTTGAGGTGGATGGCCTTTCGAAGCCCTGAATGGTTTTGGATTGATGTGTTTTATGATATCCCACATTCATGCTTGGAATATGGCAGGGGGGTGACTGGCTGAAGAGAGTTTTGGCTTAACCACATCTACAATTGGGTGGTTCGTGGAAGTCCCACAACTGGTTGGCCTTTACATCATTAATATGAGGTTATTTCTCCTTGTTATTTTATGAGTATTTGATTGGTTTATATGTGGATTATATGGCTGTTGTTTCCTTGGTATTTATATTTCTATTATGCTAGTTATGAATGTGTATTATGATAGTAGCTATGTATGGATCTCATCATGTTTTTCTTGTAAATCAATGAACAATGTATCGATGACCTAATGGATGAAACTACAGCTAATGTGTTGAGGCATCAATTCTTCTTACCGATTATCAGACAAGTATGAGACCCCTATGCTTAGTTTTGTTTTTTACACCTGTAGAGTACATATTTGCGATATGTTTGACGAAATTTCTGTCATGGCTAGTAGGGGTTCAGTCAAGGGATTGTCAAGTAATTGTATTTGTATCATCATTCCCTTGTTATCTTTCTGTTATAAAGATGTCATCCAATTATGGGCAGTGACCTGGGCTCTGGGCCTGAAAAAGTGGTTCAAATCCCAGGGAAATCGGCACAAGGCTAAGAAAAATAGTCCATGGACGCTGGCATACTATGCTGTGGGAGCATCCAGAGCCTTCTGGATGCTGACATACCCATATCATGGGAGTGTTCGGGGTTTAATTAGTCTAAAAACTCAGTGGGACCCAGGGGTTGGTTACCAAATAGATTGGGATGGTTCTTGAGAGTCTCGTTGCTGATGTGGAAGGTCTGTATGGTGTGTTTGCATCGATTCCACTTCCTTAATGTGACACAGGAGGTCAAATCATATCATAGTAACTTCTCGTCACATGTTTACACTGGTTGGCTGATTACTTGGGTAGATGTGGGAGGAGGGTGTTACAGAGTGGTATCAGAGCATGATTCACCCCTCAAACTGGATGGGTTGTGTGTTGGTCATGCACTCATGTAGGTTCCATACATGTTTCTTGTGTTGTAAGACCATGTGCTTGTTGCATTTGTATGGTATGGGTCATGGTTGTAGTTATGTCGCCATGGGAATTTGATGGTGTTGTTGTGGAGTGTGTTGTATGTGTTGATTATGTGTTGCTTATGCACGTTAATATTCACATGTGGTCAAGTGTATAGTGTTGTAGTGGTTGTTGTCATGGATGAGGTCACAATATGTGTAGTCGATATGGTCATGCATTGATGACTAGACTCTAGCTAGAATGATGGTTATGAGGTTATATTCTATGATTTATACTTCTATATGATGTATTGATTATGTTATACATGTATTCCATTGATTTTTCGATCTTGCAAACGAGGTATCCTCCCCGAATTATGCTAAGGTACGTTGGTTTATTGTGATTTGGTTTAGCTGACATGATATACCTTGCAGGAAGAATATCAAAGATGACTAGAAAGATGGTAGACTACAGTTCTCGAGACTCTCCCTATGGATCAGATGAGAAGCATGGTGTTGGGAACTCTTTTGATTTGGCAGACACATTGAGAAGATTAAAGGCATAAATAAGGAGTTGTAAGGCAGACAATGACATAATCATACAAGCACATGAGAAACAAGCAGAGGTAAATGCAATGATACTTCAGTGTTTGTCAAAATGTAGTGACAGGGACCACTTCGGATCAGTCATGAGTAGGAGGAAAAAACTAATGGGGCATATGGTAGTGTTAGGGCTCCAAGAAACTCTCCTAGGTTGTAGCTCGGAGATGCCTGGTAACATATAAATTAAACTTATTGTTGCAATGGATGAATGGAAGGAATGATGCTTGTTCAAGCTAGATAACCACTTCTACTTTGTTTCACTCTAGACATGCGTGAACACCCCCAGACTACAAGGCTTTAGACCACCAGCTACTCACAGTTTAGAGATAAGGTGAATATGAAGAATACTGACCACACCAGTAGATGCACAAGACCTTGTGATGGCCGGCTGCAACCAGTAAGAAGCTTGTAAATATATTCTACTAATGCACAGACAGGATGACAGCTCTCTACCACTAGATAGAAAGAAACCTGGGTAACCTATTCACTAATACATTCAATAATCGAACACATAGATAGGATGACAACTTTCTAGTGCTAAACCTTAAAGATCAAGAATACAACATATCAGGCACAGCTTAGAATAGAGAGGAAATGGAAAGTGAGCAATTAACAACAAAAGAAGCTCGTATTAGCTTAAAATGAAGACGAGATGCTGCAAGTGGAAAAATATCCACAGTCTCCAGAAGTTGAACCTTACATCAAAACATCAACCATCAACCCTGATTACATTTTGTTTCTGGGTATTTATAGATTTTACATTATAGGGAACTTGGGCGTTTAGGTATGGGGGGGTCATAATTGACCACCAATTGCGTTTAACTGCCTGACGGAGTCTCTGACCATGCTTGCTTGCTTCAGTGAGTGAATATGATCCTTTCAGGTGCTGTGTTGTCCTCTTAGGCAGTTGGAGTGTTCGTATCCGCGAGTTTCCATAATTGATAAATGCTGCTACGGGGTCGTGCATGTCCTTTCTTTCCCTTATCCATACTACCTGTTAAACATGGTTGTTGAGATCTATCAGTGACTGGTAATGGCAAGCCGGTCACCTTCTTCCTTCAGACAAACGGAGTGGTCAAAGGACATGGGGTGCATGGGTGAATCGATGAGTTAGATGAGCGGAGATAATGGTCGTCAGATTAAGGGAACGGACGGCGGAGATGGCTCTGCTGGAGTTATAGGATGAGGTGGGAGTGGATTGATTTTGGGCCATTAGATCTGGGGCAGCTAGATCTAACGGCGATCGGGTGGTGAAGCTGCGTGGTAGTTAAACGGGCGGGCGGACAGGTTAGGTGGTAAATGGTATTGATCAGACTGCTTTTGAGCGTAAAGCGGTAAAAGGACAGGGGTGTGCGATCCCACTCAGAGGCCGACAAGTAGCGGTGGAAGAGAGAGAAAAACCGCTCTCATCACGCGCTAACATTCGGGTGAGTTGCGGGCACGGGGAGAGTGAATACCGTCAAATCTCGAAGGGGATGATCAGACGGTCGAGAAATGGTCGTGTAATTCGCTTTATCGGGCACGACGGGAGTCGTTAGATTTGGCGGGGAAAATCAGCAGTGGGGATTAAAGGCGATGAGTTTATAACGGCGCGAAATCACATGGCTACGGTTTTATGGCCGGTCCAAGCCTTTGCGCTTGAGGCTTAAGGAAAAGGGGTTTTGTGGTTTTTAAAAGAAAAAAAAATAGAGGAAAAGGAGATGAAGGGAGGACGAGCAGGGTAAAGGAAAGAGGTGAAAATGACCATTATGGGCCTCCTTTGAGCATAACCAACACAACCAAGCTTATCTCTGACCTTCAAAACCATAGTTATATAGCAGAGCTAACACTGGCTCCTTCTGGGGATGAGATCCTCCCTGTGAGGTCTCAAGAACTGTAGATCATTGCCTTTCCTACAAAAACCAGATCAGCAAAATTTCCTAGTGTTCCATTGGGCATGGAGTCTAATTGAGCCTACACTAAAACTGATAAAACAACATATTTACAACATTAAGGCCAAAAGACCTTAAATGACATAAACTTTCAGAAATCGCCCATTAACTGGGCCATCAAAAACTGTCTCTCCTTCCATGCTTTGCAACATGAAAGTATTGTTCCCCTGGATCTGAGAAATGATAAAAGGCCCAGTCCATAGAGCATCAAACTTCCCATGGTTGCCTTTCTTCTCCTTGAGTGCATCCCATTTAAGAACCAAGTCCCCAACTTGAAAACTGTCTATCTTTACCTTTCTGTCAAAGGCTTCCTTGATTCTCCTCTGATGTGTTGCAGACCTTTCGACTAGCTGTTCTCTGATTTGATGCACTTCTGCTAAATCACTGATCCTCCTAGCCATATCATTTTCTTCATTTTGTTCTTCCTGCAAGAATTTTGCCACAGGGAGGGTTAACTGAATTGGGAATACAACCTCAGTGCCATATACCAGCTTGAATGGAGAATTCCCTGTGGATCTCTTGGTAGTCACTCTGTCAGCCCACAATGCATATTTCAGCTTGGAATCCCAGTTCTTTTTGTTGTCTTCCAGCAACTTTTTGATTATCCTTATCAGGCTCTTGTTGGAAGATTCTGCTAGACCATTTCCTTGAGGGTAATATGAGGTGGAATGTACTAGTTTAATGCCCATTGAGTCACACATGTCCACCAACTCTTTTGCCCTAAAGGCTGCTGCATTGTCTGTAACTAATTTATGTGGGCAGCCAAACTTGGTGAAATTTTTTTCAGTTAAGAACTTCATGACCACATGATGATCAACTTTCTTAGTGGGGATTGCGTCAATCCATTTAGTGAATTAGTCAGTGGCTACTAAGATCCATCTGTGCTGGCCATTGGAATGTGGATTAATTTCTCCTATGAAATCCAAACCCCACTGCCGAAAAGGGCCACTGGCATGTATTGGATTTAAGGGCAGGGACTTCAACTGTTGTTTTCCTTCAAATCTTTGGCACCTGTCACAAGATTTAACAAATGAAAAGACATTAGAAAATAAGGTGGGCCAATAATACCTAGCTCTGAGGATCTTGTGGGCTGTAGTTTTCCAATAGTGGTGTCCTCTACACATGCTGGAATGAAACTGCTGCATGACCTCCATGGATTGTTCTTTGTCCAGACATCTCAGAAGGATTCCAGAGGGGTCCCTCCAGTACAACAAGTTTTCATGAATGCAATACTTGGCTGCCCTGAGCTTGATAGTTCTGGCTTGGCTTGAACTAAGGCCTGGAGGAACTTCTAGCTTCAACAAGAATTGAGCTATTGTAGAATACCATTCACAAGAAGCTAGATTTTCTGCCAATGACTAGTTTTGCCCTGGTTCAACTGTTTCTTCTTCTGTCTAACCATCCTCTGAATTTGTGCTTATCAAATTCATGTCCAGCATCCTGCAATTTTCTTTAGCCATCAGTTTGGCAAGGCCCTGACCTCTGAAAAGCTTGGTGGGCTTCAGTTCTATGTTGAATTCGATAAGCTTTGCAATCCATTTAGCCCTTCTTCCATCAACATCTGGCTGCGTTAAGACATCTTTTACTGAAGCAGAGGGCACATATGCAATTACCTTGGAATGCAGAATGTATATTCAGAAAGCTTTCAAAGATTTGCTAAGAGCATATGCCTGCTTTTCAATGATATCATACCTCAGCTTAGCATCCCTTAATGTTTTGCTGAAGAATGCCACTGGATGTTCTGAACCTTCATCATTCGCTTGCAATAAAACTGTTGCAAGGGTGTCACTTGAAGCAAATGAAAATATATGGAACTCCTTGCTATAGTCTGGGCTGATCAAAGTAGGAGCTTCCATAATGGCCCTTTTGATGGCTTCAAATGATCTTCTTGCTGCATCTGTCCATTTGATTTCTGATCCCTTTTTTAGCATGGAGGTGATGTGTTTTACAAGTTCTACAAAATTAGGAATAAACCTCCTTACAAAGTTTATCTTGCCCAAAAAGTATTGGATGTCCCTTTTTGATCTTGGTACAGACAAAGTCTGTATTGCTTTCACTCTTTCTGGGTCAATTTTGACACCTGCAGCAGAAACAATGTGTCCCAGGAGTTTGCCCTCTTCCAAAGAAAACTGCGACTTTTTGGGATTCATTGATATCCCAAACCTTCTGCACTTCAAAAACACTTTCTTCAAATGCTGCAAATGATCTTGATGGCTGCTGGAGTATACTGTTATATCATCTAGGTAGATAAGGACAAACTTATCCTTCTCTCCTACAAATGCTATATCCATAGCTCTCTGAAAGGTGGCTCCAGCATTCATCAGCCCAAAAGGCATCTTGGAATACATAAAAGTGCCCCAAGGCGTGGTGAATGCAGTCTTTTCTTGGTCATCTGGATGTACAACAACCTGGTTATATCCTGAAAATCCATCCAGGAAAGACATCACTTTGGCTCCTGAGACCTTCTGCAGCAAATGCTCCATCTTAGGCAAAGGATAATTATCCTTTTTGGAACACTTGTTCAGGTTTCTGAAATCAACACAGAGCCTGATTTCTCCACTCTTCTTCCTTACCACAACCAAATTGGCTACCCACTTTGAATATCTCAGGGGGACTATGATTTTGGCAGCCAACAACTTCTTGATTTCTTTTTCAATCAGAGGGAGGAGCAAAGGATTTATGGGCCTCAGTTTCTACTTAAAAGGGATGGTGTCTTTCTCTAAGGGAATTTTATGCTGGATGATATTTTTGTCATAAGTTTTCAGGTCACTATATTCCCAGGCAAAAACATCAGCAAATTGCTTCATTAAATTGCAGTACTCAGAACTTTGGGCAGCAGATAGATGGGTGGACAGATTTATATATCTTGGATGCTCTGGACTCCCTATATTATGCCTATGGACTGCAGATTGATCTTCTTTTTGGGTAGCTTTATAAGGCACATCATTTTGGTCAAACAACTTCTCTAGTGGCACTAGTCCTCTAGGTATATGATTGCTAGGCATTTGCACGATGCTGTCTTTGCCAATTTTGTTTCTAAGCTGGGGCTGGGGACTTTCCTCCAAGGCTTCACTCTCTTGATCAATTTGCATTTCAGAGAATTCATCAATGACTTGTAGAAACCTATTTACCTCATCATCATCCTCAAAGACTTTCCAATGCTGGACATTATTAGGCAAGGATGGTCTATATTTGATCTGGACTTCATAAACCAGTTTAGGGGGCATGGGAGGGATGAACATACTAGCGGACATGGCAAGGGAATCAACAAGCTGATTTTTGACTCTAGGGATATATGATATACAAAAACTATCAAAAGAATCTTTGAGTCTCCACACCTCATCTCTGTATGCCTTCAACCTTGGGTGCCTTGCTTGGAATGATTTGTTCACTTGCTGAATAATGAGATCAACATCTCCAAACACCTTTATATTTATGATTCCTCTGTCTTTGGCAGAGTTTAAGCCCAATATCAGAGCCTCATACTCTGCTATATTGTTGGTGACCTGAAAAGTTAGCTTGAAAGACAGATGTATGCCTTCTTGCTTTGGAGATACCAACACCACTCCTGCTCCTGTAGTTTCTTTTGAGCAGGCTCCATCAAAGAACATATCCCAAGCTTGTGTTCCCTCTTCTTCCATAGCCTGACCTATTGGTTTCTTGATCTACATTGAGGCCTTCTGAGATTCTTCAATTTGGAGAATGCATGCCCCAAAGTTAGTGTCCACAACGTAAATAGGATGATTAGAAGGATTCTTCTCATCACTGATGATATATGCCAGCTGGGCTTCCCTGTATAGTCTTCTACTTTCTCCTCCAAAGACTAGGAAAATGGCATAAGATAAGTCATTTTGTAATGTCCCACCTAGCCTCTTAATCCACCCTCTGGACAACAGCATGCCAAACTTGGGGGGACATTTGCTAGCACAATATCCATCATCATGCTCTTCATGTGCAGCTGAGTTAGGGTGATAGCTAAATCTTTGATCAACCCAAGACACTTCACCTTCCTTGAATCAAAGGAGAATAAATCATGATAAGTCCTGGTGATATCAAGGCCTAACTCTTCCATGACAGCTTTGGGCATCAGATTATGATTGGCACCAGTGTCCAACAAACAGTTGTGGAGGATTTTGTCATGAATGGTCAAGGAGACATAAAATGATGGAGAAGTATCATTAGCAGGTTCAGTCATTGGGCTAAGCACAACTGCAGGTTTTTCATCTTGCAAATTGACATAGTCAATGGAGGCTTGCGTGGATTTCAGTTGAAGGGCATCAAGGATAGGCTTTTAAAGACCTTACTCTTTACAAGTTCAATTAGAGGCACAGATATTTTAAGTTTCTGGACCTCTGATTCAAAATTGAAAGGGGAAGGGGACTTGTCAAGGCCTCTTACCTCTTGAGTTGGTGCTTTGAGGATAACTGGGTCAGCTGCTGGTCTTTTCTGTTTGATGGTCTGATGCTCTGTGGGGACAGCAGCTCTTTGGGCAGGATTCTCTTTGACATTGCTTGCTCTTGACCTCAAGTTATATATTTATTGTTCATCAGTCTACAGAACAACTTCTCTGTCCCACTCTTGACTAGTCTGGTCTTGGAGTAATGATTCTTCATAGGCAACCAATGTCAAAAAGGCAGCACTACCCTTATCTTCCATGCAATGAATGTCATCCTCTTCGTCCAACTGTTCTTCCTCCATGACTACGTTTTGGAAAGGAGCTTTAACCCTTTTTTCTTCAATGGCTTCTTTACCCCTCTGAATGATTTGCAATTGTTCATTTGCTCTTTTGAATGGATTTGGATTTCTTGGAGCAAATGTGTTTGGAAGCCTTGCTTTCCCAGAGCTCTGCTCAACCTTGAGTTTGGATATTTCAACAGCCAATGACTCTATCATTTTAGTCATTTTATCTAATTTAGGTTCTGAAGATGAAGCAGAGGAAGAAGAAGCCTCACCTCTCTGCCTTCTTCTATCAGCATGGCCTTTGAGTTTCTCTGCAGCCATGATATTAGATTCCACCTCTAAAGCTGCATCTTGCATTTCGGCTAGAGTGGCACATCTTCTTTCTCTCAATAGCAAATCAGAGTCAAAAGCATTGGCATAGGTGAGTTTGGCAGAGGTGGGGGTAGGCTTTACTTCAGCTGGTATATTACTATACATACGATTGAACCTTTTATTAAAATCAGATAATGACTCCCTATTTTCCCTCTTGAGGCTTCCAAACTCAGTATGGTAATATAGCAGGTCTTTCTTATCCCCCCAATGCTTCAAAAATACATCATCTAATGCTTCGATGTCTGCTATAGACCTAGGGGTTATTTCTCTGAACCACTTTCTAGCCTCTCCATCAAGGCTCTGGACAAATACTCTCATCCACACATCATCCTCATTAATATCTAGGTTATCAACATAACTATAAAAAGATTCAAGTTGTTCTTTAGCAGTTACTCCCTTTGTACCAGTGAACTTAGGCATGTATTTCTGATATTCTCCTGTAGGCATGGCATTCAAAGGAATAGGCAGGACTAGGGGACCATACCTAGCAACTATGATTCTTTCCATTTTTGTGGGTGCTTGTTGGCCTGCCATGACTGGGGTAGATGGAAGAGTACTAGTCGTTTGGATGACAGGAGACTGAGGAACAAATGATAGAGATAAAGGAAATGATGGACTGTATGGGAGGCTTTCTTTGATGACAGGAGATTGAGGAACGAATGATAGAGATAAAGGAAAATGATGGACTATATGTGAGGCTTTCTTTGATGACAAGAGACTGAGGAATGAATGATAGAGATAAAGGAAAATGATGGATTGTATGGGAGGCTTTCTTTGGATTGAGATCCAAATGGGAACTTATTGAACAAGGAGCTTTATGAATCTCTGGGAAATTCTCTTCACTGATAGTACTAGGCTCTATATTTTCAACATGAACATGCTCAGCTATAAGCCTCTCTGGCAGAGATACATAAGATTGTTTAGGCTTACCTGATCCTGATGCTCCTTTTTGTGATGTTTTTCTTTGCTTGACAATATTTTTAGGGTCAGGCACTGGGTCAGCTGGTGATTTTTGAGGATTTCTCCAAGTATGCCTCACAAACTGAGCCAGAACTGTAATGTGGAGTCACCAATAGGTTGGTCCTCCAGTAGAGTCGCCAGATAGATGATTACAACCAGAAATGTGTCCAAACTTTGTCTATCATCAAAGTTGGAACTGTGTCGTTCTCCCAGGGAAGCTGAGCTTCAATCTCCTCTCCTCGGCAATGGTGCCAATTATGTTAGGGCTCCAAGAAACTCTCCTAGGTTGTAGCTCGGAGATGCCTGGTAACATATAAATTCAACTTATTGTTGCAATGGATGAATGGAAGGAATGATGCTTGTTCAAGCCAGATAACCACTTCTACTTTGTTTCACTCCAGACATGCGTGAACACCCCCAGACTACAAGGCTTTAGACCACCAACTACTCACAGTTTAGAGATAAGGTGAATATGGAGAATACTGACCACACCAGCAGATGCACAAGACCTTGTGATGGCCGGCTGCAACTAGTAAGAAGCTTGTAAATCTATTCTACTAATGCACAGACAAGATGACAACTCTCTGCCACTAGATAGAAAGAAACCTGGGTAACCTATTCAATGATACATTCAACAATCTAACACATAGATAGGATGACAACTTTCTAGTGCTAAACCTTAAAGATCAAGAATACAGCATATCAGGCACAACTTAGAATAGAGAGGAAATGGAAAGTGAGCATTTAAAAGAAAAAGAAGCTTTTATTAGCTTAAAATGAAGACGAGACGCTGCAAGTGGAAAAATATCCACAGTCTCCAGAAGTTGAACCTTACATCAAAACATCAACCATCAACCCTGATTACATTTTGTTTCTGGGTATTTATAGATTTTACATTATAGGGCACTTGGGCGTTTAGGTATGGGGGGGTCATAATTGACCACCAACTGCATTTAACTACCTGATGGAGTCTATGACCATGCTTGCTTGCTTCAGTGAGTGAATATGATCCTTTTAGGTGCTGTGCTGTCCTCTTAGGTAGTTGGAGTGTTCGTATCAGTGAGTTTCCATAACTGATAAATGCTGCTATGGGGTCATGCGTGTCCTTTCTTTCCCTTAGCCATACTACCTGTTAAACATGGTTGTTGAGATCTATCAGTGATTGGTAATGGCAAGCCGGTCACCTTCTTCCTTCAGACAAACGGAGTGGTCAAAGGACATGGGGTGCATGGGTGAATCGACGAGTTAGATGAGCAGAGATAATGGCCTTCAGATCAAGGGAACGGACAGTGGAGATGGCTCTGCGGGAGTTATAGGACAAGGTGGGAGTGGAATGATTTTGGGCCGTTAGATCTGGGGTAGCTAGATCTAACGACAATCGGGTGGTGAAGCTGCGCGGTAGTTAAACGGGTGGGCGGACAGGTTAGGTGGTAAATGGTATTGATCACACTGCTTTTGAGCATAAAGCGGTAAAAGAACAGGGGTGTGCGATCCCACTCGGAGGCCGACATGTAGCGGTGGATGAGAGAGAAAAACTGATCTCATCGCGCGCTAACGTTTGGGTGAGTTGCGGGCGTGGGGAGAGCGAATACCATCAGATCTCGGCGGGGATGATCAGACAATCGAGAAATGGTCGTGCAGGTCGCTTTATTGGGCACAACGGGAGCCGTTAGATTTGGCAGGGAAAATCAGCGGTGGGGATTAAAGGCGATGAGTTTATAAAGGTGTGAAGTCACATGGCTATGGTTTTATGGCCGGTCCAAGCCTTTGCGCTCGGGGCTTAGGGAAAAGGGGTTTTGTGGTTTTTAAAAGAAAAAAATAAACAGAGGAAATGGAGATGAAGGGAGGACGAGCGAGGTAAAGGAAAGAGGTGAAAATGACCATTATGGGCCTCCTTTGAGCATAACCAACACAACCAAGCTTATCTCTGACCTTCAAAACCATAGTTATATAGGCAGAGCTAATAGGTAGTAGGTCTCGTGGTGGTCACAGATTGGGTAGATATGACACAATGAGATGGCAGGTTGTTGGACACTCTGAATAAGAGAGGTGATGGACACAGGTACTATTGTAGTTTTGGTTCAGAAAGGAACTATGATCATCATCGTTATCATCCTTACAAGAGGAGTGACATGGGATACTTTCCAAATGAGTTTAAGAAAAGAAAAACTACCTACTTTTGATGGAGAGATGAAGAAATCACATGATGCAGAGGCATAGTTGCTTGGTATGAGGAAGTTCTTCAGATTACATGATTATTCATAGAACATGAAAGCGAGAATAACTACATTGAGTCTTAAAGGTAAAGCATATATTTGGTGGAAAGATGTGAAGAATGTAAGAGGTATTCATGAGGAGTACTTGACTTGGAGTGAGTTCGAGAGGTTATTCAAGAAGAAATACTTATCAGAGAGATACTTTGCTGACAGGGCAAAAGAGTTCTATGAGCTAAAGATGGGATCGATGACATATGAGGAGTACACTAGTAGGTTCTTGGAGCTACTGAGGTATGTGCCTTACCTCAAGCAGGAGAAGACCAATATTCAAAGATTCATTAGTGGATTACCAATTGAATTCAAAGACTGGATTGAGTTTGATGAGCCTAGATAATTGGAGGAGGCCATCTAAAAGCTAAAGCATTTCTATGAACAATTGAAGCGTAGATTTGAGACTAATCTGGACTGGAAAGGTAATGCAAGGAACAAATGAAAACATGACAAGAGGCGAGCAAGACCTTAGGTAAAAGTAATAAAGAGAATGCAACACCATCTAAGAAGTTCAATGCATCTGACGGAGGTCAGGGATTTTCACCTAAGGAGCAAAACAAGGATGTAGGCTGGAAACATATAGAATGTTGGACTTGCTAAAAAGATCATCACAGGAAAGATTGTCCATAGAATCAAGCTGGTAGGCCTTAGATATATAGTGCTCAGGAGGCACAAATAGTGGGAGATGTTGGGAAGAGCATTCCTCGTATCTATGTAGCACTGGATAACATATAGGCAGACCATCAGGCATATATCATTGAGATGGACGGTAAGATTTGTGATCAAGTTGTTTATATTTTGATTGACCCTGGATCTAATTATAGCTATGTTAGTCCTGACTTGGTGGATAAGTGTGGTTTAAATAAGGAAGTGCATGCAGAGTCTTGTTAGTGCAGTTGGCTATAGGTATAAAGAAGTGAGTTCATCATTGGGTAAGAGCTTGTGCATTTGATTTGAATAGTATGCCTACCAAAACACATTTGAATGTATTACCGTTGGGATAAATACAATTTGTTGTTGAGCATGGATTGGTTGTACCTTCATAGAACCAAGGTGGATTGTTATGACAAAGCTATTGAGTGCTTGGATGAAAATGGAGAACCAAGAGTTTTGCGGGGTAAGAAGAAAGCAACATCAGTTAGAATGGTGACAACTATGTAGGTCAAGCATAGTTGCAGGAAAGGGTGTGTGTTATTTGCAGTGCACATTTCTAGTGACAAAGGTAAGGAAGTTGAGGATGCAGATGTTTTAAGCAGGTACCCAATTCTACAACAGTTTTAGGATGTATTTCTCGAGGATATTTCAGATCTACCACCTCACAGGGAAGTAGAATTTTCTATTGAGCTAGTGCCAGGGGAAACTTCGACATCAAAGGAACCTTAGAGATGAGTAGACGTGAGTTGGTATATTTGAAGTTGCAATTGAAGGAAATTCTTGACAAGGGGCACATTAGGCCAAGTGTATCACCATAGGGCGCACCAATATTTATTTTGAAGAAGAAAGATGGTACTCTCAAATTATGCATTGATTACAAGAAATTGAACAAAGTGACCATCAATAATAGGTATCCCTTACTGAGGATTGATGACTTGTTCGATCAATTGGAGGGAGCAGCAGTGTTCTCAAAGATTGATATGAGATACGGATATCATCAGGTACACATTAAAGAAGAGGACATCTAAAATACAACTTTCCAGACCAAGTATGGGAATTATGAGTTTTTGTTGTTCCATTTGGTTTAACCAATGCTACAACTACATTTATGTGCTTGATGAATAGTGTGTTGCATTCCTATTTGGATAAGTTTGTTATTATGTTCATTGATGATATATTGGTATATTCGAAAAACGAAGAAGAGCATGTTGAGCTTTTAGTAGCAGTGTTGAGATTGTTGAGAGATAATCAGTTGTATTTTAATCTCAACAGGTGTAGTTTCTTATAGACTAAGGTACGCTACTTGGGATATGTTCTTTCCAAGGATGGCATAGCAGTGGATCCAGATAAGATAAGAGCTATCATGGAGTGGATAGCTCCCAAGAATGTGGATGAGGTGAGATATTTCATGGGGTTGGCATGCTATTATAGGAGGTTCATCAAGAACTTCTCGTAGATTGGCTATCCTATCACATCATTGCAGAGAAAAGGTAAGACGTTTGAATGAACACATGAGTGTGTGCTCATTTTTTAGCAACTCAAGTAGTTATTGACACATGCACCAATGTTAAAGATTGCATATTCAGACAAAGACTTTGTATTATGTACATATGCTTGCAAGAGAGGACTTGGTGGAGTCCTTGTGCACGATGGACAGGTGGTATGCTATGAGTTAGGGAAACCGAATGAGCATGAGTATAACTGCTCCATGCATGATCTTGAGTTGGTAGCGTTCATACATGCATTGAAGATGTGGAGACACCATCTTCTTGGTAGGAAGTTTGTATTGATGAGTGATCAGAGTGATTTGTGGTATCTCTTTGACCAACATAATCTGAATGGAAGACATGCTTGGTGGCTGGATACGATTAGTGAGTTCGATTTTGAGATCAGGTATATCAAAGGTAAAGAGAACAAGGAGGCAAATCCTCTTAGCAGGCAGATACAATTAAATCACTTAGCAGCTATGAGCTCCTATGGGACAGGCTTACAATATAGGATCTTGTAGGCAGGTCAACACGATGACAGGTATATGGAGATTGTGCACAGGTTGTAGTAGAGTTCAAGTGGTAGTACAGATACAGGTACAGGTATAGGTGGTGGTACAGGTAGATGTGGTAGTATAGGTACAAGATTCTAGTGAAGTCTACATTCTCATCTAGTGATGTAGCATAGGTATTCACCAGAAATATGGTCAGATTGCATGGTGTTCCAAAGAAGATTGTGTCAGATAGGGATGTGAAGTTCACTTCCAAGTTTTGGAAGGAGTTATTTGCAGGTTTTGGCACATAGTTAGCCTTCAGTACAACTTATCATCCGCAGATAAATGGACAGACAAAGAGGGTCAACAGGATATTGGAGGACATGTTGAGGATGTACATGATGCATCAACAACGAAAGTGGGAAGAGTACCTTCCATTGGTAGAGTTCGCTTACAACAATGGGGATCAAGAGTCTTTGAGGATGAGTCCGTTTGAGGCATTATATGGATGGAGTTGTAATACTCCCATTAGTTGGAGTGATGCAATTAATAGGGTTCTGATTGGAATGGACATGTTGGTAGACATGGAGTAGGAAATGCAAGTAATCAAGAATAATTTGAAAGTAGCACAGGATAGGCAGAAGAGTTATGCATATTGAAATAACTTGTTTAAGGAGTTCCAGGTTGGGGAACAAGTATACTTGCACATCAAATTGAAGAAGAGCTCCTAGTGGATTGGATCATGTGCCAAGCTAGAACCTGGTTTTGTGGACCCTTAAGTATTATTGATAGGATTGGGCCAGTAGCCTATCAACTTGCACTACCTTCGATAGTGAAAGTCCATGATGTTTTTCATGTGTCATTTCTTAAGAAGTATGTTAAAGATGTTGATCATGGGGTTGACAGGTCTGTATTGTAGGTGAAGCTAGAAGGAGAATTCTATCTGGAACCATAATCCATTTTGCAAAGAAAGATGCTCATGCTCCGGAACCAAGCAATCGAGCAGGTTAAAGTGCAATAGAAGAAATTTGGGCCCAATGAATCCACATGGGAGATGGCGGATCAAATGCGGGCTATGTAACCTTCCTTATTTTTCGGTTGAGCAGGTGTTTTGGTATATGTATTTGGTACATGTTTGGTGATGTTTGATATATCTACATTTGTAAATGGTTGTAAATACCATCATGAGCTAAGTTATAAAGCTCCAATAAGCGGCATGGGTGTCATGTAATTATGACGTTATAATTGTTGTGTTGTCACGTCGGTTTGCTTCTCATGAGGATGATAATTGTAAATACTGAAACGAGCTAAGTTATAAATCTCCAAGGGCAGCATGTTTTTCTTACAACAACCTTGTTGGTTAGGTGTTGTTGAACATCGAGGACGGTGTTCCCCCAAGGGGGAGGGTTTTGTACCAACCCTGGTGAAAATTTCATGTAATAAAAGCTAATAAAAGGAAAAATAATAACCACGGTTGATGGGACACTTATTCTAAGCTGAATGTTGGGCAAAATCATAGTGATGGGGATCACTTGTGGTTGATTAATGGCTAAGGAAATTAGCAAAGGCAATGGAAAGTCTTTGGAAAAGCAAAACGGAATTTTGGCAAATTTATTTAAGCAAATAAAGTAAATTAGGAGAAAAGGGAGGTGAAAGGTCACAGGTTGCATGTGAAGAGGAAATAATGGAAAATGAAGAAAATAGAGGCCTCATTAATAAAAAGGCTTCTGAGGATCAGTACATAGACTTTTGTTAGTTTAGTTTTGGAGCTCTCTCTCTATTCTCTCTCTCTCACATACTCTTGGACACTTAAGAGTTTCTTGGATCACTGTTTGAGAGTGCGACATACTTGGAGTTTTGAGAAAGAACGCAAAGGAAGAGCAGGAAAGCACAAGAGGACATCAGGATCAACAACTACAACGGGTTTTTCTTGCAGGTACCGAGTTGCATGTATGTTTCCTCAATAGTTTTGGCATGTATGGCATATGCATGTGGTTTATTTGTCATGATATGTCATTGGCATGGAGGATTTCTTGGATTGACAATGAAGTTTCCTACCCTTGCCATTTCCTGGATAGCCATGGTGTTGTGGGTTCATTTATTTGTTTTTTGGGTTGGTTCTCATGTTTCCTTTAACTTGGGTTGAGTTACTATTTCCTAGAAGCCCTGGTTGGACAAATGGTTTGGAAGCCCCGTAACAGCTTGGGTTGAGTTACTAGTCCTCGAAGCCTTGGTTGGATAAACGCTCTAGAATCCCATGACAGATCATCACCAATAAACCACATGCATATGCCATGCATTCCAAAACTAGTGAGGAAACATACATGTAATTCGGTACTTGCAAGCAAAACCCATTGTAGATGTTGATCTCGATGTCTTCTTGCGATTTCCTACTCTTCCTTTGCCTTTGCTCCAAAAATCCAAGTATGCCAAACTCTCTGAGAGTGCTCCATGAAATTCCAAGTGTCCAAGAGTATGGGAGAGAGAGAGAATATAGAGAGAGCTCTAAAATTGAACTGACAAAAGTCTATGCACTAATCCTCAGAAGCCTTTTTATTAATGAGGCCTCTATTTTCTTCATTTTTCTCCTCACATGCAACCTGTGACCTTTCATCTCCCGTTTCTCCTAATTTACATTATTTACATAAATAAATGTGCCAAAATTCCATTTTTCCTTTCCAAAGCCTTTGTCATTGCATTTGAAAATTTCCTTAGCCATTAATCAACCACAAGTGATCCCCATCACTATGCTTTTTCCCAACATTCAGCTTGGAATAAGTGTCCCTTCAACCGTGGTTATTATTTTTCCTTTTATTAATTTTTATTACATGAAATTTTCACCAGGATTTTTACAGAACCCTCCCCCTATGGGGAACACTGTCCTCTGTGTTCAAAAACACCTACAACCAACATGGCTACTATAAACAAAACATGATGGCCATGGAACTTTATAACTTAGCTTGCTGCTGAGAAGAAAACCAACATGAAACCATAACAAGTATAACATCATAATGACATAACATCCATACCGCTTATTGGAGCTTTATAACTTTGCTCATGGCGGTATATATATCCATATACATATGTCCATATATCAAACATCACCAAACATGTACCAAAAACACATACCAAGGAAATATACCAAAACACCCGCTCAACCAACGAATAAGGAAGGATACATAGCCCGCATCTGATCTGCCATCTCCCATGTAGCTTCATCGGGCCCAAAGTGCTTCCATTGCACTTTAACCTGCTCGATTGCTCGGTTCCAGAGAATGAGCATCTTTCTCTGCAAAATGAACTACGGTTCCGATTGGAATTATCCTTCTGGCTCCACCTTCAATACATACCAATTAATCACATGATCAACATCCTTAACATACTTCTTAAGCAGTGAAACATGGAAAACATCATGGACTTTCAATGTTAGAGGTTGTGCAAGTTAATAGGCTATTGGCCCAATCCTCTCAATAATATTGAAGGGTCCACAAAAATGGGGTGCCAGCTTGGCACATGATCCAATTCGCAAGGAACTCTTCTTCGGTTTGATGTGCAAGTACACCTATTCCTTAACCTAGAACTCCTTAAACAACCTATTTCAATCTGCATAGCTCTTTTGCCTATCCTGTGCTACTTTCAAATTCTTCTTGATTACCTACATTTCCTGCTCCATATCTACCAACATGTCCAGTCCAATGAGCACCATGTTAACTGGATCACTCCAATTGACGAGAGTATTACAACTCCACCCATACGATGCCTAAAAAAAACTCATCCTTAAGGACTCCTGATACCCATTGTTGTAAGAAAACTCTACCAAGGGAAGGTACTCTTCCCACTTTCGGTGTTGATGCATTATGTACATCCTCAACATGTCCTCCAATATCTTGTTGATCCTCTCTGCCTGTCCATATGTCTGCGGATGATAAGTTGTACTGAAGGCCAAATTTGTGCCCAAACCTGCAAATGACTCCTTCCAAAAATTGGAAGTGAACTTCGCATCCCTGTCTGACACAATCTTCTGTGGAACACCATGCAATCTAACCACATCTATGATGAATACCTGTGCTACATTGCTAGCTAAGAATGTAGACTTCACTGGAGTGAAGTGATCAACCTTTGTCAACCTGTCCAACACAACCCATGATGGAATCATGTTGTCTCACTGTCCTCAACAAACCTGATAAATTCCATGGAAATGACCTCCCATTTCCATTCGGGAATCACATTCGGCTATAGCAGATGCTTACACTCTACCTTCATCGCTGACATTCCAAATTCTTCTACGTCTCTCTTCAAATTCAACCAATAATATAATTTCTTCACTCTTGTCAGTGTCTTCTGATATCTTGTGTGACCTTAATATGGTTTTCCATGAAACTCACTCAAGATAATATTCTTGATCTTATCGCTATTCGACACATATATCCTATCTCTGAATCTAACCAATCCATTTGTAGTTAGACGATAGTCCACATCCTGTGCACCTACATATGTACCTGTACCTGTACCTTTACCTGTACCACCACCTGTACATATACCTATAGTACCAACTGTACCTATACCTATACCTATAACACCACATGTACTTGTAACTGTACTACCACTTGAACTTTGCTGCAACCTGTGCATAATCTCCATATACTTTCCATCCTGCTGACCTACTTGCAAGATCCTATCCTTTAAGTCTATCCCATAGGATCTCATAGCTGCTAAGTGATTTACTTGTATCTTCCTGCTAAGAGAATCTACCACCCTATTATCTTCACCTTTGATATACCTGATCTCAAAATCAAACTCACTGAACGTAGCCAACCACTGAGCCTGCTTGCCATTAAGATTTAGTTGGTCAAATGAATAGATCAAACCGCTGTGATCACTTATCAATACAAACCTCCTGCCAAGAAGATAGTGCCTCCACATCTTCAATGCATGTATGATCACTGCCAACTCAAGATCATGTGTGGGGTAGTTCTGCTCCTTCTCATTCAGTTTCCGTGACTCATAGTATACCACTTGTCCATCCTGCATAAGGACTCCACCATGTCCTCTCTTGCAAGCATTTGTACACACTACAAAATCTTTGTCCAGATTTGCAATCTTTAACACCAGTGCATGTGTTAACAACTGCTTGAGATGCTCAAAATTGATCACACACTCTTCTGTCCATTCAAACTTCTTACATTTTCTCTGCAATGATGTGATAGGATAAGCAATTTGCGAGAAGTTCCTGACGAACCTCCTGTAATAGCCTTCAAACCCCATAAAATATCTCACCTCATCCACATTCCTGGGAGTTTCCCACTCCATGATAACTCTTATATTCTCTAGATCCACTGCTATGCCATCCTTGGAAACCACATGTCCCAAGTAGTGTACCTCAGTCTAAAAGAAACAACACTTGTTGAGTTTAGCATATTGTTAGCACCTAAATCCGCCTTAGGCTGAAAGAAGGCAAAATTCAGGGTAACCACAAACCACGCTCAGTCTGGTAGCTAGCCCTACCAGAACAGGAGAGGGCTCTCTCCAAGTCACGCTCAGTGAATAGATAAACGAAACGGTCTGAGATGACTTACAGTGAATTATTGATCTTAGGCTAGTAAGTGAATATGGATACAAGAAGTGATTTTTTTATGAATGACTGAGTTTCTGGGATGGTATGGGACCAACGAACATCAATGAACAGAGAATTTAACACAAAGGCACAGATTACTTCGTGAGGCAAGACAGGAGGAAAGTCTAGCAATTAAATTTGAAATAATGTGGAATGGAAAGATTGTTTAGGAGGGTGAAAAGGGCATAAACACATGAATCCTTTTCAACAGAAGAAGAACACTGAACGTGAAACTTTCCCACAGGCAGAGCAATAAACATGAATTCTACATTATCTTACTTAGAAAATTTCACTGGAAATGAATATGAATGAACTGTGAAACATAACGAAACACATATGAAACATAAAGAGAACACATTTGCTACACTCACACCACAAGAATCTCATGAAATAGAGCCGCTGCCTTTCATTAATCCTCTGTCAAAGTATACAATGAAGAACTGAGTTTCTCTCCCACAGTCTCCCAGAAATTACAACCCAACCAACTCTTTGCAAATAGTTTACATACAATATATAGAATGTGCCATGAGGAGATAGAACGACCAAGGGTTGGGGAGTTTCTCGAATCATTACAAAATGGAGATGGAAAGCCAACCTTTAGCTACAGGTGCAGCGTTACAAACATGACAAATGGCTTGGGTGAATGTTTGCCTTCCTTTGCCACTTGGATAGAAGCCAATATGGAGTGAAAATGCTTTAAAATTTGCCTTATTTGCCAAAAAATTGAAGTGTAGATGAGTGGGCTCACTTGGAGAAAGTCGCGAATCGAAATTTCGCGAAACGGAGGTGAATTTGGCCTTTTTCCCTATATGCGCCGCACTAAATTCTATATGCGCCACGCCACTTTGGAGGCTGTTTTGAGGCACCTGTAGGAGTCCAAAATGTGCACAAGTGTGCTTGTTGGAAATCCTGGCCTGTCTACTTTCCAACCCAAGTGGAATTTTTGAATTTGGTGCTCATTTGCCCCTCCAAATCTTCATTCTCCCAAGACTGCTTCCTGTGTGTAAAAATAGGGGTAGAGAGGTCATTTTTTGGGTGTTTTTGGCCTCCTGGAGACTCAAATCATGCCCAAATTTCTTGTCCAAGCCCTAGTATTCGTGATTTTGCATGTTGAATCCAAAAATGCAAGCCATTTGTCATTTGGAGCTCCCAATCCTAAGCGCCGCGCCACACAGGGAGAAAAAACCTGTGTTGTGACCAAAAAATTTCCATGTGACCAAAATTGCCCCAAATTTCTTGAAATTTGGGCTGGAGGTTCTCTAAGAGGCACTATTTTGGGCCACAGAGGCTTCAGCCAAGATTCGAAGCCGATCTTGCTCTTTTTTCCTCTTTTGTCTCTTGGTTGCTCTGCTCACTTTTGCCTTCAAGCTCCTTATCCGAGCCTTTGAACTCAAGTTCCGTGCCCTGTAATGATAAACCATCCTCCTTAGTATGGTTTTGTCTCTGTCGGCCTTCTCCAGCAGTCTCTCCGATGTTGATCCGCTAGAGCCAAGACTCACGGTCATTGTTAATCTCTTGCTCCAAGGTAGTGAGCTCGATCCTCCTTTGTTGGGCAGCTTGTCGATTCTCACGGATGCTTTGCAGCTCCATGATCTCATGCTGGTCCTCAAGATGTTTGTTCCTCTGCTCCAAATACCTGATGATCCATTTGGCCCTCTCCAAATTGAGAGACAAGTCTTGGATCTCCATGTTCTGCTCCTGAATGGTCATCCTAAGTCTAGCACTCTCCACATCTGCATCATCATCTTTAACAAGGATGAAGTTGGCCTCCTGTTCACCTGATGGCCCCTCGTCATGCATGGGCCTCTTGCCCTTGTCCTATACCTGTGTAGTTGATGCCGAAAGCGAGGCCCCTTCCACCCTGGGTGGAGATAACACTCGCTTTGCTGCTGCAAACAAGTGCCTACTGCCACTCTGATATGTAACGAAAACTGGCATAGTAGTGGTCTCATGGCGCTCATACTGATGAGAAGGACCACCTATCTCATGCTCTGCCTCTGATAGTACCTGTGAAGTGCTGAAGAGGTAACAGGATATGAAGTCCTCCCAAGCAATGCCCTGCAATCCCAACTGATGATCCACCAAAATCTGGATAAGAGAAAAGTGATACACACTGTTAAGTTGCTGCTAAGGGGTCTTATGCTGCATGAAGGTGTTCATCCTCTCTATGTTCCTGCAAATGAAAAATGGGAGGTTCATCATCCGCACCCTGGTAAAGTGCATGAGAAACCTGATGTGATAGGCATATAGTCGAGAGAACCTCCCCTCACAGCTGAAGTACTTCATGATCAATTTCATGAGCGGAGCATACTCATCTTTCAAATATCTGAATGGAAAGACTCTTGTGAGCTGCCTCAGGAATCTGGCCTTAATGTAAGGCTCATAGTGTTGCCTATCAACCTTCTTTTTCTTATGCCACTGTTCTCCAACATTTGGTATGCCTGTTGCCACTGAGATAGTTTCGGGTGTCAATGTGAAGGTGACCCCGGCCAAGATAGACTGACCTCCATGTAGGTGAAGCACAAAAAGATGGGCCAACTCATGATGAAATCTAACATTAGCCACCCTTTGACAAAATTCAAAACATGAAAGGCGCTGGAAGTATGACATGGCAAGAGGGCAGGCCTGCAATTCAGTGAGGGTAGTTGGATCATTCCTAACATGTTTGCCACTCTTGTGATGTCTCCTAGGAGCCTGTTCTTCCGAGGATGAGTCACTTTGTGTCTCCATCTCATACTCTGATGAATGCTCTGATGCCATGACTGCTGTGTGTACTATACTTAGGCTGCCCTATGATGATGGTGTGAAGCTAGGTGTTGTTGTGGTATCTGCCACCAAGGGGAACAATGAAAAGGGGAGTATTAGGAGGGGAATAATATGATGGGAATAGGGGTTATGGGGAGAAGTTTGTTTAGGGATATGTAGGGGGTTTGGGTATTTGATAGGGTAGGGTTTTGGGGTTTGATGAGGTAGGGTTTTGGGGTGTTATGTTGACAACTAAGAGGAGGGGATAGGGAATAGGATTTGGGTAGTGTTTTTAGGGTAGGGATAATAGGAAAATTGAGAAAGGGGAGATAGGGAAAAATGGAAAGCAGGGAAAAATGAGGGGTGGAAAATGGAACCTTGGCGCTAACGCCACAATTTTGCAACCCTAGCCACCAAGGCTTTGATGTTTTTTTGAGTGGTTGGTTTTATGAATTTTGTGGCAATTAAACATAGCCATAAACCACTATCATTCATAAAATTTGATGAGCAAGCCTTGACATAGAGCCCACCTGTTGATTTGAGGGGCTTCACAAGCAATTTGAGGCGATTTGTCACGGTTTCGGGCCTTTGTAGGTGTGCACCACACGCCAAACCCAGTGTGCCGCGCTCATTATATGCGCCGCGCTCATTGAAATTTTACACTGTGGGGTGGCTTTGTGTGCGCCGCGCCCTCTGTGTGTGCCGCGCCCCTCAGTGTGTACGCCGTGCCTTGGAAACTGCCTCCAACTTACTCTTAAACACACACTTTGCTCTCCTAATCACTTTGCAATGTCTCCCTATGAACTCGATTTGCACAATGACTTTGATTTTTGGTGGAAACTTGTCTATAAAGACTTTGAAGTCATGGGTTAAATTTTTGCTTCTCCAAAAACCCATTTTTCTAATGTTATGTTTTGACACTTTTTCACTGACTTAAAGCAACACTGAATTTCACTTTTTCCTTTGAAATTTTAGCTCAAATGATGAAATTTTCGGCACTCTTTGCAGGGATTGCATGACAGGGCATTTGGCCACGGAAACCATGACTGCACCTGAAGAAATCAACTGACGACTTTTTTGAAATTTTTATCACCAATGACACTGTTTGACTTTTCTTCAAAACAGAGTTTTGAAGAAGAGTCGAAGTCTATCAACATGACGATGAAACTCTCTGAATCATAACTTAGTAAGGGCCTCACTCTGGCCTGCATGGATTTATTGGACATATTTGAAGACCAAATTTATTAATCCCTAGACCTAATTATCGAAAATGACTTTTGTCCATTAAAGGACTAGACCTTGACTGTCATGGACTTTAGTGATCATTGACAAAATACCTAAGCCAGCAGGAGCCAGACATGAGGGGAAATGACTAGCATGACCTTTTTTGTCAGATTATGGCATGCCCCTAGTGGAATGCAGCTGGGTGAATGGAGTGGGACACCTAAAAATGAAATGCATAAAGAGTTTTTATCTCTGACAGAGGACTGACCAGACCAACTCTAATATTGGCTCCAATGGGGGATGGTAGCTCCTTGGAGGTGCCAAGAACAGCATATCTCTGGAAGAGCTAGACAGTGCCTTCGTCCATTGGGCTATGGAGTCATTATTTCGACAAACAACACAGGACTCTGACTCATTTGTTAAACTGAAATGACCAAAAACTGACTTAAATTTGACATTGAAATGACTTGAAGACTAACTTGACAAACTCTAACAAAACTGAAATAAAATGGTATTTACAGTGACAGTGGAAGCAGCGTTAATTACTTAGAAATGGTACCGCTTGAGCAGCCGACCATTGATCGGCCCTCCTGGACAATATTCCCCGTTCATTTCCTTCAGAAGAAAAGCATTCTGACCCCTATATGCTGCAATCTTGAAGGGACCTTTCCAAAGGTTCTCGAACTTGCCGTGCTTGCCTTTTTCCTCATTCCTTGCATCCCACTTCAGCACCACATCATCCAACTGAAATTTGTCCACCTTTGCCTTTCTATCATAAATTTTCTTGATCTTCTCCTGTAATTTGGATGTATTCTTGAAAACTTCTTCTCTGGTCTGCTGTAAGTGGACCATTTGATTCAGCCTTCTTTGCATGGGATTTTCTTCACTGCCGGCCTCCTGAAGAAGTTTGACCACCGGGGCAGCGAGAGAGGTAGGAAATACTATATCAACTCCATAAACGAGCTCAAACGGTGACGTACCAATGGATTTCTTCTGACTGACCCGATCTGCCCAAAGTGCATTGACCAACCTCTTATGCCAACTCTTCTTGTTTATTTCCAGTAGCTTCTTGATTATGTTGACCAATGATTTGTTCGAAGACTCCGCCAATCCATTGCCTTGCGGATGATAGGCAGTTGAGTGACCCAAGATGATGTGATATTTATGACAAAACTCTACCATCGTTTTTGATTTGAAATCTGTTGCGTTATCAGTGATTAGCTTATTCGGGCAACCAAAGCGAGACAAGATGTTATTTTCAAGGAATGAAATGATTACCGCATCAGTAGCTTGTTTGGTGGGAATTGCCTCGATCCATTTTGTGAAATAATCTGTCGCTGTGAGGATCCATCTATGCTGACTGGAAGAAGCGGGATGAATTTCACCAATGAAATCCAATCCCCATTGCTGGAAAGGGGCACTCACCTCTATAGGCTTGAGTGGTAAAGGCTGTAACTTCTACTTTCCTTCGAAAATCTGACACTTATGACAGCGCTTGACCATCTTATATACATCAGAAAACAATGTCGGCCAATAGTACCCCGCTCTCAGAATTTTATTTGCTGTTGACTTCCAAAAAAGGTGGCCACCACAGTCTCCTTGGTGGCAGTCCTCCATGACCTTCTTTGCTTCCTTTTCCACCAAACAATTTAACAAAACGCCACCGGGATCTTTCCAATACAGTGCAGAATTTAGAATGCAAAACTTGGCAGCCTTCAACTTGAGTGTTTGCGCTTTGTTTCTAGTCATGCCAGGTGGTGGTGACAAATTTTTAAGCACATATATGATATCTGAATACCATGGAGAAAGAGCAAACATTTCAGATACCTGAATTGACGATCCTTCCTCATTCTCATCGGACATAGTAGCGATCAGATTTATGTCCAAGGCGTGCAAGTTTGATTCAACCATTAACTTCGCCAATCCCTATCCTTTAACCAGCTTTGTGGGTTTTATTTCCACATCATATTCCAGCAAGGCTGCAATCCAATTGCCTCATCTTCCTTCCGGATCGGTCTGCACTAAAACATCTTTGACAGCAACGTTAGGAACATAGGCCAAAATATGAGAATGTAGAATATATACCCGGAAATCTTTCAACGCTTTCACAAGTGCAAGGGCTTGCTTCTCAATGATGTTGTACTTTAAGGCTGCATCTCTTATAGCTCTGCTGAAGAATGCAATGGGTCTTTCATGATCATCTCTTTTCTGCAATAACACCGCTGCCATCGTATGCTCCGAAGCAAATGAAAAAAATATGAAATCCTGAGTGTAGTCCGGGCTGACTAGAACTGGAGCTGAGGAAAGAGCCAATTTGACCAAATTGAAAGATTTTACAGCCTCCTCCGTCCATTTCACTTGGCTGTCCTTCTTAAGCATGTTTGTCATCTCTCTTAGGTGTTCAGCAAGATTAGGTACAAAGCGGCGTAGAAAATTCATTTTACCATTGAAAGATTGTATCTCTTTTATTCCGGGGCAGATCGATTTGCTGAATTGCTTGCACACGCACTGGGTCAATACGAATGCCATCTTTTGAGATAATGTGCCCAAGTAGTTTTCCTTCCTCCATGGCAAACAGGCTCTTCTTCGGATTCAATGACAAGCCATATTTTCTGCACTTTTGAAAGACAGTTTTTAGATGGTACATGTGCTCTTCATCAGATTTGGAAAACACCGTCAAATCATCCAGGTACACAACCAAAAAGACATCCTTCTCATTTGCAAAAGCCAAGTCCATTGCACACTGAAATGTGGCACCTGCGTTCTTCAAACCGAAAGGCATTTTAGCGTAATGAAAGGTTCCCCATGGAGTGGTGAACGCTGTCTTGTCTCGGTCATCTTCATGGACAGAAACTTGGTTATATCCAGAGTAACCTTCAAGCAGTGGCATACGAGATGCTCCCACTACTCGCTGAAGTATATGGTCCATTTTGGGCAGTGGATAGTTGTCTTTCAATGAAACTTTGTTGAGATTTCTAAAATCAATGCATAAGCGAATCTCACCTGTCTTCTTTCGTATGGGCACCAAGTTATATATCCAATTCAAAAATTTGATGGGCATAATGATCCCTGATTTGTACAACCTGTTGATCTCCTTTTCAATAGATGGCAGCAACTTTGGATTTATCCTTCTCAACTTCTGTCTGAATGGTTTTTGATTGGGCTTGATGGGTATAGTGTGCTGAATTATATTGGTATCATATGTCTTTAAGTCAGAATAGTCCCAAGCAAACACATCTGCAAATGAAGACAAAAAACTGATATATTTGTCCTTGATCTTTGGTGGCAATGCTTTGGACAATTTTACCAATTTAGGATTAGCAGCTGTTCCAATATTGACTTCTTCCACACCCTTCTCTGTTGGCTGCAATGTTGGCTTGCGGGCTACATCGTCTTGATCAAAGAGTTCTTTTAAAGGTATTAAGCCTTTAGGAATAACGTTTTTCTTCAGCTGCAACACGTCCATTTCATTGATCTGCACCTCATCTGTACCATTACCTTTACCATCGTCATTTTCTACATCAATTGAGGTCTCTTTGAACTGGCCTTTGTTTTGTAGAAAATCATCAATCTCCTCATCATCTTGGAAAACTTGCCAATATCTCTGATTGTCCGGGACAGTCGGACGATGCTTGACATGGATTTCAAATTTATTGCTGGATTTCATTGGGATCTTCAAACTACTTGCTGCCTTAGCAAGGGCATCAATAATACTATTTTGTATACAAGGCACACATGTCAAGGTGTATTCTGAAAATAATTTTAGGATGTCTAGAACTGCATTACGGTAAGCTCGCATCCTAGGATGCTTTGCTTGATATTCACCTCTGACCTGCTTGATAACCAATTCGGAGTCGCCATATACTGAAATCCTCTTGGCATTAAGCTTTCTTAGAATCTTTAGGCCAGCAATCAGAGCTTCATACTCAGCTTCATTATTTGAACAATCAAAAGCCAGCTTGTAAGAGCATACCCGCATGTTACTAGGGACTTTGTTCGGGGCGGAGAAAGGACTGCGTACCCAAATTCCAATTCCAACGCCATCTTTTCCCACTGCTCCATCGAAATCCATGGTCCACAAACCTTCTTCCCCCTCTTGCAAGTGCTGGAAATCTGTTTGTTGTGCCTTGTCTGCTTGCTATCCATTACTTTCAGCTGATTGCCCAACAATGTTCTGTTGTTCTTGTCCTTCTTTCTTTAAAATTCGTCTGAAATTTTCTATTATTTTTGGAATATCATCTGCTTCTACTAAATGACTATCGATATCATTGAAACTATCTGAATACAAAACAAAAGACTCTAAATCTGTATGTACATAGTTAATCGGATGATTTATTGGTTTCTCCTTACTTGTGATCATGTATTTCATTTTTTGTTCCCGATACAATTTCTTCATTTGGCCAAACACCGGAATCGTTGCATAGGAGAAATCTAGCTGTAGTGTCCCTTTCAATTTGACTACCCAAGACCTGGAAAGAAGCATGCCAAACCTGGGAGGAATATCTGCTACAACAACATCCATCAAAACATTCTTCATTGGGAGCTGATCCAGACTCACAACCAAGTCTTTGATGAGCCCAATACATCTTACTCTGCTGGAATCAAATGAATAGAGATCATCGTATTGCCGGGTGATGTCCAGATCCAGTCTGTCCATGATAGCCTTGGGCATGAGATTGTGAGAAGCTCCAGAATCGAACATGGCGTTATGTAACACAAAATCATGCAATCTTAAACTGATATAAAAAGGTGGCACATCACTATCAGGAGACTCACCATTCGATGCTGGCCCAAAGATCATTTCAGGTTGATCATCTTCGACATTCACCATGTCGGACATTGGGTCCAAATTCAACATTTTAGATACCTGCCCTCTATAACTGTTGTTCCTCATTATTTCAGTCAAGGGAATGGATACCTTTAATTTAGAAATCTCATTCTCTAAATTAAAAGCGGGAATATTTTCTACCTCTTTGACTGGGATTTCTTTCCTTTCCTTTTCTTTCGATGCAACTTGCTGATGTGATTGTTTTGCTGATGGTGATTTGCTGCTCTCCGGACCAACTGCCTCCTTTCCTTTCCTTTGTGCAACTGATGAATCATTCTTTGATGCCTCAACATCCTTCCTTTTCTGAATTGGTTTGACCAGCAAACCTCTGTTTCTAAGTGAATATCGCTGCTATTGGGCGGACAGAGCATTCATATAGCCTCTTTGATACTCATCTGATTCTTCCTCCAAGACGGTGTCATTTGCTAGAATGAAATATACATCTTTGTGTATAGCTGAACTTTCTGCATAATCCTCATCCTCAGTAAGATAAATAGGCAAATCATCGGGAGTAAAGAGGTGGTTTTCTTCACCTATTATATTCCCGTCCTCATTTGATTCCGGTCCATGCACAAAATTTTGCTGCAAAGGTGTCTGAACTAGCTGTTGTGGAGTCTGCTCTTGGGCTCGCTGATCTCTCGGTGTTATTCTATATTGTGGTTGTTGCTGACCACAAAAGTTAGGATTTCTAACTTGTGGCTCCGGTTTGTCAAGTTTCACCCTTTCAAGCATCTGCTCTACCTTCCAGAGTAATTGATCTACCGAGGAAGATTCTTCCTTTACGGTGACCTTCTTTTCTGCCTTTGCTCTAGCTCTCTTGGTCAGCAGATTTGCTTCAACGCTGACGGCTATCTTCTGCATGTCTTCCATTGTGGTCGGTTCTCTCTCTCTTAATTGATAAGCCATGTCAGCATCAAAACCATCCGGGAACTTCACCATGGCTAGTCCCACAGGTGGCCTTAGATGATCTGGAATTTTGTTATAAACGGAATTGAATCTAATGCAATAGTCTTGGTTCGACTCACCAGCGTTTCTTTTGATTTGCTCATATTCAGCTAGAATTTGAAGAGGATTCTTTTTCACTTCCCAACGGTTTAAAAATTGTCTTTGTAGGTCGGCCAAGGTAGCGATACGTGCAGCCGGAAAACCTCTGAACCATTTCCTCACTTCACCTGCAAATGTCTGTACAAAGAGTCTCATTGCCACATTCTTCACATCGATCTCATGAAGTTCATAGGAGTCTGCCATTCTGTCCACATGTTGCTGAGTAGTAATGCTATTAGGGGTGCCATCAAAAAACGGGATTTTTCTTTGATAATCTGCGGGCATATCATCTAAAACTTGAGGTAGAACGAGGGGTGCAAAACGAGTAGCCATCACTCTTGGTGGATTTGGCCTTGGAGGTGTTGGAGGAGTGTGCACAGTTTGTAAGGGACTAGCAATTGGAGTTTGAAGCTGAGCTATAATGCAGTTATCAATCGACTGGTTAGCCCTTTCCGTCTCCAAGTCTACAAGAAACTGTGGATTGTGGACAGTAGAGTCAACCGCCCTTTTGGACTTGGTTTCGAACAACGATAGTTCGAACTGCTCATCAAACTCTAGCTCTTCAAGATACTCAAAAATGTCCAGGCATGAATGGGATTTGAACACGGGAGATATAAAGCTCTCTTGATGATGAATTCTTGAAATCAAATTGGGATTTTCGTAGATGTGCGGAGGATTTGGATCTGGATTAGCTCTGGTATATCTTCTAGACACCAGCGTGCTATTGAGAAAAATCAAAGGACACAACCAACTTACTCAGCCTATCGAATCGTAAACTTATCATCCGGAAGCTTAGAATTATCAAGAAGTAAGGGGATTGATTTCGTTCCCCAGCGGAGTCGCCACTATGTTAGCACCTAAATCCGCCTTAGGCTTAAAGAAGGCAAAATTCAGGGTAACCAAAAACCACGCTCAGTCTGGTAGCTAGCCCTACCAGAACATGAGAGGGCTCTCTCCAAGTCATGCTCAGCAAATAGATAAACGAAACGGTCTGAGATGACTTACAGTGAATTATTGATCTTAGGCTAGTAAGTGAAAATGGATACAAGAAGCGATTTTTTTATGAATGATTGAGTTTCTGGGATGGTATGGGACCAACGGACATCAATGAACAGAGAATTTAACAGAAAGGCACAGATTACTTCGTGAGGCAAGACAGGCGGAAAGTCTAGCAATTAAATTTGAAATAATGCGGAATGGAAAGATTGTTTAGGAGGGTGAAAAGGGCATAAACAAATGAATCCTTTTCAACAGAAGAAGAACACAGAACGTGAAACTTTCCCACAGGCAGAGCAATAAACATGAATTCTACCTTATCTTACTTAGAAAATTTCACTGGAAATGAATATGAATGAACTGTGAAACATAACGAAACACATATTAAACATAAAGAGAACACATTTGCTACACTCACACCACAATAATCTCATGAAATAGAGCCGCTGCCTTTCATAAATCCTCTGTCAAAATATGCAATGAAGAACTGAGTTTCTCTCCCACAGTCTCCCAGAAATTACAACCCAACCAACTCTTTGCAAATAGTTTACATACAATATATAGAATGTGCCATGAGGAGATAGAATGACCAAGGGTTGGGGAGTTTCTCGAATCATTACAAAATGGAGATGGAAAGCCAACCTTTAGCTACAGGTGCAGCGTTACAAACATGACAAATGGCTTGGGTGACTGTTTGCCTTCCTTTTCCACTTGGATAGAAGCCAATCTGGAGTGAAAATGCTTTAAATTTTTCCTTATGTGCCGAAAAAGTGAAGTGTGGATGAGCGGGCCCACTTGGAGAAAGTCGCGAATCGAAATTTCGCGAAACGGAGGTGAATTTGGCCTTTTTCCCTATATGCGCCACGCCAAATTCTATATGCGCCGTGCCACTTTGGAGGCTATTTTGAGGCACCTGAAGGAGTAAAAAATGTGCCCAAGTGTGCTTGTTAGAAATCTTGGCCTGTCTACTTTCCAACCCAAGTGGAATTTTTGAATTTGGTGCTCATTTGCCCCTCCAAATCTTCATTCTCCCAAGACTGCTTCCAGTGTGTCAAAATAGGGGTAGAGAGGTCATTTTTTGGGTGTTTTGGCCTCTTGGAGACTCAAATCACGCCCAAATTTCTTGTCCAAGCACCAGTAGTCGTGATTTTTCATGCTGAATCCAAAAATGCAAGCCATTTGTCATTTGGAGCTCCCAATCCTAAGAGCTGCGCCACACAGGGAGAAAAAACCTGTGTTGTGACCAAAAAATTTCCATGTGACCAAAATTGCCCCAAATTTCTTGAAATTTGGGCTGGAGGTTCTCTAAGAGGCACTATGCTGGGCCACAGAGGCTTCAGCCAAGATTCGAAGCCGATCTTTCTCTTTTTGCCTCTTTTGTCTCTTGGTTGCTCTGCTCAATTTTGCCTTCAAGCTCCTTATCCGAGCCTTTGAACTCATGTTTCGTGCCCTGTAATGATAAACCATCCTCCTTAGTATGGTTTTGTCTCTTTCAGCCTTCTCCAACAGTCTCTCAAGGTGGATGTTGATCCGCTTGAGCCAAGACTCACGGTCATTGTTAATCTCTTGCTCCAAGGTAGTGAGCTCGATCCTCCTTTGTTGGGCAGCTTGTCGATTCTCACGGATGCTTTGTAGCTCCATGATCTCATGTTGGTCCTCAAGCTATTTGTTCCTCTGCTCCAAATACCTGATGATCCATTTGGCCCTCTCCAAATTGAGTGACAAGTCTTGGATCTCCGTGTTCTGCTCCTGAATGGTCATCCTAAGTCTGGCACTCTCCACATCTGCATCATCATCCTGAATGAGGATGAAGTCGGCCTCCTGTTCACCTGATGGCCCCTCGTCATGCATGGGCCTCTTGCCCTTGTCCTGTACCTGTGTAGTCGATGCCGGAAGCAAGGCCCCTTCCACCCTGGGTGGAGATAACACTCGCTTTGCTGCTGCAAACAAGTGCCTACTGCCTCTCTGATATGTAACGAATACTGGCATAGTAGTGGTCTCATGGCGCTCATACTGATGAGAAGGACCACCTATCTCATGCTCTGCCTCTGATAGTACCTGTGAAGTGCTGAAGAGGTCACGGGAGATGAAGTCCTCCCAAGCAATGCCCTGCAATCCCAACTGATGATCCACCAAAATCCGGATAAGAGCAAAGTGATACACGCTGTTAAGTTGCTGCTGAGGGGTCTTATGCTGCATGAAGGTGTTCATCCTCTCTATGTTCCTGCAAATGAAAAATGGTAGGTTCATCATCCGCACCCTGGTAAAGTGCATGAGAAACCTAATGTGATAGGCATATAGTCGAGAGAACCTCCCCTCACAGCTGAAGTACTTCATGATCAATTTCATGAGTAGAGCATACTCATCTTTCAAATATCTGAATGGAAAGACTCTTGTGAGCTGCCTCAGGAATCTGGCCTTAATGTAAGGCTCATAGTGTTGCCTATCCACCTTCTTTTTCTTATGCCACTGTTCTCCAACATTTGGTATGCCTGTTGCCACTGAGATAGTTTCGGGTGTCAATGTGAAGGTGACCCCGGCCAAGATAGACTGACCTCCATGTAGGTGAAGCACAAAAGATGGGCCAACTCATGATGAAATCTAACATTAGCCACCCTTTGACAAAATTCAAAACATGATAGGTGCTAGAAGCATGACATGGCAAGAGGGCAGGCCTGCAATTCAGTGAGGGTAGTTGGCTCATCCCTAACATGTTTGCCACTCTTGTGATGTCTCCTAGGAGCCTGTTCTTTCGAGGATGAGTCACTTTGTGTCTCCATCTCATACTCTAATGAATGCTCTGATGCCATGACTGCTGTGTGTACTGTACTTAGGCTGCCCTTTGATGATGGTGTGAAGCTAGGTGTTGTTGTGGTATCTGCCACCAAGGGGAACAATGAAAAAGGGAGTATTAGGAGGGGAATAATATGATGAGAATAGGGGTTATGGGGAGAGTTTTGTTTAGGGATATGTAGGGGGTTTGGGTATTTGATAGGGTAGGGTTTTGGGGTTTGATGAGGTAGGGTTTTGGGGTTTGATGAGGTAGGGTTTTGGGGTGTTATGTTGACAACTAAGAGGAGGGGATAGGGAATAGGATTTGGGTAGTGTTTTTAGGGTAGGGATAATAGGAAAATTGAGAAAGGGTAGATAGGGAAAAATGGCAAGCAGTGAAAAATGAGGGGTGGAAAATGGAACCTTGGCACTACGCCACAATTTTGCAACCCTAGCCACCAAGGCTTTGATGTTTTTTTGAGTGGTTGGTTTTATGAATTTTGTGGCAATTAAACATAGCCATAAACCACCATATCATTCATAAAATTTGATGAGCAAGCCTTGACATAGAGCCCACCTGTTGATTTGAGGGTCTTCACAAGCAATTTGAGGCGATTTGGCACGGTTTCGGGCCTTTGTGGGTGTGCGGTGCACGCCAAACCCAGTGTGCCGTGCCCGTTATATGCGCCGCGCCCGTTGAAATTTTACACTGTGGGGTGGTTCTATGTGCGCCGCGCCCTCTGTGTGTGCCGCGCTCCTCAGTGTGTGCACCGTGCCTTGGAAACTGCCTCCAACTTACTCTTAAACACGCACTTTGCTCTCCTAATCACTTTGCAATGTCTCCCTATGAACTTGATTTGCACAATGACTTTGATTTTTGGTGGAAACTTGTCTATAAAGACTTTGAAGTCATGGGTTAAACTTTTGCTTCTCCAAAAACCCATTTTTCTAATGTTATGTTTTGACACTTTTTCACTGACTTAAAGCAACACTGAATTTCACTTTTTCCTTTGAAATTTTAGCTCAAATGATGAAATTTTCAGCACTCTTTGCAGGGATTGCATGACAGGGAATTTGGCCACAGAAACCATGACTGCACCTGAAGAAATCAACTGACGACTTTTTTGAAAATTTAATCACCAATGAAACTGTTTGACTTTTCTTCAAAACAGAGTTTTGAAGAAGAGTCTAAGTCTATCAACATGACGATGAAACTCTCTGAATCATAACTTAGTAAGGGCCTCACTCTGGCCTGCATGGCTTTATTGGACATATTTTAAGACCAAATTTATTAATCCCTAGACCTAATTATCGAAAATGACTTTTGTCCATTAAAGGATCAGAGCTTGACTGTCATGGACTTTAGTGATCATTGACAAGAGACCTAAGCCAGCAGGAGCCAGACATGAGGGGAAATGACTAGCATGACCTTTTCTATCAGATTATGGCATGCCCCTAGCGGAATGCAGTTGGGTGAATGGAGTAAAAATGAAATGCATAAAGAGTTTTGATCTCTGACGGAGGACTGAACAGACTGACTCTAACACATACAACTGATGCTCTCTCAACAATATCAACACTGTTTCTAAATTATCGACATGCTCTTCTTCATTTTTCAAATATACCAATATATCATCAATGAACACAACAACAAACTTATCCAAATATGGATGCAACAATATTCATCAAGCACATAAAGGTAGATGGATCATTAGTTAAACCAAATGGAACGACAATAAACTCATAATTCCCATACCTTGTCCAGAAAGTTATCTTGTAGATGTACTCTCTTTTAATGCGTACCTGATGATATCAAGATCTCAAATCAATCTTCGAGAACACTGTTTCTCCCTCCAACTGATCGAACAAGTCATCAATCCTCGGTAATAGATACCTATTCTTGATGGTCACTTTGTTCAATTTCTTGTAATCAATGCATAATCTGAGAGTACCATCTTTCTTCTTCACAAACAGTACCAATGCGCCCCATGGTGATACACTTTTCCTAATGCACCCTTTGTCAGGCATCTGCTTCAACTGCAACTTCAAATCTAACAACTCAAGTGTACTCATCTTGTAAGGTTCCTTTGATGTCGGAGCTTCCCTTAGCACCAACTCAATACAAAAGTATACTTCCATGTGAGGTGGAAACTTTGACATATCCTCAGGAAATACATCCTGACATTGTTGTAGAACTGAGTACCTTCTCAGAACATCTGCATCCTCAACTTCCTTACCTTTGTCACTCGAAATGTGCACTACAACTAACACACACCCTTTCTTGCAACTACGCTTGGCCGACATTGTTGTTACCATTCTAACTGATGTTTCTTTCTTCTTACCCCGCAAGAATCTTGGTTCTCCATTGTCATCCAAGCACTCAATAGCTTTTTCATAACAATCCACCTTGGTTCTATGAAGGTATAGCCAATCCATGCCCAACAACATACTGTATGATCCCAATGGTAATATGTTCAAATGTGTTGTAGTAGGCATACCATTCAAATAAAATGCACAAGCTCTTACCCGAATATGAACTCGCTTCTATGTACCTATATCCAACTAAAATAACCAAGACTCTACAAGCACTTCCTTATTCAAACCACACTTATCCACCAAGTCAGGACTAGCATAGCTATAATTAGATCTAGGGTCATTCAAAATAGAAACAAATTGATCACAAATCTTACCATCCATCTCAATGATAGATTCCTAATGGTCTTCCTGTCTGTTATCCAATGCAGCATAGATATGAGTAACGCTCTTCCCAACATCCCCCACTATCTTTGCCTCCTGAGCACTATATATCTGAGGCCTACCACCCTAATTCTATGGATAATATCTCCTGCGATGATATTTTCGACAAGTCCAACACTCTATAGGCTTCCATCCTGCATCCTTGTTCTGCTCCTCAGGTTGAAATCCTTGTCCTCTGTCAGATGCATTAAACTTCTTAGATGTTGTTGCATTCTCTTTATTACTTTTACCCTGAGGTCTTGCTCTATTCTTATCCCATTTTCCTTTGTTCCTTGCATTACCTTTCCAGTTCAGCTTAGTCTCAGATCTCCGCTTCGACTGTTCATAGTAATGCTTTATCTTTCGGATGGACTCCTCCAATGATCTAGGCTCATCAAACTCAATCCGGTCTTCGAATGCAATCGGTAATCCGCTAATGAATCTCTAAATCTCTGCCTTATTCTCCTTGAGGTAAGGCACCTAAGTAGCTCAAAGAATCTACTAGTGTACTCCTCATATGTCATCGATCCCATCTTTAGCTCATTTAATTCTTTTTCCATGTTATCGAAGTATCTCTCCAATAGGTATTTCTTCTTGAATAGCCTCTCAAACCAACTCCAAGTGAATTCCTCCTCATGAATACCTCTGATATTCTTCACATCTTCTCACCAAATAACTAATTTACCTTTAAGACTTAATGTAGATATTTTGGCTTTCATGTTCTCTGAATAATCATGTAACTTGAAGAACTTCCTCATACCGAGCAACCATGCCTCTGCATCCTGTGATTTATTTATCTCTCCATAAAAATTAGGTGGATTTTCTTTCTTAAAATCATCTGGAAAGTATCCCTTGTCACTCCTCCTATAATGGTGATAACGATGATGATCATAGTACCTGTCTGAACCAGGACTAGAATAGTACCTTTGTCCATCAACCTGCCATCTCTCACTACGTCATCTGTATTTGATCTGTGCCCACCACAAGACATACTACCATATGCCCCATTAGTTCTATCCTCCTGCTCATGAATGATCTGAAGTGGTCCCTGTCACTGCAATTATGAAAAACTCTCAAGTATCACTACATTTGCCTCTGCTTGTTTCTCTTGTGCTTGTATGTGTTATTACTATAAAAGTTTTAAAAATTTTGGACGACCTGCATGGTTCCTAAGTTTTTGTGTTAGACATGGTCAAGTCATTTTTTATGTTTTTAAGAGTTTCAGTTATAGCATTAGAGTCTCATTTCCATCATTAAATAAAGTCCATCAACATTGTCTGGCCCCTTATGGATCCCATATCATGTTTTAAGTTTCATGTGTCTGGTCATTTCAAAAATTTGAATGCGCTACGAAACTGTCTAGTCATTTTCGTAGCGCAAAGCCCTGAAATTACACTACATGTGCTACGAAATTGGGGATTCATGATCAATCCTGTCTAGCTGTCAAATCCACCAGAAACCATTAAATTTTCATCATCAGGTGTCAGTCCACGAACCTTTCCTCTCACATGCAACCATTCATATCCATCATTAGATTCGTTAGGGGTCATTTGTCATTAGTCATTTTAAATTTCAAAAAAGGTTAGTTGATCTTGGTCATATTTGTGCAACAGAAACTTGGTGCTGTTCTTAGTCCAAGTAAACAAGCCTAGGGTGAGCAGAAACCAGAGTTCTTCCATAGGGTTCAAGCGAGGCAGTTCCTCAGTTAAGCAAGGTAGTTTTCTTCCAGGTTTTCTGTCTACAGGGATTTCAAAGGAAAAATGTTAGAAGAAAGAAGAAATCATAGGTTAGGTCGATGTCTGAGAACAGAACCTAAAGGCTTAGATGCTCTCACGAAAGATAAATTAGT
Source organism: Pinus tabuliformis (assembly GCA_031772625.1). Classification (NCBI taxonomy): domain Eukaryota; kingdom Viridiplantae; phylum Streptophyta; class Pinopsida; order Pinales; family Pinaceae; genus Pinus; species Pinus tabuliformis. The sequence goes on along the minus strand of CM062817.1, from coordinate 1,701,714,058 downwards.
TGAAGAAGCCTTCAAAAATGCAGGTTGCTGGAGGTTCTGTGAGAAACTACAGGGAGGACATAACCAAGTGACCAAGGAATTTGCTCTAAATTTCACAGGTTCACATACAAAGGTTGGAGTTTTAGATTTACAAATTTCTCCTGAAATTATATCTTTAGTGACAAAAATTCCTAGAGGTCAAGAAAGGTGGTTTAAGAATTTCAAGTTTGAAATGGCACCCTGCAAGATATTCTTGAAGCCAGAATTTGTAGACACAGATTTAACTAAAGCAGTGCCAAGGGGTTATGTCAAAGATACATATGCCAACCTACTCTCATGCATACAAAGGTACTTCACTTGTGAAGGAAGATACCACAAGGTGTATTCTTATCATTTCAAACTCCTATTGCATTTCACTGGGATAATCTCTCTAGATCTACCTTTCTTTCTGTTTCGAAGTTTAGGCAAGATGTCTGATAAAATACAATTGAAGAAAGAGGCATGTGAAACTTCATTGTTCCATCATGGCTTAGTTAAATTAATTGTCTTGCATGAAATTTAGAAGGTAGATAGAGAGTGGTCTATGTTTCTCTTTATGTTTGGTTTTAGAGTTGAAACAAGGCTTAGCCCTAGGGCTAAGGAAATATTATCACCAGAGACTAGTTACCTTGTAGAAGCAAGGTCAAGCAGGTTTGTTAAAATGAAGGCCAGAAAGCAAGTTAAGGAGCCAGTGATTGAAACACCATTGACTGTTCAAGACACTCATTATTCACAGAAGAAGAAATTTCAAATTAAGTAAGTAGCAAAAGAAAATTCCATTGGTGAAACAGTCCAGAGGAGGGTAACTAGAAGTCAAATAGCCAAAGAAAAGGGTAAAACAATGGTCACTGATGAAAGCCCAGTCTCAAAGGGTAGTTTGAATGATATTCTTTAGGCTATTGACATTGAAGAGTCCCCTCTGGTCCAAGTAGACTTCATTGAATTGGGTGAGGGAAAGTAAAAAAAGATGAAATCCTCTAAAAAATTACAGTTTGATGATCAGGTTTCAGAATTTGTCTTCAAGCCTAGAAAGCCTATGACTAGGCGGTCAAAAAGGTTACAAGAGGCAGAGCCGGAGGTAGATGAAATAGGGAAGATATCAGGTTTTTGTGAAGAGCCCATAGTTCCACCATCACCCATGCACGAAGATGACAAAAACAGAGTGGTCAATACTCAAGAAGAAGAAAATAGCTATGAGGAAGTTAAGAAGAAATTGAAACTTGCCAATCTTGAGATTTCTAAACTTAAGAAAAGGGCAAGGAAACATGTAGCTGAGAAGGCCAATTTCAATAGAATGAAGGCTCTGTGGGAAGCTGAAAAAGCTTCAAAACCTGAAGTAGTTAGCAGAAAGGCTCAATACTTTACCTGGACTGTCCCTGCAATCAAGGAGGCAAGGTATGTAAGATGGATCAATGGCAGACTAAGAACTAATATCAGGAGGATGAAAAGACAAATTGAAGACCTTGAAATTCAGTTGAGCAAGTCTGGAGGTCAGCCTCAGCACAAATGAACAGGGCAGTAAGTGATGAAACCCTAATACAATTTTGGTTGAAACAAAGACATTACTTTTTGAAGATGTTTCAAGGATGGGGGATGTTAAGTATATATGGCATATGTACATAATGGAATAGCTGTAAAGAATCCTTAGAAAGAAAATTTTTGGAAGAAAACTGTGTAAATTGATTCACACAGTAGTTTCGTAGCACGCTACGAAACTGCTGTAGGTGACATACACAACAGTTTCGTAGCGCACTACGAAACTGCTGTAGGTGCAATTTTGATGTTTTGATCAATTCTCAAAGGAAAGAAGTGGTTATTTTTTGGAGAATGATGCTGCTGGAGAATGTGAGGAGGTCACTTATGAAATTTTAAAGCTCAAGCAAGGAAAAAACTCAAAGGATAAAGGATATATGTAAAAGCAAAGTTCTGCACTACAAAAACAACAGTTAGTTTCGTAGCACATCTAGATTGACCTTCTTCATGCACCTTCAAGGATTTTAATTTTTGCACAAGACAAAGAGCAGGGTTATATGGCTAACTTAACATATGTTACATGATTAAACGGGCTAGTTTTGTCATCAGAAGATTCGAGGAACATCATTGAAGACTAAGACTATAGTGAAGGGGACATATTCCTAGTTTTCAAGGCAGATAAAGGAGAAATTATTAAAGGCCAACAGGAGGGTTATGGACATTACTAAGGTCAAAGTTAAGGAGGATCAGCTGTCAAGCATCGAGTTTAATTCCTAGATTAGGTTGTTGTTATCATAATAAGGAGTTGTACTCCTAATTGTATTAGGACTCTAAGACAGTCAGTTAACTGTTACTTGTAATTAATAGTATGTTTTATGTATGAATAGGTGTCAAGCTAGGAAATTCGAATTCCCCTCAAGTTGGATCAGGGAATCCAAGATTGTAATGATAACTCTATAAAAGACAAGAGGTGGAATTCCTCAAGGGTTGGAAATTTTCAAAAGAAACAAGCACACTATGTTATTGTATGAGACTGTATGTTTTCATATTAATACAGAGATATTGGCTTCACTACTCAAGATTCAGAGAGGGTTTTTAATGTTTCATTTTCTCATGGCTTTCTTCATTTACTTACTTGCAATGGTATAAACACATGTTACTTAGAATTCATTGATAATGCTCTAACTACCTTCATGTGTTTATAAACTGTGTTCCTTGCGTTATGTCTCTATTTTGCTGATATATTAAGACTCTTTATGCCCTAACTTCCATGTTAAGCTGATCTTGCTGTTGTATTGAAACATACTTTGAATCCATAGCCCAATAGATGTTTGTTGATTGGTATTTCAACCATTTATACATTTTTGTTTGATTTTTCCATAGAGTTAGCCATATAATCTTAAAATTAAAATCTTTAACCTAGTGAGAGAGCCCTCTCAGGTTGAGGAGGCTAAGCCTTAGCCAAAAGATTGGTTTGAAATAGTTAGTCAAAGTCTTCCTCATCAACAACCTTTCAGGGTCTGGTTTTGTGATAATAGTATGATTCTGCCATTGTTTGCCTTACAAATGCTTATTTCTACCTTTAAGCTTCTCAATGTGTCTGCCAAATCAGAAGAATACCCAACACCACTCTGGTCATCTAATCCATAGGGAGAGTCTCATGAATGGTAGTCTACCATCTTGCTAATTATCTTTGATATTCTTCCTGCAAGGTATATCATGTCAGCTAAACCAAATCACAATAAACCAATGTACATTAGCATAATTTGGGGAGGATATCTTATCTGCAAGATAAAAAAATTCAACATAATACATGTATAACATAATTAGGACAACATATAGAAGTATAACACATAGCATATAACCTCATAACCATCATTCTAGCTAGAGTCCAATCATCAATGCATGACTATATAAACTACACATATTGTGACCTCATGCATGATAACTATCACTACATCATTGTACACTTGACCACATGTGAATACTAATGTGCATAAGTAACACATAATCAACCATACACGCATGACGAAACACTCCACAACAACACCATCAGCTTCCCATGGCAACATCACTTTAACCATGACCCATACCATACAAATGCAACAAGAACATGATCTTACAACAAAAGGAACACATATGAAATTGACATGAGTGCATGACCAACACACAACGCATCCAGTCTGAGGGGTGAACCATGCTCTGATTCCACTCTATAACACCCTCCTCCCACATCTACCCAAGTAACCGACAAATTGGCGTAAACATGTGACTGGAAGTTACTATGATATGATTCAACCTTCTGTGTCACATTAAGGAAGTGGAATTGACGGAAACACACCATACATACCTTCCACATCCACAACACGACTTTCAGGAACCATCCCAACCTCACTGGTATCAGCCCCTGGGTCCCACTAAGTTTTTAGACCAATTAACCCCTGGACGCTCCCATGATATGGGCATGAAAACATCCAGAAGGCTCTGGAAACTCTCACAACATGGTATGCCATCATCCAAGGACTATATTGCTCAGTGATGTGCCAACGTCCCAGGGATTTGAGCCACCTTCTCATGCCCAGAGCCCAGGTCACTGCCCAGAATTGGATGACAACTTTAGAACATAAAGATAACAAGGGAATGATGATACAAATACAATTACTTGAAAAATCCATTGACTGGACCCCTAATAGCCATGACAAGCATTTTGTCAAACATATCGCAAATATGTAATCTATAGGTGTAAACAACATAACTAAGTATAGGGGTCTCATACTCATATGAGAATCACAATGAAGCATTGATGCCTTAACACATTAGCTGCAGTTTAATCCATTAGGTCATAGATACATTGTTCATTCATTTACAAACATGATGAGACCCATACATAGCTATTGTCATAATACATGTTCATAACCAACATAATAACAACAGAGATACCAAGGAAACAACAACCATATAATCCACATATAAACTAGTATAATACTCATAAATTAACAAGGAGAAATAACCTCATATTAATGATGTAAAGGCCAACCAATTGTGGGACTTCCATGAATAACCTAACCGTAGACATGGCTAATCCAAAACTCTCTTTAGCCAGTCACCCCCGTTCCATATTCCAAGCATGAATGTGGGATGTCATAAAACACATCAATCCAAAACTATCCAAGGCTTTCAGAGGCCATCCACCTAAACCCATCAAATAATGATTCTTCCTCATGGTCAGACATCATAAAACCATCATCAGATTGGTCTATAACCAAGCCTTCTAGGGCTCCAGAGTGTTTGTTCCAACCAAGGCTTCTAGGACTAGTAACTCAACCCACAAATGTCGCCAGGATTCTAGAGTGTTTGTCCAACCAGGTCTTCTAGGACTCGTAAATCAACCCACCAAGGGCTTCCAGAGTGTTTTTCCAACCAAGGCATCTAGGACTAGTAACTCAACCGAAGCTGTTACAGGGCTTCCAGAGCATTTGTCCAACCAGGGATTCCAGGAACTAGTAACTCAACCCAAGCTAAAGGAAAGATGAGAACCAACTAGAAAAACAAATAAATGAACCCACAACAGCATGGCTATCTTGGAAATGGAAAGGCTAGGCAAATCCACTGTCAATCCAGGAAATCCTCCATCTCAGTGATAAATCATGACCAATAAACCACATGCATATGCCATGCATGCCAAAAATAGTGAGGAAACATACATGCAACTCAGCACCTGCAAGAAAAAATCATTGTAGTTGTTTATCCCAATGTTCTCTTGTGCTTTCCTACTCTTCCTTCGCCTTCTTGCTCCAAAACTCCAAATATGCAACACTCTCCAAGAGTGCTCCAAGAAATACTAAGTGTCCAAGAATATGAGTGAGAGAGAATAGAGAAAGAGCTCCAAAAATAAACTAATCAAAGTCTATGTAGTGGTCCTCAAAAGCCTTTTTATTAATGAGGCCTCTATTTTCTTCATTTTCCATTATTTTCATGCATTTTCCTCCTCACATGCAACTTGTGACCTTTCACCTCCCTTTTCTCCCAATTTCGATTATTTTCATAAATAAATGTGACAAAATGCCATTTTTCCTTTCCAAATCCTTTTCCATTGTCTTTTCCAATTTCCTTACCCTTTAATCAACCACAAGTGATCCTCATCACTATGATTTTGCCCAACATTCAACTTGGAATAAGTTTCCCATCAACCGTGGTTATTATTTTTCCTTTTATTAACTTTTATTACATGAAATTTTCACCAGGGTTGTTACAGAACCCTCCCCCTTGGGGGAACACCGTCCTCGGTGTTAAACAACACCTACAACCAACAAGGCTACTGTAAGAAAAACATACTGCCCATGGAGATTTATAACTTAGCTTGTTGTAGTATTTACAATGATCATCCCGCTGAGAAGCAAACTAACATGACAACATAACAAGTATAAGATCATAATGGCATAACACCCATACCGCTTATTGGTGTAGAAATTTCACCTGTAGAACAAACCGATATATGAAATGTCCTAAAGCATAATACTTGTTCTACTTCTACACAACATTAAGCGGAAGCATAATCGAATTCATCAACAACATCAAGTAGAAACATGCATAACTGATCAAGAGAAATAATCACACATAACACAAGATATATCCAGGGGAAAGTACCAGCATAAAATCCCAACCATGTATTATCAATCAAGTGTAGATCCTCAATAACATACAAAAATAATCAGCTCAATAGCTATCCTGCTGTCTTTATAATCAGAAGATCATGATGATCTTCAATCAGAAGATAAAAATCATGGACTACCTAGGCCTCAATATATAGGCCACAAGTCCTCCAATCTCCTATAATAGATCCTTCTCCATGCAAGGAATACTTACTAGAAATATCCAAGCATCTGATAGTACATTGCCCCACATCTGATCTCAACTGGGTCTCTAATAGAACTAACATGCAACAATTATCCATGAGTGAATTCTCAGTTATCTAAAATAATAGTTGTCACATGCATGCAAGCATTAACAAACTATATTTTATTAATTTAACAACTTGTTAAATTAATCTAACTGGACTTGAATAGTTAGAACTAAGTCAACTGATTCTCTCATTATAGAACTCATACTTATTCCCTCAATCAGTGGAGGAAATTAAGGATAAATTCCTCAATCAGTGGGACAAATCATGTGCATGCTCACAAAGACTTAAAATTCGAATTTCCTTAACTAATTAACTCAACTGAATTAATTAATTAATATTTCCAACTGTTGTTAAGACCAAAATTAATTTTACTTCCTATATATAGACTAGGGACTGCTATAAATAGGAAGGGACCCAGAAATGCTATTTTTAGAACTTTCTATTTTTAGCAGTTTCACCTCTCACCCAATGTGGCTAATGACCTCACTAGCCAAACCGCTATTTTTAGACATGCTATTTTTAGCAGGTCTATTTTTAGAACATTCTAAACTTAGCATTTCTTGTTGCACACTTTTCAACACTCCCTCTCAACAAGAAAGGCTTCCTCTCGAACTTGATCCCGTAACTCTGGAATGTTTTGCATGCAACACATCTACCCAGTACACTTGCTCCAACAACACTTGGAACAAAAACACTCCCAACTGACCACTCTGTTGGACTAGGAACATACTCTGATGCTGAAGCTCTACCTGCTACTGACAAGTGCTCCCTCTCTGACATCTGCGCTACTGCAAGATCTCCATGCATCTCGCACCATTGCACACCTCTTTGTGCCACCTAGCACTATGCAAAACACTTGTGCCTATCACATTGCTGCAGCCTGCTAGCTATGCGTTGTCCTGGGATTCCCTGCACTGTCGCTCTCTCTGCTGCTCCATCCACATATATCTCTACCCAATCAGTTAGTTCTTGCTACTCCACATCGAGGCTCCTGTAGCAAGGTCTCATCCAAGAGGTTGGGTACCTCAAGGATCCTGCCCCTCCTCCTTGGTACGATCATTGTATATCGCCCCACCTCCTACCTGGAGGTATGGCTACATGTGATCCCTCAGCCCACCTGGTTCGAAGTTCCCCCCTACTGGAGGTCTCTACATGAGTATATGTCTCTACTCGATCTCCACTCAGATTCCCCTGTTGTGGCTGCTCCACAACCTCCTGAAGCTGCTGCACCAATCGTGGCTCCTCCACAATCATCTAAGAATTCTTCTGGCTCTGGATATTGAGGGGTAATATACCCTCCCTCTCAACCACCAAGTATCTAAACTTTGCCTTGCTCCTCAAGGCTTTGCATACATCTTGTACCTCAAGTGCATACAGGTTCTTGGCTAGCACACCAATATATTTCCACTTTCCCACCGTCACAAAATTTTCTAGAAAAGGAGCTGATTTATTTATTTTTGGGTATTTTTCTGCAAGGAATCCAAATCTGCTATTTATTTCTGAAAATTTTGTACAAAAATTTTCAGATCTGCTCTGCAAACTCTCGGCCCAAAACTCAAAATTTGAAATCTCCTCTCAGTATATTGTTCTTGATTGATCACCTGTGCTCTGATACCATGTAGAATTTTGTAGAATTTTTCTACACAATAGCTAGCTCCGATACCATGTAGAAATTTCACTTGTAGAACAAACCGATATATGCAATGTCCTAAAGCATAATACTTGTTCTACTTTTACAAAACATTAAGCGGAAGCATAATCGAATTCATGAGCAACATCAAGTAGAAACATGCATAACTGATCAAGAGAAATAATCACACATAACACAAGATATATCCAGGGGAAAGCACTAGCATAAAACCCCAACCATGTATTATCAATCAAGTGTAGATCCTCAACAACATACAAAAAGAATCAACTCAATAGCTATCCTGCTCTCTCTATAATCAGAAGATCCTGATGATCTTCAATCAAAAGATAAAAATCATGGACTACCTAGGCCTCAATATATAGGCCACAAGTCCTCTAATCTCCTATAATAGATCCTTCTCCATGCAAGGAATACTTACTAGAAATATCCAAGCATCTGATAGTACACTATCCCACATCTGATCTCAACTGGGTCTCTGACAGAACTGACATGCAACAGTTATCCATGAGTGAATTCTCAGTTATCTAAAATAATAGTTATCACATGCATGCAAGCATTAACAAACTATATTTTATTAATTTAACAACTTGTTAAATTAATCTAACTGGACTTGACTAGTTAGAATTAAGTCAACTGATTCTCTCATTATAGAACTCATACTTATTCCCTCAATCAGTGGAGGAAATTAAGGATAAATTCCTTAATCAGTGGGACAACTCATGTGCATGCTCATAAAGACTTCAAATTCAAATTTCCTTAACTAATTAACTCAACTGAATTAATTAATTAATATTTCCAACCGCTATTAAGACCAAAATTAATTTTACTTCCTATGGATAAACTAGGGATTGCTATAAATAGGAAGGGACACAAAAATGCTATTTTTAGAACTTTCTATTTTTAGCAGTTTCACCTCTCACCCAATGTGGCCAATGACCTCACTGGCCAAATTGCTATTTTTAGACATGCTATTTTTAGCAGGTCTATTTTTAGCACATTCTAAATTTAGCATTTCTTGTTGCACACTTTTCAACAATTGGAGCTTTATAACTTAGCTCATGGTGTAGAAATTCTCACTGTAGATCAACAGATTATGCAATATACTAAAACACAATACAAGATCTACTTCTACCATAAACTTTACAGAATCTTAATCACACATGAGCAGTATCAACCAAGAACAGATATAACTGATAACGAGAAGCAATCACACATAACACAGAAGAAATAACCCAGGGAAAACATCCGCTTAAAAACCTAACTTTGTATTATCATACAAGTGTAGTCTGGATTACAAAAAGAATCAACTCACAAGATATCCTGCTCTCTCTGCAATCCCTCTGCTACTCATAGATAGTCAAAGGCCTCTCTCAAACCTTCTCCTCTACCCTCCAAGCCTCCTATTGCATTGCGCTATTTTTCTTGGGGTCCAATGAAGCCACATGTGTGAATTGGCCTCTTCACACACTCACTAACCTCTGATCTAACTGCGCAGTCTTGAAGGACATAAATCCTTCTCCATGGATGAGCTTCCTTTACAGGAAAAATCCATCCAACTGATAGTACACTGTCCCTCCTCTGATCTCAACTGGGTTTATGTCTGAACTGACATGCATGAGTTATTTATGAGAGAATATTCAGTTATCTGAAGAGCAACAGTTATATGCAAGCATGCATTAACTAACTGAACTCACATTAATTTAAACAAACTGTTTAAATCAATCTAACTAGACTTGACTTAGTTAACTGAGTCAACTAATTACTACTCAAATTAGAACTCATCCTTATCTCTTTAACTGATGGATAAATTCCTCAATTAATAGAGAAACTGTTGCATGTCCTCACATAGACTTCATGTTTGATTTTTCACAACTAATTAACTCATGGTGAATTAATTAATTTATTTTCAAACAGCTGTTAAGTTCAAATTCGAATTTTACTTCCTATTTTAGTCTAGGGACTGACTAAAAATAGGAATCCATATCGAACTGCTAAAAAATAGAACGCTATTTTTAGCAATTCCATTTTTCATCCCTGTTGCTGAATCCAGCACTGATAACCAAACTGCTATTTATAGTAGTGCTATTTTTAGCACTTTTATTTTTAGCATTTCTTGTTTCTATTTTCAACACTCCCTATCAACAAGAAAAACATTCAACTCGAACCTGATCCTGTACCTTTGGAATGTTCTACATGCAACACTTCTACCAAGTGTGGTTGCTCCAACAACTCTAGAAACAAAAAAAAATCCCAACTGACCTCTCTGTTGGGCTAGAAACATACTCTGATGCTGAAGCTCTACTTGTTGTTGACAAGTGCTCCCTCTCTGACCTCTGAGCTACTGCAACACTCCATGCATCTCGCATCATTGCACACCTCTCTGTGCCATCCTGCACTGGTGCAACACTCCTGTGCCTCTCGCATTGTTGCAGCCTGCTAGCTCTACATAGTCTTGGGACTCCTGCACTGTAGCTCTCTCTACCACTCCATCCACATCTATCTCTACCCACTCAGCCAGTCCTACTACTCCTCATCGGGGCTCTTGTAGCAAAGTCGAATCAAAGAGGTTGGGTACCTCAAGGATCCTGCCCCTATTCCAACCTTCTTGGGACGATCACTCCACATCGCCCCACCTCCTACCTGGAGGTATGGATGCATGTGATCCCTCTGCCCACCTGGCTTGAAATTTCCCCCTACTGGAGGTCTCTGCATGAGTAGATGTCTCTACTCAATCTCCTCTCATATTCTCTAGTTGTAGTTGCTCCACAACCTCCTAAAGCTGCTTCACCAATCATGGCTCCTTCACAATCGTCTGAGACTTCTTCTGGTGTTGCATGTTGAGAGGTAATGTACTCTCCCTCTCAACCACCAAGTCTCTATCAGTTGCCTTGCTCCTTAAGTCTTTACATGCATCTTGAACCTCAAGAGAATATAGGTCCTTGAGCCATGAACCGATCTGCTTCACCTGTCTAGTGGTGATATGTCGAAGGAAAACCTTTCCCTTACTAAAGACTACATCATAACCTCTGTCTTCCAGCATCACGATCGACACCAAATTTCTCTTCAGTGTTGGTACATACTTTACATCGGTCAACGTAATGCGAGCTCCATGCTCCCTCTGAAAAACAACCATGCCTACACCTGAGACACTATACTTTTCATTATTACCATCGCTATGAGTATTTGGAGATCTTTCTCCTCCAAAGTACTGAACAAACTCTTGTCACTGGTCATGTGGAAAGAAGCTCCACTATCAAGAAACCAACCACTTCCCACCATGGATGAAACCATGCATGCGAACAGTGTGAAATCCAACTCGAACTGTGAATCCAGTGCCTCACCTTCTTCTCCTTCCACAGATCCCTTCTTGGATTTCCTCAATGTACAATTTGTAGCAAAATGGCCCACCTCATGACAACGAAAGCATCGCACTTTCGATTTGTCAAAATTATTCCCACCATGGGAAGAACTGGATTGGGAAAGAGAATCCTTCTCCTTCCCCTTCTTCGCCTTACTCACTAAGGTGCAGTTTTCTTCATCCTCCATGGATGAAGAACTGTCTCTAGTGCTTCTTATTATCTCCTCCTACATCAAATCCGACCAAAGTTGTTCCCAATCTAGCAGTTTCTCTCTTCCATTAACCGAGTCCTGGTAGCTATGCCAGCTCTTAGGAAGACTGAGGAGTGCAAGACTCACCATGTCATCATTAGCTGTCGTGATCCCTACACTTCCAAGCTCATCCCTGCATGTGGTGAGCTTGTTCAGATACGTAGAGATCGTGTCGCCCTTTTCACACTTGATATTCTGAAGCTTGTCTTTTAGCGCCAGCTTCCTCTGTTCGCTGCTATTCTAATATAGATATTTCAATGTTTTCCACATTGAAAACGATGTCTACTTCCCATGGAGACTCAAGACTATGTGATCTCGAACTCCCTCCAGAAGGATTCTCCTTGCTCTAGCCACACATTTCTTCCATTCAGCTAATTCAGCAGCACCAGTCGGCTTGGGGACTTCTTGATCAATGAAGTCCTTTAGACCGTTATCCTCTAGTATTGCTTCCATGCGATCCTTCCAGGCTATATAATTCAAACTTCCATCAAGGGCATATTCGTGTCTTAAACCATTGAATGAAATAGGTGAAAAAGAGATGTGATAAGAACTCGATTTCTATATTCAGGAATCACAAAATTCAAACTTCTTCCTTCTTGTATACCATTCTTCCTTGATCACCTTTGCTCTGATACCATGTAGAAATTCCCACTGTAGATCAACAGATTATGCAATATACTAAAACACAATACAAGATCTACTTCTACCATAAACTTTGCGGAAGCTTAATCACATATGAGAAATATCAACCAAGAACAGATATAACTGAGAATGAGAAGCAATCACACATAACACATAAGAAATAACCCGGGGAAAGCCTCAGCCTAAAACCCCAACTCTGTATTATCATACAAGTGGAAATATAGTCTGGATTACAAAAAGAATCAACTCACAAGCTATCCTGCTCTCTCTGTAATCCCTCTGCTACTCATAGATAGTCAAAGGCCTCTCTCAAACCTTCTCCTCTACCCTCCAAGCCTCCTATTTCTTTGCGCAATTTTCCTTGGGGTCCAGTGAAGCCACATGTGTGGAATGGCCTCTTCACACACTCACTAAGCTCTGATCTAACTGTGCAGTCCTGAAGGAGATAAATCCTTCTCCATGGATGAGCTTCCTTCATAGGAAAAATCCATCCAACTGATAGTACACTGTCCGTCCTCTGATCTCAACTGGGTCTCTGTCTGAAATGACATGCATGAGTTATTTATGAGAGAATATTTAGTTATCTGAAGAGCAGCAGTTATATGCAAGCATGCATTAACTAACTAAACTCACATTAATTTAAACAAATTGTTTAAATCAATCTAATTGGACTTGACTCAGTTAACTGAGCCAACTAATTAGTACTCAAATTAGAACTCATCCTTTTCTCTTTAACTGATGGATAAATTCCTCAATTAATAGAGAAACTGTTGCATGTCCTCACATAGACTTCATGTTTGATTTTTCACAACTAATTAACTCATGGTGAATTAATTAATTTATTTTCAAATAGCTGTTAAGTTCAAATTGGAATTTTACTTCCTATTTTAGTCTAGGGACTGACTAAAAATAGGAATCCATCTCAAACTGCTAAAAATAGAGTGCTATTTCTAGCACTTCCATTTTTCATTCCCCGTTGCTCAATCCAGCACTGGTACCCAAACTACTATTTATAGCAGTGCTATTTTTAGCATTTCTTGTTGCTATTTTCAACACATGGCAGTATTTACATCCATATACATATGTATATCAAACATCACCAAACATGTACCAAAAACATATACCAAGGACATATACCAAAATATATACCAAAACACCCACTCAACCAGTGAATAAGGAAGGATACATAGCCCATATCCGATCCACCATATCCCATGTAGCTTCATTGGGCCTAAATTGCTTCCATTGCACTTTAACCTGCTCAATTTCTCGGTTCCGGAGCATGAGTATATTTCTCTGCAAAATGCACTGCGGTTCCGGCTAGAATTCTCCTTCTGGCTCCACTTGCAATACATACCAGTCAATCAAATGATCAACATATTTAACATACTTCTAAAGTAATGACCCATGAAAAAAATCATGGACTTTCACTGTCGGAGGTAGTGCAAGTCAATAGGATACTGACCCAATCCTCTCAATAATATTGAAGGGTCCACAAAATCGGGGTGCCATCTTGGCACATGATCCAATCCGCAAGGAGCTCTTCTTCAGTTTGATGCACAAGTACACATGTTCCCCAACTTGGAACTCCTTAAACAACCTATTTTGATATGCATAGATCTTCTGCCTATCCTGTGCTACTTTCAAATTCTTCTTGATTACCTACATTTCCCGCTCCATGTGTACCAGCATGTCTGGTCCAATCAACACCCTGTTAACCGGATCACTCCAACTGACAGGAGTATTACAACTCTGCCCATACAACGCCTCAAAAGGATTCATCCTCAAGGACTCTTTTGTGACCACCAACAACCCCCCTACTTCTTTTAGTATTAGCAATAACACTAAAGAAGTGGGGACCCTTAGTAAAAAAAAATCCAAAAAGATTTTATAAATTTTTTTGTATTATACTCCTAAAAAATGCATCGCACGGAGAAGAGTCAAGCATTCCTTTATGAGCACATTAAAACAACTGTGAAGAAACGACGCGAAATTCATCACATCGCATACATTGAGAAGCGCCCATAAATGAATAATCTTAAGAAAATCTCCGATGGCCGATATGCGATATCGCATATCGCAACGTCGCATAAACAACACACGAATAACTTGACAAATTGCAGCGATCTGCGATCCGCGATACTGCGATAAAAGCGATACTGCGATAAAAGTGATCTGCGATCAATGCGATCTGCGATCAATGCGATCTGCGATAACTGCGATTTGCGAGTCGCAGAAATCACCCATCGCAAATTTTCCTCGGCTCAGCACCCAAGAAAAGCTGTCCCTAAACCAAAAAATTGGGCGCACGCCTTAAAGAAAAATAATGAATGTACGCCAAGGTATTCATGAAGGACAGTTTTGTGTTTTTCGAAGAGTCAGTTCACTGTGGGTGTCATGATTTTACACATTCGTAGAACTTGAAGCTTTCATGTCAAAATTTATTATCATTACTTTTTCCTTTGCGTGAACTGCAGGAAACATCTAAGGAAAAAGGGGAAAGCGTCAATGCTCGGAGAACAGAAAAGAGATGCCCTCATACACGGATGCTGCATGCAACAGAAACACAGATTTCAGAGTGTTACTAAACAGATACTGATATCAATAGGCGATTCGACACTCAAGGTCAAGAAACTCACAAAAGCAGCATGTTTACAAAATTCTGAAGCTCATGCCCGGTAAAGGAAAAAGTGCTAAAGGCTGAAAACGCACCAGAAAGGCCCAGATCAAAGAATGAAGGCAGTTTTTGATGCGCGATTAAGAAAATTGTTCAGAAAGCAAAGTCCCTAACTTGCTTAGTCATCCACGAGTCCGGAAGTCGAGATAGCAAAAGCAGAGGCAGCTAAGAGGAATCTGGGTTGTTACCAAGCATCCACGCAGTAAATTCACTCAACCAGAAGATGATTCTCAAAAATATCTTCTAGTTTACTAAAAAGAGGCGCCAGCGCTTGCCATTTCTATTTTCGTGGCTCAAACAAAAGCAGAAGACGACCAACCGACTCTTCCCAGGCAAATGTTGCATGCTCACAGCACTAAGGAGCAAATGCAGAAATAGTTAGAAATTAGATTCAATTTTTAGAAATAAGTTTACTTAGATAAAGGGCGGTCATTTTGAACCGTATCCAAAATTTATGTAATTAAGTTGTTTAGTTAGCAGTATTTAAACCCTTCTCATGCATTTGGAGAAGGGTCCGGAAATTTGTCAAAAACTTGTCCTCAGAACATGCACTTCTGCACCCTCAGAGGAGGTTTTGATGAATGAATGGATCAAGGTTTATTAATTTTTGCATTTGATGTCTGCTACTGATGTTGCACTTCTGTACTCTTGGTAGATATCAGAACAAGGAGAGATAAATCATTATTACTTGAAGTTTATGAGTAGGACCAGTCATAAATGGTACTTTTATCTCTTGGCCATTTCTGCTTATATTCTTAAAGTGATATACAGTTTTTAGTTGTTTATATGTTATTGCATGAATGTGTGAGTTACCATTTGGCACTTTTGTACGGTGGAATCATTTATTTATGTTTGATATATGAATAACTTATTATGCGATACGCTGTTCACAACTGTTTTGCCTAACTTTTTATGCAAATTGGTTCATATTAAATTGATTTCTATTCTTATGATAGCTGAATGATCTTTATTACCAGTTATTGTCTGAAATCTCTTTAGATCGCATAATAGAAGAAATACATCCCGGGTTAGCATAGATTAGATGTGTTGTTTTCATTAGATTACAATATCATAGAATTAGACTAAAGTAGCTTAGATTAGAACTTGTAGATCAACATCATCCAACCTTGCACACACACACACACCCTTAGATTGGGAAATTGGTCCCATTATCCCCAGTCGGACCCGCTATACCAAACGGATAAGGAGCTGCCAACCAAGATCCGGACCGGGTGGGTATCCCCCTTGTTGTCGACCCGATTTTCGGGGCTTCAACAGACTCCTAATACCCATTGTTGTAAGAAAACTCTACCAGTGGAAGGCACTCTTCCCACTTTCATTGCTGATGTATCACGTGCATCCTCAACATGTCCTCCAATATCCTATTGACCCTCTGTGTCTGTCTATCTGTTTGTGGATGATAAGTTGTACTGAAGGCCAACTCTGTGCCCAAACTTGCAAATAAATCCTTCCAAAACATGGAAGTGAACTTCACATCCCTATCTAACACAATGTTCTTTGGAACACCATGCAATCTAACCACATCTCTGATGAATACCTGTGCTACATCGCTAGCTGAGAATGTAGACTTCACTGGAATGAAGTGCACAATCTTTTTCAACCTGTCTGCCACAACCATGATGGAATCATGTTGTCTCATTATCCTTGGAAAACGTGTGATAAAGTCCATGGAAATGACCTCCCATTTCCATTCTGGAATAGAAATCGGTTGTAGCAGTCCACCTGGATGCTTACACTTTTCCTTCACCTACTGACAATACAAACACCTAGACACAAACCCTGCTATGTCTCTCTTAAAATTCGGCCAATAATAGAATTTCTTCACTACTGTTAGTGTCTTCTAATACCTTGGGTGACCTGAATATGGTTTCATGTGAAAATTCCTCGAGATCATCTTCTTGAGCTCACTGCTATTTGACACATATATCCTATCTCTAAATCTAACCAAATCATCTGTCATGAGACAATAGTGCACATCCTATGCACCTACATCTGTACATTTACCTGTACCACTACCTGTACTTGTACTTGTACCACTACCTATACTTGTACCTGTATCACCACCTGTACCTGTACTACCACATGTACATTTACCTATACCACTACCTGTACCTATACATGTACCACCACATGTACTTGTATTTGTACTACCACCCGAACTCTGGTGCAACTTGTGCACAATCTCCATATACCTACCATGTTGCTAACCTGCCTGCAAGATCCTATCCTGTAAGTTAATCCCATAGCATCTCATAGCTGCTACATGATTTACTTGTATCTGCTTGCTAAGAACATTTGCCACCCTATTCTCTTTAACTTTGATATACCCGATCTCAAAATCGAACTCACTAATCGTAGCCAACCACTGAGCCTACCTTTCATTCTGATTTGGTTTGTCAAATAGATACCACAAACCACTGTGATCACTCATACAAACTTCTTGCCAAGAAGATAGTGCCTCCACATATTCAATGCATGTATGATTGTTGCCAACTCAAGATCATGTGTGGGGTAGTTCTTCTCCTGCTCATTTAGTTTTTGTGACTCATATCATACCACCTATCCATTGTGCATAGGGACTCGACCAAGTCCTCTCTTGCAAGCATCTATACATACTACAAACTTTTTGTTCACATCTGCAATCTTTAACATTACTGCATGTGCCAACAATTGCTTGAGCTACTCAAAACTCACCGCGCACTCCTCTGTCCATTCAAACTTCTTACCTTTTCTCTGAAATGATGTGATAGGATAAGCAATCTGTGAGAAGTTCCTGATGAAACTCCTATAATAGCCTACCAATCCCATGAAAGGTCTCACCTCATCCACATTCCTAAGAGCCACCCACTCCATGATAGCTCTTATATTCCCTGGATCCACTGTTATGCCATCCTTGGAAACCACATGTCTTAAGTAGTGTACCTCAGTATGAAAGAAACTGTACTTGCTGAGCTTAGCATGCAACTGATGCTCTCTCAACAATCTCAACACTGCTGCTAAATGCTTGACATGCTCTTCTTCATTTTTCAAATATGCCAATATATCATCAATGAACACAATAACAAAATTATCCCAATATGGACACAACAAACTATTCATCAAGCACATAAAGGTAGTTGGAGTTGTTATAAATTCTTTTTTCACACTCCCAGTCTCATATCCTGAAGTGTCACACTTTGTGTCGTCAATGTCGCAAGTGTCAAAAAGTGATTAAAACAATGGCAAATAATATACTCACCACGAAACATGTTTGGAACATCCCTGAAGAAAGGGAAGAAAACTTGCCTTGAAAGCATTCTAAAGATCTTGTCAAAAACCTTGTTTTTCAAGCCCAAAGCATAACATTTTCTAATACAAATTATATAACACATCAAGGAGCATCACAATAAATGGACAATGATTGACACATTTATGGAAAGAAAACACATATTGTACTATTAATAGATGAAAAAAGGAGCATTACAACTAATGAAGCCTTGATGTTGAAAGCATCCTTCAAGTGAGATTGCAAGTCAAAGCCTTAACCTTCAAACACCTTTACTCCTTTGTAAATGGGCAACATTTGGGCACAATTCAGCTGCCTCGATATTGGGGATAACCATCCAATCGGGAACTTGAATACTGTTCCTTTTCCATTTGGAATAGTGGCTCCGACTAGGGATAATGGGATTGGTTTCCCTTTATGAGTATATAATGGATTTTGAGATATAATGTAGGTGAAAAGGTTGTGATGAATAGAAATACATAAATACAAACACACACACACACACACACACACACACACACATTACTAGCTATTTGTTTCTTGGGATTTAACTTATCTTTATATGTGCGATTGAAAGATTCTCTAATATGTTGAACAATATATATCATTTAGCGATTCAAGAAGTAAGTATAGGAAAGATAATTAATTTGATTAAATAGTTAATCAAATTAATTGTTACTACATATCGCATATAAATTTTCGTTATTTTCACAATGCATTCAAAGATAACAACTTCATACTCTTCAATAGTGAATAAGTATTCAACTGCATATAAGATCATACATAGCAAAATAGTAAAGAAAAGGTATAATAATTAATAAGATACAAACACACCAGTAACACAAAGATAATAGTCCTCGATATATCAGTGCTCCGCTTAGAAGAAAAACAGTCTTGGTTCAACTTTCCTATTAAGAAAATTCAAAGGGTACAATAGTGCAACTCTCTTAAGTCTTAATACAAAAATTCAGAAGCCCTTTCTAAAAGACATGAAAGGGTATTTATAATAAAAGGAGTAACTGTAAAGATAGAAAATACTTGAAATGTTGAGGAGGTTCGAACAAACCATCCTTAAAATAAAACTAAAAGACCAAAAATAAAGTCTGTTGGAACAAATAATCCAGAATGAGAAGCTTTATGTCCTTTCATTTGCTGCCTGAGTTCATAAATATCTATCATGGGATTTAATTCTGGAGGATGAGCTAGGTTTAATCACATTTTTCCCTCATATACTGCATCGAAGAGCATTGGGAGCATATGGGAGGTTGTATTGGTCAAGCACCGCAACATAATCCATTGTCTATGCATTTTAACCAAGTGTTTCCAGTAATGTTCAAAAGTTAACTGAGATAACATTTTGGTGTTATCCGCCTTCGTCTTGGACCAATCTTGCTAGTGTTTCATTAGTTTTTTGACATCAGGCAACACGTCTATAGGGAATTCTTGAATCAAATTGGCATTGAAAAGGTTCTCGCGAATGGTTTTGATGATGTTATTTGTGACGTCCCTTGCACTAAAGATGGTTGTCTCTGCTTGTTTCATTTTCATATCCCAATCTCGAAAAAGGATTTCCTTCTGTGTGTCCTGAATCCTTGGAGGATCGACTACTATTCCTTCTGCACTGTCCTTCCAAGAAATATAGTCAGAAATATTTTCTTCAATGTCTTCAAAGTATGTCCTGAGATCGGACATTCATCAGTGAATCACTTGTCTTACATAGATCATTGACTGTTCTTAACTTTTGGTAGAAGATAAGCTGTTGTTGAGCCAGAAGAGTAATAAGCTCCCTGGTTCCTTCTTGAAATATTCAAGCTTAGGATTATCCTTGAGTTGATCAATTATGAGCTGAAGTTGTTGCAATGGATAATTTTTTCTTTTGATCTCAACTTCATGTTGAAGCTTCATCACATCAAATCTTTTATGCAACTGATGTTGACATTATGATGCATGTGTTGTACTTGATGGCAACCAACTCGTAGAAGATCAACTCACTTATATATATCTAGATGAATCTATGGAAGAGATATCAGATGTGACAAAGTGCATGGGATGCCGGACAACTCAAAGGAATCAGATGACAGTTCTCAGGTTAGCTTTGCCATCAAGTCCAAAGGGGGAGATTGTTGGCATTATGAGACAAGTGTTGTCCTTGATGGCAAATCACACAGATGATAAATTATAGTGCAACAAAGTTATGTTCAAGTTCACGCACTTTCATGCAGAGAAAAGTTTATTTCATATGGTGAAAAGTTCACGCACTTTCATGCAGAGAAAATTTTCTTTCATATAGAGAAATGTTCACGCACTTTCATGCAGAGAAAAGTTTCTTTCGTGTAGAGAAAAGTTCACGCACTTTCATGCAAAAAAAAAAAAGTTTCTTTCTTGTAGAGAAAAGATCACGCACTTTCATGATTGGTTCATGGTATTATTCCGACAGTTTTTGATCCTATGGTTTTGGCCTGTGGTATTGCATCCAAAAGTGTTGATCCCAAGTATTGGGTCCATGGTATTGAATTGTTATGGTTTTGGTCCGTGGTATTGTGAAAGGCCTAAGGCTATAAAAAGGAAAGGAGATCATTTGGCTGCATGCTTATGTGTTGAATATCTTAAGGTGAGCTAGATCTGAAATACTTGTGATCGGTTGGTGAGTGATAGCTAGATCTGAATGGGTCAAGATCTCCATGGCGCATGATCAGATCTGTAGATCTGATAATCTGGGGTATGCTTAAATACTGAAAAAACTATCTATACCCGCAGGACCGCAGGTGCGACGCAGTGCAGATGCGGATACCCGCAGAGCAGAAGAGTGTGCAGGTGCGGATCTAGCCGCATGACCGCAGGAGCGACATGGTGCAGGTGCGGATACCCGCAGAGAAGAAGAGTGCGCAGGTGCGAATGTAGCCGTAAGACCGCAGGTGCGACACGGTGCAGGTGCGGATACCCGCAGAGCAGAAGAGTGCGCAGGTGTGGATACCCGCAGATAAGAAGACTGTGCAGGTGCGGATACCTGCATATCAGAAAGCAGCACAGGCGTGGATGTTCGCAGATGTCTATTGGTGAAGTTGCGGACCCTGCTTGAAATTTGTTTTAACTGCCTTTGACTATTCTGCAGGGTTCTGGGTGCATAATTGATGTTTGGTTATTGGTATTGAGTTCTGATAACATCATGATTATGTTTAGCTTCAGTATTGATGGTTGAATGGATCAAGTTCTTAATGACTTATCTTTATGTGATCTGATGGACTAGATCTGGTTGACAAATCACATATTATCCTTGTATATGTATTGATCTGGTGTTTGGGTGATTCAGAAGATTGATTGATTATGTGCTTCAATGATATTAATGGGTCCAGTATGAAAATTGGATGAAACATGGCCTTTCAGATTATGTGTTGTGCTTCAGGTGTATCCAGTCTGAAAATGTATGAAACATGGTACCTATAGGAGAGAAGATTGTAGGCCAGCGCCTACGTACTAGTATCTTAGCTAGTACAAGAGCTAAGGGGGTGGTAGCTCCCTTCCAGGAGAGACTAGAGAACGAGAGAGGGTTGTAGCTCTCTGCAGGTAGAAGCCTGCGTACTGGTATAAGACTACACCAGTACAGAAATATTGTAAAAGGATTTTCTTATTAAGAAGAATATTGAGATGACCTGCAACAGGTGGTTTTCTCCCACATTGGGTTTCCACCTTATATCATGGTGTTCATGTGTGTGGCTTATGTGTGATGATCTGTTCTATTTTACTGCACCTGTTTACTGTTAATATGGTTGATAATGTTCTAATGCACTCATCAAGGATCAACTAACTGAATCATAAGTTGTGATAGTAGCATATATGAATCTGAATATGGAAATAAAAAGGTTTTATTGATATGATAATACTGATTCACCCCCCCCTCTCAATATTATTTCCAACAATTGGTATCAGAGCAGGTCCTTTGGTAGAAGTTTGATCACTTAAAGGAGATCCGTGGAACAATCAGAAAGAAGAAAGAACCTAAGCAAAAGAAGACATCTCAGAAGAACTATGACAGTGGGAGAATCGATTGGGGATTATGTGGAAGAAGCACTTCAGATTCGGAATCAGATTCAGAATCATTTCAGAATGAAGATAAACTATTAGGTATGAATTTCTTATCCTCTGATGTTCCAGCTATCTATCCATTTGAAGGTGATGTACGTGATAACGAAACAACTGAATGTGCTCTTATGGGTGAGCAAGAAGGATATCAAATAGAGGCAGAATTTAAAAGGCTGACAGACAAAATTAGAGATCAAGAAGATCTATTGAACATAAATCATGGTGCCTTCAAAGAAGTAGCTACCAGACTAAAAACTCAACGTGAGGAAGGTAACAAGGTAAGGAAGCTATTCAAGGAAAAATATCAAAAGTTGCAGGATGAAGTGACATCGTTAAGAAATGAAGTCAATGAGAGAGATACAATCATCAAGAAACTCAGAGATAGATCCAGTTATTATGAAAGGCTTGAAGCTACGATCCGCTCGCTAAAGGAAGATCTTGAAGAATCAAAGAAGCAGAATAAAGATCTACTCCAAGCTCATGAAAAGCAAGAACATGAAGTTCTTGGTCTAAGACATCAGATGGAAGAAGGAAGAAAATCTGAAGAAATTTTGAAGAAGCAATGTCTGGAAAAGGAAGAACAACTTCAGGTTGAGGTAAATATCTTGAAAGGTAAATTACAAGAAAAGGATAAGCTTTTACGATTTCAAGATAGTACTAAAGTCTTGGATGATATTCTTAATAGTCAAAGGTCTCCTGCTATCAAAACTGGTATTGGTTTTCATGAATCTATTGAAGGTGAATCTAGTTCACAAAGTAAGACAAGGGACTCTATTGCAAAATCTGAAATGCTCAATAAGGAGACGAAAGGTCAATCTCATCATCAACCAAGGAAAGAAATTCTTCAAAGAAAATCTTTTACTCCTCCTATGAATAATGTTGAATGTTATGTATGTCATAATCTTGGACATGTTGCAGCTAGATGTAGTAGAAGAAGGGTTCAAGACCATCATGCAGAAAGATCATCACGTTCAAGGTACTTTAATGGATATTGCTTTGCTTGCAATATGTTTGGTCACAGAGCTGTTGATTGCTATAGAAGAAATATGAGACATGTAAGATGTTACACATGTAACAAGCTTGGACATATAGCTAAGGAATGCAGGAACAAAGTATGGGCACCATACCAAAAGGAGAAAACATCATCATCACACTTGAAGATGTGGAAGAAGAAAGAAGTACAGTCAGAAAGAGGCGGCACAGCACAACATACAGACATAACAGAATTAGAGGGAGCTGGAAGTGTAAAACTTCAGTGTCCCAAATCTCATACGCAAGTTTATTAAAGAGAAGTCACGTATATACGCGAGTTGGTTATGGCATAGTCACGTATATGATTGTTTGAGGAAAGGCAGTAGGGACAGGTTCAGGATCAGTTATGATTCGGTTTATTATTTGTGCTGTTTGATAATGGTTACAATTTGCTGATGATGTGTGGAAATGACTTGATGGTTAGAAGTGTTTTGTTTCTAACTTGATAATGATGATGTCTTGATACTTCTTGTTGATATGCAACCAAGATGGCACAGGTTTAGGGGGAGCATATGCTTTTAATGCATTGTTGGCATTATGGTTAATAGTCCTTGGTGATGATGCTTATATGGATAAATGATTCATCTTGCTATGATATGGCTATGATTTGTTCAGATGATTCATGGGGTTACATAGTTGATATTTAGATCAGATTTGTGGTTGATTCTCTAATGGTGCTTACATGGTGATCTTCATAAGGATAAGGAGAAGTACATAGCTTGAATTCACATCTTCTTTACTTGATGATGAGTCACTCATATGCTGTTGTCGTCATATGCATAAAGATCATATATTACAGTTATGATGCAGGATTCCTATTTCTTGGAACATATATGGATGAGGATTGTTGGCTGGATACATGGATGATTATTCAAAGTTGCATTGTTGGAGACATGATGATGATGAGTTCTTACCTATATGATGATAGGTTGTTTCGTACATATGTTGATTGATGCAGATATTCCCAATTGATGATACTTGGTTCATGCAGATCTGGATGGCTATGGTGTTTCTCACATATGATAGAATGTGAATGATTCTGTATATACAGAATTCTGTTCAAAAGGATGAGTTGATACGGACATACCTTGATGATTCATGCACTAATACAAGTTGCTGGTCTAGTTGCTGTTGACAGATGCTATGGAGCAGATCATACAGTGTTGTTGCTGATGTTTATCATGATCTTATTTAGGTGTTTGGTCTCTGTTATAAATGTCATGTATATCATTCCATGTAAAGGTCATATCAAGACTCATGATGTAATACTGTGTCTCTATCTATTGTAGTCATTTGATGAGATCTCTTCAGGTCATGTAATGGCCTATGTTGGTTTCCCCACTATGCCTGGGATGAATGATGTTATTCTCTTATGTTATCATATGTAAACTTTTGGTATATCACCATTGTGATGGGAGATAGATGTATGTATGAGTCCTTGGTAGGTCATTTATGATGTATAGAGTCATGTTCTTCTTGTAGAACATCTTTTTGTTGACCTTTCTTACAGTCAGGGGGAGCATGAACAAGCATACTTCAGCAGAGCAGAGATTTCAGCATGTTCTCAAAAAGAGCATGGACCGATTGGTGCACCATGGCATATACAAAGGGGGAGCTCATTCAAAGATTTCAGCAGGTACTCAGGGGGAGTATGGACATCAAAGGAAGAGAATATCTTGGTCCGCCCTTTGCCCTTGATGTCAAAGGGGGAGAGTGATTTGGTATTGTTGCCATCAAGTCCAAAGGGGGAGATTGTTGACATTATGATGCATGTGTTGTACTTGATGGCAACCAACTCGTAGAAGATCAACTCACTTATATATATCTATATGAATCTACAGAAGAGATATCAGATGTGACAAAGTGCATGGGATGTCGGACAACTCAAAGGAATCAGATGACAGTTCTCAGGTTAGCTTTGCCATCAAGTCCAAAGGGGGAGATTGTTGGCATTATGAGACAAGTGTTGTCCTTGATGGCAAATCACACAGATGATAAATTATAGTGCAGCAAAGTTATGTTCAAGTTCATGCACTTTCATGCAGAGAAAAGTTTCTTTCATATGGTGAAAAGTTCACGCACTTTCATGCAGAGAAAAGTTTCTTTCATGTAGAGAAAAGTTCACGCACTTTCATGCAAAAAAAATAAAAAATAAAAAATTTTATTTCATGTAGAGAAAAGATCACGCACTTTCATGATTGGTTCATGGTATTAGTCTGACAGTTTTTGATCCTATGGTTTTGGTCCGTGGTATTGCATCCAAAAGTGTTGATCCCAAGTATTGGGTCCATGGTATTGAATTGTTATGGTTTTGGTCCGTGGTATTGTGAAAAGCCTAAGGCTATAAAAAGGAAAGGAGATCATTTGGCTGCATACTTATGTGTTGAATATCTTAAGGTGAGCTAGATCTGAAATACTTGTGATCGGTTGGTGAGTGATAGCTAGATCTGAGTGATAGCTAGTTCTGAATGGGTCGAGATCTCCATGGCGCATGATCAGATCTGTAGTTCTGATAATCTGTGGTATGCTTAAAGACTGAAAAAACTATCTATACCCGCAGGACTGCAGGTGTGACGCAGTGCAGATGCGGATACCCGCAGAGCAGAAGAGTGTGCAAGTGTAGATCTAGCCGCAGGACCACAGGAGCGACACGGTGCAGGTGCGGATACCCGCAGAGAAGAAGAGTGCGCAGGTGCAGATGTAGCCGTAGGACTGCAGGTGCGACATGATGCAAGTGCGGATACCCACAGAGCAGAAGAGTGCGCAGGTGCGGATACCCGCAGATAAGAAGACTGTGCAGGTGTGGATACCCGCATATCAGAAAGCAACACAAGCGCGGATGTTCGCAGATGTCTGTTGGTGAAGTTGCGGACCCTGCTTGAAATTTGTTTTAACTGCGTTTGACTATTCTGCAGGGTTCTGGGTGCATAATTGATGTCTGGCTACTGGTATTGAGTTCTGATAATAACATGATTATGTTTAGCTTCAGTATTGATGGTTGAATCGATCAAGTTCTTAATGACTTATCTTTATGTGATCTGATGGACTAGATCCGGTTGATAACTCACATATTATCCTTGTATATGTATTGATCTGGTGTTTGGGTGATTCAGAAGATTGATTGATTATGTGCTTCAATGATATTAATGGGTCCAGTATGAAAATTGGATGAAACGTGGCCTTTCAGATTATGTGTTGTGCTTCAGGTGTATCCAGTCTGAAAATGTATGAAACGTGGTACCTGGAGGAGAGAAGATTGTAGGCCGGTGCCTACGTACTAGTATCTTAGCTAGTACA
Organism: Pinus tabuliformis; assembly: GCA_031772625.1. Lineage (NCBI taxonomy): Eukaryota > Viridiplantae > Streptophyta > Pinopsida > Pinales > Pinaceae > Pinus > Pinus tabuliformis. Next base: position 1,701,687,390 of record CM062817.1, on the reverse strand, counting down.
AGAGCTAAGGGGGTGGTAGCTCCCTTCCAGGAGAGACTAGAGAACGAGAGAGGGTTGTAGCTCTCTGCAGGTAGAATCCTGCATACTGGTATAAGACTGCACCAGTACAGAAATATTGTAAAAGGATTTTCTTATTAAGAAGAATATTGAGATGACTTGCAGCAGGTGGTTTTCTCCCACATTGGGTTTCCACCTTATATCATGGTGTTCATGTGTGTGGCTTATGTGTGATGACCTGTTCTATTTTACCGCACCTGTTTACTGTTAATATGGTTGATAATGTTCTAATGCACTCATCAAGTATCAACTAACTGAATCATAAGAAGTTGTGGTAGTAGCATATATGAATTTGAATATGGAAATAAAAAGGTTTTATTGATATGATAATACTGATTCACCCCCCCTCTCAGTATTATTTCCAACAACTGATTTACCTATGCCTGTCATCCCTCATCAATACTTTGTTTTGAATTAAGTAATGCATGTTATAATTGAACGATCTCATCATCCTTCTCCTTGAATAACTGTTGTACTTAAGAGTCTTTATCCACAATGGTTGTAGAATATGCTCCTGCAAACTGCGATAACCTTGTTAGATCATTGGTAGGGTCAGTTTGTGGATCCTTCTAAACAATATCCAATGGCATATTTCCCGAAACTAATGCCTGGGAATGTTTAGTTATTTTCCTCTTCCTTTGTCTTCTCATGACAACCTTGTGCTTTGGACTGTAAAATACATCTAGGGGAGGGATTTATTCTATCTTGAGCACAACTTCGGATGTAGGGTGAGCCATAATGATTTCTAGGTCATTAGTATTGATTGCTTTATCTGAAGACTCAATAGTGAGTGGGACCTTCTTTGTAATCTTAGGAGTCTTAAGAGTTTCTTTCGACGATGCAGTCTATGCTTCCTGTGATGCCATATTAACAATTTTATCGAATTGTTCCCATACTTTGTCTAGCTTGCCGGTAGACAGTGATTCCTCAGTCTGTTGTGTCGATGTTGTGCTTTCTTTAGTTCCCTGATTGATCTCAGGGTCTTTTGAAATCTGGGCTATAACTTGTTCCTGTTGCGAAATCCCCAATATATCTAGGGGAAGATTCTCCAACCTTGAATTCCTGTATTCTCTGAACTTGACCAACTCTTCGGGTTTCAGGTGAGCTTTGGCTAACATTTCTACTTGATGATAGTCTCAGGCTGTTTCAAACAGGTCATCGAAATCATCAGGTTCGTGCTGAAATTGATGAAATTTGACCTGAGCTGTGAAATTCTGGGCTACCTTGTCTGGATCATACTACCTAGGCCGAACAGTGGGAAATTTCATACATAATATATTATCAATTTCAAGCGTTGCATGCTTGGAATGATTTAAAGTAAAAACTCACTAAAAACTCCACAACGAATAGGAAAATATGACCAGATAGATTTTTTGGCTTCCTTTAGGGATTTGGTTAAGCCATTTCCCACAATTTGATAGGAAACCTCTCGGGCTAGGAGCTTATCAGGTACATAGAGAGGGAGGACATGAGGGGAAACTAGGCTTCCATAAATCCTAACATAAGTGAATGATTCTTCTCCAAACCATTTTCCAATAGCTGTAAGGTCATCCAAAGCTTCTCTTGAAAACCTAGGAGGTATTTCATAAAAAATGACTTGGTACAAGGGTAACATCATTCCATGGAAGATTTTTCCACAAATGGGGTTGGTAATAGGGCTCCCAAAGGATTTTATGGTAGATATGGATTGGGGTAGAGTTTGAAGGGTCCATTTCCATCCCATAAATGTAAAGTCAAGGGTGAAACACACTGCGTCCATAATATAAGCACTCATGTAGAAGGGGGGCACGATCTTGGTAGTAATATTGTGTTTTCTTCAGTAGGCTAGGATCTGGGAGACTAGATTGTTGGATAGGATAGTGGCCCAATCCATAATATAGGCTTCAGAGGCAACCTCCATTAGGGGAACCCATTCTATTTTCAATTTATGTGTATTAGGTTTCCCAAATAGCCTACAAATCACAACATAAATATGACAATGAGGACCATCAAGGGAGGCAAAATAATACATACCCTTGTCTTCATGTTTGTGCTTTCTTGGCTTGCACCTTCACTACCTTATCGTGTCTGATTGAACTTCATTTTTTGTGGCAAAATTCTGAAGAAACTACGCATTATAGATTTTATGTGGCTCTGGAATATGATACATTCTTCTCAAATATTCAGCTTTAAAGGACCCAATTAGCGTCCTTGTCCTTAGTGTTATGAAGGTTCTATATGTGATGTTTACATCGTCAATAATCAATTTGACCAAATGTGTGTGGCATAATGTTTGGCCAAGCTGCAATTCAATAGAGATGGGAATTGGCGACGTCTGTTGAGGTGGTTTCTGAAGTTGATGTAGTGTCATCTAGTGCCATGAATTATCTCGTAACTACTCCAAGTTCTTCTTCTTCAAATAGTTTATATATTGCTTCCCAAGAAGAACACCTAGAGTCGGTAGTGCATGTCATATTAGAGAAAAATGGAGGCATCTCAGTAATCTCTGCAATAGGTGGAGCCGGCTGTGATGGCACTGTTGGTTTCTTGTTCTTCTTAGTAGCTCTTAACATTTTGCCCGAGTTTTGTTTATCGGGACTAGCCTGTAACACAGAGAACGCAGAGAATAAGGAGGAAAACTTAGAATTAGAAACTTAAGGCGAAAATGGTGATCATGACATGAAAACAAGCATTTAACGCAAAATCTTGAAACACTAAATGGAATCAATCAAATCATTTACATTACTTGGAACCATCAATATCATTATAACTAATCTTAAATGAAAAATCGTGGGTTCACACACTTTGTATACAAGTCGGTGCCCTGCTGGATCATTTTACATTGCAAGTTTCCTCGACACACATATTTTCTATATAATTTGTGAAATCTTACTTTTTCCGCTATGTGATGGGTTAACATTTAAGAGATGTGGCAAAAGGATGGTTGCGGGAACTATCATATTAGGAGTTCCCTTGGCAGGAGTCATCTTGAGTGTTGCGATGCGATATAAGTATTGCACAACGAAAACTGCGATGAGTACTTCTCATGATATCGCAAAAAGTGTTATTGGGAGGTTAGAGTTGTGGCAAAAAATGGGATGTTCTTTTTGCAATAAATGGCATGGCTTGTTGGTGGGCCCGATTTTGACTTTTGCGCACGTGGAGGGTTTTCTCTTTATTAAATTTATATAGGACCTATCATTAGTTCATTGAATCTTAGGCAAATCACATCACACTTTTACTTAAAGGCCTACTATGTTCTAGCCTATGCAATTTCTGATATGCGATATGTGAAGGGTCCTATCAACTTTTTCTTAAGATATTTGATTTCCAAATAGATTTTAAGCCTAAGTGTGGATAACATATTTTTTTGGTTTTTCAAGAATCTTGTTTTATTTAATTATTAAATATTTTATCCTAAATTTTTTAAAGGGTCCCCATTATTGCTAAGTTAACTTATCAATTTATAATGGGGGTTGTTGAGTGACACAACAATTGGTGATTCAGTGGAAGAACCGGTTATCTATGACAAATATATATATAATGAAATTTAAACTTAATCATAAGCAAAAATGATTAGGAAAGAAAAACAATTTTGAAATATTAGTTATATAAGATTACTCTAACTAAGAAAAAACTCATTTCATTGTAACTATCTTACAACCTTTTATAGATAAAAATCTTCACTATCTACATCAGTCATTAATCAGTTGTAAAGGTAAGCAGGGGGCTATTGAAGCTTAGATTTTAAGATGAACTTGCTTTATCACAGGTAGAGCCACTGCTGCCAGCATGCGTCCATAGCTTCGACAGGGTTATCTTTTAACCGATAATGAATGAGGATCCCATCCACTTTAGTTGTAATATTTAGAGGTAATATATATATATATATATATATATATATATATATATCTATCTATATATATATCTGTGTGTGTGTGTTTTTTCTTGAAGATATTTTTAAAAGCCATTGTCCTAGTTTGGTAGCTAGATGATGACAATGCCATTCACAGGTTGTAATAAATTCGATCAAGCTAGCTCATGATGAGACTCCTTGTCTTATGATTATGTAACCATAAGCCATTATCCTGGTTTGGTGGCCAGTAGTGACAATGCCAACTTATTATTTTCCCATGATCATGGTAAGTAGGCTCTTGATGAGACCTCTTATCTTTTAAATTTATTATATTTTTGAATTACACTCTAAAAATTTATGACTATTGGATGGGGAGGTTCATTAACTCCTTAAGAGTATCAGATGACAATTGAAGTTTAAGGTGTTGAAACTCCAAACAATCTTTAATTTTTTAAAGAAAACTTTTCCTGACTGATAACTAGATCAAAGATTTTATAAGTGTCTTTAGGTCAAAAGAGGCTTCAATTTCAATGGAAAAAGATTTCAGAGTTTTATAATAATTACCCAATTCTTCAAGTTCGTAATTATTTCCTAAAGATTTTATACTTTGAGAAGTCAAAAATCATAGAATGATTAGAGATAATGATAAAAATCCATTTGTATGTTACTTAACATTATTTATAATATAAAAACCAGTATGTATATGTGAATATTTACATATTTACATTAAAATTAATGTTCTTTCAAGAAAAATATTTTTTTGAGAATTAACCCATTAACAGGAAGAACATCTCTCTTTCCTTGTAAATATTGCAGAGAAAAAGTTGATGGGCTTAATTGCTCAACAATTTGAAATGGTCCAAGCCACAATTTTTGAAATTTAGTGTGTTTTCCTTTGTCTTCATGTACCTTGTCCCATTTTAGGACTAAGTCTCCAATTTGAAATTTTTTCTTATCAACTGAGCTTGTATCAAAGGAAGATTTTACTAGCTGTTTATGGTGAGCATGAGTTTGTTTTCCTTTTTCCCTTTCTTCTTCTAATTTGAGTATTTGCGATATTCTTAATTGTAGAGAGGAAGAAGGTTCTTCTTTGATAAATTGTACCAGAGCTGATGAGGGAAGAACTAGATTAGGAGGGAGAATGGCCTCCTTCCCATATACTAGATTAAAAGGAGAAGTACCGATGGAGGCCTTCTTAGTTATTCTATCAGCCCATAGGGAAAAAATCAGAGATTTATGCCAATTCTTTTGGCTTTGATCAACAATTCACTTAATAATCCTAATGAGGTTTTTATTAGTTTATTCTGCTAAACCATTTCCCTGAGGATAATAATTAGTAGAGTATTTAAGTTTAAATCCTCTTTTTAAAGAAAACTCAGTCATACTGTTTCCTGAAAAGTAAGATGCATTATAAAAAATGAGTGCGTTGGGTAGACCAAACCTGGTAATAATGTATTGATCAATGAATTTAGTGATATTGTTAGAATTGGCTACTTTAAGTGGTATCACTTCAACCCATGTTGTGAAATAATCTGCAACAGTAAGGATAAACCTATGTTGCTTGGAAGAGTTAGGAGCAATCTCATCGATAATATCCAATCCCCATTGTTCAAAAGGTTGTTCAATGTTGACTAGTTGAAGAGATAAGGCTGGTTTTCTCTGTCTTCCTACAAAAGTTTGGAAAATTTTACACTTTCTGACATAGGCATGTGTATCCTTGAAAATAGTTGGCTAGTAGTATCCAACATGTAGGATTTTGTGAGCAGTGGTATCTCCTCCAAAGTATCCACCAGCTGGTCCATCATGTAATTCCTGCAAAACCCTTTGTGCTTCAAATTTTTCTAACCACCTTGACAAAATCGAATCATATTTTTTTTCTTAGTAACACATCATCAATGAGTTCATATTGATTGGCTTTCAGCCTTAAAGCCCTTTTAATTTTGTAATTGAGTTCGGGTGGAGCATAACCATTCTTTAAATAAAATATGAGATCAACATATTGAGATTCATTATCAGTAAGGCATACCTTAGATATCTAGATAGTGTTACCTGATTCCTCATCAGTTGATATATTAGAAGCTCTAGAAATCAATTTTCAAAAACCTTGACCTCTTACAATTTTAGCAGGTTTGACTTCAATGTCATATTCTTGCAGAGCAATGACCCAATTTTCTCTCTTTTCTCCCAATTATTTTTGAACAAGAAATTGTCTTACTGCTAGGAATGGGACAATTAATTTAGTATGAGTTTTCAAAAGAAAAGGCCTAAAGTGTTTAATGGACTTAAAAACTCAAAAGGCATGCTTCTCCACTTCTCAATTGTTGATATTTTGTCCTTGTAAGTTGGAGTTGAAGAAGGAGATATGGGCCTCTATTTTTTGATCATTGATTTGTGTTAGAACTGCAACATAGGATAACTCAGAAGCAAATGTATACAAAATGAATTGATTAGAAAAGTTGGGAGTTATTAAAGAGGGAGCATCAATAATAGCTTGCTTGATTGACTCAAATGATTCTCTTTCATTATGTCCCCATTTAAAAATTGAGTTTTTCTTGATCATAACTTGTAGAGGCAAGACAATTTGAGAAAAATCTGGAACAAATCTTTTCACAAAATTAATCTATCCTAGGAAAGATTGCATTGATTTCTTATTATGAGGTAAAGGAATATCAGAAATTGCCTTAATTTTGTCAGGATCTATGCAAATCCCTTCCTTGGATACAATAAATCCTAGAAGTTTCCCTTCACTAAGTGCAAAGTATGACTTCTTGGGGTTTAATGAAATCCCATATTTAATACACCTTTCAAGAATTTGTTTTAAATCATGATAATGATTGTTCCTTTTCTTGGAATATATAGTAATATCATCCAAGTAAACAACAACAATTTTATTGATCAGACCTCTAAAGGCAATGTCCATAGCTTGTTGGAAGGTTTCTCCTACATTTATTAATCCAAAAGGCATTTTTTGATATGCATAAGTTCCCCATTTAGTCCTAAAAGTAGTCTTTAATCTGTCATCTGGATGAACAAGGATTTGGTTATACCTTGAGAATCCGTCTAGAAAAGACATCAATTCAAAACCTACTATTGATTGTAAGATTTGTTCCATGGGTGGAAGTGGAAAGTTGTCTTTCTCACAGGCTTTATTTAAATTTCTAAAGTCGATGCAAATGTGAATATCACCATTCTTTTTCCTGACAGGTACCAAATTTGAAACCCACTTAGAGTGCCTGACTGGAAAGATGATTTTGGCCTTGAGGAGTTTGTCCAATTTGTTTTTTATTTGATTTTCAAGGTTGGGATGAATTTTCCTTAGCATTTGATGAACATGCATGATGTAATTCCTCTACTTGATGTAATTCCTGTTCAACAAAAGCTAAGGAAAATTCATCCCAACCTTGAAAATCAAATAAAAAACGAATTGAACAAATCATCATAGTTCCAAGTGTAAACATTTTTGTATTTCTTTAATAGATGAATAAAGGCCAATTTCTCATCAGATGAAAGTCCTAGGCCTAAATTAATATTTTGAGGTTTCAGGTCAGATCCAAGGTTTATCAATTCTAACGTCAAAGTTTAACTTTGTAGTTTGCAATTATTGACCTTTTTAAATCTGTCCGTTAAGTTATATAAATCTTTAAGCTCGACTACAGACTTTGGTAAAGAATTTTCCTTAATTGATTCCTTTATCTATTTTTCATGTTCATGTTCATCTATTATCTGATTATTATATGACCCTTTTGATGTTAAGAAACTTACAATGTCTTCGTCATCATTAAACACATGCCAATTAGTGAGATTGTCAGGAATTAAGGGGTGAAAAATGAATTCAATGGAAAATCTATTTGGAATATAATCCTTTGATGCGATTAGTCTGGATGCGACATTAATTAGCAGATCAACACTAGCATTTTGAAGTCTTGGGATAGGAGAAATATTAAATGCAAGAAAATGAGAAGTGAGAGTTTGAATGAGCGATTGATAATGTTTCAAGTGGATTGAGACACAATGTATGGTGTTTCTCACCTATTTTCTAACAATTTCGGAGTCTCCAAACACTTTGAGGTATTTAACATTAAGGCTTATTGCTTTGTACAAACCCTAAACCAGAGATTCATCATATTCATCAATGTTATTAGTGCATTCAAACTATAATATACATGTTATCATTGTTTTCTCTGCTTCAAGATTTATTAAAATACATCCCGCTCCAACACCATCATTAGATCGAGAACCATCAAAATATAAAGTCCAAAATTAATATTTAACTACTGGTTTATCTACTATATTTACACATCTGGATGAGTTTGTCTGTGAAAATTTTTCAACTTGAGAGGTGAAAAAATCAATATTGAAAGGAGATTCTTGTGCATTGAAACTACCCAAGAATGACTCTAAATAGTAGTTCCCAAGAATGTTATTGGTGAAGACCACCGGTTCATTTTCCTCGTCCAAGTCAGTTACTGAATATTTCATGTGATTTTCTCGGTCAATGCGAATTTGATTAGGCTTACCATTGTAAGTAAGGCACATATGAGACCAATCAATAGCGAAATAACCATGTAACTTCTCTAACCAATCTCTTCTTAGAATTAAACCGTAAAATTCTGGAATATCAGCAACTGGAACATCAATGATTAGATAAACTTTAGCAATAGAAGAAAGTCTAATGAGAACAAAATTGATTTCCCCTAACACTTTGACTTTGGTTCTATCGAGTTTAACAATATGTACAATAGACTTCTATGGTTCAATGTCCAGTTTAAGACAAACTGAATAAGGTAATACATTTGAAGATGCCCCAGAATCTACTAAGCAATTATGCACATTCTTATTGAAGATTTCAAAGGTCAGAAGGAAAGGAGGAGTGTGAGAGTTTGACCTATATCCAGTTAGGATGGAATTGGTGGGATCAATCTTATCTGAAGGATCAATGGGGGGTTTTCCTATTCCTTTCAAAGGTTTAGAAGTAACAACAATCGACAAAGGGGATATAGGGACTAAATTTAATTCTTTAAGCCTAAATTTCTACTGTTGCTTTAATTTAGCTACTTCATAAAAGGAAATTTTAGCTTGAATTTCTTCATATCCTCAATTATATTATATTCTATGGCTTCAGAAACAACCAGAGTTTTAGATTTAGATGGAGAATTGGAAGAAGATGGGATTGAATTAGAAGATGCAGAAGTGGATTTATTCAGTGCGACTTTGTCCTTAGTAGTAGGAGTAGAATATTTCTACTTTTGGGTTGACTACGATGAATCTGCAGGACCCTTACTTCGTGTACTAATTGGTAAAGCTTCATGTTCTTCTTCATTATCCAAAGTAGGAAGAATAAAGTCCCATAATCCCTGAAGTTTGGTTGTTTCTTCATCTTGGGATTCATCGATAGATAATGTTATTTCTTCTTCATCCTCCTCTAAATCAGATTCAACATTTGATATGACATTAGGGGGTTGAGGATTTGATGTCTAGGTTCTCCTAAAAGATCTGAAAGGTTTTTTAGAAGACTCAACTACCTGTTTTTTGATTTCTACCATTTCATTTGACATCGATTTGAGAACCTTTTGTAATCCTTCTAGATCAAAAGGATCTTTGGGAGTTTTCTTCTTTGGTTCCTCTTTGAAGGTAACTTTCTTAGTTTTTCTTTCTTCTTGAGAAGTTTTATTTTCTAAGGCAAGAATCCCTTTTTCTACAGATATTGACTCTTTCATGTTATCAACTAAAGTGGCTCTATTAGCCTTGTCTACAAAAATTGTGATATTGGTGTAGGTTTTAAACCCGTACAGAAATTACCTGCATACGAATTCTAAAACACAAAAAATAAACAATGCGAGAGCATAACACATAAAATACATATACACAGAGATTTTCCCCTAGATTCCAAACTGGAACTACCAGCTTGATTTTTCATTATGTTCCTTTCAATGTTATAATACATATTTATACATGCCAAAGCATCCAATACCATGGACTGAAAACCATCACGTCCAATACCATGGACTGAAAACCATCGCGTCCAAAAACATGTGCGAAAATGATGCACAAAACCATAGGTGGGTCTGCCCAACCTAACATAGGGTCCAAAACCAAAATTTTCTAGGGCGCTACCCTGGACCCCATAAAGTGGGGTTATGGGTATGCCTCAAACCCTCTATGACCCCCCCCTGCTACATAATCGGCGCAACGAAGGGGGGCTTCGCCCCCCTCTAACCCCCTGGTTAACTACGTGGGCTAGTCATGGAAAGAATATAACACAACCCAACATTATCCCACTTGTTGTTTTCTTTCCACAGGGGGCCACAAGAAAGCTTAGTTATTTTTCCAGCCCTAAAACTCCCATTGTCTCTCTATACCAAGAGAAATTCTCAAAGCTCACATATTTTGTTAATGCATCTGTAGTATTCTTCAAAGTGTCCACCTTTACCAGCAACACCTTTTTGTCTTCTATCATATCCCTCACAAAGTGATACTGAACATCAATGTGCTTTGTCTTTGAATGATATGCGGGGTTCTTTGCCAAGAAAATTGCCCTTTTCTGTCACAGTCTATCCTTATAGCTCCCTGTACTAACCCCATACTTGAACACATTATCTTCAACCAAACTGCTTCCTTGCTTGCATGAGTGGCTGCCATGTATTTTTCCTCTGTAGTTGATAGTGCCACTACAGATTGTTCCTTACTCATCCAACTGACTGCATCTCCAAATAGTTTAAACACATACCCACTTGTAGATCTTCTCTTATCCAGATCTCTAGCCTAGTCTGCATCAACAAAGCCACGAATATCCAACATTCTATCCAATCTTGGTCTTCCTTAGTAGCACAAACCATAATCACTAGTGCCACGCAAATACCTGAAAACCCATTTCACTGCTGTCCAGTGCTCCTTCCTTGGTTTTGACATAAACATGCTCAATACTCCCACTGCATGTGCAATGTCTGGTCTAGTACAGACCATTGCATACATGAGGCTACCAACTGAACTTGCATATGGAACATGGGACGTATCCTCTTCCTCTTCTTGTGTCTTGGGACACTGTTCAACAGATAACTTTACACCTACAGGAATAGGAACCTTCACCGATTTACTATCCTGCATATTAAACCTCTGCAGTATTGTCTCGACATACTTCCTCTAGTTTAACCAGAGCTTCCTCTTTTCCCGATCTCTTTTAATTTCCATGCCCAAAATATAGTTTGTAGCACCAAGATCTTTCATGTTGAATTTGGAGGACAATTGGGTCTTCAAATCCTGGATAATTTCTTTGTCATTTCCAATCAGCAACATATCATCCACATACAAGACCAGATAATAACACAGTCACCAATTAATTTGAAATACACACAGTGATATGCTTTGCTTCTGGTGAAGCCAAGTCCCCATATAAATGTATCAAATTTCTGATACCACATCCTTGGTGACTGTTTTAACCCAAATAGAGACTTCTTTAACTTGCATACCAGTTATTTCTTACCCTTCATTGCAAAGCCTTCAGGTTTGCTTCATGTAGATCTCCTCTTCTAGATCCCCGTGAAGAAATTCTATCTTCACATCCATCTGTTCTACCTCAAAATCAAAAGCAACAACAACAGATAAAAAGTAACCTAATAGAAGTTACCTTGGCAACAGGAGAAAAAATATCACCAAAATAAATTCTCGGCACCTGGGAATAACCTTTTGCTACCAACCGAGCTTTGTATTTCTTCACCTTTCCTTCTGCATTTGTCTTCTTCTTGAACACCCATTTTCTGCCAATGGGTTTCCTCACAGCTGACAACTCCACCAGATCCCAAGTCTCATTTTTGTGCAAAGATGCCATTTCATCAACCATGGCCTCTTTCCAGAGTTTTCCATCCTTTGAATCTATTGCTTCCTTCATAGTTCTGGGATCATCATCAGTAATAGATAAAGCAAAATTTGAATAGAAAGCAGATGGACTATATCTTTCTAGCTGCCTTCTTTCTCGAACTAATCTTCTTAGACCTGAAGTTTGTGGCTCTTCATCTTCTTATTCCTCCTCTGATGTAGAGTCTGATTCTTCCTTCTTTAGCTCAAACTCTATCTCCTTAGGTTCCTTTGGTTGGACTTCATATTTAATAACATCTTTTACCTCTTTGAACACCACATCTCGGCTGTACACAACCTTCCGTGTGACTGGGTTCCAAAGCTTATAACCCTTTAAACCATCCTTATACCCAATAAAGATGCACTTTTCAGATTTACTATCCAACTTGGTTCGTTTCTCCTTTGGAACATGTACATATTGTTGGCATTATGATTCAGGTGTTGTCCTTGATGGCAAACTCATTCAGGTGGTAAATCAAGAAGGACGCAGGAAATATGTTCAGCAAGTGCGTCCCCGCAGGTATACCATACAGAACCCGCGTCCAGGGACGCAGGCCAGCCGTTCAGGAGGTGCGTCCGCTCAGTGCACACATTTCAAGGCAGAGAAAAGCACGTGGGGGTTTCTTGTGTGGTATCTAGCCGACGGTTTTGTGTTTCTATGGTGTCGGCTCGTGGTATTGTTCCACGCTTTGGGGAGAAGCTTGCCTATATAAAGCAAAGGAGTTCATTTGGATTGAGCATCATTTTTGGGGGAACATCTCTTGGTGTGATCTAGTCCAAATCTATAAGGGCAAATCTTCTAATGGACTACGATCTATATGGCGCATGATCAGATCTGTGGATCTGAGTGTTTGGGTTGGTTCTGAAGTCCTCTTATCTTCTATTTCTGAAGGGACGCAGATTCAGTGAAGGGAAAGTGCGCCGGGACGCAGTACAGTAAAGACTCAGGTGCGTCTCTGAGGCAAAGGACGCGGCGCGACTGTGGCATTGGGTGCGTCTCTGAAGCGAAAGACGCGGCGCGATAGTGTTTCTGGGAGCGTCGGTCGCAGAAAAGCAAAAAGGAACAGTGCGTCTGCACGCAGAACAGCATAAGGTATACTGCGTCCAGTCGCAGGCCACAGAAAGAAAATATGCGTCCCTGTCTTAAGATGATCTGTTGACTGTATATTTCTGTTCATAAGGTGTTCTGGGTTGTTTATGTAATTACTGATCTGATATCTGTAGTAGACTGTATCTGTTGTATACTTGTTGATCATTTGATTCTTCATGAAAAGAAGTAGGGGGTTGTAGCTCCCTTCCAGGAGAAACTGGAAAACGAGAAAGAGTTGTAGCTCTTTGCAGGTTGCAGCCTGCGTGCTGGTAAAGGACTGCACCAGTACAAAATCATTGTAAAAAGAATTTCTTGAAAGAAGATAGAGACATATTGCAGCAGGTGGTTTTTCTCCCGCATTGGGTTTCCACCTTACATCTTGTGTTCTTTGGTGTGACTGTCTATTTTCTTTATTCATGCTCATTGTTTTATGGTACTGATATGCAAGAATATTTCAAAAGATCAAATAAGGAAGATTTGGTAAATTGCTAGATAATACTGATTCACCCCCCCTCTCAGTATTATTTCCAACAATTGGTATCAGAGCAGGTCCTTCAGAAAAGCTTGATCGCTTGAAGGTAGATCGTTCATCATGAGCAACTACGAGAGAGAAGCATCAATCAGGCCACCCGTCTTCGATGGGACAAACTTCAATTATTGGAAGGTAAGAGTTACTGCATATCTTCAATCTCTTGGTACAGAAGTTTGGAACATTGTAGAATCAGGCTATGCCTTTCCTTCAGCTACTCCTACAGATCCAGCTGAGAAAAAGCAGTATGAAACAAATGCAAAAGCAGTCAGTACTCTATTAGGAAGTATATCTCAAACAGAGTTCATGAAGGTCATGCACTTCAAATCAGCAAAAGAGATATGGGACAAAATGATCACTAGCTATGAAGGAGATGAACAGGTAAAAGAAGCTAAACTTCAAACTCTCAGGATTCAATATGAGACTCTCAAGATGTATAATGATGAAAGTGTGGCTAATTATTTTCTTCGGGTAGATGAGATTGTTAATTGTATGAAAAATTTGGGTGAAGAAATAAAAGAGACTATAGTAGTTCAAAAGATTCTAAGATCTTTATCCCCCAAGTTTGAATCTAAAGTATCTGCAGTAGAAGAAAAGGAAAATCTCCGTGTTCTCACTATGTCTCAGCTGCATGGAATTCTAACTGCTTATGAAATGAGAAAGGGAGGTCCATCAGACAGAAGGGAAGCTGCTTTTAAAGCATCAGGCAAAGAAGATCACTATGAAGCAAGTCATGTTCCAGAAGAAGAGGAAGAAGAATCAAATTTTGTCAGAAATCTTCAAAGAGGTTCTGGAAGGTTCAGAGGTAAGCTACCTTTCAAATGTTTTGCTTGTGGAAGAGTAGGTCATTATGCTGCAAAATGCTCTTATAAGGATAAAGGAAAGGAACCAGTTAGATGGAACAAGAAACAAAGTGCAAATAAGAAAAGCTACTACACCCATGAAGATAGTGATGGCTTATCAAACTGTGATGAAGATGAACAAGGTAACAAATATAGATTGTTAATGGCATTTGAAGATGATGATTATGAGGATGCTGTAGATGTGGATAACCTTTATGATGAAATTACTAGACTCAAGAGATGTATAGAAGAAAAGAACATGATTATTGATACTCTACAATTTCAGATTGATGAAAAGGAAAAACATCTTGAAAAATTAGAAGGTGAAATTGTTGGTCTTAGAAAAGAAATTGAGAAAACAAAAACTATTAATCTCAAGTTTGTCAAAGGATCTGAAACGTTGAATGAGATTATCAGTGTGCAGCGGTCTCCACTAAATAAGACAGGTCTGGGCTATAATGGAGAAACTTCTCAAGCATCCACTTCAAAAAGTTATCTTGATGCAGCAAGAAGAAATGAGCAAGAGCACAAGGAAGATCATCAGGTAAAGCAGGGACAAACGTCAAACAGAAACTATCAGGGGCAATCCAGCTTAAGGGTGAACAAAAGCCACAACCAGCCACAGGTAAAATCTTCCCAATTTGGTTCAAGAATAGATGAAAATAGAAATTACAATCAGTTGGCTGGTAGATTCAATAATCGCAGAAACTTCTTCAATGGACAATGCTTTTCTTGCCATAACTTTGGTCACAAAGCAGCTCAATGTGTTGCGTATAAAACAATCATGACTAGGGAAGCTCAAAAGCAAAGAAGTATGACAGGGATTACAAAAAGGACCTATAACAATTTTTCAGCTCTTGAAAATGAAGTTGAATGCTCTATTTGCAATAATTTTGGACATGAAGATTTTGAATGCAGAAGCAGGTTTCCGGAAAGAAAGGTACAAGAACAAAAAAGGGAACAAACCTCAGGCACCAAAACATGGAAAATAAAGGAACCTCAAACAGAAAGATGTGGGATAGCATTTTATGCAGAAGGACAAGAAAATCTATGGTACATTGACAGTGGATGTTCAAAGCATATGACAGGTGATAAAGAAAAACTTGAATCTTATTCTAATTTAGAAAAGGGAAAGAAAGTCTCTTTTGGAAATGATACTCCTGCAACTATAAAAGGAAAAGGTATTGCTCCTTTAAAAGAAGATGTTAAGGCTGGAAATGTTTTGTTTGTTGATGGACTAAAGCATAATCTTCTAAGTGTAAGCCAGATGTGTGATCAAAGAACCGAGGTTATATTCAGATCAAATGGGTGTCTTGTTCGTGATCTTGATACAGGTAAAACAGTTCTCAAAGGTAAAAGAACTCCAAATAATCTATACATATTTGATGAAGGACAACAACAATGCTATCTAAGCAAGGATGAAGAGCACTGGTTATGGCATCGAAGGTTGGGACATCTAAGCTTCTCACAAATAAGGAAAGCTTGCAAATATCAGGCAGTTCGCGATCTTCCAGATATCAAAATTCCTGACAACACCATATGCAGATCATGTCAGTTTGGAAAACAGACCAGAACTAACTTTCCAGAGAAAGAAGGATCAACCAGCATGCCTCTTGAGCTAGTACACACAGATGTATGTGGACCATTCAGAAAAAGAACACCTAGAGGAGAGGAATACTTGATATTATTTATTGACGATTTCTCCAGGTTTGTTTGGTTAGGACTTATGAAGCACAAAGATGAAGCTTTCGAAAAATTCAAATCCTTCAAAGCTTTGGTTGAAAATGAATCAGGTCACAAGATTAAGTGCCTCAGATCCGACAGAGGTGGAGAATTTACTTCAAATGAATTTTTCGATTTCTGTGATGAACATGGGATAAGGAGAGAATTTTCTACAGCTAGAACTCCTCAGCAAAATGGAGTAGTGGAAAGAATGAACAGAACAATCCAGCAAATGGCTCGTGCTATGCTTGATGAATCAGGAACTCCTGCAACCTTCTGGGGTGAAGCTGCACATGCGGCAGTTATTATTCTCAACAAGACAAATGTCCGAGTGAACAGCACTCAAACTCCTCATGAGCTCTGGAGTGGTAAAACTCCTTCGGTAAAGCACTTCAAAATCTTTGGGAGCAAATGCTATATCAAGAATACTGAGGAGCAGCTTGGCAAACTTGATCCTAGAGCAGATGAAGGAATTCTTCTTGGCTACTCTCCACATAGCAAAGCATACAAATGCTACAATAAAAGACTTGGCAGAATTGTTGACAGCATTGATGTAGTGGTTGATGAGAAGGGATACATTCCTAGGCAAATACATCGTGAAGACATTGAAGAAGATGAAAGCTACCCTCAAAGACAGAATGATGAAGAAGAAGAACCGCAAGAACAATCTCAAGAAGGACCTCACGAAGAAGCAGAAGAAAGAACAAGAATAGAAGAAAAGACTCCATCCAGATATGTTCAAAAGAACCATCCAGAATCTCAGATCATGGGACAAAAAGAAGCAGGTATACAAACTAGAAGAACAGTTGCAGAAGCTTCAAGTTATTTGGCATTACTCTCCTCTACTGAACCACAAAATGTGAAAGAGGCATGCAAAGATAAATGTTGGGTGAAAGCAATGGATGAAGAACTTGAGCAAATCGAAAAGAACAACACTTGGGAGCTGGTTCCTAGACCAAAGGATAAGAATGTTATCGGAACAAAATGGGTTTTCAAAAATAAATTGAATGAAAATGGAGAAGTAATTAGAAACAAAGCCAGACTTGTTTGTAAAGGGTATGCACAGCAAGAAGGAATAGACTTTGAAGAAAATTTTGCTCCTGTTGCAAGACTTGAGGCCATCCGAATGTTTCTTGCTCTCTCAAGTTGTCAGAACTTCAAAGTATTTCAAATGGATGTGAAATCAGCCTTTCTGAATGGAGACTTGGATGAAGAAGTGTACATTGAACAGCCAGATGGTTTCATTCTTGGAAACGATCCAAATCTTGTATGCCGATTAAAAAAGGCTCTCTATGGTCTCAAACAAGCTCCAAGGGCTTGGTACTACCGGTTGGACAAATATCTTCATCAACAAGGTTTTTCAAAAGGTTCAGCAGATAGCAATCTTTATATAAAAGTTGAAAATGACAAATTACTAATACTTGTTGTGTATGTAGATGACATTATTTTTGGCAGTAATGAAGAAGCTATGAGTCAAAGCTTTGCCTCGGTCATGCAGAAATAATTTGAGATGTCCTTGCTAGGAGAACTGACATACTTCCTTGGTTTGCAAATCCAACAAAAGAAAGGAGGAATCCTTTTATCTCAAACCAAGTATCTCAAGCAGATTTTGAAGAAATATGGCATGGAAGATGCAAAACCAGTATGTACACCCATGGTCACAGGATGTAGTCTCAGTGCAAATGACGAATCTGCAGCAGTACATCAACCAACCTACAGATCTATGATTGGAAGTCTACTATATTTGACAGGTACCCGACCAGACATCATGCATGCAGTTGGAATAGTTGGAAGGTTTCAGGCAAATCCAAAGGAGACTCATCTTCAAGCAGTGAAGAGAATCTTCAAATATCTTCAAGGGACTCAAAATTATGGCCTATGGTATCCTAGAGATCCAGATCTCACTCTTCATGCTTATACAGATGCAGATTGGGCCGGAAGCGTGGATGACAGGAAAAGCACAAGTGGTGGTGCATTCTTTATGGGTCCCAGACTGGTATCTTGGTTCAGCAAGAAACAGAGTTCAATTGCCTTGTCTACAGCTGAAGCGGAATATGTTGCTGCTGCATCTTGTTGCACCCAACTTCTTTGGATGATGCAGACTTTGCAGGATTATCAAATCACTTGTACACCTCCTATTCCTATCTTATGTGACAACACAAGTGCAATCAGCATCTCAAAGAATCCGGTTATGCATTCAAAAACCAAGCACATACCAATCAAGTACCATTTTCTCCGGGAACAAGTACTTGAACAGAAGGTCAAGTTGGAGTATGTTCCTTCTAAGGAACAAGTTGCTGATATTTTCACCAAACCATTGCCCAGGGACACTTTTGAATACCTCAGGCAAAAGCTGGGGGTTGTTGATGCATCATCTCACTGTTGATCATCTTCCTATTGATGGTATAGGCTCAGGGGGAGCACATAATGCATTGTTGGCATTATGGAGAAGGAGATCTTGGAAATGGCTGCAATATGTCTCTATCTCCTTCATGATGGATTTCTGGTTACAGATCTGGAGAAGCATGAGCATAGGGGGAGCATACCCTTTGCCCTTGATGTCAAAGGGGGAGAATGATGAAACTGAAGATTATGTAAGCTGAAGATTATGTGGTTGCCATCAAGTCCAAAGGGGGAGTTTGTTGGCATTATGATTCAGGTGTTGTCCTTGATGGCAAACTCATTCAGGTGGTAAATCAAGAAGGACGCAGGAAATATGTTCAGCAAGTGCGTCCCCGCAGGTATACCATACAGAACCCGCGTCCAGGGACGCAGGCCAGCCGTTCAGGAGGTGCATCCGCTCAGTGCACACATTTCAAGGCAGAGAAAAGCACGTGGGGGTTTCTTGTGTGGTATCTAGCCGACGGTTTTGTGTTTCTATGGTGTCGGCTCGTGGTATTGTTCCACGCTTTGGGGAGAAGCTTGCCTATATAAAGCAAAGGAGTTCATTTGGATTGAGCATCATTTTTGGGGGAACATCTCTTGGTGTGATCTAGTCCAAATCTATAAGGGCAAATCTTCTAATGGACTACGATCTATATGGCGCATGATCAGATCTGTGGATCTGAGTGTTTGGGTTGGTTCTGAAGTCCTCTTATCTTCTATATCTGAAGGGACGCAGATTCAGTGAAGGGAAAGTGCGCCGGGACGCAGTACAGTAAAGACTCAGGTGCGTCTCTGAGGCAAAGGACGCGGCGCGACTGTGGCATTGGGTGCGTCTCTGAAGCGAAAGACGCGGCGCGATAGTGTTTCTGGGAGCGTCGGTCGCAGAAAAGCAAAAAGGAACAGTGCGTCTGCACGCAGAACAGCATAAGGTATACTGCGTCCAGTCGCAGGCCACAGAAAGAAAATATGCGTCCCTGTCTTAAGATGATCTGTTGACTGTATATTTCTGTTCATAAGGTGTTCTGGGTTGTTTATGTAATTACTGATCTGATATCTGTAGTAGACTGTATCTGTTGTATACTTGTTGATCATTTGATTCTTCATGAAAAGAAGTAGGGGGTTGTAGCTCCCTTCCAGGAGAAACTGGAAAACGAGAAAGAGTTGTAGCTCTTTGCAGGTTGCAGCCTGCGTGCTGGTAAAGGACTGCACCAGTACAAAATCATTGTAAAAAGAATTTCTTGAAAGAAGATAGAGACATATTGCAGCAGGTGGTTTTTCTCCCGCATTGGGTTTCCACCTTACATCTTGTGTTCTTTGGTGTGACTGTCTATTTTCTTTATTCATGCTCATTGTTTTATGGTACTGATATGCAAGAATATTTCAAAAGATCAAATAAGGAAGATTTGGTAAATTGCTAGATAATACTGATTCACCCCCCCTCTCAGTATTATTTCCAACACATATGCATCACATCCAAATACCCTCAGATGTGAAAGAGAGGGTTTCTTAGCAGTCCATATCTCTTGTGGAGTCTTATCCTCCAACGCTGATGAAGGTGACCGGTTGAACAGGTAACATGCAGTATCCACTGCCTCTGCCCAGAATTCATGTCCTAACCCGACACCACTGAGCATGCTTCTTTCCCTTTCCATCAACGTCTTATTCATTCTTTCTGCAACTCCATTTTGCTAAGGTGTATATGGGGTAGTCTTTTGTCGTGCTATACCACACTTCTTACGGAATTATTCAAATTCCTTGCTGCAAATCTCTCCACCATTATTTGTCCTCAGCACCTTTATCTTCTTCTCTGTTTGATTTTCCACGAGAGCCTTAAATTCTTTAAACTTGTCAAAGGCTTCAGATTTCTTCTTAAGGAAATATATCCATGTATTCCTTGAGAAGTCATCTATAAATGATACATAGTACGCAGACTTACCCAGTGATGGAACTTTCATAGGTCCAAACACATCACTGTGCACAAGTTCTAATATCTGTTTTGCCCTCTTACTACCAAAGGGGAAACTTACCCGATTCTGCTTCCCATATACACAATTTTCACAGAAATCAAAATCCAGAGATCTATTACTCATACCTTCTACCATACCTTTACCATGAAGTATTTGAAGGCCCTTCTCTCCAATATGTCCAAGCCTTTGATGCCACAACATGGTCTTCTCTCCAGAGACCACTAGATTTTCTGCTCCACTTTCAGGAACCACATAATTGTTGCACCCATCAATAACAGTGCTACCTTGCAGCTTGTACAGAGTTCAAATTTGAACTCCCCGGATCAATACCAATGCTCCCTGAACCATTTTGTAGGTATCCTTCTCAAACACTATTTTTACACCTGCATCATCCAGCTTGCTTACAAAAATTAGATTTTTGGCCAATTCAGGAATATGCAGAACACCCGAAAGTGTTCTAACCCTTTCACCTTGCAACTTCAACTTTACTTTTCCAAAACCAATGATTCTAGCCTTCCTATCATCCCCTAAGAAGACATCACCACCATCGTATTTCTCATACTCGCAAAACCACTCTCTATGGGGAGTGAAGTGAAAGGATGCACCTGAGTCAATCAACCATGCCTCATGATCTACATGTGTACTTGAAGAAGCCAAGTACACATCCCCACCTTCATCTGAGGTGGTTTTCCCCTCTGCAGAAGGAGCATCATCAGACCCCTTTCCTTTATCAGGAGCTTTAGATTTACAGTCTCTTTTGAAGTGCCCTTCCTTTCCGCATTTCCAGCACACCACCTTTACATGTTTTCCTGGAGATTTAGATCTCCCTCTAGATTCATATCTCCCACTCAATGACTTATTTTTGCTTCTGTTCTGGGACCGTCCTCGTACAGACAAGACATCACCATTTTGGCTCTCCATATTTTTTCGTCTCATCTCGTCCGTCAACAAGGATGAGACTATTTCATCAAAATGCAAGGTAGTTGCATTGCTACCTATTGCAATAACCAGACTATCCCATGAATCTGGTAGAGAACACAACAAACTGATGCACTTATCTTCATCTGAAATTTTAATATCAACAGATGCTAACTGACTTACCACAGTATTAAATGCGTTCAGATGCTCTGTCACTGAGTCTCCATCTTTCATCCTCAGGTTATACAACTTTTTCCGCAAGAACAGTTTATTCACCAGAGACTTAGATTGGTACAAAGTCCCTAACATGTCCCACAAAGCCTTTGCAGTAGCTTCCCCCGATACATTCAACAATACTGAATCTGAGACACACAATTGTATTGTGCTCTTTGCCTTCTGATCCAACTTCTTCCATTCTTCATCGGACACTCCCGTTGGTTTAGTACCCGGATCTACCGCGATCCACTGATCTTTATCCACCAACAGATCCTCCATCTTGAGTTTGCACAACTCAAAAATTTGACCATTAAATTTCTCGATCTCTATCTTTCCACTGCTCACCATCTTCTTTCACCACCAGAATTGATCTCGCAGATCTCCTGTTGAACAGGGTCTACCACAGGCCCGAGCGAAACCCCTCAGCAGAAAGGCATCCCCTTGAAGCCAAAAAAGCTCTGATACCAAATGCAGGTTTTAACCCCATATAGAAATTACCTGCATATGAATTCTAAAACACAGAAAATAAACAATGCGAGAGCATAACACATAAAACACATATACATAGAGATTTTTGCCTGGATCCTAAAACCGGGACTACCAACTTGATTTTTCATTATGTTCCTTTCAATGTTATAATACATATTTATACATGCCGAAGCATCCAATAACATGGATCGAAAACCATCACGTCCAATACCATGGACTGAAAACCATCGCGTCCAATACCATGGACCGAAAACCATGGCGTCCAAAAACATGTGCAAAAATCATGCACAAAACCATAGGTGGGTCTGCCCAACCTAACATAGGGTCCAAAACCAAAAATTTCCAGGGTGCTGCCTCGGACCCGATAAAGTGGGGTTATGGGTATGCCTCAAACCCCCTATGACCCGCCCCGCTACACATTCGGCGCAATGAAGGGGGGCTCTGCCCCCCCCTCTTACCCCCCGGTTAACTACGTGGGCTAGTCATGGAAAGAATAAAACAAAACCCAACAATTGGAAGGAAGAGTAGAAATATACCACTCAATTTGGACATAAACACCAGGTTTAGAGGTATCTGGAATTTTGTTTAACAATTTATTAAACCTAGAATTGAAATATTTGATCTTCTCATTGGGGTTGGATTTAAGATTTGAGAGATCATTGATTAGAGTAGCAGTTGTGCGATCATCACCAAACTTAGTCAAAATTGTTCTTCAAATATATCCCAACTAGTGATAGATGTTGGTGGTAATGAGAAGTACCACGAACCTGTAGATCCTTCAAGGGTATATGTGTTGGGTCCCTATAATACTAGTGATTACCCCATTACTATTGTAGTTGTACCACTTATTAATATTGTTGTGTCCCTATTGCCCCCATATTGTTATTACTGTACCCCATAGAATCCCTCTATTGTTATTTTTGTGGCTTTATATTATTATTGTTAGGTCGGCTGGGTTATATTGTGACTCCTTAGACTCCTATATATAGAAAGGAGGTTTTGTCATTTGAATCATCCAAGAATTGTTCATTTATGTAATGTAAAGGAGGTTGCCCCCTCGAAAAGGCTGAATTCTAAGGCATTTGGTATCAGAGCTTTGGATTCTAGGGTTTCGCTGCTCCAAACAGGTCATCGTGGCATTTTCGCTATAACTTTTTTTTTCTGCGATGTTTCAGAAGATATAAAAAAAACCCATTTGATAAGAAATCGCGCTGAATCTCGCGTCTGAATTTTAGAGCTGTTTGTGCTATATTTGCAGAGATATGATCTAAGGAAGTTGGTCTTCTTGTAGACTCCTGAATTTCATTCCAAACAGGTCATCGTGGCATTTTCGCTATAACTTTTTTTCTGCGATGTTTCAGAAGCTAAAAAAAAACCCATTTGCGAAGACATCACACTGAATCGCAGGTCCGAATTTCAGAGATTTTTGCACTATATTTGCGGAGATATGATCTGAGGAAGTTGGTATTTTTGTAGACTCCTGAATTACATTCCAAACAGGTGACCTGGGGAAAATCATCATAACTTTTTCTCTGAGCATTGGATTGAAATTTCGTAAGAAGGTGCAGAAAGAGGACAGATTTTAGTTTCTTGTATATATTTTTTCAGAGCCAAAGGACGAAACAGTGACTCGTGGCACGTCGTACAAGTTCGCTCTACTGAACTAGTCTATAATCAGGTCACTGTGGGAGATTTCGCATAACTCTTCCTTGGAGAATCCAATTTGGATCAGACTGGTGGCATTGGAAAGAGGAGACAGAGGGCTACCACAAGTTGCAATTTCAGAACTTGATGATCTGAAAGTACAGAGATACATCAGAGGCAATATCGAGCTCCTACAAAGTGAAAAAAAAGCTGTGTAGATTCTTTTAAATTTTTGCTTAAGATTGAGTTGAAAATTTATTTTGAAGGAATTTAAAGGGCTAGTAGAGCATTATTATTGGTAACTGATGCCCCGAGGAAAGAAAATGCAAACACCTAGTAAGGAACCTGAAAGCTCTAGCATGACTCATGAAGAAGAAGAAGAAATGCTACATGATATATCAAAATTACAAGAACAAGTGCAACAAGTGTCACGTGCACAAAAAGCAACAGAATCTAAGATGGATGGTTTAAGGAAAGATGTAGAAGCTAAGATGGATAGTTTAAAGAAAGGCATAGAAGCTAAGATGGATGGCATGGAAGCTAAGGTGAATGTCATGGACGCTAAAATTGATGGCATGGATGATAAGATGGAAGAATTGAAGATAAATATGAATAAGTTGCTACAAGAAATGGTCACTAATGGTGAAAGGGTACTAAAGGAAACTCATGATGAGAACAAAAGAAATGTTAATCATGATTCCATAGACTCTAATGTGGGATCGAAGACCCACCATATTCCAAAAATCGATATGAGGAAGTTTGATGGCAAGGATCCCGCAACATGGATATTACAGATGGAGCAATTTTTCGATCTCAATAATGTGCAAAACACACAAAAGGTACGTATGGAAACTTTATATTTGGAACCAAATCAGTTTGTATGGTATCAATGGCTTTGCTCTCGTAAACAATTTATCACTTGGGCAATTTTTACGGAAGAATTGATAGCACATTATGAGGATACAAAAAGCAACACTTTTTTTAGCAAATTGATAAGTCTCAAACAAAAGGGTTCAATAATGGAGCACATTGAGGAGTTCCAAAAATTGAACATAAGGGTAAAAGATATTCCAGAGGAGCATATGATTGATGTGTTCATAGGGTCTTTAAAGGATAATATCCAACATGATGTTCGCCTTTGGGAACCTGATTCATTAGAGAAGGCATTCAGGTTAGCAAGAAAAATGGAAAGCAAAATTATGGCAACTAGGAAGCATACCACTCACAACTATAAAGACGGAAGTGTTGTTGCCCCTAGTCTTCCACAACCTATAAGGTTGACACCACAACAATTGGAAGAAAAAAGAGCAAAAGGGCTTTGTTACAGTTGTGATAGCAAATACACTAAAGGTCATAAGTGTGCTGAGAAGAAATTATTCTACATAGATTGTGAAGAGGAAGAAGAAAAGAGCAAGAAAGGTCAAAAGAAGAGGATATACTCCAGGAACAAAGCCTAGATGGAGAACAAATAAATCCGACCATATCTTGTAATGCATTGGCGGGAATTACCACTCCTCAAACCATCAAGATAGAAGGACAAATCAAGAAGAAAAAGGTAATAGTGTTGATTGATTCAGGAAGCACCCACAATTTTATTCATTGTAAGGTAGCAAAAGAATTGAATTGCTTCCTATATCCAGCACCAGAGTGTCAAGTGATGATTGCAAATGGAGGAACAATAAATTGCTCTGGAAAGTGCCATAATATCAAGCTATCCATGGGAGAATATGTATTGACTAGCCCAATGCTTTCCATTCCAATGGGAGGTGCTGATGTTGTACTAGGAGTCCAATGGCTACAATCCTTGGGTACAATAGCTTTTAATTTTCAAGAACTTTTCATCAAATTTTCTACGGAAGGAAAGGAAGTTGAATTAAGGGGTATTGCAGGGAAACCAGGAAAGATAATCAGCTCTAATGGTATGACAAAGCTTCTAAAAAAGGAACAAAGAGGTGTAATTGCACAATTATGTTCGCTAGATGTTTCCACATCGGAATCATCTATTTCTCCAGATCTCCAAAAAGTCCTGGACAATCATTCCAAGGTATTTGAGACTCCCAAAGGTCTCCCACCTATGCGTGATCATGATCATGCTATTCATCTGATTCCAGGAAGTGTTCCTCCAAACATCAGGCCGTACAGATATCCCTATGTCCAAAAGAGTGAAATTGAACGTATGGTTGCAGAAATGCTAGAGGCTGGTATAATTCAACCGAGTCAAAGTTCTTTCTCTGCTCCAGTAGTATTGGTGCACAAGAAGGATGGATCATGGCGCATGTGTCCGGATTATAGGGAGCTCAACAAGCTCACTATTAAAGATAAGTTTCCCATTCCTGTCATTGATGAATTACTGGATGAATTGCATGGATCAATTTACTTCACCAAGTTGGATCTTCGTTCAGGATATCATCAAATCAGAATGAAGATTGAAGACATTCGAAAACAACATTTAGAACTCATGAGGGTCATTATGAATTTTTGGTCATGCCTTTTGGCCTTACCAATGCACCTTCAACATTTCAAGGTTTGATGAATTCAATTTTCAAACCATTCCTTAGAAAATTTGTGTTAGTATTTTTTGATGATATACTAATCTACAACAAGTCTTGGAAGGATCATGTTGAACATGTTGACAAGGTGCTACAACTATTGGAGGAGAAACAATTATATGCAAAAAGATCCAAATGTTTCTTTGGAGTCCAGGAGGTGGAATATCTGGGTCATATTGTATCTCATGAAGGAGTTAAGGTAGACCCTAGAAAAATTAAAGCCATTAAAGAATGGAAAATCCCCACATCCATAAAGCATCTATGAGGATTTCTCGGGTTGACAGGGTATTATCGCAAGTTTGTTAAGAATTATGGGAGAATAGCAGCACCTCTAACAACATTATTGAAGAAAGATGCATTTTCATGGACTCCGGAAGCAACAAAGGCCTTTGAACATCTTAAAGAGGCAATGTGCCAAGCACCAGTCTTAGCTACACCGGACTTCACAAAAACCTTTATTGTGGAATGTGATGCTTCAGGAAATGGAATTGGTGCTGTTCTAATGCAAGATGAAAGACCCATTGCTTTTGAAAGTCGTCCAATCAAGGGAAAGTTTTTACACAAAGCTATTTATGAGAAGGAAATGTTGGCAATACTCCATGCACTTAAGAAATGGCGACCCTACCTAATGGGAAGACACTTCAAGGTAAAAACATCATGATAGCCTTAAATACTTTTTAGAACAAAGATTATCCTCTGAAGAGCAACAAAAGTGGGTCACAAAGATGTTGGGTTATGACTTTGAAATCATCTACAAAAAAGGGAAGCAAAATGTGGTGGCAGATGCACTCTCAAGAAAGGATGAGGATGTGGAAGCATTGTTGTGCGCCATTTCTATTATCCAACCAGATTGGATAAACGAAGCAAGGGAGGAATGGAAGAATGACGAAGAAGTGTGGGCACTTATTCGAAAGTTACAACAAGATTCCAGTACATCTGATACATTTAGCTGGCAAAATGATTCGTTATGGTACAAAGATCGCTTATACCTCTGTAAGAATTCCCAGCTAAAACAAAAGATTCTTATGGAATTGCACACTTCTCCCTTAGGAGGGCACTCAGGATTTTTAAAAACTTACCACAGGGTTAAGAAGGAATTTTTTTGGGATGGCCTTAAATCAAATATTCAAAAGTTTGTGGCGGAATGTTTGGTTTGCCAACAAAATAAAGTTGAAACAATTAAGACACCGGGTCTATTACAACCTTTATCCATTCCAAGCCAACGTTGGGAGGAGGTTTCAATGGATTTTATCACAGGTTTACCCAAGTCTGAGGGAAAGAGTGTCATCATGGTGGTAGTTGACAGACTTACCAAGTATGCACACTTTTGTGCTTTATCACATCCATTTAAAGCTAGTACAGTTTCTACTGCATTTATGGAAACAATTCAAAAGCTACATGGAAACCCAAAGATTATTGTAAGTGACAGAGATCCCATTTTCACTGGAAATTTTTGGACAGAATTATTTTCTTGTCTTGGTACTCAGTTAGCTCATAGCTCATCTTATCATCCTCAATCTGATGGGAAAACTGAGATAGTAAACAAATGTTTGGAAGGATATCTTCATTGCTTTGTATCTGATAAATAGACACAATGGGTCAAATGGTTGCCTCTGGCTGAATGGTGGTATAACACTTCCTTCCATACAGCAACAAAAATGACCCCATTTATGGCACTTTATGGGTATCAACCACCATCCATCACATCATATTTAAGAGAAAATTCTAAGGTTCAGGCAGTGGAACATCACATCGAACATCAACAACAAGTCCTCCAACTCTTAAAGGATAACCTCGTGTTGGCACAAAATAGAATGAAATAATATGCAGATCAACATCGCAGCGAAAGAAGTTTTGATGTAGGTGATTGGGTATTCCTACGGATACAACCATATAAGCAAATGTCCCTCAAGCAAGCTAAGAAGGATAATAAATTATCACCAAAGTATTATGGTCCGTACAAGGTGTTGCAAAAGATTGGTACTATGGCATACAAATTGGAGCTTCCTGCAGCTTCTCGATTGCACCAAGTTTTCCATGTTTCATGTTTAAAGAAGGTTATAGGCAAAAAGCTCCCAGTTCAAACAATATTGCCAGAACTTGACGAGGAAGGAAAAATTATATTGGAACCGGAAGCAGTCACAGAAACAAGAACTCGACAGCTACGAAATTGATCAATTTCAGAGTATCTTATCAAGTGGAAGAACTTATCCGCTGAAGATTCCACATGGGAGGATGAGAATTTTATACAGAAGTATCCAGAACTACTCAAGCATTGAGGACAACACTTTTTTGAAGGAGAGGGGCATGTTGGGTCCCTATAATACTAGTGATTATCCCATTACTATTGTAGTTGTATCCCTTATTAATATTGTTGTGCCCCTATTGCCCCCATATTGTTATTACTGTGCCCCACAGAATCCCTCTATTGTTATTTTTATGGCTTTATATTATTATTGTTAGGTCGGCTGGGTTATATTGTGACTCCTTAGACTCCTATATATAGAAAGGAGGTTTTGTCATTTGAATCATCCAAGAATTGTTCATTTATGTAATGTAAAGGAGGTTGCCCCCTCGAAGAGTCTGAATTCTAAGGCGTTGATCTATCTTTTCTATCTTTTTCTTAGGCTGGTTTCATAACAATATGGAAATAATCTTACTACATAGTCTTATTCGACCACTACATTGAGATTAATAGCTACCATAAAATTATGGATATGTTCTTCAGTGAGGAGTCCATCGTTAGGATTAAACTTTGGTAACCATATTTCAGGATGCTTAAGTAGAGGATGGAGAGGCGCTGCCATTTGAACAGCTCCAGGACTAGTCCATGGTCTAGCTGCTGGTGGGTTTTGTTGCCTACCTTCCATTATGGGAACTTGAGTAGAAGGGGTTGTAATAGTAGAAGAAGTAGCCCCTGAGCTAGTGCTGGTTGAATAAACACTAGCTGATTTCGAAGGGAGAGAATGAAAGGGATGATTAATCATATGAGAGAAAAATGGTGATGAAGTATGAAATGAAGGTGTTTGAGGTGGAGTGGATGATAAAATCTCACTAGTTGATGATTGAGCTTCGAATTGTTTCATATTTCTTTGGTGGGAGGGCAAAGGAAACTCAAATGGAGTAACCCCAAGTTTCTCACTTTGGAAATGAGTCAAAATACAAGTAGATTGAAAAGATGAGGAAACACTACTTTTAGACAACTCTGATTGCTATGGCTTTTCTTCGGAAATAGAAATCCCTTCTAATTTCTGAATTAAAGTTTGAACTCTAGGTATCTCCTGAGAAGGAGGTTGATCAGATGACTTACGTAGTGTGCTAGGAGACTTTGTGGTTGTTTTCGCAACTTCCAGTCTAGGAGTAGGTGGTTTAGAATGAGATCTGGAAGTTGGGGGAGATATTGAGGGGGAGTGACTCTTTAGATAGCATTTTTCTGTAGGATCAAACATTTTTTCCATTCATAGTCGGGGTCCTCCTTCTAGCGCCACAATATTCAATGAAAATAAATACATAAATACAAACAAATATATATTACTAGCTATTTGTTTCCCAATATTTAACTTATCTTTATATGTGCGATTGAAAGATTCTCTAATATGCTAAAAAATATAGATCATCTAGCGATTCAAGAAGTAAGTACAAGAAAGATAATTAATTTTATTAAATAGTTAATCAAATTAATTGTTAATACATATCACATATAAGATTTCGTTGTTTTCAAAATGTATTCAAAGATAACAACTTCATACTCTTCAATAGTGAATAAGTACTCAACTGCATATAAGATCACACATAGAAAAATAGTAAAGAAGTATTAATCATATATAAACATAGCAATAACACAAAGATAATAGTACCCGATATATCAGTGCTCTGCTCATAAGAAAAACAATCTTGGTTCAACTTTCCTATTAAGAAAATTCAAAAGGTACAATAGTGCAACTCTCTTAAGTCTTCTTACAAAAATTCAGAACCCCTTTCTAAAAGACATGAAAGGGTATTTATAATAAAAGGATTAACTGTAAAAATAGAAAATACTTGAAATGTTGAGGAGGTTCAAACAAACCATCCTTAAAATAAAACTAAAAGACAAAAATAGAGTCTGTTGGAAAAAATAATCCAGAATGAGAAGCCTTTTGTCCTTTCATTTGCTGCATGAGTTCATAAATCTTTATTATGGACTTTAATTCTGGAGGACGATTTGGGTTTAATCACATCTGTCCCGCATAAACTGCATCAGAGAGTGCTAGAAGCATGTGGGAGGTTGTATTGGTTAAGCCCTATAACATAAGCCACTGGCTATGCAGTTTAACTAAGTGTTGCCAGTAATGTTCAAAAGTTAACTGCGATAAATTTTTGATGTTATCTGCCTTCGTCTTGGACGAATCCTACCAGTGTTTAATTAGTATTTTTACATCAGGAAACACGTCTATAGGGCATTCTTGAATCTAATTAGCATTGAAAAGGTTCTCGCGAATGGTTTCGATGATGTTATTTGTGACGTCCCTTGTGTTGGGCACCAAATCTGCATACTTTTTCCCTCCATTTTCACCCTCTCTCTCACTCCTTTGTATCATTAATATCCATTAAGTGCTCTAAATTCACAAGGTAAACCCCCTTCAATCGTCTTCCTGGAATTTTTAGTTAATGAAGTAATAATCATGGGGATTTTGCCTACGTGAGTTACTAATTCTATCATTTCTGTAGATCCGGTGGTCAAAGGGTCGCATCTGCAGATCACAGGAGCAACTCCAAGCTTACAACACCATTTCAGCAACACTATAACAACATAACAGATTCCATACCTATTCCAGGCCTTTCTTGTTCTCTCTCAACAACTAGTTTGGCCGTTTTAACAATTGTATATTTGTAAACATTAGTTGCCAGATTCGAGGAAGGTTTCTCTGAACAATTGTATAAGAAGGGTTTCAAGACTGTGAATCGGGTTAGCTATGCAAGAGACTAAGATTGTAACAAAAGATTGTTTATTTAATTGAATTCAAACTATTTTGTTGTTCTCTCTGTAAGCTGTGAATCCATCGCAGCCCTGGTCAAAGAGTTGGGCCTGCTTTTCTAGTCAGGTGTTGCGTTATTTCTGTGTGTCGTTATTTTATTTATGTTTGTTCATTTTAATTGTTGTTACAGTATGTTAGGTCCCTATACTACTAGTGTAACCCCTTATTGTTATTAGTACAACCCCCTTATTATATTGTTGCACCCATGTAGTCCCCATATTGTTATTATTGTGTCCCATAGAAGCCCACTATTGTTATTATTGTGCCCTTACATTATTATTGTTATGTCAGCTCTAATTATATTATGACCCCTTAGACTCCTATATATAGAAAGGAGGTCTTGCCATTTGTATCATCGAAGAATTGCTCATTTGTGTAATGTAAAGGAGGTTTCCCCCTTGAAGAGGTTGAATTCTAAGGCGTTTGTCTCTCTTTTCTATCTTTTGTGAGTTGGTTTCATAACATTTGGTATCAGTGCTTTGGATTCTAGGGTTTTCGCTGCTCCAAACAAGTCATGGTTGCATTTTTGCTATAAATTTATTTTACGATATGTTAGAAGATAAAAATAAAACCCATTTGAGAAGAAATCTCATTGAACCTCGGGTCCAAATTTTAGAGTTAGCCTCACTATATTTTCGGAGATATTATCTGAGGAAGTTATAGTTTTTGCAAGCTCCAGAATTTCACCTAAAACAGGTCATCATCGAAGTTTCGCTATAACGTTTTCACTACAAAGTTTCAGAAGCTAAAACAAAAACCCATTTGAGAAGAAATCGGTTTGAACCTCGGGTCTGAATTTCAGATCTTGTTGCGCTATATTTTCGCATATATGATCTGAGGAAGTTAGGGTTTTTGCAGACACCCGAATTACATCTTAAACAGGTGACCTTGGGAAAATCGTCATAACTTTCTTTCTGAGCATCAGATTGAAATTTCGTAAGAATTTAAAGAAAGAGGATGAACTTTATTTTGTTTGGGTATAATTTTTTAGATCCAGAGGTCAAAATAGTGACACGTGGCACTTCATACAAGTACGCTCTTCTGAAAGGGTATATAATCACGTCATCTTGGGATATTGTGCATAACTCTTTCTTGGAGAATCCAATTTTGATTAGACTGGTGGCATTGGAAAGAGGACACAAAGGGCTACTACAGATTGCGATTTCAGAATTGGAAGATCTGAAATTATAGAGTTACAGTTGTTTCAAGATCGAGCTCATAAAACCAAGAAAAAGCAAGATGAGGAAGTTTGATGGCAAGGATCTAGTAAATTGGATACTACAGATGGAAAAATATTTTGATCTACATGGTGTACCACTGTTATAAAAGGTACGTATTGCATCTAATTATTTAGAACCAAATCAATTTTTATGGTATAAAGGGCTTTTTTCTCGTAAACCACTTGTCACGTGGTCAATTTTCATGGAGGAAATGATAGCACATTATGAGGATACAAAGAGAAACACCTTCTTTATCCAATTGATAAATCTGAAACATAAGTGTTCAATGGAAAAGCACATTGAGGGCTTTCAAAAATTGAATATAAGGGTAAATGATATTCCAGAGAAGAAAAGGATTGATGTCTTCATAGGTACTTTAAAGGATAACATTTAACATGAGGTTCGTCTTTGGGAACCTGATTCATTGGAGAAGGCATTCAAGTGGGCGAGAAAAATTGAAAGTGAAATTATGGAAACAATGAATCCCACCACTCACGCCTATAATTATGAAATTGTTTCTTCTCCTAGCCTTCCACAACCTACAAGGTTTACACCACAACAATTGGAAGAAAAAAGAGAAAAAGGGCTTTGTTACGATTGTGATAGAAAATGTACTAAAGGTCATAAGTGTGATGAGAAGAAATTATTTTACATAGAGTATCAAGAGGAGGAAGAAAAGGACCAAGAAACATCAAAAGAAGAGGATATATGCTAGGACTCGACCCCAGAGAAAGAAGAAATGAATTTGACC
This sequence comes from Pinus tabuliformis, assembly GCA_031772625.1. Lineage (NCBI taxonomy): Eukaryota > Viridiplantae > Streptophyta > Pinopsida > Pinales > Pinaceae > Pinus > Pinus tabuliformis. The sequence continues at coordinate 1,701,654,310 of CM062817.1, read as the reverse complement.
ATATCTTGTAAAGCATTGGAAATAATTACCACTCCTCAAACTCTCAAGATAGAAGGACATATCAAGAAGAAAAATGTTCAAGAAGTGAAAGATCACATCGAGAAAGAAGAAATGAATCCAAACATATCTTGTAATGCATTGGCTGGAATTACCACTCCTCAAACTATCAAGATAGAAGGACATATCAAGAAGAAAAATGTTCAAGAAATGAAAGATCACATCGAGCATCAAGAAATGAATCTGACCATCTGTTGTAAAGCATTGGGAGAAATTACGACTCCTTAAACTCTTAATATAGAAGGACATATCAAGAAGAAAAAGGTTCAAGCAGTGAAAGATGACATCGAGCATCAACAATAATTTCTCCAACTTTTAAAGGATAATGCCACTTTGGTGCAGAATCGAATGAAACAACAGGTAGATCAACATCGCAGTGAAAAATGTTTTGATGTAGGTGATTGGGTATTTTTACGGCTACATATCAAGCAAACTATTTATGGGAAGGAAATGTTGGCAATACTACATGCACTTAAGAAATGGCGGCCTTACCGAATGGGAACACACTTCAAGGTAAAAATGGATCATGATAGTCTTAAATACGTTTTAGAACAAAGATTATCTTTAGAAGAACATAAAAAATGGGTCACAAATATGTTGGGTTATGACTTTGAAATCATCTACAAAAAAGGGAAGCAAAATGTTGTTGCAGATGCGCTCTCAAGAAAGGATGAGGATGTAGAAGCATTGTTTTGTGCTATTTCTATTATCCAACCATATTGGATACATGAAGCAAGGGATGAATGGAAAAAGGACGAAGAAGTGTGGCCACTCATTCAAAAGTTGCAGAAGATCCCAATTCAAACAAGATTGCCAGAACTTTATGAGGAAGGAAAAATCATATTGGAACCTGGAGCATTCATAGAAACAAGAACCCGACATCGATGAAATCAATCAATTTCAAAGTATCTCATCAAATGGAAGAACTTACCCGCTGAACATTCCACATGGGAGGACAAGAATTTTGTACAGAAGCGTCAAGAACTACTCAAATGTTGAGGACAACACTTTTTGAAGGAGAGGGGCATGTTAGGTCCCTATACTACTAATGTAACCCCTTATTGTTATTAGTACACCCCCCTTATTATATTTTTGTGCCCATGTAGTCCCCATATTGTTATTATTGTGCCCCATAGAAGCCCACTGTTGTTATTATTGTGCCCTTACATTATTATTGTTATGTCGGCTCTGATTATATTATGACCCCTTAGACTCCTATATATAGAAAGGAGGCCTTGCCATTTGTATCATTGAAGAATTGTTCATTTGTGTAATGTAAAGAAGGTTGCTCCCTCGAAGAGGCTGAATTATAAGGCGTTGATATATCTTTTCTATCTTTTGTGAGCTGGTTTCATAACATAGTACTTTACTTCAATTGCTGTGAATGCTTTTATAATTCTGTAATTTATTCTTATTTACTGTCACAGTGGTTCTTTATTTAATTCAGTTATTAAATCTGTGATTAATGATTGAATTGTGTCATTGCTACCAGGGAAAATTTTAAGGATGGAACTTTAACTAAAAGTTTAGAAACCTTGGCAAATATTACTAATCCCTAATATGCAATTTGTAAAAAAATTGGTGATATGTTTGTATAAAGTTTTAGATTTCCAATGATTTTATATTAATTTATATAATATTTTGGTGATTTTTAAGGTAAAATAATGGTGTACGATAAAATTTAGGCAAATCATTTTAGAAAAAAATGGAAATTGACGAATCTTTTTTTGGAAAAAGCATGGAAAATTAGCCCACCTATGAATATTAGCCCCTAAAATTTTCCTTTATTGCTACCTACATATGCATTGTGCATTACCTTGAAATAATACATGCACCCGGATTGACAAATTAATCTGGAAAAGAGTTGAATAGTTATTCACACTTGGACACCTACATTTTGGCACCATTGTCGGGGAGGCTAACAAGGTGCAAGAACACGATCCACATTGATATACAGATAGGGAGGGAATTTTCTACCCTGCTCTAAGTCCTGAGCATAGTGTTCTGTTTTCTTTTGATTTCGGTTTCTTTCTATTTTGCTGGTTTCCTAGAAACCAATCTCCTGTTGTGGGGAGGGAATTGTTACCGTGCTCTAGATCCTGAGCTCTAGCTATTTTTCTTTTTCATTTTCTTTTGGTTTCTTAGGGCCCAATCTCTCATCTTGGGGAGGGAATTTGTCACCCTACTTCAGGTCTTGAGCTTTAACTTTTCAGTTTGTTTTTTTTTCTGTTTAAACCCAACCTCTCGTCTCGGGGAGGAAATTTTTTTTTTTCCTACTCCAGGTCCTGAGCATAGCTGTTTATTTAATTTCTTCTCACCAATTGCATGAACAAAGATTCAAATAAAAGGGGCAGAGGAAGACCCCCAAAAAGAGGAGGAAAGGATCTGGGAAGGAATACCTATATCCAGGAGATTATTGCAAAAGCTGCATCAGAAGCCTCTTTGCGAGCTGCTGCTAGGGTAAAAGTTCACACAAAATCTGAGGGGAATTATATGGAACAACAGATACAACCCCCAAAAGTGGAAGTATCCCTTCCAAAAACTAGAGAGGGAGTAGGAATCAAGGCATCAAAGGGATTAGAAATGCCTCCTTTAGTATCAAACAGGGAGGAAGTGGCCAACAGAGGGTCAGAAGAAGAGATCCACCCAAGGATTGAAGAAGGAGACATCAGAGGATTTTTTTTCACCTCACGATCAGGGGAGTGCTGTTAAAATTGCACAACCATTAGTTGTTACACAACAAGAACCTGTTGAAATCCCGAGTGAGTATTGAAAAGTATTGATGGCACCCCCAATATGTTCAATTGAATTTTTGATTAGGGATATCAGGGGTGATGCACCAATGAAACCCATTCCACTGACCACACTGCCAAAATTCCATGGGCTTTCCACGAAAGATCCAAACACTTTCCTATTTGAGTTTGACATCATTTGCAGAGGATATGATTATATCAATGATGCTCAAAAGAGTTTCCTACTACATTAAAAGGGACAATGTTGCGATGGTTTATGGGTCTAGGAGGAAAATACATCTCTACCTAGGATGACATGAAGAAGACCTTCCCTGAAAAGTATCAGGATTACTGTAAATCTCGGGACATTAAGGAAGAAATCTTTAAATTCATACAGAAGGAGGACGAAAATATGGAGGATTGTGTGGAGCATTTTATGTACACTCTCCAGAGGTCTGGCCACAGTGTCTTGGATAAGGATATCCTAAAAATTATTTTTCTCCGGGCCCTGAGGGAAGAATATTTGGAGCTGCTAAATATAGTAGGAAAAGGGGATATATCGAAAGAGGATTTCGATACTATCTGCGAGCTGTGCATCCAGTGTTCATGAGGGGTTGCAAAGAATAAACAAGGAGTTTGGTCAACAAAAACATCCGGTGGAGGGGTCACAAAGGAAGAAATTGGGAATCTGTTGGATAATTTGAGGACCGACATCTTGAGTACCCTATCTGCCCAGATGGGCACGCTACAAGCAAAGAAGAGGTAAATGGAATTGGAAAATACCATGGCTATATTTTTCCCGAAGTGCAGAAAGAAACATCCACCTAGGGAATGTCCATTGGACTCCATTGAAGAATGTGAAATCTATGAGCTGAGTCATGCAACAAGCTCATGCCCCTCCTTGCCAGATTGAAGGCAATCTTTCAAGGGACAAGCGAAGAGGTGGATCAACTATACTTCATGGGACCTAAGAAGCCATGGTAGCCTTGACCATCGAATGCAAATCAAGGTATGTCTCAAGACCCATCTCAGTATTTCAGTAATTTGAATATGGGTCCCAAATCCTGCCTTTTCCACTTGTGTGGCCTCAATATCAATATCCACCCTAGCAACAGTGGTTTCCACAGACTAGTTCGAACCCTTCATGGACTCAGAATTGGCATGGACCTTCTCCTACTGGACAATTTCCCCAACCAATGCCACAACAACAACTTCAGTTGCCTTCCAATGTACCTCCAGGTAATCCACCCATTCGTCCTCAACTTCCTATCCAACCTAACCCAAATCCTAACAATAAAGGGGTTCAACAAGCTGACACCCTCAACCTTCCTTCATACAACATCTCTACCGCAAAATTTAATGGTATAAATTTGTGATCTGGGCGGGTAGTGGATGCTCAAACCTCACCTATCATTATTGAACAAATTGACAACGAGGTTAAAGAACTAGAATCAGAAACAGTTGGGGAAAAATCAAACTGAAATAGTAAAAATCAAACACCTCCTCAACTGACTGTTAATCAGGAACGCCAAGTTAATCCACCCTATCCTGAAAGATTGGCCTTGAGTAAACAGAGCCCTCAAGCAGAATTTGACTTCCTAGGAGAATTACAAAATTTGTTTGTTAAAATTCCCCTGTCACAAGCTATGAGGGATGTACCAATCTATGCAAAAACTCTCAAAGAATATTGTTCTAAAAAGCCCAGAAAGAAATCAAGGGACCCACTCACCATCCATGTGATGGGAAAATTATCTGACATCATGCTGGGAAAATCTATGCCTATGAAATATGGGGATCCGAGGAATCCAATTATGACTGTACAATTAACGGGATAGAAATTCCAAATGTACTGGTATATTTGGGTGCTGCCATAAATGTTGTTACTGCTGAAACCATGCATACATTGGGTCTTTGAAACCTTAAACCTACTCCTACTATTTTGGAATTGGCTGATAGATCTACAGTAAAACCAGTAGGGAAGTTAGAAGACATTACAATTTCAGTGGATTCGTGGCACTATCCCGTGGATTTCCTAGTGTTACAAACTCAATCCCCAGCTGGTGGCCATCCCCTCATTCTAGGAAGACTGTGGCTGGCAACCAAAAATGCCTATATTGGGTGTCAATCTAGAAACATGGTCATATCTAATGGGGAGGTTACAAATAATCTCGTACTCTATCCTCTTGCAAAACCTAGCTCATTAGTGAAACCATCATGCAGAAGAAAACCTCCACCAATGGAAGAATCTGAACCTAAAAATGAAGAATTGAGACCGATCCTTACCATTGGGCAAGCCCTTCAATTCAAAATAGAAACTGAGGATGACACTATTAACACTTTTATCAATGATCCCTGTTCTGTTTCGGATGCAACTCAACAAATTCTGGAATCTGTCCTGAGCTGTGAAACACAGGAAAATATTAAAACAGAAAATGCAAGTGAAGACCTACCTATAATTGTGTTCCATGACAGTATTCCCGTTGAAATCGAACCAGGAAAAACATTGAACATCAATTTGAATCTTTCAGAATCCCAGACAAAACAACTCCTAGAAGTTCTCTGAAACCACAAGGAAGCTTTTTCTTGGGATTACACGGATATGAAGGGGATTCCTGCCAATTTATGTACTCATCATATATACATATATATATATATATCTATATATATATATATATATATATATATATATATATATATATATATATATATATATATATATATATATATAGATATATATATTAAGGAAGATTGTCGTCCTGTGAGATAGCCCCAGAGAAGAATGAACCCCGCCTTAAAGAACATTGTCAAGGAAGAGCTTCAAAAGCTGTTGGATGTAGGATTTATTTACCCCATCTCGGACAGCCAATGGGTTTCCCCATTGGTTATTGTTCCCAAGAAGAATGGTAAATGGCGAATTTGTGTAGACTATAGGGAATTAAATAAAGCAACTCAGAAAGACCATTTCCCTTTACCGTTTATCGACCAAGTCCTGGATACCTTGGCTGGGAAGAAGTTTTTCTCCTTCCTGGATGGGTTTAGCGGGTATAACCAGATCCAGATAGCCCTGGAGGATCAAGATAAAACCACCTTCACATGCCCTTGGGGAACCTTTGCATACCGAGTCCTTCCATTTGGCCTTTGTAATGCACCAACAACATTCTAGAGGGAAATATTGGGGATTTTCTCTGATCTGGTAGATGACAGTGTTGAAATTTATATGGACGACTTTACTCCATATAGGAATTCATTTGAAGAAGGATTGGAAAATTTAGAAAAAGTACTTAAAAGATGCAAGCAGACCCATGTCTCTTTGAGTACAGTCAAATGTCATATGATGAGGGAAGAAGGGATAGTCCTTGGACACTTGCTCTCGGCTGCTGGGATTCGAGTTGATCCGGCCAAGGTAGAGGTAATATTGCATTTTCCAGTACCAAAAACACCCACACAGGTACACAGTTTTATTGGTTGTGTCGGTTACTATAGACGTTTTATAGAAAATTTTGCTAAAATAACACATCCACTTTTTTAGTTGCTAACAAAAGATGCAGAATTTTTGTGGACAGATGATTGTGAAACAAATTTTATGAAGATCAAGGAACTGGTTTGTGGAGCTCCGATCCTTCGAGGACTGAACTGGGCATTACCATTTCATATACATGCCAATGCCTCTCAAACAACAGTTGGAGCAGTTTTAGGACAACAGGTAGATAAGACACCGTATGTAGTTTACTACGTCAACAAGAATTTGACTCCTGCTGAGTTGAATTACACGTTGATTGAAAAAGAATTCCTTGTTGTTATCTACGCCATCAACAAGTTCCAACATTATATTACTGGGTATCCTACTTTTGTGCACACTGATTGTTACACAGTAATTTGTCACCGTCCCTATTACCCCTTCTCCCGCACCTTGGAGGACTTATTCCGGGACCTGTGAGAAGTGACATAACCTGAAAACATTTGCTTTGTATCCCCTTGAGTATGTACTTCATATGCCCTGAAGACACCTTCTGCAAAATACCCATAAAAATAGCCCTTTTTCCATTGGCGCGGTTCCACTGTGTATCACTCGCGCCAATAGGGGAAATCCTCCAAAGAGGGCGTGCCAGCTGGCGCTCTGTCTCAGAGTCGCACTCGTGCCAGCCCAGTTGGGTAAAGTTTTTAACAAACAAACTTACGAAGGTTCTTCCTAACCTATTCATGAACTGATTCCATCTTGAGTTAGTTCAGTTGGGCTTCGAATCTCCATAGAAGGGAAGTAGTTCTCCACCTCTCATGGAAGCTTCTTAGTGATAAAGCCAATCCCATGAATCTTGTGGATGACCCTAACTCCTTCTCCTCTATCTATAAAAGCTTGTCCTTTTGCCTTTGACAAGTTAGTCTCCAAGTTCCAAATTCTAAGTCCCAAAGTCTGAGAATTGCTAAGCTCATGCTACAAGAAGCCTTCTTCATTCCCATGAAGCTAAATCTTAAGTGAGGAGATTCTTGTCCAAGTGACCAAAGAGAGAGAGGCTCGTTCCTCATTCCCAACAAGCTTTGCAAGGCATGTGTTGCTAATCACCCAGCCAAAGGAGGATTTGACGTCAGAACTATGGTTGTATTCTTCTTTTTTATTTATCAATAATAGACTACTATCATTATGGTTCCACTCTTATTGTCTTTGTAATGATGATTGAGTTATATCCTTTCTGACTGATATATAGTTGCATCTATTGGATTTTATGCTTGTGTTTGTGTCGTTCTTTGCATGTGCAGGTGTCCGTTCACGAGGATCGTGGGGATTGTGACCAGCCGGAGCAAAGGAATGGGAGCGACGACTCTTCTACAAGTACTAGCGTTGGAATCCAGGTAGGCCCTCATCATCGGTCTTTGATTTGCAATTAGGAACCTGCGTGTTAGCGTTGTTTGATTGTTGCTAGACCCCATTTGGGCTAGTAGGGATCGCCTCTGTCCACAGAGGGGATTTACCTCCACAACAATTTGGCGACTCCGCTGGGGAGTTGGCTTTTTGCCTTGTTGTTTGTTTTGTCTTGTTGTTTGATTTGTAAACTTTAGACGGAGCCTGAAGTACGGCCAGATAGCCTTCGAAACGCTATTGCTCCGCATTAGCAAAGTAGATCAATGCCACTTCAGTCCATCTCCGGTTTGGTTTATGAGCTGAACGGCTTGGAACTTGCCTTGTTTCTTGGTTTCTCTTGCTTGATTAGCTTTCTGGGTTGAGTCCCTGTGTTGCTTCTTGCCCCTTGGTGTACTTGGGTACTATTGACTTAGCTTTGGCTCGTTTGTTTTTTATTTTTCCATAGAAAACTCGGCTGGCGCTATTTTATAACGTTACAGTCGCGCCAATTGGCGCCGGTTGCACATTGACAACACGCGCCAATACCTGAAAGGCGCAAGTTTCAGCCTGACAGTCGCGCCAGGCCTGGGAACTTTTGAAGTTTGCTTGTTTCTGAGCCTCCTGAGCTTGGTTTTTGTTCTGGGTACCTTTTTTCGACTACTTGAGTGTGTTGGAGTCTTGTTTGACTGGTTTTGAGTATCTTTTTTGAGAAATTCTTAATTTGATTTCCTTTGGTCATTACTTGGAGGTTTGTCCCAGTCTTTTCACAATTTTGCATCTTTTTGCTTTTGTTTTTGCTAAATTGTGTATGAGTGTTAATCGCCTTTGAGTGTTTTTATTTTTTTATCTTTGGAACTCTCACCCAATTTTCTTGATTTGCACTTGATTGGTTCTTGGATTACATTAGAATCATCTTGTGTTTGAGAATTCTCTTGCATAGATCACACTTGCATAATTAGAATTCTCATTTTCAGAATGTGCATAGATTACATTTGCATACTTTTCAAGTGAATTGTGCATAGATTACCTTTACTCTTTGCATGTTTGCCATTTTCTATTGATTTCACATTTCTAGCCCTAGGGCATCTAGTGGCTTTGTGTGTCGAGCCTTCCTTAGGAGTTTTGGTCTTCTATTGGTCCAGTCAATTCTTTGATTACTCCCTTGCACTTGTTTGGTGGTTGTAAATCGTTTTATTGCATTATTTGGGTGACTTGCTTCGCTTTCACTTGAATTCCGCTTCGTCTCACTTTCAGCCTCGATTACACGGCTCATTGGTCTTTGGGACTTTTCTCGTTCTTTGGAGGTTTGCTGGGTGATTTAGGGAACTGAATGTGCTTGTATTGAATAGAATTTTTTTGTTGTCATTTCTCAAAGTTTGTTTAATGCACTTTGCCATCAACAAAAGAAAAAATCTCTTTTGCTTTGTATTAGTTAATGAGAATTAGAACTTTTCATTTTGATTAGTGATTAGTGATCCTAAAGAAAAAGTTTGTAATTTCCATTATCTACATTAGGGAAGTTCTTTGTTGTTTTTTGATCATTTTGTTTGCATGAAAGCTCTCAAACCCTCTCGTAACTAGCATTCATCGAATGAAATGACATATTTTTGGCATATAGTTTGCATTTAGGGAATTTTGAGAGATTACATATGGTAAGGTCTGGAAACTGAAACCTAACACAAGATCAACTTTAAAATGAACTGAATGAATCTAACAACGCATTGGAACATAACGCACACATTTAGAGGTCTAGGCTAGAGACGTGCTCCGGCGTCGTTAAACCTAGTCACTTTTGTTTCACTCAAGGTTGGGTGATTCCTCCTTCCGTGACGCAATAGTGGTCTAGCACGGATTTGAGCTCCCACGTACCGTCGAGTATATGGGGAGACCCCACTAGGTTATCATCCTTTATCCATAGGAAGCCATGTCTACCGCCTTACAAGCCGTAATGCACCGAACACAACATTCAGGAAGATTGACTGCCGTACGAAAAGTCCTTGGTTTTCATATGACTGCCAAGGTGTATATGCAGTTTTACGGATTTGTTTGGTAAACCCTTTTGCCTAGCTCTCCAAAGTCGTCACTTTCGTTCCTTTTCGGACTCCCTAAAAGAAAAGGTCCATCTGAGCACTTGTCAATTCATGCTCATTAAACATTCGAAGGCGACTAGAGTCATCTTTTGTCCTTTTCTCGACTCTTTAAAAATGAAAAGGTAAAGTTTTGTTCCTGTGTCTTAAAATTTATTTGGCCACGATTCACATTTACCCGGTTAGATCTTGTTTGCGTTAGTTTGAGTAGGGTTCTTTCTCATTTGTGATGGCAACTTTTCCTGAGTTTACCAACCCAGGCATCCCCTCTGATGGGAATCCTAGTCATTTCCCTCCTTTTGGAAATGTTGGTGCTCCTTACATGGCAACGTTATCCCTTCCCGGGTTAACTGTTGGGTTGCCTGTTTGGTTGTTCTCAACCTCTCTGGTCCCTACCGTCTCAACTGCTGGTCAATCAGTTCCTCCACCCGAACAACATCATGTTGATTCTAAGGTGGACCTCTCCCCTTCTTCGCCTGTTTCTGCGTCCTCATCTTCTACTTCGCCTGGTGAAAGTCTGGATTCAAGTAACTAGGTGGCTAAGAAGAAGAAGAAGAAGAAGAAGAAAGAAGAAGTCTCCTAGGCGAGATGTTAAAAGTACAACTCAAGTCGAGCCACCTTCTGCTCCTCCGCAGAAGGTCAAATTTCCTTGTAGATTGTGCAAGGATGACCACCTTCTTCGTGATTGTCCTGGCATTCCCACGATCTTAGAAGTATGGTCTTGCGATCCGGCCCGCCCCTCATCATCCTCTAAAGCTCATGGTGATGCCACCCTATCAACTGACAACATTCAGAAGAAAGGGAAGATTCGAATCCCCTGTAGACTATGTGAAGGCAATCATCCCCTTCACCTTTGTCCGCTCATGGATAAATCTTCCGCTGTTTTGGAAAGTCTTACAACTTCTTAACCCCAAATTCCTGTTGGTTATCAGAAGCTCTCTTCTGACCCCCTCCCTGTGGACAATGAGATTGACTTAGATTCTTCTCTTGTCTGTCCTCCTCCTTCCGAACCTGGCTGTGCCAAGCCTGCTCCAGACCAACCATTGGTCGGAGAGAGTGTTGACTTGGGTTCACCACTTGTTGATTACTTTGTTCCGGAGGAGCATCATGATTCTACTGCTCATGTTCTTCTCGTCTCGTCAGATTCTCCTGAGTCTCAGAACGACCCTCCTATCCTTGCTAATCAAGAGGTCCTTCTTCATCTCCTGTAGCGCAGGGGGGAAATCATACGATTCCCCCACCAAGTAGTTCAGTCGTTTCCTTCGACTGGAGTCATTTGACTACATTCTGCCTTCCATCCCATGTGCCTTTCCAGATTACAGTACATGCCTATGATAAGGCAATACCTGGCACTGTCTTGGATGAGGGTGCATCTGTCAGTCTCATGCCTTTCACTACTTGGCAAGCTTTGGGCTCCCCACAGCTTGTGCCAGTCGCACAGAATCTATTGGCATTTGACGGAGGAACCAGTCAACCATTAGGGATCCTCCCAAAGTTTCCTGTTACTTTGGGAGGAAAAACCGTCTATATAGACATACTGGTTACCCAAGGTGCTCCAGATTTCAGTCTTCTCCTTGGCCGTGACTATGTTTATGCCATGGGGGCCCTTGTCTCTTCACTTTTCCGTGTGGTTTGTTTTCCACACGACGGAAGAATTGTCACTATAGATCAATTATCATTCTTTAGTCCCCCAGTGCCTCCTACGCAGCTGCCATCCCCTCCTAGTTTTTATCCACCAATTGTATCTGCCCCACCGCAGGTCAACTACGTGGCTACTTATCCCGTGCCTGTATCCAGTGATGATGCCGTCGTGCATGATGTCCTGGGGGCATTGGGTCCTGACTTCCAAGACGTTTTCCTTCCACCGGGAGTGACACTCTTGGAAGCAACGACTTCCTGTTCATTATGATGAAGTTCGTTCGGAGCATAGTTCCTTTCCTATGTCAAGCTCCTTAAAAAATGAAACTGGGTCTGGTCGGAGCATAGTTCGCTTTCCTATGTCAAGCTCCTTAAAAAATGAAACTGGGTCTGGTCGGAGCATAGTTCCTTTCCTATGTCAAGCTCCTTAAAAAATGAAACTGGGTCTGGTTCGAGCATAGTTCGCTTTCCTATGTCAAGCTCCTTAAAAAATGAAACCGGGTTTGGTCGGAGCATAGTTCGCTTTCCTATGTCAAGCTCTTTAAAAAATGAAACTGAGTCTGGTCGGAGCATAGTTCGCTTTCCTATGTCAAGCTCCTTAAAAAATGAAACTGGGTCTGGTCGGAGCATAGTTCACTTTCTTATGTCCAGCTCCTTAAAAAATGAAACTGGGTCTGGAGCACAGTTCCTTGTCTTGTGTCAAGCTCGTTAAAAAATGAAACAAGGGTTATGAGGATAGTTCTTTTACTGTGTCAACCTTATGAAAAAATGAAACAACTCCCTTTTCAAATCGAGTCTTTGATTAAGATCTCGTAAAATCCAAGTCGAGTCTTTCCAAGATCTCGAAAGTGAACCTTCATTCCATCCACCTCGTCGAATGCAATGAAGCTTGGGGGGCATGTACCTCGATTTGTGTCATTATGCTGGGGGCATGTGAACTTATAACAAGCATAGTTTTTCGTTTATCTGCTAAATTCTGTTAGATGAGCCTTGGTTGTTTCATTCCATCGCTACCATCTCTTTGGCTGATCATATGCTTTCACTTGATTGTTTATCCTTTCCTGAGGAACCACAGCGATGAGTGGTTTTATTAGCCAGCCTCTTGACCATTACATGTTTTGAGCAGTTCCACCATTGCCGGAACCAGTTGCTACCCTTTATACCACTCGTTCCTCCAAGACGAGTCTCCTTTAAGCTCTTTTCTGACTCGTAAAAGATGAAAAGATTGCCAAGTATTTTTCCTTTTTTGACTCGTTAAAGAGAATAAAAATGGAGGTCTGCTTTCAGCTCTTTTTCGACCGTTTAAAGACGAAAAGATTACTGAGTTGTCCCTCTTGACTCGTTAAACATAAATGAGAGATGGTCGTCTTTAAACCCTTTTCTGACCGTGTAAAAATGAAAAGATCGTCGGACCCTTGTCATTTCAGGTTCGTTAACGGTTATGAAGCGACGCGGTTTTGATCGCTTTTTTATATTTTCAGGTCGAAATCACTACTCATGAAAAGTACTCCTCAATCGTAATGGTCGGGCGGTTCTTTCGAGCATTGTTTTGTACTTTTTCGGGCTCGAGAGACACAACTTTACGAAAAAGGACACCCCTGGAGTTTCCTTTTCTGCTGTCTTTTCAAACTCTCTAAACATGAAAAGACGCCGAGTTCTTCCTCTGTCAAGCTTGTTAAAACTTGATGACATTGGATTCCGTCGAAATGACGCCTTTCAAGCATATGCTATCCCCGTCAAGCTTGTCATCAAAAAATAACCGGGGTACTCGCCAGAAATGGTGGGGAAAATGGAACCACAATTATTGTCGTGTCGGCAGTATGTCGCTCTTGAACATGGCACTTGTCTGCATTCGTGTCTGGGTGGGGACATCTCATCTTGTTTTTACACTTGCCTCCGTGGGTTTGGGTTATCCTGTTTGACCTCTCATCTGCTCATTGCCTTGTCACCATGACCCCTGATCATTTGATGTCAAATACTGCCAAGTCCACTGTCGTGCCGCCAATATGTTCAAGAGAAGTTGACCTCTGCAGAATACTCAACCTCCCTCTGATACCTCACACAAAACATCTTATCCTTCTCTGTCTCATGTCGATGATGTGGGAAACATTATGGCCCACCTTCGATCAAGGTCACTTCCTGTCGACTTCAGCTCATTATCCAGGAAGTTGACCTAGAGACTCCCTTCAGGTGCCTTGGAGCCTGCATGCCTCAATGGCAGGTTCTTCGTGTTCGACGCGAGGTTTTCATCATTGGCCTCCGATCGAATGATTCTACGGGTGTTCGATGCCGACTCACTAATTCGCCCGCCGTAGATTGTACCTATAGTACCTTGAGGACCATTGTCATTATTGGTGGTACCTCTCCCATCCGTTAATAGTTTTCATCATTGACTAGTAATCAGACTTTGTTCTTGCATGTTCGACTTCAACTCCCATATTCGCATGCTTGAACTTGTACTTTGTTCGGGTTGAGATGGAGCACAAGACCCTGGATTTTGTCTGTTGAGATCCAAGTTGCGATTTTGTGGATTATTATGATCATTACATGACTCATTCACTGGATGGCTGCGACCATGCCTGAGTCTACTTATCGATCCTTACTGGATGGTTGCGGCCATACCTTGGATCTGGATTTTTATGTACTCTACTATGGATGGCTGCGCCCATACCACATACATCATGTACTTGAGATATCAGTTGTACTTCTTCATGCAGGTTCTCCGGCGGCAGTGTTTTCAATTGGGCATGTGCTTGTAAAGCATTTCACCCCTCTCTCTCTCTCGGGCTTCATGCTTTAGGGGGCATATGTTACACAGTAATTTGTCACCGTCCTTGTTACCCCTTCTCCCACACCTTGGAGGACTTATTCCGGGACCTGTGAGAAGTGAAATAACCTGAAAACATTTGCTTTGTATCCCCTTGAGTATGTACTTCATATGCCCTGAAGACACCTTCTGCAAAATACCCATAAAAATAGCCCTTTTTCCATTGGCGCGATTCCACTGTGTATCACTCGCGCCAATGGGGAAATCCTCCAAAGAGGGCGCGCCAGCTGGCGCTTTGTCTCAGAGTCGCACTCACGCCAGCCCAGTTGGGTAAAGTTTTTAACAAACAAACTTACGAAGGTTCTTCCTAACCTATTCATGAACTGATTCCATCTTGAGTTAGTTCAGTTGGGCTTCGAATCTCCATAGAAGGGAAGTAGTTCTCCACCTCTCATGGAATCTTCTTAGTGATAAAGCCAATCCCATGAATCTTGTGGATGACCCTAACTCCTTCTCCTCTATCTATAAAAGCTTGTCCTTTTGCCTTTGACAAGTTAGTCTCCAAGTTCTAAATTCTAAGTCCCAAAGTCTGAGAATTGCTAAGCTCATGCTACAAGAAGCCTTCTTCATTCCCATGAAGCTAAATCTTAAGTGAGGAGATTCTTATCCAAGTGACCAAGGAGAGAGAGGCTCGTTCCCCATTCCCAACAAGCTTTGCAAGGCATGTGTTGCTGATCACCCAGCCAAAGGAGGATTTGACGTCAGAACTATGGTTGTATTCTTCTCTGTTGTTTATCAATAATAGACTACTATCATTATGGTTCCAATCTTATTGTCTTTGTAATGATGATTGAGTTATATCCTTTCTGACTGATATATAGTTGCATCTATTGGATTTTATGCTTGTGTTTGTGTTGTTCTTTGCATGTGCACGTGTCCATTCACAAGGATCATGGGGATTGTGACCAGTCAGAGCAAAGGAATGGGAGCGACAACTCTTCTACAAGTACTAGCGTTGGAATCCAGGTAGGCCCTCATCATCGGTCTTTGATTTGCAATTAGGAACCTGTGTGTTAGCGTTGTTTGATTGTTGCTAGACCCCATTTGGGCTAGTAGGGATCGCCTCTGTCCGCAGAGGGGATTTACCTCCACAACATTGATCATGCAACAATTAGGTACTTGATGAATAAACCTATTACACCTAACAGTATTACAAGATGGCTGCTATTGCTTCAAGAATTTGATATTACAATAGTAGACAAACTAGGAAAGGATAATGTGGTTGCTGATTTTCTATCTAGATTGGATAATAATGATGAAGGCACACCCATAGAAGATAGTTTTCCGGATGAACATCTCTTTGCAATTTCTACTAATCCTCCGTGGTATGTAGATATTGCTAACTATCTTGCTACAGGGAAGGTGCCTCATCATTTGTCATATAGGGAACAATAGAAAATTATTCATCATAGTGCTCGATATTCCTGGATGGCAGGATACCTTTTCCATACAGGAGCTGATCAACAGGTTCGGCATTGTGTATCTGAGGATGATATCTATGAAGTGTTGAAGGCTGCCCATGATGGCCCTTGTGGGGGGAATTTTGCAGATAAAAGAACAGGGCATAAGGTGTTACAGATGGGATATTATTGGCCTTCCATCTTCTGGGATGCACGAGATTATGTCCAAAGATGCGATAGTTGCTAGTGCATGGGGTAGCCCGATTGATCCGATGAAATGCCATTACAACACCAGGTAGTCCTTTAACCTTTCGATAAGTGGGCTCTGATTTTGTTGAACCTTTCAACCCACCTTCCCATCAAAAGGTTCACATTCTGGTTTGCACCAATTATGTGACTAAGTGGGTGGAAGCCAAGGTTGTTGCGAAAGCAACAGAACAAGTTGTTTAAGATTTTCTATTTGAGGATATTTTTGCTCATTATGGTACTCTGAGGGAGATTATTTTAGATGGAGGAGCACAATTCACATCACACATGATAGCAAAGCTTATGCAGAAGTATGGGGTCAAGAACAAGGTGACCTATCGATACCATCCCCTGGCGAATGGACAGGTGGAAAGCACAAACAAGGTATTGGAAAAGATTGTGGCAAGCCATCATCAGGATTGGGCTCAAAAACTTCCTAAGGCTCTCTGAACATACAAAACAACATGGTTGAACACAACTTGATTTTCACCATTTGAGTTGGTTTATGGGGAAACCCCCTTATTTCCAATATATTTTGAGATTAGTACGCTTAGAACAACTCTTGAGGTAGGATTGGATATATCAAATGCCCAAAAACATTGGCTGGAACAACTAAATGAATTAGATGAAATCTGTTTAATGGCTGTCCAGAAGAATGTTTCTATTCAGCAATAGAGGACGAAATGGCACGATAAATTTATAAAAAACAAGGTGTTTCACAGAGGAGATTGGGCATTACTCTATGACTCATGTTTTAAGGATTTTAAAGGAAATATTTGCACTCATTGGATGGGGCCTTATGAAGTGGATGCTGTATTTGATAATGGAACAGTCAGACTTGTCACAATTGATGATACATGTGCTTCTTTCATAGCGAATGGACATCGTCTGAGACTGTATCACCATCCAGCTTCTAAGGATACCTTCATTAAACATCTCTCTGATAAATCTGGTCTGAAGGTTGTTGGTGCAGAGAATTCCTCCTCTGCATCCTTGAATTAAAAAATAAATAAAAAATCAATATATCTATATATATATATATATATATATATATATATATATATATATATATATATATATATATATATATATATATATATATATATATATATATATATATATATATAGATATATATATATATATATATATATATATATATATATATATATATATATAAAGCTGTTACTACTCACTTGTTTGTCTTTTTGTAGGAGCTACCATTGAGGTACAATGTTGTGGAGCTGGAAAATTTCCCGAGTAATTGGAGCTGCTACTCCTCCAATACTGATACTCCTGAAAATTTTCTAAGTATTGGTTGTTGTTACTCCCAGAAATTTTCGAAGTGTTGGATGTTATTACTCCTTGGGTGCTATTACTCTGCCGTTGCTGTTACTCCTGAAAATTTTCTAAGTATCGAATGTTGTTACTCCTTGGGTGCTATTACTCTGCCGCTACTGTTACTCCCAAAAATTTTCGCAGTGTCAGATGCTCTTATTCCTTGGGTGTTGTTACCCCCCCGCTACTGTTACTCCCAATTTTTTTTTAAGTGTTGGATATTGTTACTCCTTGGATGCTGTTACTTTGTCGATGCTATTACTCCTTGGATGCTGTTACTCTTACGATGCTGTTACTTCGCAGATGTTGTTACTCCCAAATTTTTTCTAAGTATTGGATGTTGTTACTCCGTCAATGCTGTTACGCCATCGTTACTCTGCCAACTGCCACTTCCCTTAGGTAGGTTGCCAGGTATGTCTCTGTTGAATTTTATGGATTTAATTAAATATTCCATGGACAAGACATTGACACGCCATGGACGACTATTTATAAGTTTGGGGGGGGGGGGTGTTCCGTCATAATTAAATGACGGTGTAATTAAACCATACCAATGATTAACCTAACATCATCATTAAACCTTGTGCCGATGGTACGCTCCACGATCTTCACCATATTTTGCATAATCATTAATATGTGTTGGGATTAGAAACACGTACATTTTTCCAACTGATCAGTCCCTTCTAATTTATGTGAAATAATTACCATTTCATCCACCATACTTACCATAATTCGCCATGATTTTCTTCGTTCTGAGAAATCACCTACTGTATTTACCGTCATTCCACTTCACTTTTCACCATGCTGTTACTGCAAGAATTTGTTGCTATCACTCCTTCCAATGGTCTACTACGTCCGAAGTGCTGTTACAGTCTCTACATGATGGGTGGACTGGCTGTGCATCATGAACCCAAAGATACAACCCTGGTCCACAACAATGCAAATGTATGGCAAGTTTTCATAGACGCAGGATGGGACATCTACTTCAATAGGCTGCAAGGATTTGATGAAGGGATCATGGTAGAATTCATGCTAAATTTGGAAGGGAATCACTCTTGTGTTAGAGGAATAGAAATTCCCGTCACAAAATAAGCCATCAAAAAATTCAATGGGTTAACACAGCAGGGACAAAATTGGTTCTCATAGAAGACTCCCTTGCCAGAGTTTCCAGAACTACTTTTGCAGGTTGGAGAAAGTACTGTCCATAGGGGAAGGGGGTATGACTGTAAATCCTTGCCGTACCCATGGAATGAGGTAGCAGGCTTTGTCATGAAATATATAACCTGTGAAGGGTGGTTTACCACCTTGTTTAAGTACCATTTCAAAATCCTAGCCCATCTTCGATTCCCGCGAGCACAGGTTCATTCTTTGAACATGCCTTTATTTTTTATGAAAAATCTTCAACTTATGATGCAGTCCGCTTGGTGCTCACACCAAGTGCTAGTGGTCCTTACAAATCACGGACTAGTTCAACTGTTGGTCATGCATGCATTGGCCCAATTCCAAGTTCCCTGGGCACAATTCCTTGAACTGTCAGAAGAGGAAGTAGCAATTGTTATAACTGCTAGGGAAGAAGAGCTAGAGGAATTGGAGGAAGAACCAACATCTCTTGCTAGTTCAACAGGAGAAGAAGAAGAGCCATAGGAATTGGAGGAAGAACCAACATCCCCTGTTGATTCAGCAGAAGATCCAGAAGATCCAGAGGAATTGGAGGAAGAACCAACATCTCCTGCTAGTTCAGCAGGAGAAGAAGTAGAGTCAGAGGAATTGGAAGAGGAGGAAGAAGAGACGGAAGAGATGGAGGTAGAGGAAACAATTGGTGATACAGTCGAGGCTGTCACACAAGAACTAGCCTTGCCTATGGAACCTATTGGTGAAGGAATCATGGAGACAATGGATGGAGTTGATACTGTATTATAGGAATCGATTTTCATTAATGAAGTACAAGGAGAAGAAATACAGTTGGGTTATGTTAAATTCTTTCCATGACTAGACCACGTAGTTAACCGAGGGGTTAGAGGGGGTCGGAGCCCCCCCCTTCGTTGCATAGTAGGGGGGTCACAGGGGGTTTGAGGGGTGCAGGTAGCCCCCCTATATGGGGTCTGGGGCAGTTCCCCAGAAAATTTTGTTTTTTGGACCCTATATTAGGTTGGACGGACCTACCTATGGTTTTGTGCATGTTCTTCGCACATGGTTTTGGACGTGATGGTTTTCGGTCCATGGTTTTGGACACGATGGTTTTCGTTCCATGGTATTGGATGCTTCAGCATGTATAAATATGTATTGTAACATTGAAAGGAACATAATGAAAAATCAAGCTAGTAGTCCTGATTTTGGGATCTAGGGGAAAATCTCTGTGTATATGTGTTATGCTCTCGCATTGTTTATTTTCTGTGTTTTAGAATTCGTATGCATGTAATTTCTATATGAGGTTAAAACCTACATTTGGTATTGTTATCACCCCAAGAAAATCTCCTAGGTTGTATCTCGGAGATGCTCAGGAACATTACAAACTCAACTTAATGTTGGAAATGGATGAATGGAAGGAATGATGGTTGTTCAAGCCAGATAACCACTTCTACTATGCTTAACTCCAGACATGCGTGAACACCCCCAGACTACAAGGCTTTAGACCACCAATTACTCACGGTTTGAGGATTGGGTGAATATGGAGAATACTGACCACGCCAGCAAATGCACAAGACCATGTGATGGCCGGCTGCAACCAGTAAAGAGGTCCACAAATCTATTTTCTAATGCACAGACAGGATGACAGCTCTCTAGCACTAAGTAAACAGAAACTTGAATAACACATTCACTGATACATACAAGATTCTAACATAGAGGTAGGATGACAACTCCTCTAATGCTAAATATCCAGAGTTCATGAAAACTGCATAACAGGCACAACCTAGAACAAAATAGAAGTGGAAAGTGAGCAATTAACAACAAAAGAAGCTTGTATTAGCTGAAAATGAAGACGAAACGCTGCAAGTATCAAAGTAGTTACAGTCTCCAGAAGTTTAACCTTACATCAAACAACAACCATCAACCCTGATTACATCTGTTTTTTGGATATATATAGAGTTTTTTTTACAAAAATGCTCTGCTACTGGGCATGGAGGGGTCATAATTGACCACCAACCACTTTAAATCTCTGAAAGAGTCTCTGTTACAATCTGCTTTCTTTAATGAATGAATTTGATCTTTTCTGCTACTCGGTTGTCCTTCTTGAACAGGTGGAGTGTTGCATGGAAGAAGCTCCATAACTGATAAATGCTGTGATCTGCTCAAGGTACGTCCTTCTCGTTCTCGGTCTTCCTGCTCTTGAATGCAGTTGTTGAGGAGTAACTACGTAGAGTACCGAACACTGGCCACCTTCGTCCTTTCGGGAGTATGAAATGGCTATGGTCGTGGATAGTATGGACGAATGAAGAAGGAAGATCGGTCGTTGGATCGCACAGACAGACGAAAGATAATGCTTGGCAAGGAGTATCGGGAGGTGAGGTGGAAGATGATTGTGAGCCATTTATTCTCGGGCGGACAGATCCAACGGTCATCGGGCGGAGGAAATGGACGGGGGGTTAACGAGCGAGGAAAGTGGTTTTGGCAGCGGGCGGTATTTATCGCACCACTTTTGGTGGGTGAGCGGTAAAGGTATGTAGGTTCGCGATCAAAATCATCACGTGATACGTGGCAGACGGGACGTGATGAAAACCACTTCGATCGCGAGTTAAAGTGTGGTCAGTTTATGGGCGCGGGAGGAGCGAATGTCGTCCGATCGCGGCGGAGTAGATCAGACAGTGCGGAAATAGATGGGTAGGTTATTTGCGGCGGGGACCGTTGGATTGGGACAATCAATGGCTGCAATCGAAGGACGATGATGACTTATGGAAGCACAGGGTCACATGGTTATGGTGATATGGGACCTTAAACTTAGCTGTTGGGCCTTTAAGAACAGGGATTTATGCCAGGTATGAAGGGAAAAATGGAGGCAGCGGGGTGAAAGGGAGTAAGCGGGGGAATAGAGAAAGGCGAGGATAACCATTGTAGACCATTTTTGAGCAAGAAACCAAGGACCGAGCTTATTCCTACTCCTCGAAAATAAACAACATGTAGCAGAGCTAACACTGGCTCCTTCTGGGGATGAGATCCTCCTGGTGAGGTCTCAAGAACCATAGAGCACTGCCTTATACATCAGAACAAGACTAATAATATTGCCTAGTATTCCATTGGGCATGGAGTCTAATTAAGCCTACACTAAAAGAACACATTTATAACATTAATACTTAAAAATCTAAATCTTCAAAAACTGCCCATTTACTGGGCCACCCAAATTGCATCTCCTTTTCCTCGTCAACATGCCTGTCAGCTGGTTCATCAAAGATTTGCAAGATTGGACTTATTTGATCATCTACCTCAAAAAGTTTAGGGAATTTGACCTTATCAGGTAGAGATGGCTTATAATTCATCCCCTCTTTGTATGCTCTCGTCCTTGGATGTTCTTCATGGGAGCCTTTGTACACCTGCTGAATAACAATGGTTGCTGTGTACTTTACTGTGTCATCTATGGCCTGCACAATTAATATAAATGGTGAACCAATGTATTCTTGTGTGGGGGACACAAAGACTTCACCTGCTCCTGCATCTTTCTTAGAACAATCCACATCCAAGGAGGTGTCCCAAAACTATGCATCCTCTTCCTCTGTGATCTGGCAAACTGCCCTTCCAAGCTGTGTGGAGGCTAACTGGATAGGCATCAGAATATCAAGACTGAGATTATCAGTATCAACCTTGGGCATTGAGTTATGGCTTGCCTCAGTGCCTAATGGGCAATTATGAGGGCTTGTCTTTTGAACAGACAAAGAAGCATGAGATGATGGGGAACTGATTTCACCCTTTTTGATCATTGGGCTGGGGATAACAATAGGCTGGTCAATTTGGAGATTTGCATAGTCATTAGAGGCTTGGCTGGCTTCGAGCTCAGACTCTTTGAGGATGATAGGACCCACTGCTGGTTGCCTCTACTGATAAGCTTGTTGTTTTGTAGGGACAACAAACTCACGCGCAATGCCTCTAGATAATGACTTCTCATAGGAAACTCTAGTTAAGAAAGGGGCGCAGCCCTTGTCTTTCATATCTTGGACCTCATCCTCCTCTTCAAAACGCTCTTCCTCCATGAATATACTCTGAAAAAGGGTCTTCACGCTTTGTTCTTTCTTTGCATGTTTGCTTCTCTACAAAATCTGCAACTGCTCCTTTGCTCCTCTATATGGATTTGGATTTGGAAGAGAAAAGGTATTAGGAGCTCCTGCTTTCCTAGAATGCTGCTCAACCCTTAATTTGGAAACTTCAGAGGCCAATGACTCTATCATCCTGGCCATTTTATCGATCTTAGGATCTGAGGATGATGAGAGTTCACCTCTCTGTCTTCTCCTATCAGCACTACCTCTGAGCCTCTCTGCAGCTATGATGTTTGATTATACTTCAAAGGTTGCATCTTGCATATCAGCCAAAGAAGCACATCTTCTTTCTCTTAACAGCAGGAAGAAATGAGAATCAAAGGCATTGGAATAAGTGATCATAGTAGAAGTATGGGTAGGTTTTACTTCATATGGTATTCTGTTGTACATATGGTTGAATCTCTTGTTGAAATCGGACAACAGCTCACCATTCTCCCTCTGCAAGTTCCCAAATTCAGTATGATAGTAGAGCAGATCTTTATTATCCCCCCAATGCTTTAAGAACACATAATCTAAGGCCTCAATATTTTCTATATACCTAGAGGTTAATTCTCTGAACCATTTTCTAGCTTCTCCATCTAGGCTTTGGACAAAAACCCTCATCCACACATCATCTTCATTGATATCTAGGTTATCAGCATAGCTATAAAGAGACTCAAGGTGCTCTTCAGTTGTTACTCCTTTTGTACCAGTAAATTTAGGCATGTATTTATGATATTCCCCTGCAGGCATGGCATTCAAAGGGACATGCAAGACCAAGGGTCCATACCTAGCAGCTATGATTCTTTCCATTTTTGTGAGAGCTTGTTGGCCTGCCATGACTGGGGTAGGTGGAATGATACTGGTAGATTGAGTAGTATGAAGCGAGGCAATGGATGACATAGAAAAGGGAATGTGATGGACTGTATGGGATGCTTTCTTTGGACCGAGACTCAAAGGAGAACTAAATGGACAAAGAGGTTTATGAATCTCTAAAGCTAATTCTTCACTAGCAATACTAGGCTCTAGATCTTCAAACTGTATATTCTCAACTATAACCTTCTCTTGCAGAGATACATAAGATTTCCTAGGCTTACCTGATCCTGATGCTCCTATGTGTGAAGTTTTCTTCTGCTTAACTATCTTCTTAGGGTCAGGCATTGACTGAGCTGGTGATTTCTGAGGATTCCTCCCTGTATGTCTCACAAACTAAGCCAGGACTGTGATGTGGATTCGCCACTAGGTTGATCCTCTAGTAGAGTCGCTAGATAGATGATTACAACCAGAAATGTGTCCAGAATTTGTCTATCATCAAAGCTGGAACTGTATCGTTTCCCAGGGAAGCTGAGCTTCAACCTCCTCTCCCCGGCAATGGTGCCAATTATTGTTATCACCCCAAGAAACTCTCCTAGGTTGTATCTCGGAGATGCTCAAGAACATTACAAACTCAACTTAATGTTGGAAATGGATGAATGGAAGGAATGATGCTTGTTCAAGCCAGATAACCACTTCTACTGTGCTTAACTCCAGACATGCGTGAACACCCCCAGACTATAAGGTTTTAGACCACCAATTACTCACAGTTTGAGGATTGGGTGAATATGGAGAATACTGACCAAACCAGCAGATGCACAAGACCATGTGATGGCCGTCTGCAACCAGTAAAGAGGTCTGCAAATCTATTTCCTAATGCATAGACAGGATGATAGCTCTCCGGCACTAAGTAAACAGAAACCTAAATAACACATTCACTGATACATATAAGATTCTAACATAGAGGTAGGATGATAGCTCCTATAATGCTAAATATCCAGAGTTCATGAAAACTGCATAACAGGCACAACCTAGAACAAAATAGAAGTGGAAAGTGAGCAATTAACAGCAAAAGAAGCTTGTATTAGCTGAAAATGAAGACGAGACGCTGCAAGTATCAAAGTAGATATAGGCTCCAGAAGTTGAACCTTACATCAAACAATAACCATCAATCCTGATTACATCTATTTTCTGGATATATATAGAGTTTTTTTTACAAAAATGCTCTGCTACTAGGCGTGGAGGGGTCATAATTGACCACCAACCACTTTAACTCTCTGAAAGAGTCTCTGTTACAATCTGCTTGCTTTAATGAATGAATTTGATCTTTTTTGCTGCTCGGTTGTCCTTCTTGAACAGGTGGAGTGTTGCATGGAAGAAGCTCCATAACTGATAAATGCTGTGATTTGCTCAAGGCATGTCCTTCTCATTCTCGGTCTTCCTACTCTTGAATGCAGTTGTTGAGGAGTAACTACGTAGAGTACCGAACACTGGCCACCTTTTTCCTTTTGGGAGTATGAAATGGCTATGGTCGTGGATAGTATGGACGAATGAAGAAGGAAGATAGGCCATCGGATCGCGCAAACGGACGGCAGATAATGCTTGGCAAGGAGTATCGGGAGGCGAGGTGGAAGACGATTGTGAACTGTTGGATCTCGGGCGGACAGATCCAACGGTCATCGGGCGGAGGATATGCATGGGGGGTTAACGAGCGAGGAAAGCAGTTTCGATAGCAGGCGGTATTTATAGCACCGCTTTTGGTGGGTGAGTGGTAAAGATATGCTGGCTCGCGATCACAATCATCGTACGACACGTGGCAGACAGGACGTGATGAAAACCACTTTGATCGCTAGTTAAATTACAGTCAGTTTATGGGTGCGAGAGGAGCGAATGCCATCCGATCGCAACGGAGTAGATCGAATGGTGCGGAAACAGACAGACAAGTTATTTGTAGCGGGGATCGTTGGATTGGGACAATCAACAGTTGCGATCGAAGGACGACGACGAGTTACGGAAGTGTGGGGTCACATGGTTATGGTGATATCAGACCTTAAACTTAGTGCTTGGGCCTTTAAGAATAGGGATTTATGCCGGGTATGAAGGGAAAAGCGGAGGCAGCGGGGTGAAAGGGAGTAAGCGGGGGAATAGAGAAAGGCGAGGATAACCAGTTTAGACCATTTCTGAGTAAGAAACCAAGGACCGAGCTTATTCCTACTCCTCTAAAATCAGCAACATGTAGCAGAGCTAATAGGTATCAAAGCTATTTTGGCTTCAAGGGGACACCTTTGTTGCTGAGGGGTTTCACTTGGGCCTGTGGTAGACCTTGTTCAGTGGGAGATCTGTGGGATTGATTCTAGTGGTGAAAAAAGATGGCGAGCAGTGGAAAGATAGAGATCGAGAAATTTAATGGTCAGAGTTTTGAGTTATGGAAACTCAAGATGGAGGATCTATTTGTGGATAAAGATTAGTGGGTTGTGGTAGGTCCAGGTATTAAACCAACGGGAGTGTCTGATGAAGAGTGGAAGAAGTTGGATCAAAAGGCTAAGAGCACAATACATTTGTGTGTCTCAGATTCAGTATTGCTGAATGTATCAGGGGAAGCTACAATGAAGGCCTTGTGGGACAAGTTAGGGACTTTGTACGAATCTAAGTCTCTGGTGAATAAATTGTTCCTATGGAAAAAGCTGTATAACCCGAGGATGAAAGATGGAGACTCGGTGACAGAACATCTGAATGCATTTAATACTATGCTAAGTCAGTTATTATCTATCGATATTAAAATTTCAGATGAAGATAAGTGCATCAATTTGTTGTATTCTCTACCAGATTCGTGGGATAGGTAGCAATGCAATTGCCTTGCAGTTTGATGAAATAGTCTCATCCTTGCTGATGGAGGAGATGAGACGGAAAAATATGGAGAGCCAAAATGGTGATGCCTTGTCTGTACGAGGACGGTCCCAGAACAGAAACAAAAATAAGTCATCGAGTGGGAGATCTAAATCTAGAGGGAGATCTAAATCTCCAGGAAAACTTGTAAAGGTGGTGTGCTGGAAATGTGAAAAGGAAGGGCACTACAAAAGGGATTGTAAATCTAAATCTCTTGACAAAGGAAAGGGATCTGATGATGCTCCTTCTACAGAGGCGAAAACTACCTCAGATGAAGGTGGGGATGTGTACTTGGCTTCTTCAAGTACACATGTAGATCATGATGCATGGTTGATTGACTCAGGTGCATCCTTTCACTTCACTACCCACAGAGAGTGGTTCTACGTGTATGAGAAATATGCTGGTGGTGATGTCTTCTTCGGGGAAAAACATGAAGGCTAGAATCATTGGCCATGGAAAAGTAAAGTTGAAGTTGCAAGGTGGAAGGGTTAGAAAACTTCCGAGTGTTCTGCATATTCATGCATTGGCCAGAAATCTAATTTCCGTACGCAAGCTGGATGATGCAGGTGCAAAAACAATGTTCAAGAAGGCTGAAAAATGTTGAGGAGGATGATGAGGATCCATGAAATATTAGCATTCCAAAAACTGAAGGTTGTTGTGAGGTTCGAGGACCATTGAATTACGATGTTGATATCACCGCGCTGCTGAAAATGAAGCAGGTAAACATTGGGACGGAGGCGGAACCAAAGTATGCAACGCTCAGTGGCTATTGGGATGATGCCACGGTGGATAAGGTCATTGAGTTACTCCGCGAGTACCAAGACTTATTCCTGACACTATTCACAGATGAAGTATTAGAAAATGTTGGTGGATAAGAAGCATACTCGTTCACGGATGGGTTCTCAGGGTACCACCAGATCAAAATCGTGCCGGAAGACAGGAGCAAGACGACCTTCACAATGGAATGGGGTTGCTTTCAATACACCGTTATGCCGTTTGGGTTGAAGAACGCGCCAGCCATCTTTTCGCACATTGTTGTTGCCGCATTCAAAGAATACATCCACAAGTTCCTGGAGGTCTATCTAGATGATTGGACTGTCTTCGGATTGGTTAAGCACCATGTAGCAAGCTTATGCTTGATGCTGGATACTTGCCGACGACACCAGATTGCGCTGAACCTTAAGAAGTGCACATTCCTCATTCCCTTTGGGAACCTATTGGGACATGTGGTTTGCAAACAGGGACTAATGGTGGACCCTATGAAGATTGTAGTAATTCTAAATTTGGAAGCACCACGAAGTGTTAAATAGCTGCGCGCTACCTTGGGACACACAGGATGCTATAGGAAGTTCATCTAAAGCTATGACCAAATCATCGCACCAATGGAGAAACTATTGAAAAAATATGTCACATTCTGCTGGAATGATGATTGCATGAAGAGCTTGAATGTCCTAAAGGGGAAATTGGTCTTCGCTCCAATCTTGGTCTTCCCAAAATGGGATGTGGAGTTTCATGTACATGTTGATGCGTCGTGTATCACACTGGGAGAAGTGCTCACACAAGAGGGTGGAGAGGACTTGGATCATCCTATCACATTTGCAAGTCGTAGATTGTCCAAAGTCGAGAAGAACTATTCCACAACCGAGTGCGAGGGGTTGGCGATGGTGTACGCAATTCAAAAATACCAGCACTATTTGCTAGGAGGACATTTCAAGATGTATACAGACCATTCTGCGTTAAAGTACTTGGTCAATAAGCCTGTGTTAGTTGGGCGGATATGTAGGTGGTTCTTATTGTTCCAAGAATATGAATTTGATGTCGTGGTAAAACCTGGACGACTGAACGCAGGACCAGATCACTTGTCACAGATTGAGACAGGCGAGGAACCTACTAGTTGGAGAGAGGATTACCTGAAACACAGCTTTTTATTGTACACGTCGTGGACGGATAGTTTGAAGATATAATCCACTTTCTTACAACAAGGATTGCACCAAAGGAATACTCCATCCAACAAAAGAAGGAATTGGTGATGCGCGTAGCGGATTTTTCTGTCATCGCAGGGCACCTATACAAAATGGGAAATGATGAGATGTTGCGAAGATACATACCTGAATTTGAACAAAGACAGATCCTCGCGGAAGGACATGGGGGTGCTACAGGAGGACATTATGCAGGACGCACGACCGCAAAAATATTCTTCGCACAGGGTTGTGGTGGCCAACCCTTCACTAGGATTCAAAAGCACACTGTAAGGCCTATGATATATGTCAAAGGACCGGAAAACCATCGCGGAGCGATGAGATGCCGTTGAATCCACAGATGACATTACAGCCATTTGAGAAATGGGCAGTTGAATTTGTGGGACCTATCAAACCTCAGGGAAAGATGGGCGCGCACTACATCATCACCACAATGAAGTACCTGACATGATGGGTAGAAGCGCAACTGGTCAAAGACTACACGACTGCTACAGCTGCGAATTTTTTGTTTGAAAACGTGTTGACCCGATTTGGCTGTCCAAAGATCTTAATGAGTGATCGAGGAACACATTTATTGAACGAAACCATCATCGCACTCACAGAAGAGTTCCAAGTGTATCATCAGAAAAGTACACCGTATCACCCACAAGCCAATGGGAATATAGAAGCATTTAATAAAATACTAGAGACTGCGCTGACCAAGGTGTGAAATGCGCAATGAAGTGATTGGGACCTGTGCGTACTGGCAGTGCTATGGGCTTACAGGACAACATGTAAGAAACTGACAGGAAAAACACCTTTCCGGTTAGTTTATGGCTTGGAAGCTGTCATGCCAAATGAATATATCATACCTAGTCTGTGCATAGTAGCATTCACTGGGATGATGGACTGTGAAGCTCTAGAGGAAAGACTCGAACAATTGGAAGAACTTGAGGAGGAATGATTCTTGGCTAGTTTTCATTAGTAGGTACAAAAGAAACATGAAAAGGCCTGGCACAATCACCATATTAAGTTGTACACCTCCAAGTTAAACGACTTAGTGCTGCTGTATGACATTAAGTTTGAAAAATTTCCAGGCAAATTTAGAATGCATTGGCTAGGATCATACATGGTTAAGGAGGTCACAGACAGAGGCATGGTCCAACTAGTCAAACTAAATGGAGAAACCTTCCCAGGCAAAGTAAATGGCAATTGCTTGAAGCCCTACATGGGTGGGATAGCTATCTGACTAGTCGGCTGAAGAACAATCATCACGCTTGAGGAGCCGGACAAAGGCGCGAGACTATAAACATATGCATTAGATACTGGTATAGATGTAGGGAAAAAATTTAGACACAGGGGTCTCAGAACAAAGGATGCAACAGGTTTAGCAAGCAGTGACGCAATGCGCTGTCGACATCAGCACAATTCAAGGACAGTTGGAGGAACTCCATGCCAAGATCGTCGCGCTGACAGAGTGACTTGAGGGCCAGTCATGATGTTTGTGTTGGGGGCTTGTTGGGCATGGAATCCCCCCCCGAGGCATGTTTTGGGGCTCAAAGCCCATGATTTGACTAAATGATGTGGTAAAGCCCCGCGAATTGCGGGCGTGGAAGTATGTTAGAGTCATAGGGTTTTCCGCCCTAGTTTGTAATGTAAGGTCAGCCTACACATGATCTGCGGACCATGGGATTGTATAAATAGAGCGAGGCTCTAAGTGTAAAAGTAGCGAAGAAAGGAAGTAGAGGATAGAGAAAGAGAACCATAGAGAAAAAGTCAGAGTGTGTCTTTGGGTCGTAGAGTAGGAGAAGGCTCTGCAGCTCAGTGCGCAGAAGCCTAGTTGTCCGCAGCAGAGTGCGTGGACCCCTGCAGCTGAGTGCACAGGGCAGAGTCGAGTCTGTAACCGAAGAAGATAATAATAAAGAGAAGTTTTATCCAAATTCTGTGTATCTGTTCTTGAGTTATTACATGTTTGATATAAATTTCAAATATACTGTTTATTTGCTGCGCACACTTGTATGAATGATTTATATTTCTAAGTATACTTTACACTTGCAAGTAAGCTAAGTTAATCAACTAACGGTGGAATACTAGTAAGGATTGGTATAATAACAAAGTTCGGCCCCCGAGTAGGGCTGCTCGAAGGCAACATAACAGGATGCAAGGCACGAGTAGGTGCACGTAGCGACGTGCATGCAAGGTAGAACCGCAGACCACTTGAACTCATCAGACATCTCCAGGGTGTGGAAACCTGGTTCTAGCACCCTCTCATACTACTTTGGGTGAGACCTCAGTCCGCGCTCTGTGGACTGTTGCTGAAAGGGCCAGTAGTACCAGGATTTGTTTAGCTAAATCACCTCTGAACCTGGGTCAGGCCCCAACAAGCCAACAATATTGTACTTGAGTCA
Organism: Pinus tabuliformis; assembly: GCA_031772625.1. Taxonomy (NCBI): domain Eukaryota; kingdom Viridiplantae; phylum Streptophyta; class Pinopsida; order Pinales; family Pinaceae; genus Pinus; species Pinus tabuliformis. The sequence continues at coordinate 1,701,623,866 of CM062817.1, read as the reverse complement.
TTATGTAATTTACTTTTCAAAAGAATAAAGAAAAGATTTAGTTATTATTATTATTATTATTGTGACTTATTAAAGCATGGATTTCATGGTTGAGTCACCATGTTTTAGGTCAAATTACCCATTGAGGAATTCTAGGATTTATTCTGAGTCTATATAATTATTGTACATTTAGAGAGACCCTTCTTGGGATTTTGAATCATGTAAATCGGCTAACTATTGAGTCAAATATGAATAATAGAACCTCCACAACATGTCGGCCAAACAGAAGATCAAGTCAGCCTAAGGACCCATTATACCCCAAAAGAAGCCTATAAAAGGAAGGATTATGAATTCATTTGGAGCATCACTTCTCATTCTCTCTCTTTTGGGAAGAAGTGTGAAAATTCATTTGCTGGGCAGAAGTGCAAAGTAGGAGGTTGGGAAAGTTTGCTTCTAGGAAGCTGAAGTGAATGCGAGTTTGGGGGAGTCTAAGGAGTCAAGGAAAATCAAAATTTTGGTGGTGTTATCTCTATGTTTAATGCTCTGGATTGGGAGAATGAAGTCTCCTAATTTGGACTGTTGCCGAAAGCTGTGAGCTTCCACAAGTTGCTACATAGTTGAAGTTACTGGAAAGAGATCAATCTTGTGGAGGCTGACTTGGTGTGGAGGGAAGGTCTGGTCAAGGTCTAGGGTGAAGAGTCTCAAATAATACTCTTGAAAGGAAGAATTAATTTGAATGGGTTTTCCCCTCGAGGGGGGTTTTTCCTTGGCATGTGCCTACATCTTGTTGTCACTATTTTATGTGTTGCTTCTTTGTGTAATTACTTGATGAAATAAAGAAAGAATATATAAAGAATCGCAATAGAAAGTAACATCATAAGTAATTATCAAGATCAAGAAAATATTTACTACCTTTTTTATTTTCCAACATGGTATCAGAGCTTTGGTGAAGAGCCACCCCTATGGGACCTATGCCTTTAATTATAGAATCTCTTTAATAAATAAATTTTTTCACACTTCCATTATCTCATCATAAGTGCACTTAGAGATGTCCCCAACTCCTATTAGATTTAAGGTATCCATCCATTCATCTTTGACTCCTCTCAAGAGTAATAACTTGAGGGACTCATCATAAGAAAAAGGCAGATCCATTCATAGGCACTATCTCAAGGAAGGAATCTATCATATTCAAGAAATATGTCTAACTCTATCAAGAGTGAGAACAAGCTTGAAGGAGCATCTAACTTTAGATTCTAGAAGAACAGGATTGACCTAATCCTTGAGAAGAAAAAGGTGCTAGATTTGGGAAAAGGAAATGTAAAGAAGATTATCGAAGAAGCCAGTGATGCCGACAAAGCAAAATTCAGAGATTTAGAGTTAGTGGCTATGACTCTAATGGTAGAAGGGATAAAATGAAATATTGTCCCATTCATATCTAACATCAATCATGCTCAGGAGATGTGTGAAGCCTTATCGCAATTGTTCACTATTAAGAACATTGGTAAAGTAGATAATTTGAAGAATGAGCTGAGGAATACATAGATGACTAAAGAAGATACTGTTGCAACCTTCTTTGTAAAAATAAATGGACTCAGGGATGATCTTTTAACCATTGATGACATTATTCTAGAAAAAAAAATTGGTGATCACTGCTATATTAGGATTACCAATCTCTTGGAGTGCTTTTGCTTCACGTCTCAACAGTTGGAAGATAGCTCCCATCTTTGAAGAATTATGGACCGCATGTAGTCAAGAAGAATTAAGGATATAAATGGTTGCCAATCCTAAAGAAGTATCAAATGCTTATGTTTCTCATCATAAAGAAAATAAATCAAAGGGACGAAGGAAGAAAGTTGGCATGCCTCAGATAGAGTGCTATCAATGTCATAAGAAAGGTCACTACAAGAATGACTGCCTCGAGAATCCAAGGAATAAGAAGAGAGGAAGAGATCAAGCCAACTTTGCTGAAGAAGGAGACTCAAAGAAATTTAAGCCTGAAGAGTATGACAGTAGGGACTTGCACTACTAAGTCTTTAATATTATTTTATATGTTTTAAGATTTATAGGTTTTTAACTTATTTTGGAAAATAAATTTTTGTATTAAGTTTGTAGATTTCCCTCAAGTTTTGGAGGGAGCTCCCAACAAATATCAAAGATAAGTATCTCATGTCTTTTCAAATTTGGGTTCATGTAATCATTTAGTTTTGATTATATTAAAGTAATAATCACCTTTCTCCCTCTGTTGTCTTGATTACGAAAACATCCACAAGAAGGAGGAACTCTCAAGACAAGGTTAGTCAAGATTCAAAGGTATACTTTGAATACTTTGATTGAAAGGTTTATTCATTTGATGATATATTACTAAAATTAGTATGATTAGCTGTATTGAATCTTATTGATTCTTGTTTGGTTGATTCATCTCTTGATAAATCTATCGACCCAACTCATATTCTTGATTGATTGTGTATAACCCTAGGTAGGTTTTGGAAAATCCTAACTAAAGGGTATGCTAATGTGAATGTCTGAAATCCTAAGCTACTTAGGGATGTTGTGAAATGTTAGTTGAAGTTTTTCTTGATGATGTCATGTTTGGGATTTTGGTATGATCGGGAAATCCTAAACTTGGTAGGATTGAATGATGAAGTCTAAAATCCCGAAGCTTTGAAGTTTTTAGTAATGTTGGGTTTGTTATGTTTCTACATTGGAACCCTGACTCATTAAGGTTTGGTGGAATGTGTGATTATACATTGGAACCCTAGTTCATTGGGTTTTGGTGGAATATGTGATTCTACATTGGAACCCTAACTCATTGGGGTTTGGTGGAATGTGTGAGCAAGACTCTTATATTGTATTAAAAATGTTTTCCATGGTATGTGTGTTTGTCTGATCAAACCCTAGTGTAATCAAAATGAGTGTATGCCTAACTCTTATTTATTGTTGTGAAGTTGGGTTTGACTAACACATGATATAATATATTTGCAAAAAATATAGACATGTATCGATATGTCCTTTTGGTTGAAGTCCCAAGTTTTTCTAGGTAAAATGTATTTATGGACATATGATATGCTTATGTATGGTTATGAATTCCTAGATATGTGTGTTGACCTAGTGATTGATGATCATTAGTTTTAGAATTTTATGGAATTCCTTGTATGAGATTCTAGGATGATGGTATTTGGAAGTCTAGGGTGTTGTAGCTAAACCCTAGTGAAGTTAAATTGTCTAGTATGTGTAACAATCTGAAATCTGTTTAGATGATTGTTGGGAAATGAAAAATCTAGGATTTTGCAGTTAGACCCTAGTAGTGACATTATCTAGTATGAAATGTAACAATATGAGATCTATGTATGTAATGATTATTTATATTGAGAAATTGTAAGGTTTTGGAGTTAAATATTAGTCGAAGTAGAAATCTATGATGACAATATGAGAATTTGAGGTTTTTGAAGAGATTTTTGAAATTTGAATTTTGGTTGAGTTTGATGATTGCTCAGGAATCTAGGGTTTGCAAACAAAACCTGGTGGTAGTTGGTCATGATCATGACTCATTGATGGTTCATTGAAAATATAGGGGTTTAGAATCTAACCCTAGTGGAAGCTAGTTAGGTTAATGACTAAGTTGTGATTGACTTTGATGGAATGAATGTTGTTATGAAATAGTCTAGGGTGCATAACAAAGTCCCTAGCAAGATGTTGAAGAGTATATGTCTCTTGTTTAAAAGTTTGGGTATCTGATATGAATAAAGTTGAAATGCTTCCGTGATTTTGATATGGCTAACATCGTGCTTCTATAGATTTGGTTGTAGTTGCTATTTTAAGTTGTGTAGGTACACAATCTTCAACTTGGTGAAGATGTGGTGAACATGGTGGGGATTATGATAAATCTGATAAAATGGTTGGAAGGCACGAAAGATTCTTCAATATTGAAAATAAGAAGTTGATCTCCTGAATGAATCATAAACAGAAGAGATCTCCCTAAGATTAAGAGGGAGTCTGGATAAAGAGGTGCTTCCTGGTTGAGAGGGAGAGCATAGCTTGGTATCAATTGAAGAATGAATTTTGGAGGATATGTTGTTGCATGTAAAGTAGAAAATATGATTTAGGAATATTCTATCAAAGATTCATTTGATATTCCTACTATGGAAAGTTTAGAAGCAAATCTATTTCCTGGAAGACCTCGGAGGTTTGTATTTGATTATGTAATTGTGAAAGTATGTTATTGGTTGGGGTTGTCATTGTACAGATGAATCTCTCAAAGGAAAGCATGCTGGTTACCAATTAGTTTGATTGGGAGATATTGGTTATTATTGATCCGCTAGATCAAGGGGTTTCGAGGGTTTGCAAGTGAAGCATTGCCTGGGGAGACATCTGGCTGACACCTTGTGTTGATGTCTGAGTCCTTGAAGTTGAAAAGGTGGCGTTGGTCATTAAGCTTTGACACACACCTAGATTTTTTGGGTTAGTGGTTAGCAAGTAAGCCTTGATGGTACCTAGAGGGGCTAAAAGCTTGAGTCCACCTTAGTCCCACCTGGATAGATTTCCCTGGTTAGGAATCTAGTCCATGACATTGCAGTGCCTAAATTGATTGATTGGTTGTATAGATTTCCCTGGTCAAGAATCTAGTCCATGGAATTAAGGTGCCTAAAGTTCTTCATGGTTCATATAGTTTGAGATCTTCCATTGTATATGTACATTATGAATACCTCCCTAGTTAAGAGGGAGTGTTGGAAAAAGTAACTATGTTCAATCTTCAATAATGTACTTGAGTCATTATGTAATGTACTTGTCAAAAGAATAAAGAAAAGAATTTTTATTATTATTATACTTATTAAAGAATGGGTTTCATACTTGGGTCACCATGTTTTAGGTAAAAGTCCCCATTGAGGACTTCTAGGATTTATTTTGAGTCTATATAATTATTGTACATTTAAAGAGACCCTTCTTGGGCTTTTGAATCATGTAAATTGGTTAAGTATTGAGTCAAATATGAATTATGGAACCTCCACACCATGTCGGCCTAAGAGAATATCAAGTCAGCATAAGGACCCATTCTACCCCACAAGAAGCATATAAAAGGAAGGAATACGAATTCATTTGGAGCATCACTTCTCACTCTCTCTCTTCTGGGCAGAAGTGCAAAAATATGTTTGTCGGGCAGAAGTGCGAAGTAGGAGGCTGGGAAAGTCTACTGCCAAGAAGCCAAAGTGAATGCAAGTTTGGGGGAGTCTAAGGAGTCAAGGAAAATTGAAATTTTGGTGGTGGTCTCTCTCTATTTCATGCTCTATATTGGGAGAACGAAGTGTCGCAAGTTGGACTATTGTCGAAGTCGTGAGCTTTCACAAGTTGTTGCATAGTCAAAGTTGCTAGAAATTTATCAATCTTCTGGAGGATGACTTGGTGTGGAGGGAAGGTTTGGTCAAGGTCTAGGGTGAAGAGTCTCAAAGAATACTATTGAAAGGAAGAATTACTTTGACTGGGTTTTCCCCTCATGGGGGGTTTTTCCCTGGCATGTGCTTACATCTTGTGTTCATTGTTTTATGTGCTGCTACTTTATGTAAATACTTAATGAACTAAAGAAAGAAGATATAAAGAATCACAATATAAAGTAACATCACAAGGAATTATCAAGATCAAGAAAATCTTTACTACCTTTCTGATTTTCCAACACAAGGCACAAGAGAAACAAGCAGAGGTCAATGTAGTTATCCTTCAAAGTTTGTCAGAATTGTGGAGACAGGGACTGGTTAGTACTAGTCATGGATAGGAATACATGACTAATGGAGCATATGGTGGCATATCTCATGATGGGCATAGGTCAGACATGGATGATACCATCAGAGATGGAAGATTCTTGGATACACCTAATAGGAAAGGAAGTGGACATGGGATTTACTCTAGTTCTAGTTTAGATAGGTATCGTGGTCATCATCGCTATCATCCTTACAAGAGGAACGGCAAAGGATATTTTCCGAATGAGTTCAAGAAAGCCAATACACCTACATTTGATGGAGAGATGAAGAAGTCAGAGGATGTAAAAGCATGATTTCTTGGAATGAAGAAATTATTTGAGTTGCATGATTGCACCGAGAACATGAAGGCAAGGATAGCTATTTTTAACCTCAAAGGAAAATTGAACATCTGGGTGGGAAGATGCGAAGTGGGTTAGAGACATCAAGACCAAGTAGTTAAGTTGGCATGAGTTCAAGAGGCTTTTCCAGAAGAAGTACATGTTAGAGAGGTACTATGACAGTAAAGCTAAGGAGTTTTATGAGTTGAAGATGGGATCAATGATAGATGAGGAGCATACGACTAAGTTTCTAGAGTTATTGATGTATGTACTGTATCTTAAGGGTGAGAAAGAAAAATTTCAGAGATTTTTCAGTGGATTACCATTAGCATTTAAAGATAAAATTGACTATGATGAGCCTTGGTTACTAGAAGAAGTAATTGGAAAGTTGAAGCACTGTTATGAAAAATCGAAGTGTAAGACAAAGTCTCAGAAATATTGGAAAGGGAAATAAAATACTAAAGGTAAATGGCTACCAAAGATAACAAAACCCCAGGATGTAAGTGAGAAAGATAATTGTGTTCCTTGCAAGAAGTTTAATTTAGATGGAGAGGGACATGGGTCATAGCCTAGAAGCTAGAAGAATAAAGGTGAGGGTAAGGGACATTTACAGTGTTGGATATGTGGTAAGGAGCATCTCAAGAGGGATTTCCCATCGTATCTGGGTGGCAAGGCCTCAGATCTATAGTGAATAAGAAGTGAAAATAGTTGGGGATGTTGGGCATAACATTCCTTAGATCTATGCAACATTGGATAATAGGCAGGTGGATCACCAGGCATCTATTATCGATATGGACAATAAGATTTGTGATCAAGTTGTTTATATTTTGATTCACCCTGGATCTAATTATAGTTATATTAATTGTGACTTGAATAAAGAAGTGCATGTAGAGTCTTGGTTAGTGCAGTTGGCCATAGGAATTAGGAAGAGAGTTCATCATTAGGTAAGAGATTGTGCATTTGAGTTGAATGGTATGCCTACATCAACACATCTAAATGTACATCCATTAGGATCATACAATATGCTTCTGTGTATGGATTGGTTATATCTTCATAGGGCTAAGGCAGATTGTTATGAGAAGCCTATTGAGTGCTTTGATGATAATGGAGAACATAGAATCTTGTAGGGTAAGAAGAAGGCTACATCAATTAAAATGGTTACAACAATGTAGGTGAAGTGTAATTGCAATAAAGGATGTGTGTTATTTGTAGTTCATATCTCTAGTGATAAATGTAAGGATGTTGAGAATGTAGAAGTCTTGCATAGGTACCCAATCTTGCAACAATTTCAAGAATCTTTTCCAGCACAAATTTCAGAGTTTCCACCTCACAAGGAAGTGGACTTTTATATTGAGTTGGTACTAGGGGTAGCACCAACATCAAAGGCATCTTACATGATGAGAACTCCAAAGTTAGCGGAATTGAAATTGTAGTTGAAGGAAATGCTTGACAAGGGATACATAAGGCAAGTGTATCGCCTTGGAGTGCACTAGTGTTGTTTGTGAAGAAAAAGGATGGTACTCTCAGGTTGTGTATTTACTACAGGTAGTTGAACAAGGTGATGATCAAGAACGAGTATCCATTGCCGAGGATCAATGACTTGTTTGATCAGTTAAAGGGGGCAGCAATGTTCTTGAAGATTGATCTAAGATGAGGATATCATCAGGTACGCATTAAAGAAGTGGACATCTACAAGAATGCTTTCTGGACTAGGTATGGGCATTATGAGTTTGTTGTAGTTCCTTTTGGTTTGACTAATGCTCCAACTACTTTTATGTTCTTGATGAATAGTGCGTTGCATCCTTATTTGGACAAGTTTGTCATTGCATTCATTAATGATATATTATAAGAATGAGGAAGAGCATGTTGAACACTTAACAAAAATAATGATATTTATAAGAGAGAATTAGTTGTATGCCAATATTAGAAAATTCAGTTTCTTTTAGACAAAGGTACATTACTTGGGGCATGTAGTTTCCAAGGAATGAATAACAGTAGATCTGGAAAATATCAGAGCTATCATGGAATGGGAAGCTCCTAGGAATGTGGATGAGGTCAAATCATTCATGGGGTTAGTAGATTATTATAGGAGGTTCATTAAGAACTTCACAAATTTCCTATCCTATTACATCATTGAAGAGGAAAGGAAAGAAATTTGAATGGACAAAGGAATGTGCAACAAGTTTTGAGTAGTTGAAGCTATTGTTGAAAAATGCTCCAGTTCTAAAGATTGCAGATCTAGATAAAGAGTGATGGTGTGTATAGATGCTTGAAAAAGAGGGAGTCCTGATGCAAGAGGGACAGGTGGTATGCTATGAGTCAAGGAAATTGAACGACCACGAGAAAAACTATGTGACACATGATCTTGAATTGGCAGAGATCATCCATGATTTGAATATGTGGAGGCACTATCTTCTTAGTAGGAGGTTCATTCTCATGAGTGATCATAGTAGGCTAAGATACTTGTATAACAAACCAAATTTGAATTCCAAGCAAGCTAGATGGTTGGAACCAATCAGTGAGATTGACTTCAAGATTAGGTACATTAATGGAAAGGAGAATAGGGTTGTAGATGCTCTTAGCAGGAGAGTGCAAGTAAATCACATAGTAGCTATGATTTCTTATGGGACATATTTAGAGGATTGGATCTTATAGGCAGGACAGTAGGATGACAGGTATAGGGAGCTTAGGCATAGGTTACAACAATAGGGTATAGGTGATAAGTATGTGGACTATTGCCTCACTTCAGATGGTTTGGTCAGATTTAGGGATATGATCTATGTGCCAGAAAACAATGATCTCAAGAAGCTTATCTTGAGGGAATTTCATGTTAAGCCTTATTTAGGTCACTCAGGATACCAAAATACATTGACAACAATTAAGAAATTATACTATTAGCCAAATCTAAAGAAATAGGTGACAAAGTTTGTGGCTAGATGTCTGGATTGTCAACAGGTAAGGTTAGAGTGTAAAAATCTAGGTGGATTATTACAACTGCTTCTGATTCCTGAATGGAAATGGGAGGTAATTTCTATGGATTTCATTACAATTTTTCCAAGGACATCAAGGTTGCATGATTCTATCATGGTTGTGGTTGACAAGTTGAATAAGGTCACTCAATTCATTCAGCAATGTCTACGAATTTAGCTTGTGAGGTAACCAAATCTTCATTAGATATATAGTGAGGTTACATTGTATTCCTATGAATATTGTGTCAAATACAGATGCTAAGTTCACTTCCAGGTTTTGGAAAGAGTTATCTGCAGGTTTGAGTACAAAGTTGACCATCAACACAACTTATCATTCACAAACAGATGGAAAAACATAGAGGGTCAACAAGAGTGTGGAGGACATGTTGAGAACGTATGTCATGCATTAACAATAGAAGTGGGAAGAGTATCCTCCACTGGTGGAGTTTGATTACAATAACGAGTATCGACAATATTTGAGGATGAGTCTATTTGAGGCACTTTATGGGTGGAGTTGTAATACTCTTACCAATTGGAGTGATCCAGTGAACAAGGTGTTGATTGGACCAGACATGTTGGCAAAGATGGAATAAGAAATGTAGTTTATCAAGAAGAACTTAAAAGTAGCACATGACTGGTAAAAAAAGCTATGCAGATTAACACAGGGTATTTAAGGAGTTTTAGGTTGGAGGACATGTATAATTTTGCATCAATTCTAAGAAGAGATCCTTGAGGATTAGGCGATGTGTGAAGCTCACACCTGAGTATTGCAGGCCTTTTGAGATCATTGAGAGGATCTGACTAGTGGTCTACAGATTTGCACTGCCTTCGACAGTGAAAGTCCATGATGTTTTCCATGTTTCATTATTTAAAAGATATGTGAAATATGTTGATCATGTTATTGATTGGTTTGTATTGCAAGTGGAGCCAGAAGGAGAATTCTTGTTGGAACCTCAATGCATTTTGCAACGAAAACAACTCATGCTCAGGAACCGATCAATCAAGCAAGTTAAAGTGAAGTGGAAGCACTTTGGACCCGATGAAGCTACATGGGAGATGGCTGATCAGATGCGAGCTACGTATCCTTCTCTATTTGCTGGTTGAGTGGATGTCTTTTGGTTATTTTTATATATGCATATGTATGATGTATATATCGCATAGAGTTGTATTATAAAACTCCAATAAGAGGTATGGTTTTTATGTTGTCATGTTTGTTATGTTGGTTTTGCTTTTTAATAGGTTGTTCATTGTAAATACTGCATCGAGCTAAGTTATAAAGCTCCATGGCAAGTATGCTTTATTTTTTAGTGGGCTTGTTAGTTATAAGTGTCTTTGAACACTGATGACTGTGTTCCCCTAAGGGGGAGGGGTCTATAACAACCCTAGTTTAAAAATCCACGTAATAAAGTTAATAAAGGAAAAATAAGACCAAGGTCATAGGACACATATTCCAAGATGAATGTTCGAAAAAACATCCTAGTGGGTGTTCATTTGGTTTATTATGGCTAAGGAAATTGGCAAAGTCTTTGAAAAGGCAAAGAGGCATTAATTGGCATTTTATTTATGAAAATAAAGGAAATTAGGAGAAAAGGAAGGTGAAATGTGACAAGTTCCATATGAAGAGGAATTGAAGAAAATAGAGGCCTAAATGATAAAAAGGCTTATGAGGACCAGTTCACAACCTTTTTTCAGTTCAGTCTTGGAGCTCTCTATCTATTCTCTCTCTTTCATACTCTTTCACACTTAGAGCATTCTTGGAGCACTCTAGCATTGGAGAAATGGAGGAAAAGGAAGGCACAGAAAGAAAAGGGAAGAAAATATCAAGCAAGGAAGAGTTAGAACAAGAAACTACATTGGGATTACTTGTAGGTATCGAGTTACATGTATGATTTCCTTGCTATTTTTGGCATGCGTGGTATATGTGTATGTGTATTTGGTTATCTTGTTGTCATTGGCATGGGTGTTGCTAGGTGTGATAGTGGTTTTCATCCTTTCCTTTCCATTTCTGGATAGCCATGTTGTGATGGAGTTTTTTCATTTGCTTGAGATGGATTTTTTGATGGTTTTGGAATCAGGTGAGGTGGTCTCAAAAAAATTCCCAAGGGCATAAGAATCCCTTGACCGGTAATGGAGGGATACACGGTAAAAACTAAGGGTGGAGATAAGAAAATTCCTTAAGGTATTGGTGAATAAATCCTAAGGGATCCATACGTGTTTAGGGCCTAGTGATCCCTTGACTGTTTTGGCGGGATTGCAGTAAATCGTGGTAGTGTATGTTTCTTTGTTTAGGCCCAGGAATCCCTTGGTTAGTAATGGTGGGATACACAGTAAAGGCTGGCTGTATAAGGCCTAGGAATCCCTTGACTGATAATGGTGGGATACTGTTGATGGTGCTAGACCCACCAACAGGTAATGGGACCTCCCCAGTAAGAAGTCCCAATTAGACCTTAGACCATTTGGTAATGCCTTGACTGTGGTTTCGCACAGAGGTAAGTAAGATGTACCTATTGGTAGCCAGGGTGTGACAGTTGAAGTCAAGGAAGGTGTATGAACAGTTCTAACACACGGAGAGTGATGTGAGTGCACCCCTTAGAAACTTGTGATAGCATGGAGTTAAGAAGGGAACATACGAGCAAAGATGCACCACAACATGGGAGGCAAGTTAGCTAGCAATCCAAAGTGATGGTTAAACCAACAACATGTTTTAGAAAGATTCATACATACTAATACAGAATAGCCCATACATGAATGCGTAAGAAAATAGATACATATATCATTTAGAGTAAACCAGATAGCATAGAATATAATAAAACATATGCATGAAACATGTTGGCTCTGTTATATTAAGAAATGTAAGTTCCAATCATACAATACATCCATGTCCAACCACTAGTTCTGACAACATAATGTTAGCCACAACTGTCTGCTCCTACAAAGAGATATACTAGCTCTGTGTAGAGGAGAAGCCAAGGCTCATTACAATACTATCCAAGATCTCTCTAAGATAGTCCTATCAGAAGCTTGGCTAACCAAAAGCCCTTACAATGAGTTATGAGGTTCTATTTATAGCAAAGGGTGGGGTGACCCTTGACATTTCCCTTTGTGACAGTTTATCTACCCTCATGACTCTTCATCTACTCTATGAATGTTACATCCAACTATTGACACCTGAACTTCCACTTGACAAGACATTACATTACAATGCAAATTTGCCAAGGTGAGACAAAATGGCCTAAGCAAGGCATGCAAGACATCACTGGCACTCGGACCGTTGTGGTGAGACCGACTCTTTGACATGCTTGTGATGGTCGAAGGTGGTGAGTTGATGCTAGGCTTGGTTGTCCATGATGGTGTCTGTGAGCTCAATTGTGACATCTTGCTGAAGCGAACTCCTTCCTTCATTGCATCTGGGTGCACTGATATGGTTCCTCTGTCCAACTCATCTGATAGCATGCACATGGTCATCCTAGTGTGACCAGACCGACAACATGTTAACGCATAGTGTCTATGATGCTCTCCAAGCATTTTCTGGTGGTCGTGCACATCAACTTGTCAAACTAAATGTTTAGCTCCAGTTGGACTTGCTTCTTGTCTTCGCCTTGGTGAGTGTACTGAATTCTTGGGATCACATGTGTGCGCATAATGACATGCATGCTGCTACATTCCCTTGCATGCGATCAACAACACTACTCACCTTGTCTCCTCCGTGCCAATTGTTGGGATGGATCTATAACTTATACGAGTGTAGTTTCATCCATCAGTGCATGTTGTGCCCCCTGCTATACCTATTCCTACTGCAACTCATTCTCTTGTCTATGTAGCTCCTGTTCTTCCTGGAGTTGCTGCTTCAGCGCATGCAATTCCTTCTCTATTCCATTCTCTTCCTTCATGCAATCTTTTGGTTGCACCGTCACCTCATAGCTTCAATCTCAAAATTTGCCTTCATCACAAGTGGATCTGCTTGAGCTTGCAACTTTGTTCCACCTCTGTGTTGTCAACAACCTTCCTCATGCATTCGCCACATGCGGTTTTGTTGCCTTTTGCTGTTGTTGATGGTGTTGCTCGCTATGATGCTAATCACTGTGATGCTACTGCCATCTTATCTTGATGTCCTTGTCTACGAACAACTAGATGTCTTCATAGGTAGGAAAGCTCATAGAAACTAGCTTGGCTATAATCCATGTTATGCTCTCAACAGTGTCCTTTGACTCTACTCTCCTGAAGGACATTGTACTTGTGCTGCTGAGAGGAAGATGAAAACCTGTGACACCTAGAGACATGGCACCACTCATGGAAAGCAATCTATTAGTTGAAAACCAAAAATAACTTGAGAACTGATTTTCAACATACCTGCGTGACTGATCATGAAGGCGCAATTTCCGTCGGGAGGTCGGGAGACTGACTTCCAAAATTGCGCAAGGCACAGTCCGGGCTGTCAGAAGGCTAACCAGCTACAGTCCATCCTGGTCTTCTGATGACTGAAACTGTGCAATGCACAATTTTAGTTAGCAGTGACATGCAACCAGCAAACTGCATTGCGTAGTTTCTAGGGCCAACAAGACACTGCCTCCAAGAATTGTGCAATGCAAGCCTGGAGGTCAGTGCTTGGCTAGACTTGCACAATTTTTGGAGGGAAGGTAGAGCCTTCGCTTCTAGAAATGCACAATGCTAGCCGGGGAAAGGCATGGTCCGGGCAAAGGCAACGCAGTCTGGCCGATGGGTGGCTAAAAAGATGAGAAGTGTGAAAGCATGATGAGATGACTTAAAACAAGAGTTAATGATCATTCATGCAAAAATCAAGTACAAGATTCAGAAAATGGGAAAACATGCATGTGTGTGAAGCGAGTCACCGCAACGGTGACCGTCCGTGCAAAATAGTGTCATGCATGCGACAACAGCGAGATGTTAATGAAAATTGAAACGGTGCCAGTACAAGCTAGTATGTATCAAAATGATAGCAAGCTCTCACTTAAAACAAGAAGACAACATTCATATGAAGTGAAACACAAAAAGTGCCAGAAGTGCAGCACGAGACATGAAAAGTAGGCTTACCCCAAAACAGCTGAGCTGAATGTGTCGACGACTCCTAGATGAAATGTGGGATGTTAGAGCTGCAATATCGATGTGAGGAATGAGCTCTCTAACATCCAATTGATGAGTTTCGATAAAATCGAGGTTGCGACGCGCATGCCACAAATCTAGGGAAAGAGACACTTGGTGGGAGGTTTCTAAAATGATCCTTGCATGTAACCTCCAACTGCTAAAAATAGATCCTTGAAATAAGGGATTCCTTTGCATGATACCTTGGGAGGAGAAGCACATGCATGAAAATCAATTTTTCTCGGTCCCGGAGGGAATTGGTCAACTCAACTGCACGTGCAATAGTCTGCTCAGTTGGTAGGAAAAAATGTGCATTTTTGGGGATTGCACAATTTTTGTGCAGAGCAACTCACTGTTGCCCATGATTATGAAATTTCTGGGCTGAGCAATCCTGTTGGGAGGAATTGCGCAATTTTTCCAATGAACAGTGACAGGCGGATTTACGCAATTTTGGAGCCTAGCAAGCTGCCAAACGGAATTGCGCAATTTCTGGAGGGAAGGCTGGTTGCCCTCCAGAATTGCGCAATTTCTTGAGGGAGCTACTCAGCCTGCATCTGAGCCAATTCTGGTGAAACAGCCTATGAGAGGGATGCATCAATCTCTCATGAACAGGCTATCATTCTGTGAGAAAAACACTGGAGCTTGTGTACCTGGCAAGGAAATACGTATTGCTATGAAAGGTTGGTAGGGAGGCTCCAAAACGAAGCTAAGGTAAAATTTTGGAGGGTGGTTGTAGTCGCTACAACACTTAGAAACACACTGGTAGAACTCCAGCTCTCTGAATGGACCTTGTTCATGAAAAACAAGTCTAACTCCTCCGAAGGTATTGTTTAGTTCTCAGTTCATCTTGGTTTCCACACTAGCTTGATTATAATATGTAGCATATGCCAAGATCTTGGTTGATTGATACACATTCCAAGCCAAGCCAACACAGTTGCTTTGATTTGGGTTGAGGGGTATATTGGTGCACAAGCAGTATAGTCATCAGAGTCTTAGTTTCATCTCTGGTGTTGCTTCACTGCCAGCAGGCCTAGATAGTACCCCGGCGGAGTCACGCGGGAACACAAGCATCGCTCCGTTGCTAGTGAGCATAGGCAGTACCCCAGTGGAGTTACTTGCATCACCTCTCTGCGAAGGAAGCCTTTCTCTTTTTTTGCCTTATTCATTTTTCATTTTTTAATCTCTTTTTTTTTACTTTTTCATTTTTTTCATTTTTCATCTTCATAACTATGCATAGCACTTATTCATTTTAGAGGTGGAAGAGAGATCCCGACTTATTGAGAGAAGAAGAGGTTGTTCCTTCAGAGAAGTAGTTTATGTATACATATGATGTGCTTGTTAATGTTTTCCCCCTCACCTTACTCTACTTGACTGAGCTGACAAGGATTAACCCAAAAACAACCGACTAGAGTAGGTGATACTAGTTAGTGCGCAAGCATTGTGTTTTCACCAAGGTTCACTTCGAATAATACATATTTCCATTGATGTATCATGGATTGTAGACAGAAAGTTCTTACATAAGAGAGCAGACAATGGATAAACAAATGTTGATAGCTATACAAGTCCTCTTGTACTTTACCCAACTTGTTTCAAGAGTCGCACACGGTCCATGAGAAACTAACCTACGAACAATAAAAAGCAAACAAACCAAAAGGCAAAGCAAGAAGCATAAGTAAATGCGGAATAAAAGCGAGTAAGAAAACACACAAAGAAATAAGCAAACATGCATGCAAGCAAACAACTCAAAATAAAACACTGCTGCTACTCCTAAATTAATAGTGCATGGGTCATCTCACATGAAGTGATACTTCCAATGCAACCACCAGTGCATTGGTTGATCCATGTTGGTGAAGGCATGGTTTGCGAACATCACAGTTGTGCAAACTAGCAAGCGTGAAAGATATAACGATGAAGATGGACACACTCCGAGCTTACAAGCAACCATAGAACAAAGATGAGTGAAAGCACATGACATGCACTCTGTGGAGCTGCCATGGTGCTGTGATACACTGCATGCAAATGTCGAGTGTATGCATTCCCTTGACTGTGACATGCAAGAAGACGTGATAAAGGTAGACCAATTGTTAGTGCCAAGATTGACCTCAGGTTGAAGGAAGGCAGGTCTAGGGTAACATCAAACCACACTTAACTTGGTAGCTAGCCCTACCAGGTCGGGAGAGGGCTCTCTCCTTGTCAATCTCAATTAGAATATGGAAAATAGGGCTTGATATGACTAAAATGAAATGCTTATTTTAGGCTAGGTATATTAGGTCAGAGGATTTTGATTGATTTTGATAGTTGTTTGCTGGATCAAATGAAGAAGGCAGCTTTGGGTCCAGGAAATCAACTCAGATTTGCTGGATGTTCTGTGTGGCGAGGTAGGTAGGTGTTTTGGCACTTTTAATTGAGTGTGATGGTAATTCTAAGACTATTGAGGAGTTGGGGAGGGCATGCAAATTTCATGAGTCCTCCTCAAACAACAGAAAACATTAAAAACTAAATGTATCCTCAAGGCAGAGCATTGAATATCAATGGATTCCACCTATTTATCTTGATTTCATTTAGTTATGAAGAAAGAAATAGATGCTGGAACATATACACATAAGAAAAAATAAATAACAAAGGAAGAAACAATGCCAAGACACATTACCACAAGAATCCCACAAAATGCTACAAAACCCTAGTTCATTTCCTTGCCAAACTGCAGAAGTGATTTGCAATGAAGCTCAAAGCATCCACAAGAGTCCAACCTTTACAAATGACTAAGAAAGTACATAATATAGCCATCAAACGACCTATGCTAGCCATGAAGGGTCGAGTCCATGAGTCAAGGAGCTGTTTCAACAACATCTAAACTAGGAACAAGAGAATAGGCAGTGGAACAACTTGCCTCTAAAACCAAGGAAACCAATTCATTCAGTTCAAAACCACCTTTGACTTGATGTATCTACCCTATTAAGTGTTTTACATCCATAATTACATCATGTTACATCATTAACCATGCTAATTTCACCAAGAGAGCAAAAAAAAGTCAACTGTAGAGAAAACTAGGCGAAATCTGGAAAATCAGGCAAAACTGGTAAAATTCATCCTATGCGCAGCGCCACTGATCCTATGCACAATGCTTTTTCAAGGCCAATTTTGGAAGGCTTCCCGGAGTCCAAATCAGGTGCAAGATTGCTCGTTGGAAAGCTTGGTGAGTTGAATTTTTGGAAAAACTTGAATTTCTTAATTTGGAGTCCATTTGCCCCTCCAAAACTTGATTCTCCCGAGACTGCTTCCCATGTGGCAAAAAAGTGGTAGAGAGGGCACCTTTTGGGTGTTTTTTTCCCTTTTAAAGACCTAGAACTTGTCCAAAATTCTCAGCCATTTCTAAGCTTCCATATTTTTCCATGATGATACCAAAAATATAAACTTTTTTACAAATGGATGCCTTCAACAAAAGCGCAGCAGCGGTGGCGCTACGCACCTGCTGAAAAAACCCTGTTTTTTACATTAAAATTTTCAAAATTGACAAAAATTTCTCCAAATTTCTTGAAATTTGGCATGATTGACCCTTTTTAAGTGCTTTGATGAGCCAATTATGCTTCAGCCAAGATCTTGAGTTTATCTTGCTCTTTTTTGCTCCTCAATGCTCTTTTTAGCTTAGCCTTTAACCTCTTCACCCTTGTGTTGCAAATTTTCTTCCAGGTTAAGTAATGATAGGCCATATGGCACAACATTTTCTTCTCTTTGTTGGATTTCTCAAGCATATTTTCTAGGTGAATGTTCGCCCTCTCCAACCATGATTCTCGGTCATCCTCAATTTCTTGCTCAAGGGAGGTCATCTTGATCTTTCTCTTCTTTTCCATTTGCCTATTTTCCCTAATCATTTGCAGTTCCATAATAGCTTGCTTCTTTGTCAGTTTCTTGTTTTCCTGCTCAAGAAAATTTATGATCCATTTGACCCTGTCAAGATCAAGTGATAAGGCTTGTATTTCAGCCTCCTTCTCTTTGATAATCATGTCTTTGAGTCTCGAGCTTTGAGAGCCCAAATCAATGACATCCTCCTCAATCAAAACAAAACCCTAGTCTTGGCCTTCAAGAAGGACCTCCTCATGCATCTTTTGTTTCCCTTTGTCTTTGTTCTTTGATTGCTGGCCAACCTGTATAGCTGGAGAAGAAGGCAAAGCCCCCTTCACCCCCGGTGAAAATAACATTTGCCTGTGGTCTAGTGAAGAAAACGAGACCCCTTCCACCCCTGGTGGAGATAGTACTCACCTGGCAGCAGAAAAAAGCCTCCTGGTGCCTCTCTCATAGGTGAAAAACACCGACACACCTGTAGTTTCAGTCTCATGAACACCTGGCTGCTCTGATGTTCCTCCTTCCTCTTGAGGCACTGATGGAATCACCTGAGGGCATTTGAAAATCTCATGGGAAATAAAGGTATCCCATGGTATGTTCAATAAGCTTAGCTGATGCAAAACAACAATTTTAATCAGTGAGAAGTGGTAAATGTTGTTGAATTGCTAAGGAAAAGGTTTCCTTTGCACATAGAGAGCCATCTTCTCAATATTCCTGCATATAAAGTATGGGAGGTTCATCATCCTCACTCTTGTGAAATGCATCAACAATTTGACATGATATCTATATAAGTGGGAAAACCTTCATTCATAGGTGAAATACTTGATGATGAGTTTCATGAGAGGAGCATAAGTGTTATGCAAGTATCTGAAAGGAAAAACCCTGTTGATTTGCCTGTGATATCCAGCCTTAATGTAAGGCTCATAATGTTCTCTGCCCACATGCTGCCCCTTATTCCACTATTCACCTACATTAGGGATGCCTGTTGCTGCTGAAATGGTGTCAGGTGTCAAGGTGAAAGAGACACCAACAAGGTTCACCTGGCCATTGTGGAGATGCATAACAAACAACCTAGCAAGCTCATGATGAAATTTCACCCTCTCTACCATTTCACAAACTGATGACAAGACTAGTGTTTAAAGCAAGTTACAACAAGTGGGCAAGCAAGTAATTCCGTAAGAGTAGTGGGCTCCTCTCGGATGATCTTTCCCCCTTTGTGTGGCTTTCTTGGTACATGAGTTTCTTTGGAAGAATCATTGAGAGTTTCATCTTCCCTCTCATAATCTGAATCTGTCTCCATGCTTATGAATTTGAAGTGAAAGCAGATGAGTATGAAGAGATTTTGAAATATGAGGTAAGTAGTGTGTATAAGGAAGTGAATGCTAGGAGGAAGGTTTTATTTTTGGAAATGAGGGGAGTGGATGGTATTATGAATGTGGAATGAGGGGTTTGATAATGAAGTGAATGTAGTGAAGGAATAGGATGTGGGAGTTAGGGTTTGGGAATAGGGTATAGGGTTTAGGGAAAATAGATTAAGGGAATGGGGTTTAGGGAAAATAGATTAAGGGAATAGAAATAGCAGAAAACAAGTACCCTTTGCAAATCTATGAGACAGTTTGGAGGATAGCTAGGGTTTAGTTTTTTGAGATATGAAAATCACCACAATTGATGAAAAACCCTTGCTAAACTAGGTGGGAAGCTTTACTTACTTGATGAGAGGCCAATTAAGGAATTTGAAGTGAATTAGGGTGACTTGAGTCGTTTTGAAGCTCAGTGGACAGGTGCGCAGCGCTGCCTCTCAGGTGCACAATGCTCTTTGTATGCGCAGCACCCGTTCAATCTTCAACTGTGAGAACTCTACAGGTGCACAGCGCTCTTTGTATGCACAGCGCCAGCTGCCAGGTGCGCAACGCCTTCTGTTTTTCCACAAACTGCTATAATTTCTTCCCTTAGCCCAATAACACTCAAAATCGTGTTTTTTGCTCTCCTTAGCACTTACAAATTCAACAATGAAGTGAGATAACACATGGATGACCTTTTTATAGCTTTTAACTTTTTTTATTTTTCATTAATCAAAACCCACTTTATAAAGTTCTTGGGCTTTGTCAAATGCTCTGTTTTTTAGTTGTGGATGCTTGACCCTTTTTCCTTGAAATCTGATAGACTGATGTTTTGAATGCTTTGACTTTGCAGTGGCAGGAGTTGGCAATGTGACCAGGAGCAGCTTATGAACACTTATTACATATAGGAACCATAAAATTACATAAAATTTACAAATAGTAAACCAATGCTCTGTTTTCACCTCAAACTGAGTTTGAGGTGAAAAACTTATTAAATTTACAAATTATGAAATTTAAAGCTTTCTGATAATTATTGTCTTCCTCAAGTGTTTGCTGACCATTATTCATCAATGATTTTTTGGACATTTGACATGGTGAAACCCTAATACCTAATGAGACTGAAACCCTAAAACCTGATTTTTATAAATGAAATGAAACAGGATGACAGTAAATGACCTAAAAAAAATGTGTGAACAGGTCAGCAAGTGAATGTCATGAGGAAAATTGACATGAAACCACTACCATCAGATGATCCATGACCTAATGGAATGCAGCTGATCGGATGAGACACCTAATATGCGTGCAAAAGAGCAATTTGATCACTGATGGAAGTGTGAAGATACTGACACTAACACCAATTATGTTGTGCATGTGTGCTTGCTGTGTAAGATTCCTCCAATGCATGAGCGATGGGATCGTGTAGTTCGAGTCAAGGAAGAGAAATCTGGGTGTTTGGTTGATCTTCAATGCAAAGCAGAGAGTGATGAGGAACCTTGATGTTTTCAACAATTTCCTGACCGGAAGTGAAACCAACCTTAGGACAGCGAGGGCCTGACATAACCATTAGCTCGGGTTGAAGTGCCTCGATTGTATGCGGGGTTTCAACTTCGTTGATAGATAAATCATCATAGACCAGTGTCTTAGACATATTAACAATGATTGAATCAACATCGTGATCAGATGAAGAAGTAGAGAGATCATGACAACCAAGATCAGAAAATTCAGGATGTTTTTTGGCATCCTCATGATTTGATGAATCAGACAGAGGGGTAGATGAGAGGCAAATATGTTCACCCTCTTTGTTTTCAGAAATGACAAATGACACATTAGATGGATTTTTGGAGGAAGATGTATCCTCTCTACACTGTGATGATGCACTGACATCCGATGTGTCTTGTGAATGATTGGAAGTAGAAAAATATGGAAATGGGTTTTCATAGGGGAAATCAGCAGTGGCAGAATCACAAGGGATGTCAGGATAAAGCGAATGAGGCACGTTTGGAAGGGAGTCATCCTTCACTGCAAGGTTCTTCTTTAGATTCTTGCACACACTCATCCTGAATGATGGCGTAGGTTGGCTACATAACACCAACTCCATCAACAACTTGATCCTCGTTCACAATAGGTGAGGAGTCTGGAATGGAAGAACACAAGACAATACAATCTAGAGGATCAACAGAATGCAGGGATGGAGGTTGAGGGAACAAATCCATGTGACAACCAACAGGCTTGCAAGCCAAATCTACGTAGATATCAAGAGAAGGTGGGGTGGGAGGATGTGACAGTTCAACAGATGTGTGTGCATGATCTCCCACATCACTCTGCGGTGGTAGAGCTGTTTGATGAGGTGAAGGTGGATAATCACTTGTGACAACAATTGTGCTTGCCTATGATTGCGCAGCTCCATCACCAAAGTGTGATGAGTGGGGTTTGGATATGTGAAGAAGATACTTAAATCTTCCATAAATAAATTCCCAATCAATTTCATCTTTGGGAAATCAGTATGCAAGATTACAAAAGCGTGTGTAAAACTGATCAATGGATTCATCGGGTGCTTTTCATAATTTCAGAATTTCTTGATCGAGTGCTTTATGGTTAAAGTGATTGAAAGCAAAGTCTATCTCTATGACCATATGAGAAAGAGAATGAATAGATTTTTCGCGAAGCGTGGCACACCAGTGCATGGGGTGCCCTTGAAGCGTGTAGACAAACAACGCACAGGTCATGTACTCTTCAAATATTCCATGTCTTTCACATGAGCCTACAATGCCGACCGCATGCCTAACCAAGGCTACATGGCCTCCACCATCAAATGTTTTATGTGACAAGTTATCCGAGAGATTTTCCGAGATAATGAAGTCATTTCCATAAGACATACACTCCGGAAGAGCAACTCTGTAGTTAGTCTTCATAGATATGTAGAGAATCGAAACATATGTGAGGACTCAACTTGTCATCTGGAACTCCTTCTAGCGCCAAAATTTTGACGGTTCTAGACTCGCCAACATGTAAGGGGATCTCCTGGGTAAGAAGTCCCAATTAGACCTCAGACCGTTTGGTGTATGAGTCCTAGCAGTGGGTCATACGGCAATGCATTGACCGTGGTTTCTCACAGAGGCAAGTAAGATGTCCCTGTTGGTAGCAAGGGTGTGACAGTTGTAGTAAGTCAAGGAAGATGTATGAATGATTCTAGCACATGGACAGTGATGTGAGTGCGCCTCTTGGAAACCTGTGATAGCACGGAGTTAAGAAGGGAACACACGAGCAAAGATGCACCACAGCATGGAAGGCAAGTTAGCTAGCAATCCAAAGTGATGGTTAAACCAACAACATGTTTCAGAAAGATTCATACATACTTATACAAAATAGTCCATACATGCATGTGTAATAAAAAAGATACGTATATCATTTAGAGTAAACTAGATAATATAGAATGCGATACAACATATGCATGAAACGTGCTTGCTCTATTATATTAAGAAGTGTAAGTTCCAGTCATACAATACATCCATGTCCAACCACTAGTTTTGACAGCGGAACATTACAGCCACAACTACCTGCTCCTCTAAAGATATATACTAGCTCTGCATAGTGGAGAAGCCAAGGCTTGTTACAATACTGTCCAAGATCTCTCTACGATAGTCCTATCGGAAGCTTGGTTGACCAAAAGCCTTTACAATGAGTTATGAGGTTCTATTTATACCAAAAGGTGGGGTGACCCTTGACATTCCCCTTTGTGACATTTCATCCACCCTCGTGACTCTTCATCTACTCTATTACCGTTACATCTAACTATCAACACTTGAACTTCCACTTGACAAGACGTTACATTACAATGCACATGTACCCATGTGAGACAAAATGGCTTGAGCAAGGCAAGCAAGACATCACTGAGACTCGAACTGTTGTGGTGAGACCAACTCTTTGACATACTTGTGATGGTCGAAGGTGGTGAGCTGATGCCAGGATTGGTTTTCCGTGATGGGGTTAGTGCGCTCAATGGTGACATCTTGTCGAAGCAAAATCTTGCCTTCGTTGCATTCGGGTGCACTCATATGGCTCCTCTGTCCAAATCGTCTGATAGCATGTGCATGGTCATCCTGGTGTGACCGAACTGACAACATGTTGATGCATAGTGTCTATGCTTCTCTCCAAGCATGTGCTAGTGGTCGTGTGCATCAAATTGTCGAAGTACATGTTCAACTACAGCTGGACTTGCTTCTTGTCATTGCCTTGGTGAGTGTGCCGAATGGATGGGATCACGTGCATGCACACAATGACATGCATGTTGCTGCATTCAATCAACAACACTTCTCACCTTGTATGCTCTGTGCCAGCTACTGGGATGGATCTATAACTTGTACGGGCGCAGTTTCATCTATGAGTGCATGTTGCGCCCCTGCTGTACCTGTTCCTGCTGCAACTCATTCTCTCGTCTATGTAGCTCTTGTTCTTCCTTTAGTTTTTGCTTTAGCACATGCAAATCCTTCTCTGTTTCATTCTCTGCCTTCGCGTGATCTTCTTTTCGCGCTTTCACCTCATAGCCTCAATCTCCAAAGTTGCCTTCATCTCAAGTGGATCTGCTTGAGCTTGCAACTTTGCTCTACCTCTTTGTTTTCAACAACCTTCCTCTTGCATTCGCCACATGTGGGTGTGCTGCCTTCTGCTGCTGATGCTGGTGTTTCTCACTGTGATGCTCATTGTTGTGATGTTGCTGCCATCTTATCTTAATGTCCTTGTCTATGAACAACTTGATGTCTTCATAGGTAGGCAAGCTCATAGATATTGGCTTGGGTGCAACCCACGTTGTGCTCTCAACTACATTCTTTGACTCTGCTCTCCTGAAGGCCATTGTACTTGTGCTACTGAGAGGTAGATGAACACCTGCGATAACTGGAGACATGGCGATAGTCATGGCAAGAAATCTATCAGTCATAAACCAAAAAGAACTTGAGAACTGACTTGCAACATACCTGTGTCACTGATCATGAAGGTCATGCAATTTTCATCGGGAGGTTGGGAGACTGATTACCAAAACTGCATAAGCCATAGTCCGAGCTATCAGGAGGCTGACTGATTGGTGGAAATGTACAATGCACAATTCGGCCTGGCCTGCTGAGGACTGAAACTGCACAATGCACAATTTCAGTCAGCAGTGACATGCAACCAACAAACTGCATTGCATACTTTCTAGGGACAACACGACACTACCTCCAAGAATTGTGCAATGCAAGACTGGAGGTCAATGCCTGGATAAACTTGCGCAATTTCTCGAGGGAAGGTAGAGCCTTTGCTTCCGGAAATGAGTAGTGCTAGCCGGACAAGGCACAGTGCGGGCCAAGGCAGCCAAACCCAGTCGATGGGTGACTGAAAACATTAGAAGTGTGAAAGCATGATGAGATGAGTGCAAACAAGAGTGAATGATCATTCATGCAAACAACAAGTGCAAGATTCGAAAAATAGGAAATCATGCATGTGTGTGAAGCGAATTGCCACAACGATGACCGTCCATGGAAAATAGTGTCATGCATGTGACAACAGTGAGATGTTAATGAAAACTAAAATGGTGCTAGTACAAGCTAGTATGTATAAAAACGATAGCAAGCGCTCATTGAAATCAAGCAAACAACATTCATACAAAGCGAAACACAAAAAGCGCCAGAAGCGCAGCACGAGACATGAAAAGCGGGCTTACCCCAAAATAGCTAAGCTAAATGTGTTGACGACTCCTATATGATATGTGGGATGTCAAAGCTGCAATATCGATGTGAGGAATGAGCTCTGGAGCATCCGTTTGATGAGTTTCTATAAAATTGAGGTTGCTCCATGCATGCCACAAATCTAGGGAAAGTGACACTTGGTGGGAGGTTTCTGAAATGATCCTTGCATGTAACCTCCAACTACTAAAAATAGATCCTTGAAACAAGGGATTCCTTTGCATGTCACCCTGGGAGGAGTAGCCCATGCATGCAAATCAGTTTTGCTCAGTCCCGGAGGGAACCGATCCACTCAACTACACATGTAATAGTTTGCTCAGCTGGGAGGATAAAATGTGCATTTCTGGGAGGGAGTTTGGCTGCCCGCCCAAGGGGGATTGCACAATTTTTGGGCAGAGCAGCTAACTGCTGCCCATGATTGTGCAATTTCTGGGCTGAGAACTCCTGCTGGGAGGAATTACGCAATTTTCCAGTGAATAGTGACAGGCATATTTGTGCAATTCTAGAGCCCAGTAGGCTGCCAGATAGATTTGCGCAATTTCTGGAGGGAAGGATGGTTTCCCTCCAAAATTGTGCAATTTCTTGAGGGAGCTACTCAACCTGTAGCCGGACCAAGTTTGGTTAAACAACCTGTGAGGGGGATGCATCAATCTCTCATGGATAGGCTGTCATTGTGCAAGAAAAACACGGAGCTTATGTACCTGGCAAGGCAATACATGCTACTGTGAAAGGTTGGTAGGGAGGCTCCAAAACAAAGCTAAGGTAAAATTTTGGAGGGTGGTTGTAGCCGCTACAATAGATACATGGTGAAGCCTGAGGAAGCCCTGGTTGTTTTGTTGTGAGTCCCACAATCATGCTTGGAATATGGCACATGGGGTGATTGGTTGAAATAGATATTTGTTTCAACCTAATATATGATCGGGTGGTACGTGGAAGTCCTTGAATTGGTTGGATTTTTATATGTTAATAAGATCTCTTTCCTTCTTCTATTTCATTAATATGTATACTTGTTATGATGTGGCTTTGATGGTATTCTATCATTGTTATTATTCTAGTTATAAGCATATTTTTATGACAAACTTTAGTTATGGCTCTCATCATGTTTTGATTAATAAATGAATGGTTAATGGATGTATGACCTAATAGATGATAATGAAAATATTGTGAGAGGGCATCATACCTTCTTGACAATTCTTAGATAAGTATGAGATTCCTATGTTCAAATATGTAATTATAACTTGTAGATTACATGTTCATGACATGTTTGACTAAATGTATGTCATGGTTAGGCCTGGTTAGGTCAATTTCTTGTTCAATTTTGTATGGAGGGATTTTTCCCTGTGTCATTTATCATTTTTGAGAGTTTCATTAAGTTTTGGGCAGTGATCTAGAGACTAGCCTTGAAAATGTGCCTCAGATCTCGCAGTCACTGGCACAAAACTAGGTGGAAAATACTATAGTCGCTCCTTTGCAGGATTATGCATGCGACTGGATGTTTACAGTCAAATTTAGGTAGTGTTATGCTCGCGTCTAGGAGTCCAGATCAATGAAAAAGAAGGTTAACTCAGGGTTTGGCACTTGGAAGGGTGGTTTAGCTCTTGAGGGTCCTATAACACCTGAGGGAAGTTATTAAGTCTTTGGTTTTTCAATTCCACTTCCTTTAGGTGATCTAGGAGGTTGAATAATATCATAGTAACTCTTCGTCACATGTTTACCCTGGTAGGTTGGTTAACTTGGGTAAATGTGGGAGGGGGATGTTACAAAATGAAACTAAGATTTCAACAATCACAGTTCATCCTTTCACATTTTGTGAGTGTTCTTAAATCTTGAAGCTTTCACTTTTCTTCTTTCCAGTGTTTGATTTTTCAACCTTTTTTTTATTGTGTTATGCATGCTTTAAGATGATTGTAGACTTCGGTTTCTTATTTTTATTCCAAGTACCTTATTTACATTATGGTTGATGGGAACCCAATCCCAATCCCTATTGCAATGAATGAATTTACTTTTTCAATTAAGTATCAGAATATTGATAAGTGGTTTAGGCACCAAAAAATATTTCTAATTTTAAAAAGTGGACATTATTTAATATCTAGATCAAGCATTCGAAATCATGTTTTCAATTCTAGTTCTAGTGCTTTGGTGGCAATCTTAGTCTATTGTTTTGATGTTTGATTCCTATGTTCGAGTATGGTCTATGCTATTTTTTTTTTTGAATTTGTTAAGCAATGTCGAGAAGAATTTTGAGATAATGTTTTCTATGAAATCTTGTATTTGCCTGAATTCTATTGCATCGGCCAAAAGTTTTGAGTCTATTGAGAAATGCTATGAAGAATTATGATAATGTTTTATATGAAATATTGTATCGCTGCGAATGATATTGAATTGGAAAATAATATTAATTGAACAAGAATTTTCAGGTTCTGCTTTCATCTTATATATTATATCTAATGTTATGTTGTTGACTAATATGAATATAAACATTTGACAAGAGTTTTGGATATCATATGTGTGTTCCATGTGTGGTATTGATTTTAATGATTATTATCATGATTGGGATTTAAATATGGATGATTTCTTGGTAACGTGGATCTTTTGGTTCCTCTGTATCATTATATTAGTGTATATAAAATGGACTCAAATTTTGCTATTTGTTGTTATCATAATGAAGCAACGTGATGCAGTTCTACAAGGAAACTGCCTACAAAAATCACTTAGCTTGATGGTTGTGGGAAATCATCATGATCATATTTATATGATTTTCTATTTCTAACTTTGTTAATTCATAATGTTATTGGAGTTGTGATTTCTAGTATGATAATTCATGTATAGTTCAATATTTCCATTCTTGGTAGTTATCAACGATCTATGTCTGGTTTCCCTGCGATATGTTCATAAACTATATATATGAAATTTTTTGTGTAGTTTCGCTTTGGTATGTTTAAAGACCATGTGTATGAAAACTACTTGTTGCATAAGTTAAATTGTTAATGAAAGCCATCAAGTTGTTTAGTCCTAG
This sequence comes from Pinus tabuliformis, assembly GCA_031772625.1. Taxonomy (NCBI): domain Eukaryota; kingdom Viridiplantae; phylum Streptophyta; class Pinopsida; order Pinales; family Pinaceae; genus Pinus; species Pinus tabuliformis. Next base: position 1,701,595,835 of record CM062817.1, on the reverse strand, counting down.
GTTCTAAAATTATTTCTTCTAAACAAGGAATAAAAACAACTTTCATGCATAATTATTAAAGTAAAAATTCTGTAGAAATTCCTTGTAGATTCAATCTTCTTATGTAATTTGCTAAAACAAAAGACTTGAATCTACTTTACTCATAAGCAGAAACAATCAATCGATTGAGAAATCACAAAACATGAGACAAGATTCAATCACATATGCTCAAAGATTTATCTAAGGGGAAATCTTGTTGCTCAAAACCCCTTCCTATCTGTATATTGCATTAGATCGGAAAAATAGAGAAGAAAATACAATGCTTGTTCAACCCGAACAATCTCTGCACAAGTGCAATCTATCTCACTGTCTCACAAGCTAACTCTGGCCAAAACTAAGACAATTCTATTTCCTGCCAAGCTCCTATTTCTTTGCACCATTTCTCAAGGAATTAGCTCCCTTTTAATTATGGAAATCCCCATCCTGAATTACACAATCCCTATGGGCCTTCTTTCACTACATACACCACTTGTACAACTCGAAAAATTATACAATTGATAGTACACTTCCCTTGAATTCTAATCTCAACTGGGTAACTTGAATTTCACACATGCATGAGTTAATTATGGATGTTTTATTAGTTAACTGGTTGAACACATGAAGTTTCACCCCATTGCTAGACCTCCTACTAGTTCCTCTGACAATTGGAACTAGTTTGATTGACATTAACTTAGTTTAATTGAATTAAACTATTACAACTCAAATTAAACTCAATCAAGGCTCCTAAAATTTAGGAACCACTCTACATGACTCAATTTAGGCCCTCAACTCGAATTAACTGAGCCAAATAAGAGAAATTAACTTATTTAACTCATTCTTGTTGTCTTGTGATGTGGAATTACAATTTTTTCCTAATTTAATTCAAGGGAAAAGTAAATCAGGATATTCTTGTTGCCATTTTCAACACTCCCTCTCAATAAGAAAGGAATTAGCTACTACCCTGATCATGCCTCTATGGAACTCGAATTTTCATTTTGACAATGCCTTTGTCAAAATATCTCCATCATGTTCCTTTGTAGGAATGTAATCTAACAACATGATTCTCCTCTTCACACAATCTCGTAGATGGTGATACTAGATGTCGATATTCTTGGATTGATCATGAGAAACTGGATTTTTAGAGATTTTGATACAACTATGTTTGTCATAGTAAATCATGGTGGGATTCATCATCTAACCAAATAAACCAGTAAGAATGTTCCTCATCCAAATAGCTTCACAAGTTACATGACTAGCAGCCATGTAATCTGCTTCTACTAAACTAAGTGCAACTAATCTCTGCTTCCTACTGTACCAATAAACTATTGTTGGCCTAAAACTGAAGATGCCTCTTGATGTGCTCTTCCTTTCTGATCGATTACCCGCCCAATCTACATGTGTGAAACCTTGCAACTTCACTCCCTTTGTCCACCTATACCAAAGACCAAATTGAGTGGTGCCTTTGAGGTATCTCAACACATGTTTGGATGCCTTCTAATATAGTATGGTTGGCTTAACCATTGCTTGACTAAGTTGGTTATCTGCATAAAACATGTATGTTCATGTTTTCACAAAATACATAAGTGAAGCCACAATCTTCCGGTAAATAGTGGCCTCCACTACTTCACCTGAAGTAACATCCTCCTTCCTCCAATTCCATACTAGGGGAGTATCCATGGGTTTGCAGCTCTCCATGTGGAACTTCTTCAGTATCTTGTTGGCATACTTTCCTTGAGAGATAAATAATTCCTCATATCCTTTCCATACTTCCATACTGAGGAAATAATGCATGATTCCTAGGTCCTTCATCTCAAATTCTCTTGCAAGATCCTCTTTGCAAGATTTGACCAACTTCACATCCCCTGTTAGAATTAAATCATTGAAATATAATACTATAATCAATAATTTAACTTCAACCACAATATGGTAAAGGTTTTCGTCTGGTTCACTTTTGGTGAAGCCCAACCCGGTGAAATAACTATTGATCCTGGTGTTCCAAGAACAAGGTGCTTATTTCAATCCATACAATGATCGCTTGAGTTTGCACACACAACTATCTATCGAAGATCTCAAATCCTTCTGGATGCTCAATGTACACCTCTTCCTCAATAAATCCATTGAGGAATTTTGTCTTCACATTCCTCTAATGTATCTTCCATCCCATATGTGATGTAAGTGCTAGAATTGATATGATAGAAGGGTACCTTTCTATTGGAGAAAATGTCTCCTCGTAACCAATTCCCTCCACCTGAGAGAACCCCTTGGCCAAAAATTTGGCCTTGTGCTTCTCGATGCTTCCATCTATTGCTTACTTCACCTTGCAGATCCACCTCAAACCTACCACTGACTTGTTCTCTAGTCTTCGGACAACTTCCCAAACATTGTTTCTGACTATGGAATCATATTCCTCTACAATGGAATCAACCCATACAAGTTTTTGCACTGCTTTCTCGAATGAGGATGGTTCTGTCTCAACTAGATCACTCATCAGAGCCATGTACCCAGTGTATTGATCTAGTGACCTCCTCTTCCTGCAATGTGACGTGGGTGATCCCACATTCTCTCTAGCATCACACAATAATCTGTTAGCTTCCCTGGTGTGCTTCCTTCCATCTCTAGATGTTTTTGCATGAGTGGGTTCTTCCACTCTCTGTTCCTCTATTTTTGGTTGCTCCACATCATCTTGAGGTTCTTCCTTTGGAGCCAAAATCTCCTCATCTTCATGTAACTGAAGCTCCCTCTCAAGAGAACAACTCATGGCCTTATCTTCATCGAAATTCACTCTCTACGAATAATTTTCATCCTGTGAGATGGAAGGTACACCCTATAGTTGTGAGGTGTATCAGTGTACCCCACAAATATTCCCAACTCAACTACCATCTCTAGTGTTTTCCTTGCATCCTTGGTAACATAACAATAAATTGATGAACCAAAGGTCCTGAAGTGTGACACATCTGGTTTCATCCTTGGTCTACTCATCCTGAGAATCCGATGAGGATTATTATTCTGCACATATACAAATGTGTTGCATGATTCAACCCACAAGTGCAATGGTAGGCCTTCATCATGCAACATCGCCCATGCAACTCCCACAATAATTATGTTCTTCCTCTCAGCCACCCCATTCTGTCGTGGGTTATGGGGTGATATTAACTCCTGTTGAATGTCTTCTGATGCATATAATTTCTTGAACTCATATGGCACATATTCACCACCGTTATCTCTCCTTAGATCCTTCACTTTATTTCCAACGTATTTCTCAACAGGTGCTTAAAATTCACAAAATTTGGAGAATGTCTAGTCTTTCTTCTGCATGAAGAAAATCTGGCACTTACATGACAAATCATCTACAAGTATCACATAATACCTATGCTTAGCCATGAAGGCTATCAAGAAAGGTCCACACACATCTAAGTGAACTCTTTCAAGGAATGGTTGCACTCTACTGCCCTTATCATGAAAGGTGGCTTTGGTGTACTTCCCTAGTGTACACCCTTTGCATGTATTGTGTTTCTCTAGTGCACCCTTTGGAATTCCTGTAGAAATATACTGCATAATATTCAAAGCTCCATGGTGAAAATGGCTAAGTCTCCTATGCCATAATCCACCAATATCTCGACTTTTCACCTTCTCTGCTTTCGTTCTCAAGGCAACATAGTCTTCTACATCCAGTTTTTAGAGGTTCTTCACCTAAACCTTGATCTGCTTCACTTGTCCCATGGAAATATGTCTAAGGAAAGCCTTTCCTTTTCTAAATATCACATCGTATCCATGGTCTTCGAACATAGTAACTGAGACTAAATTCTTCTTCAAACCTGAAACATACATGACATATTTTAATGTGAGAGGAGGACCATACTCCTTTTGAAAAGTAACTATACTGATACCGGTTGCGTTATACCTTCCATCATCTCCCATGTCGATGTACACCTTGAGGTCCTTCTCCTCCAAGTCACTGAAAATTTCTTTGTTTCCTGTCATATGGAATGAGGCTCCACTATCTAGATACCACACATTACCCATCACCGATGTCACCATGCATGCAATGAGTGTGAAATCCAACTCGAATTGTGAAGCTAGAGCTTCACCTGCCACTCCTCCTGAGGGCTTCTTGTCGGCATTCTTGTGTGAACACTTTGTGGCATAGTGTCCCAACTCATGACAGTAAAAACATTTAATCTTCAACAAGTCTTTCTTCTTGCCCAGATCAGAATCTCCTTTGGATTGGGATTTCTTCTTTTTCCCTTTCTTTTCCTTTCCATCCAAGGCACGGTTCTACTCATCATCATGCTTGGATGAGGTTCCATCATTGGTGTCTACCTTATCTCTTCTGGCACGAAGTCAGACCACAATCACTCCTAATTTGGTAGCTTCTCCCTCCCATTACCAAATCTTGGTAGTTATGCCATCTCTTGGGAGGGTCTAGAAGTGTTAGGCTTACTAGATCATCTTCAACAATTGTAATACCAACACGCCCATGTTCATCCTAACATTAGGTGAACCTGCTTTGGTACTATGGTATTGGGTCACCCTTCTTCATCTTGATCTTCCAAAGCTTGTCCTTCAGTGCCATCTTCATTTGGTCACTTCTATTTCGAAACATGTCTATCAAGGCTTGGCACATTGCATATGGGGTATCCTTCCTTGGAGATTTGATACAATATGATATCGAACTCCTTCTAGTATGATCCTCCTCGCCTTTGCCACACATTTCTTCCACTTTTCCATACCTTGAGCATTAGTTGTTGGAGACTTAGGAATATCATTATCTATGAATTACTTCAACCCATTATCTTCCAACTCTACTGTTGGGCCATGAATACGACCACTTTGTAACACTTATTTCATCCATTTTTACTCTTCTCTATTATATCATCTATTATAATTTATCATTTAAATCCATTTTATAAATAATTTATGCTCTCATGGATGAATATTATTTATTCTCCTTTATTTCTAATAAATTGATGATTATGCATTATTTTATCAATGATAGTTCTAATAAGTTGGTTATAACATTATTCACCATTTTTAGCCTCCAAAGTAACTTCCAGATTGAAGATTTGATTTTTAAATCTGCCAACTCAGAAATTCGCTGGTTTAAGGAGTGACAGTTTTGCGGTTGAGATTCTGAGCAAATGAAGACGAATTTGAGAAATCCGGAACATGGGTTTTGTCCAGAACGGGCCCAATTAACTTTGGCTAAGAATGGTTTGCCCAAATTCGGCTTGTACAGAGAGAAACGTAGGGTTCTTTGAGCACGACCAACTCAGAAATTCGCTGGTTTAAGGAGTGACAGTTTTGCGGTTGAGATTCTGAGCAAATGAAGACGAATTTGAGAAATCCGGAACATGGGTTTTGTCCAGAACGGGCCCAATTAACTTTAACAATAATGGTTTGCCCAAATTTGGCTTGTACAGAGAGAAACGTAGGGTTCTTTGAGCATGATTTTCTCAGATTTGCAGTTGCGGCCGTCCTCCAAATCTCAGCTGCAAAGCCAAATTCGCCTTGTTCTTGTTGATCAAATGGTTAGAAGCAAACCAATTTTGTAAGATGAATCATGTTGTACTTATCCTTATTGTAACTTCTCTCTGATCTCTCTCTATTTAAATGAAAACAGAGATCAGAGATGGGGATGATTTTGGAAGAGACTTCATGATGACTTTGGGGATTCGAATGATGGCGAATTGATGATTTGAATTAGAGATTCAGAAGCAAAGATTCATGATAGGATAGGAGGAAGGAAGGATTGTTTTATGCTGTAAGTCTTAAAGCTTCAACTATTGTAATGATTTCACTATTTAATGATTAATACATAATTTGGGCGTTGCTGTTCACTCTTTTCCTTCTGAAGTAACCCAACAGCGTCCGCTGGCGGCTAAGGGCCCAGCCTCTGGTGGAGTACGCTGCTGCTGCTGTGTATCATATCTTTACAATTGTTGTTGTGTGACGGTTTGTTTTCCTTTTCATTTCTTTAAATTGTTTTGTTCAGCGATCTTTTGTTTATGAACATTTCGCAGAATTACTTTGTTATATTGAAATCATAATTGGATTGCGTGAGTGATAGAATTATTAATTATAACTTGAAATGTATTGCTGATAATTTTGATCTAATACTGCGCTGTCTAATTAAGAACCGTGGTCCATTTAATTGCTGCTCATTTATAATTGCCATGGTTGTTCAATTAAGTTACTACTCAAATATAACTGCGATTAATGTTCATGCTGCTAGATTAAGGTTGCTGATTCAATTACATTTATAGTTTGTTGTGTCTTTCCAATTACTTAGTTTTTCTGTTCGGTTCCTTTAATTCCAATTTGTTGTTCCATTTACGGCCGTTCCATTTTAGACTTGTTGTTCTATTTCCTTTTGCTATTCCATTTTACTTGCTGCCGTGCCATTTACTTGCATTTGCTGCTTTGGTGTGAGAGAAGGTCTAAGGCTGTAGTGAGCCTCAGCAAGTCGCTGCTTAGCTCCCAGACCTATGGTCCATGCTCTAATTTCCTTTCCATCAGTTTCTAGAGGGATGGGTTATCACTTCCGCACCCTTGACTGATAAGCTGTCTTGTGTGATTTTATCCTTTTGAAGTAATTTAGTCATAGTTTAGCATCCGTCTACTCTTGTGTTCTCTGAACGCTGTACTACTAAACATTACTCTTGAGTAAATAGCCGCCTCAGACTGAGTACACTCTTGAAATAAAAAGTCGTCCCTGGGTTGACAATTAATGTGAGGTAATTAGGAGTTTAAAAGACACCTTTTTATCGCTCCACATTTTGGCGCCGTTGCCGGGGAGAGTGTAGCCATTTCTAAAGAGTAGTGTGAATCTGATGAGTGCCTGCTAGGGAAGAGTTGGATCTTAAAAACGGAAGGTAAGAACCTGCATACGGAGCATGTAAAAGCCCTGCTCTCCCATCCGCTTTCCAGCAGGACTGTTAAAGAACCTAGAGTAGAAATAGATGTTTGAATTTTTGTTTGAATGATTAGGAAAAAGATAGAAATTTAAAAAAAAAAAATGAATCACATGATTTCACGCAAGTGGTGATGTAAGCACCACCCATTTCACTAACCGATTGACAGGAACATTTGAAGAAGGAGCCTCGAAGAAAACACATGAAGAACATCTTATATTATGGTAAGAAATGGCTCACGTTTCTACTTTTGAATTTCCTATCAAAGATCTAGGAGAAGTGACACAAATGCACATAATTCCCCCATCTTTACCAAATTTTCATGGTTTAGCAAATGAAGATCCAGATACATTTTTATTTGAGTTCGAAATACTTTGTAGAGGATCTGATTATTGTACTAATGATCAAAGATTGAAAGTGTTTCCTCTTACTCTAAAAGGAGCAGCTCTCCGATGGTTCATGAGCCTAGGTGAGAATTGCATCCAATCATGGGAGGACATGAAGAACATATTCTTGAAGAAGTACCAAGACTATTGCAAGTCCAATGAAGATATTTTCGGTATGATACAAGGGGAAGATGAAAGTTTGGAGGATTATGTAGATCGATTTCATTATAACCTTCAAAAATCAAAGCATAAGCATTTGGAAAAAGAGATCTTAAAAACACTCCTTCTTAAAGGAATCAAATATGGATGTTTAGAAATCTTAAATCTGATAGGAAAAGGAGATGTTTTTCAGTTATCATATGATGATGTTTGTGAATTGTGCATAAGGTATTCAAGAGGAATCTCCAAGGCTGGTAAGAATTCTAGAGATGTTTTTCCTTTGTTTTCCAAATCTGCTACAAGAATAGGAGACATAAGAGCTGAAATCAATGTTTTATTTGAAAATTTTAAAGTTGATTTTATTAGCTCTCTAAATGAAAAATTGGATGTTTTGCAGGTTCATAAAAATCAAGAATTGGATGAAGTGTTTTACCCTCAAGACCGAAAGGAGCATCTCATAGATACTCACTCTTCCTTATCTAGGATGGAAGTAGCATATCAAAGAGGTAAGGAAGCTGCAACAAGGTCAAAACCACGGAAATCATGGCCTACAGGTATGGTTCAAAACACTCCCTCTCCACTTTCTTACTTGCATAATCCATTATGGAATACTAATGTGTTAGGGCAGCCATGTCAATTTCAATATAACCACCAATCTTGTCTACAAGTTTGGCACGGTTCACCTTATGATTGCATGACTACCCTCCCTCATCTTGTAGCACAAGCACATTCTCCATATTCTCCACCAGCTCTTCCACAATATATTGCTTGCCCATCAAAACCATTCACACAACCCAATCAACCATATCATCAAAATGCTCCATTCCATATACATTTTCCTGCTCAACTAATTCCACACCCTCACCATAATAAACCAGTAGAACATGCTTACAATGTTGAACTGGCAAATTTACCCACCCTTCCCACCCATTCTATCTCACATGTGTTATTAGAGAAAACCTACAATGAGATTCAGAATGTTTCAAATGCAAAAATTGTAGAAGCTATGGAAGAAAATGAGGTTTCTTTTACTATGCATCAACAAGCTATTTTAAAAGCTCAAGAACTTCATGATATGATGGTTATGCGAAATCGAGAAAATAAAGGATACATTGAAGATTGGTTTCACTCCATCATTTGTTTGCAACATCACTCCATGCTTCAACAATTTTTGATACCATTTTTTGAAGGGAAGTTGGCTTCTCATACCCTAATATCCATTAACATGCATTTTTCAAATTTGGGTATGTGCATACGTGAAGCCGTATTTCGAAAATGGCTTCACTGGAAGTACTCATACACGTAGTCATATTCATCATTCAATCAAAGTAGGTTAGTGAAAAAAATAAAATAAAATAAAATAAAGACATAAATAAGTGCATTTTGTTCTTTTGTAAAACTAGTTGTTTTTGTTGCAACATGCTATCGAAATCAACATCGGTGAGAATTTTTTTAATAATTTGTGTATGTAGATGAATCATAATGGAAATAATAAGTTCTACAAACACTCATTTTCATTTTTATCACCAATTTGAAAAATGCTTGAATTTCATTTTTTTGGCTTGCGGGCTTGATGAACTTTCTGGAAAAACAGTCGGGACAGTCATGTTTTGAGGGATCAAAAGTGAATATTTTTAAAACCTGTTTCTATCCTAGGTAGCCCTTGATGTCTACTTTCTAACCCAATTTTAATCACTCAATTTGGATTTGAAACGAAAAAGTTAGAACCAAAACATTGACCGGATATCTAGCGGGCAGTTCAGGAACAGAGTTGGGACAGTCAATTTTTGGAGGCCTAAATGACCATATTTTTAAAACCTGTTTCTATGGTAGATTTCCCTATGAATCTAGTTTACAATGCAATTGGAATCACTCATTTTCGATATCTTATGGGGAAGTTATGATCAAAATACTGTCTGTCTATCATAAATCAGCACTCTTAAAACTCTGCCTTTCCGGCTGTTCCTTACAGTATTTGACCTATCAATTCTTCTTGTCTTCAAAACCTGTTTCTATTGGAAATAAATAAATGAATATACTTTCATTTCCAATTTGAATCACTCGAATCCGACATCAAACGAAAAAGTTATGTTTGAAATATCAACTGTTGGTCTAAGCCGAGTAATCGAAAATGACTATGTTATGCAGGTTGTTCTAACTAAAATTGACATATCATATCATTGAATTTTTAAATCCTGTTGCTACTGGAGATAAAACTTTGAATTAGCTCTCATTTGGCTTTGGAATCACTCAATTTTGATGAAAAACAAAGAAGTTGTGATTAAAACACTGCGGGCTAGCATGATTGGCCACTGCTCTCCCGCAAGTGACAGATAAATTTTACTTTGTTATTTTCTCAATGGATTTGTTATACAGAGTAACTACTTGTTGTTTTTTGCATAATTCTTGGATTAGGGGAGCCCGATCACCTCTCTTTCTCCATGATTGAATGTTTTATTGCAGGTAGACACTCGTTTTTTGCAGGTCCTGGGAAAATAAAGAAGGTCAATTTATGGACGAGTGATTTTTCAAAGAAATTTTTATAAAACAAAGGAATTTTATCCAAATCATTACCCAACGGATTCATAATAGAACAAATGAAGAATTGATTTCAATTTGAAGATTCATGTCTTGTCACTGCTGCCAAAACATTTTTCAAAAAGATCATTTTTTTTTACATAATATCATAGCTGTTGTAACTTAATTTACATATTGTTTTTAAATAAAATGTTGTTTCTTTTCTAATTTCTTTTATATTTTGTGTTTCAGGTGTTGCTTCATTCAAACTGTGACCCATCCTCAGCTTCAATGCAGTGAACAGCTAATTCATTCTTTGCGTGTTTGCATTTTATGGTTGTGTATTTTGCTATTCCTTTTATGAAGGGACAACATTTGTGTGCATTTTTGTCGTTCCTGCTGTTCCTTTTTCAAAGGGACATCATTTTCGTTTTGCTATTTATTTTCTAAAGGAATAGCACTTTTTGGTTCAGCCATTCATTTTGCTGTTCCTTTTTCACAGTTCATTTTGCTGTTCCTTTTCGAAATGGAACAGTTGTTGTTCCTTTTCGAAATGGAACAACACTTTTGCACTTTCACGTTTTGCTGTTCCTTTTCGAAATGGAACAGCACTTTTGCACTTTCACGTTTTGCTGTTCCTTTTCGAAATGGAACAACACTTTTGCACTTTCACATTTTGCTGTTCCTTTTTCGAAATGGAACAGCACTTTTGCACTTTCACATTTTGCTGTTCCTTTTCGAAATGGAACAACACTTTTTCACTTTCACGTTTTGTTGTTCCTTTTCGAAATGGAACAGCACTTTTGCACTTTCACATTTTGCTGTTCCCTTTCGAAATGGAACAACTGCTGTTCCTTTTCGAAATGGAACAACACTTTTGCACTTTCACATTTTGCTGTTCCTTTTCGAAAAGGAACAGCATTCGCATTCTCACATTTTTTTGTGTGTATTTTTGTTTTTTTGGTGTGCATTTTCTTTGTTGTTTCCTACACGGAACACCACTTTTTGAGTGTTTTTGCTGTTCATTCAAAAAAGCAACACTTTGGGAGTATTTTTGAGAGCAACCCTTTTCTTCCTCTTGTGATATTATTCCTAATTCATCTCAACCACATTTTACTGATTCCCTTTTATGGCATGAAGTACACTACTTTTATCAGGACAAGAATTATGGATTCTATTGAAGCGAATTAATATCATTCACGTTATGATCTTTAACAGGACAGCTCCTTGATGATAGATTTTTTTTCAAAAGGGACACAATTATTTATATACTACTTTACTGCATTGTTTTCTGTTGAACATGATGTTGATTGATCATCTTAATACCATGCTGGTTCCATCATCCCTGGTTATAATCTTCTCTGTCTGTAATAAATGAGATTATGGGTATATTTTTTTTCTATTGACATCTTCAACTTCTTCCGCCATCCTTGCTCTTAAGGAGTACTGAGCCTCCCTCATTTTATCATAAAAATATGTAATAACAACAAAATTTTGTTCGCAGATGAAGGATAGGGGGTCTCATTACGAGCCAGCCTACCATGTTCATAAGGCTGTAACAAAGTGACATTCCCATTATGGCCACCACACCAGGGTTATGATCCATTGGATAGTCAAATTATCCATGGAACAGGAGGTCTCATCACGAGCCACCCTGCTCACTTTTGCTACATCCTAGTGAATGGCAGTGTGGTTATCTGGTTACCATGCCAACACATTGATCTCTTCTGTAGAACAATACTGAAACTCTCTAGTTATAAATTGAGGATTCTGGCTCGCATGGGTTAAAAAGCAACCCTGCCGAGGCTATGGACGCCTGTTGGCAGCAGCGGCTCTGCTTATGGTATTGAAGTTATATCTTATCGTCAATTATTATTATAATACCCTTTTCTTATTTTTCTTTTTATCAGAGAAGTTATTTCCTTAACTTTTTCTCTGTTTTGAACCTTTATGCATGAGAAATTGTTTTATGATCAATCGCATCATTTTCAGCTAACATACTATCAGTAAAGCATCTTTTTGGCATATTGTTGTTCTTTTTCTCCTTTTCATAACTTATCATCAATCTTAAGCATCCTATTTCTTATTCATAACTATCTTTACATACTCTGCTCTCATTATAACCATAACTCTCGCTGTCCTATCATTGATATGTGTACTCTCCTTCATTTCCTATTGTATTGTTCACTCCCTTGCCTTGTCATCAACACCACCCCTTTCATATGCTTTATGGTTATGGAACCCATTTTCCAATTGGAGGGGGGAATGTATGCATTATGGGATTGCATGTGATCTGATTACTACACTCTGCCATAACTTGTTGATTTGATAAGTTTTTCTAATTGAAATTTTGCATGCATTTTATCTGTTGCTATTCAAAGCTAACACTATGGCTTCAAGAACATTGTATGCACAAGTATGATTTGTTTACAGGAGAACAACAAGTATGGGCAGAATTCTATTCGTAGCATGACCACACTATTGCACTTCACAGTAGAGGCTCGCGAACGTGAACGATTCTTCAGACATGATGTGCTTCCCTGGATTCCACCTTTTGCATCACTTTCAGCACCAACTCTGCCTACATCAGCTTCAACAACTGCCAGTCCATATATGTCATTCCACATTTTTGGAGGTAAAACTTGAGGTAAAATTGCATAGTTTTCTAATTTATTATAAATTTAGGAGAATCTAATGAAAATCCATTTTGAGCATTATTTGTCATCCTTCATTCCACATCTTTACCACTTCCCCTTTTTCAACAGCATGTCATTTTCGAGTGTGGGGGAGTGTTCTTTTCATTCATTTCTTTCTTATGACCACGCCATTCATATTCTTTATCATCCATTGCTATTCTTATTCATTCTCAACACCTCCCTTATGCCATGTTGTTTTACACCAAGCATAGAATTCAACAGCTGGTAGCAACCACCTCTCTTTGTTTTCTAGCATCGCATGAGGACATGCTAATTTTTCAGAGAGGGGGAGGAATTGCTACGCATGATGGATGTTTTCTATTTTCTTTCTCATTTAAGGCATACAATTTCAGTGTAGAAATTGATTTCCATAATATTTTTAAAAACTATGAACTCAATTCTTGTGATCTCTAGGAAACACAAACATACTATTAAAATACACATACCTAGATAATTTCAAGATAAATTGGTTCATAAAAATTTTGGAAATCATGCACTCTCACCTACAACCATTTTGTTTATATCTCATGATCCGTGCATCAAAACAGTCCGATTTTTGGATCATAAAGGCATTTATATATTATAAATTACTTGCCAAATTTCGACAAAAGCTGGTTTGTAGTTTTTGAGAAAATGGTTAATGAAGTTTGCTGTTATCTATGTCATATTTTGCTGCAACTTCATATATACATATAATTGAATGTCAATGTAAAAATTGTTATGCCTTCATCAAGATTACTAAAAGTGAATATTCATTAATTAAGGAAGAATTCATTTGTTCTATCCATTTCATGAGCTGAGATGAACATATTTTTTATCGCTTGGTTAACACATGGGTCTTTGTCTTTGGGTTGCATGAAGACATGCAATATATTCAGTTTTCGTTGCATAAGGACATGCAACATATTGAGTGTGGGGGTATGTTGGGCCATGAATACGACCACTTTGTAACACTTATTTCATCCATTTTTACTCTTCTCTATTATATCATCTATTATAATTTATCATTTAAATCCATTTTATAAATAATTTATGCTCTCATGGATGAATATTATTTATTCTCCTTTATTTCTAATAAATTGATGATTATGCATTATTTTATCAATGATAGTTCTAATAAGTTGGTTATAACATTATTCACCATTTTTAGCCTCCAAAGTAACTTCCATATTGAAGATTTGATTTTTAAATCTGCCAACTCAGAAATTCGCTGGTTTAAGGAGTGACAGTTTTGCGGTTGATATTCTGAGCAAATGAAGACGAATTTGAGAAATCCGGAACATGGGTTTTGTCCAGAACGGGCCCAATTAACTTTTACAAAGAACGGTTTGCCCAAATTCGGCTTGTACAGAGAGAAACGTAGGGTTCTTTGAGCACGACCAACTCAGAAATTCGCTGGTTTAAGGAGTGACAGTTTTGCAGTTGAGATTCTGAGCAAATGAAGACGAATTTGAGAAATCCGGAACATGGGTTTTGTCCAGAACGGGCCCAATTAACTTTAACAATAATGGTTTGCCCAAATTTGGCTTGTACAGAGAGAAACGTAGGGTTCTTTGAGCATGATTTTCTCAGATTTGCAGTTGCGGCCGTCCTCCAAATCTCAGCTGCAAAGCCAAATTCGCCTTGTTCTTGTTGATCAAATGGTTAGAAGCAAACCAATTTTGTAAGAGGAATCATGTTGTACTTATCCTTATTGTAACTTCTCTCTGATCTCTCTCTATTTAAATGAAAACAGAGATCAGAGATGGGGATGATTTTGGAAGAGACTTCAGGATGACTTTGGGGATTCGAATGATGGCGAATTGATGATTTGAATTAGAGATTCAGAAGCAAGGATTCATGATAGGATAGGAGGAAGGAAGGATTGTTTTATGCTGTAAGTCTTAAAGCTTCAACTATTGTAATGATTTCACTATTTAATGATTAATACATAATTTGGGCATTGTTGTTCACTCTTTTCCTTCTGAAGTAACCCAACAGCGTCCGCTGGCGGCTAAGGGCCCAGCCTCTGGTGGAGTACGCTGCTACTGCTGTGTATCATATCTTTACAATTGCTATTGTGTGACGGTTTGTTTTCCTTTTCATTTTTTTAAATTGTTTTGTTTAGCGATCTTTTGTTTATGAACATTTCGTAGAATTACTTTGTTATATTGAAATCACAATTGGATTGCATGAGTGATAGAATTATTAATTATAACTTGAAATGTATTGCTGATAATTTTGATCTAATACTGCGCTGTCTAATTAAGAACCGTGGTCCATTTAATTGTTGCTCATTTATAATTGCCATGGCTGTTCAATTAAGTTACTACTCAAATATAACTGCGATTGTAATTGCTTCAATAACTGCGATTAATGTTCATGCTGCTGGATTAAGGTTGCTGATTCAATTACATTTATAGTTTGTTGTGTCTTTCCAATTACTTAGTTTTTCTGTTCGGTTCCTTTAATTCCAATTTGTTGTTCCATTTACGGTCGTTCCATTTTAGACGACTTGTTCTATTTCCTTTTGCTATTCCATTTTACTTGCTGCCGTCCCATTTACTTGCATTTGCTGCTTTGGTGTGAGAGAAGGTCTAAGGCTGTAGTGAGCCTCAACAAGTCGCTGCTTAGCTCCCAGACCTATGGTCCATGCTCTATTTTCCTTTCCATCGGTTTCTAGAGGGATGGGTTATCACTTCCGCACCCTTGACTGATAAGCTGTCTTGTGTGATTTTATCCTTTTGAAGTAATTTAGTCATAGTTTAGCATCCGTATACTCTTGTGTTCTCTGAACGCTGTACTACTAAACATTACTCTTGAGTAAATAGCCGTCTCAGACTGAGTACACTCTTGAAATAAAAAGTCGTCCCTGGGTTGACAATTAATGTGAGGTAATTAGGAGTTTAAAAGACACCTTTTTATCACTCCACATCTACCTCCACCCTATCCTTCCAAGAAATATAATTTGAGCTACGCTCAAGGGCATACTCGAGTCTCAATCCATAGAACGACATCTTGATGGCTTTGAAGAATGATATTGCAAATTCATTTTCACCTGCAAAGACAAACTCGAATTCTTATCTTCTATTGGGATTCCTACTCTGATACCATGTAGAAATTCCTTGTAGATTCAATCTACTTATGTAATTTGCTAAAACAAAAGACTTGAATCTACTCTACTCATTAGCAGAAACAATTAATCGATCAAAAAATCACAAAACATGAGACAAGATTCAATAACATATGCTCAAATATTTTCTAAGGGTAAATCTTGCTCCTCAAAACCCCTTCCTATATGTATATTGCATTAGATCATAAAAATAGAGAAGAAAATACAATGCTTGTTCAAACTGAACAATCTCTGCACAAGTACAATCTGTCTCACTGCCTCACAAGATGACTCTGGCTAATACTTAGCCAATTCTACTGCCTGCCAAGATCCTATTTCATTGCATTTTTTCTTAAGGAATTAGCCCCATATTAATTATGGAAATCCCCATCTTGAATTGCGCAATCCCTATAGGCCCTTCTCTGACTGCATGCACCACCTGTACAACTTGGAAAATTATACACCTGATAGTGCATTGCCCTTGAACTCCAATATCAAATGGCTAACTGGAATTTCATGCACACATGAGTTAATTATGGTTGATTCATCAGTTAACTAGTTGAACACATGAAGTTTCACCCCACTGCTAGACCTCCTAATAGCTCCTCCAACAATTGGAACTAGTTTAAGTGACATTAACTCAGTTTAACTGAATTAAAATATTACAACTCGAATTAAACTCAGCCTAGGCTCCTAAAATTTAGGAACCACTCTACATGACTAAAGTTGGTCCCTCAAATCGAATTAACTCAGCCAACTAAGAGAAACTAACTTATTTAACTCATTCTTGTTGTCTTGGGTTGTGGAATTACAATTTTCTCCTAATTTAATTCAAGGGAAAATTAAATCAGGATTTTCTTGTTGCCATTTTCAAAAAATTATGTTTAGTTGTGAAAATAAGACTTGATAATAGGCTATAATTTCTTTGAATCATGTCAAGTTGCATAAGTCTTCTACAATCACAATTTAACCTTAAAATTGTATAAACAATTTTGGAAAAAACAACGATAAGAATTTTTTAGTCCTAGATAGCCCAAAAATTTAGAATCTAGTCAGCAATTTATTTCTATTAGTTACTTGAATTCTAGTTATTTGTTGATAGAATATATATATACAAATATCATTTGTTGATAGATTTAGAAACTAGAAAAAAACATACTTCATTTACAATTTGTTTCTATGGGAAATTCAGAGGTGATTGTTAGTAGGGAAGAACATATAGTATACATGTGGAAACATATAACTCAGCCTGACATGGTAGATGATGTGAATGATGATGTGGTAGTTTGATGTTGGTAGTGTTGACGAAGTAACACATATTTCGGCAATAGATGATAAAATCTAGATATCTTGAAAATTCAGAATATGGTAAGTAACCCCATTCTATTAGTTATTTGGATTCTTCCTTTTTGTTAACAAAATATAGATATATGAAGATCATTTGTTAGTACATGTAGAAGTTAGAAAAATAAATACTTTATTTAAAATTTGTTTTTATGAAAAGTTCAAATCTAGATGCTAGTAGGGAAAAATAGATGGTGGACATGTGTTGACACATAACCTAAAGCATGACATGGAAAATGATGTGACTGATGATGAGGTAGTTTAATGCTAATTTTATTGACATAATATTAGCAATCCTATTTGCATTAAGTTGATATTCTAATTTATGTGCCAGGGTTAGTATGCTTGTGTAGTTAATGACTAAAAGAAGTTTTAACAAACATTCATAAATTAAAGACTTATTAACTAAGAAAAATGGAATATGTACAATCAAAATTCAATATTCTAACTAGCATCTACAGTGGTTCCATTGTTAGAAAGGCATAATATCGCAACAGTTTATCGCAACTTTGTGATTAAATAACATCGCTAATAGTACTCTGGTAACCACTTCAACTGTCACTAGAAATAAGATTCAAGATTGAGTGAAAGAAAATATATGACTAATAAAAATATGTGAGAACTGAAAGAAAGCATAAACAACTAACATATAAAACAAAACTAAAAAGAACTTAAATTATTTAGCAATCGAACCTACATATAATGGAAATAGAGAAATCTATACATAGTAACTCAAAGATAACAACGCACATGTCCAAAGTATGAGAATCCTCCAAACTTGGCATATGCACAATAAGACTACCATATTCTAAAACTTAGACTAAAATTTCATAATGTTATAAGAGAGAAAAAGGAGATTGCAGAATTTAATTAAAATTTCCTTAACTATAGTAATGCATTTGTTCTACTTTCGATTGTTATTTGTAGAAATTGGTTTATGACAAATGGGCCTATGATCCCTCTCCTAAAGCAACAACAAAGTGATATGGCTTGTATACTTAGGCAATCTGATCCTTGAAGAGTTTGATGCTGACCTCAATCGCATGTTGGATGATTGAAAAATGCAAAGTTTCAACAATTTAATTCGCTAATTACTAAAAAATAAAATAAAATAGTGAGATACCTTTTGTTTTTTTATGTGTCATTATTGAAGAAAAAATTTGGTCAAAATGTATGAAAATATCAAGGGAAAGTGGTTTTCAACTTCGCACATGCCTTTGACTAGTTTGGGTTTTGTGGCAAGACGACAACTTGACATTTTCTATAGAAGTTCTTAATAAAAATGGGAAACCTTCTTATTTTTATTTCCTACCTTACCATTCCTTTGTATCTTTTTCCTATGTTTAAAACCCTTCGTTTATGGTTTTTCCTCGTGAATAAAATTTATAGCTATATCCTTTTAAAACATTTCAAAATCCCAAAAAATTAAGCCATACTCTGTTACATGTTGTACACTTTTCCTATGATCCCTCTTCTAGAACAATAACATAGCGATATGGCTTCTAAAATTAGTTATTTTGATTCCTAAAGAGTGTGTTCTCAGCCTCAATCACATGTTCATCAACTAACAATAACCAAAGTTTCAACATTTAATTTTCTAATTACTAAAAATAAAAATAAAATAGTGACATACCTTGCGTGTTTTTATTTATTTATTGAAGAAAAAATTGGTCAAAATTTATGAAAATCAGGAAAAAGGAGGGAAAGTGAAACCAGCCATATTTAACTTCGCACATGCATTATTACACACATCCCTTTCGCTAGTTTGAGTTTTTTGGCAAGAAGACAATCCCACATTTTTTATAGAGGGTTCTTATAAAAATGGAGAATCCTCTCATTTTTATTTCCTGCCTTACCCTTTCTCTCTATGTTTTACATATCTTTACAAGCCACCTTTTATGATTTTCCCTATTGTAAAAAACCCATGGTTATTTCCTTTTTGAAACATTGTAAAAAAAAAAATTGTGCTTTTGTTACATGTTGTACACTTTTCTCATTAATGACGCCCCACTCCCTTGTTTTTAAGGTGTAAAACCTTACATGCATTTCTGCAGTGATATATGACTATTTCAATTAAATAATATAAAAATGCACATCTCCTGCCATCTATTAGTTTGTAGATCGTGTTTCCTAACACTTCTAAATCACACACTACAAAACCGCACTGATGAATCACTCAGGTGATGATGTGGCTTTAAGATCCATGTTTAGGGCTGCCAGGTGTTCTTGTAATGGGATGTCACATCATCAGTTGGAATGAAGTATATGTAACAGTGGCAATGGATAGCTCAACATCAGTTAAAGGTGAATAACATTTATTTTTCCCATCCTTTGACAATTTTATTTTCTCATCCTACTGTTGCACATTCACGAACTATTACAAATACATTCAACATCACACACTTGATCTGGGTCTTAGGGGGAGGCCCCCAAGATCTAAAAAATTGAAATGCCAGAAGAGAAGAGGAGAACACATGGTAAATAAAAACACACATATTTTTTATATTATTAAAACAAAGAATAACTATAAAAGCTACATTGTGGTGTAGAAACTGTCCTTTTACAAAATGTGACTTGTTGCTTATAGTATTTTTTAGTTACAATACCATGGGTAAATTCCATGGGTTGGTAAATACCATGGGTGAATGAATACCATGGGTAGATGACACTTATAATACCATGGGTGGATGCCAGTTACAATACCATGGGTAGATTCCATGGGTGGATGAATACCATGGGTGGATAAATACCATGGGTAGATGCCACTTCCATTCAGATCATTACTCCCTCCTCAAGAAGCAATGGTCCCCATTTTGTGAAGTGTTGGCTTATTCGGGCCTGACCCAGGTTTAGAAGTGTTTTAGCCAAACAAATCCTGCACTATCGGCCCTTTCAACAACAATCCGCGGAGCGTGGACTGAAGTCTCACCTGAGGTAGTATGGGAGGGTGTTGGAACCAAGTTTCTGCACCCTAGGGATGTCTTGATGAGGTCTCGAGGGGTCGCAAACCAACCTACGCACTCATATTGCTCTGCGCAGCTGTCTGGCCTTCGCGTAGCTCTGCAACGGGGCGCTTCCTAGGTTCCTTATTATTATTTTAGTTATTATAGATCTGATCTACTTCTTGGGGTCTTAATCAAGCATTCAATAGTTATAACCAGCACGCACAACCATAGATCTTAAAGATATGCATAAAACCATAACATAAAACAAACATACAGATCTACGACCAGATGCACAATAATTCAGAACCACTTATCTTTATTAATCTTCTGTTTTAGTACAATCCAATTCCACCTACGCACTCAGCTGCAGGGGTCCGCGCACACAGCTGCAAACTCTTCTAGGCCTCGACACACACAATTGCAGAGCCTACACTAACTACTACCAACCACGACTTGGACTTACAGACTCAGAGAAATCTCGCCTTTACAAACTCATAATATTTAGATCTCATCAAAAGTTTACCAAAAAAGCTTTCTTCTAAACCTAGAGCCCTGCTCTATTTATACATTCCCATGGTCGATGGACCATGGGTAGGCCAACTCACTTTCTATTATCTTACATTATTTTTGGGCGGACAACCCTTTGACTTAACTCATCACAATTCACATTCTGTGCACTTCACGGAACCTTTATAATACCAATACCCAAAATTGTGAGCTTTAAGCCCCAAAACCGTTACGCGGGGGATCCTCTGCCCAACAAGCCCCCAACACAATCATCGTGACTCATCCATAGTCACTTGGTTGGTGCATTGATCTTCGCTCGGAGTCCATCCAACAACCTCCACGCTGCGCTGACATCTACCACACATTCTTCTGTTGTCTGTTGTATCAATTGTGCACGGCTTTCTGATGCATTGTCGGAGGCACCTTCTTGCCTTAGTGCATATGTGTCCTGCAGCTGGGTCAGCTTCCCCTCGATCATAGCGGTGATCGTGAATGCTTCCTCAAGCCAAGGCTAGATGCGTGCTTTAAGCCTGACTTCTTTCTAGCGTGCGGTGTCCACCTGTTCCTTCAGGGCTTGGGCCTCCCTCATCTTGGCCAAGCACTGAGTGAGGGCGACCGTTTGCGCAGTCCCCCGGACATTGTCATAAGCTTGTTGTAACTCTCGTGCTTTTGTCTCTACCTACTGCAGCGTTGGGTCTTCTTGCAATGATGTGAGCATAAGAAGGGACTGATCCAATGATCCCGTACAATCTTGTACAACGTGCTCTATCACTTCCAACCCTGCTTGAATTGCACAGTGACGCTACTCTCTGACTTTCGGTGGTGTAGGGGGCTGCACTTTCAGCCTTAGCTCCGCGATCTGCAAGTTCAACTCCAATTGAGCTTTCGTAGCCTCCTTTTGGGCCCTACAGAATCCTACCACCATGTGATGAATCTTTTCGGCTACTGGGAGTTCTGATGTCGCAACCAGCTTGGGTACACTGCTACAGACCTCCTCCATGGGCCTGTTCCAATCCTTGGTTGTATGCAACCAAGTCGTCGTGCTGTAGCCTGATCTTCTCCAGATTTCCCTTTTTCTCCATTAAGACCTGGAGGGTGCAACCTTCCTTGGCACGGATCTCAACAGTTACCCCATCCTGTAGATGATATAGGGTCTCTCTAGGAAGGGTGGCTAAATTTAACCCCCAACTCCTCATGTCACCTTCGACTTTTGCGAGGATGGCGCCTGCTGGTAACACCAAAATGTTCATTGTGTGGACGCGCACCATCTACTCAGCTGCGAATGTACCTTTCGCAAGGTTCGACATCATCCCTCCTGGGGGTCGCACTTGTAAGGCCTACAACTGCGCTCTGAGCACCCCCAACACAATTGTCTACTCCATCATCAACTCCTCCAGAGCACCCTTAGTGACATCACGTACTGGTTTGTTGCTGGTAAGAAGATCTCCCTCCAAGGTCTTTGCTGTCTTTGTCTTTTTGCATGCAGGTGGCTGCTCTTGGACGCGCGACCTCTTAAGTTGGGTCGATGTTGTGGTCAAGTTCGTGCGTTCCTGTGTCTCCACTTCCCCCTGTATGTCCTACTCTGTGGACATTTCCTGATCCTCCACGATCTCTTCGGTGGGCGCAGTGGTGGTTTCTATTGCTGCCTCGGTCGCCTCCCACTGCATGGCCGCTTTCTGTTCCTGGCATGTTCTTTCCACCAACTTTGTGATGCGCAGCTTGATTTCCTTCTTCTGCTACTGTGCTGCAATATTTTCTAATTTGGCCAAGTCCGGGGTGTGCCACTCCGAAGGCCATGCCGCCATTACCTCGAAAATTGCATCATCTGTTGCAATGAATAGAAGCTTTACCCATGTTTGAGTTGGATCCTTTCGTGCCCGGATATACAGATTATGCATGTCCGCCTTGAACTCAGACACATCTTGCAAACTATTATATACTATCGAGGATAACCACAGTCTGCGTCGATCCATGTCTAGATACTTGCCTCCATAAATATCCAAAACACCTTGATCTCATGAACCCTCGTGGCGTCTTTTGTGGCCCAGAGCGAGTTATACCTCACGGCTTCAGGTAGGTTCTTCTCAATGTTGGGAAACTGGCTGCCCTTCGGTAGCTCCCCTGCAACTAGTAGGATCGATAGGAGCAACCATGCGTAGTGGAAAGTCTTACCCTGCTCCTGGGCTTCCCTACAATTCGTCAAAAATTCGTCGCAGAGAAACTACGCCTAGTTGAACTGAACCCCCTCTGCACACTGCTCCGCGAGCGCAATGACAGATGCTAGCACCTCGTCTGCGTGGCATTTCCGCATGAGCTTGCCGGCCAGTAACTGGGTGGCGATGCACACCCCTCAGTCTTTGATACTTGCTATTACATACCCTCGCTTCCGCTTCTCCAGCTTATATTTAGCCTTCATGGCTTCTGCGAGGCCCATGTCGCTACTCGTTCCTACTATAGGATCGTTTCCTTTAGTAGGTAGCTGGGAAATCCAGTGTATTAAATTGGCCATGATGGGAATTGTTCCTCCAGTCAGAGATACCCATCATGTACTAGACATAGTAGCTATCAGATAACAAAAATTGTGATGGCCGTGCGGTGATAGTGGGGTATCCACCTCAGATGGAGTAATCCCGCCTTCTCCACACCCCGTAACCACTTCTACTGTAGTAATTTCTCCGCAAAAAATTGGGGGAACTTCTCGCTGTCCACGAGGTCCCAGTCTTTGAACTTGATATTCGGTACCCGACCCAGCGGCAGACCATCAAACCTTATTTCATCCAGAAGAAGCGGGGTCTGGAGCGTACTCTTCGTGGCCTCCAGGTCCTTCGGTATCTTGGCCGTCCCTTTCCACAGGGAGATGTATAGTGGTAGTGTTATTGCCGAAGGTACTTGGGAAACATTTTCCTCTTCCTCATCATGTGCTTCAATCTGAGTGATCAGGGATTGTAAATATTCCTCTTCCTCCTTGTTTTTAGGGGTGATAGCTTTTCCCTTTTCTGCCATTGATAATTTACTGAATCGCGGTGATACCCGGATTGGCCCCATAGTCTGCTTGTCTTTTTGGGGTCGCGACGTGCGTGGAGACTTTGGAACCTCTGGGGCAGCGTTGCCTCTCCAAGCTCCTCCTAAGTCAGATGGGGCTCCTCCGCGAATCTTACTCTGGTTCTAGCAGCTGACATGGTTTCTATCCTGGATTCGCTCAGGTACTTACTCACGGGTGGCAAGGTAGCTTGGTGCTTGCTGCTCTGTACTGGCTCGAATCTCAAATATCCAAGTGTTGTTTTGGGGCTACCCCAAGGGGTTTTATAGTAACGTTTGAATTTGAATTCGACCATTCCCTCCACTTCTGAGTCATTAATATCTTCTTGGCGGCAGATCTTCCCATATCTAGCTCTAAATTCCTGTCTTAATGGCCCGCCGTGCACTCCTTTCTGCCGTAAGTCAGACTTCTTGTCATGAATAGTGACATCAACAGTCACCTCCCAGCCTACCCACGCAGCAGCGCAACCTCTTATGCTTGACTATGATCTTTGTAACCTATTGGCCCTTCACAGAACCTCCTTTCCACACAGCTCTCCTGCAGACTTGTTTATAGTCCCGTGCCTTCTTTCAACTGCTTGGAGCGCTGAGACTGTGCTTTCCACAGATAGTCAGGTGGTCACACCCCAGGTGCGAGACTTCAACTTCCCTGCTAGCCTGGGCTGTGGGCACCCTTCACCTACCCTTGTGTCCATTAGTGCATCTCGTTCTTCTTTGTATGGTGCACCCCTTTATTTGGTAAAGTGCAGTCACAACCATGATATCAAGGTCGCAACTATTTCTAATGTAGTAGTAGGGCCGACCATGCCTGTTCTCATCATGCTTGGTTTCGTGGGGCCTACTTTGGCGACTCCGATTTCTAGTTTGCTGATTCCTTCGCCCAATATTATGCTTTTCCTCCTCAGCCGTGCCCATTCTTCATCGAGTGCGTGAAGTTTCAAACTCCCTCGCCGAATGGCTTCCTGTAACTGTCGTATTCCTTTACCCAGGTCCTTGTGTCCAGTCCAAACTATTGGGGTTGTGGTCGGGGAACTTCTCTCTGTCTTCCTGGTTTCATCTTGTCTAATCACTGATAGGGTCATCTTTGCACACCTCTTTTTGCTTATGGTCCTATAGGCCCATCGAACCCTTGGTATGTGCAAATTCCAATTGGTTTGTTTTATCTGGTGAACTCTGTTGAGGATCTCTCATGTTTTTCTAAATGCTCCGTTGCGAACGGCTGGCGGAATTCATCACCTTCCCTACTGTCACGTCGAGTTCTGATTTTTTATTCTTAGTTGGTAAGGTGGTTGCACAACATACGTCTGCATCCCTCACTGCAGGTGGGTGCTCAAACCACTTTGCCCTGGCTGCCTCGATCGTGTTCGACACTGGGGACCTCCAAACCATACTCGCACATGCCTTCTACATTCGCGCCAATTCCACCTAGTCTTCTGATGCGTACTCCACCCTTGTGTAGTTGTCGCGCGCAGCGCCCCTTTTTGCACACCATGTCGCTTTTATTCCGGTATTGCAATTTCACAGCGGTCTACGAATTCCTCCACATTTGTTACGCCCCCATCTGTTGGCAATTCCCTTACTTCGATCATCATGCATCGTAGTGATCTAACCATTATATTACAATTCAGCATTGTTACTTCATGCAATCAGTTCTGTCATCACTCTATTTCTTCATCTGAATCTGACGTGCAGGAATCGTCGTGCTCCCATGAGATTCTACCGTCTACTGTCATATTCACCCAATCCTTGTCTTGCGCCATTATCTAGTAGATGGAGTCAAGTTCATCATCACTATCCTCATCGTGCATAGGTTTGGTGTAGCGCGCTCCTTCAGCTAGATCCAGCAGAACTATTACACAGAGAGACCTTTTCTCGAATATCATCTTCCGTCTCTCTAGGTTGATGAATCCATTCATGTCTATGGCCTAGTCTATTCCTAACAATGCGGGGTAAGGGTTACTGTCATCCACAATTTCTATTACCTCAAAATCTATTTGGGTGCTTGTGCCTTCGATATCCACTGTTACTCCTTGTAATCTCCCCATGGGAAAGATATTTTGCTGGTTTTCCATTTGTAATTGAATAGGGTACCACTGTAATGCGGGCCTACCCATGCGTTCCCATGTCTCTTTAGGTAGCACATTCGCATCCGAACCCAAATCTAGGATGACCTGATCCATATCAAAGTCGCCAATCTGCGCCATCAATCACATTTCCTGCCCGGTGCGCAAAGCATGTTTTCCTAGTTTCCGGACCACGCGTGGTTCACCCGACCCTGCGCACCTAGTTATCAGCTCTTGTAATCCCTTAACTACCTTATTGTCGTGTAGCAGCTTTATGCATGTCTCTAAAAAGGTAGTTAGCATAGAAGGATCCATTTCCGGCTCGGGTTGATCCTTACTACCTGAAGTAGAGGCCTCCGCGAAGCTCTTCTTAGCTTCCATAAAGGTCTCCTTTGCACGTTCCAAGTCGAACTCAGGTTGCTTTGTAGGGGCCTTGTGAACCCATGTATTTTCCTTGGGCTACTTCCCCTTATCTTCCCCTGTGGTTGCACCGCTTCTGAGCATCATGTTCATGTTGGGGTCTTCTTCACGTGGTTCAGACCTCATCATCTAGATGTTCTGCATCAGAGCAGACTAAAGTACCCCTTTTTCACACATATGTGCTGTCAGAGTGGGACAATCTATTGCTTCATGATTAAACTGATAACATTACAAATAACATGTCCTGGTTGGGTTTGTATAGTCACGCACGTAGTGCCCAGGTCCTCCACAATTGTAGCAAATTAACTGTCCACGACCTCGTCCGGGTCCCATTCCTCCTCATCCTCACCCTCATCCCTAGAACCCACTGCGCGCTATTGTTGTAGCTGGATCCTGACCTCACGCCTCAATCTGCGTCCTGTAGGTAGGTGTTCTATCCATCAACAATTCATAACTTTGACAGTTTCATTCATCGTGGCCCACTAATCTACAAAAATTGCAAAATAGCTATTGGGGATCTATGTAAACTTCTGCAATATATGACAGTTGTCTGTCGTGTGTTTTCCTCCCACTTGACAGATCATGCACCAGAGAGCGGATGCCGCACTTGGCCTTGCCTGTGCCTTTGGTCTCAACGGCATTGGTCCCCCCCCTCGCCAAATAGTTCGCGAATACCGGACAATGATCCTTATCGTGGCCCTTTACATTTTATGCACCACACTTCTTCTTGCGCTTCTGGCTGGGGTGCCCTATCCTGTTTCAAACTATGCATCTCCAAGCATAGGTTTTGTAGTTGCACGTGGATCTGTTGGACTCCCGACCCAGGATCCTGTATCAGAGTTTCATGCAACCTCATCGCTATTTCTAATGCTTCTTCCTGGATTGAAAGCTTCTGCTGGGATAGTGCCATCCTCAAATGCGGTGTCAAAGACCCCACAAACCACCCGTGGTGCTACACATCCATTAGCGTCGTATTAGACTCACGGATGGTACTCTTCAGTCTTTGGTCTAGGTCCCAGGGGGTTTCGCCCGGAAGCATTGCGATCTCCTTAAATCTGATGATCGACTGCGTCTTCGATTTCGACCTGCTAAATTCTTTGTTTAATGCAATCTGGATTTCCACTATTCCGGCATTCGGATGATCATTCGAGTGCTTGATATACCAAGTCAGTGCGTGATCCTGCAACGCACTTACCAATGTGGCTTTCTTAATGTTATCATCTATAACTCCATGCGCTTCCCATACTGCTCTTACTACAAACCAAAACTGATCTAGATCTTCGCTTCCTACTCCTCTGAATACGGGCAACTTGATCGCATTCGCCATGCTAAACCATTGGTTTGGTGGAGGTGGTGTGAGTGAAAATGGGGGTGAAGGAGGTGACGCGAGTGGTGGTGTTAGAGGAGATGATAGCTGCGGAATGCGTTGCCTTATCAAACTGACCACACTCCTTGGAGAAGCCCAAGTGCGCTCTTCCTCACCCACTCACGGAGGCGAAATTAAAGGACGGTTTCCTAACCCTTCAATACCTTTGTAGGCCCTTTTACTCCACGTTGTTCCACTCATTAATGGATTCACATCACCCGTTTTTCACATAACAACATCTTAATCCAGGTATTCAACGATTTGATGTACTTACCTCATGGTCCCTTGAGAAAACGTCTTTCTTCTTTGTTGTAGCTAATAGTCGTGTCTATCAAAAACTCAGTGATAAACCCTCCTACTATCTGATCCAGCCAATGATCTACGACCCGCGCAATCTTATCTTCAAATACCTCTAGCCTGCGCACCAACTCTGGAGTCCACACAATGGGTTGATCAAGCTTTCACCTTCCCTAGTTGTCTACTAGCCTTGCGATCTAATCATACAACTCTGAAGAGAAAGACACAAAGAAGATCTTGTGAATTTCCATATATACGTTGCGATCCAACCACCTCTTCTCAGATATCTGCGGGGTTTTGTTTTCCTAGACCACGAACTTGTGAAGCTTCTGATCCAACCAATCTTCAATCTCTTTCTTCGTAGGGTTCCAGTGTTCCGACATCAGACGTCCCTTAGGCAGATCCCAATCCCGACAATGGAACCATTTGTTGGCTTATTGAGGCCTGACCCAAGTTCGGAAGTGTTTTAGCCAAACAAATCTCGCACTACTAGCCCTTTTGGCAATAATCCGTGGAGAGCAGACTGATGTCTCACCCGAGTTAGTATGGGAGGGTGTTGGAACCAGGTTTTCACACCCTAGGGATGTCTTGATGAGGTCTAGAGGGGTCACGAACTGACCTGCGCACTCGCGCTGCTTTGCGCAGCTGTCTGGCCTTTGCGTAGCTCTGCGACGGGGCACTTCCTAGGTTCCTTATTATTATTGCAGTTATTATAGATCTGATCTACTTCTTGGGGTCTTAATCAAGCATTCAATAGTTATAACTAGTGCACGCAACCATAGATCTTAGAGATATGCATAAAACCATAACATAAAAACAAACATACAGATCTACGACCAGATGCACAATAATTCAGAACCACTTATGTTTATTAATCTTCTATTTCAGTACAATCCAATTCCACCCTATGCACTCAGCTACAGGGGTCTGCGCACATAGCTACAGACTCTTCTAGGCCTCTCCACACATAGCTGCAGAGCCTACACTAACTACTACCAACCACGATTCGTACTTACAGACTCTTTCCACCCTACCCTAGGGATGTCTTGATGAGGTCTAGAGGGGTCACGAACTGACCTGCGCACTCGCGCTGCTTTGCGCAGCTGTCTGGCCTTTGCGTAGCTCTGCGACGGGGCACTTCCTAGGTTCCTTATTATTATTGCAATTATTATAGATCTGATCTACTTCTTGGGGTCTTAATCAAGCATTCAATAGTTATAACTAGTGCACGCAACCATAGATCTTAGAGATATGCATAAAACCATAACATAAAAACAAACATACAGATCTACGACCAGATGCACAATAATTCAGAACCACTTATGTTTATTAATCTTCTATTTCAGTACAATCCAATTCCACCCTATGCACTCAGCTACAGGGGTCCGCGCACATAGCTACGGACTCTTCTAGGCCTCTCCACACACAGCTGCAGAGCCTACACTAACTACTACCAACCACGATTCGTACTTACAGACTCAGATCAATCTCACCTTTACAAACTCATAATATTTAGATCTCATCAAAATCTTACCAAAAAAACTACCTTCTAAACCTAGATCCCTACTCTATTTATACATTCCCATGGTCCACGAACCATGGGCAGGCCGACTCACTTTCTATTATCTTACATTATTTTCCAGTGGAAAACCCTTTGACTTGACTCGTCACAATTCACGTTCCGCTCACTTCGCGGAACCTTTACAATACCAATACCCAAAATTGTGGGCTTTAGGCCCCAAAACCGTTACGAGGGGGATCCACTGCCCAACATGAAGTTACCTCCTCAGAAGCATTTTTTGAATATGAATAGCCATTAAAGAGCATGGTTTTGTGTGGTTAGGCCATAACCGTGATGAACAAAGATCTGAGGATAGAGATACCTTGTAATGCTTGTGACCAATCGTGATACTGATGGTGTGTGGCCTAGAAAATGGACTTCAATGAAGTGTGGGTTGGTGGATGACCCATAACCATGACAAACGAAGACCCAAGGATAGAGATATCCTATAACTCTTGTGACCAACTGTGATACTAACAGTGTGCTTCCTAGCAAATGGACTTCGATGACAAGGATTTTGTGTGGTTGACCCATAACTGTGATGCTGACTATTAATCTAGTAGTAGGAGCCTACATAGCCTAGGGTGGGAGGGAAAGTCTCCAAATGAACCCAAGTCAGATGCTACTATGATGAAACTGATGAATGTGAAGCATGTGCCTACTAAAGTGGGGTGGGAGGGCAAGTCTCCTAATGGAACCCGCTCGGAATGTTGCTCCAGATTTAAAAACTCATGGATTCTGGGTGGGGTATGGAACCAGGCCACACTAGAGATGTACCTACACTATAAATGTTTTGCAGAATTTAAAAAAAATGGCCATGGGTGCTATTGATTTTCCTATCCAATGAGATGTTGTAAAGGCTTCTTTCACATTATAGACCTCTTGCTACAAATTTGATGATAACTTCTGCTACATGTGATGAAACCAAATTCTGTCAAAGACTCATTAGAGGTATTGAAGAAATATTTCCATTGATATAAGATACTTGAAATTTGATGACCTTTGGGGTGATAAAATGATTCTATAAACTCATGGGATGTGTGGTTGTGCAATGTTCTAGACATGTGTAACTTCAATTTCTCATATCTCTCAAACCAAGAAATTAAATCAAATTTCGTAAAAAACCCATTCAAGCTAAATAAGAATAATTTCAAATGAGATATTGTGAACCTTATAAAATTCTCTATGGAGATTGCGTCACTTGCATGAATTTTTTTTAATATTGTTGTAAAACTTTCAAACTAAAATATTCTTCAAACCCTCATTGCCATGGAGTCGTAACCTAAACCTGATACCACTGATCTAGATCTTGGGGGAGGCTCCCAAGATATAAAAAATTGAAATTCCAGAAGAGAAGAGGAGAACACATAGTAAGCAAAACCACAAATATTTTAAAGCAAAGAATAAGTTTAAAAGCTACATTGTGGTGGACAATTTGTCCTTTAACAAAACATTACTTGTTACTTATAGTCTTTTTTAGTTACAATACCAAGGGTAAATTCCATGGGTGGGTAAATACCATGGGTAAATGAATACCATAGTTATATGCCACTTACAATACCATGGGTGGATGAATACTATGGGCGGATAAATACCATAGGTGGATAAATATAGTGGGTGAATAAATACCATGGGTATATGCCACTTTCCATTTGTATCAACACCACAAATTATCATTAATTGTATTCAATTACCTCTAATCATGTGATTCAATTTTATGTCTTTGATTACAAAAGGAATGTCTTTGAGTACATTAAGTCTTTTCAAGGTTCATTGTTCTCATATATATATATATATATATATATATCTATATATATCTATATATATATATATATATATATATATATATCTATATATATATATATATATATATATATATATATATATATATATATATATATATATATATATATATATATATATATATCTAAGGCAACACCTTGCATATAGTTCACATAATTTGAGTGTTTGATGACATTTATTTAGAGATGATATATATTCATTGCCTTGTTTCCAAAATTTAACTCCATTATATTCTTCTTTGTGAATTTAGCTCTGTGACTCTACGAATTTTCACAAAGCTCAAAACATAGGTAAGTATCTCAAGGATACACATAAAGCCCCACAGTAAATAGTAGAAGACCTGAATGGTAAAATCCTAACACCAACCTGTTCCTTGATATGATCATTAAAGAAATAGACATTGGTGCCTCTTCCTAGTATACTATGTATACACTGCTTGAAGATGAAATTGAAGGAGGTTCATAAAAAATAGAGCTAGGTGAGAGAACTCATGGTACCTCTTTGTGTGACGTGGCTAAGTCAACTCTGCATAAAATTGCTACACGACCCAAAATTCTTCCACACACAAGCATGATTTTTTTGGGATGTAAATCACATAGACATGCATATGCATTCCATATTCACTACTGGAGGCAAGATTGTGGGTTATTTTCATCCCAACAACCTTCAGGTTATGTACAAACTTCTTAAGCCCGAACTCTAATAAAAGGCACAATCTATACATAAATTCACTCAAAAAGAATGTGTTGAATTTAAAAGGAACATGTATGAACTGATTAAACCCTATAAGATCAATGAACGTAGATTCAAAGAAGAATATTCCAAATAATATGCCATTTCCACTCTAAATACATGCAAGCCTTTGTTGCCTCCATGCTCTACATGATTTTCAAAGAAAAGGAGTTACACATTTTCCTTTAAAATGGGTTTCGCCCATTCAGAGGGCTTAAAATGTTTTTTCTTTCAATTAGGAAACTATCCTCTCTGAAAATATATGCAAGCATGTCAACATTTTCAGAGTTTCCACGACCAATAAATCAAATCCTCCTTTTACATGTTAGCCTACATTATGGATGCCATTTTCTTTTCAATTTATTTTCCTACCATGGGATGGAAATGGACATCCTTTGAGCGAACCTCCATTTACATTTACCATTCAAAAATTTAGTAAGGAAATTATGGTGATCAATTCTATCCCATTTTCCATTTTTTTTTTATAATTCCCATTTATGAAAATATGTTCCAGTTAAAACCTCTCTGAATCTTAGAAGAGGAAAAACTTGGCATTTCTCCAATTGATCATTGGTATTTTGAAGAAAACTTATCCTATCTGAGAATATATGGTTTTCAATAAGCCCCACATGCCTTGTCCCTTTTTGTTCCTAACAGATTAATTTGTAAAGAGATAACTTACCAGATAGTTGACATAGGCATTAGCTATGACCTAAATAAAAACTATATTAAAATTTGGCCTAGTTTTCCCATATGAATTGGCATTTATACCTTAGAAAATGTTGCACACACCAAGAAAGTATTATTTACTTTCAATGTTATTAAGCTAGCCAAAATTCCTTAAAGCATCATGACCCTTTAGGGATTGTAAGTAACAATTTTGTTGCAATCACTATGAGAAAGTATTTACAAAAAAATCTCCCCACAACAATATCTTTCGCAGAGTCCAGTACTACGAGCATACATGCTAGTAGGCTCGATAAATTTCTCCTAATCAAGACTAGCATTTTCTTGTATTCATAGAAGAAATAAAAAAATCATTTCCTTTGTTTTTACAACAAGAAACAAATGAAGCTCATACTATAGAAGTATATTCATCTAAAACTCTTATAGTCATTCCTGAAGAAGATTCATAATACATTGAACAAGTGTTCAAAGAAGTTGTTGATGACCTCATGAAAAAGGGCAGTATTAAAAAATATGCCACCGCAATAAAAACACATCAGCAATGGGATGAATTTGTAAAAACTATAACAAGTGTTCCTTGAAAGCACAAAGTTTTCGAATCTCCTCCCGAGACATTGACTCCTAAGTAGAAATATTATCAACAATAAAATATGATTGTCCATACCAAGACTAGCTTGGTTGCCTCTGAAGTGTTCTTGAAAACTCCCATTAGTACTATTCCCACTAACTGTTCACAAGAATCCCTAAGAACTACAACAAGTGTTCGTGGGCAGCACAAAGATCCTAAAGCTCATCCTGAAACTTCCACTGCTAAGAAACATGTTCAAAGCCTTCTTGAAAACTCCCATGATTATTTTTTCCAGTAACTGTTCATAGGAAGAAATATTGATCAGTTGTTTTCACCAATAGAAATCAAATATATTCCTCCATTAGATTTATATTTTGGCCTACAGAAGAACTTTCTAGTAAAAGAAGAAAAAATAAGAGAAGAGCTAAAGACGTATAAGTTCCTCCCTAAGTGGTATGGGATGGCCCACCATTGAATTAAAAGCACATTGTCATTAAAAGAAGAAAAAATAAGAGAAGACCTAAAGATGAATTAATTCCTCCACAAGTGGTATGGGATGCCTCATAATTGAATTAAAAGAAAGTAGTTCAAGAATTAGCTCGCTCTATTGGAGTATACACAAATGCCAATGTTTACCATGTTACCAGAATGATGGAGATTTTGAAACAAAAGGATACTTAAATCTTGGAGTTGGAGCAATAGTTGTTACAACAAATAAATTAGTTTCAAGCACAGTTGAAATGGTGAGAATATGAAGCTCAACAAAAACATACTTAGAAGATAGAGGAGTTGCAACATAAATTGAAAAAGGAGACTGATAGACTACAACATGAGTTTCATATCGCTGTCTAAAAGAAGGATGCTCAATTTGTTGAATTGCAATTGAAAATTCAGAAAGCAACCAATAATGTAGTCAATTTGGAAAAGTTTAGACAAGAATCCATTGACATCAATCAACAATTCCTTCATGTAAATAAACAGTTCTGTAACAAGCTAAGTCTAGCTCAATCTCAACATAACCTCATAGATACATTGTCGAACAATATGATTGATAAAGAAAAAAGGTATGAAGAAACAAATAAGCAACTCATTGAGCTCATTGCTTGAGGGAAAAATGATAAGGGAATCACCCACAAGCCACCTTGAATTACTCTAATACAAAATAAAACATTCTTGAAAGCTTATGGTAATTAGATTGAGGATATTAGGAGCAAGCGGTGAAGTAAATAGATGAGATGGTTTTTCAATTTTGAAATTTATCTCCACTATGTCCCACTAACAACGACATTAGTATGATAATTTGTTATTTATTAACATTGTTTTCCTAAAAAATTTCACACTCAAAATAGTAATAGTTGGTGATTATATAGAAAATGAGAAGTTTACAGTTATTAAGTATTTAGAATGTCATAGTTTAAGAATGCATTTTTTAGTACAAAGCAAAGATGGCTGGCAGAGGAAGGAAATAAGTTAATTTCACTGATACAATTATATCAATTTTTGATACCAATAAGAAATTTCATTGGTCTACTGCTTAACAGTGGTATGTGAACCTATCAACTGAATAGAAGAACAATGAAAAAATTTGAAACAATGGATTGGAAAATGTTGCATGTGTGCCACAAGTTTTTGATTTAAAAGAAACTGTTTATTTGTGTACAATGAATTTTGATCAACAACAAGAGAAATCATGCTAGGAGTGAAGAAGACCCCTATTCCACTCACTCCCAAGGAATTCAGAAGGATATTGAAGCTATCAGAGCCGAATAAGTTCCTAAAGTTTTCAGAAGTAGACAACTTCGTAGCGTCACAAGCAGGCAAGATAAACATTTTTCAAGATTTCATTTCGCCAACTTTCCAGTTCCTTTTGATATTTCCTTTCTAGATATTTATTTGTTTAAATAGCCTTTTAGAGACTTCTCTTGGATTTTCTCCTGTGTGATCGAGCGAGAAACTACAGCAAATGCCCCCAAATCCATACTTTATGTCATGTACTACGATTACAAAAGAGATTGTTTATTCGACCAGGCTAATCTCATTTGCAATGAGTTGTATTTCTAGTTGGTCAATTTGTCCAAGAGCAACAATTTATTCATGATGGCATATCTGATAACAACCCTCATGTCTAATCATGTGTTTCATGATATACCTCATAAAGTGAATTTCAATCTAGATGAAGAACCGACCTAGTTTTGGTATCCCAAACTATGGAATCATAAATCTTCTTTTCATTTTTATCAAGTCCAAGATTTATTTGTAAGGGAAGTAAATTACATCATAACTAGATGAGATCTCACCCAAATATTAGCAAAGGCCCAAGATTTCCTATGGGCAATTGAATTCATGAAGAAATAGAGAGTAACACTATGGTTCATATATATGGATTTCAAGATAAGCCACTACTGCTGCCCAAATCTGTTACAGATAAGTATTTTGTTGTTGAGGTCTATAGGCAATACCATCCATGTCTAATTTTATGTGAACACAAAAAGAAAAATAATGTATTTATTTTACATTTACTATTGGAGAAGTCATCATCAAGAACGTGAGCCACCCTGTAGAGTTTGTAGAGCCTTTAAAAAACAATCTAGTATGTCTTTGATACTAGCATGATACATAATCTTTTCTTTGGTTAATGTTAGCATAATTGCATGAAATAGCATGTAAAAACCATATGTGAAAACTCTTAAAGGAGAAGAAACATAAAGGAGACCATAAAGTTAATGCACACAATGTTCGATAATAGATTTCGTCCAATGTGGACTACGTCTCCGAGCCCTGCTTCAATAGTGGGGAGGCCTCTTCATTCATCTCAGCAAAAATGAAAATTAGTACATGGAAAAATACATCATTATATCTCCAATCCTGGGAGTGACTTGAAGTTCCACTACTCAAAACACAACAATCATAACACCAATAAGCCCATCTCATCCTCTTGAGACTTTTGATTGTAAACATGACCAAATTTTTAAAGGTACATTGCTACCTCAAACTTCGTGCCAAGTAATTAACGAAGCATGTAGACTTTTGCCATGATCCTTGAGATCCTTTGCTCATATCCCAAATCTGACTAGACTAATGAAATCCTTGTGAAATTATGAGCAAATGAGTATAAAATTAGATATATTTTGGTACCATCATCTCTAGACCCCCCGGGAGAATATTCAATTTTCAACAACAACATCAAAAAGGAATATTCTAAGAATATTCTCTCCTCATTCAACATATCCACAGGGTTCTGCCTACATCAAGGTTCCGTCACATCTTGGTTCCAAGCTACTCTTAGTTTTGCTCAACCTCCACCTTCGGCCCACAACCTTGCTCTCATCATATGAGTGAGTTTATATATGTATTGGCCTAGTAGATAAAACAAAGTCCACCGGGCTAGCAGGTTGGATTGCATACTCCATGTAAAGATTGTGGACCTGGTCGAGGTTGTGGGTTCAAAACCCCTGAGCACTATTTTACATAACAAACAACTCCACCATTATTATATATATATATATATATATATATATAGAGAGAGAGAGAGAGAGAGAGAGAGAGAGAGAGAGAGAGAGATAGATATAGATATATAACCAACCAAACTGAATATTGAACCATCTGTTGTCACCAAGATTGACCTCAGGCTGAAGGGAGGCAATTCTAGGTTAACCACAAACCAAGCTTAGCCTAGTAGCTAGCCTTACCAGGCCGAGAGAGGGCTCTTCCCGTAAGGATATCAGTCAAGAAAACTGGATCAAGGACAAGATTTTAGGCTAGATATAGTAGCACAAAAGGTTTTTATTGAGGTTTTGAAGGTGTTTTGCTGGATCAGATGGAGCTGGGCAGTTTAGGCCTGGGAACTTAGGTCAGAAATGCAGGGTGTTCTATGGGGCAAGGTAGGCATAGGCTTTAGCACTTCAGGCTTAATGGTGTGAGGTGTTTAAGACTGATGAGTAGCTGAGGAGGGCATGTGACAATCATGGATCCTTCTCAAATAGTAGAAAACATGAAATATTGAATGATTTCCCAAGGTAGAGCACTGTTACAATGGATTCTACCTATCAAACTTGATAAAATTCAATAAGAAGCAATGAAATAGATGATGGCATACATAAAACATGTAAAAAAATGATTACAAAAGAAGAAACTGTGTTAAAACTCCATACCACAGGGATCCCATAAAAATAGCTGCAAATCCTATTAATCTCCTTGCCAAACTACTTACAATAATGTATAATCAGGCTCTGAGCATCCAAGTGAGTCCAACCTCTACAAATGACTATGAAAACACATGATATAGGCATAAAAACAACTCATCCTAGCCTAATGGGTCGAATCCATGAGAAGAGGAGCTAATCTAACTGATACTAAACAAGGAACAAGAATATAGGCATTATCAACAACTTGCCTCCAAAAGTGAAAAACTGATTCATTTGACTTCAAACTAACTCCTAAAGCAATGAATCTACCCTCTACAACTTTTTAACCATCATATTTACAAGCCATGACATCATTTACAATAGTAAATCATCCACCATGAGAGAGAATCCATGATCATAGTCAAAAACTGGAAAAATAGGCATCCTGAGCAAAATTTGCTCTACGCGCAGCACCACTGGCTCAACGCATAGCGCCACTTTTAGGTCCCTTTTGAAGGCCTTCCTAACATCCAAATTGAGCCCATGATAGCTCATTGGAAAGATATTCAAGTCTACTTTCCAGAACACCTAGAATTTATGCATTTGGAGCTCATTTGACCCCTCAAAACTTGATTCTCCCAAGACTGCTTTTGTGTGTCCAAAAAGTGGCAGAAAGGTCATTTTTAGGGTGTTTTTGGACCTTTTGGTGGACTAGTTCTGCTCCAAAAATTTTGAAACTTGCTAGGGTGCATGTCCTAACTGCCCTGAATCCAAAAATGTAAGCCATTCCTATGTATTAAAATTCAAAATTTGCAAATGACAAAATTTGCCCAAAACTTGCCCAAAATTTGTGTGAAGCACCACCATCATGTGCTTTGATGAGCCAAGGAAGCTTCAACCAACATTATAAGTCTATCCTCCTCTTTCTTGCCATTCAAGGCCCGCCTTAACCTAGCTTTCAGCATCTTGATTCTTATGTTGCAAATCCTATTGTGAGTCTTGTAATGATAGGCCATGTGTCTGAGCATCTGAAATAATGGATGGTGAAACTGTGAAAGTTACCCCAGCAAGAGTCACTTTGTTGTTTTGAAGCTGAGCTACAAAGATTCTAGTGAGATCTGGGTGATATTGGAATCTCTCCACTTGTTCACAAAACTCATAGCATCCAAGATATCTAAAACATGAAACAGCCAACTGAGAAGCCTGCAATTCCCTAAGGTTTGATGGCTCTTCTCTTGTAATTCTACCTCCCTTATGAGGTTTTTTGTGCTACCTAGCTCTATCTGCTGAGCTGTCACTAGCTGTGTTTTCCTCCTCATAGTCATAGTCTTCTTTATCCATGTTTGCAAGGTTTTTTGGTGGCACACTCCTAGAAAGGGATAAAGGGAATGAGTGGGAGTCTTCTAGGAGTGAAGGGATGTATTAGGGTAGATTAGACAATGAAGGGTAGATTATGAGAGGGAGGGAAGGGGTTTAGAATGAGGGATATAATGAAGGAATATAGATGAGGGGACGGGTAGTGATGTAAAGAGGGGTTTCTAGCTCTAATGATAGGCAATGGGAAGAAACAAAGATGTTCAGGTTTTTGTAGAATAAATAGAGCAAACTAGCATTTAATTTTAATCATGAAGAATGGCACTTATGACTTTCATATGCAAGCAAAAAATGAAGGTGAGGAGGGAAACTTACTTGGAAAGAGGAAAAGAGCAGACAATTTGATGATTTTTTGAAGTTATGGAGGGTTTGGAGGCTTGCTGCTCAATGCACAGTGCCTTTTCCCAGACGCGCAGCGCCTAGCTCTACGCGCAACGCCAATGTAAAAATACATTGTGAAAATTTTCCAGACGCGCATCACCACCTCCTGAACACACAGTTCTTTTTTCAGGCCACTTTTGGAGGCCTTCCTAGTGTCCAAGTTGGGTGTGGGATAGCTCGTTGGAAAGCTTGTCAAGACTACTTTCCAGAACATCTTGAATTTTTCAATTTGGAGCTCATTTTCCCTATCAAAAGCGCAATCTCCCAAGATTTGTCAAAATGTGCAAAATGAGGCTGCCAAAATGTAGAGTGTTGTTTGAGTCAACTTTTGGAGGTCTTCCTCAACTCCAAATTGAGCTCAGGATGGCTCATTGGAAATATCTATGTGTCTAGTTATCATTTTATTCATCAATAAAGTCATTTGATCACTCCAGCTAGGATAAATATTGATTTTCCCAAGGTCACTCCATAAGTGCATCAACTCTCCTGAGGCAACTGTATTTTTGACTTTTCTCTAA
Source organism: Pinus tabuliformis (assembly GCA_031772625.1). Lineage (NCBI taxonomy): Eukaryota > Viridiplantae > Streptophyta > Pinopsida > Pinales > Pinaceae > Pinus > Pinus tabuliformis. The sequence goes on along the minus strand of CM062817.1, from coordinate 1,701,556,328 downwards.
AACCATGACACCTGTGTAAAAAGTGAAGGAAGATTTTTCTTCCCTAGCCTTTTGTGGACGAAAACCTCTCTCACGTTTTCCAAATTCTTCTTTGTTTAGTCTAACATAGTTTGAAGAAAAATTGGCCCTATGCGTGGCAAATGAATTTTCCCTTGGAATGACTTATTGAAAAATGATGGAGACATGATGTGTATGAGTTGGAATGGCCTCATACTCGCTTAGATGACCTCCCTTATGCCTCATATACTCATATGTCTCTGATTTCACAGCCAACCCTAGCTCAATGGGTAAGGAAATTAGGGTTTAGTGCTTGAGGAAAATGATGATTTGGACACGCTTGGGAATAAAACAACTCCCTTTGGCATGCACTTAACCCTTTAAAACTTTACCCTTTCACTTGATTATTTCCTTTGAAAATTGATCTTTTGATGGTCTGGCATCTTTGGAACACTAAGCTAACAACTTGGGATGGTGAAATTATTACATTTGAAAGACATAAAATTACATAATGAAATAAGCATTTCTCTTTACAAATCATCTTCACATGGTGAAGGGATGTTATTTGATCACCCTTTACTTGTTGGTCTTATGCAATGGAATGGAACCTTGGCAACCCTAATGACCTAATGAAACCTTGAAAAACCCTAAAGACCTAATGAGACCTTGAAGGACTGAATTTCAAGATGACATAATGACCTCATGACTGATACAAATGGCATGATAAAAATAACTTTATGGATGATGTACAGTCAACAAGATATGAAACTATGCCAGCAAGTAATCACATTTAGGGAAGAGTGATGTTTTTGGACTAGGACTACCATCAGTGACTAATTTTTTGCATGACCTAGTGGAATGATAAAAAATTGTTGAATCAGATCCCTAAAATGATATGAAAAGAGGATTTTTTATCACTAATGGCAGGATGCAAATACTGACACTAACATTGACCTTATTAGGGATGGCAACTCCTTGGAGGTGTTAAGTGCTTAACCATGTGGGCCAATACGGTCAAAAACATAAATTGAAATGCATGACTGAAAACTGATGACTTGATGACACAAACTAACTCTGACACTGACAGAACCATGCTCACTTCTATGAGCTTATTAATCACACCCTACTCTAAGTGATCCATTCCTCACCTAATCAAGTGAAATGAAACAGCCAATTAAGCATTCTGGCTACTGTTTTAATTCTCCGCAAGTGCTTGCTTATGAGCAACAAGAGAGAACTATTGAAATACAACTCCCATGAAAACTTGTAAACAAATCCAAATTTTCCCAGATTGAATAATATGGATTCTCTAGCTGACTCCAAAAATACTGCATAAGGATCTTGAAATTCATGTGCACTGGGACTTAGCTCATCCAATGGATTAATTTTCTTCTCCTCATACCATGAATGCAAACTTTCATCTGAGCTTTGTAATGAGACTCCTGCTGAAAATGACAAAGAAACCATCTGCCAAATCAAGTTTGTATCAATACTTTTTCCAAGCTCACAGTTAGCTAATGGAGAAGGACTTTGACTACAAACATCATCCAACACCTCAGCTATTGGATCGTGAAAATCTTGAAAAGACTGTTGCAACCCATTTTCTATTGGTTCCAATGAGATTGCATGATTTTCTACAGGCTGCTCATTTGAAGACATACTATGCAAAATTCCCTTCAAAAACTAAAATGATTCAAAACATAATGGTACGGAATCATCTTGCATCATTTGATCATATGTTATAGCTTCCAAGTCTTCATCTGCAACACGACATTCAATGGCATTCGGGGCTTGCAAATCTAGATATGAGAATTCTTGAACAAGGATTTCATTTCCCTCTAGATGGTCCAGATCAAAACTCATTGATGGTTGATTTCTAATTGCACGAAAGTTGTCTCTGATGAACTGAAATGAAGTAAAACAAAGAGGCAAAGATCCTTCACATACTTCAAAATTTTCTGCACTTTCCTCCTCACTATCATAGTTGATATGCATTGGCTGATCATTGTATTCGAGCTGCTGAAAGAGAACTTCCTCCTTCCACAAACCAACTACTAATTTTTCTGCAAGATTAGCTTTTTTTTGGAGAACATAATCATCATCATACTGATCGAACTTAGGAAAATCATCAATATAAAACACATCGTCAAGCATACATGTTAGATCAACAGATCTCTCTTCTCCAAGATGATCTATAAAACAATGATTATCAGATATATGACAATTGGGATAAGAAAGAAATTTTTTTGGATCAACCACTTGTTTTTCTTCAATTAGCGAGCCATGATCTTGAACATCATACTCATTCCTTGTGGTGATCTTTTGCATCATCTCTTCCACTGCACTTACCAAAATGTCAAGCTTTACCTCTAAAGATTTTGATTCCTTTGGATCTATGTTCTTCATCTCTTCTTCCTTCAAATTTGCCCTTCTGACCAGCAAATTAGCCTCTACATCTATTGCACTTTCTTTCATCTCTTCAAGTGTTGCAAGGTTCCTTTCTCTTAGCTGAAACTCCATTTCTGGATCAAAGGCTTCTAGGTAGTGTAAGAGAGCGGATCCAGGAGGAGGCCTTAGATTAGCAGGCATCGAAAAATAGACTTGGTTAAACCTGGCAGAAAACTATTGTACTGTCTCCCCTGGCAGTCTTTTCAGCTGGTTATACTCTTCTAGAATCAAGAAAAAGTTCTGTCTAATCACCCACTTCTCGAGGAAAACTTTGACGAACTGTCGGAAATCTGAGATGCTCGCATCAAGCAGGGTTTTGAACCAACTCTTGACTTTGCCTTGCAAAGAAAGAGCAAAAATCCTAATACTGACATCCTCTTCATCAACTTCAAAAAGGTCAAGAAAAGACTCAAAAATTCCGTACATGTCTCTCAGCAATGATGTTGTCACATTCACCATCAAATCTTGGTAGACATAGGTAATGATTTTTAGGGAAAGCATGGGATATAGGAGGTAAAATCATAGGCTTGTATCTATCTAGAATCTTACAAGGTATAGGAGTATATACAATAGGTGTAGAATCAATATTGGTCTCTTGAGGCTCATCAGTTTGAAGACAATCATCATAAGGTTTGGAAGAAGGGTCTTGATTGAGATCAAAGGCATATGAATATTTGGTATTCACAATCTTCTAAGGGAAAGAAACAAATGCAGGTCTAGGATATTTTTCTCAAATACAGTATACTTTGTAAAGCGTTCTTGACATTCTCGGGAAAAGAGAAGAAATAATTTATAACAAAGAACGTAATGTCTTGAATGAAATTACAACTTGAATACCTGATCCTTCCATATTGTCCTTTCATGTTTTTGCTGGTCAGGTTCATCCTCCAGTGGAATCCTTGGATCTGATCTCAAAACTGATTTGGAGTCGCCAGATGAATGATTCAGCCTTACAGTGTCTGATTTTTGTCCACCATCAACAATCAGATCTGCACTTGATACATTTTGCTGAGGAACATAAAACTACGATCCCCAGTATGGTCGCCACTATGTTATCACCTAGATTGACCTCAGGCTGAAGGGAGGCAATTCCAGGGTAACCACAACCCAAGCTTAGCTTGGTAGCTAGCCTTACCAAGCCGGGAGAGGGCTCTCTCCATAAGGATCTCAGTCAAGATGACTGGATCAGGGACAAGATTTTAGGCTAGGTATAGTAGCACAAAAGGTTTTGATTGAGGTTTTGAAGGTATTTTGCTGGATCAGATGGAGCTGGGCAGTTTAGGTCTGGGAAATTAGGTCAGAAATGCAGGGTGTTCTATGGGGCAAGGTAGGCATAGGATTTAGCACTTTAGGCTTAATGGTGTGAGGTGTTTAAGACTGATGAGGAGCTGAGGAGGGCATGTGACAATCATGGATCCTTATCAAACAGTAGAAAACATGAAATATTGAATGATTTCCCAAGGTAGAGCCTGTTACAATGGATTCTACCTATCAAAGATGATAACATTCAATAAGAAACAATGAAATGGATGATGGCATACATAAAACATGTAAACAAATGATTACAGAAGAAGAAAATGTGCTAAAACTCCATAACACAGGGATCCCATAAAAATAGCTGCAAATCCTATTAATCTCCTTGCCAAACTACTTACAATAATGTACAATCAAGCTCTGAGCATCCAAGTGAGTCCAACCTCTACAAATGACTAAGAAAACACATGATATAGGCATCAAAACAACTCATCCTAGCCTCAGGGGTCAAATCCATGAGAAGAGGAGTTGATCTAACTGATACTAAACAAGGAACATGAATATAGGCATTATCAACAACTTGCCTCCAAAAGTGAAAAACTGATTCATTTGACTTCAAACTAACTCCTAAGGCAATGAATCTACCCTCTACAAATTTTTAACCATCATATTTACAAGCCATGACATCATTTACAATAGCAAATCATCCACCATGAGAGAGAATCCATGATCATATTCAAAAACTGGAAAAATAGGCATCCTGAGCAAAATTTGCTCTACATGCAGCACCATTGGCTCAACGCATAGTGCCACTTTCAAGTCCCTTTTGAAGGTTTTCCTTGCATCCAAATTGAGTCCATGATAACTCATTGGAAAGGTCTTCAAGTCTACTTTGCAGAACACCTAGAATTTCTGCATTTGGAGCTAATTTGACCCCTCAAAACGTGATTCTCCCAAGACTACTTCTATGTGTCCAAAAAGTGGCAGAAAGGTCATTTTTAGGGTGTTTTTGGACCTTTTGGTGGACCAGTTCTGCTCCAAAACTTTTGAAACTTGCTAGGGTGAATGTCCTCACTACCCTGAATCCAAAAATTTAAGCCATTCTTCCACTGGATGCCCCTAGGAAAATCGAAGCACTGGTGGCACTGCGCTTCTGGGCAGTTTTACTGTGTATTAAAATTCAAAATTTGCAAATGACAAAATTTGCCCAAAACTTGCCCAAAATTTGTGTGAAGCACCACCATCATGTGCTTTGATGAGCCAAGGAAGCCTCAGCCAACATTCTAAGTCTATCCTCCTCTTTCTTGCCATTCAAGGCCCACCTTAACCTAGCTTTTAGCTTCTTGATTCTTATGTTGCAAATCCTATTGCGAGTCCTGTAATGATAGGGCATGTGTCTGAGCATCTGAAATGATGGATGGTGAAATTGTGAAAGTTACCCTAGCAAGAGTTACTTTGTTGTTTTGAAGATGAGTTACAAAGAGTCTGGTGAGCTCTGGGTGATATTGGACTCTCTCCACTTGTTCACAAAACTCATAGCATCCAAGATATCTAAAACATGAAATAGTGAACTGAGAAGCCTACAATTCCCTAAGGTTTGATGACTCTTCTCTTGTAATTCTACCTTTCTTATGATGTTTTTTGTGTTACCTAGCTCTATCTGCTGAGCTGTCACTAGCTGTGTTTTCCTCCTCGTAGTCATAGTCTTCTTTATCCATGTTTGCAAGGTTTTTTGGTGGTACACTCCTAGAAAGTGATAAAGGGAATGAGTGGGAGTCTTCTAGGAGTGAAGGGATGTATTAGGGTAGATTAGACAATGAAGGGTAGATTATGAGAATGGGGGGGGGGGGGGGGTTTAGAATGAGGGATATAATGAAGGAATATAGATGAGGGGACCGGTAGTGATATAAAGAGGGGTTTCAAGCTCTAATGATAGGTGATGGGAAGAAACAAAGAGGCTTAGGGTTTTGTAGAATAAATAGAGAAAACTAGGGTTTAATTTTAATCATGAAGAATGGCGCTTATGACTTTCATGTGCAAGAAAAAAATGAAGGTGAGGAGGGTAACTTACTTGGAAAGAGGAAAAGAGCAAACAATTTGATTATTTTTTGAAGTTATGGAGGGTTTGGAGGCTTTCTGCTCAACGCATAGTGCCTTTTCCTAGACGTGCAATGCCTAGCTCTACGCGCAGTGCTAGTGTAAAAATACAATGTAAAAATTTTCCAGACGCACAGCGCCACATCCTGAACGCGTAATGATTTTTTCAAGCCACTTTTGGAGGCCTTCCCTATGTCCAAATTGGGTGTGGGATAGCTCGTGGGAAAGCTTATCGAGTCTACTTTCTAGAACATCTTGATTTTGTCAATTTGGAGCTCATTTTACCTGTCAAAAGCTCAGTCTCCCAAGATTGGTAAAAATGTACAAAATGAGGCTGCCAAAATGCAAAGTGTTGTTTCAGTCAACTTTTGGAGGTCTTCCTCAACTCCAAATTGAGCTCAGGATGGCTCATTGGAAATATATATGTGTCTAGTTATCATTTGATTCATCAATAAAGTCAATTGGTCAACCTAGCTAGGAGAAATATTGATTTTCCCAAGGTCACTCCAGAAGTGCATCAACTCTCCCGAGGCAACTGTATTTTTGACATTTATATAGAACCATGACACCTGTGTAAAAAGTGAAGGAGGTTTTTCTTCCTTGGCCTATTGTGGACAAAAACCTCTCTCACTGTTTCCAAATTCTTCCCTGTTTGGTCTAAAACATAGTTTTAGGAGAAACTGGCCATATGCGTGGCAAATGATTTGTCCTTGGAATGACTTATTGAAAAATGATGGAGACATGATGTGTATGAGTTGGAATGGCCTCATACTCGCTGATAAATTAGGGTTTAGTGATTGTGGAAAATGATTATTTGGACACCCTGTTGGAAATAATACTGAGAGGGGGGGTGAATCAGTATTATCAAGATCTTTTAATAAATCTTCCTTATTTATACTTTGAATTATTTTTGTATGTCAGTACCATAAAATAATGAGCATGAACAAGAAAAACAGATAGTCACACCAAAGAACACCAGATATAAGGTGGAAACCCAATGTGGGTGAAAACCACATGCTGCAATATGTCTCTATCTTCTTTCAAATTAGAAACTCCTTTTACAATGATTTTGTACTAGTGCAGTCCTTTACCAGTACGCAGGCTGCAACCTGCAGAGAGCTACAACTCTCTCTCGTTTTCCAGTCTCTCCTGGAAGGGAGCTACAACCCCCTACTTCTTTTCTTTCAAGGACTACTTTTCATAAATTTTCAAACTGGATCCATGAACATCAAATGATCATCAAGTACAAGTAAGTCACCCAGTTAACTACAGTAACCAGATCAATAGTAACAGAAAACTAAACCCAGAACACCTTATCAACAGAGAAAAGTCAGTCAAATAAATGCCTTAATACAGATCCGCAGTTTTTCTTTATCTGGCATGCGTTGCTACGCACTTCACCTTCTGCACCTCTGTGTATCCCCGCAGAGAGCCTTGAACTGCACTGCGTGTCCATGCACTGTGCCTTTAAATGCGTCGCGTACCTATACTGTGCCCCCGCATCCACTGCTTCTATCGTGTCGCGTACTTTCACCGTGTCTCCGCAGTCACTGCTTCTATCGCGCCACGTATTTTCATTGTGTCTCCGCACCTGCGGCTTCTGTCGCACAGCGTACCTCCACGCTTCTCCTTTCTCTTCACTGCGAACCGCTGCACCTGGAATTCTGTCGTGCTGCGTACCCACACACTGCTCCTTCTTCTGGGATGCGTACCCCCGCACTTTCACCGTTAATCGCCTGCGAACCTCTGATTAGGGCCAAATTGGCAGTCCACCAGTGTGCCACAGATAGTCAGATGCCCAGATCTGATCATGCGCCCGAGAGATCACACTTCATAGATTTACTTTCAACTTCACTTTTATATAGATCAAGCTTTTAAACCGACAACCCAATATTTCAGATCTTAAGATATTCAATTTGCAAAAAGATACCTTGACCAAGTGATCTCCTTCCCTATTTATAGTCAAGCCCTTATTCACACCATGAGACAAAACCATCAATAACCAATATAAGGGATCCAAACCGGGGCTAAATTAGATCCTATACCACGGGCCAAAACCATAGAATCAAAAACGGCGAGCTAAATACCACAGGACAAAAATAAGAAACCCCACGTGAGCGCGCTTCTCTGCCTTGAAGTGAGTGAACTGGGGGTGCGCACCTCATGAACGGGTAACCTGCGGGTATGAACGCACTTCCTGCCCGGCGTACCTGCGGGTCCGCACCTTTTGAGCCATTCACCTACGTACCTCTTAATTTCCAACATTTTGAGAGCCTGAACAGAGCATTGCTACTTGAGTGAGTTGCCATCAAGTACAACACCTGTAAAATAGAGCCATACCAGAATCATAATGCCAACAATCTCCCCCTTTGGACTTGATGGCAACCTCAAGATCCTCAACGTCATTCTCCCCCTTTGACATCAAGGGCAAAGGGTTATGCTCCCCCTAAGAACATGCTCCCCCTGACTATAAACTAGATCTGCAAAGAATGATCACCAAACACCATAAATGAACATGAAAGAGATAGAGACATATTGCAGCGATATTTGGATCAGCATCCATGATCTCCTTTTGTACTTCTACCATAATGCCAACAATGCATTATATGCTCCCCCTGAACCTGTGCCATCAAATGTATACCCCATATGATCCTCACATACAACAACAGATGAGATTCAACAACAAGATGATGCATCAACAACCCCCAGCTTTTGCCTGAGGTATTCAAAGGCCTCCCTGGGCAATGGTTTGGTGAGTATATCAGCAACCTGTTCTTTAGAAGGAACATACTCCAACTTGACCTTTTGTTCAAGCACTTGTTCCCGGAGAAAGTGATACTTGATTGGTATGTGCTTGGTCTTTGAATGCATGACTGGGTTCTTTGAAATGCTGATTGCACTTGTATTATCACATAAGATGGAGATAGGTGGTGTACAAGTGATTTGAAAATCCTGCAAGGTCTGCATCATCCAAAGGAGTTGAGTGCAGCAAGATGCAGCAGCAACATATTCCGCTTCAGCTGTAGACAAGGCAATCGAACTCTGTTTCTTGCTGAACCAAGATACTAATCTAGAACCCATAAAGAATGCACCACCACTTGTGCTCTTCCTGTCATCCACGCTTCCGGCCCAATCTGCATCTGTATAAGCATGAAGTGTGAGATCTGTATCTCTAGGATACCATAAGCCATAGTTTTGAGTTCCTTGAAGATATTTGAAGATTCTCTTTACTGCCTGAAGATGAGTTTCCTTTGGATTTGCCTGAAATCTTCCAACTATTCCCACTGCATGCATGATGTCTGGTCGGGTACCTGTCAAATAAAGTAGACTTCCAATCATAGATCTGTAGGTTGGTTGATGCACTGCTGTTGATTCATCATTTGCACTGAGGCTACATCCTGTGACCATGGGTGTACATACTGGTTTTGCATCTTCCATGCCATATTTCTTCAAAATCTGCTTGAGATACTTGGTTTGAGACAAAAAGATCCCTCCTTCTTTTTGTTGGATTTGCAAACCAAGAAAATATGTCAGTTCTCCCAGCAAGGACATTTCGAATTCTTTCTGCATTACCAAGGCAAAGCTTTGACTCATAGCTTCTTCATTGCTGCCAAAGATAATGTCATCTACATACACAACAAGTATTAGCAATTTGTCGTTTTCAACTTTTATATAAAGATTGATATCTGCTGATCCTTTTGAAAATCCTTGTTGATGAAGATATTTGTCCAAACGATAGTACCAAGCCCTTGGAGCTTGTTTGAGACCATAGAGAGCCTTTTTCAATCTGCATACAAGATTTGGATCATTTCCAAGAATGAAACCATCTGGCTGCTCAATGTATACTTCTTCTTCCAAGTCTCCATTCAGAAAGGCTGATTTCACGTCCATTTGAAATACTTTGAAGTTTTGAAAGCTTGAGAGAGCAAGGAACATTCGGATGGCCTCAAGTCTTGCAACAGGAGCAAAAGTTTCTTCAAAATCTATTCCTTCTTGCTGCACATACCCTTTACAAACAAGTCTGGCCTTGTTTCTAATTACTTCTCCATTTTCATTCAATTTATGTTTGAAGACCCATTTTGTCCCTATAACATTCTTATCCTTTGGTCTAGGAACCAACTCCCAAGTGTTGTTCTTTTCGATCTGCTCAAGTTCTTCATCCATTGCTTTGACCCAACATTCATCTTTGCATGCCTCTTTCATATTTTGTGGTTCAGTGGAAGAGAGTAATGCCAAATAGCTTGAAGCTTCTACAATTGTTCTTCTTGTTTGTACACCTGCTTCTTTCTACCCCAAAATCTGAGATTCTGGATGGAGTCTTCTCTTCTATCCTTATCTACTCCTCTGGTTCTTCTTGAGGTTCTTCTTCTTCATCATTCTGTCTTTGAGGGTAGTCTTCATCTTCTTCGATATTTTCATGATTTACTTGCCTAGGAATGTATCCCTTCTCATCAACCACTACATCAATGCTGTCAACAATTCTTCCAAGTCTTTTATTGTAGCACTTGTATGCTTTGCTATGTGGAGAATAACCAAGAAGAATGCCTTCATCTGCTCTAGGTTCAAGTTTGCCAAGTTTCTCATCAGTATTCTTAATATAGCATTTGCTCCCAAAGATTTTGAAGTGCTTTATCGAAGGAGTCTCACCATACCAGAGCTCATGAGGGGTTTGAGTGCTGTTCACCCGGACATTTGTTTTGTTGAGAATAACAACCGCAGCATATGCAGCTTCACCCCAGAAAGTTGCGGGAGTTCCAGACTCATCAAGCATAGCACGAGCCATTTGTTGGACTGTTCTGTTCATTCTTTCCACCACTCCATTTTGCTGAGGAGTTCTAGCTGTAGAGAATTCTCTTCTTATCCCATGTTCTTCACAGAAATCGAAAAATTCATTTGAGGTAAACTCCCCACCTCTGTCGGACCTGAGGCACTTAATTTTGTATCCTGATTCATTTTCAACCAAGGCTTTAAAGGATTTGAATTTTTCGAATGCTTCATCTTTGTGCTTCATAAGTCCTAACCAGACAAACCTGGAGAAATCGTCAATGAATAATATCAAGTATTCTTCTCCTCGAGGTGTCCTTTTCTTGAATGGACCACATACATCTGTATGTACTAGCTCAAGAGGCATGCTAGCTGATCCTTCCTTCTCCGAAAAGTTAGTTCTGGTTTGCTTTCCAAACTGACATGATTTGCATATGGTGTTGTCTGGAATTTTGATATCTGGAAGACCGCGAACTGCCTGATATTTGCATGCTTTCCTTATTTGTGAAAAGCTTAGATGCCCCAATCTCCGGTGCCATAACCAGTGTTCATCATCCTTGCTCAGATAGCATTGTTGTTGTCCTTCTTCAAATATGTATAGATTATTTGGAGTTCTTTTACCTTTGATCACTGTTTCACCTGTATCAAGATCACGAACAAGACATCCATTTGATCTAAATATCACCTCGGTTCCTTGATCACACATCTGGCTGACACTCAGAAGATTATGCTTCAATCCATCAACATACAAAACATTTCCAGCTTTGACCTTTTCTTTTAACTGAGCAGTGCCTTTTCCTTTTATAGCTGCAGGAGTATCATTTCCAAAAGAAACTTTCTTTCCCTTTTCTAAAGCAGAATATGATTCAAGTTTTTCTTTATCACCTGTCATATGCTTCGAACATCCACTGTCAATGTACCATAGATTTTCCTGTCCCTCTGCATAAAATGCTATCCCACATCTTTATGTTTGTGGTTCCTTTATTCTCCATGTTTTGGTGCTTGAGGCTTGTTCCTTTGTCTGCTGAAACCTGCTCCTGCATTCAGAATCTTCATGACCAAAGTTATTGCAAATAGAACATTCAACTTCATTTTCAAGAGCCGAAAAGTTGTTATAGGTCCTTTTTGTAATCCCGGTCATACTTCTTTGTTTTTGAGCTTCTCTAGTCATGATTGTTTTATATGCAACACATTGAGCTGCTTTGTGACCAAAGTTATGGCAAGAGAAGCATTGTCCATTGAAGAAACTTCTGCGGTTATCAAATCTTCCGGCCAAATGATTGTAATTTCTATTGTCATCCATTCTTGAAGAAAATTGAGAGGATTTTACCTGTGGCTGGTTGTAGCTTTTGTTCATCCTTAAGACGGATTGCCCCTGGTTTACCTGATAGTCCTTGTTTTTTCTTGATGTAATTCATCCCTGTTTTACCTGGTGATCTCCATTGTGCTTTTGCTCATTCCTTCTTGCTGCATCAAGATAACTCTTTGAGGTGGATGGTTGAGAAGTTTCTCCATTATAGCCCAGACCTGTCTTGTTTAGAGGAGAACGTTGTACATTGATGATCTCATCCAGAGTTTCAGATCCTTTGACAAACTTAAGATTAATAGCCTTTGTTTTCTCAATCGCTTTTCTAAGACCAACAATTTCACCTTCTAACTTTTCAAGATATTTTTCTTTTTCATCAATTTGAGATTGTAGGGTATCAATGATCATATTCTTTTCTTCTATACATGTCTTGAGTCTAGAAATTTCTTCATAAAAGCTATCCACATCTATAGCATCCATGTAATCATCATCTTCAAATGCCATTAAAATTTTATAGTCATTACCTCGTTCATCTTCATCACTATTTGATAGACCATCACTATCTTCATGAGTGTAGTAGCTTTTCTTATTTGCATTATGTTTCTTGTTCCATCTAGCAGGTTCCTTTCCTTTGTCAATCTTATCCTTATGAGGACATTTCGTAGCATAATGACCTACTCTTCCACAAGAAAAACATTTAAAAGGTAACTTACCTCTGAACCTTCCAGTACCCCGTTGAAGATTTCTGACAAAATTTGATTCTTCTTCTTATTCTGGCACGTGACTTGCTTCATAGTAGTCTCTTTTGCCTGAAGCCTTGAAAGCAGCTTCTCTTCTGTTTGACGGACCTCCCTTTCTCATTTCATAAGCAGTTAGAATTCCGTGTAGCTGAGACATAGTAAGAGTTCGTAGATTTTCCTTTTCTTCTATTGCAGACACTTTAGATTCAAACTTGGGGGACAATGATCTTAGAACTTTTTCAACCACAATAGCCTCTTTTATTTCTTCACCCAAGTTTTTCATGCAATTAACAATCTCGTCTACCCGAAGGAAGTAGTTAGCCACACTTTCATCATTATACATTCTGAGATTCTCATACTGAATCCTGAGGGTTTGAAGTTTAGCACGCTTTACCTGTTCATCTCCTTCGTAGCTCAAGACAATCTTGTTACATATTTCTTTTGCGGATTTATATTGCATAACCTTCACGAATTCTGTTTGAGATAAGCATCCCAGCAGAGTATTGACTGCTTTAGCATTTGTTTCATATTTCTTCTTTTCGGCCGGATCTGTAGGAGTAGCTGAAGGAAAAGTGTAGCCTGTATCTATGATATCCCAAACTTCTGTACCAAGAGATTGAAGATAGGCAGTAACTCTTACCTTCCAATAATTGAAGTTTGTCCCATCAAAAATTGGTGGCCTGATTGATGCTTCCCTCTCGTAGTTTCTCATGATGAGTGATCTTCCTTCAAGAGATCAAGCTTCTCTGAAGGACCTGCTCTGATACCAATTGTTGGAAATAATACTAAGGGGGGGGGTGAATCAGTATTATCAAGATCTTTTAATAAATCTTCCTTATTTATACTTTGAATTATTTTTGTATGTCAGTACCATAAAATAATGAGCATGAACAAGAAAAACAGATAGTCACACCAAAGAACACCAGATATAAGGTGGAAACCCAATGTGGGTGAAAACCACCTGCTGCAATATGTCTCTATCTTCTTTCAAATTAGAAACTCCTTTTACAATGATTTTGTACTAGTGCAGTCCTTTACCAGTATGCAGGCTGCAACCTGCAGAGAGCTACAACTCTCTCTCGTTTTCCAGTCTCTCCTGGAATGGAGCTACAACCCCCTACTTCTTTTCTTTCAAGGACCACTTTTCATAAATTTTCAAACTGGATCCATGAACATCAAATGATCATCAAGTACAAGTAATTCACCCAGTCAACTGCAGTAACCAGATCAATAGTAACAGAAAACTAAACCCAGAACACCTTATCAACAGAGAAAAGTCAGTCAAATAAATGCCTTAATACAGATCCGCAGTTTTTCTTTATCTGGCATGCGTTGCTACGCACTTCACCTTCTGCACCTCTGCGTATCCCCGCAGAGAGCCTTGAACTGCACTGCGTGTCCACGCACTGTGCCTTTAAATGCGCCGCGTACCTATACTGTGCCCCCGCATCCACTGCTTCTATCGCGCCGCGTACTTTCACTGTGTCTCCGCAGTCACTGCTTCTATCGTACCGCGTATTTTCACTGTGTCTCTGCACCTGCGGCTTCTGTCGCACAGCGTACCTCCGCGCTTCTCCTTTCTCTTCATTGCAAACCACCACACTTGGACTTCTGTCGTGGTGCGTACCCACGCACTGCTCCTTCTTCTGGGATGCGTACCCCCGCACTTTCACCATTAATCGCCTGCGAACCTCTGATTAGGGCCAAATTGGCAGTCCACCAGTGTGCCACAGATAGTCAGATGCCCAGATCTGATCATGCGCCCGAGAGATCACACTTCATAGATTTACTTTCAACTTCACTTTTATATAGATCAAGCTTTTAAACCGATAACCCAATATTTCAGATCTTAAGATATTCAATTTGCAAAAAGATACCTTGACCAAGTGATCTCCTTCCCTATTTATAGTCAAGCCCTTATTCACACCATGAGACAAAACCATCAATAACCAATACAAGGGATCCAAACTGGGGCTAAATTAGATCCTATACCACGGGCCAAAACCATATAATCAAAAACGGTGGGCTAAATACCACGGGCCAAAAATAAGAAACCCCACGTGAGCACGCTTCTCTGCCTTGAAGTGAGTGAACTGGGGGTCCGCACCTCATGAACGGGTAACCTGCGGGTATGAACGCACTTCCTGCCCGGCGTACCTGCGGGTCCGCACCTTTTGAACCATTCACCTGCGTACCTCTTAATTTCCAACATTTTGAGAGCCTGAACAGAGCATTGCTACTTGAGTGAGTTGCCATCAAGTACAACACCTGTAACATAGAGCCATACCGGAATCATAATGCCAACACACCCTTGGGAAAAAGACAACTCCCTTTGGCATGCACTTAACCCTTTGAAACTTTACCCTTTCACTTGACTATTTCCTTTGAAAAATTGATCTTTTGATGGTCTGGCATCTTTGGAACACTGAGTTAAAAACTTGGGATGATGAAATTATTACATTTGAAAGACATAAAATTACATAATGAAATAAGCATTTCTCTATACAAATCATCTTCACATGGTGAAGGGATGTTATTTGATCACCCTTTACTTGCTGGTCTTAGGTAATGGAATGGAAACTTGGCAACCCTAATGACCTAATGAAACCTTAAAAAACCCTAAAGAGCTAATGAGACCTTGAAGAACTAAATTTTAAGATGACATAATGACCTCACGACTGATATAAATGGCATGATAAAAATAACTTTATGGATGATGTACAATCAACAAGATATGAAATTATGCCAGCAAGTAATCACATTTAGGAAAGAGTGATGTTTTTGGACTAGGACTACCATTGGTGACTAATTTTTTGCATGACCTAGTGGAATGATAAAAAATTGTTGAATCGGATCCCTAAAATGATATGAAAAGAGGATTTTTGATCACTGATGGTAGGATGCAAATATTGACACTAACACCATCGTTATATTTTTTTAAGCCATTAGTTATATATTGATAACCATATTATATATATATATATATATATATATATATATATATATATAACCAACCACACCAAATATTGAACCGTCATTATATTTTTTTAAATCATTGGTTTTATATTAACCATTAAACGTATGGTTTTGTATAAATAACTGTTGGCCAAACTTTGTTGCACCATCAAAATGTTTGGTTAATATATAACAACAATATATATATGGTTTGTAACAATATAAATACCCTCATGGATAATACTCGTTGGTTTTAATATGGTTCACGTTGGGTTTATAACAAAATATTTATTTTTGTTAAAAAAGACTGCAGCGTGCGCGCTCTACTCCCACCTTGTCATCTTTGATCTCTTAACGTGACCTATTCCTTCGGCTCTTTGGGCCTCCTTCTCTAGGGGATCCGCCCTTAACTGGTTCACGATGTATCATGCGGAGCCTCCTCGTGAGGGTGCATCGATCCCTGTTTCTTCTTCCGGAGGTTTAGCTTAGCTGGGAGAAAATGCGGAAGCCTTTACCTCTCTTCTCTCCTCCTTAGGACCGACTCGTCCTAGACCATCCATATCAAAGTTTGTTAAGAAGATCGATGAAATTCCTGAAATAATCCTTGCTCCCTCCCTTCCTTGCCATGAAACTCTATCCCTCTCCGAACGAGGTTTGGTGGGTCATTTTACAGGTCTCTGTCACTCGCCCCGTTCGGTCCTCAAATGGGTTGAAACAAACTGGGCCTCATCTATCATGGGTAAAATCTCCATCAGATTTTGTGGAAGAGGATATTTCACCTTCCACTTTGAAATGAAATAGGACAGAGATTTAATATTCAGAAATAGACCATATTTCATGGATTCAAGAGGGCTTTATCTCAACAGATGGACTCCAGACTTCGATCCAGAGTTGGGCGTGCCAAATGCAGTGCTAGTATGGGTAAGGCTTCCCCATATCCCTATACATTGTTGGGGATATGAATCTATGAAAGAAATAGGAAATGATGTGGGGAAATACATCGACAGAAGTGAACCAAAGGAAAACATGCATTCCTGTGCGAGAATATGTGTAGAAGTAGATCTGGGAAAAGGTCTTCTGGAATTTGTCAAGATCAAAGTGGATAACTAGGTTCATATTTAAAAACTAGATTACAAACAAATTCCACTCAAATGCAAGGTATGTCATGAATATGGTCATTTTGCAAATATATGCACTAAAAATCAAGAAACATAAGAAGTAGAAAATTAGTATCCAAAATGGGAGCAGGTTAAGAAGAAAAAGACAACAACCAAACCCAAATCCAAACCTACACCCTCTTCAGTTTCTTTTCTCCCTCCCTTGTCCTTGCCCCCCTCTCCCCCTCATACTCTCCTTCCAGACCTATTACTGCTAATGTCCCCCACACTCCCTCTACCCCTCTCTGTTACACTGCATTTTGTCACTGTCCCTATACTCCCCGTTCCATGATACTGGAGGACATCTATAATGAGCCCTACATGCTTCCCCTTCATGAATAAATTCCCATTGCATCCCTATTCATGAGCAGAACAATTCCCTTTTGCATAATTTCCCAAAAATATTTTGTTTTTCCCAGTTTGCAAGACCGTCGCTAATGACCAGTGTCCTCCTCGTGTCGATATGCAGGGATTAACACTATCCCTAGTGTCGATCAGAGCGACTGAGCCTTGCTCCAATCACGTCGATCATCTTTTGGAAAGTTTTTAAATAAGGAGTCGAAGCTTCCTGCTCTAGAAGCTTCATAACAGAAGTCTAGTAAATAGTTGGGCCAAATGGAGTCGAGGATGTTAGTTTGGGCTCCTTTCACATATTAGGATGGAACTACCTCAAGAGATGAGACCTTCTCCCATGAGAAGAGGAACCATCTCCCATCCATTCATGCTATATAAACCTCCCTTTTTCCCAAACACAAGCTAGTGTTAATGTTGGTGTGCTAGTGCTAATTAAGTTTGGAGTAATCAACAATTTATTCATAGTTGTAGCTCTCTAGTTATGTGTGAGGAAGAAGTGTGAATTTGGTTTAGTGTGAATACTAAAGGGAAGAGCCTTAAAACTATCATTGTTGAGGCCACCATGGAATGCTAACGGAAGTGTGTGGGAACCTGGTTTTGTCGGAGGAGAACATCGACGTCAAGACAATGGTTGTAATATATTCTTGATTAATATATATGAAACTATCGATTGATTTCCTACATTATGTCTCATCTCACATGTTTATGGCTTAATGCTTCTTGACTTATTAAGTAGGTTGAATTACAATTTGTTTATTATCATGGTTGTTGCTTGCTGTTGTTTACTTGTTTCAGGTGTTCGAAGAAGGAAATGAGAGATATCTGGAGTGAGTAAGCAACATCATCACCAAATGGGATAAGCGTACTAAGAGGTAGGCCCTCTTAATTGGTTCTAACCTAAGGAAACATTCCATAGAATGTCTTGTTTGTGGCTAGACCCATTATCGAGCTAGAGGAATTGCTTGTGTCTGCACTTAGAATTTTACTTCACCACAAATTTGCGACTCCGCTGGGGAACCAATCCTTTTGTTTGTTTGATTGAGAATTTCATGGTTTTGGGTGAACTTTTCTAGTTTCACCATTTCCCTTTAGTTATGTCTGCTTTGCTTTTCTTACTACTCTGGGTTTGAAATTCACAGTAGCAAGTTTGGTCCCAACTTTTGAAAATTTTTATTTTTTTTCTTTGCATCCTCGCTCAATGTGCTTATTTCACTGACAGTCGTGCTGACCAATGTGATATGCTAAGAAAAATCACGCCAACCCCCTTCTAGTGCTTGTTGTCAGTTAGGAAGTCATGTCGATGCCTATAAGTGAAAATTAGTGTTCACCCCAGATCTTGGCCAGTGTGTCTTTCTCTCTTGATTTATGCCTTGTAAGTTGTTTAAACTGTCTTCTCCCTGATTGGAAAGCTGCTTTTCATTTGGTTTATTTTCTTATTGATATGCCATCTTTTCGATTGATTTCTTGGGTCATTTGATGGTTTTTGGCCCTAGGGTGTCTAGGCTGTCATCCATTCAGTTGCTTGTGAACTCAATAAGTCAAGTTTTAGTGAATTTACTCCTTGCATTTCATTTATAGTCCTGCTATGGCTTTGATTTCCATTACACAGGTTTGAGAAGTTTCGTTTGCTTGTCTAAACATCTATTTTTCGGCATAGATCACATTGCTTGTCTTGTTTTTGGTAAAGTCATCGCGCTGTTAGTTTGAAAGAGATTCTCTTCTCATGTTTTTCATTTGCTTGAGAATTGATTGTGTCGAAACCTTTTCATTGAAGTGTTTTATGAGAAATTCATTTTGTCATTTCATGAAAAGTACAAAATTCTAGTTTGCTGGATCAATATGTTACAGTAGTTAGCATCATTGAAGGCTAGGATTGAATTTGCATTTGAAAATAAAAATAATTCTCTTCACTTCTGAAAGGACTTTTGGAGTGTACCTGTTAGGAAATTAGGAATTGGAATGAATTTTTCATTAATTTATTTTCTCGAAAAGTGAAGTAGTGAAATTTTTTTTTCTTTTGGTTTCTTGGTTTTTTGCATTTGATTGTGTTTTCTACCCTCTCTAGTGTAGGCAATTCATCGAATTGAAAGGGTCTTGTCTCATTTAGCTGCATTTAGGACTTTTTGAGTCGCATCACTAAGACCTAAAAACTGAGACATAATTCAAGATAAACTTTAAAATGAAGTCAATTAACCTAAAGCACATTTGAAACCTAACGATCACATCTAGAAGGTCTAGGCTAGAGACGTGTTCCACCGTCTTTAAACCTAGTAGTTTTCATTAGCTTCAGCACTAGACAATCCTAGACAAACTTGTGCTCCCCGTACCATCAAGTATATAAAGGGAGACCCCTCTAGGCTACAATCCTTTATCCATAGGAAGACGAGTCTACCACCTTGCAAAAGCAATACACCGAACACAACATTCGAGGAGATTTCTTGCCCGTACTTCTCGGTTCACTCGAAGGTATTTTGCAGTTCACGGTTGCCTAGTAATCCTTTTTACCTAAATCATCTGGAGTAGTCATTGGATATTTTTGACTCATTAAACTTAAAAGATCATTTGATAACTTTTCCTTTCAAGCTCGTTCCCAATTGAAAGTGATATAGTCATCTTTGCTTCTTTCTCGACTATTAAAACATGAAAGAGCACCAGTTTATTTATGCGTCTTAAAAAATTGTTGTCCACAATCTTATAACATCCTATTAGTCTTTTCTAGACCAAATCATGAGTTTTACCTAAAGTACATTTTAAAGCCTTGAAATTTATCTCTCTTTTCCGATTAACTAAGACAAGGTCATTGTGGCTAAACCATTTGGTTCACCTAGTTCCTCTTCCTCTCCTTCATCTGAACGACTGTCCGAGGAGCCTTTTCCTGAATTACCAGAGTCACTTGAGGACCAAGGTGTTGAACTCAAAATCATTCTGAGCATTCAACCTTTGTCATCTCGTCCTCCACCTACATTAGATATTGGGTCACCTGTTGATATTGGCCCAGAATCTCCAGACAATCCCATCCAGACTCCTAAGAGTTCACCGACTACTCACGGTCAGCTTGGACAAGTTATATATCCTTTGAATCCTTTGTTCGACCCTGTTGTGATATCACCGCAGCGTCCGTACAGTCCTTATGATTAGCCGGGTGTTCCTTTGGAATTATCCCCTCATACATCTTCAGTCGTTCATCGTCGTTTGTTCCCAATTATGGAACCTGAAGCCAAAGATCCAGTTACCTCTCTAGATCAATTGGAAGTTTCTACTCCACACACTGTTGAGGAGGAAGAACAACAATTTCCTCCTGAAGGTTTCCCCTTCACGTGGAGCATTCCCATCAGTGCATATCAGGATTTTCCATCCAATTATGTGACTTTAGCACAGTTGGTCTCAGGTACACCTAGTGCCTCATCACCTTATCACAACTCTATTTGGGCGTCTGGTGCCATGCCTACTATAGGTCATTCATTCCAAACCTAACCTCCCAAGTGTCATTACCTCAGTCAGGGCGCAACCCACCATTCCCAACCCTCTTGTCTCATCTATCCCAGTCACCCGTCCGATTCAACCTGAAGTCTCGAGGCATGTTGCTGTCAGTTCTTCAACCCCTCCAGTAAGTGGACAAGCTGTGCCACCGCTTGGGGGGCAAAATCTAAGTGTTTCTATGATGTCAGACACCACCAATGTGAGTATCTCACAAGCTCACATGGTTGGTATGAACCAACCTTCTTCTGGTGTTATCCAAAACCCTACTGGTCTTGCTGGATCAAGCAATGTCCAGTACCAACAGGTCCAAAATCCTATTGGTCTGTATGGGTCAAGCAATTTCTAGTATCAACAGCCTTATGACGCTCAGGTTTAGTACCAAGCTCCTTATGTTCCATATGGTTCTCAAGGAATGGTCAATACGCCTTATGTCCTTCAGTCTGGACAATATGTTTAGCTTGGTCCATCCACTTTTCTGGGTGGCTATGGCTAGATTCAGTTCAAAAATTTTCCAGTAACTGTTCAAGTACCCTTGTAGCAGCAAGGAAAACCTCTGTAGCAACAAGGGTAGCCTTTCAGCAAAGGTTGCCTACGCAATAGCAGGGGAAGATGATACCGCGAGAAGGACAATTGGAACAACCACAGGGGCAACCCTCACAACAGTTGCAACAAACCATGCAGCAACAGATGCATTATGATCCGCAAAACTCCCAGCCTATGTCTTCACAAGGCCAACCTATGCAACCATAGGGACAACCTTTGCAACCACAAGGTCAATCCTTACAGCAGCAGAGCCAACCCATGCAATAGCAACCCTTATATACATATCAACAGGGTCAACCGTTGCAAGGAAAAGGTCAGGGTCAAGTCTTGCAGCAGCAGGCCCAAAATCCTAATGTCCTAGGGCAATAGGTACATAATCCTTTTTTCCAAGGGTAATAGGTCCAAAATCCCTATGTCCAAGGACAACAAGTGCAGAATCTTTATGTCCAAGGACAACAGGTCCAAAATCATCTTGTTTAGGGGCAGCAGGTTCAAAACTCGTATGTTCAGGGACAACAAGTGCAATATCCATATGTCCAAGGTCAACAGGCTCAACAACCTCTTAACCTGCATGTTGCTTATCAGCAACCTATGGCCAGACAATTCCAAGGTGTTCAAGGTCAAAATACTCCCTATGGCCAAGGTAACCTACAGTGGGGGTAGAATCAAATGCCATATGGTTAAAACCCTCCACTATGGGGACAAAATCCTTACCTGCAGGGATGGGCTCCTTTGGTTGGACCCGCTTATCGACCTCTAATGCCTTTCAATACTCAATTTCCATTCTTGGCTACAATAGAGTTTCCAAATGTGTCTCGACTCACAAATGATCCAATTCTTCATTCATCATACTGGCCTCTAGTTCTATCCAATATCTCGAGCGATTGTCCCAAGTTCGATGGGAAAGCAAAAGAAGACCCTCAAGCCCATGTGATGACATATCACCTCTGGTGCTCTTCAAATTCCTACATTGATGATTCTATTCATCTCTGTTTTTTCCAACGAACCCTCACAGGTGCTGCAACCAAGTGGTACATAGATCTCCCTCAAAGTACTTACCATGACTTCAACTCTTTAGCCATGGAATTCCTCGCGCATTTCCAGTTGTCAGTTCGCTATGAAACTGGCACCTATTTTCTCACATCGCTTAAGCAAGATATTACAACGCACATCTCCGATCACATCCATGAATGGAGATGTAGATGTCGCCTAATCAAATTTGAGATTGCTGATTGGTTGCTTATCGAATGGTTTACCAAGTCATTCATCACTCCAATTGCTCATGATATCGCTATGGGTGGATGCATTACCGAAGAACAAGCCATTGCCTAAGCCCAATACTTAGATCTTGTTTATTCTTAGTCTGGAATTTTGTATGAGTTATTACCCGATGCTCCATTGCCATCATCATCGAAGTCACAAGCTACACCTCCTGTTGATGGAGTAATTGGTTCAGTTTCCCAGACCCCTGCCAAATCTTCTTCCAAACAAAAATCGGTCTCAAACACTGCTTCCAATAGTTCCTCCCAGAATCCATCTGGCCCTGGTAAAACCTCAGAGGTCCATGCTGTCTAGTCTACCACAACGGACAAATACATGAAAGGTAAGAAGAAAGGAGAAGGCAAGGGTGTTAGAAAAATTATATATTACAGAGCAATGGAACACATAAAATATTGCAGAAATATAAACACAGAAAATGCATAAAACAAGAGAGACACAGATATACGTGGTTCACCCAGTTTCGGCTACGTCCATGGAGAAACAACCAGTCCTTCCTTTTATATTATCTAACAAACTGAAGAGATACAACCTACAAAAAATCCATTGTAACACCCTCTTCACTCTCAATCTCCTCTCTCTTTCTCACTCAGAATACAGATCTACATAGACACAATACAATTCTCTCATATATAGTGAGGGGTTTCCTTCTAGGGAAAAAAACCCTAAATTAAACATAACTTCTACCGTCAGATCTCCACCTAATGAACAGCCCAGATTGACTAGAAATTACTATAATTTTACAAGGCAATTTTACATCTATTCTTAGCTTCGGGGGTGCTGCCCCTGAAACCCCCCGCCAAAGGGGGGGGGCTCCCCAAAGGTCACAATCGCCCCCCCCCCCCCACAAGACCCCCCTTGCAGCGAATATTTTATGGGCGGCATTGCTGCCCCATTTCGAACTAGGGTCCAATGTGGAGATAACTTTGAATACAGAAGACAATCAGGCTCCACACCCAACAAAGGGTAAAGCTGATGCCCTAAAACAGGGTCCTCCTAAGTTGTCCGTTGGTGATTCTTCCCAGCGGAATCCTAAGTATACGTGCCTAATTTGTGAGAAGCATCACTATACTAAGGATTGTCCCTGACGATACGAAGTTAGTCGTTTTCTCAAAGGGACCCCAGCTGTCCTAAAAGAATCATTTCTGTCTCAGCAGACTCAAATGGTAGACTAACCTCAATCATCTACTTCCTCAGGATCTCAAGTGTTCATGATGAGTATGCCTATTGATGTGGCTACTAGATCAAAATATTATTAAATTCTTGCTCCGATAACCGGGAAGGAGAAAGAGTTCCCCCCTTATTCTTCGGCCCCAAGTTCTGGCCCTCTTCATATCGAGCGCCCTAACCCTGATTCCGCCATTTGACCACCTTCTCGAGGAGTGCTAAGGAAGTCCTCGTATAATACCAATGCTCGAGCCACTTAGCACTATAATATTGTTGAAGATTTGGCTGAGGCGCCATCAGCTATATCTGCTCTCGAGGTACTCGAAAGCTGTCCGTCCTTGTTGTCGGCTATTGGGGGTATTGATCCTATCGATTCCAATTTGATATGTTTTGATCTAGAAAACCATGTTCCATGCCTGTGTCATCATATTGCCTTTCTCATTCAGGTAATCATCAATGAGAAAACCATTCATAGGACCGTCATCGATGAAGGTGCTTCTACCTGCATCAAGTCAATCACTTGTTGGAAGGCAATTGGTCCTCCTACTTTGAACCAATCCCCTAACACTTTGGAAGCTTTCGACAGGCGCAATTCGCGACCCTTCAGTGTCTTACCCAACCTTGCCATTACTTTGGAGGGAAATACAGTACACGTCGAGGTAGAGATTATTGACGCTAATCTCAATTATAATCTTCTACTTGGATGGAGCTGGACCCATGCCATGAATGTTGTAGCCTCCTCCCTATTCCGCGCGATTCATTTTCCCCATCAAGGGAGGATCATCACAGTTTACCAATGGTATTTCTTTGCCTCTTCCTCCTTGGATGGCAATGTTCTGTATTTCAAGCACACTGGTGCTCCTTATGAGAGTGTGGGGGTAGGAATTTTTAAAGATTCTACCTTGATGGGAATTTTTTTGCTCCCACCTCCTCATGTTGCCTTTGTCAACATGATCTCAATCAAATATGATCCTTGGGTCATACCCTCACTAGATCTTTTTGATTCTTGGGGCGAGGTTATGCCACTTAGTCCTGCCGAAATTAATTACGTGGAAATTGTTTCAACCTTAAGTTCCGTATCCTTTGATTTTCCTATTTCGAGGACTTCCCTCGATACGTATTCTCAATCCCCATGGCTTGGTGCTTCGGAATATTCTAATCCCTTAGCTGAGACTTTTCTTGTTGACGAGAGTATCATGGAAGTAATGTCTCTAGAGGAACCACCTTGGAATGATACTCATCGTCATTCCTCGTTCATGCCTCGCCCGGTGGTCATTTCTACTTGTCTCAAGGAGTTCTGTTCTCAATTTCCTTCCCTACCACTTCAATCACCGATCCCGACTCGTAGTATGGTCAGAAGGAAAATTGGGTAATATTACCCAAATGATGCCAATTGATATTTTTTTCAAGCCTGGCATCGTTGAAAATGTCCATATCGGGGTAACTTGTTCTCCGAATGAGATCAAGATCTATACTCGTCTGTTTCAAGAATATCATGATGTGTTTGCGTGGTCATATGAGGAAATGCCTGGCATTGATCCTAGCATCTTCGTGCATGAAATACCAACTTATCCTCATGTGAAACCTGTTCGCCAACGGCTCCACCCAGTACACCCTACGAAAGCAGCTGCTATCAAGGGTGAAGTTGAAAACCTTCTCAAAGCGGGATTTATTTATTTGATCCCTCTTATAGATTGGGTGTCAAATATTGTACTGGTGACAAAGAAACAAGGCACAATCTACGTTTGCATCAATTACCATGATCTCAATCATGCATGTCCTAAGGATAACTATACCACTCCCTTCATTGATCAGATCATTGATGAATGTGCTAGGAGGGAAAGTTTTTCCTTTATGGACAGTTTTTCTAGTTACAACCAGATTAACATTGTGTCGGCCGATCAAGAAAAGACAACTTTTTTCTGTCCATGGAGTACTTTCGTGTACAAAAAGCTCCCTTTTGGCCTAAAAACTGTTGGGGCTACATTTCAGAGGGCGATGTCCTATGTGTTTCACGAAAATCGCAACATTGTTCAGCCTTACTTGGATGACCTTCTCCCTCATTCTCGTAAGCGCCAAGATCACTCTAACCACCTTCGGCAGATTTTTCTTCGTTGTAGACACTAAAACATTTAGTTAAACCTGCATAAATGTGTTTTCTGTAGAAATTTTGAATAATTTAACACATATTCAATGGAGATTATCCTGATCATGTACTATTGCGGAAAACATACACAATACATAAGCTCCTCTACGCTGATCATCAATATAGCAGCATCAATAACAATAAAACATCAAGAGCATTCACACATTAACACAGTATGTATCCCAGGGAAAGCATCTCGCTAAAAACTCCAACTATCTGTATATTAATGATTGAGTCATGTAACATTACACAGCATAATACTTCTCACAAGTATCTCCACCTTTGTTACACACAATACAGCTCAGATCTGATCTCCAAATCTCTTCCACTGCTTGCCTGCCTCCACTGCTCAATACCTGCTCAAGAACTGATGAGAATGGCTCACCAAACTCATTTTTCACCTGCAAATAGTCACTCACACTTTTTTGGACGTGAGCACAAGCTATAATGTGGGCAAATACGTGAGCAAACTCATTGGCATACTCAATCCCTTGATTGTGCAAGATCTGGTGCACAACTATAGTCACAACTGATAGCAATCTGATTCTCTACCACCTGTCCCTGTTGAACTGAACATGCACTGACATGCAACTGAGTTAACTGATGTATTCATTAGTTGTATTATGAGTTAATAACTTGTGAATTAATTAATAACTAATTCACCCAACTCATCTCTAGTCTATTTGCCAGTTAGACTAAATACAACTAGTTTAACAAAGCTAAACTGAACACAACTCCATCAACTCCACCAAACTCAACTGATTGAGTTCTAACTGAAGTCATGCATGAAACAACTCAACTGACTCATAAGAAAAGCGTATTTCCTTCTGACAGCTGCATGTGCCACCTCTGTAGCTCAAACTGAAGTGCTCCAAGAGAATAAGATCAAGTTTATAGTCCAAATATTATTATGAGATAATAATATTTGACTTTTCTATTTTTGATAGCCAGTCTAAAAATAGACTTTGATCATTCACACTTTCATCAAAAATAGAAGTCCATCTATTTTTCCCAACTTGACCAATCATCCATAAACAACAACCTACAATCCATAGACATGATCCATATGTCTAAAAATAGACATAGTCTAAAAATAGACTTGCGCCAAAAATAGCCTGCGGGCCCACTTAGTGAAGGCGACTCTTTTCACTAAGCTCCATCATCTTGTTGCAATCTCAACACTCCCTCTTGACAAGATATGGATTATCAGCAACCCCTATCCTGCCTCGGTGGTACTCGAATTTGCTCCTGGTGAGAGCCTTCGTCAGAATATCAGCATCCTGATCCTCCGTTGGAATGTACGAAAGTAACATGATCCTCCGCTGCACACAATCTCTGATATGATGGTACCTGATGTCATCCATTGAGCTCCCTGCCCAATTTGCATCCTCCTATCTGTACCAAGATCCATATCCCGATGTGCCTCTCAAGTTGCTCAATACATGCTTGCCCGCCTTCCAGAAGAGCTTGGTAGGCTTAACCATAGCTTGTGAAAGTTGGTTAACTGCATAGAATATATCAGGTCATGTATTGACCAAATACATCAGCGACCCCACCAACTGTCGATAAATAGTGGCATCCACTTCTTCTCCCGAAGTGGCATCCTCCTTCCTCCAACCTCCAGGAAGAGGAGTATCAACAGGCTTGCAGCCATGCATGTTGAACTTCTCCAGTATCTCCCGAGCATACTTGCCCTGAGAAACAAATAGTCCACCACTGCGCTGCCATATTTCCAATCTTAGGAAATAGTGAAGGAGGCCCAAGTCCTTCATCTCAAACTCTGTAGCAAGATCCTTCTTGCATGACAGTATCAACAGCTCATCACCCGTTAGAATCAAATCATCAACATACAGTACAATGATAAGCAACTTACCCTCCACCACAATCTGGTATAGGTTCGGATCCACCTCGCTCTTGGAGAATCCAAGTCCGATGAAATAGCTGTCTATCCGTGTGTACCAAGCACGTGGTGCTTGCTTCAACCCATACAGTGCTCTCTTGAGCCTGCACACATGCGACTCATTGCTGAAGACTTCAAAGCCTTCGGGTTGCTCAATGTACACCTCCTCCTCAATGACTCCATTGAGGAACGCAGTCTTCACATCCATCTGATGAATGTGCCATCCCATCTACGCTGAGAGAGCAAGAATCGTCCGTATGGAAGAATACCTTGCGACAGGTGCAAAGGTCTCCTCATAATCGATCCCCTCAATCTGTGAAAAGCCTTGGGCAACAAATCTTTCCTTGTACTTCTCCACACTCCCGTCAGCTGCCTGCTTAACTTTGTAGATCCATCTCGAACCCACCACTGATTTCCCTTCTGGTCTAGGAACAATCTCCCATGCACTGTTTCTGACAATAGAATCATACTCTTCCACCATGGTGTCTACCCATGCGAGATCCTCCACAGCTTCCTCGAAAGAGGATGGCTCAGTCACAACACACTTGCTCATAAGAGCCATGTATCCAGTGTACCGATCAGGTGACTGTCTCTGCCTGCGTTGGGCTGTAGGTGGTCCTACAACTTTCTCTGCATCTTGAGCCAGTCGCTCAGCTTCTGTCAAGCGCTTTCGCCCTCTGATGGTTGGCGCTGCATGAGTGGTCTCTTCCACTCCATGAACCTCGTCCTGTGGCTGATCCACATCCTGAAGCTCATCCTTAGGAACTAATAGCTCCTCATCTACATGCAAGTGTAGCTCCCTCTCAAGCGAACACTTCATGGCTTTCTCCTCCTGAAATTTTATATCCCGTCGCACAACAGTTTTACCACTGTCTGGCAAATACACACGATAGTTGTGGGGCGTATCAGTGTACCCCACAAATATCCCAACCTCTACGGTCGGCTCCAACTTCCTCCTGGCATCCTTCGTCACATGCATGTAAACGTTAGCACCAAAAATCCTCAAATGAGAAAGATCAGGCTTCTTACCAGAATAAGTCTCCTCAGGTGTACTCATGCCAAGTATCCTATGAGGACAACGGTTCTGCACATAAACTATTGTATTGCATGCTTCCGCCCACAAGTGAAGGAGTAGGCCCTGATCATGCAACATTGCCTATGCAGCACCCACAATCGTTCTGTTCTTCCGCTCAGCTACCCCGTTCTGCTGTGGGTTATGGGGAGCTATGAGCTCTCTACGAATCCCTTCTGTCTTGTAGAAATCCTTGAACTTGTCCGAGATGTATTCACCACCATTATCGCTCCTAAGAACCTTCACCTTCTTTCCCGACTCCTTCTCAACCAGTGCTTTGAATTCACAGAACTTTGAATATGTCTCGCTCTTCTTCTGCATGAAGAAGATCCAGCACTTACGAGAGAAATCATCAACAAAAATCACATAATACCTGTGTTTTGTTGTCGAAGCAACTGAGAAAGGTCCACACACGTCTGTGTGAATTCTCTCAAGGATCGTCGTGGCATGACTATCCTTCTCGTGAAAGGTGGCTTTCATAAACTTCCGCAAAGTACACCCCTTGCACTGATCTGACTGCGCAAGTGTGCCTTTAGGAAGCCCTGTAGTGATCTGTTGCAGTATCTTCAAGGCTCCATGGTGAAGGTGACCCAATCTCCTGTGCCACAACTCGCCATCATCCCGGCTCACCAATCCTTCTGCCTTGCCTGCCATTTCTGCGCATCCATCTACATGCAACTGATAAAGGTTCCTCACTCGAACCCCTATCTTCCGGGTCTCACCAGTTGTCTTGCTGCGTAGGAAGGCCTTTCCCTCGCTGAAAACAACATCATACCCCTTGTCTTCTAACATCGCCACTGAGATGAGATTCTTCTTCAATCCTGGAACATGCATGACTTCCTTCAATACAAAGGGTTTACCAGACTCCCTCTCAAAGGAAATGGTACCGATACCGGTCGCACTGTATCTACCATCATCTCCCATCTCGATGTGCACTCCAAGATCTTTGTCCTCCAGATCAGAGAACAAATCTCTATCTCCCGTCATGTGAAAAGATGCACCACTGTCCATGAACCACACTGATCCCATCACACTTGAAACCAAGCATGCGATCAATGAAAAATCAAGCTCAAACTGAGAAGCTAAGGCCTCTCCCCCTACAAATCCAGTAGCTTGCTTGTTCTTCTTCTTCTGCGGACAATTTGTGGCATAGTGTTCGTGCTGGTGACAGTGAAAACACTTCACTTTGGACATATCCTGCTTCTTGCCTTTCGCACCAGACTGAGAAGCTTTCTTGCTCTTCCCTTTCTTTGCTTTAGCAGCCAAATCACAATTCTCTTCATTAGATACCTTTGATGAAGATCCATTCTCACCTTTATTGTTACTGAGTTTATCCTTGAGCGCCAGGTCGCTCTTGCTTTGGAATAACATATGCAATCCGTTGAAAGACATTTCAACAACACTACTGCAAATCCGAATTCCACCAGCTACCAACTCAACCGCTTCCGATCTAAGATTCGTGAGAACACAATATTTCTCGTACAGAGATTGACTGTATGGGCTTTTACTGGATATTTCACCTTCCAAAGGAAGGATGAATCCAGAGGCTACCTGGCCCGATTACAGGCTCTGCCTAGAGAAATAGAATGTAAACACTTCCTGAATAGTAGATCTGATGATCAACAGCTCTGATACCATGTAGAAAATTTTTCTACAATTATCTAGCTCGCTCCGATACCATGTAGAAATTTTGAATAATTTAACACATATTCAATGGAGATTATCCTGATCATGTACTATTGCAGAAAACATACACAATACATAAGCTCCTCTACGTTGATCATCAATATAGCAGCATCAATAACAATAAAACATCAAGAGCATTCACACATTAACACAGTATGTATCCCAGGGAAAGCATCTCGCTAAAAACCCCAACTATCTGTATATTAATGATTGAGTCATGTAACATTACACGACATAATACTTCTCACAAGTATCTCCACCTCTGTTACACACAATACAGCTCAGATCTGATCTCCAAATCTCTTCCACTGCTTGCCTGCCTCCACTGCTCAATACCTGCTCAAGAACTGATGAGAATGGCTCACCAAACTCGTTTTTCACTTGAAAATAGTCACTCACACTTTTTTGGACGTGAGCACAAGCTATAATGTGGGCAAATACGTGAGCAAACTCATTGGCATACTCAATCCCTTAATTGTCCAAGATCTGGTGCACAACTATAGTCACAACTGATAGCAATCTGATTCTCTACCACCTGTCCCTGTTGAACTGAACATGCACTGACATGCAACTGAGTTAACTGATGTATTCATTAGTTGTATTATGAGTTAATAACTTGTGAATTAATTAATAACTAATTCACCCAACTCATCTCTAGTCTATTTTCCAGTTAGACTAAATACAACCAGTTTAACAAAGCTAAACTGAACACAACTCCATCAACTCCACAATCAACTCCACCAAACTCAACTGATTGAGTTCTAACTAAAGTCATGCATGCAACAACTCAACTGACTCATAAGAAAAACGTATTTCCTTCTGACAGCTGCATGTGCCACCTCTGTAGCTCAAACTGAAGTGCTCCAAGAGAATAAGATCAAGTTTATAGTCCAAATATTATTATGAGATAATAATATTTGACTTTTCTATTTTTGACAGCCAGTCTAAAAATAGACTTTGATCACTCACACTGTGATCACTCACACTTTCATCAAAAATAGAAGTCCATCTATTTTTCCCAACTTGACCAATCATCCATAAACAGCAACCTACAATCCATAGACATGATCCATATGTCTAAAAATAGACATAATCTAAAAATATACTTGTGCCAAAAATAGCCTGCGGGCCCACTTAGTGAAGGTGACTCTTTTCACTAAGCTCCATCATCTTGTTGCAATCTTGTTGCGTCGAATGTGGACGACTCCTCGACTTTATCATTTCCAAGGACGATATTCAC
This sequence comes from Pinus tabuliformis, assembly GCA_031772625.1. Lineage (NCBI taxonomy): Eukaryota > Viridiplantae > Streptophyta > Pinopsida > Pinales > Pinaceae > Pinus > Pinus tabuliformis. Next base: position 1,701,524,744 of record CM062817.1, on the reverse strand, counting down.
CTTGATCTGCTTAAAGTTGAGGCCATTGTTAATTTATCCCCCATCTTCGTTGCACCAACTACAGAGCCTACAGGGAAAAGAAAATTTCCTCCATCGTTTTATACCCAATTACGTTGGGTTAGCTTCAAGATTTACCCAGTTGCTCAAGCAAGGAACACCCTTTGTTTGGGATGAGGTTGCCCAAAAGTCTTTCGATGACCTTAAGGTTGTCCTCATAAATACTCCCTTGTTGCATTCCCCGAATTATCATCACGATTACTTCCTTTATCTAGTTGCAACCTCTAGCACAATTGCTATGGTGTTTGTCCAAAATGATGACGAATGAAATGAACATGTTATCTATTACCTTAGTTGCAATCTCCTCGACACTGAGACACGTTATGCCCATGTCGAGAAGTTGGCTTTGGTTGTCGTCCAGGCTGTTCAATGCTCTCGGCACTACATTCTCTTATACACTACTACTGTGATTTCTGAATGAAACCCCATGAACTACATCCTGACTCATCAGTTACAGGGGGGCAAGTATTCTAAATAGATTTTCATCCTTTAAGAACTCAATTTGGTGTTTACTACTGCCAAATCTAAGAAATCACTAGTTTTTTCCGAGTTGATTTTCTCCCTTCCTTCTACGTCTCTCCCCACTGGTGCAGATGAACAACTTCCGGATGAGACTCTTTTCTTGATAAGCACCCTTGACCCGTGGTATGGTGATATCATCGTGTATCTCCATATGTCCACGTTCCGGTCCGCATTGACTAAGGATGATCGCCGACGGATCCAACATCACTCCCAACCCTACCGTATTATTTGAGATACTTTATATCGTGTCAGTGTTAATTCAGTTCTTCGCCGGTCTCTTACTCTCAAGGACGCTCAGAGAGTTCTCAATGACTGCCATTCTGGGGCATGTGGTGGTCATATGTCTGGCTATGCTACTGCTCAAAAAATCCTTCGCACTGGTTATTTCTAGCCATCCATTTTTAAGGATTGCATCCTTGTTGTTCGCAAGTGTCATGAATGCCAAATTTACCAACGCAAGATGCACACCCCACCCGCTCACCTACACCCCGTCATTACCATTGGTCCTTTTTTCAAATGGGGCATTGACTATATGACATGTAACCCTCGTTCAGTCAGGGGTCATGGTTATATAATCGTTGCCTGGATTATTTCACCAAATGGGTCGAAGCAATGCCTACATATTCTGTAGGCGGTAAAATGATGGCTCAGTTTCTATTCAATCATGTTATTTCCAGGTTCGATGTACCTCAAGCCATTGTCACCGACCATGGCTCCCATTTCTGAGATTACATGATGGCTTAGCTGACCTCTACATTGGGTTTGCACCACGATGTCTCAACCCCGTATTACCCTCAAGCCAACGGTCAATTTGAAGATGTGAACCAAGTTTTGGTTACAATGCTTCAGCATACTATTGGGATGCACAAGTCCAATTGACATCTCATGCTCTTTTCAGCTCTGTGCGATTACCGAACCACGACCAAGGACACAACTAGTTTCACACCATTCTAGCTTGTCTATGACCTATAAGCAATGTTACCGATTGAATGCAAAATTCCTTCACTCAAGCTAGCTGTCGAACTTCTCCCCGAAACCTCACCTCAAGAAGAGCACCTCTTATATTTAGAATGGTTGGATGAGACTCATTGTGTCACTCCTTTGGTCATCGAAGCACAAAAGAAGCAAGTCAAGTCCCATTTCGATCGGTCGGTCTCCCCCCGCGCGTTCTCTGAGGGTGATTTGGTTTTACTATACGATCAAGCTAATGATAAGCTAGGGGTAGGCAAGTTCGAACCCATGTGGCATAGGCCATACATTGTTAACTGAGTATTGCAAAAGGGGCCTATGAGCTAATTGATTATGAAGGCAACCCTTTAGACAAGCCCCAAAATGTTCTCTATCTCAAAAAGTAGTATGATTAGGTTATCTTGCATGGTTACTTGTGTACATTAGTGTGTCATTCATTTTTGTGCAGTGTGGTTTGGTGTGTTAGTTTTCAAAAAGCTTTCCTATTTATTATGTTTTTCCCTACTTTGCAGATGTTTGTGACTCCTCACATCAGTTTCGTAGATGGTACTTGTTATGGTACCCGAAATCTATCCTCCGTGGCATGGGCCATTTATGACCCTCATGGCGAGTTGATTAATCTTCAAGGTATTTGTTTAGGTCGCACAACTAATAACATTGCTGAATACAGCACAATCATCGAATTGTTGTCAGAAGCCATCGCTCTTCACATTCGGGAATTGGTTGTCAACCTGGATTCACAGCTTGTTGTCCTTCAACTCAACAGGAAATATTACGTCAGAAACCCTCAGATATTGAGAATGTATCTATGTATTCATCTACTAGAAATAAATTTTGATTATATTACGTATCATCATATTCCTAGATGCGTGAATACATTGATAGATGCATTAGCTAGTTATGTCTTGGATAGACGTTTATGAAACATGTGAAAAGCTAAAACAAATCATTTGTACCATAGTAAGCAAGAAAATACAGCATATATATATATATATATATATATATATATATATATAAACCCCAAAAAATAATATGTGTCTTCAAATAACATCGGCGGCTCGTAGGCCTCATATATCTATGGCACGCAGGCCTCAAAAATGTGAATGTTGGACCTAGGAACTAATCAGCATGGTGATCATGGTAACATGAAACTTCTCGTGCAACACGAGTCAGCAATCAGTGGATCTGGTCCGATACCCCCACCGTATGCCTCTAGTACTGGCATGGGATGTCTCCCACCTGGGCATACTCTGGGATACCACGAGTCAACCCCTCAAGGTTCCTCGTGATCTCCTCCTCATTGTCACTCCCTTCCTGATAAGGAGTGACATCAAACTGGCGAGCGACGTGCCTAGATATCGGGGACATCCCGGCAGGATGCTCTGGTCCAACATCTGCATTAGTAAAGAAAAATGTTATAAACACATATATGTAAAAAACAATTGAAAAATCCAAAAATTAAAAATTGGTTTTTTACTTTCATCATCGAAATCCTCCCCATCTGGTAGTGGCATGTCTAGATCTACGCAGAAATCAGTGCCGCTGTATGGCCAATCCTCCACTATGATCAACTGTTGTCGTAGCCATGAAAAGAAGGTGGGTCTGTAGGACATATACTAGCCCCAGTGATCCTAGGCATCAAACGACTCCAACGGACCATCCGTGGGTCTCGTGGCATCGACGGATCTACCTCAGTCATCTGGTACTACAATAGCAGAACCCGTTCCAAGAAGAAGGTCACTAGTACAAATCTGAAGCAAAATTGCTTCAGATTCCCCACCTTAGCTTTTGACAGCTAGCATTTCATGTTGATCTTCATGGCTTCCACCCAATTGAAGATCATCGGTGTTGTACAGTCGATAGCATATAGAAATTTTGACTTGTTAGTCTCGTGCTCTGCTTGGGACCTAGCCACTTTGTTGATAGTCAACAATAGCACTCTTAGTGTCAGATCTCGCACAGTGGAAATCTCAATCTTGCCACTCTTGGATTTGAGGGCTTCTGGGCAATGTTCGGCAAGTAGCATGGATATGCTTGCCCCAATCGATCATGACCCATATAGGTTGATTGGTTCCCCTCTCTGGGACAGTCCTGTGATGACGTATATGTTTGAAGTTTCCAAGTCTAGCTCCTGGTCACCAATGATGAATATTCACTGATTTATGTCCCAGAGACTAATCAGGTATCAAAGTAGCTCAAGTTGAGATCACATCCCTGGTCTGAGAAAGAACTTGAGGAGCCCATAGTTACTCAAGGAATCTAAGCAGTTTGGATCATTCATTGCCTGGATGTCCACATCTTCGTGCTCACGTTCTTTTTAGTCTACCATTTTAAACGATTATTTCCTGCAAAAACCATGTATTCAAGTCAATAATCATTTTTGGCAAGTAAAAGTTGAATTCAAATGGTGGATTTGAGAGGAAAATGGTTTTTTCTTTGTTCACGGTGCCGACGCACCTGTTTTGAAAATAGTTGCACCGACGGCACGGTTGGGTGTTTTAGCAACCCTTAGCTAGCACGATTTCGTGCCCGGAAATCGCACCAACCAAGGGTGAATTTTTTTTTGCCAAAACCTCCCTCAAAAATCCAAAAAATGGATAAAAACATGAATAAACAGTATGGAAATGGATCTTAGGGACTTGGCTCTTACCTGCAACTAGCGGCTCGGCGAATGACCTCCCGGATCTCCCGCAATCTGCTTCGAAAAATTAGGGCAAAAGTGGGTGAAAAGTTTTCACAACAAGGTAAAATGGTAAATGGTAAAAAATATTTAATTTTCTCTCCTTTTATTCAGTTTTTCATTAAATATTAGGGTTTTTAAGTATTTTTTACCTATTTTGCCTCAAGAATTGGATAATGCACTTTACCTTTTTTGCGCAACAACAGGTGATGGATGTTCGACGATGGTGTCGAGTCACGTTTTAATGCTTTTCTCGACTCGTAAAACTCAAATGAAAATATTGCTGAGTATTTTTCCCTTTTGACTCGTAAAAGAGAATAAAATGGGGGTCTGCTTTCAAGCTCTTTTCCGACCCTTTAAATACGAAAAGATTGTTGAGCTCTTGTCGTTTTGAACTCGTTAACAGGTGTGAAATGTCGTGTGCCCAGTATACGTTTACCCCCTTTTTTGGGCTGGGATGCACTATTTACAAAAAAGGTACTCCTTGACTGAAATGGTCAAGCGGTTCTCTCAAGTATCATTTTCTACCATTTCAGGCTCGAGAGACACAAATGTACAAAAGGGACCATGTGGATTTTTCTTTTTCGTGTCTTTTTTAAACTCTTTAAACATGAAAAGGATACTGAGTTGCACCTTTGTCTGACTCGTTAAAATATTAAACGACATCGGATTTGTCACCATGACGAACATGAGCTTCTCCTTCCTAGGGCTCGTTAAACTTATTAGGTCGAATTCATCCGAAGGATGAACTTATAGTGCAAGAATATGCTATCCCCTTCAAGCTTGTGATTAAAAAAATAATTGCGGTACCTGCCAGGAATGGTGGTGGAAAATTTGGAAATCTAATTAGTTGTGTTGGTAGCTCACTCTTGAACATGACACTTTCTGCTTCGTGTCGGGTTGGGGTATCCTCCTTTTTATCATTGACCTTCCTCGGTTGGGATGTTTATTTTTGCCTTCCATTTTATCTTTTCCACGTCATGATGACCACCGATCCTATGCATCCAAAAGCTGCCAAACTTCTAGTCATGTCACCGATATGTTCAAGAGTTGTCCTTTTGCAGTTACACTTAGCCTTGATTTTCTGTATCATCCAAAATCATTTTTCATCCCTTTGTCTCGTGTCGATGAAGTGGGATACATTATGGCTCTCCTTTGACATGGTCTCTTCCTGTCGACTTCATCTCATTATCCGAGAAGTTGACCGAGAGACTCACTTCCAGTACCATAGAGCTTGCATGCCCTAATGGCAAGTTCTTCGCACTCGACGACATGTTAACATCGTTGGCTTTTGATTGAGTGATTTCATGGGTGTTCGACTACAGTTACTTTATTCACATTTCGTGAATTGTGTTGATAGTATCTTGAGGACCATTGCCATTATTGGTGGTTTCTCTCATGCTTGTTAACAATTTACATCATTGGTTGGTAATCAAGCAACTTTATAGCATGTTCGACGTCAACACATCTATTCACATGTTAGAACTTGTACTTTGGTCGGGTCATGTTGGAGCATAAGACCCTGGGCTCAGATTACAAAAGTCCAGGTTGCAATGTGATGTGACACGATCATGTTGATATACATGTCTCTCTCAGATGGATGGTTGCGACCATACCATGAGTTGTCATATGTGATCCTTCTCATTATTGGATGGCTGCAACCATACCTTGGTTTTGATATGATCCTCTTTATCAGATGGTTGCGCCCATACCTAGATCCATTTGCATGATCTTTCTCTGAATGGTTACATCCATCCCATAATTCATGTATCATTTGACAAAGTTTTCAGCTATGTATATGTATATGTACTTGCTTGCAGGTTTTCCGACGACAGACTCTAGTTCCCCACACCGATTCATAAAGCATTTCATCCCTAACTCTAGTTTGTCCTTCATGCTTCAGGGGGCATCTGTTACACAAAATTTTGTCACTGTCCCTATACTCCCCATTCCATGATCCTGGAGGACCTCTACAATGAACCCTACATGCTTCCCCTTCATGAAGAAACTCCCATTGTGTCCCTCTTCATGACCAAAACAATTCCCTTTTGCATCATTTCCCAAAAATCTTCTGTTTTTCCCAGTTTACAAGGCCGGCACTAATGACCAATGTCCTCCTCACACTGATATGTAGGTATTAACACTGTCCCTAGTGCCGACCAGAGCGATTAAGCCTTGTTCCAATCGCGTTGATCCTCTTTTAGAATTTTTTTTAAATAAGGAGTCGAAGCTTCCTGCTCTAGAAGCTTCGTAATGGAAGTATGGTAAATGGTTGGGCCAGATGGAGTCAAGGATTTCAATTTGGGCTTGTTCCCCCTATTAGGATGGAACTACCTTAATAGATAATACCTTCTCCCATGAGAAGAGGAACCATCTCCCATCCATTCATGCTATATAAACCTCCGTTTTTCCCAAGCACAAGCTAGTGTTAATGTTGGTGTGCTAGTGCTAATTAAGTTTGGAGTAATCAGAAAGTTATTCATAGTTGTAGCTCTCTAGTTGTGTGCGAGCGAGAAGTGTGAATTTGGTTTAGTGTGAAGACTAAAGGGAAGAGCCTTAAAACTATCATTGTTGAGGCCACCATGGAATGCTAATGAAAGTGTGTGGGAACCTGGTTTTGTCAGAGGAGAACAACGACATCAAGACAACAGTTGTAATCTCTTCTTAACTAATATATATGCAACTATCGATTGATTTCCTACATAATGCATCATCTGACATGTTTATGGCTTAATGCTTCCTGACTTGTTAAGTAGGTTGAATTACAATTTCTCTATTATCACGGTTGTTGTTTGTTGTTGTTTACTTGTTTCAGGTGTTCGAAGAAGGAAACGAGAGATAGCTGGAGCAAGCAAGCAAGGTCATCACCAAACGGGATAAGCGTACTAAGAGGTAGGCCCTCTTAATTGGTTCTAACCTAAGAATAATCTTCCATATAATGTCTTGTTTGTGGCTAGACCCACTATTGGGCTAGAGGAATTGTTTGTGTCCGCACTTAGAATTTTACTTCACTACACCCTCCCTCCATCATTTATACCCCCCTCCTCCCTTATCGAATCTTATCATTTCAAATCCCTTTAAATCCCTTGCTGACCCTAATCTCCCCTCCCTTCCCCCTCCTCCACCCCTCTTCTACCCTTACCCTCTAACCCCTCCCCTACTTTGCTCATCCCCTCCCAAATCCCTCTCCCCTCCTCCTTTGACTGAATAATCAGTCATACTCTTTCCAAAGAGCTCCTATCCTCTCTCGACCACCCTAAAAGGGTTTTCAGAAAAACCAATAGAAAAACTAGATATGATACAGCGACAAAGGAAATGGAACTGGGCACCCAACAACCACTGGAGACTTTCATAGAAAAAAATAAGGAGAAAATTTCCCACCCTAACAGAGGGAAAGGTCCCTCTACCCATAACATCAAGTGAAAATGAATATAGTCTCCTGTAATTACAGAGGAATGGGAAGTATGCAAAAAATTAAGGCAATGAAAGATTTGATAACGACAGAGAAACCAGATATCTTTTTGTTACAAGAGACAAAGACAAATGAAAAGGAAATGGAAACAATGATACAAAAAACAAAAAATTATCAAGGAACCTCAATTCCAGTGACCAGAGCCTCTGGAGGAATATGCACACTCTGGAAAATCAAAAATTGGGAACTCATTCAGCAAAAAAAAGAGTTGCATTGGATAAAAACAGACTTGGAAAACAAAAAAACAAAAGAGAAATATGGTATTATAAATATACATGCCCCAAACCATTACAGGGATAAGGAAGTCTGTTGGTCCACCATAAAAAAGTATCTTATGTAAGACCAAAACGAAGACATAATCATATGAGGAGAACTCAATCTAGTTTTGAGCACAGAGGAGAAATTTGGGGGAATATACAATGTTGATCAATATAGGGAAATGTTAGAATCTATTATGGAAGCATGCAAATTAATGGACATGACTCCTAGCAATGGAAATTATACATGAGGCAACAAAAGAATTGGGAAAAATAACATAAATTAAAGGTTGGATAGATTTCTAATTTAAGACAATGTTTCCAATGCATTCAACGAGATAAAATCCAAAATAATCAACAATATAGCATCAGATCACAAACCAGTTGCTATTACCCTTGGGAAGTTGGAAAATCTTGGGCCAATTCCTTTCATATTCAGCTCCACTTGGAACGACTGTGAAGAAGTAAAAAAAATCATTGCTGAAGTATGGGTGAATTCAATTACTGGCTCTCCCAACCATGTTTGGGAAACCAAATTAAAATCCCTGAGGAGAGAGCTAAAACATTGGGTGAGAATTAACCAACTAGAAACAAAAAAAGAAGAAGCTAGAAATAGAAAAAAAATTGATAGAATCCAAGTTGAAAAAGAGCAGCAAGAGGAATCACAGGAGAGCATTTGGTAGGAAAAGCAAACATATTAGGAGATGTATAGGCAAAACAAAAAGGAAGAAGAAGAGTGGCAGCTAAAATCACAAAGTATTTGGCTCAAAGCAGGAGACAAAAACACGCATTTTTCCATAATGCGGCCAGGATAAGAAGAAACCAAAATCAAATAGACAGCATAAAAGATAGTGAAGGCAAAGAAGTTAGAGGTCAAGAGGAAATAAAGAAGGAGGCTTACAGATAGTATAAAAATCTACTATCTTCCCCAACTTCAAATAACGTGTATGAAGATCGTCTTCAACATATTCCCACGAAAATCAGTGAATCAGAAAACATTGATCTCACAAGAGCAGTGGAAGAAAAGGAAGTTGCAGCTGTTGCCTAAGATTTGCATCCAGATAAGGCCCCAGGCCCAAATGGGTTCCCTATCTCATTCTATAAAAACAACTGGAACATTATCAAAAAATATTTGATAACAATGATCGAAAATGTTTTCGGGAATTTCAAGGTTGGAGGATTCACTTTCTTCCCTGCCCTTATTCCAAAAGAGTTAAATGCTAACTCCTTTAGTAGATTTAGGCCCATTTATCTATGTAACTCCTCCTACAAAATCACAAAAAAAATTCTAGCAAACAGAATAAAATTTTTGCTTCCAGGAATAATATCAAAACACTAAGGAGGATTTGTCCCAAAAAGACAAATCCTTGACAACGCTCTAATAGTGCCAGAAGATTTGCACTCTAGACTAATGAAAAAAGAAAAAGGAATGGTTGTCAAGCTCGACATAGCTAATGCATTTGATAGGGTCAACTTGGGTTTTCTTGTTTTTGTTCTACAGAGATTTGGTTTCTCAAAAAAGGAAATAGATATAATAAAAGCATGTATTATGGGTCCCTAGATTGTACCTTTGATCAGTGGAAGACCAAGTGAATATTTTTATAGCTCAAGGGCGCTTCACCAAGGATGTCCTCTCTCTCCTTTCTTATATATAATAATGGTAGACTCTCTGGGTAGAAGTCTTGAGAAATGTAGACAAGATAGGACTATTACAGGACTCTCAATCTCTCTGGAAGTTAAAAGCATAAACCACTCCCTATTTGCAGATGACACCTTAGCCATGGGAGGGGCCTCTTGCATAATAGAAAGAAGAATAAAAAAGGTACTAAGCAATTTTTTGGAAGCCTCTGGAGGACTACTAAATAATCATAAATTCATAATCTATGGATGGAACGCTCCCTCTCGCACTCTTCAAAAAATATCAGAAATTCTTAAAATCCCATTTCAAGAAAAATGGATCCATCTCCAATACCTTGGACTCCCAATCTATGGAATAAGTACATTGAGAAAATGAAACAAAAAGTGCAGAATTGGGGTATGATCTGGCTCAATATTGCAGGTAGGGTGGTACTAATAAATACCATATTCACAACTCTCCCAATTTACTAGTGCGCAACAATTCTAGCCCCATCAAGTATACACAAACAAATTGAGCTAGCTATCATGGGGTTCCTATGGCAAAGAGGTAAGGTGGAGACAAAGAAGCATATCATTGTAAAATGCGATGAAGTAACTCGACCGTATGAGAAAGGAGGGTTGGCAATAAGACTCCCATGGATAATGAAGTTGGTTCTAGGAGAAAAAATAACATGGAGATTTATAACAGGAGAGAGTAGCTGGTAGAAACAAATCCTAGAAGAAAAATACATGAACCACAATAGAACCCTCCTATTGAATAAAGGTTATACAATCAGGTCCTACTCCCATCTCTGGAGTTTGATTCAAAAAATCGTTTCCCTCATCAAAGAAAACTCTTCTAGGATCCCTGGAAATGGTAAAATCATAAAAATATGGAAGGATAGAATAATGGGAACTCAACCTATATCCTGCCAAGAAAGTATTCAGGATCTGAGAAGATGGATGAAATCAAAATGAATCATTACTCTAGATGAAATATCTCTTTGAGAGAAGGAGAATGGGGAGATTGGTGGATTCTCAACCTCCCTCTTGGCCTTGTCTCTCAGTTGAAGTCCCTAATCACACATCTTAAGGGGGATGCTCCACTAAGTCTAGACTCAAAATATTCTCTTCGATGGGTTCCTGATAGAGGGGAATACTCAGTCAAACCTGGTTATGTTACTTTACATCAGCATGGAAATCAAGATTGGGATTACTGGAGGGAGGCATGGAACATTGAAACATTGTCAAAAATCAAAGTGTTCATGTGGATGTTGCTCAAAGGTAAAATACTAACCACTGATAATCTTAAAAAGAAAGGATATGAATGCCCATCTCGTTGTGCAATGTGTCAAGGAAGTGAAGAAAATATTCAACATATTTTTGTGGGATGCCCCTTTGCTAGGGCCTCCTAGAAAGGGCTTGTTAGCCCCTTGGACATTGGTATCCTTAATTCGTTTCCTTTACATGAACTTTTCTCAACCTGGGGGAATAAATATCCATATTCCTTCAAAAATAAAGAAACAATAAAAAGATATTGGTTGAGTTTTCCCTCATTTATGTGTTGGAAAATCTGGTTAGAAAGAAACTAGAGGATCCTTAAAGATTACACCCCAAAATCTAGAACAGTCCTGGTTAAAACTTGGAGCATGTCATCAGAATTCATCAACACTAAAGTATTTAAAGCAATAATTTTCAAACACATGCATCACGAGGAAAGAATCTGGGTTGAATTCGTGATGAGAAAGAAACACAAAATTAACTTTAGCAAATATCCTAATAGCATGGAGAATTGGAAAATCAGAGTTAAAAAAGAGGAGTTCAAAACATGGAAAGAAAAATTAAATAGGCCATGCTTACTATTTGATGGTGCTTCTAAGTGCAACCCAGGCAAGGCTGAAGTGGGAGGTATACTTTTTGACCTAGGAGGGAAAAATCCTATCCCTTATGAATGGGGATTAGGATAACTATCCAACAATAGGGCAGAAGCATATGGCCTCCTCTTGGGAACGAAAATCTTAAGGCAGAGAGGTATGAAGAATCTTGTCATAATGGGGGACTCTTCGATAATAATCCAATCGATGGTGGAAAGTAGAAGCACCAAGAACATGGTCCTGAGACAAATAACAAAAAGGGTGGGAAAGGTTTTGCAATTTCTAGGTGAAGTCGCCTTCAAGCATATTCTTAGAGAAAATAATTGTACCTCCAACATGTAGGCGAACCTGGTTGTCAACCGTCCTATGGGAGAATCTAGAATTGATAGTGGGATTGCTCATAAATCGATCCCATAGAATTTCTCGCCTCAATGTGTGGAGAATTACAACCAAAGAGAGAACATCAAGGTGGGTATCAGTCACTTCAGCTCGAATGGTTAGATCCCAGAAGATCAGGAAATCCAAGGAAATTCCCAAGAACATATAGGATAGTCACTCTACGGCTATTAAGCGAATTGAAGCTACTCATGCTTCCCATGAAAAGTTAATGTTCTCTTCCCGGATGTGGCAAGTTGCGCAACAATATATTCTTCCCCTTTGCCTGTCTTATTTTAGATATGCCATCTTTTCCTTCCTTTTACTCCTCCTCTGTATCAGAAGGTGTAATTCTTTTCCTTGTATTCGCCATTGTGCCCCTTTGGGGATCATGCTTACCTTCTATGTTCTATCCTTGCCCCTCTCCTTCACACAGATCTGGTGGTTGTTTTCCAACTCCTATTGCCTTTGCGTAGCTTTAGGGGTCCCCACCCTCGCGCATCTATAGAGGTGGCTCAAAATATTTTTGCCTTCTCATAGCTCCTATTGCCCTTGCTACCGCGCATCTTTGGTGGCCTCCGCCTCCCACATTCTTTAGCTTTCGTGCAGCTTGAGTGGTTTTTTTTTGGGAGCCTGGTTTCCCCCTCTCTGGCAGCTGTGGGTCTTCGTGGGTCTGTCTAGAGGTTGCTTTCATTTCTTCACTTTGTGTCTTATTTCTTGTTCTATTCTCTATTGGATTGTTTATCTTCTCCCTTCAGGAAAAATGGATTGGAACCTACTTCCAGTTGTCCCAAAGTGTGAAAACTACGCAGTTTGTCGAGCTAACAAATTCATGATTGAGCAGGCTGTAGAAATGATCAAAGACTACAAATTTGAAGAAAAACCTGATAATTCTTTCCTAAAGAGACAAATGGAAGAGCAGTGGAAAGAAATGTTTGCGCCTAAACAAAAGTGCAGGAATTTGGAGGAAACACTCAATTATCTGAAGACTTTACTTATTAATCAGACAGGAGAAAACTCTAACTCTCAAAGCAGCAAGAATTGGACTATGCCCCATCAAGATCCCTCAGTCAACAAACATTAATTGTAATCACCTCTTTCTTATCTTTTTCTGCAAAGTCTTACCTCTACTAGTCTTTTATGTTATGTAGGTGAAAATTGTTGTTGAATGAGTATGTAAGTATTTTTAAGGATAGTGCAATTAGTAACCTCAACAACAAAAGGGGAAGAGCTTGGAAGATAGGGATTGCTTTCCCTCTGTTTCTCTACCACGATGCCTTCTCCCATTTTGGCTTGATGTAATGGGAGCATGTCTCCCTCTTTTTTATTTTTTGGAATAGTAATCCAATAACCGAATTTGTTAAAAAAATAAAACAAAATCTTTATTTTTATGAGTTTTTTTTAGATGGGATTTTAATATATTATTTTTTGTTTTGTTTTGTTTCATTTGATTTATAACCATATTATAAATTAATCAAACCCAATGACTCAGTGAAAAATGTGCATGGTTGGCTGGACCTTATTGGTCAATAGCTAGTTGTCACGTCAGTTATGGCTCCCACCTAGCCTGCTCATGAGGTTGCCATGTGGCGCATTGTGGGCCCCCTTTTTTTGTTTGTCTTGTCAAACTTCAACCTATGATAATTTTGTCATACAAACTCAGATTGAGGTGTCTTTCATGCCAATGGAATCGTCTCGATGAGAGCTACAACTTATGCCAGTGTTGCTAAGATTCAAGGACTTTTATTTTTGGGACATTAGGGATCCACCTGGATCATTAAAATCTTTTAACTTGAGTGAAGTTGAATTCATTCAAGGCATTGATCTAGAAGCTATATTTTCTAGACATCTAACATTATTAGATACAACAATTTATTTACAAGAGTTGCAAAGGAAAGTAAAGAAAGTCACATCGGCAAACCCAGAAATCAAGAGCTTCCATTACATATTGAAGAATAAGTTGAAGAAACCAACAGGGGTATGTGAGGGAGATACATGCAGAGAGGAAAATGTTTTACGAAGCAACGTCCAACCTCCACACCTGGGACTTGCCTGAGTTCATCTTCCACTTCAAAGGAGGAAAAATGTTAATTCAAGTGGGAGACTAAGTAATGATAGGCTCTCGGGTTGGGGAGATCAACAAGATCCCCCTCCCAAATTCACCCCAGAGAGATCACACATGACACACTCAACCAAAGTCACAATTTCCAAATAAACACCAAGCATAGAAGAAAATATGGACATGGAAGTTGAGAGCACTAGACCACCTAATTTGATTACTACTCTTTTAGATGAAAATAAAAGAATAATGGATCAAATTGTTGAGGAAGTCATCACTTTTGATGACCAGCCTATCACATTGGAAAATGCAAGTTATGGTAGAGGTACTAAAAAATTGAATGTTGAAAGTGTAAAGGTTCATAATAAAAGGATTATTGATCAAATAAAAATGGATATTGATGTGTCTAAAGTTGGAGTTATTGTCCTCATAAAGTTGCATGAAACTAATGGAGAGGCATTTGCACACTCTGTCACGTAATAGGAGGAAAAAAAATGAGGCTGAAAAGAAGAATAAAAGAGCTAGAAGAAGCTCTAAATCTAGTTTCTTTGTTTATGACTCTACTCGAAATACAAGAAAAAACATTGACAATTTCTACCCGTCACACATCCCATAGATTTAAGAAAGTGACTCACCTCTTAAATGGAGTAAAATAATTTATTATAAATAATATAAGAAAAATATTGAAATTTTTTGATGGAAAGTAGCTTCCCATTTGAGGAATTTATCACAAAGAATCAAATCCTTTTGATTAGTTTAAAAATGACCTTGAGCATGACAAGCATTTCATAGATAATGACTTATCTACTTTCATTCAGAAGGTTGATTCACTCTTTGAAATACAAAGAAGAGAACAAAAATAAATGAATCAAGTAGATCAAAGTTGGATGGCATGCAAAAATGATCATACTAGAGGAGATCAATTTTTACTTTAATGAGATAAATGGTAGAAGAATTGATGCCTTTCAAGGCCCTTAAAATTATTGATGATTTTCAAGGTCCACGAATGACAAAATACTATGTTTTAATTTCAAGGAATGAGTTAATTGTTGGATTGAACACTTTAAAAGAGTCAATGGGAACATACTTTGATAATATAATTTGTTTTAATGAGGAGAAACTTTAGGAAATGGTTAGTTAATTTTGTTAATGTTAAAGAAGATCAATATGTTTTGATTGCACAATTGTAGGAGGAGACTTAAGAAATTGAGGAAGAGATATTCAACCAATGAGTCAAAATGGACATTGTGGCTCCTTTGATGAATGATTACATTCAAATTTGCCTAAACCAATTCCTCCAAGAAATCATTAATCCAAGTTGATTGTCAACTAGTTATGTTAATGACTTTAAAAACAATGATAAATTGAAACTGACATTTCAACAATCACAATCCATCCTTTCACATTTTATGAGTGTTCTTAAATCTTGAAGCGTTCACTTTTCTCCTTTCCAATATTTGATTGTTCAAATTTTTTTATTGTGTTATGCATGCTTTAATGTGATCGTGGACTACAGTTTCTCGTTTTCTTCCAAGTATCTTATTTACATTACGATTCACAGGAACCCAATCCTAGTCTGTCTTGCGACAAATGCATTTACTTTTTTGATTAAGTATAAAATTTTTGATAAGTTATTTAGGCACAATAAAATATTGTTGATATAAAAAATGTACATTGTTTAATATCTAGATCAAGCATTAGAAATCATGTTTTCAATTCTAGTTCTAGTGCTTTGGTGGAAATATTGGTTTATAATTTTGTTCTCTTATTACTCTATTTGAGTATATTTTGTCCTATTTTGTATACTCTTACCTTGTTAAGAAATCTCAAGAAGAATTTTGAGATAATGTTTTCTATGAAATCTTCTTTTGGTTTGAATTCTATTGCATTGGCCAAAAGTTCTAAGTCTGTTGAGCAATACTATGAAGAATTCTGATAATGTTTTATACGAAATCTTGTATCACTTTGAATTTTATTGCATTGGCCAACAATATTAATTGAACATGAATTTTTCGGGTTATGCTTTCATCTTGTATATTATATCTAATGTTATGTTGTTGATCAATATGAATATAAAGGTTTAACAAGAGTTTTGGATATCATATTTGTGTTCCGTTGTTTGCTGGTTTCATAGTGAAGCAATGTGATGCAGTTCTACAAGGAACTTGCCTATAGAAATCACTTAGTTTGATGGTTGTTGGAAATCATGATTATAATATTTAGATAAGTTTCTATTTCTAACTTTTTTAATTCATAATGTTATTGGAGTTGTGATTTTTGGTACGATAAGTCCTGTATAGTTGGGTATTTCCATTCTTCGTAGTAGTCAATGATCTTTGTCTAGTTTCCCTACAACATGTTTTTGAAAATGTATGAAAATTTTTGTTTGGTTTCCCTTTGATATGTTTAGAAGCTATGTGTATGAAAACTATTTATTGCATAGGTTAAATTATTAATGAAATTCATCAAGTTGTTTAGTTCCGAGTTCCAAAATTATTTCTTCTAAATGAGGAATAAAAACCACTTTCATACGTAATTGTTGAAGTAAAAATTATGTTTATTTGTTAAAATAAGACTTGATAATACACTATAATTCCTTTTAATAATTTCAAGTTGTATAAGTCTTCTATAGTCACAATTTAAACATAAAATTCTATAAACAATTTTGGAAAAATGTAACAACCCCAGATTAAAGTTTCATGTAATAAAGGGTATTAAAAGAAAAAATAATAATACCAAGGTCATGGGACATGTATTCCAAGGTGAACATTGGGAAAACATTATAATGGGCATCACTTGCAGTTAATTAATGGCTATGGAAATTGAGAAAGGAATTGAGGCAATAAATTAGCATTTAATTATGAAAATAGAGGAAATAGGAGGAAAGGAAGGTGAAGAGACACAAATATGCATGCAAGGGAAATTAGAGGGAAAATGAAAGAAAAAAGAGGCATCAATGATACAAAGGAATTAGAGAAACAATTCATATCTTTTGATCAGTTTTGGATTGGATCAATTTGAGAGAGAGAGACAGAGAAAGCAAGCAAGCAAAGGAAAGCAAACGAAGGAAAAATGACAAGCAAAGGAAAATAAGGGAACACTAGGAGAAAGTTGGATTAGTAGCTACAATAAGAAGATCTTGCAGGTAACATGTTGCGTGTGTAATTTCCTTCTTGGGATGCGAATGCATGGTACATGCATTTGATTATTTGGTTCATTTGTTGTCATTGGCATGGGTTTTTCTAAGATTGATAGTGGTTTCAGACTTACCTTTCCATTTCCAGATAGCCATGGTGTGATGGGATTCATTCTTGGTTGAGCTTCGCATTGGCAGAAGGTTTTGGATCCAATTGAGGTGGTCTCAGGAAAATCCCAAAGGTTGGGGGTGGAAATGGTCTTCTCCAAGAAGCCCTCGATGGGTGGGTGGAGATGAGAAAATTCCTCACGGTATGGTGAAGAAATTCTGAGGCATCCAAGCTTGTTTTTGGTTGTGTGATCTTAGGACCAGTTTAGGTGAGATCACAGTAACTTGAGGGTGGAGGTGGTTTAACCTATAGACTCCCTATTTGTTTATGTCTTATTTTATCCCATGAGATACCACATCCATGCTTGGAATATGGCATGGGGGTGAATGGTTGAAAGAGAGATTCGGTTTAGCCCAATATATGTTTGAGTGGTACGTGGAAGTCCCTAACTTGGTTGACATTTTCTTATGTTAATATGAGTTATTTTCATATTGTTATCTATGAGCACTTGTACTGGTTAATGTGTTTATTTTATGGCTATTTTTGCATGGATTATATTATGGTTATATGCTGGTTATATGCACAGTTATATGATGTTCTCTTACTATGGATCTATTTCATAATTTGACTAGTTATTGAATGGCTGATGAATGTATGGGTTGAAAAGTGTTGTTGCAACTAGCTAGAGAGGGCATTGAGCCTTCTTGGTATTCTCAGATGAAGTACAATATTTTATGATCAAATATGCATTCATGACTTGTAGCTTCTATATTTATCGTATGTTTGATAGAATGTCTATCATGTATTAGGCATGTCTAGGTCGATCTTGCTCAAGTTTTAAGTGGTTGGCATTGTTATCATCTTAGTTATGTCTCTATAAAGTCATAGGAAGTTTTGGGCAGTGGTTTGGAGACTAGCCTGAAAAGTCACATATATATCACCACCGCATGCATAGAACTAGGAAATTTCGGTCATAACGCATGAAAACAGGCTTATGAGTGCGGTTGGGGCCTCATAACTGCATGAAGAGTGTGGCAAGGTTGCAGCTGGGAGTTGAAACTAGTGAAAAAGTATTTCCAGCTGAGGATATGATCATTAGAGGTTGTCGGCTAACTTCTGGGTGATCTAATGCTCCTGAGAGGTATCATAAAGTTTTCAGTTTTTCAACCCCACTTCCATAACTAGAACTTGGAGGTCGGGTCATATCATAGTGACACTCAGCTCATGTTTACCCCAGAGAACTTGTAAAATTGGGTAAACGTGGGAGGAGACATTACAAAAAAACAATGATTAGAAGTTTTTAGTCCATCTAGATTGTAGAAATTAATGTGTAGATTCAATATTGCTCATAAAATCTACTAAATCACAAGACTTGAATCTACTCTACTGATTTGCAAAAGTTAATTCACCATCTAAAACAAGAATCATAGACATGCACAAGGAAACATCACAAATGCACATATATTTATCTAGGGTAAAGCAACTGCTTAAAACCCCTTACTATCTACATTGAATTAATCATAGAATAGAGAAGAAATACATATGCTTTCTCAAGCCTAAGCACACCCTTCAAGTGTATAGTCTATCCCTCTAACTGAATCACTGAATTTGGCTAACACTTAGCCAATTTTCAAGCCCTTCAATCTCCTATTCCCTTGAGTTGTTCCCTTGGTAAATTTCCCCTATTTTTTAGGAATTTCACACTATGTAATTGCGCAATTTCCATAGTTCCTTCCTCTGACTACATGCACGACCTATACACATTGGAATATGCTACAGTTAGAGACATGATTTTTTTTTCTTTTCTTTACATTCTTTGCTTGCTAGAAGATTGGATTTCAAGAACAGTCTACCCAATTGTACGTTAATTAGGTTTCACAATTGGGTTATTTATTTTATCCGAGATACCTCATCCACTATACTGGTTTTTTGGAATCTCATCATATAAGGATCCCTATAATAGGTCTTCATCCCTACATCATTTCTTTTTTCTTTTCCTTTTTTCTCTTTTTTTTTTCCCTTTTTCTTCTTGTTGTTGTGGTAAAATCAACTAGAGAGTACGATTCAGTGAGATTTCCCCTTGAATCACAATATAATGATTAGCTTGTTTGATCACATCCCAAATGAACTCCTCCTTTGATGTTTTCTTCTGATAAACCTGCAATCTATGGTCATTTTCCATGAGTGGGGTTTTATTGTTGATAATGTTGTAGAGCTTGACAAAGTCGTCATCGTAGATGATATTAATCTCATAAGGTCCCAACCATCGAGTACAAAATTTTCCCTTAAAATCCTTATGTCTTGAGTCAAATAGGCAGGCCTTGTCACCCTCTTTAAATTATTTTTTCTTTATAAATCCATTATGTCACTTGAATCTTTGTTGTTGAACAAGGGATTTCGATTGAAGAAAATCTTGATGAATCTCATCAATCTCATAAATTTGATATAGCCTATGGTGTTGAGGCTAAAAAAGGTCCAATCCGACCTGCATTTTGGTTCTCAAGGTATTAAGTTCAAATTATATTAGGAGAACCACATTTTTGTCATATACCAACCATGAGGGCTTCACCCAGTGAACCTCTGACATATCACATGCATTCATGGCATACTAAACAATACCCTTAATTTGACTACATATTGGAAAATATTTCTAAAAATCACATTATTTAACCCCTTACCAATACGAACCCAATACACCTTCCCAATTTAAAAAAACCCTACTTTCACTACATATTGTAGGTATCCATTTTTTCATTAACATTTTTATACCCATTTATATTTTTTCATTAACTTTGAGCTCCATTTTTTATACCTGCCAATATAAAAACCCTTTACTCCCTATTATATGCTCAATATATTATGTCATTTTTTCCTCAATATATATCCTCCAATATGAATGCATGTGGTATGGTATTGCTCCCCCAGCGGATATATATCTCAACAAAGTCATGGATCAAGTCCAACAATATTCTAAATACCATACCACATGCATTCATATTGGTAAGCATAAGTTCCCCATGGGCAGGTAAAAGTAGTTTTCTCATGGTCTTCAAAGGCAATCTAGATTTGATTGTAGCCACTAAATCCATCAAGAAAAAAAATATATTTATTTCCCGCTATGGTATCAAGGACCTCTTCAATGAATGGTAGTAGAAAGAAATCCTTGAAAGTTGCCTTGTTAATTTCTTTATATTCAATGCATATTCCCCATTTTCCTTTTTTCTTAAGCACAATTACCAATTGATATGTAGATTCAATGTTAAAATGAAATAAATAAAATTTATATCAAGTAACTTTTGTAACTCTTCTTTTGATGATCTTGTCCCTAAGATCCAAATTCATTATGTGTTAGGGTTGTCTAATAGGTCAGGCATCCTCCATAATGTAGATATAGTCAATACATATGCTAGGATGAATCCCCTTCATATGAGTGTAACTCCAAGCAACTACATTACTATATTTTTGTAAGGTTTTTTAGATTTGATCTTGTTGAGGAGTATCTAAGTTGGAGTTAATATTTAAAGTTTTCCCTTGATAAATTTCAACCAATGTACATTGATTTGTGGGGCATAACTATTGCAATGGCTAAATCAATTTACTCTTTCATCTATTATAACAAGAAATTCTCTTGAGGGTGTGATCCCATAATATGTGCCAAAGAGGGGTATACTAGAGTAAGTTTTGGATATATTATGAAATAGTGAAAGAGATCAGCTTTAATTTCTCTTGCAAAAAATTATAGTTGGTCCAAGGAGAGGAGAGGTTGTAGAGCTTCGTATTCACTATCATATACCGAAGAATTTGTCTTGGGGTCAAATGAAGTCTTATCAAGGGGATAGAACATGAGATTTTTTAGTGGAATTCCCATGGGATATTGCCATATCTCCTTATCTACAATAAATATAGGCATCTATCATTCCCAACCAAAGTCTACCTACTATGAATGGGTACCCTTCTAAGCTGGACATTGGTTTTAACATAATAAGCCATGTTAGATAATCCCAGGAGTCCATAGGAACTATGACATCATCTACCATTCCTTGAGGTTTAACTGCTTATCTATAAGCTAATTGAAGAATGGTGGTGTTGTTGAAGGTTGGTTAATTGGAGTTTATACATTGTTTCCTTTGGAATTACATTAATCGTATCCCCAAGATCAATCAAGGTATTAGAGATAAGAGTATCATTAATATAAACATTGACGATTGGACTTTCAGGGTGTACATATTTAGTTGTGAAGACTTTTCCTAGCATTAAATCTACTAGCTTCCCAATAACGTAGATGGTTGGGGGGTCCTTTTCCCTTCTCCATGGCTTTGTCAAACATAAATACTAGATAACCTTTGTATAAATTAGGAAATATTTATTTCTTAAAACAAAGGAATTTTCATGCATACATTTCATAGTTTTCCTAAAATATCAAATTTAGGTTGTAAGAGAGGCTTATCTATAGATGATCATTCTAGATATGGTGGAGTTAAAGTATATTTTGGTGATTTGCATTGATCTATGTTCTATTGAGGGGAATGTTGGAAGGGCTAAGGGAGGGTTTTAATTCTCTAGTTCAAGACTTTACTCCTCATCACCATGTTCATAAATAATAGGTGAAGTTTGATCATTCATCACCTACGCCAAGTTGATTTGGATATCATCACACTCCAAATAAGAGACAAAATAAGTTGGATAAAGTGGTAACTGAATGTTGTAGGTTGGTTGAGCTACTATTTTTTTAGGTTAGGTATGGTTTGGGCAAGAATTGGAGTTGTATATTTAGAGGTTGTTATGGGGATGGTTAATGCAACTATTATTGATGTTGAATTGTGAGTTGTGATTGAGGCACATATTATTGAGTCTAACTCCTGTAAAGTGTGGATCCTCACCAACCTTCTTGCTAAGGTTGACCTTGGGCTTGGGAAGTCCATTTATTTCAAGGCATGAAAGGATACCACTATTATGGACACTTGTAAGGGAAAAAATTGTGTGGTGGCTCTTGTTGAAAAGAGTAACTAGGTTCGATCTTCATAATGACATATGTAATCATGATTTGATGTATCTGATGTAAAGAGAAAAATAAACTTATTATTTTCATTCTTGAAGCATGGATTTCATACTCAAGGAAAATTTATTCTTATAGGTCAAGCACCCATTGAGTGCTTGAATCTAGTGCTTGTTATTGGGTCTACAATTCAATTGAGTCATTGTCATGTATGGAAGACCCTTTTGGGCATGATGTATATTGTAAAGAAAAACGTATTAGAGCCAATGAACCTCCAACACCTTTTCATAATGCTCCAAGAGAAGTAGGAATTTCCAAGTATCAAGTAAGCCTAGAGATAATGACAAGTTGAACTTCAAGCTAGGACATGAAGCCTATAAATAAAGAGTTCGACCTCATTTGTAAGGACACACAATTAGCTCAATCTAAAGAACAAAAAAACACTAAAAGATCCAGAAAAGAAAGGAGAAGACAAAAGGAAGAAGAATTCAAAGTTTTTAAGGTTTGTTTGTGGGTAATCTCTCAGACGTGTGGACTGTAATTAGAGCATCTTCTTAACTATAGAAAGACATAATTACAATCAAGTTAAGAATCCAAGTAAAGGGTTAAAGAAGCAGATATATACAAGTTGAATTGTTGGAGAAGGAATTGTTGCCCAAACAAAGGAGAATAGAGACCATCTTCACCATATTCTTGTCACACGTGGGAGTTAGGGTCATTGCAGGAGGGCCGATAATTACAGTCAAAAGTATAGGTCTGGAATTAAGGTCAAAGAAGATGAAAGAATCTATTGGAAGGCTATTTTTACTATCATTGACTTTGTGGAAGATGAGCTCATCCATTAGAGGTTTGACTTGGCCTTAGAGGGGTCTTGGTCAAGGGTCATAGGTATTTGAATTCATCATTTGAAGTTCTATAAGAAGAGAAGAGTTATTGTGGTTTTTCCTCTCAATAGGAGAGGTTTTGGCCCTAGTTGATCGCCTATATCTCGTGTCCTCTTGTCTCATTGTTCTTTATTTTTTTGGTAGTTGTTTTATGATAAGAACACTAATTATAATTAAGAGAAATAAGAGGCTAATAAAGTTAATTAAAATACATCACAAGCAATTATCAAAGTAAGAGAAATCACCTAATCTAGTTTCCCCTTGATTTCTCAACATGGTATTGGAGCTAAGGTTACTAAAACAAGAATAAAAGTTAGCTTGAAAAGGATTATTGAAGAAATATACATAAGATCCTAGCACAAGGAAATCATCAAGAAAGACTAACCCACTCATCATCTTGAAGGAAGGAACTAAGGAGTATCAAAGAAGACCTCAAAACCCTAGCTCATTCAAAGAAGGGTTTTACACTTGAAGCATTGTTGGGAAGCTCACAACCATATTCACAAGGAAAATAAGACCTCAAGTACCATACCTCCACTCAAAGAATAACTACACATTGAAGCATCTTGAAGTCTCTACATCCAATACAAGCAAGAAGAAGTATTTCACGTTGAGAAATCTAGGGCATCAGATGTTAGGAGATTTCTCTTCTTGATAATTTCTTGTGATATAATTTTACTTCTTGGAATATTTTATTCTCCTCGTTATGTTATTATTGTGTTATTCTCATCACGACAATTCACAAATAAAAAATATAATACAAGAGACACAGTATGTAGGCTAGTCATCCAAGGCCAAAACATCTCACTCTTTGAGAAGGAAAACCAAATCATAGATTATTCTTATAGATCTTCAATTAATGAATACCAAGACCATGACAAATACCCTCGACTCTAGTGTCATCCCAAGACCAAATCACTAACCTCTTCTTCAACAATGCTTTTCCTCTTCTTGTTCTCGACTTCCTTCTCTTCTAGATCTCAGATCCCTTTGATTCTCGATCTCTTCTTGTAGGCATGCCACCCTACCACATAAACCATAGATTATATTTGCTTCCTTTATAGTATCTACAAGAGAGAAACTTCTTGCTCCTTGACTCGGCTTCTTCTAGCGAGGCTCTATACCCAAACAATAATCACCTCAAAGTGACTGAATCTTCTTCGACTTCTTCTGGATACCTTTGGTTCTGATACCTTCGCGCATGGGAGGAAAAAATAACCCAAAAAAAATGCTTCACTATCTTCGATATCCTTCATTTTTGATGTGTTGATATGGAGGCTTCTTCTGGTGTATACTTCACACTTCTTTCTAGACTTGTTTCACTGAATTCATTGTCTCAAAATGAGGCCGAGTATGGGTATATATACAAGTTTGTTCATGACCTCTAGGCTGACATGATCTCTTGGAGGGAAGTCGACTTCATCTTCTAGATACATCTCTTGTTGTAGGCTGACATCATGAGGGTCATTGACAAGGTCTTGGAGGATTACTTTACATAGACAAGTGTGACTCTTTACATAACTTCATTACATGACAATGACCCTTTTAATTTTTTTATGACTAGATGACAAAAATATTAAAGGCTCTAAATGGGAGCCTTGACTCAAAAATAAAAACTCTTGCTCATGAAACCCATGATGCAAGTATTACAATAATTTTATTTTTCTTCTTTACATATCTTTACATAAAATCACAATTACATGTCATTATGAAGACCGAATCCAGTTACACTTTTCAACAATGCATCTTAACTAGGGATGTATTCATAATGATACTTGGTCATTCTCATTCTGAAGAATTTCTCATAAGAAGAATCAGATTTGTAACCCATCTGTTTAAAATCATATCAACCAACATTGTTACATAGAAATGCCTTGACTAAAAACTTTATCTCTCCACAAGATCTAAGCTCAATGTTGGTGAGACCAATGATTTATAGACACTCTCATCATTGTATCTCTCAGAACATGCCCCACATGGGTTCTCAGGGTGTGTTCCAATAGTACTATTCTTATCTTGGATTCCCAGTCCTCAAAGAATATTGGTCCTCCATGACTACTATTATCTTAGATGCCCTATCTCATCCTCAAAGAGTATCGAATTCCAAATGATTACCCAATCCTCTCATTATGTATGGTCAGGCAAAGACTAGAATGATGTGTCTATCTCTCCCTCTCAATCAGGGAGGACATATCTATTCCAATAAAGGAAATTACTCATTCCTACACAAGGAATGTACCTAAGCTACCTCTTGTCTTAGGAATTTCCAAGTTTCTTCCAGGTAAGAAACTTTCAGCTCCCTCTAAAAATAAGGACCTATAGTAGCTCCTCAAGTGGAGATGATGGGATAATCAACTGCTTGAAAAACTCCTTCCTTTTGATGTCATGAATTTCTTTTGTCACAAAATATTCATCTTTTGGGACTTCTTCATAGGGTACATACCATCCATCACTTTCATCCATGAGTCTTTCATGTCATCACTCCTTTTATCAGAAAGTGATTCATCGGTCTTCATCTGGCATTTATTCATGTTATGCTACATTCTTCATGCTTTATTTGGAAGGTTTTTGCATCCTTCTACACGGTTCTTCATGGAAGACATTCATAGTTCTTCCCTTTGTAGCCTTGAAGAAACCCATCTAGATACTAATTCATAAATAATGAACATTTAGATCATAATTACCTTTGTGATGGTCTTTCATCATGACATCTTCCTGTAGGCATCATCATCCTACATGTATGTTGACACATCTCCTAAAGATACGTATGGTCAAGGATCTCTATCTTTTTCCAGACTTTCATCAAAGTCTCCATATCTTTCTGGGAGATGTCATAGTCAAATATTCTTGGTCCTATGGATGTTGACTACCTTTACCATTGTTACATGATCTCTTCCTTCCTTTCTTCACACATTTCATTCCCAAGAGCTTCAAATTTCCCTAGTTGTAGTAAACTACCTCATACTCCATATGAAGACATATTATGTTGATTTCATCTAATAAATATGTGACCCATGAATTCTTTGATTCCTTTTATGGAAGATATCCTTTCTTTGATCATCATTAGATAAAGCAGTGATCCATGTTGTCTGCAACCATATGACATGACTCAAATGTGAACATACATACCTCATATTTCCTTTGGGCCATCCACACTTCCTTCAACAACTTACTTTAAGTGAAGGAACTGCATCCCCTTGATCTACTTTCATTGTTATGTCAACATATCATCATCCCTTGAATACTTACTTTGAGTGAAGGAACTTCATCCCCTTGATCTGATTTCATTGTTATGTCAACATATCATCATCCCTTGAATTCCACAAGTTTGGAGTTCAATACTTGATTTCCCTCATGATCGGTGAACCTTACAATGAATATTAAATCAGAGAATCTTGAGGATCTTGCATATCCTGTCCTTCAAATGTTACCTTTTGATAGATTTATGATAACCCTTTTTCTAGATGAATTATTCATTTTACATAAGTATCACTTGAGCTTTCAATGAGGTTTCGAAGAGTTATATGTCACATCCATCATATTACATATGTCACGAGTTCTTATTTTTAATGCTTTTACCATGATGACGTTCTAGTATGATGCATCATATATTATTTACAAATTTTTCGATCTATAATACAACAAAACAGAACTTTCAATAAAGGAGATCATCTCAATCATAGTAGAGATATTTAACTTCCTCCTTCTTAGACTTGTTTGTTTCAGGCTCTTCCATTTCTTTAGTAACATGGGCTTCTTCCTTATACCTCTTGTTGTTGTCCCTTTTAAGCTTAGGACAATATCTTCTATAGTGCCCATATTCTTGACATCCATAACATTGTACTTTATCTATGTTCTTCTTCTTATTTTGAGGACAAAATTTTCCAAACTTTCCTTTTCTTCTTGACATAGCAGCATATGCTTGATTCTTCTCATTTGTTCCTACACCAGACTCTGTGTTCAATCTGGTTTCTTCAATCTTACACAATGACCATAGATCTTGAAAAGGAGTGGCTTCTTTCTTCCCATAAATACTTGAAGTGAAGTTGCCCCATTCCTCTGATAGTGCATTTTGTACTAAAGTGGTCATTTCTTTGTCAGGAATTATTTCACCTAGATCTTGAAGTTGAACTCTTATTTCATAAATCCTCATAAAATATGTGGCTAATCCTTCTTCCCTTGAGATATTCAATTTGTAGAGTTCTGTTGATGCCTCGAAAATCGCTGCAACAACATGGGGGATAACCACCCGGTCCGGACCTTAAAAGCAGCTCATTTTCCGTTTGGTGTGGTGGCTTCGACTGTTTATCTAGGTCCAGTTACCTTCTCCCTATTGCTATTGGTTTATAATGTATCTTTAACTACCAATAGACAGGGACATTAGATCACTTCTTCTTGCTGATCAGGCAAGAGAAAGACCCTTAAGCTGATTTGGGTTCAGCCAAGCCACAACTAAAGTTTTGCTTCTTTGAGGAGAGGACTTAAAAGAATGTAGAATTTACTCTAAATGCAAGCTTATTCTATGATGCAAGCAAAAGAAACTAATCTAAATCCTATCTTAATTAGGCAGATATGGATCTAACCCAACTAAGAGCAAGATAATTAAAGTATTGGGATTTAGATATGTCTTGTTTATAATGAATACCAAGTCAATTAAGTAGTTCAATTAATTGATATTATGGATATCAAAACACATCCTATTGAGACCTCTTAAATGAAATAATAAATCAACAACACTCAGGAAGTAGTTCACATAAATGATATTGATTATCAAATCAGCGAATCCAATAACTAAACAATAATATGTGGAAATAGTTCACAACATATTACCACTCAATAAATCAGTTTTAATAAGGCAGATTTCTGAGTAAATAGTTACTCAGAAATCAGAAATTAATTCATAAGAACAGAGATACATGATAACAACATTGAGACAAACTACCCATATTGACAATAGTGCACAAACATGAATAAAATGACACATTCCTGTTACCATAAAAATGAAACTGATATTTAAAATAGTAGTATTAGAAATACCAATTTATTGCATCCATTTCTCTGTCCTTGGTCTCCAACAGCCCTTTACATTGCTTGAACTTCTGCTTTCAAAACTAGAGCCACAATAGTGCAAGCTTTGTTCTTCATGCATAATTCAATATACAAAGGGAAAATCCTCAATAATCCCCAGATCTGAGATTTTTCACTCCTCCCTCCTACAACTCTAAATTCCAATTACAATAGTGCTTTCATGGAGTCTAAAATTGCAGAGGAGAGCAACCCCTTTTACATTCTGCAATCTGTTATTTATAATATTTGTGAAGGAATTTTGGAGAGGAGAGTTTGTTGAAGAGAAATCTACCAAATATAATTTTACTTGCTCCTAATTCTGATCTTCAATTGGTGGAGCATTCTCATTGCTTGAAATCCTTTTCTCCATATCTTTTCCACTATTTTCCTGCAAAAGAAATCAAAATAAATTAAAAATGCAATCAAAATATCATTTCTGGCAATTAAATCAAACCCAATCAAATTCTATTTTAAATAAATAATTGAAAATAAAATATAAGCTCTGTATTGATGCTTGTAATGATTTTATTGGCAGAGGATATCGTTGGCCAATGGATCTGCAATTAGAAGAGGCTTTGGATAAATGAAATTGAAGAAAATAACTCAGAAAATTGATTTTGTTTTTCAAAATTCGGAGCATGATCTTCTGCATGATTTTTGACCCAATAAATGAGTAAATCTGTTGGTGAAACCTCCTCCAAAATGTTCTCCTTGATTTTCTCTTTCCAATGAGCCGTCCTGGGCCTCATTTGGCCAAGTAGAACTCAATTTATGAGCTTCCAAAGTTGATGGGTCAAATCTAATGTAAATCTGGAAATTCTGTTGCTGGGCTAAAAAATGAGAATTTAAATTAAAAATTAAATCCTAAATTAGTCCCTAGTTAATTCTAATTTAATTGATGATTATAAACTAAACTATTTATTAATTTAACTAACTAATGATTTATAAACAAATCCATTCTTAATTAAAAACTAATCAATATTAATCTAATTAATTAAAAAAACTAATTAATATCAATCTAACTAATATTTAAATTAATTAAATATTACATATAATTAATTAATTTAATTAATATAATATCTATTACATATTACATATTAATATATATTAAAACTAACCATATTATCCTACGTCTTATCTCCCTTATTCATATGGTAACATACGATTTCTAAAAATAAAATTAATATGTGAGCTTAAAATGAATACCCAAGTTTGACTTGTTTGACTTATCGCATCGGCTCAAGCGTGGTGTCGGGGGCATAACGTTTGCATAGGATGGAGACTCCCGATGCGATGGAACATTCACATGTTTTTTAAAATTTTGGTTAATGCCCCATTGTATTGGTAAGTCGGGGTGGTATTT
Organism: Pinus tabuliformis; assembly: GCA_031772625.1. NCBI lineage: Eukaryota > Viridiplantae > Streptophyta > Pinopsida > Pinales > Pinaceae > Pinus > Pinus tabuliformis. Next base: position 1,701,495,307 of record CM062817.1, on the reverse strand, counting down.
GTTTTATTACTTTGAATGCCCTTTCGCATCGGCAAATCGGGAGGGTATGGCCATTGGCTTTTTAAAACTTAACACAATACAAAATCCCCGATCCGATATTGGCATCGGGGTATCGGGTATGGTTAACTTGTGATGCACGAAGCCTCCGATGTGATTAGGAAGTCCCGATGCGATATTATTTTTATATATTAAATATTAATTTAATTTAATTAATTATATTAAATAATAATTAATTTAATTAATTTAATATTTAATATTAAAAATCAATTTTTATTTTGGTTTTATTTTTATGAATTTAAGTTTGTAAACTATAGCTAAAAATAAAACTACAACTACTTAAAAAATAATAAAAATAAATTATAACCACTTGAATGTTTGGGTTTTCGAGATTAAGATTTGATTTGGAAATTGGAGTAAATTTCTTAAATCTCGATAATTAATGATTTGGCCGCATAACTAAAAATGAAAAATGTTAGTAAAATTATCTACGGGTTAATATTTAAAATGAATGCATTATTAAACTAATTTATCTACAAAACGCAATATTGTACATTTTACGCATTTTTAACCCAGGCTAAATAAATGATGAGATTTCAAAGGAGTGCCATTTTCAAACCAGTTGACCAAATGAGGCGAAACAAGCGTCAATGGGAAGCTTGTAAAAAATCGATTCTAAGAAAACAATCAAAATAAAAATCCAAAGAAAACTAAAAATTAACAAAAGCGTAGGGCAATCAACTAAAATAAAAATCCAAAAAGGTGTTTAGCCAAATTTTTATAGAAAGGGTCCCCATTATTCGAAGTGGACGCATCAATAATGGGGGGGTTGTGTTTTTACCACAACAATGGCGACACGCGGGAGAAGAACCAATTATCTCTATTATGAATGAGATTTTCCTAAAATTAAAGCAAAAATAATTAAAGAAGAGAAGATTATGCTTGAAATGCTTGACTAAGTTTATTAATCTGACTAAAAGCAAGAATCATCTAACTGTAATTTTTCTTAAAATTCCTCATAAATTAAAATATTTCAAAACTCTATATCAGTCATTAATTAGCTTAAGGGATAAAGCAGGGGTCACTTTATTGCTTAGCTTTCAAAATATACTCATTTGTCACAGGTAGAGCCACTGTTGCCAGCAAACATCCATAGTTTCGACGGAGTTACCTTTTAATCACCAATGATTCAGAATCCCATCTTTTTAAGAATTATTGATCTAGAGATAAATCCATTTATATATATATTATTTTTTTATTTTTTTTTATTAAATCTTAAAAGCCATTGTCCTAGTATGGTAGCCAGATAGTTGACAATGCCATTCACTGGTTAAAATTGGACTGAACAAGCTGGCTCGTGATGAGACCCCTTGTCTTATAATTGTTTGCAATCATAAGCCATTACCCTGGTTTGTTTAGCAGTGTTGGTAATGTCAGTCTATTTTTCCCCTATGATCATGGTAAGCAGGCTCATGATGAGACCTCTTATCTTTTAAGTTTAAATATATTTCTGGATTATACTCTAGAAAAATAAAACTCTTTGGGACAGAGAGAATCATTGACTCCTTAAGAGTTAAGAATGACAATTTCAGAGTTAAAGGTGCTTTGCTGTAAAGTGTCTTTACTTGGTTAAAAAAAAAATTTCTTGGCTGATAATAGAACTCTGAAAGATCTTAATAAAATTTTGAAATCTCAAAATGATTACAGTTTGATGAAAAAGAAATTTTCAGATTTTATGATATTTTGCCAACTTCTCTTGATTGGTAATCTCTTCCTTAAGTATGTCTACTTTTATAATAAGAAAATCAAACTTTACAAAGAGATTTAAGAAAAAACTAATAGATGACTATTAACAATTTTTCTCCACGTATCCTGACCATTGTTAGGTAACAAATAGGCCTTCCATATAAATAATGACAAATTCACCAAAATCAAAATTGAAATCCAAAGGAAAAGAATTCTTATGCTAAAATGAGAAAAGAAATCAGCGAACAAAAATAAAAACAAAGAAATCTCTAAAAATGGAAAGGAAAATCCAAGTCTCGCAAGATAAACTCAAACAAGAATGTTTATACCAATGTCTCCAACAATATGAAGAAAAAGAAAATAAGCATGTAATCATTCCTTCTTATGTTGAGATCTAGAAAAACATACCTTGCAGAGTTGTGAATGCTTTAGGCTTTTAGATAATAGTGATCGTAAAATTCAGCCACAATGAATAATTTCTGTTTGATATGAGTCTTCTTGTTCCCAAGCATCATCTTAATCATTTTCTAAAAGAAAATGAATGCTTAAAGAAACAGATTAAAGGTTCAGAAACTTCCTGGTGTAGCTGTTTCGATGAAGATTATCGCTGCTTCTTGAAATAAAGCCAGGAGAAGAGTATGGACTTCGAAAATATGATCTGGCGGAGGATTGGAAACTTCAAATGGAGAGCTGCAAAACAGAGTTTTATATCAGCATAATTTAAAAACAAAAATGAAACTAGAATGATGAAATGGAAATTAATGAAAATGGGCACATGAATCTTACCATTGGATAATTGCTTTTGATCTTACCTGAAAGGTATCAATTTCCCCAAACTAGCTGACTCCTTATTTTAATTATCATTAAAAACATGAAGAAGTCACACTAACCAAAATCCTATAACCCAAAATCATTATTTATTTTATTTAAACTAAAGCAAGCAGTAAAAAATAGAATGCTTAGTGCTCAAGGGAATTGAAATCAAAAGAAATGCATCAGAAATGAAAATGAGAATTTGCAGTAATGACTGTTTCTCAAAATATTATTAGTTTTATATAAACTCCATGATTTTATAAATTGTCCAGAATCAAGACCAAATCTACGATAATAAAATTTAAATATGAAGATAGAGAGGTCTTGAATTCCATTTTTAATTATGGAATTATATATTTAAACTAAAATGTATGAGAAATTGAAATAATTTGAATATGCTGCAAATTGGTCATTAACTGCTTTCTTACCATAGTGGTTACCCAAGCTCGCTTTTAAAATAACACATTGCCGTATCGGATGATTTACATAACATGTTTCTTCACCATGCTTCAAACTTAATCTGCAAAACTTCACCTTTATTGCTATGCCATATATCGATTAAATGTTAACGGCTTAGAGGCATGCATTGGAAGTTGTCGCATCAAATGTTGCAACGGCGAATCGCCGATATGAAAATATGCGATGAGAAGTTGTGCTATGAGATGGAGTGATCGCATATTTAAAGAAATATTATATCGGGGGTCGGGGCATATTTACACTGTGCTTCCCATATCGCGCATCGCACATCGCAGAGTCAGAGATTTGATGTAAGCATAAATAACAATGCGACAAAGCGATTGCGATATCGGCGATTGGCAAACTTTTGGTACCCAATGTAACACGATATGATTCTTGCGATGCCGATATGCGATGAATGACGTGGCTAGTCGGCGATCGGCAATTTTTAGCACATGGTGTAACAATATTTGATATGTCGATATGCGACGAAGAGTGGACCCGATAATTTTATAATAAAAATTTGATAACATATCGGATCTGAGACATCGGCCCTTTAAAAGATATGCTCTTACCATTATTGCGATTGAACGGACGTGATATTTTAATGAATTTGATTTGAATTTCATATCGGATCCGGAATTATGTGTTTATCGCAATATCGGTAAAGTCGATTATCGGAGATCGGCGATTCATGTTCATGGAATTATATTTCACTTGGAAAGCTCCGATATGCGAAATGCAATATGGCATATGAGTAAGATAATACATCAGAGGCCTTTGATGAACAATTTGTTATCAAAAGAAATACTAAGAACTTCTTCCGATGAAATCTTGTGATGCGAATGGTCTTATGATATTTCTTGAAACTTCAATTGGGTTTTCTAAAGAATGAAAGCAAAGCTAAAAAATGCTTAAATTCTAATGCATCACAAATAAAATTTCCCTGAGCCTGTTGCAAATTTGAAATGGGTTTACTGATTATTTTATGTTTTGAAAAGAAATAAAAACCTGCAAATAAAACAGAACATGAATAAAAAATAAACTAAGGAAAAGATGAACTAATAATGGATGAGAATAAAGTTGTAAATGCGTACCTGAAAGGAATTTGTCTGTAAATTTTACCTGATAAATCTTCAAAGTCTTCCTTTGATTAAAATCATCTCATTATTTATTCTAAATCTAAGTGTGCAATCAGCCTAAATGAAATCAATCATTCATGTTCATAGAATATAAAATTTACCAGAAATAAATATGAAACTATGCTTCCCTTTCGAAGTGAAATAACAATTTATTACTTCTGCTCATTCCGAATTAATCTTGAGAAAAATTTGTATTGTTATAGTGACTGTTCAATAATGTTTTTAATAAATAAACATGATGCATTTTACAGCATCAGATAATAAACTAAAGATTAGAATGAGATTAAGCCACTAATTGTAGAAAAATATCAAAACAGATTTAAATGTGTGCACTCGGCAAAATGGGCATCCTTAAGATCAGCTTTTGGCAAATTCCGAGGAAGATAATATGAACTTCATATGATTACCGTGACAGGTTAGACTGACTAATAATGATTGAATTAGAATTAGGCTTATCATAGTCAATCAGACATCTCATGGGATAATGGGATCATGAAGCTTTTATATCCTCAAATCCTTACCATATAAATTTCAAAAGAAAATCTTAGAAGGAAATCTCGAAATAAAGAAAAGTGGCTTTGAGGCAATCGATACCAAGTGCAACTTTAATTGAATTTAATCAAGACATTATTCAAAATAGGCAGAGTAGAGATATCGCTATAAGAAATTTCAAAAAGGAAAGCAAGAATTAAAATTTTCTGATAAGGAAAAATGTTTCCACTGAACATGTATGAGAAGGCTGATTGCTTTGTTTTATTTTTTAATCTACAGAACTATTGCAAATAAATTAACTACATAAAACAAGCTAACTAAATTAATTCTACTCCTATTCTAACCATATACATGAAAATGACTAGGTATAGTCATATTTCCAGTGTAGCCATTTTCTCATTTTTATTCCCGCGTTTATGTACAGTTCAAATGTTAGTAATAAAAATACAAATCTGACTAAACTAAGGAAAATAAATATGAAATCAGAATGCACAGTTAGTGTTAGGAACTTAATTAAAATCTCTCTCTCCTGAAATTTTCTTTCCAATTGACTACCAATTGGATCATAAAAATCTGGATGGATTTCTATTAAGGATTGAGAAATGTTCAAAGGAAGAGATAACAGGCCAGATTGTGAAGATGAGCTTTTGGATTCTTTGACCTGAAAAAATTTGTTAGTGTTATGTACAAATGTTAAATCATTGACAATTTTTCTTGAAGGAAAAATTTCCAAACAATTTTCAAATGAGTCAATGAAAAATGGATGGAAGCCTTTCAAATAAAATGACAATTTGTTAATTGAATTGAATTGCTGGCCAGATTGCAAAAATACATTCTCTTGTTGACATTGCCTTTGAAAAAATAGAAGCTCTTGATGAAACATTAGCATTGATTGAAATTGAAATATTGATATCTTTTGATGCTCATGATTATAATATGAAACTTCAATTTCCCAATCGGACAAGGCATCAATTGAGTGTTTGATAGTAAGATGTTCAATATGCCAGCGAAAAGTGTGAAAATTCTGCAAAATAAAATCAGAAAATAAATCTAAGTTTAAACAAAATAGCTGTGAAAGAAAAACTAAAATGAAATCACTATTTGTACAACTAATGTTACAACACGTTTGGGATCGTTTTGAAATGATTTCATTTTCACAAGGAATGGCCAGAATTATGGAATTTGAAAAATTTTGAATTCCAACTTGTGAATTAGAAAACAAATTATGATTATGAATAGGAATGGGAGTTTGATCCTCATATGAATCATAAATTGGAATGATTTCTTGAATGGAAAAATTATGAAGATAATTTGCTGCTCTAAAATGAGGATTAGTTGGGACAATTCCTAAATTGAAGCGTTCCTCATCCTCAGATGTTATTTGAATTTTATCATGAGGATTCTATTGAGAAAAATTGAAATCAGCATCCTCAATATCAGAGTAATCATCATAAATGACCTCACAAGACTCTAGAATTCCCTTCAATTTCATCCAATATATCCAAACAAAGAGGAACAAGCATTTCATGTTCATTAATGGCAAAAGAATGATCGATTATTATTTCTTTATCTTGATAAAACTTTAATGATAATTCATTTAAATCATCCTCTTTAATTTCTGAAATATCATTGATACTAAGAGGAAAAATATTACCATTATTGAAAATATCAGGATAAAGGGAAAAATGTGAACCTGAAACAATGTGTTTAAAACTGTCTCTGTTTGAGAGCTCTTGTGCGTTATGCTCATTGTAAATTTCAGATTGCAAATCATTCCTTTACGTGCATATGCTTTCTTGAAGAACGCTGCTTTGCTTCTCTGATTTTTGCATTTGCTCATCATGGAGAAATTTAGAAATTTGTACAGTAGTTTGCATTTTATTTACTTTGATTGCTGCTTGTGCTTGCTGATTTGCAATTTGATTTTCCGAATTTACTTCGAAGTAGCTTTCAGATTTCAAGGCGGCTTTTTCTCCAAAATTGCTGCTGTTGTCTTCTTGCATTTGATTAGAAATACTTTCCAAGCTTTGTAAAACCACTTCATCACCATTTATTTGCACATCCAAATTGGGATTCTCATTTGTATTGGAAGGGGATGGAACAAAGCTTGAATCAATTTCATATGGATTGGGAATGGTTAGAAGAGAACTAATATATTTAAACCAATCTAATGATTCTTCTTCTGTAGGTTTATCTTCGTCGCTAAATCTTAAACAATTCAAGTGAAATCGAATATGAAAATCATTAACAGATTCATTTTTAAACTTTCGTAGATATTCAATTTCTTGACATACCTGTTCATAATCGTAGCCGTCAAATTTACAAATGAAAATTGTAACAAATTGATCCCAGCTATGGATTGAGGCAACTGGAAGAGTTTTGCACCAGTTTCTGGCTTTTGCCGCAAATGTGAGAGTAAAAATTCTGCATAAAATGCCTTCATCAATTCCTTGAAAATTATATTTTGAAATGTTTTGAATAAATTGAAAGACATGGTTAAAAGCAGACGAATTTCTCTTACCATTGAATTTTACCTGAGAGAAGAGTCTTACCACTTCGGGTGGAGTGTTAGAAGATGCACGTCCATGGATACAACTCCAAATCGGAAGGTCAAGCGGAGCCATCACAATAAATAAAGAATTAAAATTGAAAAGACTCCAACAGACAAAAATCTCAGGCCCTCCTTCTAGCGCCAAAAATGTTGATGCCTCAAAAATCGCTGCAACAACATGGGGGATAACCACCCGGTCCGGACCTTAAAAGCAGCTCCTTTTCCGTTTGGTGTGGTGGCTCCGAATGTTTATCTAGGTCCAGTTACTTTCTCCCTATTGCTATTGGTTTATAATGTATCTTTAACTACCAATAGACAGGGACATCAGATCACTTCTTCTTGCTGATCAGGCAAGAGAAAGACCCTTAAGCTGATTTGGGTTCAGCCAAGCCACAACTAAAGTTTTGCCTCTTTGAGGAGAGGACTTAAAAGAATGTAGAATTTACTCTAAATGCAAGCTTATTCTATGATGCAAGCAAAAGAAACTAATCTAAATCCTATCTTAATTAGGCAGATATGGATCTAACCCAACTAAGAGCAAGATAATTAAAGTATTGGGATTTAGATATGTCTTGTTTATAATGAATACCAAGTCAATGAAGTAGTTCAATTAACTGATATTATGGATATCAAAACACATCCTATTGAGACCTCTTAACTGAAATAATAAATCAACAACACTCAGGAAGTAGTTCACATAAATGATATTGATTATCAAATCAGCAAATCCAATAACTAAACAATAATATGTGGAAATAGTTCACAACATATTACCACTCAATAAATCAGTTTTAATAAGGCAGATTTCTGAGTAAATAGTTACTCAGAAATCAGAAATTAATTCATAAGAACAGAGATACATGATAACAACATTGAGACAAACTACCCATATTGACAATAGTGCACAAACATGAATAAAATGACACATTCCTATTACCATAAAAATGAAACTGATATTTAAAATAGTAGTATTAGAAATACCAATTTATTGCATCCATTTCTCTGTCCTTGGTCTCCAACAGCCCTTTACATTGCTTGAACTTCTGCTTTCAAAACTAGAGCCACAATAGTGCAAGCTTTGTTCTTCATGCATAATTCAATATACAAAGGGAAAATCCTCAATAATCCCCACATCTGAGATTTTTCACTCCTCCCTCCTACAACTCTAAATTCCAATTACAATAGTGCTTTCATGGAGTCTCAAATTGCAGAGGAGAGCAGCCCCTTTTACATTCTGCAATCTGTTATTTATAATATTTGTGAATGAATTTTGGAGAGGAGAGTTTGTTGAAGAGAAATCTGCCAAATATAATTTTACTTGCTCCTAATTCTGATCTTCAATGGCTGGAGCATTCTCATTGCTTGAAATCCTTTTCTCCATATCTTTTCCACTGTTTTCCTGCAAAAGAAATCAAAATAAATTAAAAATGCAATCAAAATATCATTTCTGGCAATTAAATCAAACCCAATCAAATTCTATTTTAAATAAATAATTGAAAATAAAATATAAGCTCTATATTGATGCTTGTAATGATTTTATTGGCAGAGGATATCGTTGGCCAATGGATCTACAATTAGAAGAGGCTTTGGATAAATGAAATTGAAGAAAATAACTCAGAAAATTGATTTTGTTTTTCAAAATTCGGAGCATGATCTTCTGCCTGATTTTTGACCCAATAAATGAGTAAATCTGTTGGTGAAACCTCCTCCAAAATGTTCTCCTTGATTTTCTCTTTCCAATGAGCCGTCCTGGGCCTCATTTGGCCAAGTAGAACTCAATTTATGAGCTTCCAAAGTTGATGGGTCAAATCTGATGTAAATCTGGAAATTCTGTTGCTGGGCTAAAAAATGAGAATTTAAATTAAAAATTAAATCCTAAATTAGTCCCTAGTTAATTCTAATTTAATTGTTGATTATAAACTAAACTATTTATTAATTTAACTAACTAATGATTTATAAACAAATCCATTCTTAATTAAAAACTAATCAATATTAATCTAATTAATTAAAAAAACTAATTAATATCAATCTAACTGATATTTAAATTAATTAAATATTACATATAATTAATTAATTTAATTAATATAATATCTATTACATATTACATATTAATATATATTAACTAATATATATTAAAAATATAAACTAGTTATATTACCATATCTAATATATATTAAAACTAACCATATTATCCTACTTCTTACCTCCCTTATTCATATGGTAACATACGATTTCTAAAAATAAAATTAATATGTGAGCTTAAAATGAATACCCAAGTTTGACTTGTTTGACTTATCGCATCGGCTCAAGCATGGTGTCGGGGGCATAACGTTTGCATAGGATGGAGACTCCCGATGCGATGGAACATTCACATGTTTTTTAAAATTTTGGTTAATGCCCCATTGTATTGGTAAGTCGGGGTGGTATTTGTTTTATTACTTTGAATGCCCTTTCGCATCGGCAAATCGGGAGGGTATGGCCATCGGCTTTTTAAAACTTAACATAATACAAAATCCCCGATCTGATATCGGCATCTGGGTATCGGGTATGGTTAACTTGTGATGCACGAAGCCTCCGATGTGATTAGGAAGTCCCGATGCGATATTATTTTTATATATTAAATATTAATTTAATTTAATTAATTATATTAAATAATAATTAATTTAATATTTAATATTAAAAATCAATTTTTATTTTGGTTTTATTTTTATGAATTTAAGTTTGTAAACTATAGCTAAAAATAAAACTACAGCTACTTAAAAAATAATAAAAATAAACTATAACCACTTGAATGTTTGGGTTTTCGAGATTAGGATTTGATTTGGAAATTGGAGTAAATTTCTTAAATCTCGATAATTAGTGATTTGGCCGCATAACTAAAAATGAAAAATGTTAGTAAAATTATCTACGGGTTAATATTTAAAATGAATGCATTATTAAACTAATTTATCTACAAAACGCAATATTGTACATTTTACGCATTTTTAACCCAGGCTAAATAAATGATGAGACTTCAAAGGAGTGTCATTTTCAAACCAGTTGACCAAATGAGGCGAAACAAGCGTCAATGGGAAGCTTGTAAAAAATCGATTCTAAGAAAACAATCAAAACAAGAATCCAAAGAAAACTAAAAATTAACAAAAGCGTAGGGCAATCAACTAAAATAAAAATCCAAAAAGGTGTTTAGCCAAATTTTTATAGAGAGGGTCCCCATTATTCGAAGTGGACGCATCAATAATGGGGGGGTTGTGCTTTTACCACAACAAGTTCTTGATTTAGAGAGATTACTTCTCCAATAGTACTTATGGAGAACAACTCTACCAATTTGTCATATATAGCTTTTTCAGTGTCTAATTTTGATACATATGGGATGAGAGACTCTTTGATGGATTCTATGAGAATCCTCTAGGTTCTCACTTCTCCCTTCACGAATCTAGCATGTGCTTGAGTATCTTCCTTGGGAGGTTGAGTTAATTACCCTTTGATGTGCTCCATGACTTCATTTTCAATGAGATTTAGGTAAGTTCATTTCTTCCATGCAAGGAAATTTGAATCCCTAACCAGTTTGTTGCTTTCCTTGCAAAAAAGACATCTTGATAGTATCATATGAATTCATAAACTTACTTGAGTATTTGTTGCTTGCTTCCTCCTTAATCTTGATGTTGATAGAATATTATTTCTTGAAAGAGAGAGAGAGATTGCTTCACAATCCTTCTTGAATATTCTAGCCTTCCTTAGATGATGATCTTGGAAATTATTCTAGGGTTTTGGTATTTCTTCATGCTTCCTTCTTGAAGATGATCTCAAGACTCTTGATAGAGTATGTTCCCTCGATCTAGGGTTCTTGTATGAATATCTTGATCTCTCTTGCTTGGTGTTCTCGACTTTCTTTTATCCTTCTTTGAAGCTCGATTCTCATGTGTCTTCTTGATTATATGCCCCTTCTTGACTTCAACACCTAAGCTCTGATACCATGTTGAGAAATATCGAGCATCAGATGTTAGGAGATTTCTCTTCTTGATAATTTCTTGTGATATAATTTTACTTCTTGGACTATGACAGCCTCTTTGTTATGTTATTATTGTGTTCTTTTCATCAATACAATTACCAAATAAACAATAGAATACAAGAGATGCAGTATGTAGGATAGTTAGCCAGGGCCAAAACCTCTCACTCTTTAAGAGGAAAACCCAATCATAAATTATTCTTATAGATCTTCAATTGATGAATACCAAGACCATGACAAATACCCTCGACTCTAGTGTCATCCCAAGACCAAATCACTAACCTCTTCTTCAACGATGCTTTTCCTCTTCTTATTCTCACTTCCTTCCTTATTCTCACTTTCTTCCTTCCTTCCTTTGCTTCCTTTATAGTCTCTACAAGGGAGATACTTCTTGCTCCTTGACTAGGCTTATTCTAGCGAGGCTCTAATCACCTCAAAGTGACAATAGCTTCTTTGACTTATTTTTGATACCTTAGGTTCTGCTACCTTCGCCCATGGGAGGACAGACTAACCCAAAAACAATGCTTCACTATCTTCATTATCCTTCCTTTTTGTTGCGATGATATGGAGGCTTCTTCTGGTGTATACTTTGCACTTCTTTCTTGACTTGCTTCACCAAATTCGTTGCCTCCAAATGAGGTCAAGTATGGGTATATATACAAGTCTGTTCATGACCTCTAGGTCGACATGATATCTTGGAGGGAAGCTGACTTCATCATGTAGATACATCTCTTGTTGTAAGCCGACATCATGAGGGTTAGTGACAAGGTCTTGGAGGATGACTTTACATAGACAAGTGTGACTCTTTACATGACAATGACTCTTTTACTCTTTTATGACTAGATGAAAAAAATTCTAAAGACTCTCAATGGGAGCCTTGACTCAAAAATAAAACCTCTTGCTCATGAAACCCATGATGCAAGTATTAAAATAATTTTCTTTTTCTTCTTTACATCTCTTTACATAAAATCACAATTACATTTCATTATGAAGACTGAACCTAGTTACACTTTTCGACATTTCCATCATCATCATCAAGGAAATAAAAGTGATCTCCCTCTATTTGAAGAAAGGATCACTTTTCAAAGTATACTGTAAGAAAGACATCTTCATCAAGAAGACATATTATATTATCAACTTCATCAAGAAGGAATCAAGTTGAATCTATCATCATCAAAGAAGCATCTTTACTTGACAAGTATGTACCATGATATCTATGTTTGAATCTACTATCAAAATGACTTCATTTTGCAAGGAAACCAATAAAATTGGTTGAGTCATCAAATTTCTTTGCATGGAAGAAGAGGATAGATTTGATCCTTATAGAAATGAAGTCATTGAACATCTTAAGGGTTAAATCACTAAACCACCAAAAGAAGAAGCTCAAGCTCTAGCAAAATATATGAAGGGGAAATAAGGGCTCAAAGACTCCTTATAGAATCAATCAAAGATTATCTCATCCCTTATGTAGCTAAATTAGACAATTCAAAAGACATATATGATCAGATAGTATAATTATTCTCCATAAGCACTGCAGGAGAAGTGATATATTTGAGAACCAAGATATATAAGATGAGGGTATCAAAGGAAGAAGGGATAGCCTCATATCCTATGAGGATTTCACAAATAATAGATCAACTGCAAGATTTAGGGGAAATAATGTCCAACAATGAAATGACCATTGTTGTTCTCAATGCACTACTCGATCAATCAGGAAACTTTGTATCAAGTGTCTATGGAAAGAAGGAAGCTACCCCATTCAGTGAACTTCTATCATTATGTAAGCTTGAGAAAACTGGGTTGAAAGCAAAAAGTGATGTGGGATAAAATTAACAAGGTCAAGCATCTGTTTATCATGGCTATGAGAAAAGGAAAATTTGGGAAGTTTGGTCCTTAGAAAAGGAATAAGATCAATATGTCAAATAATAAATGCTATGGTTGTCAGGAATATGGGCATTAAAAAGAGATTGTCCTAAACTCAAGAAGGACAAAAATAAAAGAAAATAAAGGAATGAAGCCCATATCATCAAAGAAGTGGAAGAACCTGAGAAGAAGAAATCAAAGGAGGAGGAAGTGAAATATCTCTACTATGACTAAGATAACCTCCTTTTCTTAGTTCTTTTCAGTGTTATGAAAGATAGTCATGGTAGGAAGCATTGTAAGTATGATACGTTGCATTATATTGGAATATGGCATCATATTAGAAGCATATGATTAAAAAAAGAACTAATGACATCATTATAAAAGCTTGAAAGGATAGTTGAAGTAGAAGTCTACATGATTGTAGCAGTCATCATGATAGAAAGGAAGTAGCTCATGGTAACATCATTGAAAGCATAAAAAATGTCAACCAAAATAAGTAGTATATATGGTTGGAAGAAATTCATGTAGCGTGATTGAAGATATAAATAATTCATCATGCATCATCATCATTAGGAACAAACATTTGTAAGATGAGGATAATCAAGATCCTTTGTTGGAATCTTCATTAGAACGTTCACCTCTACTTGGAAGAAGAAAATGTCTCGTTGATAACTCCACCTTGTGTGAGATCCATTGTTTAGAAGGATGATGGCATGATTAAAAAGGAGTGCAACATGTCAAGATGGTTGAAGTCATTTCAAGCAAGAAAAGGAAGATTTTGAAGGAAGTCTAGATGACCAAATGGAGAAAATAAGGTATTCATATATTTGATAGATGAATTCGTGTCATAGTTGCATATAAAATGGGTAAATTCTCTATCTCATGAGCATGATCGAAGAAAGGGGATATCTTCCTTTAGAAATGTGCATGAAGGAATATTCCTTGAACTAGTAGACATATTTATAAGATGAAATCGAAGTAATATGACCTCATATGGAATATGAGGTGGTTGACAAGGTGAAGGAACTATTTATAGAATTTATCGAGGAGAAATATGTGAAGAAAGGAAGAAGAGTCCGTGAAAGATGCAACTATAGTCACATAAGATAAGATAAGTGATCAACATCTAATGACTAGAAGAATTTCCCAAGACGTCTCTATAGAGAAGATTTGAAGACCTTGATAAAGTATGTAAAGAAAGGATACCCTTGACATTTAGAGTCTTGGAGATGTGTATATGTATATGTAGGATGTTGATGTTGAAAGCAAGCATATTTCATGATGAAAGGCCATCATAAAAGGTAACTTTGATTTGATGTTCATTTTAATTTTTGAACAATATTTGGTTAGGTGAATACAAGGTTACCAAAAGAGAGTTGTATATGTCACCTATAACTAGTACTCATGAGAATGGATGGAAGATCCTGAAAGAAACATGACTTGGAAGAGGTAGTTGTATGAAGAAAAGCCAGATGTGGACTAGAAGATCACTTTCAGATTAAAATAAGGATAACATGGCTGGTGGTTCAACCCTATGGTTCGTTGAAGGAAAGCGGTGGATGGTTGATGCCTTACAAAGAAAACCTAGAAGATGAAGGCTCCATAATAATGAAGATGAAATTAATGACATCGAAAGGAGGATCCTTGTGAGCAACTAATAGTATCATGATCTCCACTAAATAGCAGTTAACTATTGTTGGAAACAAGTCATTAATTGAGAGGGAGCTTGGGCAAGTCCTTGGTTAAGAGGGAGCTTGAGTATATTCCGTTTATAGGAATTAGTATATCCTCCTTAGTTGAGAGGGAGAGATAGATACAACATTCTTCTCTTCATGTTGGAAAGAAAGAATGAAGGATTGGGTAAGCATTTTAGATTGATTCTAATACTTTTTGAGGATGTGGTAGGGAATCCAATAGGAAAGAGTGGTCGAAGAAGAAATTCCTTAAGGATGTTTTATTCCAAGATAGGAATTGTCCTAAAAGGACATACCCTGCAAACATTTGGGTGGGGTATGTGCCTTGAAAGACAACGGTGATGGTGTCTATAACTCATTGGTCTTGCCATCATTGTGCTTTGATCTAATGGAGAGATAGGGTTGTTAGTAAAGGCCTTGTTATGTGACAATGGTGGTTGATATGATGATATGCTCTGGTATGAACTGATAAGATAGGTTATGAGATGGCTTACCAATTTGACTCTTCTTATGAGAATTCTTCAGTTTGAGAATGTCCAAGTACCTTGTATGGATTATGAATACCTCCCTAGTTAAAAGGGAGTGTTGGAAAATGTAACTAAGTTCGGTCTTCATAATGAGATATGTAATCATGATTTTATGTATTTGATGTCAAGAGAAAAATAAATTTATTGTTGTCATTTTTTAGGCATGGGTTTCATGCTCAAGGAAAATTTATTTTTATAGGTCAAACACCCATGGAGTGCTTCTAGGGCTTGTCATTGAGTCTATAAGTCAACTGAGTCATTGTAATGTATGGAAGAACCTTTTGGGCATGGTGTATATTGTAAATAAAAATTTATTAGAGTCAAAGACCCTCCAAGACCTTGTCATAATGCTTCAAGACAAGTTGGCCTTTCCAAGTATCAAGTCATCCTAGAGACAGTCACAAGTTGGCCTTCAAGCTAGGACAAGAAGCCTATAAATAAATAACTTGACCTCATTTGTAAGGACACACAATTAGCTCGATATGAAGCATAAAAAACACTAGAAGATCCAGTGAAGAAAGGAGAATACAAAAGGAAGAAGAAGTCGAAGTTTTTAAGGTCTGTTTTGGGGTAATCTCTCACGCGTGCAGACTGTAATTAGGGAATCTCCTCAACTATAGCAAGATTGAATTACATTCAAGTTAAGAAGCCAATTAAAGGGTTAAAAAAGCATATATATACAAGCTGAATTGTTGGAGAAGGAACGGTTTCACAAGCGAAGGAGAATATAGACCATATTCACCATATACCTATCACACATGTGAGTTAGGGTTGTGTTGGAGCCTCAAAAATCGTTGCAACAACATGGGGGAAAACCACTCGGTCGGGGACTTGAATACCGTCCCTTTTTCGTTTGGATTAGTGGCTCTGACTGGATATAATGGGACTAGTTCCCATTAAAAATTTGATAGGATGGATAGGGTGGTTGATTACCAAAAACTAAGTGATAGATGGGGTGGTTTTCAACTGAAATACATATATATTTAACCTATCTATATATTACCTGGGATTTTACTTATACTTGTGCAATCTACAATGATTATCTTTAGTACATGATAATGAAGTTTAATCAAATAATAACAAAAATGAAAAGCCTTTGAAATAATTATTTTGATTAAATAGTTAATCAAAATAATTGATAAACATATATCACATCAAATATCGTGTAAACACTTTCTCATCAATGTATTAAAAATAACAATCCAAGCATGTTCAGAAATGAATGAATACATAACTGCATGAAAAAATATACATGTGACAAACAATATAAAGAAAAATGGCTATCAATTCATAAAACAAATCAATACACAATGATAGAAGTATCGATGCATATAAATATGCTCATGAAGAGAATAGCTCCAATCTAGTATTTTTGATTAAGATGGTTTCTGAAAAGTACAAAAGTGCAAGCTTCCAAAAGCCTTCACAAAACTACAGGACTCTGATCCGAGGATTCTACTAAGATAACTTTAAAGTACAGAAGTGCAAGCTTTTAAAGTGTTTCTTTATAAAATTCGGGACCCTTTCTTCAAAGACATGAAAGGGTTTATATAATAAAAATAAAGTACTAAAATAGAAATTATATGAAAGTTCTGAGTAGGTTTAAACAACTCTCTTTAAAATAAGTGATAGAATTACATAAAACAAAAATTATTAAAATGATGAGCTTCAGCATGTAACGGTGTCTATTCCTTCATTCATTGTTTGAGCTCGTAGATATCCATCATCGGCTTGACTTCAGGAGGATGACCTATCCTCATGCAAAAATGTCTTGTACACACTGCATCTGAGAGAGTAGGAATCATATGCATGGATGAGTCAGCGAGGCAGCATAGCATTAGTAACTATGTGGCTTCACCTGATATTTCCAATATACTTCCCAGTGGAGTTTTGTTAGTTGTTTAATCTCTCGTTCTCTTGCTTTGAAAGTTTCTTGTCAATGTGTTTCTAAGGCTCTAATATCAGGGAGACTTGCGATTGGGCATTCCTGTATCAAACTAGCATTGTGAAAATTATCATTGATGGTCTCAATGATAGTATTTGCAACATTAGTCACTTTTGAAATTGTTCTTTCTACCTGCTTTAGCTTAATATCCCAATCAGTAAAGAGGATGTATTTATGAGTTTTTTCTATCTTGGGAAGGTCTGTTGCTCTGCCCTATAAAGTATCCTACCATGTAATATACCCTAAAATATTTTAATCAATCTCATTGAATGTGATCCTCAGATCGGATGCTTGATTTATAAGTAAATCACTTTGCTTTCATATTGGATTGATGACTGATAGTTTCTGACAGAATGTTGCTTGTTGCTTAGATAATAAAGGATTGATTTTTAATGCCTATTTTATGAAATCCTCAATCTTAGGATTATCTTTCAACTGATCTATAGAAAACTGCAGCTGTTGTATTTTACCATCTTTGGCACTTGTTTCTGCTTGATACTGGAGCTTCAATTGGTCAAATCTCTATTGTAATTGTGCCATTTGTGCCTCCATTTGATGGTCTACATTCTGTCTCTCTTCGGTCAACTGCTGCTCTAGTTGTTGTATCCTTTCATATTTCTCCCTTATTAGTTGTTTGACGTCCATTGCCTTATCAATAGTGGTAGACGCATAAGCACCTGCATATTCTAACAGTTTGGTCAAATTTTCCGAAGGATCCATGGGGGTATCCTTCCATACTACATCCATTGGTTCATTATCAGGAATTATCGCTGAGGATTGTTTTGTTCTCCTCCTTTTCCTCTGTCTTTTTACTACAACCCAATGCTTTGGACTGTAAAAGACATCAAGAGGAGGAATTTCGACCACTTTGAGAACATTTTTTGTTTAAGGGAAGGTCGAGATGATTTCAATATCTTCTATGGTGACACCTTTTTTAGTAGCCCTATCAGTGAGCGAGCTTTGTCCAATGTTTTGGGGTTTGTTGAATGTTGTTTCCATTTCAACATATTTTTCCCCTTGTTGTCCTCTTAGTTGTTGATCAAATTATTTCCATGCCTCATCCAGTTGAATATTTAAGGGGGTTTCATATGTATGCACTTTAGTGGAAACATCTTCCACTTATTTCTCTATTGAGGCCTTTTCAAATTCCTTCTCAGTGTCCTTTTCAGGACTCTTCTCTCGGCTCTTTTGTGAGTTATTCTCTGAGTCGCGCTGTGAGTTTTGCTATGAACTCTAGGCTAATTTCTACTCTGGGGTTTGTTCATAAACTTGTTTTGATTTCTTCTATGAATAATGCTCAAAAATTTGTTATGAGCCCTTTTCTGAGCTTTGGCTTGAGCTCCGTTCCTTTTGAGCATTTGGCCTAGGGATTTCTAACAGATCCAAAGGGACCTTTTGTAACCTTTTCCTCCTGTACTAATGGAAATAGGCCAAATCTAGTGGGTTGAATCTCAGAGTAGCCAAATGTTGCAGTTGTGAATATAGCTCGGTTGACTCAAACAAGTCATCAAAATCATCCTCCTCGTGGCTGAATTGTCTTATTTTCACTGAAGTAGCGAAGTTTTGTGTGACCTTATTGGGGTCAAACTATCTGCCAGGAATGGTGGTAAGCTTTAAACAAGTAATGTGATCTATTTCAAGCGTAGCATGCTTGAAATCGTATAATGCATAAAAAATGCATTGGAGGGGAAAGTAAGGCCAAATACACTTTTTAGATTCTTTAAGGGTCTTGGTTATCCCATCCCCTATAGTTTGGTAAGAAATTTCTCTAACAATCAGTTTGTCTGGCACATACCATGGGAGAACATGGGGAGGTTCTATGCTTCCAAAGACTCATACATAAGTAAATATTTCTTCCCCAAACCATCTACCTACTGGTAAGGTATCAATCTTGTCCTCATCAGATAACATTGGGGCCCTCTTGTCAAAAACATATTGGTGGATGGGTAGCATAATTCCTTGGCAGATTTTGTAGAAATGAGTTTGGAAATTGGATTCCCATAGGATTTTGTGATATATGTGAACAGGGGTAGGATATTGAATATTCCATTTCCACCCCATAGTTGGGAAACTAGTGGTGAAACAGACAGCATCCATATTATAGGAACTCATAAAAAACAGTGGTACTGTTCTAGAGGTGACAAATCGCTTTTTCCTATATTCCCGGATTTGTAAGGAAATGTTGTTAGATAAGATAGTACCCCAATCCATTATAAAAGAGTTTATTGTTGCATCTATTAGGGGAACCCACTCAACAGAAGAATTGGTTGTATCGGCATACCCAAATAATCTACACATCATAGCTGCGATATAAGAGTAGGGAGCAGCAAGAGGTGCTATAGGATACATACTTGATTTCTCTTGTTTCTGCTCGTTCGAATTGGACCTCCATTGCCTAATTAGGTCTGATATTTCCTCATTCTCTTCTGTGAAATTGTCGAGGAAGGCTTTATCATATACCTTCTGTGGATTTGGTATATGATACATTCTCTTCAAGTCTTATGCTGTGAAGGAACCAATAACCATTTTCCTTGAAGTCTGGAATACCAGGTCGGAAATGTTAATATTATCTATTATCCATCTTACCATATTGGTGTATGGTAAAATCTTCGATCTACCAGCAATTATGTGCAAGAAATAACTTGCAGCTTCAAAGTGAGAAGCTTCAGAAGAGGTAGTGACATCTGATGTTGCTTTACTCTGAATTATCATTGGACCCTCGCTCTCCAGCAACTGGTACATGGTTTCCGATGTGGAAGTATCGTTGTTGGTAGTGCATGTTGTATCTAAGAATAATGGAGGCATTTCTGTTACATCAGATGTAGAAGATTGTGTGGCTTCGCTGGGTTTCTTTCCTTTCTTAGACTTAGTCATCTTGTTACACAATTTTCTCTCGGGAAAAAACCTGCAAATTGAGAACACAGATAAATGAAGAGAAATAGGAGTTAAATGCAGAAGAATTCAATCACATAAGGCTTTCAAATGACAGAAAGGGAAGCTTAAATGCGAATCAATCCAAACAGGCCATCAAATCTCCTTGGGATTTGAAATCATAAATACCGTTAGAATCCTTTAATAACCAAAATCATGGCTTCGTGTGGTTATTTATTATTCATTAATATATTGCATCGCAAAAACTCTTCAAGTACCCCGCCGATATGCGATAACGATAACACTGTATCGGTTTATTAAGTGTGAGAGATGTGCGATTGTGATAATCTCATTATCGTAATCTGTGGTTTCAGGAGTAGCGGAGAATTGATATGGATGACAACTTTGAGCGATTGCTATTGCGAGAAGTGACATGGCACTGTAGCGGGCCCATAGGTTTATTATTAAGCATGGCTTTCATTTTTCAGCTTCAACTTTAAGATTGTCCTCATGTGCATCCTTTTAAAGAATAAATTTATCTCAATCAGGGGAATTGGGAAGGATACAAGCGGGGAGCATGTTGATACCCTTGCAATTGATCCAAAAGCGATATTTTAAAAGAGTGTGTTTTATTGTTTTGTTGGGTTTGGTGGCTTATCACATTTCGCAATTGGGATGTTCCTTGGTCTTATGATATATCACCTTTTTTATAATATTGTGATTTGGGGATTTTTCGCCAAGAAAGGAATATCATTGATACTTAAGCTTTTTTAAAGGAATAGATACGTTTTGGTTCCTGGGGGCTATCTTTTATCGCAATCGCAAGTTTTCAAAGGGTAAATAAAACTTTGTTTCCTTGAAACTTTGCGATATGCGATATTGTTTGGGTTTTCTTTTAAGGTAAGCCTTATTCAAGTCCTTCAAGCCTTAATGAGGGTTTATTTATTAACAAATCAAATTTTATCTTAAGAAAATCCCTAAATTAAACTATATCCCTATGTTTTTTAATTTTTTAAGGGTCCCTATTTATTTGTACAATGATCTCCTAAGTCATTTATGTCAAATAAATGGGGGGTTGTTACACAACACAACAGGTTGTTGCAGAGGGTCGAGAATTACAGTCAAAAGTATAGGTCTAAAATTAAGGTTGAAGAAGAAGCAAACAGTTGTTGGAAGGCTAGTTTGACTATCATTGACTTTGTGGAATAGGAGCTCATCCATGAGAGGTTTTCCTTGGTCTTCGAGGGGTCTTGGTAAAGGGTCATATGTCTTGGAATTCGTCATTTGAAGTTCTATAAGAAGAGGAGTTCTTGTAGGTTTTCCTCTCAAGAGGAGAGGTTTTGGCCCTGTTTGAACGTGTGTTATATTGTTTTGTCGGGTTCGGTGGCTTATCACATTTCGCAATTGGGATGTTCCTTGGTCTTATGATATAGCACCTTTTTTATAAGATTATGATATGGGGAATTTCCACCAAGAAAGGAATATCATTGATACTTAATATTTTTTAAAGGAATAGATACATTTTGGTTCCCGGGGGCTATCTTTTATCGCAATCGCAAGTTTTAAAAGGGAAAATAAAACTTTGTTTTCTTGAAACTTTGCGATATGTGATATTGTTTGGGTTTCCTTTTAAGGTAAGCCTTATTCAAGTCCTTCAATCCTTAATGAGGGTTTATCTATTAACAAATCAAATTTGATCTTAAGAAAAGCCCTAAATTAAACTATATCCCCATGTTTTTTATTTTTTTAAGGATCCATATTTATTTGTACAATGATATCCTAAGTCATTTATGTCAAATAAATGGGGGGTTGTTACACAACACAACAGGTTTTTGCAGGAGGGTCGAGAATTACAGTCAAAAGTACAGGTCTAAATTAAGGTTGAAGAAGAAGAATGCAGTTGTTGGAAGGCTAGTTTGACTATCATTGACTTTGTGGAATAGGAGCTCATCCATGAGAGGTTTGACTTGGTCTTGTAGGGGTATTGGTAAAGGGTCATATGTTTTGGAATTCATCATTTGAAGTCCTATAAGAAGAGGAGTTCTTGTAGGTTTTCCTCTCAAGAGGAGAGGTTTTGGCCCTAGTTGATCGCCTATATCTTGTGTCCTCTTGTCTCATTATTATTTATTGTTTTGGTAAATGTTTTATGATAATAACACTAATTATAATCAATAGAAAGAAGAAGATAATCAAGTTAAGTAAAATACATCACAAGAAGTTATCAAAGCAAGAAAAATCACCTAATATAGTTGACCCTTGATTTCTCAACAACTCTTATGTCAAGTTAGGTGGTCAAGGTGGTCATGGTTGCTTCTAAGCCATAAAATAAACAGATTGATTTTGTCCATTGGCTTCTTGGTAGGCTTCCTTAAATTAGGTAAGGAGGGACAATATTTTTTGGTGTAGCTTTGTTCACATATACCACACATTTTTATATTGTTGAGAGGGAATTCTCTCAAAGGATGCTTATTCTTACACTAGGAATAAAATACAGCTAAATCAATATTCGCCTCTTCTTTCTTCCTTTTTTCCAAGAAAGTATCCAACTATGAACTTAATGAGATAAGAATGTCATTCTTGAAATTATCTAATAAATCCTTTATCTCAAATTCAGTAACTTCTCCATTATATATCCCTAAGGGTTAGCTCAATTGGTTGAGTTCCCATTGCCAAAGCAAATCGCTAATGAGAGGTCATGGGGTTAATTATTATCAACACCCTTGCGGTTAGGCTCTACTAATAATCTGATAGGATGTGATCCCTTCAGGTGGATCTTCCTAGATATTTCCTCGAGGGGGAAACAAACAAAAAAAAACTCCTCCATTATATGAATTATTTGCTCTTGCAATTGCATCTCTAGGCCCCCTTCCTAATTTTATATTACCTCTTGGTTATAACATACATAGTTTGAAAACTTCATCATAAGTTAATTGAGAAACCAAAACCTCTATAAGATTTGATATATCTATGCAATCATCCTTGATTCCCCGAAGGATAATAATGCACAAGGTTTCAGGACTTAGTGTGTTTTGCTTCGTTCTTTGTAGATTCTCTTGAAGACTTTTGACATAGACTTTTGGGATTTCCTTGTCTTTTGTTTCATATTAAACATTTCTTTTATAATATCTCTTTCTTTAAAATATTCTTCGTATTCCTTTAGGAAATTATTCCTCAATTCTTTCCAAGTCTTGACTTAATTCCCACCAAGCCTCATGAACCAGTGAAGTGTTGCTTCTTCCAGGGTGGAAGGAAATAATTTTAATTTTTGGGTGTCAGAGGAGTGGCCATTACTTTGAAATAGAACACTATTTTGAAGAGAAGTGTATCTACATCCTCAATAACCAAGCAATAAAAATTAGGTAGGGAAGATGGTGGATAGTTTTTCATTTGGACCAGTTCAGCACGATCTTGGATATTAAACTCAAATGTGACTAGCTATTTTTAATTCCTTCCACCTCTTCCCCATATCAAGAAATGGATCTCTCCAAAATTCTAACTCTTGTGACCCTATTGAGGAACTAGTTTCCATAATAGGATTTTCTAGATTGCTCTCACCCTAACTTTCAAAATAGAGAGGGTTCGTAATATGTGAGTTTATAATAGTGTTAGTTATGGGTTCACCCCTATAAGGGCCTCCTATAATATTAAATGTTGTTTATTGAATTTTAGGTTTGGTTTCAGGGAATACCCAAGGAATATGTTTTCCTCTTAATTTACCTACAAGTGTTTCAATATCAAGGGTGGCTCGTACTGCACCAAAACCTAGGAACTAGAGGAATTTTAGTTCCTTGAGTCATGCATCCTAAAATAAACCTAAAAAACAATAATTGTCTAATTTGTCCAAATATATTCTTCCCTTTTTCCCATTTTAAAACAAATAGCCTAATATCCTTTAGTGTCGCCATGGAAATGGCGCCAAAATGGTAGGTTTTTTATATGGGTTTATTTCAATCCTATAGAAACTCAGTCATTTAATTCATCAACCTAGCTTATTTTTACTCTAATGTCACACACACCCACACTTTTTTAGTGTAGGATGTAGGTATTTGTATTTACTAACGAGATGATACCAGTTTCATTTTTAGATTCATTTGCAAAAGGAAATGAGAAGCAATTAAAGTTAAGTAAGAAAAAATAAAGTGCAATACTCAAAAATAAAAATAATTCCTAAACTCTGAGTCCAGTTGATGGCTCTATTTAGATTGAAGCATGTAATCAATCGTGTACACTAACCTAAATTTAAAACTAGACTTCAAATATGAATTACTTATAATCAAAGAGTAAATAATTCTATTACAAAAAATTCATTGTTACTTATGTTACTTATGCAATCAAAATTAAAACTAAGAAAATACATAGAAGGACATTCTTTCACATGAACGGATATTTGAACAGTTAGTAGTAATCCCAGAACACAAAAAAAATTAACAATAACTATAGTCACACAACAAAGACATGAACCAACATGCATATAATTGAAAGCATGGATCCTTAGAGTGGGCCCTTGCTCCAAACTCCCAAGGGGTGATAAATGGGAAATATGCTCAATCCACTCATAAGTTTTGAACAATTAATAGAGAACGAGATCCTTTTTTCACAAGATCCAACAAGTACCAAATGCCTTACTAATCAGGTGAATAGTTACCATATATATGATTAACCACCTATAGAAGTTGGATGTAACAATAATGGTGCCTGGAGGAACAATGTTGTTTGAATATAAACTCAAAATCCCCATCAACTTGTTAGCATTAGAAATTTTACATAGTTTCAAAAGTTAGCCTATATTCACACCATAGCTTAACATTAAGTAATTAACAAACAATAAATCAAATTACTCTTTTAATCGTAACTATAAAGGAAAATAACCAAAATACCATCACAAATTTCATGAGCTAGATTTATTAAGAAAGTGACAAATTATGATAATAGGTAAGTATCCAAGGGGGTAAAAAGAGATGGAGATAAAGGTTGAATGATACTATTTAAGGAGCCTAACAATGGGGATGATGAATAAAGATGAATAAAGTATGGTTTTTTACTTGAGTATTGACTACCTATTGTGCTTCCCTAGATCTTTGAATGACTTTGAGCTAAGTGGTGGGGTGAGCTATTAATACTTGAGCATGGATTTTTTCCTTTATGCCACTAATAATGTATTCTTAGAAGGTATCAAGCAAACCTTCCATGTAGAAATCCAATTTATCAAAAGTAGAGATGTAATCTTCAATTGGACCCAATGGTTTCAACTTGGTCAAGCAAACCAATAATGAGTATCTATTTGAAAATGTTCATAAATATTTGTGAGAAATTGAACCCAAGAAATATAACATCTGTGAGAATTCTTACACCATTTCCACCATTTCCACCATTTCCAACACTTGGGATTTAAACTTAAGACTTTGACGCAGTTTTATTAGGATATTGGTGATGCCATACAATCAAAAATATTGTCCCATTTGAGTGAATCAACGAGTGGGGTCAGAGCCATCAAATTTATTCACATCCACTTTAGGAAGGCATAGATCACAAAGAAGGGGGTTAGAGAGAATCCACATATAATGGTATGGTTCAACTCCCTCTCAGTGAAAGGGTTTTCGTGGGAGTGAGTGGCCATAAATTTAGTAATAAATTTGGATAGTTGGTTGAGTTTGGCTAATTTTCTAAGCTTTGCAATAACTATAACAAATATTTTCTCAATAACTACTTCAACGCAATCAAATTTTATTTGCAACTCATCACACATATTTTCCAAGATAGAAATATGGTTTCCATAATATTGGTTTCTATATGGGATGCACAAGAAAAAATGTGATGAGAGGGTACAATGCAATGGCGCTAATAGGTCCACGTAAAAATATTTATTGGAGAGTTGTTACAAATGCAATCAGCATAGGCTTCTAGGGTTGTTGAGATAGGCAAGTGGGTCCACACAAAAAAAGGACTATAGGAGAGGGCACCACTATGATTAGCACAAAACAAGGATTCTAATCTTGAATGTGTTAGTTGGAACATTTTATACACATTTTTCTAGTTTTTTATTCTTTTTTTTAATTTTACGATGGAGTTACACTTCTACTTGAAAAGTATTGCTTTGACATAATGCTTAAATTTTGAATATTGAATATTAGGTAGGGATTTCTCAAACTAGAAGAAGGATGTATGGTTTATAGTGAATAATTGTTCAAACTTTGAACACAACCCCTTATTTTAGAATGTTTCTATATTGCCAACAAGGAGTAGGGCTTGAACTATCCTAAGGACAAGGGAGTGCCCTATGTAATAGCCCTCTAATATACTTGCAAAATACAATAATAGTACCAACCCAATATCTTAGGACTCCAACTAAGGAGGTTCTATCATACACTTAGTCATGCTACTTAATAACCCAGGTAGTAGAGAGGAATATTCCCATGTTTTGTTCTTTACACCACTATAACAATTAGGTAATCAAGCAACCTATCGATGCTTGGTTCCAGGATACATGTAGAAATTTTAATATACTCAAGGAACATGAAAGTGAATTTCATATACAAATGTTTTCTGATGTGATACTACTTGAAGGGGTACCAAAAAGGGATACAAGGGTTTCCACCTAGGTGAAAGTGTTGGGTTACATCGCACTAGTATTTCATCATGATCAAGTCAAGACCTACACTCAGGGCATCATTTGAAACTCTTCCATACATTATTAGGGGCACAAATGACCACATTTCTTTCACTATTAGACATTCCCTGCCATTTGGGAGAATATTCTATTTTTAGCATTTTATTTAGTAAGTCTATCTTTGGTAAGAGATGACACCTAGGATGACATATGGTGGTGCTAGGAACTAACTAGGATATGACATGGCAATTTACTCTCCATTATTTCATCCCTAGGTTCAATAATGTGAATTATCTCTCTAATTTTGGAAAATTGTTTTATCCACAACCTTATCCACTCACCTACCAGCTTTTATGTTTACTTTCAGTTCCATTTCTGGAGTTTGCAAGGGTATTGATTACATGTGTGAGTTTCTACATAAATTCTAACTTATTTTATAACTCCACTTACTTTTACTTAACTATTTTAATATATATTTCTCTGATTTCAGGCTCTCATTTTTTCTTTCTTGTTTTGGTATCTAAGTGCATGCATAATGGAATCCTAACCTAATCCAAATTATTTCTTCTTCCTCGAGAGTTATATATTGTATTCGTGTTCAGAAATAATAATACATCATATTCTCATATCATGTCTTTTGTGATTCAAATTGTTTCTTTTGCTATTTAGTTAATTTTCTAACCATTTTTTCTCTCTTCTCTTTTGTTTTGTAGTAGCTAATCCAATATTTTTTCACACATATCTCTTGAGCTTGTGTTTAAAATCCTATATGGTATCATAGCTAAATTGTGTTTCTGAATATTATTGATATTTTATTGCAAATTTAACAAGTTACAACAACCCACAAAGAGAATGGACTAGATATGAGTAATCCTCGCTCCCTTTGACTGTTTTCATTAGAACCCTAAGATTCTATTGTTTCTACGTAGCAAAGGACTCTATAGGATAACATTGGGGATAGAAATTGAGCTTACGCCAGTGTTATAGCCTCTTTTTCCTCACTTATCTTTAGATGGACTTGTTAGTGAGGGAAACATCCCTTTATACATATATAGACCTCGCTTTTACTTAAAAAAGACTTTCAAATTTCATACATGACTTTTCCACATAAAAAATGTGTATATGTGTGGGTCCTTGGCATGCAACCAAGGTCAAGTAACTATATAACTACCTTTTTGTTGTTCATATCAATAAAAAAACTCATGTTCTATTCATATGCAATTGTTCATATGATGTATTTCTAATTATGCAATTGGATTATAGTTGAACTGATATATCATATATCCTTATTTGCTTTGGCATTGCTATTCTACTAATTTGCTTGTTGTTTGTGTTGTAGGTATATACATTAGGAGAGAGAACAAGGGTTTAGACCCTTTCGATCTACATCAAACATAGGACCCATAGGTAAGTTCGTAAACCTTTATTTGTCCATTCGAAACATATTGTATGATTGTTTGTGTTTTATTTATTGTCTGGTTACTTCTCCTCTATTGGGGCTATCAAGCTTAGCCTCAGGGATTTTATCTTGGAACAGATTTGGCAACTCCACTTGGGAGGAGCTCTTTGAGTTTCTTTCCTAAGGGTTATCTTGTTGATTGAGGTGTTTTATGAGTTCCTTTTTTGTTCCTGAGTCTCTTAGCCTCTTATTGAATCTATATTTCCATCCTAATCATTGAGATCTAGGCTCATTTTTTTTATTTTTTCTTATTTATGCACAGATATATATACCTTGTCCTAAGAATAATATATACATGAATTTTTATAGTAGTAGTTGCATATGTACATGTGTTACTTTGGAAACAGCCATATATGCGTGTGAAGGTGGAAAAAATTCCATCTCCTATTCGTAGGTAGTCTAGTAAAGATTTGAATCAATCATCTTATTTGTTTGGTTGTGAGATCTTTGGAATTGAAGGTTTTTCTTGAATTCTTTGTTATCTTTTGTCTTCATTGATGTAAGGGCACTTTGGTATCAACTTAGACCTTTTAGGTTTGCAAGTTTTTTGGGTTTCAATTGCTTCCTTTGACCTTTATTTCAAATTTTTGATTGTCCTATGCTTTCTTTGTAGCCTTTTATTGTTGATTACTTGTTAGTATTTGGTTTCTTTTGATCATTTCTTACTTTTTGTGTGCCTAGATGCAAGGCTTTAGGTTTGTATTTCTTTTGTTTTGTTAAATGTTTACTTCGCTTATTGAGAAAGAAAAAGAGTTTGCTTTGGTCTTCCTTTTCGTGTTCTTCTTAATTCCTTTCTTTTTTCTTTAAAATTAAAACAAAATATTGATTTAGCTTTCTTACTGCCATAAGGCACTGATAGTGCATTTTTATCTTTGTGTGTTCTTTTTAGTACTTCGCAATTTCTTGTTTGCACTTGTAACTTTTATATCTTGTTCATTGTTCAATGTTTGTTCTTGATTTTATTACATTAAAGTTTATGAGTGAATTATTATCATCCTAGTTTATGCTTAGTCGCATTAAGCAAGTTTGCATATTGCATAGTGTGAGTTAGTTAGTACTTTTGTCAATCTTTAAAAGTTGTGCAAAAAAAAAATCTTTTGCATTTAAACAGAAAAGAGAAAAATATTGCATTATAATTCGTAGAACCCTCATCGAAATCAAGCTTTTCATCGAAGAAAGAGAACTGCATTTCATTTAGTTAGATTTTCTTGTTTGATTTCCTTTATATCAGGTTAAAATATCACCAATTACACTTCCATAACCCTAACCTAATAAAAACCAAATAAAATGAATTCCTAATAAAATCAACTAGAAATTTTATTTTGTCTAGCACAACAACTAGTTTAAGATTTTTAGGGCCTTGGAATAGGTGTGGAGATTAAAATCTCTAAGGCCACTCAAACTAAAATTTAGGAGTTGATTAATGAGTGGTGAAGTCTAGTATTATATAGGTTGTTGGAGAAGTTCCTCTAACACATCAGTAGAGCACTAGGTCGTGTGAGGATAAGAAAAGATAGATACCCACTCTCCTACTTGTCCAAACACTTACCCATGATTGACCTCCTCAACTTTCAATTACAAACTGAAATATTACTTGCCTATCCTAGGGACTGCCTAGGTGACTGTAAGGGATAATACCTATATTACCTGAGACAAATGTTGTATAAATTGTCGTAGTGCTCCTGGAGGTTTCCCTGCGAAGCGAGGGTGCTTGTATCAATTAAGGTTATTTTCATGAGGTCAGTGTAACTATTTTTGTTACCATCATTGATACGAATTTTTCCCTTATCATCCCAAGCTTGCCTTCAAAAGGCCCCTAATCACCTAGAGTGGAAAAACTTGAAAGTCTTTTGCCTACTTGTTATATATAATACTTCTTTAATTGAGTGCTCATGCTCCCAAATTTCCTTAGGGTATCTACTATCTTTGGATTTTATTCAAAAGTGGTTGATATGGTTCGCCGATATAAGAGGATTTGTAAGCTTTCTCCCGCAAGCATTGAGCCTTCACCCTAAAGGCATAGGTTCGATACTATTGATTTTTGAGCCAATTCAACCAGACGCTTTGGAAGTGATCCCTCCTCTAGAGGGGTCATTGTCAAAGGAGGAGCTCAAAGCTCAAGGGTCTCTTTGAGATATAGATAGTCATGTTCCCAGATACTTCTGGCTTTAACATAAATCCCCTCCCAGGCAGTGATTAAATTTGACATGTATTTTCCCGTATTTCACATTTATTAACAGTAATTTACTAGTATTTTTTAAATTTGCACATCATTAATGACATTCAATTATTTTTTAAAACGTCAATTTGATATGTGTGTGTGTAACTAACATATTTTAGTATAATTTTAAATTAATATAGTATTAAAGATTAAAATAAAATATTTACATTTTGAAATGAGTTAATAGTATTGATAAGCCATGGTTCTGGCCTATGTATTGTAATAAATCTTATTTACAAGTTAATAATATCTATGGTAAAATGAGGGTAAATATCCATGGTTAAGAATTTTTTTATATTGTAAGTATTAAGTTTGGTGTTGTCTTTAAGTGCGACTTTTGAAAAAGTTTTTTTGTTTATTTTTTTATCTAATTTGTCTAGAATCCAATGGGGACTCATTGAAATCACAAGTTTGATGGGTGAACTATGCACAATCGAAGTTCTCCATGGGTTTTTCAGGGTGTTGAATCCATATATGCAATGAAAAAACTAGTTTAAACAACACAAATCAATATTTCACCACAACTTTTTTCAGCAGATTCTGGAAATTCCAAAAAGTCACACTTAAAGACAACTCTATTAAGTTTTAATTTTAAATATGCTATAAAAAAAAATAAAATGAAATATTTATAAAATTTTGATTTTGAAACGAGTTATGGTTTTTGGGCATGCAATATCGATAAGCCATGGTATTTTCCCATGGTATTGTAACATAGCCTAAATTATTACGACACATAGGGAATAGATTTTTTTTTTTATTTTTTATTTCTTTAATACAATTCTTATATCTGACAGTTCAATTTAAAACCACATAAAAATAGTCATCAAAAAATAGAAAATAAAAATTACATTTTTATTTTTTTTCAAAATATTTAGTTTAATATTTATTTTTTCAGAACTTTAATAAGCTTCATATAATTTGCTTAAAAATTTCAATTCTAATTGAAAATCAAAGTTTTTTGCCTAAAATAAAAAATAATATAGCAGGTATAAAAATGTGTCACGTATGTGGTGAAAAAACATGATGTTTTTATCGTATATTTGATTGTGGTTATTTCAAAGTAGATTTAAAGTTTTAAGAGTTATTAAGATTGCTTGAAATTTTGATGGTAATATTATGCCAAATTCTAACAAAAATTATTGAAAATGGGACATTTCAAGTGTTAGTTATTAAATGTCATTTTGTTAATATAATCATTCTACTATTTTCATAATGTAAATGTTATTTATTCAACAACGTACTAAGTGTTTTGAGGGAGGATGTTGGTACTTTCTATTTTCATATAAAGTTTATGTTTCTTCTTAAATTTATTAAAAATAAAACAGGAATAATTGGTTATTGAAAATTACTTGTAATTCTAAAATATTGAATATGATTTGAATAAAAAAAATTGTGAACTTTTACACAATACCATTTATTAATTAATAGAATTTTTGGTATTTTCTTTAACTAAACTCTTATATAGATATAATTGCTTTTGATGTAACTTCATTAGGCTAGGTTGAATAGAGGGCATCTTGCATAAAAAAAAATTGTTAATCAATATTGGGGCCTTGCCTGACATTGAAACTTGTTTAATCTGCTTAGTGTGCTTATAGGTGGTTGCATTAGACTCAAGAGTATAAGAGAATTCCCTTTGATTCAACCTTGAGGCTCCTCAATGATATGGGGTGAGTCTACTCATTCTCCTTATTCCAAAGAAAAAAATTATTCTTAACATGTATTTTCATCCTTTATATACTTAATTTCTAGCATTATTTAGGGATAAGTCATGATGTCCCATGTGAATTGGGTCTAATGCAAGTGGTTTTGGGATGGAGCATTATCCTCTTCATCCAAATTCTATTCTTGTAAATGGCATGTTAATCTCTTACTGATTTTATTGTTATAATGGCTTTGAACAATATTGTTGACTTGGCCTTGTGCCCTAAAGGATGTAGGTTTTCCCTCTAACGCTTACGATCCTCATAATTAGGGGAAATACCAAGGGGTTTTCCTAGGTGTTGTAACCTAGAAAAAAAAAATCAGGATGTCCCTTATGTTAAACTTTCTTCGATTATGCTACTGTTGGGAGTGGGAGAAATGAGGTTTTTGGAGAAGAAACAACTAGGGTTTAACGAAGATGCCTTTCAGAGGGGGAGGGAGTGGGGCTCCCTCCTACTGGAACATGGTAATGCATAAAGGGAAGGGGATCAGGATGGGATTCGAGGTACATGTAGAGGGTATTATCACTCAGGTTTTTTCCTTAGAAGTTATCAAAGAAGGAATAGCCCGAGGTAACCACAAACCAATATTTTAGACTCAGGTTCTCGCCAACCTAAGTCCAGAGAGGGCTCTCTCTTTATAATTTAACTTTTTTTAAATAAGATTTCAGGCTAGTTCTTGATGTTCAAGATTGTTTGTTTTGATTGGGTGGTGGAATTAAGAAAACATATGGGCAGAACAAATATTTAGGCCATTGGGCTATGGAGTCAATCAAGAAAGGCTTAACTGGATTTGATTTATCACTGAGGTAAGAGTTCACAGGGCAGGCTAACATAGCAAGAGCAAATTTGCAGGTTTCAATGAATGGAAAGTCCTAACCAGGGCCAAGGGAAATGGAGAATCCTTAACTGGGATTGGGTTGAAGAAAGGAAGGATGGCCAGTAGCAAAGGGAAATGAAGAATCCTGTACTATGGGCCAAATGGGATAAACCACGGAAGTAAGGGAGAAACTAAGAATTCCCGGAGTAAGGCAGTTTAGTATAAAACATAAACAAAGAAAACAGTTAAAATAGAGAGAATTTAAGCTAATTCTAATGATATCATTCCTTGTTTGCTTTTAAGATTTTATAAGAAACACATGTGAATATTTCATAACATAAAGAAAAAATGATATTTAAACATGATAAAATGATACTTATTTGTTCCAACTATGCACAAGAATCCGGTGAAATGTCCTCAGCTTTATTTCATTTCCAGCAAAACCAGTCCCGTCTTGAGTATAATAGCTCCTTGGCTCACAAATAATATGTCTACATAAATGTATTTTAATCCACCCTAATTACTTCAATTTGTGAAGTATTTATACAAAATTTGATACAAAATATCTCATAACTATATGAGAATTATTCTAGGAAACAAACAATATCTTCAACATGAAGATAGAGACAGATGGAGAGTTGTTTGTTTGATGTCCCTTTAATTGTGACTGTGCTGGTTGTTGTTGCTCAGATTTGGCTCTTACAGTTTGCCTTGTAGTTATGTCCTGGAATCACTTTTATCTTTGACCTACTGATACTCTTTACCTGTGCTATTTGATCCTGTCATACCTGTTTTACCTGGCATTTACCTTTTTATTTTATAGATTTACTATAGTAGCTTATAGTAAATCAGTCAAACTGGTCCACCATTCACTGTCAGGTAACTTTGTTCTTATCATCTTCCTGTAAATTTCATCAGCTTCTGTGTACTTAGCAAAATTTGGTTTGCTTGTGAATAAGTGCTTGACTTCATGTTCTATGTAGAACAGATTCTCCAAGCCATCATAAAGCACTTTTCCAGTGAGCAAAGATTTCACCCATGAAGTACTAGCTTGGATTTTGGCCAGCTTGTTTAACTTGTCAACGTAATCTTCCGGGGTCATAAACTTATCATGGATCACCATAGGACTGGGGAGTCCTTTTTTCTCTTAAGATGCCATACTTTAGCATAAAGCTATCAATGTCTATTTGGATGCTCTGACATCTTTTCTCCAGATTAAGCATTAAGTTCCTTTTGGTGAGAACTTTTTTGATTTCTATGATTGTTGTTGTTTTGTCATCTATATCCAATTCATCTAGCTGATATCTATTTTTGTTGTTCAAAAAGGTGATCAACTAATTGGCTTCTTCTAGTTTATTTCCCAATTCTTCCACTGTCTTGTTGATTGTCTCTATAGCCATCTTGGCCAATTCTGTTTGCTCAAAAATAATCTGAATAGAAGGAAAAACATCATTGATGGAATCAATGATGTTGGCCCAAAGGATTTCTCTCATGTCTCCCAATGGTTCTTGCAGTGTTAAATCCTTCTGAAGGGCTTTTATCCTTTCTACCATCCTTAGGTTCCTCTGAGTTTCTTCTTTATGTTGTATTTGTACAAGTTTATAATTGGTTTCTAAACTTGACATCTATTCTCTGAGCTTCTTAAGCTCAGTGGCCTGGATACTCATTTCTTCCATGGCCTTGATCAACTCTGCAGTTTTCTCTATGGGTATCTCTGTGTTGGTTGATGTACCTGTGCCTGATGTAGTACCTATCAGTGGCAATGTTGTTGCTCGTGGAATTTTTGGTGCCAAGGAAGTAGCCAAGGCAACTGCCAAGGTGGACGGTACTGATGTGGAAACTATAGGTATTACAGTCTGAGGAGGGGTGGCTAACTCACTCTGCTTGGACTGTATCAAATTATCCAATTCCTTTTTAGTTGCCTTCAATTGGTCATTTAACTTAAGGACTAGGTCCATAAGTTCTCTGTGTCTCCAAAACTTCAATTGTTTGAGGATGATGAAGAGGAGGAATCTTGATTTGCTTCTTTAGTGTAGCTATGACATTATTTTTCTTCTTTATCAGTTGCTCTGCTGCTTTAACATCCTTGGGATCATGTCCCAACTCTATGACCAAGTCTTCTAAGGACTTTATTCTGGTGTCCTTAGCCTGAGAAGAGGCCTTTTCCAACAGGAATTGTGCTAAGATGTTGTTCAATGAATTCTGAAGTTTGTGAGATGCTATGGCCTTGCTGGTCAGTGTGGAATAGACCCTTTCTCAAGTCTGTTTATGCAACTCAATTTGGTCAATAGGATGGATATCCTTTGCCATGACTTCAAAATCTGTCTTAAGATAATCTGCCATTGATTTTGGTTGCTGTATGATTGGCTTGAGAAAGCTCATCTGCATCTTGCCTTCTTTTATATCAAAGGCTGACATTAGCCTTGTTTGGTTTGTTGGAGCCATCCTCAGATAATGTGCATATCTTTGCACTTTCAACCTTTCATTCCTTGCCTTGATTTCCTTGTATTTTTCTTTGATGTCTTGGCTCTGTCATGTGGGAGTCCTGAAGGAGGATACTTCCACACTCTGTTGCCTTTCTAACATTTGAGTTTGAGAGGTGTAAGGTTCTTTTGTCCCTCCTTAAGGAGTGTTGTGTCTGTTTTCTGTCCTCTCTACTCCTGAAATCCCTGTTGTCTCTTTAGTGTATTCTTGCTCTGCATATGGATTTAACCTCTGCCTCTTAACATAGGTTTGGGCAGTAGGCCTGCTGGAAGGAGTAGCCTCATCTTTGTCTCTCTTAAGGTTCCTCTCCTCATTTAGAGGAGTCTGCAAAATAGGAGGATTTATCATGATTTGTTTAGGTTGAGAAATCTCCTCTGAAATTTCAGGTTGTTCAAATTCTTCTTGTTGTTCTGACAGTTTTGGTTGCTTTGATGGCCCTGCTTGTTCTAAAGACTCTTGTTGCCCTGATGGTCATGCTTGTCTCTGAAACTGAGACTCTCCTGGAACCTATACAAAGGAATCCTTGTCAAGTCTTCTGTCTAAGTCCATTAATACATTATCAACAACAACCTCTGTACTATCTTGATCTATCAAAGTGTCTTCCATCCATTTAGATTGATTAGCATATTGTTCAATTTCAGGGATTCTGTGGTGGATGTAAGGGGCTAGTTTATTTTTTTGTCTCCTATGACAAATGAATTTGTGGGGATCATAGGTCCACATGAAACTCTATTTAAGTTTCAATCTTTGGAGGATTTCATCTGCCTCCTTTCCTGCTTCTCTACTGTTACAAATGAATGGACCTAGCTTACCCTTTATCCTGAGTTGGGCTTTCTTCTTGGCTCTCACAAAGTGCGCCTCATCTGAATTGATCATTTGTCTGTAGTACTCCAGATAAAATAATCTCATGGGGAGGTACTTTGGTAATTTGTAAGGTGGCAATTCACATCCATAAATTCTGATTTTAGTATGGTTTTGGTACAAGTACCAATCCCCTACTTTGTACAATTTTGACAACTGCAGGACCCTCCTGATGTCTGCATTGATTCTGGGTGGAGGGATTCCTAGCAACATGGTTGTCACAGGATAAACAAAGAGATCTATGAAGTCTATATAGAAGTATTGAGAATCAAACTGATGAATCAAAAAAGTCCAAAAGATCACTGGTCTGGGGTTTCCTCTAGTATCTAGCTTTTGGAGGGCAATTGGAAGTCTATCAACTTGGCAGTACAAGAATAAATGATACAGAACTGAGGAATACTTAAGCACTCTTTCATTTTCCAACCTTATGAATTGATCATGCATTTTGTTAGTAATAAACTTTGCATAGTCGAATATGATGGCTGGTGGTTGGCCAGGAGAGTAGATTCACATGATGGATATTATGATCTCATCAAAAAATTCACTAATGGTGCAGCCTAGTATACCGGATATCATATCTATAATATCTCGACCAAGTCTGGAGAATATAGTCCATAGATAAGGAGGAGGGTCCTTTAGGATATACTGTTCTTCTCTGATAAAAGTCTGGAATAACTGGGCTAGTCTGATTGAAGTGAGTGTAGGGTATCTGTTTAGCATATCTCCAATAGAGAGTGGAGTAAGATTTTGGCTTGGTTGTAATTGTAGCATTTGATTAATGGATTCAGCAGCGATAGTAAACATAACTGACTAGTCAAGGGTTCTTACTGCCCTTTGGATAGGATCATAGTTCATGTGGTAGTAATGTTTAATTTCTGGGAATACATGCACTCTGGGGAACTGGTACTTAGGGAAACCTGATTCCCAAATTCCAATGGAGTCGACTTGGTTCAGGTACTAGTCTCTATACTTGCAAAATATTTTTAAAGGGGATTTTGAGATAGAGGTATCTTTAATCTGGAAGTCCTTATTTGCAAGGGGAAGGTGGTCTAAAACCCTGTGAGGAGTTGTAATGGGCATGACATTCAGTGCAATTGGGGTTTCCATCCTTGGTTCTTGTGGATTCAAGGTCAGGGCAAAGGGTTTCAAGGAAATTGGGAACAATCGATCTATTTCAAAGTATTTCGAGACTAGCAGGTGGATTAATTTACTAAATTACTTAATTTTTAAAGCAATTTAGCTCAGGTTCGCAAGAAAACAGGGTTTCTCAGTGGAAATGAGGTAAATACCTGGTTTCAGTTGTTTGAACGTTGAAATGATGACTGTGCACTGTTTGCAGGAAGCGCACAGGTCTGCAAGGTAGTCTAGATTTTCAGTGGCTTCAGAAAGTTGGCAATTGGTAGCAGGTTTGCAATTGAACGTGCTCTATGCTTTGCATGGAAGCCAGAACGTCCTTTTTACGATAAAAAACAAAAAACAATGACTTTTTGGGCTTTACGTGTAAAGTCAATGATATTGGCGGGTACAATGCGAAAGTGACAGTTGGCGCCAACCGGAGGATGTGATGTTTTTTCATGTAGCGGAGGCGGTAAGCGGGATCCATCGCACCGCTTTTCGGGAAAAGTGGTTTTAGGGGGAGGCCGCCCGATGCCATTCATCGAACGCCACATAGGGGCGGTGAATAGTGAAACTGCTCACATCGAATGGGTAAACATCGGCTTTCGGAGGCCGCCCGATATGAGCGTCAGCCGTTGGATCTGAAGGAGTCAGATCATATGATGATCGGGGGTGTGATTTGATCGGGGAGTTAATGGAGGGGCTCGACAGGTTATTAATTGCGGGTTAGGGTGGCTTAATGACGTCAGGGGCGATATGATTGGAGGAACAGGTTATTAATTAATCACAGTTTGATTAATTAACCCCTTTTTGTTTGGCGGAGGGTTATGGCTCTTAATTAGTCGCAGATTGACTAATTAATCCATTTAATTAATTTACTAATAAGGTTTATATTTCAAACCGTCGGGGTGGGATATTTATCACATGGGTTAAATAAATATTACGAGAAAGGGATTTATTTTTATGAATTAAATAAATATAATTAAAATTAGAAGTTTATATGAAAATGAAAGCCGAAAAATGGATTTTTCGCTAAGTATAATGTATTGATATTTATTTTTATATCCACATCTACACATCATAACTTAGGCTAAAATCTTTTTTGTGGGTTTTTTGTGAAAAAGGGGTTTTTTGTGTAGGGTTAATTACTTTCCCTAGGCAAATGATGATTTCACCTTAGGAAAAGGGATTTTTAGATGAAATGGATGAATTATGGAGGGGTGAATATTGGTAAAGGGGTTTCAGTACTTAGACATTATAAGTTATTGGGCCGAGCAACCGGTCCCTCCAGAAGTTAGAGAAATGCTCTGAGCCCCTTTAACTTAAGGTTTTAGGTACTTTTGACTTTACTTATGGGAAATTAGTGAAGTTAGAGGTAAATGAATGGGGAAATTAATCACTTGACTTTGTAACTATTCCATTATCATCCATACTTTAAGCAATTTGATGATGAAAGTAAATGATATGATTCTATCCAATCAATCACCATAATTATGCAACCATCCAACTACTTACCCATCTACTCATACTACCATTTTTTCTACTGTTTATTAGGGTGCACTTAAGCTGGAAAACCCTTTATCAAAACTTTTCTTTTCTTTTACAAAGTAATCTATCTAATTCTATCCTTATTACATCCAAGGGCTCAGATTAAACAGTTGAGCTCCTTTTATTTACTCTACCTACCTACTTATCTGCCAAGATTAAACAGTTGGTCAGATTTTATTCTCTATCTCTAAGCATAAAATTCAAAACATGGAACAACCAAATTTAAATTGTTTGGTTACCATGGATTGTAGCATAAACAACAAGTTGCACACAATATTTATTATACAAAAAGTAAAATAGCAGTGGCATTTGGACTTGCACACTTTCATGGTCTTTTTATTTTTCTTGGGGTTCATTTTTCATTCCTTTTGACCTTTTTTCATTCTTTTTGTCCTTTGATTTTTCTTTTAGGACATACCCTCTTTACATTTTTTATTTTTTTTTTATTTTTTTACAAATATGGAAAACATTTGCAAAAAGCAAAGGTATGTACATATTACACACTCGACCTCAGCCATTCAAAAATTATGACACCTATTGGTATAGGAACATAAGAGTGGCTCCACTTGGGGATGGAATTTCCTGGTGAAATGTCAAGAACTAGTAGATCAATGGCCTTCTGAATTGGTGTGACTTTACTCTGCAACATCCTTTTTTACTTTGCTGCTTTATTGATACTTATTGACAGTGAAACTTTTGAAGCTTAGGGCCTTCTCTTCCGGCTTCAACTCGAAAATTTACCATCCAATCCAAACTAAACTTTGTGAAGGATATAGTATATACAAGTGATTAGTAGAATCAATGACTAGGATCTATATAGTGCTTACGCATTCGACCATTGACTGGTCCTCCTTCTACTTCTGCACCATCCAATTCCGTGAGAAAATAAGCATTATTTCCTCAGAAAGCATAAATAATGTAAGGACCTTTCCATAGGAAGTCAAACTTCCCATGTTTCCCTTTATCTTCCCTTCTTGAGTCCCATTTCAAGACTTTATCTCCCAGATAGAAATCTTCTGCCTTGGTTCTCTTGTCAAATGCTTTCTTTATTTTCTTCTGCATAACTTGGGACCTGATGTAGACTTGTTCCCGGTTTGCTGCAAATGAATAGTCTGGTTGATCCTTCTCTGAATATCATTGGGCTCAACCTATGCTTCTTGGAGTAATTTCATCACTGGAGTTCCCAAAGAAGATGGGAAGACAACCTCCATTCCATAGACTAGCTGATAGGGACTGATGCCAATAGATTTTTTTGTGTTTATTCTATCTGCCCGCAAAGCATTCACTAGTTTCTTATTCCAGGTCTTCTTATTGTCTTCCAATAATTTTTTGATAATATTCATTAGGCTCTTATTGGATGATTCTGCAAGTCCATATCCCTGGGGATAGTACATTGTGGAATGGCCAAGGGTTATGTGATACTTGTTGCAAAAATCAACCATCCTTTTTGATTTAAAGGCTACAGCATTATCTGTGATGATTTTAGTGGGACAACTGAATTTGGACAGAATGTTGGCCTCAAGAAAACCTATTATGATAGTATCGGTGGCTTGTCTTGAGGGTATGGCTTCTATCCACTTTGTAAAATAATATGTGGCAGTTAAGATCCATCTATGCTTGGCAGAGGAAGGGGGATGAATTTCACCAATGAAGTCAAGACCCCACTATTGAAATGGTGTTTTAGTTGATATAGGTTTCAAAGGTAATGGCAATAGTTTTCTTTTCCCTTCAAAAATCTGACATTTGTGGCATGAGGTTACAAACTTTTTTACATCAGCAAACAGAGTGGGCCAGTAAAAACCAGCCCTTAAGATCTTATCAGTTGTTGTCTTCCAATAGAGATGTCCCCCACAGTCACTTGCATGAAACTCTTGCAAAATTTTATCAAATTCCTCCTTTAACAAACAATTTAGAAAGATGCCTTCATGATTTTTCCAAAATAAAGCATTATCAATTATGCAAAACCTCAAAGATTTCATCTTTAAGAATCTACTTTTAGTCCTGAATAGCTCTGGAGGAGCTTGAAGGTTTTGTAGAATGTATATTATGTCAGCATACCATGGTGAATCTGTAAAGGCTTGGCTAATATGTGGAGTCGCCATCTCCTCTTCGTTATCCAGTTCTGCAATGAAGTTTATGTCTAGGGCCTGATAGTTTGGTTCGGCCATGAGCTTAGCCAAACCTTGGCCTTTGATCAATTTTGTAGGTTTTATTTCTAAATCACACTCTAATATTGTAGCTATCCACTTCCCTCTCTTCCATCAGGTCCATCCTATGTCAGAATGTCCTTGACTACAGCATTGGGAACATAAGCTACTATGTGAGAGTACAAGATATAACTCTGAAATCTTTAATAGCTTTAACCAGAGCAAAAGCCTGCTTTTCCATTATGTTATACTTTAAAGGTGAATCTATCAAGGCTTTACTAAAGAAGGCTATTGGCTGTTGAAAACCCTAATCATTTTTCTGCAAGAGGACTGCAGCAATGGTGTGTTCTGAAGCAAAAGAAAATATGATGAATTCCCTATCAAACATTGGACTGATGCAGACTGGTGCTTTTGTTAAGGCTAACTTTATATCTTCAAATGACTTTTTAGCCTCTAGAGTCCATTTAATAGTCGAATCTTTCTTTAACATGTTGTTTAGTAATCTAATCAACTAAGCTAAATTAGAGATAAATCTCCTCAAAAAGTTTATTTTACCTAAAAATGCTTGAAGTTCTTTGATGTTCCTGGGATGTGGTATATGAAAAATGGCTTCAATTCTTGTTGGGTCGATCCTGATACCATCTTTGGAGATAATGTGACCTAGTAATTTCCCTTCTTCCAACCCAAAAAAGGATTTTTTAGGATTCAGAGAAATTCCATATTTCCTACATTTAGTAAAGACTTGCCTAAGATGTTCTAGGTGTTGCTGGTATGAATTAGAAAATATTGTGAGATCATCAAGGTATATTACCAAGAAATCATGGATTTCCTTAGAAAATGCTATATTCATTACTCTTTGAAAGGTGGCCCCTGCATTTTTCAACCCAAATGGCATCTTCACATACATGAAAGTGCTCCATAGAGTTGTGAATGCAGTGTTTGCTTGATCATCTGGGTGGACTAGAGGAACCCATCCAACAGTTAGATTCTGGAGGAGCATACTACCCTCTATAATATGTGATCCATTTTAGGAAGAGGATAGTTATCCTTAAGTGAAACTTTATTCAAATTCCTTAGGTCAACACACAACCTAATTTCACCACTATTCTTTCTAGTGGGTACCAAATTGGAAACCCAGTCTGAGAACCTGATAGGTACAATAATCCCAGCTTCATACATTCTTTTGATCTCCTTTTCAATAGAAGGCAGTAGAACAGGTTTAATTCTTCTAAGATTCTGTCTAAAAGGATTTTGATTTTTTTTTTAATGGAATAGTGTGTTGTATTATGCTAGTATCATAGGATTTCAGGTCCTCATAACTCCAGGCAAAAACATCCTGGAATTCTTTCAACAGTTCCATATATTTCAGTTTTTCATTGGGAGGTAACGATTTTGACAACTTTATCAGTTTGGGATTTTCTTCAGATCCTATATTACATTCCTCAATGTCTGATTTCAAGGGTTCCATTTTAGGCTTTTTAGGAATATCGTTTGAATCAAATAAGTCCTCTAAAGGAGTTAATCCTTTGGGTAAAATATTATCTTTAAGGTTTATGACTTCAGTTTCTTCATCAATGGCTTCATCAATTTCCATTTTTTTTAGGTTTCAAATATCTGCTTTTGTAAACTTTGTAGGGTGAAATCTATCTATCTGATCATCTTCTAGTTTGTTAATTTCTACTTCATCAGAGCAATCAAAATCTACTGCTATGTCTGTGTCTATGTTGGTATTTACAAATTCATTATCTAAAGTCAAAAAATTGTTAATTTGTTGATCATTCTCAAATACTTTCCAGTTCTTTAAGTTGTCAGGAATGGAAGGTCTATGCCTAACCTCAGCAGTGTACTGATGGTTGGGCTAAAATGGAAACTTGCAAGTACTAGCAAACATGGCTAAGTTGTGAGCTTGCATGTTGTGTTTTCTTGGAATAACAACAAGTTTTGTTTCTAAAAAGGTATTTAGTATCTCTATCATTGTTCCTCTATAAAATCCTAATCTAGGATCCCTAGTCATATAAACAACATTAATTTGTTTAATCACCAACTCAGAATCTCCCATGATAGAGACTCTTATGGCTCCTAACCTTTTGACTAGTTTCAAACCTAACAGAAGTGCTTCATATTCAGCCATGTTGTTTGTGCATTTAAAGTTTAACCTGTAGGCATGACCCTCTAAATGATCGTTTTCTAAGTTATAAATCCATACACCTGCTCCTACACCTAGTTTGTTAACAGACCCATCAAATTCAATATTCCATAGGATTTCATGCTCATAGTTTTCATTTGGGGTAGTGAGATCTTTCTTGACTAAAGTATCTAGGTCATATTTTTTATCTGAAATCTCATGAATTTGGAAATTTTGATTTTCTTTTAATACTACAATTTCTTTTGGTTATGTTGTTATGTTGTTTGAAGTGTCTTCCTGATTGGTTTCAACATTGTAAAGTATGAAAGAATCAATATCAGAATGTACTGAATATATGGGAAAGTTCTGAGGTCTCTCCTGAGTACTCACTACATACTTCATCAGAGTCTCTCTATACAGTTTCTATCTAGACAACAGCATACCATACTTATGGGGTATATCAACAACAACTATGTCCATAAGTATGGTCTTGGCAGGGTATTGAACTAGGGAAACACACAAATCTTCTATGAGACCTAAGCATTTAACTTGGCTTGAATCAAAGGAGAACAAATCCTTGTAAGGCCTGATGATATCCAAGTTAAGCTTTTCTATTACAGACTTAGGCATAAGATTATGTGAGGCCCTAGAGTCAAGCATGGAATTATGTAGGATTTTATCGTGGATGTTAAGGCTGATGTAGAAGGGTGGTATCCCTCCTTCAACTAGCTTTCCATTAACATCTGGTCCAAAAATTAACTCAGGTTGGTCATCAAATAGATTCACAGAGTCTTCATTTTAAATGAAGTTCAAAGATTTACTAATTTGAGATTTGTAAGTTTCATGTTTAACCAATTCTGTTAGAGGCACTGAGATTTTAAGTTTGGTCACCACTGCTCCCAAATTGAAAGGCAGAGCGGATTTATCTGTTTGAATATTTGAAATTTTTGCACCAAGGTTCTAAGTAGTCTTTTCTTCTTTTTCGTTGTTTGGATTTTCTAATATAATTCTAGAGGTTGTTCGACTATTCCATTGTAGGGGACTAAAGTGGAATTTTGTTCATT
Organism: Pinus tabuliformis; assembly: GCA_031772625.1. Classification (NCBI taxonomy): domain Eukaryota; kingdom Viridiplantae; phylum Streptophyta; class Pinopsida; order Pinales; family Pinaceae; genus Pinus; species Pinus tabuliformis. The sequence continues at coordinate 1,701,451,049 of CM062817.1, read as the reverse complement.
AAATGGTTGGTTATCAGTTACTTCTTCAATGGTGGGACTGGGAGGATTTTGATGTGGTCTATAAAGGATTTGTAAGGTTTTTGTAACTTGAGGATTCTGATTTGCAACTTTTACTTTCTTGAGCTGGTTAAGTACTACTTTTTTATTCTGATCAAGAACATCAATGTTCTTTTTGCTTCTTAAGTTGTATTTTTTATGTACCTCAAAAATAGCAGAGCCATACCCCTGCTTATAGTCAAAGGATTCTCCTGTTTGAGTCTATAACTGTTGAAGCATGTATAATTCTTGATCATCCCGAGTTAGAAAAATAGTTTCTTCATCATCTAAGCCCATAAGGTTGATTTGGGTGTCTATCTCAGGGTCTTCTTGATGGGAAGTCTCAGCATAATTTTCCTGGAAAGACTGATCAGGCCCATTTTTACCCATGTTTTGGTTCTGTTTTTTCCTAAAGTTTGCATTCCTTACTGGATTAGCCTGTTGGTTATCCCAGTGAGGTTTTCTTTCAATGACTTCTATTTTATCCATCAACCTTTCCATTCCTTTAGCCAAAGCATCCATTTTCTGATCAAAGGGTGAAGTTTCATCTTTTAGAGGTGTTCTTCTCTCATTTCTAACCCTAGCTCTTTTGGATAGCAGATTAGCTTCTACGCTAACGGCTACACTTTGCATATCTTCAAGTGTAGGGGGATTCCTTTCTCTAAGTTGAAGAGCCATATCTGTGTCAAATTTGTCTGGAAACTTAAGCAGGGCTAAACCAGGTGGAGGTCTAAGGTTAAGTGGGATTGCATTATACACATTGTTAAATCTGGTGCAGTAGTCCTGAATAGTTTCGTTTGGTCCCCTTTTAAGGTTTTCATATTCAGATAGAATTTGAAGGGGGTTCTTTTTATTCTCCCACCTATTTAGGAATTGTTGGTAAAGGAATTCTAAACTATCTATCCTCTGAGGGGGCAAAGATTTAAACCATTTTCTCACTTCTCCAACTAGAGATTGGACAAAGATTCTCTTATGGACATCTCCTATGTCAATCTCATGAAGTTCAAAATAATCTGTCATTTTCTTAGTGTGCTGCTATGTTGTGTAAGTTCCAGTGCCACCAAAGAAGGTAATTTTACTCTGATAATCTGCTAGCAAGACACCTTGAGGTGCAGGCATTATAAGGGAGGCATATCTAAGTGCCATAGCTTTAGGTTGGACGGTATTGAGAACAAGAGTTTGGGTAATAGGAGGATTTGGGACAACAAGGGGAGTTAGAGTAACAGGGGTAATGGGTGTTTGAGGGGTAATGATGGGCTGATGGGGAAGTGAAGGTATGAATGGAAATGAGGGATGATATTTAAAGGTGTGGGGAAACGATGGTGAGCTAAAAGATGTTGAAGTTGACTCAGAAAGTTCAAGGAGTCTATCAGTGGTGAGGGATGGCTAAGGGGAGTTCAGCAGGTTCTGGTTAATTGACAAGTTGGCTCGTTGTGTTTCAAGTTCTCTGGTACACTCTGGATCTAGGACTGTGATCACAAGTTCACTCTCAAACTTGGTTCTAAATAGAGATAGATCAAAATACTTGTCAAAAGGGATGTCTTCAATGAATAACCACTCAGCAGGGCATGAATTGGATCTAAAAAGAGGTCTAGGGCTTACTGAACTTTCCTGTCTTCTGATTATTCTCGAAATAAGGTTGGGATTTTCAAATACAAGGGAGGATTTGGATCAGGGTTGGCCCTGGTATAGTGAGTTCTCCCTGAAGCCAGATTTCGAGCTTTTTATGATTATTTTAGTTTTTTATGAAATTTTGGAAATAACTTCTAACAACCCTTTAAGATGCTTAAAAATAAAAATTTGAATTCCTCAAAGGTTCATAAAACTGAGGGTTTTGAATCCCCAGTATGGTCGCCAGGAATAGCTCGAGGTAACCACAAACCAATCTTTTAGATTTAGGTTCTAGCCAACCTAAGTCCAGAGAGGGCTCTCTCTTTATAATTTAACTTTGTTTAAATAAGATTTCAGGATATTTCTTAATGTTCAGGATTGTTTGTTTTGATTGGGCGGTGGAATTAAGAAAATAGATGGGCTGAGAAAATATTTAGGCCGTTGGGCTATGGAGTCAATCAAGAAAGGCTTAAGTGGATTTTATTTATCACTGAGATAAGAGTTCACATGGCAGGCTAACACATCAAGAACAAATCTGCAGGTTTCAAAGAATGGAAAGTCCTAACCAAGGCCAAGGGCAATGAAGAATCCTTAACCAGGATTGGGATGAAGAAAGGAAGGATGGCCAGTAGCAAAGGGCAACGAAGAATCCTGTACTATGGACCAAAGGGGGATAAACTATGGAATTAAGCGAGCAACTAAGAATTCCCAGACCAAGGCAGTTTAGTATAAAACATAAAGAAAGCAAACAGTTAAAACAAAGAGCATTTAAGCTAATTTTGATGATATCATTCCTTGTTTTCTTCTAAGATTTTATAAGAAACACATGTGAATATTTCATAACATAAAGAAAAAAAGATATTTAAACATGATAAAATGATACTTTTGTTCCAACTATGCACAAGAATCCGGTGAAATATCCTCAACTTTATTTCATTTCCAGCAAAACCAGTCTCGTCTTGAGTACAATAGCTCCTTGGCTCACAAATAATATGTCTACAGAAATGTATTTTTAATCCATCCTAATTACTTCAATTTGTGAAGTATTTATACAAAATTTGATACAAAATATCTCATAACTATATGAAAATTATTCTACGAAACAGACAATATCTTCAACATGAAGATAGAGACAGATGGAGAACTATTTGTTTGATGTCCCTTTAATTGTGACTGTGCTGGTTGTTGTTGCTCAGATTTGGCTCTTACAGTTTGCCTTGTAGTTATGTGCTGGAATCACTTTTATCTTTGACCTACTGATACTCTTTACCTGTGCTGTTTGATCCTGTCTTACCTGTTTTACCTGGCATTTACCTTTTTATCTTATAGATTTACTATAGTAACTTATAGTAAATCAGTCAAACTGGTCCACCATTCACTGTCAGGTAACTTTGTTCTTATCATCTTCCTGTAAATTTCATCAGCTTCTGTGTACTTAGCAAAATTTGGTTTGCTTGTGAATAAGTGCTTGACTTCATGTTCTATGTAGAACAGATTCTCCAGGCCATCATAAAGCACTTTTCCAGTGGGCAAAGATTTCACCCCTGAAGTACTAGCTTGGATTTTGGCCAGCTTGTTTAACTTGTCAACGTAATCTTCCTGGGTCATAAACTTATCATGGATCACCATAGGACTGGGGAGTCCTTTTTTCTCTTAAGATGCCATACTTTAGCATAAAGCTATCAATGTCTATTTGGATGCTCTGACATCTTTTCTCCAGATTAAGCATTAAGTTCCTTTTGGTGAGAACTTTTTTGATTTCTATGATTGTTGTTGTTTTGTCATCTATATCCAAATCATCTAGCTGATATCTATTTTTGTTGTTCAAAAAGGTGATCAATTGATTGTCTTCTTCTGGTTTATTTCCCAATTCTTCCACTCTCTTGTGGATTGTCTCTATAGCCATCTTGGCCAATTCTGTTTGCTCAAAAATAATCTGAATAGAAGGAAAAACATCATTGATGGAATCAATGATGTTGGCCCAAAGGATTTCTCTCATGTCTCCCAATGGTTCTTGTAGTGTTAAATCCTTCTCAAGGGCTTTTATCCTTTCTACCATCCTTAGGTTCCTCTGAGTTTCGTCTTTATGATGTGTTTGTACAAGTTCACAATTGGTTTCTAAACTTGACACCTGTTCTCTGAGCTTCTTAAGCTCAGTGGCCTCGATACTCATTTCTTCCATGGCCTTGATCAACTTTGCAGTTGTCTCTGTGGGTGTCCCTGTGCTGGTTGATGTACTTGTGCCTGATGTAGTACTTGTCACTGGCAATGTTGTTTCTCGTGAAATTGTTGGTGCTAAGGCAGCTGCCAAGGTGGAGGGTACTGTTGTGGAAACGGTAGGTATTATAGTCTAAAGAGTGGTGGCCAACTCACTTTGCTTGGACTGTATCAAATTATCCAATTCCTTTTTGGTTTCCTTAAATTGGTCATTTAACTTAAGGACTAGGTCCATAATTTCTTCCTCCTTCCGTGTCTCCAAAACTTCAGCTGTTTGAGGATAATGAAGAGGAGGAATCTTGAGTTGCTTCTTCAGTGCAACTATGTCATCATTTTTCTTCTTTATCAATTGCTCTGCTGCTTTAACATCCTTGGGATCATGTCCCAGCTCTATGACCAAGTCTTCTAAGGACTTTATTCTAGTGTCCTTGGCCTGAGAAGAGGCCTTTTCCAACTGGAATTGGGCTGAGATGTTGTTCAGTGAATTCTGAAGTTGGTGAGCTGCTATGGCCTTGCTGGTCAGTGTGGAATAGACCATTTCTCCAGTTTCTTTATGCAACTCAATTTGGTCAATAGGATGGATATCCTTTGCCATGACTTCAAAATATGTCTTAAGGTAATCTACCATTGATTTTGGTTGTTGTATGGTTGGCTTGAGAAAGCTCATCTGCATCTTGCCTTCTTTTATATCAAAGGCTGACATTAGCCTTATTTGGTTTGTTGGAGCCATCCTCAGATAATGTGCATAGCTTTTCACTTTCAACCTTTCATTCCTTGCCTTGATTTCCTTGTATTTTTCTTTGATGTCTTGGCTCTGTCCTGTGGGAGCCCTGAAGGAGGATACTTCCACACTTTGTTGCCTTTCTAACATTTGAGTTTGAGAGGTGGAAGGTTCTTGTGTCCCTCCTAAAGGAGTGTTGTGCCTGCTTTCTATCCTCTCTACTCCTAAAATCCCTGCTATCTCTTCAGTGTATTCTTGCTCTGCATATGGATTTAACTTTTTCCTCTTAGCATAGGTTTGGTCAGCAGGCTTGCTGGAAGGAGTAGCCTCATCTTTGTCTCTCTTAAGGTTCCTCTCCTCATTTAGAGGAGTCTACAAAATAAGAGGATTGCTCATGATTTTTTCAGGTTGAGCAAGCTCCTCTGAAATTTCAGGCTGTTCAGATTCTTCTTGTTGTTCTGAAAGTTCTGGTTGCTTTGATGGCCCTGCTTGTTCTGAAGACTCTGGTTGCCCTGATGGTCCTGCTTGTCTCTGAGACTGAGACTCTCCTGGAACCTGTACAAAGGAATCCTCATCAAGTCTTCTGTCTAAGTCCATTAATACATTATCCACAACAACCTCTGTACTATCTCAATCTATCAAAGTGCCTTCCACCCATTCAGATTGATTAGCATATTGTTCAATTTCAAGGATTCTGCGTTGGATGTAAGGAGATAGTTTATTCTTTTGTCTCCTATTACAAATGAAGCTATATGGATCATAGTTCCACATGAAACTCTGTTTAAGTTTCAATATTTGGAGGATTTCATCTGCCTCCTTTCCTGCTTCTCTATTGTTACAAATGAATGGAACTAACTGATCCTTTATCCTAAGTTGGGCTTTCTTCTTGGCTCTTACAAAGTGCAACTCATCTGAATTGATCATTTGTCTATAGTACTCCAGAGAAAATAATCTCATGGGGAGGTACTTTTGCAATTTGTAAGGTGGCAATTCACATCCATAAATTATGATTTCAGTATGGTTTTGGTACAAGTACCAATCCCCTACTTTGTATTGTTTTGACAACTGCAGGACCCTCCTGATGTCTGCACTGATTCTAGGTGGAGGGATTCCTAACATCATGGTTGTCACATGATAAACAAAGAGATCTATGAAGTCTGTATAGGAGTATTGAGAATCAAACTGATGAATCAAATAAGTTCGAAAGATCACTGGTCTGGGGTTTCCTCTAGTATCTAGCTTTTGGAGGCCAATTCGAAATCTATCAACTTGGTAGTACAAGAATAGATGATACAGAACTGAGGAATACTTATATAATCTTTCATTTTCCAACCTTATGAATTGATCATGCATTCTGTCAGCAATAAACTTTGCATAGTCAAATATGATGGCTGGTGGTTGGCCAGGAGAGTAGATTAACATGATGGATATTATGATCTCATCAAGAAATTCACTAGTGGTGCAGCCTAGTATACCGGATATCATATCTATAATATCTCGACCAAGGCAGGAGAATATAGTCCATAGATAAGGAGGAGGGTCCTTTGGGATATATTGTTATTCTCTGATAAAAGTCTAGAATAACTAGGCTAGTCTGATCGAAGTGAGTGTAGGGTATCTGTTCAGCATATCTCCAAAAGAGAATGGAGCCAGATTTTGGATTGGTTGTAATTGTAGCATTTGATTAATGGATTCAGCAGTGATAGTAAACAGAACTGACTGGTTAGGGGTTCTTACTGCCCTTTGGATAGGATCATAGTTCATGTGGCAGTAATGTACAATTTCTAGGAATACATGCACTCTGGGGAACTGGTACTTAGGCAAACCTGATTCGCAAAGTCCAATGGAGTCAGCCTTGTTCAGGTACTGGTCTCTATACTTGCAAAAGATTTTTAAAGGGGATTTTGAGACAGAGGTATATTTAATCTGGAAGTCCTTGTCTACAAGGGGAAGGTGGTCTAAATCCCTGTGCGAAGTTGTAATGGGCATGACATTCAGTGAAATTGGGGTTTCCATCCTTGGTTCTTGTGGATTCAAGGACGGGGCAAAGGGTTTCATGGAAATTGGGAACAATTGGTCTATTTCAAAGTATTTCAGGACTACCAGGTGGATTAATTTACTAAATTACTTAATTTTTAAAGCAATTTAGCTCATGTTTGGCAAGAAAACAGGGTTTCTCAGTGGAAATGGGGTAAATACCTGGTTTTGGCTATTTGAACAGTGAAATGGTGACTGTGCACTATTTGCAGGAAGCGCACAGGTCTGCAAGGTAGTTTGGAGTTTTAGCGGCTTCGGAAAGTTGACGATTGGTAGTAGGTTTGCAATTGAACATGCTCTGTGCTTTGCATCGAAACTAGAACGTCCTTTTTATGATAAAAAACAAAAAACAATGATTTTTTTGGCTTTATGTGTAAAGTCAATGATATTTGCAGGTACAATGGCAAAGCGACAGTTGGCGCCAATCGGAGGATGTGATGTTTTGTCGTGTAGCAGAGGCAGTAAGCGGGATCCATCGCACCGCTTTTCAGGAAAAGTGGTTTTGGGGGGAGGCCGCCCGATGCCATTCATCAAGCGCCACGTAGCGGCAGGGTGAACAGTGAAACTGCTCACATCGGGCGAGGAAAGGTCGGTCTTCAGAGGCCGCCTGATATGAGTGTCAGCCATTGGATCTGAAGGAGTCAGAGCATACGGTGATCAGGGGTGTGATTTGATCGGGGAATTAATGGAGGGGCCCGATGGGTTATTAACTACAGGTTAGGGCGGCTTAATGACGTTGGGGTCGATATGATTGGAGGAACATGTTATTAATTAATCACAGTTTGATTAATTAACCCCTTTTTGTTTGGAAAAGGGTTATGGCTCTTAATTAGTCGCAGATCGACTAATTAATCCATTTAGTTAATTTACTAATAAGTTTTATATTTCAAACCGTCGTGGCAGGATATTTATCACATGGGTTAAATAAATAATACGGGGAAGGGATTTATTTTTGAGAATTAAATAAATATAATTAAAATTAGAAGTTAATATGAAAATGAAAGCAGAAAAATGGATTTTGTGCTAAGTATAATGTATTGATATTTATTTTTATATCCACATCTACACATCATAACTTAGGCTAAAAGCTTTTTTGTGGGTTTTTTGTGAAAAAAGGGTTTTGTGTGTAGGGTTAATTACTTTCCTTAGGCAAATGATGATTTCACCTTAGGAAAAGGGATTTTTAGATGAAATGGATGAATTATGGAGGGGTGAATATTGGTAAAGGGGTTTTAGTACTTAGACATTATAAGTTATTAGGTCGAGGGTCCGGTCCCTACAGAAGTCAGAGAAATGCTATGAGCCCCTTTAACTTAAGGTTTTAGGTACTTTTGACTTTACTTATGGGAAATTAGTGAAGTTAGAGGTAAAATGAATGGAGAAATTAATCGCTTGACTTTGTAATTGTTCCATTATCATCCATACTCTAAGCAATTTTATGCTGAAATTAAATGATATGATTTTATCCAATCAATCACCATAATTCTACAACCATCCAACTACTTACCCATCTACTCATCCTACCATTTTTTCTACTCTTTATTAGGGTGCACTTACGCTGGCAAACCCTTTATCAAAACTTTTCTTTTCTTTTACAAAGTAATCTATCTAAGTCTATCCTTATTACATCCAAGGGCTCAGATTAAACAGTTGAGCTCCTTTTATTTACTCTACCTATCTACTTATCTGCCAAGATTAAACAGTTTGGTCGGATTTTCTTCTCTATCTCTAAGCATGAAATTCAAAACATAGAACAACCAAGTTTAAACTATTTGGTTACCATGGATTGTGGCATAAACAACAAGTTGCACACAATCTTTATTATACAAAAAGTAAAATAGCAGATGAATTTGGACTTGCACACTTTCATGGTATTTTTATTTTTCTTGGGGTTCATTTTTCAACTTTTTTTACCTTTTCTCATTCTTTTTGTCCTTTGATTTTTCTTTTAGGACATACCCTCTTTACATTTTTTATTTTTTATTTTTTTTTTACAAATATGGAAAACATTTGCAGAAAGCAAAGGTATGTACATATTACAGACTTGACCTCAGTCATTCAAAATTTATGACACCTATTGGTATAGGAACATAACAGAGGGTATGTGAGAGAATGTCCAAGGGTCTACAGAAGTAGGTGGGAAATGAAAGAGAATAAATGAAGACAAAGGCCCAACATGGAAGCAAACGGACCAACAACAACATAAGAAATCAAAAGGATCCATAGGGCTATGTAAGCCAAAAAAAATGGTGATCCCAGTGGCATTGATCACCGATCCCGAGACCCAGGCCTTTAGAGAACGTATGTGGTCATATATTGTTATGCAAGTTCATGGGTCACTGGCCCACAAAAAAGCTTTGTGTGATTGGATCAAACATCACTAGACATCGTGGGGAGAAATCGAGCTACATCTAGGGTCAAAAGGCTTTTTCTTGGTGGTATTTTCTAATATGGAAGATAAAGGCTGAATCTTTGATGGTGGGCCTTACTTTTTTTCCTCGGTTGGTTTATACATGAGATCATGGATGGAGAATTTTACCATAAAGAGAAACATTTACATGCATCCCAGTTTGAATCAAGTTGTATTCCCTTTCCCTGGACTATAAGCTCCCTACAACTTTAAAGATAATAAGAGATTCTCTTGGAAAATTTATTAAAATATTAGAAGCAACTTTACAAGGTAGATACACAACATATACAAAAATTTGTGTTGAAATGGATGTCTCCGAGGCTCTACCTAAAGCTATTAAACTAGATTTTTGTGACAAATGTTTGTTACAACTGGTGGACTACAAGAAAATCCCTTTTAGATGCAGACAATGCCATGAACATGGCCACCTGATAAGAGAATGCCCCTTAAGGAAAATGGAGGAACATACCAAAGAAAAAAAAACGAAAGGATGCAGAAGGTTTTTTAAGACCCACTCCAAGGGTCATACCTAAAAGAAGACAACAACAATGAAATTAGGGACGAAATGCTCGGAGAAATATCTTTGAAGTCCTAGCTGAGGAAAACCCAAAGGGTCAAGGCGTGGAAGCAGAGGATAGTGAGGAAAAAGGAGAAGGTAACGAGGAATAAATGGTGCAGTCAAACAAGGACTATGAACAGCAAGGAGATATCCCATATCTAAAAAATATTTTGAGGGAGATGTAGAAATGACCCCAAGAGAAGTAGGAATAGAGGATTCAGAATTGCAGGAAATAATCAAGTGGGAAGGAATCGACCTCCAAGATATGGTGGAACAGGCGAGGAAAAAGGGGATAGAGGAAATTAATGTGTATCAAATGGATAGAGTCCAATATCAATACCTAATGAGAGAAGAGATGAGATTACAAGGGAATAGAAGACCGTATCCAGAAAAATCAATGGGATCTCCGAAAGAATCCCTGTTGGGAATAAAAACATTTGGCTCCCAGACGATTCTGGTGGCACAATAGTGCCAACAGAAAAGAGGGAGGAAGCCAAACAATGTTTCCCTTAAGGATATGGGAGCTATGTTAATAAATTCAGGTAATATTAGAGCATTAGGCTCGCCCTCCTTAAACACTAATTAAATAATGAAAGTTTTATCATGGAGCATAAGGGGCATTAGTAGCCTTAGGAAACAACAGTTGTCAAAGAAAAATATCCAAATGGAACAACTAGACATCATTCCTTTTGCAATATTCAAAGTGTTCAACAATGAAAATAAAGGAGTTAAGTAGGAGTTTAGGGAGAAGGTATGAGATAGTGGAGGTGGAAGCACATGGCTTGGAAAGGGGGTTGGCCATTTGCTGAAACCCCTAATCCTTGATATTATTGGATGTTGAATCCAATAGATCATACTTATCAACAGAGTGTAGGTTGTAGCCTATAGGATCCCCAGGCACAATCATGTTTACAAATGTTTATGGGCCTCAAATAATTGAGGAGAAGATTAAACTTTTACAAGATGTAAGAAAGATAAATATTAGGAAAGGGCATCTCCCATGGATTATGGGAGGAGATTTCAATATGATAACCTCTCTATCGGAGAAGAAAGGTGGACAAAGAAGAGCAGATATAGATGTTGAAGCATTTAAGGACTTCATTGAGGAATCCAACCTCATTAATATGGAAACGATGAATGGATGTTACACCTGGAGTAATAAGTGTGGGGGGGAGGGACATCAAGTGGCATATAGACTGGACAAATATTTAATCTCAGAACATTTACCAATGAGAGGGATAGATGTGACAACAAATAACCTTCCCTACGGGGGTTGGATCATTGGCCAGTGCTCTTAATGCTTTAGTTGGTAGGTACCCCCAAAAATAAGCATTTCATATTTGAAGCCTTCTGGTTAGGTCACCCTACCTTCATGGAGAATATCAAAGGATGTTGGGAGGAAGGAATCCCATTCAGAGGCTCGAAAATGTTCATCCTGAGGGCTAGGTTAAAACATATTAAGTCAAAATTAAAACAATGGAACAAGATAGAATTTGACAACATTTTTCAAGCAAAAACGGAATTGGAACAGAAAATGGAAGCATTGCAACAACGAATGATTTCTGAAGGTTATTTAGAGGAAAATAAAGAAGAGGAGAATGAATTACTAAATAAGTGGGAGGATAGATGTAAACAAGACTAAATTCTATGGAGACAAAAATCTCGAGTGTTATGGCTCCGAGAGGGAGAAAGAAACACTAAATTCTTTCACCGTTCAATAATTGCACAAAGAAACTCCAAAATAATCCTATACATAAAGGATGAGAGGGGGGAAACTTTTGAGGCTCATCAAGACATTGATAAGGTTTGGGTCCAACACTTCCAAAAGATATCTGAAGATCCCCAAGTGGAGAGAGGTAGAAATCCAAAAGATTATAAGCCACATCCCAAAGTTGATCACTGAAGAGCACAATATGAATCTAAACAAGTCGGTCTCCTTGGAGGAAGTGGCATTGGAAGTGAATGAAATGGCTAATGGTACATCCCCTAGACTGGATGGATTTACTATAGATTTCTTTAAAGCTTGCTGGGAAATTGTCAAATATGACATACATGAGGTGGTGGCAAACTCCCAAGAATCAACATCAATCCTTAAATCCTTGAATTTGGCTTTTATAACCCTCGTTCCTAAGCAAAAATTGGCTAGTACCCATGAAAAGTTCAGGCCGGTAGCCTTGTGGAATGTTCTATACAAAATAATATCCAAAGTGGCAGCAAATCAAATGAAAACAATTCTTCCTTATTTTATCTCAGAGGAACAATCAAGTTTTGTGGAGGGAAGACATATTTTGGACAATGTAATCCTGGCGCATGAAGTAGCGCATTCTCTAAAGACTCAGAAAAAGGTTGGTATGCTTATGCAAATAGATTTATCCAAATCTTATGACAAGATCAACTAGGGATACATGGTATCGGTGCTACAAGAATTTGGCTTCGATGAACACTGAATCAATTGGATTATGGCAATGGTATCATCACCCAGTTATTCGATTTTAATAAATGGAGCCCCATCAAAACCTTTCATCCCATCCATAGGGGTTATGCAAGGGGACCCATTGTATCCCTTTCTATTTATATTAATGATGGAAGGACTTGGGAGGGTGATTGGAGCAACCAACAGAGGAGGAGACATTAAAGGACTTAAGCTACATAAGGATGCTAAGGCGACCACCCATCAATAATTTTTGGATGATACCATGCTTCATGGCATACCCACGGTAAAGGAGGCATGTAATTTTAAAGAAATTATGGATACCTTCATGAAGGCATTAGGTATGGAGTTAAACCAGTCAAAGTCTATGATTTTCTTTTTTAACACTCACATTGCTATTCATTGGAACCTATCAGTTATTCTAGGTCTCTAAAGGAAATCCCTCACTTCTAAGTATTTAGGGGTACCCCTAACAGTGCAAGCATGGAAGAAACCCAACTGGGAGAGATCAATCTCCAACCTAGAAGCTAGGGTTAAAACATGGGCGGTGAGAGCGTTGAATTTGTCGGGGAGATTGGTGCTAGTAAAGGCAGTGCTTCACGATATTCTAGGGTATATGTTGTCTGTTCTTCTTGAGCCGAAGGGAGTGCTTCAAAAAATAAGTGATATCCAAAGAAATTTCTTGTTTTGATGAGCAGAGGAAAAAAGGAAATGGGCATTGGTGGCATGGAACACAATCTGTAAATCTAAGCAGGCAGGAAGTCTTGGGCTGCAAGACCTTGAAATAATTAACACATTAAATGGGACCAAAATGTGGTGGAGATGGTTAAAAGGAGGACATACACCATGGGCAAGATTATGGAAAGAAAAATATGCCTCTAATTTCCAACTAAAAAACCTAGTAAGGCTCACAGGGTCAATACAAGGGTCGACTATATGGAACCTGGCATGGACTAACATAGATATTGTACAAAAGCATAGCTTTTGGGAAATAATAAATGGAAAATATGCCTTATTCTCAGAGAATTCCTGGTAACAACAACCAAAATTAAACAAACCAGAATGATAGGGTCTATATGTAGCTACGGAGATACAGGGGAATAGGTAAGTCCATCAATTCTAGGCTCAAGATATCGAAAATAATAAATGGAGATGATGGAACTTAAACATCCTCCACTAGGAAAATCTGAGTGATTTAGACATTCAATATATCACAGAGGAACTTAACCAAAGACAAATCCTAACGAATGATGACCAGGACCAACTCATATGGGGGCAAAGAGAAGGGGGATATTTCAACCTCAAGGAATCCAAGGCTTACCTTCAAGCTGAACATCTCGAAGTCATTGACCCATCTTGGAGTAAAATCTAGCTGGCCTCTCACTGGCTAAAAATTAAAATGTTTATGTAGTTAATTTCGCATAGAAAGGTGTTAACCTAGGAGAATTTAGTGTAGAGAGGGATTATTGGCCCATCATGGTGCTGCCTAGGTGAGAAGGAAGAAGAAATCCCTAACCACCTTCTAAATACCTATAGATACATGGAAGATCTAAGGGATTGGCTAGCCATTATCTACAGGCAAATGAATAGAAACAAGGAAAGCATACAGGAAACAATTAAACATTGGAGGTTGCAATATAATAAAAATGAAGTGGTGAACATGACCTAGAGCTTGATCCCGAGATTTATCCTCCGGTCAATATGGAAGGAACCCAACCACCGAATATTTCGAGATAACAAGCTTCTATGTCCTAGAATCTATGGCCTACGGAAGATTCATAAATCTGGGGCTCCCTTAAGACCTATTGTTAACACAATAGGTGGACCTACCTATCTTCTTGCTAAATTCTTAGCTCAAAAGCTTAAACCTCTTGTTGGTCGCACTGATTCTTTTGTCAAAGACTCTGCCTCCTTTGTTCAAGAGTGGAGAGATATCAAATTAGAGCCTGGAGATTTGTTAGTGAGTTTTGACGTTGTATCCTTATACACCAAAATCCCCATCCAAGAGGCCATTGATATCATAAATCGCATCACTGACAAAGACACTGCCAAGTTAGTTGGCCTCTGCCTCACCTCAACTTTCTTCAGTTTCCAAGGTGAGTTCTATGAGCAAACTTGCGGTGTTGCGATGGGCTCCCCTCTTTCCCCTATCGTCGCAAACTTGTTTATGGAATATTTTGAGACCAAGGCCTTAGACGGAACTCAATTTCACCCTAAAAAATGGAAGAGGTTTGTTGATGATACTTGTGTCATCTGGCCTCATGGTCAGGAGAAGCTAGATTTGTTTCTGAACCACCTTAATTCGTAATCAGAATCCATCAAGTTCATGATGGAAGTTGAGGTGAATGGGCGCCTTCCCTTTCTTGACACTCTCCTTTCTAGGATGGATGGTGGTTCCGTTAGTCACCAAGTTTCTCGAAAGAAAAATCACATGGAACAGTATCTCCATGCCATTTCTCATCATTTCACGACTCAGAAATTCGGGGTCCTTGGCACTCTTGCTACCTGTGCTCTAAGAATCTTTGATGACAACCACCTTGAGTAGGAGAAATTTCATCTTCTTGAAGTTTTTAAAGATAATGGGTATAAAATATCTCAAAGCTTCAAGGCCTTTCACAAATCCTGCAAGTGTCGAGAATTAAACCTACTCATGTTGATCCTATATCTAAGGTTCATCTCTCGTATATCCAAGGAACCATAGATATGATTTCCCTTATCCTTAGGAATATTAATGTCTCTTCTTCGTTCAAACCTCTCAACACCATTAAAATTCTCTTAGATCTATTAAAGACCCTACCGACCCTAAGGACACAAAGGGGATCTACTTTGTTCGTTGCTCCTATTGTATCCCCTATATTGGGGAAACAGGCAGGTCTATTGAGCAGAGGATCAATGAGCATGCTGTTGATATTAGACACAATCGCTCCCACGCATCAACCCTAGTCGAGCATGCAGAGAAATCGAAACACCACGTCTGCATTAAAGAATCTAAAGTCATTGCGAGGGTTGATCACTTCCACCATAGGAAGCTTAGGGAAGCGATTGAGATTGAGAGGCATGTCAGAAATATTAATAGGGATTATGGTTGGAAATTGAGTAAGAGTTGGATTCTGACTCTCTCTTCATGATTCTGCCTCCCTTTCTTCCCCTTTCTCTTTTTATTCTTTTTTAATTACCTTTATCTTCTTCTGGTTTCATCATTCATCCCCTAATTTCCTTTTTAATATTCTTTAATTTCATGTGTTTAACATAATAAGTATATTTTTTAGCAGCCTCTCTTTAAATTATTCTTTTCTCTTTAGCAACCTCCCCCCTTTTAAATTATGTTTTTTTGAGACCCCTAGGTTTTAGTTCTTATTTTATTTCCCCTCTTGACCTTTCTCTTTCTAAATTTATTTGTTGAAATATTACTAAATTTGTTAATATAACTAAAAATATAACATGATGGAACCTCCTTTTTATTTTTATTTTATAGATTATTAATATTTTTCTAGTAACAATTCTTAACCTATAATTCTAGTTCTATATAATTTAACATTGTTATATTTCTAATTAAGGGAAATAAGCCATCCTCTAACAAACAATGATCCTATAAAATTGATAATAATAATATTAATAAATAATTATTAAAATATATTGAAATAAAATATTTTAAATTGAATTATTCCCAACAATTAGTTTTCAACTAAATATATTTTTGATTTAATGGGAATAAGTCAACCCCTAACGAATAATACTATATAAAGTGATATTATTAAATAATTATTTTATATAAATCGATAATTTCGAAACATAATATTTATATCTAATTATTTCATAACGGCTAGTTTTTAACTAATTATATAATATCTTAACAGATATTTCCCTACCACCAATTCTTATTTTTTTTGTTCTTTTTTTAAACTTATTTACCAACAGCTAACTCTGAGCAATGATGCATCCATGCTATTTATACCTACAAATCGATTGATTTCTCACCTTGTCCTGAGGATGAACCACATTAGTTGGTTCGAAACGTCGACCAAATCCTAAAAATGTGATTAATCCGAAAGAATTATATCTACATTATGGATCACAAAAGTCTTAGATCTAACAAGCTTCCAATTACAAACTTAATGGAAGGAATTTGTCGTCAGATTAAGAAAACCATTAGTAGCAGAAGAATTCAAACCTTAGAGGAACATCCATCCCCTCAGGAAACAAGAATTTAAAGTTTTTCGACCTGGAATACCTGAGTGATACGATCCATAAACCTAGAGAAAGTCATATAAAGTTGGGATCTACAGTCTGGCAGCCTCCTCTGGAGGGATTCTGGAAATTGAATTTTGATGGAGCATCCAAGGGAAACTTAGGCAAGGTTGGAGCTGGAGGAATCATTAGGGACTCGACAGGTAAAAGTCAAAGGTTGTACTTCATCAACATGGGCCAAGCCACAAATAATGCAACTGAATTCCAAGCCCTAGAACAAGGGTTGGAAACCTGTGACGAGAGAGAAGGGTAAATGTAATAGTGGAGGGGGGTCCTACATTAGCTATCCAAGCGGCACGTATACTGCAATGTGGTTCTCATATGAATAAGGTCATGAAGAATTGGTGCCTCACTTAGATAATGGATTAAGGAACACCTCGAGGAATAAAAATGGTGGAGTTTACCATAATGAAACACTCAGCTAATGCATTGGTGGACATAGTGGAAAACGAAGGGGTCAGGAGTGCAAAGATGATCACCAAGCTGACTTGGGAGGACATGGTGTATGGGAATCCAAAGGAAGACTGTCGAGTGCTGGTAGAGAAAGATCACCCCATGTCAGATAAACGAGGCAACAGACATGGAGTGGGCTAGGACGAGGGTAGTGACCCACCTGGTGAGACAAGTGTTTAACAATTATCATGAGACGAAAAGTTGTGGTTGTTAGGGAAGATCGAAGAGGTACGTGTCGGGACAGGATGGACATGACGATTGCTGATGGGAAGGGGCCACACCCTGGATCACTCAATTGCCCATCAGGAGGTCACATTAATTGGAAAGGATGGTTTAAGGAGTGGAGAATGACAATGCCCAATGTGGAGCTATACTGGAACATGACGAAGACAATAATGAGCTTGCACAAATCTTGTTACAAACGCGAATGAGGAGGAAGATAGCCCCATCCTCGCACAAATGTACTACAACTACATCAGTTCACAGAAGTTGGAAAAAATAGGAAGGGAAGGTGCTCAAAGGACAAGGCGGAAGGATATGGGTTGAATGTTTCCTTTATATGTTAAAGATGGAAAACACAACGACTGTAAATTTCTAAGGGTGAAGGTTACAAGTTGGAGAAGTAGTAACAGAGAGTTTATTCATCAAAGAATTGAGGCCTCCAAGATAGATATGGCTAAGGGGAGAAATGTTGGTGGTCGGACGTGAGGGAGACCAAGAGCATATGCTCAAAGCTCTGTGGATGGTAAGCAGACTAGGATGGAGGATGCGACGAGCGAGGAAACATTAATCTATCACAAGATTATCCCAGATAAAGGCAAAGAAATTGTCGAAATCTGGGAAAACGAAGTGAGAAGCCTGCGAAGGAGCGTCCTGGACAGCAAAATTGAGGAAGAGGTTGACTGGATCATAGACACGAGGAAATCCTGAATGAGGTAGACGGTTTATCAGAGAACTCTGGAGACAACTTGGCACGTTAAAACATTAGTGGGAAAGCTACAGGCAAAGGTGACGTAATAAAGGACCAAGAGGCAAGCAGAACACCAGCTACAATTGAAGGCAATTGAGTAGCGTGCGGGCTATAGAGGAGGCCCTTCAAAGAGTGGCTAACATAGAACGTCTGCAAGATCATAGAATTGGAGATATGAACAAAATTTTCTAAATTTACCTGAAATATATCCATAACCTGGATATCACACTGGGACAGTGACAAGACGAGTCAACTAGACTAATGAAATATAGGGTTAGAGAAGTAAGTGGAGCTAGTGGCAAGAAACCAGCGACGTATAGACTGGGGGTGGCTACAACTACAACTCGAAAAGATAAGACCACACTTGCATCTGAATCAGGTGGGGCACAAGTTCCTGCAATGTCCCTAGATAAATGATCACAATTCTATGTCTAATTTTTCTTAGTTTTGTTGATTGGCGGCATATGACAAATCATAGTATTATGAACATAGGTAGGTTTGTAGGTGTAAACCAGAAAGATAGATTTACAGAAAACTTGCCTTCAAATGGTAATTGTCTAAGTAGCAAGAGAAGAACAGAAATTTTTGTAGATATGCTTAGGAGATACCATAGACAAAAAAACCTTATGGCATGTCTGGCTAAATTTATGCTCAAGACTATATTTTACTGCAGCTGGTCTAGTTTCCAATATGGTAGACCAGCAAGATATGATGTATATGATGTATTTTTTGTTATATGGTTATATAAGGTTGTTCTACTAACTTACAAAAAAAAACATTAAGTTTTCTTCATTTTTTGTCAAGAGATGCATTTTTTAGTTCAAATAGGAGAAATTTGTAATGTACATAATGTTGACGTGAGCCAAATAATGTTAAAATTAAAAAGAATAGGCTAGCTTTGTATATAAATTAATTTAGATCCATCTTAAGCTCAAATTATCAAGCATCAAGAGGGTCCAATTCGCTCAATGTGCAAAGCTTTATGAAGAGAAAAAATGAAATTTGTGTCACAACAAATATTTGGTCTCTCTTGATGCTTGATATTTTTAATGCTAAAATGGATCTTTTATTTTAAGTTACATATTTATAATAAAATGTGTAATGTTCTACTACAAAATTAAAGTCTTTATGAGAAAAAACAATAAATCTACACACTCGAATCACTATTTAGCAAATTTCCAAAGAAAAAGTTCAAAAAATAATGTAATTTAATCATAATAAGCATTAACAAAAAATTTAACTTATACATCTAAAATAGGCGATATAGAGATAAATTAAATACTATGAAAGAATTCATGTCCTCAAGTTATGTCAATTAAAACTCACTAAAATAAAGTATAGAGATAATATGAACCAAATAACATTAAGCCGAGACATAATAATACTCTCATTGCATGACATTCAATTTTACTACAATTTTTACAAATTTCAAGCGCATTTGATAAGTAAATAGAAAATCCAAAAAATATAAGCATGTTTATTTTCAAAATATTTCACTCCTATAACCAAAATTTATATTTTTTTAATTATCAAATATTTAAATCAAAAAATAAATTTACCTAATTATATATTGAAATTAATTATTTTAGATTAAATAATTAATTAAAATAGAAAATTCAATTCATAATATTAATATTTAAAATTTGATCATTAAATATCAAAACTAAATTGCATAAATAATTACCATCATCAAAATATATGTGTGTGTGTTTCATTTTAATAATATAATTCATCTAGCTCACGGGGTGTAGCTCAATTAATGATTGCCTTGTTATGAATAATATGTAAAACATGAAATTTAAAGTTCAAATATCGGTGAGTTATATATATATATATATATATAATTCAACGCATTTATATAATTTATTTATACATTTATATTTTGGATTATTTTATTAAAAAAAATCATTAACCAAGATTTGTAAGATTTGATGATACATTATAATAAAAGAGTTGCTATAAATTGTTATCATTATAGTAGAAGAGTCAATTATATATATGTTTTTCAAATTTATATTTTATGTCTATTTTTTAAATACAATTCATAAATAAACCCCATAAAAATAGTTTAATCAATAATTTCAACCAATTAAAAAATAGAATTTTCGAATTTCAAAAAATTTAAAAATAGTTTCAAATCTTAGAAAATTCATTTAATACAATATTTTTTGATGAACTTTATAAAATGTTAGAAATTTTTTTGCAAAACAAAAAGGTCAAAAAACTTTGACCAAAAAACGAAAACAATATAAGCTTCTCTGACATCAGGTATAATTAGAAAATTTGATCTTTTCATAGCTAATCATGCATTCAAACTTGATGGAAAACTATAAATCTCATATGATGATTCTATTGAAGCATAATCCATTTCTATATATCAATCTAGTCAAGAACAACACACCAACTTGATGCTAAATATATAAGTTATAATCTTTTCAACTAGTTTAGATTTTATTTAATACAATTTGATTTTTCCAAGGATTCATTTATTTTGTTTCAAATTGATATTAATGAATTATATTTATTATTCGAAGGTTGTTTGTAATTATGGAGTTATGAAGTTATTCAATGGGAAAGGTGTAGCCAGAGGAGAGGAGGATCTTTGGTTTAAGATCTCTTCACATGCACATTTAAGAGCTTCTTAGTTTGTAAGTAATTTGAGAAAATATATTTCTTCTCATTCATTTTACAATTTTCTTGATGCCATAGACACTCAAGAATAATGGATACCTGGGAAAAAATGGACTTTGCCTCACATAGCTCTTGTTTTAATCAGTTTTAATTACTTAATCCATAACCCACACGTGTGTGTGCACGCACTTACGTGTGTGACATATGTAGATTGGTAACATTGAGTCTTCCTTTTTACTCAAAGATCTATTAGTTGTTTGATTACTCTTTTTCACACGTTATTTTTACCACTTTAATATTTAAATATATAAAAGATTAAATTAAATTAAAATAGTAAATATTATATAATTTTAAGTACAATTCATAATAACAGTTAGCATCACTTAATTAATTACATCTATCTTAAATTTTCCAAAGTGGAGGTCCACATATAAAATTAAAATGAACAAATTGTATTGGTCAAAATTCTTCAATTATAAAACACTAATAATAAACCAAAAATGCAATGGGAGAAGTCTTTATCATGCTATAACTTTAAGGACGTTTTATGGTGGGATAGTTAGAAATAGCGTGAAAGTTCATGAAGGAATTTTTTAGTCATTGTGGCTAATGGATCTCCATTAATTGACGGTAATTGATTGAATTGCATAGAGTAAGATCTGATGATTTTAGTCTTCAAATTAATGGATCCGCTATGCAATCCAAAACTTTTCCATTAAATTTTTACTAGCTTGCAATTACTACGAAGAAATCCACAATTTTTCCGTTATATTCCAACTTCGCTGAAAAACATATTGATGTCCTTTTCAAGGGTTGTAATAGAACTTGCTCGATGACGGTTCCAAACAACAATGACAAAAATAAACAAAAATGCATCTAATATATATTACTGAAATGATGGGAAAAAAATAAATATCGAACATCACACAAAGGGTAACTTAAACCCCAAAACTTAAAAAAAAAAACTATTCATAAAAAATTTACTTGACAAGCAAAAGAGCCAATGAAATGTATACCCTGCTCCTAGGGGACCACCATTTAGTAGTATATTTTTAGGTGTTCTAGCTCTTAGTAATCCTCTGACCTTTTCTTCTTTCACAATGGCCAATATGAGTGGCACTAGTACAACTACTAAATATAGGGGTAACCACATCTTGTCTTCTGCTATTAGTGGTGGAGGACTTGTCCCTCCTCTATCCACTATCTCTACCTCTATACCAATTTCAGTGGTTGTTGACTCTACCTCCACTCTTGGCTCGAGTGGAGGTACCCAACGTTCTTACATTGGTTCTTTCTCTTTTGGGATGCCTTCGATTAGGATTCCTACAATCTCATTCGTTTTCTTGTCTATTATCCCCTCATCTATGCCCAACATGGTTTGTTTTTCGACCCCTTTTACAGGGTTTTTCTTTCAAACACAGACATGTGCCTCCTTTGAACCCCATTATTGGGAGTGGGACTTTTCCATTCCCTCAATTTTCTTTTAGGATTAATCCTTTCCAAGGATTCTCAGGTTAGAGTGGAGGAACTTTTCCATCTTCAAGTGGGTTGATGGTTGGTATCCCTTTTTTAATGTTTGGTTAGCTAGGGAGTAGTGTATTCCCTCTTATTGGGATGATGACAAGTTTCATGTCTTTTCAGAATGTTTGGAACCCTTACCGAGGTGTTTCCTCTTCGTATGGTCTGTTGTCAGGGGGTGACCCCTCTTCGTCTCATGGGAATTCCATAAGTAGAGTTTTCCAATCATTTAACTCGGGAGCTCAAGGTTTTAACTTTAATATGGGGTTTTCTATGAATAACCCCTAACAACCTGGTGTTAGTGTAAATCTGGGTTGTTCTTTTCCTTTTTATAGCCAGTTAGGAGACTCTCCTCTTAGGGGGTGGAACCTCGTGGCTCAGACATATTTACTGTTTCTGGCAATATTGAACTTTCTAGATCTTTCCAAGTTGGAAAATGATCTAGTCCAATACGATCAAAATTGACCTGTTGTCCCTACTAAAATCCCACAAGATATTCCAACATTTGAAGGTAAGTCTGGCGAGGGCGTTCTTGATTATATCACCACTTTTCATCTTTGGTGTTCTTTGAACTCTTTAATTGACTATTCAATCAGGTTAAGCCTTTTCTAACACACCTTAATTGGGAATGTGACAAAGTGGTACATATAATTAAGAGGGGGATTGTTTTCTCTGTTTAACGATCTAATGACAGTGGTTTTGAACCATTTCTAATTGCTTGTGAGGTATGATGTTTGGGACTAAGCTCTCAACTAAATTCAAACAGGATAAAGCCACTCATATCCCCAACCATATTTAATAATGGAGGAGAAGGAAGAGGATGATTAAAGCATAAATTTGTAATGAATTTTTGCTTGAACGGTGTCTTAAGTCACACCAACCACAAATTTCAAAAGTATACATTGAAAGATAGAGTATTTATAGGATCGAGCATTTTCACTTGATTTATTCTCAATCTTGTGTCATTTATGATATCTTTCTCGATGCGTCAATGATTTGAATGTATAAACTTGAAGGATTTTAACAATTTGCAAGTTAAATTTATATATGTTTTGGGTAGAGGATTAGTTTACTAAACACATAAACAAGTAAATTTTAATCAAATTTAACAGCCAAACAGAGAGAATAAGCATATCTAAAACACATAACACAAAGCATGATAAAGGAGTTCACCCCTCTCTTGGGCTACATCTCTTGGTTTAACTTCCAATGCAGGGCCTCTTTCATTAAAAATGCTCAAAAGTGTGTTTACATGATTTAAACAGATCAAATAAAAGAACTAATGTCTCCAATGGATCCATCACTATCAAAAACCGCCATTTTGGTTCTTTTTGCACCTCATTTGGCCAATAATTGAAAAAGTTATGACTGTTTCTTCATTTTCCCAAATTTTGTTGCTAACCATCAAACAATTCATCCTAAACCTAACTTGCCCAAAGATGGAACCAATGCATTAAACCTGGCACAATTCTCACTCGGTGGATGAATTTGTAGGATCGTTAAGGGTGCCATTAAAGCCCCAGTCTCGAAATTCCTGGTCACATGGCAACCATATGACGGTGAAAAGTGTCGAAATTTGGGGGCTTTGTCTAGCCCCTGTCTCCACATGCGCTCCTGGTCTTGTGGTGCATGTGATGACCGTGGGTTGGCCCCTCCTCCATATATGCGCTATTAATTTTTATAAGTGGGTTTTTCAATATGGTTAACAAGGCACATGTTTAGCGCACTTGGTGGAGGCTTGTCACTTGGTTAACGAGGTCGTGGGTTTGACACTTGTGGCCTCCATTCCACCCTTAGCAAAATTTTAATGTGCCATTTGGAGGCCATGTGGCCACCTATGGCTAGCCCACGTGGCCACCTCTGGCAAGCCCACATGGCCCTCCACCATTGGCCACTTAATAACCCAGTCATCAGTAAAATAATTAAAAATTAGACCTTGGAGCAAATTGGAGAATTTCTTAAAACATTTTTTTTTTACTTTTCGGCCAATCGCTCTTTGCTACACATGAGACTAGGGACCGACTTGTAGAAATTTCCAGGATGATGACTGACGGACATAGCGGGACTCGAACCCCGCGACCCTATAAAGGCTCTAACCGCTGAGCTATATGTCCCAAATCCTCTTCATCATACTACTCTTCATCCTCTCTCTAATACCCTAAAGTCTGCTTTAATTCGTATATGACTTTTTTTGTGGAAGCCTGCCACTGGCCAAAAAATACCCAGTCACCTGTCCATTTACCAAAATTTTACCTATTTTCCAATTCGATCAGAACTTGATATCGGGAGCATACAATATCGGTTTTGAGTGAAACAAATTGTGTTGGATTTAGATCATCGATATCTATCCAGTTGTTTAGGTTTCGAGCTTTATCGCATACTTTTAATTTTGAGCACTATTTTGATCCACCAGATTAGCCAAGACCAAAGATAGAACCGGATAATCTAAAACCGGGACCCCATACCAATGGTGTGGCAGGATCGCTCAATTCAACCACAGGTTGCTTGCTTGTAAATCAATTATAAAAAATGTCATTACATTTTCCATTTGCTAGGAAAGCTCAACTCTCTACCCCTTCCCCCTTGCAATATTTTCCAGTTAATGCAATCCAATCTTTTGTTCCCAAAGGAAGCCAACAATCCAAAGGAATGAAGAAAGGTAGAGGTAGTAAACGGAATTGGAAGGGGAAGGAGAATGTCACTAAGCCTAGTGTTAACATTGGGGAGGGCAAGAATGAAAAGAAGGAAAAGGTTAAGTTCCCTTGCAAGCTTTGTAAGGGTGATTATCTGACTCACCTATGCCCTAAAATTCAAGATGCTCAGTGCTTTTTGGCACAACAGGCTTTCTCTAGTCAGCAGGTTGTGCTCACTAACCCTTTCCCCTAGGGTCAAAAACTTCTTGTTGGTGTTGCTTCTAACTTTGGACCCTAACAATGGGGCAACCAGTTTGATTTTAATGAGGGGGGTCACTCGTCGAATGTCTACATGTTTAATTCTCAAGTCGACTTATCAAATCAAGCCTATGATTATGGAGACCCTACGTATTCTAAATCTAAGCAACCCTTTGATTCATAAGAACCTCTTCACATAGAGAAACAAGTGGTTGAGTCTATTCCTCGGATGTTGAAAGGCTTTGTAAAACATTCCACTTATAATTCCAATGTCAAGGTTGCTCTGAATTATTCCATTGTGGAAGATTTAGACTAGGCACCATGTGCTATAGTCTGCGACGAATCATATATTCACAACAATTAGAGCTATTGACCAAAGGGAATCCTTGATTAATGACGTTTGATACTTTAATGTCAGACCTCAACTTTCTCACCATGTTTTCTTCCAAATTCATGTAGCATATATTAAAAATACTATCTTTCTAACAAAGGCCGACAAGGGAGCTTCCACATGTGCTACAACCATGTCATGTCAAAAATCTATAAGGCCTCCAGAGTTGGTTTTGTTTCCAACTCTACTAACAGCCTTCAATGGACATTCGCATAAGCCTCATGAGATAATTCCTACCTTTCTGACCAGGTTAGGTTGGAACACTATTGACATGGAAGTGGAAGCAGTCAATGCAAAACTTGACTACAATATTTTATTGGGGTGTAATGGGGTATACAGGATGCAAGCTATTATTTTGATTTTTTTTTACATATTATGCTTCCATTGTGACGGGAAAATCCTTACCATTGATCAGATGGTTTATAGCCATATTGACCCAGGTTCTACGCAGATTCCACCATCCCGTTGGCAAACAATTCCCAAAAGCCTTCAGAGAACTTGGGGACTGGAATGTACTCATCCTGAATGGATGCTTTTGGTTTTCGTTCCCCAATTGCATATATTAACATTATTTTTTCATCTTCTATGTCGATCCCTTGCAATTTTTCTTTTCGTACCAATACTTTTAAGGACCCTTGGATTTTTCCTTCTCCTTCAACCACAATTGAAGAAGGACAATTCATAGTAATGTTTGCTCCATTGACTGTAGTCGAGATCACTTATCAAGTTGTTGTCAATGACACTATAGACCCTCATCCAATCCCTTCTTCGGTAGAGAATATGCATTTTGGTATGGTACTCATTTGAGCAACTGACTCAACTTTGTCCATGGATTATCTTAATTTTGTTTTTCTGTCTCATAAGGCTATCATAGAAGCAATGAATAGTCCAAAGAAACCATGGGATGATTTGCATCATTGTTCATATTTTCTCCTAGAGTTGCATAAGGTTAAATCGAGTTTGTCTTGTTCAAATTCATCAAGGAGTGCTCACCAACCCTTGAACCCTTTGGCTACCTCTTATATTTTTGCAAAAGGAAACATGGAAAACATTTTCAATACCATGCAAGTGAACATTTCTCATGATGTCAACATGTAGAACATGTCTTTATAGGGGCATATTGTTATGTTGATGGGGTTAAGGTCTATATTGATCTTTTTAAAGAGTTTCATGATGTTTTTATTAGTCTTACAAGGAGATGTCGTGGATTGATCCCAACTTCATTTAATAGGAGACCAAGAATTATGAAAATGCAAAAGCTATTCGCTCGAAGCCTCAACCAGTGAATCCTAAGAAGGTAGTTGCTATTAATGTTGAGGTAGAAAAATTACTTAAAGTTAGCTTCAACTACCCTATTCCTTTTCTTGAATGGGTTTCAAATCATGTTCTCAGTGATAAAAAGAAAAAAATGATTCGGGTATGCATGGCCTTTCAAGATCTTACCAAGGCTTGTCCAAAAATAACTTCCCCACACCTTTTATTAATCAACTTATTAATGAATGTGCAGGGAGCGGAATTATTTCCTTTTTAGATGGAATTTTTGGCCACAACCAAATAGAAATCCATCCAAAATACATAGCGTAAGACAACCTTTATATGCGCATGGGGCACTTTTCAATATCAAAAATCCTTTTGGATTTAAAAATTTTAAGGCTACGTACCACAAGGCTATGTCATACATCTTCCATGACATTAAACACATTACAGGGCTATGTCATACATCTTCCATGACATTAAACACATTACAAAAGCTAACTTGGATGTTGATCATCCAAGTCAAATATGCCATACATCTTCCATGACATTAAACGCATTACAAACATTGACTTGGATGATGATCATCCAAGTCACCTTCAAAAGATTTTTTAGCGATGTCATTTTTACAATATTAGGTTGAATCTACACAAATGCATTGTTGTTGTGACTTTTGGTCAATTGTTGGGATTTGTAGTTTCGAACAATGGATCGTGATCAATCCTCTAAAGGTTGAGGCAATACTTCAATTTCCTCCCATGGCTAATATTCATCAGCTTCAAAGTCTTCAAATAAAAAGTAACTTTTCAAGAAGATTCATCGTAAATAATCATGAAATTACCAAAAGGATTTATGCATTTGTTGAAAAATAAAATCCCATTCATATGGGATGGATGAGTATGCACAATGATTTTTCGATGCTTTGAAAAAGGCATTGACTTCTGCTCCATTACTCAATCCACCTAATTACAACAAGGACTTCCTTTTGTATTTTGATTATGGCAAGCACTAACTTTTGTATTTTGCAACGACAAAATTTACCATTGGTATGGTTCTAGTTTAGGAAGATGATTTTCTCATAGAACATGTCATCTATTACCTCAATCATGCTTTGAACAATCCCGAACTTCAATAGTTTCATGTCAAAAAGTTAGCACTAGCAAATGTCCACATTATTCAGAGACTTTGACATTATTATTGTTGAAGGCTTTGACATTATATTATTCTCAAGAAAACCATTGTGATTGCCTACATTAATCCATTTCAATATATCTTCACTAGGGGAGTGATCAGGGGCAAGTTCAATAAATGGATTGTTGTTTTGCAAGAATTTGATCATGACCTTATGTTACCCAAGCCAATAAAATCCTTTGGTTTTCACAAAATTGATCTTGGAGCTACCTCGAGAGGATGATAAAATTAATGATGAGGATTCGTTTCCAAATGAACACCTTTTTCTCATCTTGCAAGACCCTTGGTATGGGGATATTTTGATATATCTCCATACATTGAATTTCCCTCCAAAATTCTTCAATACCATGTCATTGTTTGACTTGTGAGGAGAATGAAAAAATGTTAAATGAGGAGAATGAAAAAATGTTAAATGATTTTCATGGGGGAGCCTCTGGTGACTTGTGAGGAGAATGAAAAAGTATTAAATGATTTTCATGGTGGAGCTTTGGTTTGTATCATCATGAGATTGATTCAATACCATGTCATTGTTTGACTTATGAGGAGGATGAAAAAGTGTTAAATAATTTTGATGGTGGAGCAGAGTATTTCTAGTCTTCGATTTTTAAAGATTGTGTTGAAGTGGTTGATAAATGCCATCTTTGTCAACTTTTCACATGGAAAAATGATCCACGCTCATAAGGGAATAAGGGAATTTCTAGTCTTCGATTTTTAAAGATTGTGTTGAAGTGGTTGATAAATGCTATCTTTGTGAACCTTTCACAAGAAAAATGTGTTGTCATCCTACTCATATTTTTCATGATCCATTCACCAAGATTGTCACCCTTAACGATAAGAATTAAGTTACTTGTGCTTAGTTTTTTATTCTTAAACACTAACTCATGTCGAAATATATATCTTCAGACCATAAAACCAACCCAATGTATAATGTTATTTTTATAAAAGTTTACAAAGTTTTCACATCAGAGCATTGACATATCATTAACACATTTTTAATTCTATATAACGTCTTTGAACTTTTTTCCTCCCGGTTTACAGAGTTTTCGCCTCTAAACCTAACATTTACAGATAACAATATCCAGAGCCATTAATCTTTTTAATATTACATAAACAAGCATAATGTTCGAGCTGCCATAACAAGGGCTTAACTTGGGCTTAACTTCAACAAGAATCCTATGCTTCATAAAATGGATGCAGCATTTGTACCTTTTTATATGGAATTAGGATCCTTGATTCTTCATGAAATCCAGATCATTGATCTTTTTTTATTCCTATATTATAAGGTTATTGTTTTTTTATTTTTATTTTAATTTAATTTAATGTTTGTGGTGTTTACCTGTAGAGATTTTAGAGCTGGGACCTCCATACTTTCCGTCTCTGGAACGGGCATCCTTGTTTGTTTGCAGGGTTAAGACCCCTAGACCTTTTATTTGTGGATAAATATCATTGGAATCCTGGGTTTTTTAAGTAGAAACAAACAAAATGTTCAGACTGTCGTAACAAAGTCTTAACTCAAAGCATATGCCTTTATAAAATCAATCAAGGATTTGTACACAAATATTCATATCAAAAGATTCATGCCCGTAAAGAATCAATATACAGACTTGCATTAGTATTTTCCACACCAGATCTCAAGAAGAAGAAAGAGATGTGTCGATCGTGAATAACATAAAAGACAAAATATTATGAAATGGAAAACCATATGAATAAAAAGATGCGTTTTAATTTTTTTAAAGCATAATAAAACATGAAAAACATGTGTATATTTCTTAATAGATATACAAGTAGATATGGAAATTTTAGTATTTTAACATTTTATCCGAAGAGATCTATGAAGAAGATACTAAGATTTTAATATCTTTTAATAATTATGTAAAGAGGATATAAAACTTTTAACGTTTTAAAAAAAAATTAATGGGTGGGTGTACTGCTTGGTTTTTTTCATTTTAATTTAATTTCAGGAAGTGAGATAACATTGGAAAGTTAAATGTCCTCTTGGAATAGAGATTCAAATTCATTGCAATGTGCCCTCAAACTTCTTAGCCCTTGCTATCACAAGTTATTGATATCGACAATCCATTGAATGAGCATATATTCTTAATTATAAGGATAGTTGATTGAATTAGAGTGACAACCCCTAAAATTGAGGATCTTTCGCGATCATTCTATATATTATTAGCATAGACTTATTTTAAATACGAATCTAACATGAGCCGAGAGGGATCCAATTTCTTCACGTGTAAATTTTTTTATGAGGCCACATTATTTAAATGTTTTGTATAGTTATTTAATTTTTTGTATTTTTAGATTTTTTATCATTTTTATTTTGGCAGATATGAGCAAATTTTCAATTCAATTTTGATGACGGATGGACAACGTTACACATCATACTGGTTTGTAGAATGAGTCTCTCGGCTCAATAAATTCCCAACCTAAATCACTCCAATGTATTATCAATTCTCAATATGATAATACTCGATATGTTTCAAATTTTACTAGTTAACTTAAAAAAGAAATCTTAGGCAAAAGAAATGTTTCACTTTTAAAATTATGTTTCACTTCTAAAATAACGCAAAATTTCATGAATATATAAGATAATTATATTTATGTCCAACTAATGACCACAAAGTAGGTCAAAGGGACTGTTGAGTACAATGATGTCCATAAAATGCGGGAGAACCAAATGGTCTCCTATAAAAAATACAATGCATGAATATAAAAGGTACAATGCAAGAACATAAAAGATACAATGTATGGAATGCCCTGACGGAGAAGATCCAAGGGCTAATGGGTCTGAGGATCAGACCCATCTCCCCTAGCATCCGACGCTAACCAAAGAACACTGAAAAAAATTCCACAAAGTTTGTTGGCCTGATGAAGGGTTAATGGAAGGTGCGGACTGTCCACTAACTCGTTGTCTAGGGGAGTTTACACATTGTTGAGGTCTAGAGGACCCAGTCTGTCTCCCAGGGACGGATCTGAGACGGTTTCGTTGCTGAGGTCTCACAGATCCTCACTGGTCTAGAGTCTAGATATGATATGGTATCAATCATTCTTTCTGTGCCCCTGTCTGAAGGTAGTACCCTGAAAAATGTCGTGGTCCTCTATGTGGGGTATGGTCTGATGGGAGGCTAAAGAATATGCACTCGGACCCTGAGAGCCTCCTGCATATATAGAGCCAAACATCTCTGATCGAGATACTTGAAAAAGTCTGCGAGGGTCTGAGAGTCTCTGAACAAGCAATGGAACCTTCCTCCGATCTCGTAGTAGATAGGGCATCCAAAAATGAAGTGTACCTCAGTCTCTACTTACTGTAAATGACATACATAACAGATTCTGTCTAGTCTATCAATCTGGTGATCCGTCTCTACCCGAAGTCTATGAGAACCTACTCTGAACTGGCCTAGAGAAATGCAAAGAGCATACATCCAGTGGTGAAACATTTACTGGGGTCAAGTAATGAGCCCGTCTCTCAACTCTAAGAAGTGCTCATCATAGAAGGCCATCTTTGGGCACAACCTTCCTAGAGGATTGACTCGGGTGACCTAGACGAACTGCTTGTCGATGTCCTCCCTGATGATCTTGTTCAACTCTTATCTAGTAGGTAGAAGGTGACCAGGAACATCCAGGGAATATCGGAAAGCAGGGAGACGATCCAACTAAATGCCCATTGACTTTAAGAGATCTTAAACTCCTGTAAACCAACATCTAGCTCGACCCGAGGGAGTAGAACGAGCAATAGTCTCAGAAGAGAAATATGCCAAGCCAAGTAAGGGTAACAGTCCCTACTCTTTATCGAGTCTGCAAATACCTGGACACAATGCAAAAATGAGACCAAACTGAAGATTGTTTCAAGCCGAAAGGGCTGAGCTCCAAACTCTATATGGATGATGTGTTGAGGTATTGTTTGTTTGCATCTAATGATGCAACGGAGAAGAAGAGTCTAGACTCTCTCAACTGAAGCACAATCCGACTCAAGTAAAGACGGTCCCCAAATCTCTGAGCCATATAGAATAGTGGAACAAATCAAGGTGTCCATGAGGCTTATCTTGGATGAGATGTCATGGAAGTGATGTCAAAAGCATTGTCTCTCGAGAAGGGCTAAGGATCCATATCCTTTGTTGATCTGAGGTTGAAGCGTTGATCGCAAATTGAAGCGAGGACCTGAGAATTGCACCCCCAAGTACATATACGTGCTTGTCATCTCAACCTCCTCCCCAATAAGAAGTGAAGATCTGAAGTTTTTTTCACCCCATTGAAGATCATAACCTTGGTTTACCCAAGTTGACCATCAACTGTCGAAGATTGAAAAACAGAGCTAAGGCATCCGCCTGCCTTTGCAATCCTTCTAGAGATGAGGATAGGAGGATCACGTCATCAACTAAGAGTGGAATAGATATCATGACCTGGTGAAGAAGGCAGCCATCAGTGTCATGGATATGCTCGTGTAGAAAAGCCTCCAACTCATCAATGTAGATCCCAAACAGGGTAGGGGGCAATGGACAACCCTATTTAACCCCAATAGTGCTTTGGATGAAATCAGACATCCCATGAGCCATGCGAAGACGACCAAGGACAGACTCATATAGGTGCGTAATAGTTTTCAATAGGGTCGTCGAGATGCCAATATCTCTGAGTCTTTGGAGTAAGGCTTCCCTCGAAACAGAGTCAAAAGCTTTCCAAAAATCTACAAAACAACAATAGACTTTGGTAGAGCAATGTCGTGCCTCCTCAATCACAGCGCGGAGGGTGAAGATGTGATCAATGGTCTGATGAGTTGGTCGAAAATATGCATGTCCCCTAGCTTTGAGCTGTCTTTGCTCAAGGTCACTGGAGAGCTTCCTATGTAGAACAATAGCATACAACTTCAAGAACGTGTGCCCACCATGATCATTCTCTAATTATTGGGATTTGAAATGGAGCCTGATTTGTGGATCAGATGGATGATGTGGTGTGACCATACTGGTGGAAAACCTTCATAGGCTACATGGTTGAAGAGATTAGCCAAGTAACTAAACAAAGCACGGAAACAGTGTTTAAAGACTCTGTTTGATAGCCTTCCTCATCGGTTGCTTTGTTGTTGTTCATCACCAAAATGGCCTCTCTAATATCTTTGTCTAAGAATAGGTAACAAGAAGGGGGTGGGGATATAACATGAATTTGGCCCTACCCCAGAATATCATAAAGGTTGGAAGTGTGAGAGAACATGGATGTAGGGTCGAGGTCAGATGGAAGAAGGGAGTGTCAGGGAAGGATGGTATGCCAGAATTGTTTAGGGGAGTGGGCAAGGAGAGCAGAAAGTTCTCGTCTTCTATGAGAGACAAAGAGTTGTTTCTTGCGACGAAGGAGACGATGGTAAGAAGCTTTGAGGTCAGGGTAGAAGGGTTGAGAGTGGGTGAAAGCATATCTAAGTTCTCGATGTAGAGTCTTGCATTCATCATCGTACCATTTGTTCATGGAGCAAGATCCAACTTTTCAAGAGGTGGAAGTGGAACGAGTGGAGTGAGGGAAGAATTTGAGTGTTGCTTCCTTAATGGAAAATGAAAGATGGGTGTATTTAGTGGAAGCATAATTAAGCAAGGAAAATTGTGTCTCTGATGGGAGCATCTTGCGTAGGGTAGAGGAGAAGATGTTAGGGTCACCTTCGTCAAATCAAAAGGTGGTTCGGGGTGGGCCCCAAGGGGAAGAATGGGGTGGAAGGGGAGGGTCAAACCAGAGAGAAGAAAAGAAGTGCGTGATCAGCATGGGGGATGAGGGAGACCAAGAGATGGCGAATAAAAGGGAGCAAGTTTTGGCTAGCAATGACATAATCAACTACACTCGCACCCCAACCATATGGCTGACACGTGAAAAAGCGAGAATCTGGGAAACAGGGAAGACCATTTAGAATTAACAACTCCTGTGATTCCCCCAACTATAATAGATGCTTACCATAAACTGTTGTGGGCCCCAAAGCCTCATTTGATATCCGATGAAACCCAATTGCATCTAGATCTATCCCTTGGGTACAAAATACATCCTATGATCGATCATGGAGAGGGATCTAGAGATCTCTAGTACGAGCATTGAAGTCACCTAGGAGGATGACTTCCCCAACAATAGAGTATTGGGTGATGCCGGTGTACAAGTCCATAAAGGGGTCCCCATGTGAGCCATTATGAATGGAAAATGGTGAAGAGGTTGGGGGAAAGTAACAAACTGCAATGTAGATGTCCCTCGGACGAGAGACCTTGACATTAATCTGAATCCACATAAACCTAGAAAACTCGTCTTCATCTACATCAGATACCCTGTTCCAGAGTGAGTCACTAGCCAAACAAGCAACTCCACCTAATCCTCTGACCCCTCCCGAGCTCCTCGTCTCCTTCCTACAAACTGAGAACCAATGGTAACCTACGATATCTGGGAGAGGTCGAACAAGGTTTGCATGCATCTCAGTCACAAAGAGGATGTCTGTTGATTCGAGAGAGTCGTACAAAAGTCTCGACAATGACCAAAAAGATCCATTGCCATTCCAATAGCGAATAGAGATGCCTGTACCCTGTCATCTCCCCAAGTAGACCCATCATTTCAAACCTCCAGTTCGGGGTACCCACCCAAGTGGGAAGGAGTCCCGATAACTGCCTAAAGATTCCTGATAATTGCTCATTTCCCTATCTGTCATGCTGCCATAACCTATTCTCTGAATTGTTTAAGTTCTGCAACTTGTGCTCGAGTGAGATCCTCATCCAAAAAATCTTGCTAGGGAGAGAAAACAACTTTTGCTTAGCCCTGAGGGCGCAGAGTCGATCAAATGTAGTCAGAAACCTGAGGAAGAGAGTGGAATCGTAGCCCAACTAGGCTCTGCCCAGAGCTATATCAAAGAGGCTAAGGGTATCCTGAAAGAACCTAGCCCCTAGTTGCATAGGATTCGAAGAGGGGTGAGGTAAGGGGAGACCTCTCACGTTGAGATTCAATTTTCTCGTTCGTCTAGTGCGTTTTTCCACAAGTTTTGCTTGCACCACCTCCTCAATTGCTGCAAGAGGGGTAGGAGTTTTATCCTTTCCCTGAGCCACTTGTACCCAAGAATTGATGCGTGTCTCAGTTTCTTGTTTAAAGATGGTCTGTTGGGATCGGATTTCTTCCTACTTGCTTTTAAGGTCAAGAATTTCTACATGCAACGTATTATGGATGGAGATTTTTCCTACTCTTTGCTTTCATGTAATATCTTCTTAAAGGATAAATTAACCCCTTCCATCTCCGAAACTCTGGTAGAGAGGGTGTATATTTTAGAACGGAGCTTGTTTTTTCAGTTTTCAGAAATTCCATTATTTGCAAAATTTGTTTTACTTGGGCTGTCCAAAATGAAAAATTCAACTCCATGGTTTTTTCATAGACCCTAGTTTCAAGCTGTACCCCTTGACCTTCAGCCATTGTTACTGCAGGTTCAAGCGATGCTGGAGGCTTTGACAAGATGTCAAGGAATTGGTTAACATCCATATGTAGGTCCATCAGAAGTCCTGTAAAACCACTGCACAAACAAGCACTGTAACTTCAATTGTTATACAGTTGATTCGTCAAACACTTAGCGTGCATCCTCTCTTCCTTTCCTGGTTTGTGCCTATGCTGTTGCTGTCTGCAATCGGTGCCTAGAACCGGAACCCCACTGCTGCCTGCTGGGCAATATAGAATCCTGTGTACACTTCTTCAAAGAAGCCTCACGAAGACTGCTGTGACGGGAAGCTGTAATGACACGAAGATCCTGCAAACAACTCCGAGCTAAGAAAATATCCAGATGCCAGCCGACTCCAGAACGAAAATGCTCGATAGGAAAAACCAGTATTCACATATCTGTGTGTTGCGCTGCGCTACCAGATAACAATCGAGACATTCTACGTTTTTAATCCATGGAATGCGCTGCACTTCCCGTGAACAATCATCACATACAAGCCGTGTGTTGGGCTGCACCGTTGATTTACAACATTGGGTACCTCGAACTGGTGGCAATCTTGGTATTTGCCGTTATTATGTAGAGACTCAAAGCTGCACAACTGGTAAATGGCGTGTCGGCCCTGCCTGTACCGTGTTAGCTAGGAGGCTTATGGATGTAGACCGGCTAGACGACTCAACGAGTTAGATGTAAATCGTATATATATTTTAGCCTGTGTGTTTTTCTACACTCAGTATTTCGCACTTCAATAGATTTTATACCATTTGTATCATATCAGGCTTTAGATTAAGTGCTTTTTATATCCTTCTCCATATAGATCTTCTAGCCTGTGTTTTTAACCCCCCTCCAGAGCTAAGATACACCTTTTAGATTAGAATGATTGAAGCAGGATTAAGATGATCCCTGACAGGAAAACTGTTGAAGTACTCACCTAATAAATTTGGAAGAAACAAATCTCCAGTGCCAAGATATATCTTCTAGATTAAAATGATTGAAATAAGGTTAAGATGATCCCCGACGGTAAAACTCTAGAAGTGCTCACCTAATAAATTTGGAAGAATCAATTTGACAGGAGGACATGATAGAGGCTTCCACTATCATCTCTGCTGCTTTTATTATTATATTTTATATCCCTTCCCTCAGCACGGACACTGTTTGAACGCTGAAAGAGGAGGGCATCCCTTGAAATTGATCATCCTCTGCAGCATCATTGTTATTAGCAGCAGCATCTGAAGATTCAGAACATTGCCCTGCGATACCATAGTTGGAACGCCAAAGAGGAGGAAGTAGAGGGGTGAGAAGATAATGAAGGGTTTCCGGAATCATGCAGCGCTAGATCGACTTCTTGGATTTCAACTGCGGGAGAAGAAGCGTTGGTATTACCAGCAGCTTTAGCAGTGACAGAAAAGAGAAGACGGCGTCTAAACAATATTACAGTAGCTTCAGCAGTGGCAGAGAAAAAAGACGGGGCATCTAAACAAGTATTTGGAGCAGACGAAAGAAGGGTATTGTCCTGCTGAAAAAAACGAAGCTCCAGCTGCCGCTTTTCTCTTCCATGCCCCATCACAGAAAACCTGCACCTCTCTCTGAGTGATGGCAGAAATAAAATTTGAAAACTTGCGAAACTCAATGGGCACTGCGAATACTCAATACAGCCATTCACACCATCCCAATTCATCCACTATATGTTGGAAGATGAGCAGTAACCCACGCCCATGAGATTGTCACAGCATAATCGAAAGATCTTACAGGTTAGGTCGAAACCTAAAACAGTAACGCTGAACCCTGCCCCACTTCGTTGTTAAGAGTGTCCCACTATTTAAGATTCTTAGTGTCCCATCAACATAGCTGTATAGCACTCTCTCCACTTGAGAATCGTTGGAAGTCCCATCAACACAGCTGTACCCTAATCAGTTACCAATTCAATAATGTTAAATCAGATCGGTATCTCGCTCCACTCACAGTAACACACCTCCCTAGTCTATCGATACCACAATTTTAACCAGAAAATAATGAAAATGCTGGCATAATTTTGTGAAGATTTGGTAGCTACAATTTCCCTTATGAAATAGTGAAATTTTCAGCATAATTTTGTGAAAATCTGGTAGAATTTTTTGAATGTATAAATGGATTTAGTGTTTTGAAAAAACTTTTTAATACTTGAATTTGTAAAGTTCATATATTAAACTTATAATTTCAATAAATTCTTATTTTATCTTGGCAAAATTTGACCAAAAGCCCAAAAAACTTCTAAAACGTAAAACAATTAAACTATAAAACTTTTTTAGATGTAAGATGTGATTTAAAATAAAATAATAAGTTAAAAGTCAAAATAAAATTTAAAGCATTTATTTTTAATTAATTAATATGAAAAAATTATTTTTTAAATCAACTCCAATTGAATGTACTTAGGTTATTTAATTATAATATTAAACTTCCCTCGGTGAATTAGAATGTGGTAAAAGGAGTTAGGAGGGGTGCGTGCCACCATGCTGCCTCTTGATGCCTTTAATGTTGGGAGGGGGGTTGAAAGGGGGAGGAGTCGAATGCATGTGACATTTCAACTCATACAAGCTACCAAACTAGTTCATTTATTGGCTCTCGAGTGTAATGATTTAGCATGTGGTTTGCCATTTAAAGCGTCCATGACAAACATACTCACCGCAGGTGGGAGTAAACTTCCCTTGGCTTGCTTGGAAACTTTGATGATTGAGTAGGGAAAGTTAGCCATATGGGATGACATTCATTTCTTTTTGAGCAAGGTGTAAAGCCTGTAAATAATAAAACAGCTATTTACCCAAAATTAAAGCCTGTAAATAAATAAAAAGCTAATGTTTTAACAAGAAGTAAGGACTTTACAAAATTTGATTTAAGGACTGTACATAATTTAACAACCATTGTAAAGACAGTAAAAGATTTCTAAAATAAACATCATGAACCTGTGATAAAATTCATAAAATTTTACAAATCTAGCTGACAGAATTGATGAGAGTACCTACCTGTATTCATGCGGTTGATGATGCCTCAAGCTCCCGCTTCTGTTACCAAAAAGACCGAAACCACCCAGCCAAACTAAGCAGAACCTTGCTACTCAGTTCAGTAAGCTTCTCAATTGAAGCAAATTGTTCCCCTGTGCCCAGAAACCTCAGAACAACCAGGCTCAATTGTTCTTGATGATAAACTCTTTGTACAAATTTTCCTCCTACTTTTCCCCCATTCCTCCAACCGTCCCTTCCTTCTTATAAGTCTCTATTTACCGACTTCCTTCATCTCCATGTCTGAATTATGATACATGTTGATTTTTATAAACAAAATCTGTTTTTATTTTATTTGAATATCTTAATTTGAAATAAAATTTATTTATTTATTTTAATGATTTAATTTTAATTTATTTAATTTTTAATTTTTAATTTAATTAATTTTATTTAATTTCATAAATTTTAATTTACTATAAGTGGGTCATTACATACATCCCTCCTTCCAAAAACTTCGTCCCGAAGTTAGGGTTTCTAAAATATATTAATGATTATTATGAGTATATAGGTCTTTATATTACAAAATTGAATTTGTTTTCTTTAATATTTTTAATATTTTACAACTATAATATCCATGTTCTGCCTTAGTTGATTTTCAGCTATTCTATAATCATCCTATCCTTCCTAATCTCTTCCGCTCCCATCCTATCCGTCCTCTACTGGAGTATGCCATGGCGTCAATTATACTGACCTAACCATTCATAAACTCCAAGGATGACAGCATCGGCTATTATGACCTGATCCCTAGTAGGCATCCAGCAGTCATCATCACACGTCTAGGGGAGCGTGACTCGAACAGTCCTCCCATGACTCCAGGGTTCGGAGGATAAACAGTGAGCAACACCTCCACCCCTCCTAGTGGAATCAAGGTTAATACCCTATCATGGAATCTCTTTGAACCTTAATTGTTCTAAAGTTTCTGTCATCACATGGTCATCTTAGTAACGATATTATCTGCAACATAAACACTTGTCCATACATTTATAAAATATGTATCAACATATTCAAAACAAATAGTTTATGTATAATTCGTACATGTTAACTACATTATAACATACTTGGCCACATTCTACTCATGTTATTAGCTTTCATATTTACAATATAATCTTTCTTTTATTTCTATCTCTTTAATCATATCGATATGCATAAATGAAACAAAATTATAATATCTTAATTCCTATCACAAGTAGAATTACTCAAATAATTAAACTTTACTTTGATAACTATAATTTAGTAAGATCAATAACATATTTTGTCTTGGTATTCACGTACCAGTGGAATTAAACAGATAACATATCATAAGAATTCACGTTTATATGTGATCATTCCAAAATGGTTCTGAGTTTCTGATTTGAAGTAAACATATACAAAACATGGTTTAAAGTTCTTCAAAATTGACACAAGTTGGGGTATTTTTGACATATGATTTCCATATTGTCCCAAGTATCTGATCCAGGACTATACTTGTCCCACTGGACCTTAACTTGGTCTACCAGACGATTCCTGAGCTGTCGAATTCCTATGTTCCAGTGTATGTAATGGTTTGACCGATATGACTCCTTCGTCCGATACCTCATATTTCCTATCAGTTATGTGAGCATCAGCATAACTCTTTTGTCTATCTTGTGCTCCTTTTAACCATTGCCTAATTTGTTTTACCTGCTACTCCATTTCTTGGATTAATTTTGGTCCTACTATCACTCGATCTTCTAATCTGTTCCAACTTAATGGTGTTCTACAAGGCCTACCATATAATGCTTCAAATAGAGGCATTCCGATTGAGCTGTGGTAACTATTATTGTATGCAAATTCGACTAAGGATAAGTACTTTTCCTAGTGTGATTGCTAATCCATAACATACATCCTCAAAATATCCTCAACAAAGATGAAGAAGAGATTAAGAAAGAAAAATTTAAGGTCAAGACTTTAAAGATTGGTGTTGAATTTGTTTCATTACAACTGGTGAATATGGGCTCTCACTAGGTAGTGTGTTCCCAGATGATAGTGAAGAATCTGTGAAGGAGTGTGCCATTCCTTTGGTGCTTTGATCACAGTAAGAATGCAGTAACTGAGGTAGTTTGTTCAGAGTCCAATTTTATGCTATTTTTGAATGTGCAAAACCCAGTGGACATTAATGTCAGTAGTCAGTGAAATTAACATCGATAATGCAGTGAAGCATATCATAGGGGAGAGACAATAGTTTATATTTGTCACTGGATGAATCCAGTCAGAATGATGTAAGAATGCATGTTACATATGCTCTGGATGAAGTTTCCGCAACAGTACATTTGCAAAGATTGCCATTGTATGTCTAATAATAAATAAATAACTAATTTTAGTGAAACTCTAAGAAGTTTCTGTGGAGGAATTGGGAGAAATGCCTGTTCGATTATCAGAGAAATGATAAATCCGAAGCATAGTAGAATTTGTAGGTGTTATCAATATGCTTGAGTCATAGAATTTGAGAATTCAAACGCAAGGAATTTATTTATTTATTTATTTTTATTTTTTTCAGACTACTCACGTGCTTACCAAATGGAAATCTCTGACCAAAATTCAATTTGTCATGGAAGAGGAGTTTGCAGTCATAGATGTAGAAATGGAGAATGATAATGAGTTTGTTTGGAAGAAACACTTGGTATTGATATTATTATGCTACAAAACATTGAGGATCTGAAGGTTTCATAATTGACAAAATCAAAGAAATTTAACAATTCTGTCATTGCTAATTTTGAGTGAAAGTGATGTAGTGAAACTTAGAAACTAAAAAAATATTTCTAATTTGATAGAACCTTTCCCTTTCCCAAAAGGTGAGTTATTACAAGTCTAAATATAAACTGAGGGAAAGCATTTCTCATTCTCCTTTTATTGGTCTCTTCACAGATTGACACGGATTAGAAGCCTCATCATAAACAGTAGTTTAATGAATTAGTATGGAATGTGTGGGTAAGTACAACTGACACTTGTAGACATATTATGCAGATAGTAAAAATGAGTACGGAAACAGAGGATAGAGGTATTGATAAGACTTATCCATTGATAGACGAACCTGAAAAGATTGAGAGATCAGCTTAGTTTACACCAGAAGTCACCTATCCACAAAAACTTAATGACCTTATTTTTCACTAGACTACTAGATTTTGCAGTAACATTTCCTTTAGAAGATATTTCAAATCTACCACTATTTTGTTCATACATTAAGAAGATTTGAACAAACCTATATTTTGTTCAAATCTATAGTAGATAAGTTTGTTCAATCCTAACACAGTTGACTGCTTAGACAATAACTTAGAATGAAAATTGATAGCTTTTGTAAACTTCGTATATCATATTCATCCAACCAATCAGCTCCAACAACCTTAAAACATGCTTTCATTTTCATGTTCTGAAATGAATTCTTATCGAAACATATCAAGTTGATTCTTATTCAAGTTTATTTCTCATCTTCTGTACCAATTTCTTTTGTGTAATATTAATCAAGTTTATTTCTCATCTTCTGTACCAATGATGTTTTTTTTTGTGTAATATTAATCAAGTTTATTTCTCATCTTCTGTACCAATATTTTATATTTTTTGTAATATTAATCTTATTCATTCTTACAACTATTATTCACTGGACAGGATATGCCTCAGCCAAAAAAGACTTTTTTCTTTGAAAAGGTATTGTTCACTATCCATTGTTGTTGTTGAGCTTGAGCATATATAATTTGTTGCACATTGGACGTAAGAGACATAAATAAGTTTCTCATTTGACAATCCAGCAATTGAATATTACAATTGACTGTGTTCTGCATCTTACCTTTTACTGTGTTCACAACACATTTTGATACTTCATATTTTTTAATTTTTTTTTAATTTATTCTATTCTGGTTGAACTTTTTGAATTTGCTCTCATACTTTTGTTCTTTTTCTATAGTGTCTTGTATGGTTGATTCTACTCAGCGCCTTCAAAATTTTCTCTATTACATGCTCATACAATATTCTAGAGGAAAGACAGCTCTTGTATTTTTCTCTATAAGAACAGGAGCTCAGGAAGCAACATTCCATCTCTCTCTCAAACAGTAAAGAATTTTGGATTTTCAAATCCTTTTATAAAGTTAATGGACCATGGGATTGGGAGAGGATGTTAGACAATTTTGTAAGTCGTATATAAATGACTTTAAGGACAGCCATGTCAAATTATGGGATGAGGAAGACCAGTTGCTATGGTCTCTTAACCTTTCCATGATTTATGCTCCCAAATTGGGATATCAAGGCCTTGCCAAGGAAGTTTTAACGGGGCAACTGATTTGGTGGGGATTCATATGGAAGTTAAGGTAAAATATTCATGTGGCTGGCCTTTAACAACAAAACTCCTTTATTAAAGGTTTATAGAACAACAACAAACAAAAGTGAAAAACGAACAAGGATTGTATAGTTCATACCAACAAAAGAGGAAACTATCAATCACTTGCTTCTGACTTGCTCTTTCCCAAAGAAGTCTGAAAAGAAGTTTCAAAGGAAGAAGTGTGTTAAAGAAGCCTTCAAGACCTAGGATATAAACAAGGACACCAAGAAGATGAGAGCTCTACCACTCAATTTGGCTCACTAGAAGCAGGAATCTTTTCAAAGGACAAGAAGACCCTATCCCCTAAAAGTGCAATTCAATCAATTAGTATTCTAAATGCTTATCCTCAAGTTGAGGAAAAACAAAAAAACCGAGAAGGAATGAAGAAGTCACCAACACTGATATTCCTTGGGCATAATTTGATGGTGCCTCTAATAGGAATCCTCCAATAAGAGGATTCAGAGGAATCTTGTATTAATCCCCAAATCACAACATAACTTTCAAAGTTGGTAGTGCAAGAAACAAACAGCTATTGTAAACTGATAGCTCTTGAATTAACCTTCCAGTCGGCTCAAAATACAGTATAATGCTACTTCAATTTTTTTTTGGGGGGGGGATTCTTCACTATTTATCGAATGGATTTGAAGTCAATTATATACAACAACAGATGGCCTCTGTCTCACCCATTTCTTCGTCTCATATACACAGGGACAGGAACAAGGCAGCAGATGTACTTTCAAAAGAGACATTGGGGCAAAAGTATGGTACTTGGACCATTTCTATCATTCAAGATGGGCACACAATTCATCTCCCTCATGCACCATGGTTATGATCTCCTTTCTCCTGACAGTGGACAAATTGTAGATTTGGTTTTTTTTTAAAGATGTAACAGCCATATATATATAATGAAGGCACGGCTCAGAGATTCGTCATAGAGGGCAGTTTCCATGCCTTCAAATTGAAAGTTTTAACGTCATTTAAAATCTCGCAAATCTATCGGACTGGTATACAAAGTTGTTGCTTCAACCTTTGATAATTGGGCAACATAATTATGTATTAACTTTTGTTCTCTAAGCTTGTTTCCAAGCCTCTAGCTTCATAAGATGTGGATGTTATGGTAATTATGTTATGACAGAAGCATGCTCAGTTGACTGATGGGAGATGCAAGACAACATTGTTCCAAATAACAAACTATCAAAATCAAAATCAGATAAAATCAAGATGCTTTTGAATATTGCAACAAGGATCGAACTAGATTCTAGGTTAATTATGTTTTTAATTTATCTCGTAAACTTTTAGACAGGATGATAGGACACGTTTGGAGATTTATTGGACACCTGAGAAACATACTCTCTCAAAGAAACAGGTACTATGACGATAAATAGTTTATGAGACCCTTTAGTGGTGATCACGATTCCACCCGTCATCTTGAATTGAAAAGGAGTCAAGCATTGTATAACATTGTACGTAAGGGGGATTTTCAGTGCAGAGTCAAAGGCTGGAGGATGTAAAACCTTGTACATTAAACCCATCATAAACTATCTCTGCAAAAAATAAATAAATAAATAAATAATATCTCGAATGGCGTTGTAGCCCAACCTCATCGATGGATTTTAATCCGTGTGTCGACTCGCGGGTGCGTAGATGTATCGCCGACTTAAAAGGATACATTGTTGCGTGTGGCATCTTTAATATAATATAACTGACGCACCGCTATATATATATATATATATATATATATATATATATATATATATATATATAGATATATAGATATATATATATATATATATATATATATATATATATATATAGATATATAGATATATATATATATATATATATATATATATATATATATATATATA
The DNA here is from genome assembly GCA_031772625.1 of Pinus tabuliformis. Lineage (NCBI taxonomy): Eukaryota > Viridiplantae > Streptophyta > Pinopsida > Pinales > Pinaceae > Pinus > Pinus tabuliformis. Next base: position 1,701,406,821 of record CM062817.1, on the reverse strand, counting down.
TATATATATATATTTATATTTATATTTATATGACCGGCATTAAGGTTTGACGCAATATAATTTATGTTGTTTAATATATATTTACGGTATGATATATCATATTTGTTTGAACCTTAATTCATCGATTGACACCTAAACCGTAATTTAAAATAAAATTGTTTCCTTGGCGCGTTTCCACAATAACATGATTGCATGCTTTGCGGATCATTTCTTCTATTGACGTCTGGTTCTTTAGAGGCTAGCGGACTTATGTAAAAATGTTGTTATATAGCACTGTTGTTCATGCCCTTTGTTTCCAGTCTTTGTGGATTGATCCATACACGGGTAGCACTATGAATTGCAGCAACTAGGCATCGGCTGTGGTGGTCTTTTGACAGCAAGAACAGTAACCAGGAGTCTCAGGCAGAAGGTTCCAGGAGTACAGGCAGTTGTACAAGTTGCGGCCACCAGGAAACAGCTAGTCCATGATCGTCGAGCAGCCACCAGGAACCAGCAAGGAAGCATGTAAAGCCACCAGGAAGCTGGGGATAGCAGGAGTCTTTGGCAATCAACAAATGAGCGACAGTAGCTGCAGAGATCCTGGAAGCAAAGAAAAGAAAAGAAAATTTTCAGAGTAAGTGTTTGGGTTACTTGTTGGGCAATGGCAGGTTTTCGGGCAGGAATTCAAACATCTAGTAGAAAGAAACAGGACCACTTTGAGATCAGAAAAATCAATTTCATACTTGAAGGACTAAGCACGGTTGTGATCAGGCATGGATTGTATAAATAACTCAAAAGAGATGGTGTAGCTGAAGGTGTTTTATTGTGTCTAGAGGAGCTACTGCGGCGATGCACATTAACAACAATAGATCAGATGTCAATGATAATAAGGAAGTTAACCTCTGGGACTTCGCTGCCACCATCTGAAGAATTTCATCATAGGATGGTTAAGTGCTTTAGGGAAGTACTGTTTGGCCTAAAGCCATGCTTGGGTAAAGCATGCACATGTAAACTAATTCCCTCATCACCTTTCTTCTTTTCAGATACAGAGTTACCTTTCCAAAATAAGGACTCTTTTCTTAGTCATCTGAAAACATAACTATTTAGTAATGGAGAGTGTTTTAGTTGCATTTCTTCAGTCAGAAGATTCATCTGCAGCAATGAAGCACTTGCTATCATTACTTCTTTAAACATAGTTAATTATGTTTGTAATAGAAGGTTTTCTATAATATTTTGTCACAGACTTTTTGACTCTTTGTTCTTTGTTTTAGATCAGGGAACGTTATCTTAACAGAGTTATCTTAATAGACTTAACAAATCTGAGAGTTTGAACATACCTCTGATACCAAATGTAGAGCCTATAAATAATTAAATAGCTATTTACCCAAAATTAAAGCCTATAAATAAAAAATAGCTAATGTTTTAACAAAATGTAAGGACTTTCTAGAATTTGATTTAAGGACTGTACAAAATTTAACAACCATTGTAAAGACAGTAAAAGATTTCTAAAATAAACATCATGAACCTTTGATAAAATTCATAAAATTTTACAAATCTAACTGATAGAATTATGAGAGTACCTACCTGTATTCCTGCGGTTGATGATGCCTCAAGCTCCCGCTTCTATTACCGAAAAGACCGAAACCACCCAGCCAAACTGAGCAGAACCTCGCTACTCAGTCTAGTAAGCTTCTCAATTGAAGCAGACTGTTCCCCCGTGCCTAGAAACCTCAGAACAACCAGGCTCAATTGTTACCGATGATAAAATCTTTGTACAAATTTTCCTCCTTTTCCCCCTTTCCTCCAACCGTCCCTTCCTTCTTATAAGTCTCCATTTACCGACTCCTTCATCTTCATGTCCAAATTATGATACGTGTTGATTTTTATAAACAAAAAATTATTGTATTTTATTTGAATATCTTAATTTGAAATAAAGTTTATTTATTTATTTTAATGATTTAATTTTAATTTATTTAATTTTTAATTTTTAATTTAATTAATTTTATTTAATTTCATAAATTTTAATTTACTATAAGTGGTTCATTACATAGGTATCATTGGTTTGTAAATCGATTGTGGTAGGGCTTCTGGATGACCCATGGCGAATTTCATTATAGGAGGGTAAGGCTTTTGTACGAGAGTTAGGTTCAACAGTCAAGTGTAGAATTTTGGTTGATGGTGTGGTGATAATCCCACAAAAGGTGCATGCACGGGGTCAGTTTGTTGAAAGGGTTTTTGCTACTACACCTACTTAGCATGCCCAGGTGTGGGCCTTGTCAAGCCTGGTGTGTTGGTGCTTTTGTAACTAGGTAATTTTTGTGTTTAGGTTCTTGTTGTTCTATGCTTTTATGTTATTGAAGTGTTGTTTCTACTCGAAGCTTCATCTGGTTTTCCTGTAGTCTGTGCTATGTTGGGGTGTGTTGTTTCTATTATTCGGCTCGCCCTAGCATTGAAGTATTAGCCCGATGTTTATTCTTATCATTGTCCTTGTATATGGTTATCCCATCGCTTCTACCTTGTTGTATCTTGTGGTTGTCTGGGTGCCAACTAGATATTTGGACCTTCGTTGGGGTTGGTATTTGTGGGGTCTAGTGCACCTCTTGAGTTTTTAAGGAAGAGACATATCCTCAATGTATTGTTGCGGTCCCTTCAGGTGTCGGGGACAAAGTCTATTAGGTTTTCCAGGAACTTATTGACAATAGGAGCAAGGCTTGTTCCTAGGATCTTTTACCTTTCTCAACCATGCATAGACTAAGAATGAGATGTGGGAAAGGGTCAATAGGGAGGGGTGGTCGTGGCCAGCAAAATCGGTTGTGTGTGCAATCTCAAGGTCAAGATGAAACAACCTTATCCCATGCAGTGACTTCTCCTAGTACCAAAGTGGAAATTCACTAGTTAGAGTCTCATGTGGCTCAAGACCACCCATCTTATTCTGCCACAAAGCTCATTGCAAAGGTTTCTAATTAGTTACTCAACCTTGGTCACACCCAAGGGCGAAGGAACCAATACATGCACTTTGTCACCCTTCACTGGCAACTGAAGACTTTGCTTAGTCTCGTCTTGAAGGAAAAGAGAGAAGACATAATGACATAATATCATTCTTGAATGATATTCAAAGGATTGAGCATCATCAATGATACTACCCGGAGAGATCAGATGTTTGCTAACACATTTGCAGAGTCACCGCCATTATGATCCAAAGCCCTTTGGCCTTGGAAGAACAAGTACTTAGAACCCAGCTCCCGTGACTTCATCTAACTCTTAAGCTCATCTCATATCTTATGTTCTTATTCTAGTAGATGGTTTGTGGTAAGTTGTTGTTATGCTCACTTATAGTTTTCGTTGTTGTTGCTATGTTTATTTTGGTGTTGGACAAAATATCCAACTCCTCTTGTGATGGATTAAGGCCAAATTCCCAATTTTACAAGTTTATTGTCTATCTTCATACATCAAGGATGCAATTTGCATTTTGAAGGTAATGCAGAATCAACTTACAAAGAAATTATAATATTAGACCGAAAAGTTTTGTGTTAGATATAATTATCCACTTTCAAACTTTATTAATTGGAATTAAAAAACAAAAAAATGAAATTTTAATGATCAACTTTATTATTAGGAAAAGGAAAAAAAACAAAATAAATTTCCAATTTTAAGGAAGGATTCAATTTTATTTTTTCATTAAAGAAGGGAAAGTTTTTTATTAAATAAAGTAAATATTTATGATTAATCTCCATCTACACCAGCCTAGATTCATGTTAACTCAAGATCTACCTAGCATCGAGAGGGATCAAATCTCTTTTCACTCTAAAAGAAGTTTGCACCTCAAGAATTTTGATCCCTCTTGACGCTTGGTAGATCCAGAGTTAAAATGGATCTAGGTTGCTTAATTAATAATTAGAATTATATTATATTTTTTTAAATTTTTTTTTATGTAATTTCAGAGTCAAAAATGTTTTTTTTTTGTAATCTTGGCAAGACCTTTTCATTCATTCATTTTCATCAAAAACAGGTCACAACCAGAGTCAAGATGTTCATTGGCCTCAACCTGCCCATTGGGAAACTAGGTATGTTGGCCACCAAACAACATTATATGTCATCCAAAAACAAAAAGATTTAAGTTTGTCTAATAGTTACTTATAGGACTGAATGTTTGGAAACCAACTACATCCTAAATATCTATAGCAAAGAAACCTAGTCGACATATACATCATAGAAAATTAAACAAAAACAAGTGTAGCCATAAACAAGCAAACTACTAATCATCAAAGGACTCCACAGGAGTTGGATCCTTTGCTCTTGAACCTGGTAATTCAGACTGAGGAAGACAAGGAATGTGTTTTTCAATGCAGCTAAGATGAAAAGAGCCTTTTGGAGAGGTCATCAGAGCCTTGGCCACAATAATTTTCATTAGCCAGTAGAGGTGAAAAATTTGCTTATATTGGGTGGTGTGACCTCTAGAATGTCCTGGGTTTGGAACTAAGTCACGCTGGTCTTCCACCTAAACTTCAACTTCTTCTTGTTGATTCAATTCATCTTCCCAATTAGAAATCAATTGTCGCACTTGAGTTGGGGTACCTGTTTCATAACCCTGGGCTGCATCTCAGATAGTCTGAATAGATGATTTACAACCACATCTTCTCACCTAATGGTATGAGGTTGGGTTATTCCTTCCTCGCTTCCTCGATTTCCTTCCTTGACCACGACCACCTCTACTTGAAGAACTAGCACTAGGGGTTGGATGAACCATAGAGATTGCCCATCAAATAATAATGAAATCAAAAGAATTAAGCCTCATAGAACAAACTACTGACTCAAGTGAACCTGTTCGCTTGGATTCGTGGAATTTACAGTGGCTATGAGGACTTGACAAAATAATATAAAAGAGAAGCAAGATGCAACTAACATTAGGATCAATCCTATCAAATAATCTATAGGTCGAATGGGACTACCAACCTCGACCTAAAATACCAAATTTCGGCTCCTCGAGCCCGAGCAAAACTAAATACCAAAGCAAGCCAAGGTGGGTCTGCCTAAGGAAGAAGGCTTCACAGATTAGCTCCTTGAGTCCAATTTCAGTGAAACCTACAAGATAAGTGCAGTGAATCAAATGTAGGAGGTTCATTCTCCTTTTCATTCTCATAATCAACAATTCAATGATATATCCAGCACCAATGAACATGCATGCATACATTCCCATGTGAGATAAAGGAATGCCAAAGAGGACGGATACGGTCACAGAAAAAACAAACATCATAAAGGACAAGACACCTGAAAATTTCCAATTTTCCAAACAACAATAACAATTTCTTACAAATAGTATATTGTTGAGCTTGTCTATTATGTTCCAAGAGACAGCAGAGTAATTTGCAAACCACAGTCAGAGAGAAGGATTGAAGAGAATTACATACCCGAGAGAAGAATCCATTAAAATGAGGAAACTAGTTGTGTCCAAGGATTTTTCCTACCCGCCCTTTATTTCAGATGATAAGATGTTTACCAGGAGCCTTCGACCACCACAAAAAAGCAAAACCCAACATGAAACTATGAAACACTTCAAGTTGTGAGCCCTTACCACCTGGAGGGAAAGGTCACACCGGCTCGTCGCATCACCATTAAGATTTCCATGTATGTTGTCACCCAACATTGATATACAAGCATGCGAGTGTGTGGATCGAACCGTCCTCCTGCCCTTTCATTAACTAACATACTCATTATGAGGATCCCAAGACAATCCATTAACTGTGTTGCACCCTAGTCGAGGATCTTGGTTCACTACCCTATTAGGGGCCTGATTAGGGGAAGCATCCTGAACCAAGATCTACTTCAGAGGGTTCGTCTCTTCACCATGTTGATTTTCCATCCAGGGAGAATCAAGGGTCGTGTCGATGTTGAGACATCCCCATTTGGCTAAAAAGTCAACCACTTTATTTCTCATTCTCCTAACATGCGAGGGAATGATATAATCAAAGCAAGGAATGAGCTCGTTAATATCATAAACCAAACGAGTTGTTCTCCAACTATGGCTAAGCTTCTCCCAATGAGTGCCATGATTTAAATCTTTTAACCGTTTCAATAACTAAATTACAATCTCCTTCCACCACCAGTGTTTTGTACCCTTCTCTTCTAGCTATGATGAGCCCATGTTTGATTGCATTGAATTTTACCTCATTGTTGCTTTCAAAGTCATAGTCGACTGCATAAAAATGTTTTACCTGGAATTGGGAGTCCCTAAATAAGCCTTCATACCCAACATCTCCTGGGTTACCTTTGGAGGCCCCATCAAAATTAAGTTTAAGAAAACCAATAGGAGGAGCTGAGAAACTGCAAGGAGAGGATATAGGGGAAACCAAAAGCTTCCAGGAGGATGGGGCAAGCATTTGCGGAGATAGATTCAAAATATTGAGGATCCTTGCTTCATGGGGGGCAACCTGCCAATCATCTGGATGCCACTTCTCAACTAGGATAGTTTCTTTGATATTCTTGACGACCTAGGCTCGAACCAGGGTCTTGGTAGACACAACACAAAATTCATGCTAACTGTGCTACACGATGCTCCTTACTCAACCATCCTCATAAGCCATTTTATTATGGGTATGCTTCAACTCATCCCCTTGGGGGGGGGTGGGGGCACATAAGCCACATGTTAACCCGTAACCCAAACCTTGCGAATACACCTTTGTGTTGTGTAAAATATCTAAATCATTGATTAGCATGACTTGTCCTTCGTGGAACCTCATTATGTTAAAACATATATATGGCATGTCCTCTATGGGGCCTTCATTGTATCAAAACATATATATGGCCTATTCACTATTGGGTTAACTCACACCTATCAAACTTAGTATGCAAAGCCCGTTCACCGTGGATCTAACTCACTATGCAACACATCAAAATTGGTTGCAAAGCTTATCCCTTGTGGAACCTTCATTGTATGTATATATATATATATATATATATATATATATATATATATAGCATGTCCATAGTGGTGTTCACTCACTGTGTGATATGTCAAACTTGGTTGCAAAGCCTTTCTTCCATGGTACATGTTGTCACCTGCTGCATTATTGTTCGAATTGTGCCAAATTATAACAAAAGGGTCAAAAAGAGAGCAAATATCAGACGCCAAAAATTCGAGGAGGATGATAAAACCAACACTTAAGTTTCAAATCCAAGAGGAAAAGCCCAGATCTAGAGAGAAATATATCATAGTAGGAAAAAATATCGGAGGGCAGTTCTTCGGAGGATTGAGAGCCTCGTAACTTCAATCTAATTCTTTTTCCAAAAGTTTTGATGAAGAGGAGCTTCGAAAATCATGTGGCACTTGGTCACAAGGACTTCAAAAGACCAAGCACGCAAGGCTATTTGTTGAGCATGGATATTTTAGATACCATCAGAAGCGAAGGTTATTGTAACTCCATTTTAATTCCCATTTGAAAAGTTTTTGATGAAAAGGAGGCTTTCAATATCAGCTGGCACCTGATCACAAAGACCTCAAAGGACCAAGGGCACAGAGTTGGGCAGAACCCCCAGGGCTAAGAAGGAATATCAGGGATTGGAAGAATTGAGACTCCTTCATAAAAAATTTCAATGAAAGGGGCTTCCAGTATAGATTGGCACATGGTCATGAGAGATCCATAGAACCCGGAGCCAAGGGAAGATTTAGCACCTGAGTGCTACGGGCCATATCAGGGAGGCAAATATTGTAACTCCTGTGTAAGTCGATTTTGGAAAAGTTACGATAAAGAGGGCTTCCGATGTAGACTGGCGCTTGGTCATGACAGTATAAAAGAAACTAGCGCAAAACCAAAGGCCCTAAGGACCCTTTCTCTCCCCTCAAAATTGGACACATGGCAGCAGGTAGTTGGTCCTGAGAAGTGACAGGGTAAATTACGTCAGAGCTCTACATATCAGAGGAAGAGACCATTGAAACCCTTTTTATTTTCTTTTACAAAACTTTTAATGAGAGGTGCTTCAATGTCTACTAGCACTTGGTCACAAAGACCTCAAAGGACCAATGGCGCTGAGCTGGCTGGAGAACCCAAGTTATAAGGGGGAATACCATAGGTTGAAAGTATTAGAACCCTTTTAGGAAGAGATATGATGAAGAGGTCTTCCAATATAGGTGGAGCTTGGTCATGACCATCCATAAAACCAAAGGAGAAGCACGAATCACAAAGAGAGATAAGCCCCAACAGGAGCCCAAAAGGTTTTAGCACCCAAGTGTTAAGCCTGAGGTCACGACACTTGGTCCCATGGGATAGACAGGAAGAGGACAAATAGAAGAGGAGCTTGAAGGCATCAAAACTTTGTGATTTCAGAAGGCTAGTTCAAATAAAGTTACAAGGATGAAAGGCTATGATATCACAACGCCTATGCATCAAACCTTTGGTCATAGGCAGTGGTTCCATGGTTGAGGAGCTTAAGCAAGAGGAGCTAATGGTGGTCGAAACTATGTGTTATCATAATAATATTTTATAAGAATTTACAAGATGTATTAGGTTCTGATGGTATAGCCTAGAGTGTAGTCAAGTGGATGGGTCGGTATCTACGATTACAAAGCATCGTCAAGGCCACCACAATTGATCGCTTCCAGCTCTAGAAAGTGGGGAATTCAAGCAATTAAGGGAGGAATGATAGGCGAACCAGCCAGTAACTGAGGAGGAATATTGTGGCTGAGACGTGGCCTAATCAAAGGCAATCACAAGAATGGCATGGGGATATTTTTCTTGACTGTCATTCAATTTTTCATTTATGTTATTCTTTAATTTTCATATTTTAAAGAAAGGAATCGAATCTGTTGTAATGATTTGGGCAGCAAAACCTTTGTGTACTATGATAGCTAGTCGATCATACAGCAAGAGCATGACTGAGATATTTTGTAACTATTTTTCAAGCTTCCCCTCTCCTTATAAAAAGGGGAGAAACTATTTACAAAGGTTCCAAATCCTACAAATTCTGGAGGCCTGAATTTTGTCTATTTGCAAGTTTTGAACTTTGTTTTGTAGAGAAATACGTTCCACTTTGGTTCAATTTTTTTTGTTCATTGAGGTTCTCCAGCTTATGCTAATGTTAACTATGATGGAATGGTGATTTGGACTCCGTCTTCAAAGATTAATGAAATAGTTTTGTTGATTCCAATGGAGAAATGTGCAGTATGTTTTTCACTTATATATCATTTCATGTATGTCTTTCCTCCTCTAAAATTGTGTAATGAAGTTGTTAGTTTCACTCTCATTTATGGTTGTACAACACGCTGCCTCGAACTACGTGCCAAGATTATGCCTCCTCTGTCTCAAAATTTGTGCTCACTCCTAGTTCCTCCATCTGTCCTCGGTGCACTTAAAATACTTGGTTTCTCTAATGTTTCCCGGCGGATTAACCAATAAGGCAGTTATGGTGCATTGGTAAATTTAGCAAATTGGTTGAGGAGGGGTCGGCTGGTCAAACCCTGCCCCTCCTATTTTTCCACATTATAGTTTTAAACCCAAAAAATATATATGAATGGGGGGTTGGGTCCACATTAGGCGGCCCGCCCCATATCCCTGTAACATGTGTTGTGTTGGAGGCGCATTAAATTTTATGTATTAATGGGGAGTTGTTTCGATTTTGGGGCCACCCACTTGGGGGCCGGCCACGTGGGTCGGGTAGGTTCGACTCCCGCCTGTCCCGTATTACATTTGGTATGGCGCTTAGTATGGGATTTCGGGCTGTGGGCCGGTGGCCCATGCCCACCCCTTTAATACAACTAGTTATATATGGTGCGTAGGTTGGGGGGTGGTGGGGTTGGTGGCCCCCACCCCCTTTATTTATATATATTTTTTGTTTTATATAACAAATAACGCCCTTTTTTCAAATTCAGATGTTTAGCCTAGGATACAATTTAACGACCCCACGATTTCACCTAGAATCCGGCCTAGTTTGGCCGGAATCCGATGGTCGGAAAAAGTCCAAATTGTGCCCCCCTTAAGCCTACCTAGGGATCAAAAATTCAACCCAACTTTGATTGCTTCTAACTTTCTCATCGAGACTCGGATTGACGAACCGTTTGCACTGCCACGATCAAAACGATGAGGTCTACACTTTGGTCCTAGTTTGACATCATTATGAACACTTTGATTTTCGAGCATTCATAAGCCCTGTGTGTCTCTAGAGCCACCTGGACCGATGTGCGATGGAGAAACTGATATTTATCATATCAATGAACAAACTGGAGTGATACAAAAGCTACATGAAAGAACATACGCTAATTTGTAAGTTCATCGGAGTATAGCCGACAAAAAAGGACCTCACCAAATGGATTCAACAAAACTGGCAGCCCCGAGGCCATATCGAGCTAAAGCAGGGAGCTAGAGGCTTCTTCACGATAATATTCTCGAACCTGCAAAACAAAGAAAAAGTATTTGAAAATGGTCCTTACTTTCATTATAATGCTGGATTGTTTATGAGATACCAGGAAGAATGCTATGACCCAGACAAGGAAAAAATTATGGCAGCCCCAGTGTGGGTTAGGTTATTTGGCCTCCCAATGGACTTCTGGGACCCAAAGATACTAGATGGCATAGGAAATATGATAGGAAGATTCGTCAAAATAGCGGAAACAACCAAAAAAGGAAGATATACTTCATATGCGAGAATATGTGTATACATGAACATAGTTAAACCTATCCCAGACACAGTGGAACTAGAATACCATGAAGAGGTATGGCAGCAAACTCTAGACTATGAACACATCCCATTCAGATGTAGAAGATGTCATGAGTATGACCACCTATTTAAGGAGTGCCTACTGAATATAGAAGAGGGAGAAAAATATGAACAAACAACAGAGGAAAAATCAAGAAGATAAGGAAGGGTTTCAAGAAGTGAAAAGTAAGAGAGAACACCAATGTGGGGGGGAAGAACAAAAAACTCAGCCGAGCAGAACAAATAGCTTTGATGTGTTACAAGGAGAAGAAGAAGAAGACAATGAGTTTCAAACAATGAACTATTAGGGGGGAAAGGAAAGGAAAGCAGTTCGAGTCAAGGCAAGCTAAAACCCAAGAGGAAAGCCCAAAGCGAGCCAACAAAGAAGGAGGAGAAGGGAGACAGAGAGAAGATGGATAACACTACAATGGAAATAGATACAAGTAGGGGAGAAGAATTAAGCATGGAAGAAGAGGTGTTGAGGAAACTATTGAATGAATGGAGACACCTAGATGAGAGATTCATTCCAGAAGACCAAAAAAGACTATACAGAGAAACATTCCAGCAGTATCAAGCTAAACAGGGGCAGGGGCAGGTGGAGATGGTAGAACAACTAAGGATGCACCAGGACAACTCCCAAGAATATTCAAATAAAATGAAAGGAGGAAAGAAAAGAGGTCGAAGAAACCTATAGGAATCTATACAGATTATGGGAGAAATGCTAGTGAATACAGGGAGGGTGGTATCGCTATCGTCGGTATTCCAACAAATAAACAAAGTAACCCAATGATAATTACATCCTGGAATATAAGAGGCCTCAACAGCAGAGGAAAGCAGAGACATTTAACAGAGAGACTAAGAAAAGAAAAACCTCAACTTACGTTGCTACAAGAAACAAAAATTACAGGAGGGAGAATGGAAGACATACTAAGCAAAATAAAACAAAGGTATGATTGCATGACCATAGATGCAAAAGGTAGTACGGGAGGTATAGAAATACTATGGAACCTAGCAGATATCACAGTGGATTATTGGGTGGGTATGAAAAGAATCCTCACAGCGTGGTTCTATCTAATTGGAAATAGAGAATGGTTCTTAGTCCCTACAGTTGTAATGAATAAAATATATATAAATAATGTAAAATAATGTAAATAATAATAATTGTAAATAATGATTAGTTAAACTAGTAATTAGGTTGAAGAAGCATGTCTAAATGAGACATGACTCTTCGTGAAGAGGCACTTGCCTGATATAAAAGCAAGCCTCTCATTCTCATTGTAAATCATTCTTATTTTCATTCTTATTCACATTTAATATATAATATTTGTATCCTCATGGATATCTTTATATTCCAAGTCTTTTGGAGTAATTAAATTGTAGAAGGAACTTTGTTCGCTTCAACAGTATCTGGCCCTCATATTCCAATGGAAAAAGAAAAATTCCTCCAACAAATAAATAAGCTTAGTAAGCTCCACGATGAAAAACTTTGGCTGATAGCAGGGGACTTCAATTTGACAACAAAAATAAAGGAGAAAATAAGAGGATTGCAAAGAGAAGAGTCAGAAATGGAGAAAAATTGGTAGACATCCCAACTATAAATGGAAAATATACGTGGAACAACAGAAGGGGAGGGAGCAGACAGATAGCCTCTCGGTTGGACAGATTCTTGGCAACATAACAATTCATTGGCAAAGACATATTCTATTAAGCATCAATTTTTCTTTGTTTAGGGTCAAACCATTGGCCTATTAAACTCGAAGTAGAAATGAATCAAGGAAACCAAAACAAACCCTTTAGGTTTGAGGCATTTTGGCTAAGAGAGCCGACCCTAATAGAAAAAATGAAGGGTGGGTGGAATGGGAATGAGAATGAGATAGTATAGAGGAACCAGATGCATACCTTTCAACTTAGACTAAAAGATCTAAAAGGTAAAATAAGGAAATGGAACAAGGAAGAATTCAGTAACATATAGAAGGAACAAGGGATAATCCAAACAAGGATGAAGAAAGTACATCAGCAATTAATCAATGAAGGTAGAAGTGAAAGGCTTGCAGAAGAGGAAGGGAAGCTGATTAAAAAACTGGAAGAAAGAAGACAACAAGAAGAAATCCTACGGAAACAGAAATCAAGAATCCAATGGTTAAAGGAAGGAGAAAGAAACACAAGGTTTTTCCACAAAGCAATGATACAACACAGGCAGAAGAATAAAATCTTCTTCTTGGTGGATCAGCAAGGCAATCGGCTCACCCAAAAGGAAGAAATGGAGAATCTATTAGTTCAACACTTCAAAAGGCTCCTGATAGAACCAAACATTAGAAGGGAGGATAATATTAATAAAATCACATAGCACATCCCCAATCTGGTGAGTAGAGACCAGAACATGGCTCTATTAAGAGAAATATCTAAAGTAGAGGTGGAAGAGGTAATTAGGAATATGGAGAGAAACAAAGCACCAGGGCCAGACGGATTCACTGTTGAATTCTTCAAAGCGACTTGACCTTTCCTAGGTGAAGACACGGTGAAATTAGTGGAGGAGTCCAGGTATACCAAAGGAATTCACCCGACCCTAAATTCAACATTTTTGGCCCTGATCCCGAAGACAGAGCATTCAGAAGAATCACAAGGGTTCAGACCAATAGCACTCTGTAATTTCATATACAAAATCATGGCTACAATTATGGTCAACCTTTTAAAACCTATATTACCTGAGTTGATATCTCAAGAGAAAATAGGGTTTGTCAAAGGCAGACAAATAAAAGATGGCATAGTGGTGGCACAGGAGGCAATTCACTCATTAAAAAAATAAAAAACCAAAGGAATGTTGGTTAAATTAGATTTGGTTAAAGCCTATGATCGACTGAATTGGGAGTATCTACAACGAATACTGAAGGAATTTGGCTTTGATGCAAGATGGATAAGTTGGATAATGTCAATGGTAACCACCCCAGTTCTATCAATTATTCTTAACAGATCCTCCACAGAGGCATTTAACTCAACCAGAGGGCTCAGGCAAGGCGACCTAGTTTCTCCCTTCTTGTTTATCCTAGCAGCGGAAGGCCTCGGAAGGTATATAAATGCGAAAGTCCAAAGTGAACAATATACTGGCCTCAGACTATGGGGGAATGACCTTCCATTAACCCACCAACAATTTGTAGACGACGTAATGATGTATCGACAGGCATCGCTCAAAGAAGCCAGAAAAATTATAGAAATCCTCACAGACTTCACTAGTGCCTTAGGGACAGAGATAAAAAAAGATAAGTCTAATATATTCTTCTTCAACACTTTAGCGCCCTCACAAGTCTTCCTAGCAAGAATTATGGGATTCAGAATATGAAATTTCCCTACGAAATACTTAGACATTCAGCTAAATGATCAGCAGAGCAGAGTAGCTAACTGGAAACCCTTGTTGGGAAAAATACAAAGAAAGATGCAAAACTGGACATTCATAACTTTGAACATGCCAAGTCATGTAATACTACTAATATCAGTATTACAATCTATCCCGATATACCAATTAACCATTCAAGCGACTCCCAAAACAGTATGCCAAAAAATGATAGACATTTTCAAAAAGTTTTTATGGCAAGGGCCCAGAATGGAAAAAAAAAATGGGCGCTGCTATCATGGAGTTGGCTTAGCAAACCCATAAAAGAAGGAGGCCTTGGATTTTGAGACCCCTACATACTGAATCAGGTAATGGGAGCAAAGTTATGGTGGAGATGGATACAGGGAGGGGTCAACCTTTGGAAACAACTACGGGAAAGGAAGTATGACATGCCCAGGTCTCTTGAAGGAAAGCTGAGAATCCATAATGATAAGAAAGGTTCAGCAATATGGAACCTAGCCATAGACAATAGGAATCTGATCAGAAATCATAGCTTCTGGGAAATCAGAGGAGGTGACAAAGCTAATTTCTGGGAAGAAGCATGGCAACAGAGAGAAAAATTAAACAGCAAGCCTCAGCTAGAAGAAATCAACCAATACACTAATATCCAAGGGGGGGAAATAGTGCAAAACTTCTGGTGCATAGACCTAGGAGAATACTGGAGAAAGTGGAAACAAAAAGAGGACTGGCCAGAAGCACCAGAAACACCCCAGTGGAAGCTATACAAAAATGAAATGGAAACTAGGAAAATAGCAAAAAAAGAAGGACCGGACATTCTAAGATGGGGCTACAGGATCAAAGGAATGTTTACATTAAATAAGGTTATCAACTACAAGAAAAACACAGTAGGCATCAAGAAACAAATACTTGGGAAAGCATATGGAAGGAAAAGACATGGCCGAAGGTTCCTTTCTTCATCTGGATCCTACACCACGGACGTTCACTAACATGGGATCAATTGCAAAAAAAGGGATGCAAGGTCTCTCGATATGGGTCTTATGCCAAGAATAGGTAGAGACAATGGATCACTTGACCAATGCTTGTAAATATAGTGATAACCTATGGAAACAACACCATCAACTCTTTGGAGTCAGTGACAAGAATCCAAATAACATGAAGACAACAATAGATAACTAGCGGAAAAAGCCATACCAAAATACAATCCTGAACCGAGCTTAGAGACTCTCACTAGGATTTGTCCTATGGGAAATATGGAAGGAACGAAACAACCGGATCTTCAAAGAAGAAAGAAGAGAAAAAGAAGAAAAATAGAACCAGATAATCCAAAACATACGAGAGACTATACTGGCAGAGAAATGGTAAGAGGAGGATTGGAAAACTAATCCACAGGAAAAAAAGGGTTATGAAATGCCTGAACCTGAAACCCAGTATGTTGAACACATCTTCATGGAAGCACCATACCACCAAAAGAGAGGAGGCAAACCAATTCAAAATGCCTCCAAAGGAATTCATCAAACTAAATTTCAATGAAGCTGCAAAAGGGAACCCTGGAAAGGCGGGGGCAGGAGGATTATTCAAAGATGACAAGGGGAAGACACTTAAGGTCTATGCTATGGACTGTGGCAACACGACCAATAATGAAGTAGAGCTTCATGCCTTGAAAAGAGGACTGGAAATTGCGATAAGAGAGTGATTTCAAAAACTACAGGTAGAAGGAGATTCAAAAATGGCAATCGAAATGGTGAAGAAGCTATAAGGAACACAGTGGGAAAAGATCAGCCAAAGCTAGAGAACTGCATGGCTGGTCCAAGAGATCAGTAAGATAATCAGACAGATAGACTATATCATCCCTACACATGTCCGAAGGATGGGCAACGTGGCAGCAGACAATCTGGAAAATTGGGGATGTGGCCAGGTAGGCAGAACTTTAGATATAAAAGCGGAAGAGCTATCACAGATGGAGGAAATGGAGAACTTAGTGAAGATCCTAGATAAAGACAAGGAAGAAGAGGAGAATCCCTGATCGGGGTGTAGCAACGTGGAGGAGGTGGGTCAGTGGAGATGGGACCGGGAAGTGGCAGGCATTGTCCACACGAGTGCAAGGAAAAGAATAAGTTTGGGAAGTGGAGGGAGAGGACAGGGGGAAGGGTAGGTGGACGGACAGGGCAGGGAAGGAGCAAACCCCAAGAGTAGGTCAGTGGAGCTGAGAAAGGAAGATAGCGAGGATGGCAGGGGGGCCAATGGGAGTGTGGGCAGGAGGACGCCATCAAGTGGCAGGACGATGGAAGAGGACACGTGGCAAGAGCAGCCGAGAGCAAGCGAGAGTTAATGAGAGCTAGTGTGAGAAAGGACGGAGGGTCATCATCCCAAGTTGATGGCGTAGGGAATAGAGCGGTGAGTAAATACGATAAACAGGTGGTAGAGAAGTGCAAGGACAGAATGGGAATGGGAATACAAAATAAGGGAAGAGAGACAGTAGGTAGTTGCATGCAGAGGGCGAGAACGAAGGAAGGAGCGAAGAAAGGTGGTAGGGGAATGAAGACGCAGCCCGGGGATAGTAGTGGAGCCAACTCTGATAGTCGGTATGTTGCTCTACTACCCCTGAACCTCATAAGAATTGGGATGCCATTCATTATAAGACTAGGGAAAGTGCCCAGGATACGTAGGGATTCTGTTAGAGCTGATTCCAGGAACTCCTGGAACCCTGGTTGGGTGAAGAATATCGATTTCTTAATGAGTGATGATAGAATTAAAACCCTAGTGCCGAAGAAAGCACTCAGAGAGAAAGGAGCAAGTAGAGGAAAGATCAACAAACCTGGTAAGGATGCTAGGCCGAGGAAGCTCGCTCTGACCAGGTGGCGCTTGAGGCTCGAAGGGAATGGTGCAGGTAACGGGAGTGGAGAGTATTCCACCATGGTAACCTCAAGAGATGAAATTCGATAAATCATGGCCCTTGCAAATCTTTCTGGGAACTCCTCGGGTAAAACAGAGAGAAAAAACGGAGAGTTACATAGAATAAAGAGGATAGAGAAAAGAGAAAAAAGAAGGAATTTACCTAGTGTTGCGAAGAACAGGGCCATGGTCCTGTTGTTTAGGCCCCCGGATAGGGTCTCCATGGCCAAGCTTCCCTGCGAAGTACATAATAGTAATTCAAATTACCCTGGTGATGGTCATGTGAGGACGCCTTTGTCGAGCTGTCTGACCGACGGATGACGGAGCGAGTCTAACCCGAGGTTAAAAGAAGAGAGGGTCAGCAAAACCCAAAACCATGAGACGATGGGGGGAAAGCTGAAAGGAACCTCAAAAAATCTCAGGCCGTCTGGTCTTGAGCAGGATACCAAACATGGCTCAGTTAAGTGGAAAATTGTTTAGGTGTTATTCCAACATCATACTGATACTTTTTATGGTTATGTGATAGGCCTCACCATAAACTACGTCCAATATAGAGTGAAGGCTAGAGAAAGGAAAGAAGCAAATAGTAACAACGACGAAGACATTATGGCAAGAGATGGAAAATAAGTGACCAAGAAGGGCAAGAGAGTCACATGCAAAAAGACTGCATAGGGGGTGAGAAGCCCCAACAAAGAGCAAAGAAAGAGAGGGAGAAAGACAAGACGAGAACACATGAAAACCCTCATTGACGCATACATGGAAAGGAACCCACTGGAGGTCAAAGCCCAAATAGATGGCTGGGAGCGAGAACTAAATGACAACATAAGAAACCAAGACATTCCCATGGAAGAATGGGAGGACATGGTTCATGACCCACGTAACTCCCACGGACGACACACACTCTTCAAACAAATGATCCAACAATACTGGGTCATGAAGAATGTGGTGGCCTAGGCTATGACCCTCAATAGAGAACAAGAAGCAAGTAGAGATTCGAAGGCACATGAGGACACCAAGGAGAAAGATCCCATCAGAGAAGAGCTACTCAGGGAGATAACGACAATCCAAATCCAAACTTATCGAAACAACTTAGCACTGGGGAGAATTGAACAAACACTGCAGGATATGAAGAGGAGCGAGATGCTGGGTTCCAGTGCCAAAGCGCCAGCCCCAATGATATCCTTGGATGAGGAGTAAAACATAGGTCCAGCTACATTTTGTTGAAGTTCCATGACGAATAGCTTTTACTTGTTAAAATTGAATTGCAGTATAGATAGTATAGATAATGTTGTTAGGCTGATAGAGAAAGACTTATTTAAATTTTGGATAGCCTATAATGCTGAGTGGTGGCTACCTGGTTTCCTTCGGGTAGGTGGAGGCCACCTGGAACAAATGGAAAATTTGATTTTGAACATATAATATAAATAAATAAAGTACCACCAAGTTTACAAAAAAAATATGGTTATCCTACGCTTTATCCTAAACAAATATACCCCATTGGACTTGCCACAACCCTTGAATGGTATGCCACAAGACTATCTCAAGCTCTTGCCAAGATTCACAGGGGAAGATGACATTTTAGCACAGAGGCATGTAGAAACTTTCTGTGCATTTGCAGAAAACCTCAATGTAGAACACCTAGATGTGGTGTTAAGACTTTTTGTCCAGTCCCTTGATGGGGAAGCCAGGAAATGGTTTAAATCCTTACCAAATGCTTCAATCACTACCTGGGAGGAGATGGAGAATTATTTCATGCAAAAATGGGGAGAGAAAAGGGACCATGGGTATATCCTCACTGAATTCAATGCTATGAAGAAAAAACATAATGAAGATGTGTCAGAATTCATAAAAAGGTTTAACAAATTGTACAATAGTCTCCCTGCTGAAATCAAACCTCCACAGGCTGCTACTAAAGTGGTTTTTGTGGGGGCTTTTGAACCATGTTTTGGTTTCACTCTTAGAGAAAGGAAGTTTCGCTCCATGGACCAAAACCAAATAGATTCTTTAGAAGTTGAGGCAAAGTTTACCTCTACTAGGAAGCGCAAAGGTAGAACAAATCATGGAGATAGGGGAAGAGGAAAAGGGTAAGCTAGTTAATCAAACCAGGGAAAGGAAACTCAAGAGAAGAAACTCGAGGAAATGAACAAGCTGATAAGAAACCTCTCTAACAAGCTTGTGAAACTGGAATTAGAAAACAAAAGCTCTCCTCTAAAAAACCAACCAGCTCCTAACCGAAGTTTCAATACTCAGTATAGGAGACCTCCTAAGAAGATCTTGCAAAGGGAGAGAAGGGAGAAACAAGATCACATTCAGCCTCCATTGTATTTGGAAGATGATCCAGAGGAGTGTTGAACCCCAAAATTGCCTCTTTTTGACAACCTTCTTATACTCCATTCTCCCCTTTTTGACCTTCATAACTCTAATTTGGGTATCATTTTACAAGGTTTATGGCATAGCAGGTACATAATCATCTTCTATTTCATAAATATCATTTGTCTTTATTATTTAACTCAATATCTACCTGAGCTACTGAATTACAATGATTCTACAATTGATGTATGATTCTATAGCTAAGTCCAAGGTTTGATGGGTTGTGAAGCTTTAGTCGAAGAAAATGGAAAATGGGGAGGTGGAAATTAGTAGGTACAATGATTTGTTCCTATCTTCCTAACCTAGATCGGCTATAAAGGGTGCTGATCTCCTAGTTAAAAAATGTAGATATTATCTTCTAATTTTTCGGCAATTTTATTTCCATCTTTGGTCCGAACCGTATAGGGTCTGTTCTCATCAATTATCCAAGAATTGTTCTTCTTCTCCAGGTTATTTTTTGAGGGTTCGGATGAACCCTCTTTTGGTCAGAACCAAAACGCTAGATGAGTTATTCATCCCCGTTCTTATTACCAATGAAATGGATCCAATAGTTCCGATTGTACCAATAACTGGATTATTGGCTACAGAAATAAGGAAATCACCATGGCAGCTCGGTCAAAGCCAAATTCAACCACTCATGAAGGCAAATAAAGCGAGCTAGGAATTAGCGAATGTAGATATTCAGCCTCATGATTTGCTTTGTTGATATCAAATCATGAGTAAATCACGATATTTTATCTCTTAATGTTAATTTTATCTAGTGTCGATTAGCATAAGGCATAATGCTCTGAAACATTTAATGCATAGGAGTTTTATAAATATGCCTCTCGGCATAACAGACACAGACTTGGAATTTTATGTTATAAACACTCTATTTTATATATATATTTTGTTTCATTCTTATTTCTCTGCTATGTGATTCCAATGCGTGGTTAATCATCTTTTGAAGGCATCATATTGATACCTGCTTCTTGCAAGAGGCCCCCCTCGAGATAGTAAGGTTTCCTTTTAATTGTAATTTAGTATTTTGTTCTATGTTTTCTGTAGGATTCTTTTAGTTTAAATTTAAATTTTTATAAGTTTAATATTGTTTTGCAGCGGGTTCATTTAATCATTTTATTGTTGAGTGAAGTGAGATCTCTTGTGCACGTGGACTGAGTATAAGTGGACATAGATTAGTAGCATAGCTTTACATTTCAGTTGTATAGATCAGATTTTCATTTACAGAGTTAATCTTAAGTATGGGGGATTACGCAGTGCATTATATTAGATATCATTTTTGGGATTCAACTGCGTTAAGTAAGTCATTCAAACGTATGACCATTTCCATGAGAGGTAGTCGTAACTGACTAATTTCTCATGATTTTTGAATAGTTCACTTAGCACTCATTGCATCGGGTGATGCTCACAGGGGTGAAGAAGTGGGATTGAAACTAGTGAAATGTGGAGAACGAATCACATAGCATCAATCATCACTTCCGGGGCTTGCACCCGGTAACCAGGACTTCCCAGGAGGTCACCCATCCCAGAACTCCTCTGGCTCAAGCGCGCTTAACTGTGGAGTTTTTCCCCACAATCAAGCCCACTTAGCTTGCTACCCCATTTGCAAAACCTTAGAGTTAATCTTTCTTTTTGTCAAGAGTAGATCTATGTACATTGTTGAGATTTCATTTCAAGCAAGTGTGATTTTGATTTAAAGCAAGTGTGATTTCATTTAAAGCAAGAGTGTGCATGTGAATCCATTTCAAGCAAAGTATATGTGTGATTTTATTTAAAAGAAAAGTGTGTGTTTGATTTTACTTTGAGTAAGTGTGAAGTAAGTGTGTTGTTCATTTCAAGAAGAGTGTGATTTTTCTTTTAAGCAAGAGAAATAGAATCAATTTCATTTTTATGAGTGATTTATTTACTTACATAGTTGTAGAGAAACATGTGCATTTCGATATCTCAAATTAACTTAGGAATTTTTTAAGTAATAAGGACTCCTAGCACAAACAATGCACATACATTTCATCAGTTTACTAGCCCTGGTTGATAATTCATGTAAGTAATTTAACACCAATTAAATTACCAAACAAGGAGAACGACAAAGAAACTATAGAAGTCCAAGAAAATCAATTTTCTTCTTTTTCAGAGGGAGAAAATGAAATAGAGGCCAATGAAGTAGAAGGGGATGATTGGGAGGCCCCGCTGGATGACGGTGAGATCAGCAACTATTGTAGACAATTTTTAACTTCACACAGGCCCAACTACACAGGAAATATGATCTTAGATCTTCCAGGAAAGAAATCTAGAATACAGGACCAAAATGAGGAGTCCTCTCCCCAAATCCTCTAAAACCAGCGGAGAAAGGAAAGAAGCCTCTGGACCAAGCCTCACCAAGAATCAAAGAGCCTCCAATTTCCTTTCTTCATAAACCTGAGGTCTCTAAAATAGAGAACTTTCCTTTACCATCCAAATTAGCATGTGAGAAAGAGAAAGAGTCGATTAATGTTGTCATAGCTGATAGAAGATATGTTGTTTTTAATCTTCAAAGGGAGTTGGAGAAGGTCAAAATATTTGTCCCTTAGACTAAACTATTAAAACAACCTAATTATAAATCACAGGTGTCTCATTTTATGTGTCCATCCACCATAGCACCTCTGTGAGATAGCATGAACCTCCAAGAAGAAATACCCATGGTTGTATTTGGACCCCATGTTGAGGAACAAGACCCTTCTACTCCCCCTTTCTATGTCACTATGGTCATTCATGAACTTCTCTTACATAACTGCATGCTTAACTCTAGAACTTCTAAAAATCTGATGCCATTGCCTGTTATGGAGCAATTGGGACTGCAAATAACAAGGCCATATAAATATTTGTATTCTTTTGACTCCAAGATAATAAAATGTCTAGGGTCGATTAAAGACTCGATGGTCAATTTAGCTCAAATCCATGTGAAGAGTGTAGTGATGGATATTGTAGTGGTTGGCATCCCTGCAAAATTTGGTATGCTCTTATCAAGTTCATGGGGGCCCAATATTGGAGGATCCATTAAATTGGATTTGACTTATGCTACCATCCATGTATTCAATGGAGAAGAAAGACAATTGTATAGAGAATCAAGGTTTATTAATATAGTTACAAGAGTCGATTGTTAAAATTACGCTCATGTGTATGGTAAATAAAAAGAGTTATCTTGCTTCAGTTAGAGGAAGATGATCTGATCCTAGAAGAGATGCAAGTGCAACCTTTTGTCCAACTATATCAACAATTTCCAGATTGTGATATGGTGTGGAAGTTATACTTTGATGGTGCTTGTTTCCAGGAAGGAAATGGGGCAGATGTGTTGTTGATATCCCCGAAAGGCAATATGATCTCTCTCTCTCTTTTAAATTGGAATTTGAGGCCACCAATAACGTTTCTGAGTACGAAGATTTACTCTTGGGCCTGTAAGCTGCCAAAAATATGAACATTGGGTGCTTGGTTGATTTTGGAGATTCGGAGTTGGTAGTGAAACATATCAGAAATCAGTGCAAAACCAAGCATCCGAGATTGAAGTTTTACTGTAATGAGGTGTGAGGTTTAATTGGTGAATTTTTCTTAGCCTTCAACATTTAATTCTTCCCCAGAGAAAGAAATATAATGACTGACTCCTTGGGCATAGTTGCCAACAATTTTAAACCACCTCAAAATCCACTTCTTAGGTATGAGGTCGAAGTTAGATACAGGCCCTCAGTGCCAAATAATGTCAGACATTGGCAGGTGTTTGAATATGAGGAGCATATCAAATGCTTCATGAAATTTATTGGGCAATTCTCAAATTTAGTAATTGACCCAGGGGACGAGAAGATGATAGATGAGCAATAGGCCGGTTGGGAAGAAACCACTGTGGGGCACAAGATTTTATAGTTGAAGGGTAACACTGTTACCTGAGGTTTGGTTCCCCTGGAAAGATTGTTCAACAGAAATGATGTAGCTACCAAACCAACTGAACAAGAAATTGAAGAACAGGTGGAGGATTGCAACATTGGTTCAGAAAGGGATCCCGGGATAATAAACCTGACAAAAGGAATTTTTCATGAGTATAAGCAAAGGTATTTGAACCTCTTTAGAGATTATAGGGATCTATTTGCTTGGTCATATGATGATTTAAAAACTTTTGATAATAATATTATTCAGCATTAGATTCCTTTAAAGAATGGGGTGAAGTCATACAAGAAAAAACTTAGACAGATCAATCCTCTTCTACTCCCATCCATTGGTAAGGAAGTAAGGAAATTACTCTAGACCAAAATCATTGTAGCCCTGAGATATTCAGATTGGGTGGTGAAAATGGTTCCGTTAGGAAAAATAATGGAGAGATAAGGTTCTGTGTGGAATTTAGGAATCTGAACAACGCCTCACTGGATAATTACCCTTTGCCTAAAATGGACTACATTATGCAAAAGGTGGTGGGCTCTATTTATATGTCTATGATGGATGGTTTTTCTAGATACAATCAAGTAGTTGTGCATCTTGAGGATCAAAATAAAATTTCTTTCACCACACCCTGGGGTAACTTCATGTATGTAAGAATGCCATTTGGTCTCATAAATGCA
The DNA here is from genome assembly GCA_031772625.1 of Pinus tabuliformis. NCBI lineage: Eukaryota > Viridiplantae > Streptophyta > Pinopsida > Pinales > Pinaceae > Pinus > Pinus tabuliformis. Next base: position 1,701,382,965 of record CM062817.1, on the reverse strand, counting down.
AGAGCCACTTTTCAAAGAGCAATGGATACAGAATTTATGGGAGAGAAAGAAAAGTTTGTAGTAATTTACCTGGATGAAATTACTGTCTTCTCTAAAACAGGTGAGGAACACATTAAACACTTATGACTCACTTTTGAGAAATGTAGAAAGTATGGCTTGTCCCTGAATCCTAAAAATGTTAGTTTTCTCTAAGTGAGGGAAAACTATTATGGCACATAGTAGAAATTCAAGGGGTGAAGATTGATCCCAGGAGGGTGGAAGCCATAAACAACATTCCCCTACCAAGGAATAAGAAATAGGTTCAAGTTTTTTTCTGGGCAGGATTAACTTTTTGAGGAGATTCATACCCAACTATGTCGAGATAGTAAAAGAGATCACAAAAATGTTGAAGAAGGAAAACAAAGTAAAATGGAATTCAGAGTCTCGAGAATCCTTCTCTAGGATTAAAAGGGATTTTGCAGAAGCCCTTGTATTAGTCAACCTTGACTACCTAAAACCATTTTTTATTTTCTCTTTTGCTTCTCCTCATACAGTGGTTGCTTTCTTATTGTAGAAAAATAATAAAGGACATGAGCAACCAATAACGTTTTTCAGCCAGGTGCTATAGGATGCTGAGTTAAAGTATAACATTTTGGAGAAGCATTTCTATGACTTAGTTAAGGCCCTAGATACCTTCAAGACATATGTCTTGCAATAAGTTGTGAAAGACATTCTGGTACAAGGAGGCAGTGACGGAAAAAGAGGTAAATGGATTGCTAAAATCCTAGAATACAACTTGGAGATCAAACCCATGAAGCTAATCAAGGGGCGGGGATTAGCTAAAATCTTGTCTGAATCAAACTGCCAAGCCTTGGGTATAAATTTTTTGATAGAGGAGGAAGAAAGTCGAACATAAGAGGAGCGAGAAAAATTCAAAAGCTCACTGCAGAAAATCCAAATGAAGTACCTTGTTTCTCACTAGTATAAACACACAATCTACTATTTTCTTATTCTTAGTTGTCCAGTCACTTTTGATAAAATTAAATACAAAGCTTTACGGCTACAAACCCAGAATTTTGTCATTTTAAATGGCCACTTGTATTGGAAGGACCCAGTGGGGATTTTTCTTTTATGCTTGGTTGAAGAAGAGATCCATAAAGTGATAGATGAGTTCCATAACTGTGTGTGTGGGGAGCATTATAGTTGGAGAGAATCAACTCATAAAATTCTCAAAGAAGGTTTCTATTAGCCCAAGCTATTTGGTGAGGTACATGCATACATTCGGGCCTATGAGAAGTGACAAATGTTTCTTGAAAGCCAAAAATTAGCACATTTTCCTTTAATCCTTGTTTTCATTGAAAAACCTTTCAAACAGTGAGGTTTAGACTTCATTGGGGAAAAACACCCACCCTCCAACGGTCAACATAAATAGATCCTTACAGCCATTGATTACTTCACTAAGTGGGTGGAGGCAATCCCAACTATAAATGCAACTGATGTTGTGGTGATCAAATTCATGCAGGAGAATATCCTTGCAACATTTGGTTGCCCAAGAAATATTATCACTCATAATGCTCAAGTTTTAAAATCACCCAAATTTCTGAGTTTTTTCCAGAAGTACAACATCATTGTGGGTCACTCCACTAGCAACTACCCACAGGGAAATGGATTGATTGGCTAAATCAACAAAAAATAAATGGTAAGGATTCTTAAGAAGGCAATATCAGAGAATTATAAAACTAGGAATCACAACTGAAGTTTTCTTTGTGGGAAAATAGAGTTACTAAGAAGAGATCAATACGAAAATTTCATTTTGAATGAGTGTATGGGAAAGATGTAATTTTCCCCATATTGGCAATGCCCATGGCCAAAATTCTATAGGGTGTTGATGAAGAGCCAAACTCTCTAACCATGAGGATCCATCAGCTGGTAGAAATTCAAGAAGCCAGGGGGAGGTGACTCAAAATCTTATTCAGTATCAGGAAAAGATGAAATCTCTGTTTGACAGAAAGGCAAAGGGAAAAACCTTACAACTAGGGGATTTGGTGCTCAGGTGGGATGTCTAACGAGAAGATAAAGGAAAACATGGAAAATTTGATCCTTTATGGTTTTGACCTTTCAAGGTTGCTGAGGAAAATGGGAACAACAATTTCTCACTGGAAAACTTGAATGGTGAAATGATTGAGATGCATGTGAATGGGAATTTTCTCAAGCTTTACTTCCAACAATGAAGAGATCCACTTTCACCCACTGTACATACTAGTGAGCCATTGTAGATACCAGTAATTTTGTAAGTGTTTGATGTTTTTGTTTTTGTTTTCATATACTTAAATAAAATGACTCCATGCCCAATGGATAGAAGGCTACTAGTCTGCAGGTTCTCAACACCTTGCTAGCAAGGCATTGTCCCTAATTGGAGTCGATGTTGTCACCTACTGCATTATTTTTCGAATTGTGCCAAATGACATCAAAAGGGTCAAAAGGAGAGCAAATATCAGAGGCCAAAAATTCGAGGAGGATGCCAAAACCAACACTTAAGTTTCAAAGCCAAGAGGAAAATCCCAGATCTAAAGAGAAACATATCATATCAGGAAGGAATATTAGAGGGAAGTTCTTCGGAGGATTGAGAGCATCGCAAATTTAATCTAATTCCTTTTCCAAAAGGTTTGATGAAGATGAGCTTTAAAAATCAGGTGGAACTTGGTCACAAGGACTTCAAAAGACCAAGCTTGCAGGGCTAGGGGCTGAGCATGGAGAGCTTAGAGCCCATCAGAGGTGGAGGTTATCATAACTTCTTTTTAATTACCATTTGAAAAAAGTTTCAATGAAAGGGGGCTTTTAATATCAGTTGGCACATGGTCACAAAGACCTCAAAGGAACAAGGGCACAAAGTTAGGTAGAGCCCCCTAGGGCTAAGAAGGAATATCGTGGATTGGAAGCATCGAGACTCCTTCATAAAAAGGGGCTTCCGATACATATTGGCATATGGTCGTGAGAGATCCAAAAAACTTGGAGCCAAGGGAAGATTTGGCTGCTGAGTGCTATGAGCCATATTAGGGATACAAATATTGTAACTCTTGTGTAATTCAATTTTGGAAAAGTTACAATAAAGAGGGATTTTGATGTAGACTGGTGCTTGGTCATGATAGTACAAAAGAAACTAGTGCAAAACCAAAGGCCCTAAGGAGCCTTTCTCTCTCCTCAAAATTGGACACATGGCGGCAGGTAGTTGGTCCCGAGAAGTGACCAAGTAAATTACGTCAACATGACATGGAGGAACAAGGACATGTAGCAAGAATTTTCAATATCTAGGAGGGCCCAAAGGGACAATTCTAGGTGACACGTGTCACCACCCAAGAGGTGCCACATGGAAATGAGGACGTCAGCATGACGTCACTTCATAGGTTTTCATATCGGAGGAAGAGGCCATCAAAACCCTTTTTATTTTCTTTTTCAAACCTTTCGATGAGAGGTGCTTCGATATCTACTAGAACTTGGTCACAAAGACCTCAAAGGACCAAGGGCGTTAAGTTGGCTGGAGCACCCAAGTGCTAAGGGGGGATATCGGAGGTTGAAAGTATCAAACCATTTCAAGAAGAGTTACAATGAAGAGGGCTTCTGATATAGGTGATGCTTGGTCATGATCATCCATAAAACCAAGGATGAAGCACGAATCACAAAGAGAGATAAGACCCAACAGGAGCCCAAAAGGTTTTAGCACCCAAGCGTTGAGCCTAATGTCATGACACCTGACCCCATGGGATAGACAGGAAGAGGACCAATAGAAGAGGAGCTTGAAGGCATCTAAACTTTGTGATTTCGGAAGGCTAGTTCAAATAAAGTTATGAGGATGAAAGGCTTTGATATCACATCGCCTACGCATCAAACCTTTGGTCACAGGCAGTGGCTCCATGGTTGAGGAGCTCAAGCAACAGGAGGTAAGGGTGGTCGGAACTCTGTGTTATCATAACAATATTTTATAAGAAGTTACGAGATGTATTAGATTCTGATGGTATAGCCTAGAGTGTAGGCAAGTGGATGGGTGAGTAGATATGATTACAGAGCATTGTTAAGGCCATCACAGTTGATCGCTTCCAACTCCAAAAAATGGGTAATTCAAAAAATTAAGGGAGAAATGACAAGAAAACCAACCTGTAACTGAGGAGGAACACTGTGGCAGAGGCATGGCCTGATCAGAGGCAATCACAAGAATGGCATGGAGATATTTTGCTTGAACATCATTCAGTTTTCCATTTCTATTATTCTATAATTTTCATATTTTAAATAAAGGAATCAAATCCGTTGTAGTGATTTGGGCAGCAGAACCTTTGTGTGATGTGATAGTTAGTCGATCAGACAACTGGATCATGATTGAGATATTTTGTAACTTTTTTCAAGCTTCCCCTCTCCTTATAAAAACGGGGAAGAAACTCTTTACAAAGGTTCCAAAATTCTACAATTCTTGAGGCCCAATTATGTTTGTTTACAAGTTTTGAACTCTGTTTTGTAGAGAAAGAGGTTCCACTTCGGTTCAATTTTTCTTGTTCATTGAGGTGCTCGGGCTTATACTAATGTTAACTGTGATGGAATGGTGATTTGGACTCCGTATTCAAAGATTAATGAAATTGTTTTGTTGATTCTAATCGAAGCAATGTGCAATATGTTTTCCCCTTGTATATCATTTCATGTATGTCTTTCCTCCTCTGAAATTGTGTAATGAAGCTATTGGTTTCACTCTCACTTATGGTTGTATGTATGCTGCTAAGTAGTAAAAATTACCTGTGTTAATAAAAAATTTACTTGTGTTATTTTATAGCCTGCAGTAGCTATGTAAACACATATTTATTTATGCTAATTGGTGACAATATGTATCCATGAGGTATGAATCTTGAGACCTTAATTCACGCTCCAATTTTTCTACAATTTCACCTCCTCACTCTTCCACTTTTCTGCTGGATATTGTTGCTTAAGATTCCTTTTTATGTTCAACCCTCTACATCGATTTCCCTCCTTTCCTTCCTCTTGTTCCTTTTTACTACGACAACAATATTAAGTTGCATATTGTTGTGTATCGACCACCAAGATCAAGACATTCCTATTTGAGATAAGCCATATCTACCCAAGTCTTTAGATCTATGTGTCTGCATGATTATACCTTGGTGAAGGGCCATTGAGCCAATATCTGAATTATCTTATTTCAATTTATGTGAAATATGGAGTGCAGCAAAAAGCCCTCAAATAATCTTCAAAAGCTCTCCTCTTGGGTGCCCTAGGCATTAACCCTTTCCTTCAACTTGAAGGTTATCTCTAGGAGGCTCCTACATCTTCTGAAGCAATTTTGTGACAAAAGATAGAAAACGCTACAACAATACCTTTGATATATATATATATATATATATATATATATATATATATATATATATATGTCCACGATGGAGCCAACTCAATGTGCGATAGGTCAATCTTGGTTGTGAGGCATGTCCTCCATCGCACCTTTGTTGTATCAAAACATATATATGTATATGTATATATGTACAGACACACACACATATATATATCCTTTGCACCATGGCACCTTGGTATGAAATTGGTTCATAAGGCTTGTCCTCTATGAACCACATCAAATCACTATAATGGTTGGTAAGGCCTATCTTCCATGCCACCTCTGCGTAAAGCCATATACAAATTGTCAGCTCTGCTTTATCATCAAAAAATAATGAAACCATAACAACAAAAATGGAATAACTCATCCTTCACTTGAAGTAATCTGAACCCAAGACCAACAAATAGCCATGAACTGTAATCATAGGCAAAGTTCATGTGTGCTTTGAGTCACAAGGTTTGTTTCATATGAGCACTTGGCCACACACACACACACACAAACACATAGATATATATGTCAATCCTCGTGGTCCCAAGGATAATTTAGCTGACCATAGGTCGACATACATGCCTTGAAGTATAGACCTTTAACCATACAACCAACACATATGAACATTCCCTTAAACTTTGGGCAAAGATCCATGTGACAATTCCATATGACCATGTCCTTAAGGCTCCCTGGTCATACTTGTGATGATGTTAGCATCACATCCTCATGCCATGTGGAAACTCGTAAGGGGTGCCATTTGTCGCTTGTGTTTGGGATATTTTCCAATTAAAGGTTTCCAAATGTGCATGCTATGTGGCAGTGCTAGGTGGCACCACATCACCGTGTTAACGACATACGCTTATTATGTAAGGAGGCCATGTCAACCAATCATGTGTTTCCATGAGGAATCTATGTTGACTGTGTTGTCTATTTCATCACATCTAGCCTATCACGATGTGCCATGTGTTATCCTTGAATTAACCACCATACTTTGGCGAACAAGTGTGCATGTTTCCCTATCTTTGTTATCCAATATGTGAAAGATAAACACTCTTTAACCGTGTTAAGGGTCTTGCAAGTTTTGCCAATATCTATTGTTGAACTATCTAAAGAACCATGGTGTGTCCTGAAGTTGTACACCTTTTAACATATTACTATTTTGGGGTTCTTTCCCTATAGTTTTGGACCTCCAATAACCTTGATTTTCAAATGGCTATAAATTATCATATGGGAGGAGTTATTCATATTGGGATATACTATTGGAAAGTTTTTGATGAGGTCTACATAACCATATTGTTTATAGGATCATTATGGCATCATAACCTTGTAAAAAACTCAATAAACTTCAAGATTCTTTTAACTTCACCTGATGAGGGTATGCAGGAAATCCAATTGTCATACTTCTTCCTTTCACTCATGAGTGATATTGTTGTTGTCTCAAACATTCCTTTTGACATAAATGACACCTTTTTTTCATCAATGACCACACCATGTGCAACAATATCCTCCTTTGTCATTGATTGCAACACCATCAAATATTGATGGTCATGATGTCAATTAGCTAATCCTAGAACAAATTCCTCCTGTATAACAACAAGGTTTCTCTATTCTTTCTTTCTTTCCTTTTGTTAATGCATACATTCTCTCTTCCAATATTCCTACTCCTTTTGTGGAAAGTCAATGTTTGTATCAATGTATTGCTCATAGCCAAACTATATCAATTTTTTCATTTTCTCCCCCTTTGGAATCAATGGCAAAGGGTTATGACTGTCTACCAAAAGTAACATTCTTATGTCTGAATTTGATCATTTGGAGTCTCCTTATCTGCCATCTATGCCAATATTTTCATACTTCACAATTTGTTTTGTACATGTTAAAATTTTCCATGAGGAAGCTGCCAATGCTTCTTGAACTATTCATGTTTATTGACAAAGTCTCCTCTTAATACCACAATGCCTTCCTATTATTACACATCTTGATAAAGTCTCCCCCCTAAGAACATGTGCTTTCCTATGTACCTAGTTAAAGTCCCCCCCATAGACCATGTTTCCAAAGTTGGTTCAACTATTCATGTTCTTGTATAATCCTGCACTTGACAAAATCTTCCCTTGATACCATACTTCTCTTACTACATATGATAGTACATGTTTGTTAACCCCTTAATTTACATCTGAGATATTATTGTCAAGTCATACTAGCTAATGGAATCTTTCCCTGTCACTATTCACATGTTGCTCTCATATTAAGGTCTTCATTCTACCTGCATAGAACTACTTCTTCAAGTTTTGATCCAACAAATAACAATCTTGAAGAAGCATTTACTAAGGGATTAGATCTAAGGATTCAAATCTAACCGAGGTTCTTTTTTTATTCTTCTCCATCTTGAAGAATTAATCCGTGTATTGATAGCAAGTTCATCATTTCATCTCAAGTTGAGTTTATAATCTCGTGTTGTATGACCTTCATTGTAACATATGTAACATTCAACACCAGGATCCAATATTTGCAGAAATAGGTGAGGTATTCTTTTGATTTGATCCACATGTTTCCATCTAGGCACCTGGTCATATCCTCTATACCTGGCTACACCATATGTCCTCTAATCCTATGCTTTGTGGCCAAACTTTGTACATGAAAAACAATAACCAAGGAATTTGTGTTGATACTTGGATGTGGATGGAGATCTTGACCTTTCGAAGTTAATCCTTGGAGGAGCCACATTCATTTTCTGATTTGAAATACCTGCTTCATTATTTCTTGGGGATCCTAAGATCCTTTCAGAGGACTCCTTGGAGGAGCCACATTCATTTGTTGATTTTCAATACTTGCTTCATTACTACTTGTGGCTCCTTTCAGAAGATTCCTTGTTATGAGAGAGCTTCTTTCATTTTGTGTACTTTTCTTCTTTCTGGTATTATCCCAAGATTCATTGAAATGAGTATGCTTGGGTTGGTTCATCACTTGCTTAAGATCTTCAAGGGAGTTGCCGCTAGGTGAAATGAATGTCTAATCTAGCCTCTTGGGATGATCTTCATTTGATGCACTAGGGGGGGCATTTTTCTTAGGTTCCTTACAACCTTCTTGATAACCAAGATCTTTTATAATTATAGTAGACATTTGCATGATGAGAATATGATCTAAAGATTTAGTCCCTTTGTGAAACCTTGATTTGAGTTGCTCCAATTCTTCTCTCAAGAGGACAACTTCTTCCTATAGTATTTCAAAAATTCGTTCCTTCTAATTTAGATGTTTAGATAGAAATTCATTTACCCTTTCTTCTTCTTCTAGTTAGACCTTGAGAGCAATAATGGTGTCTTCATTTATATTTTTGTATTGAAGTTGTTGCATTAGTTTACCTTCCTTATTTCTAAGGATATTTATTTTCTTCAATGAACTTCTAAGTTCTCCTTCATAATCTATTTCTACTCCACATTTTTCAGTTTCAATGATGAATAATATTCCACCTTTTTCTTCATCAGTCACACTTTCATTGCTTTCACTATCACTTTTTTCTTTTGAGTAGAAATTATTATTCTTACTGGTTTGCTTCTTCTTCTAATGCTTAGACATGAATTTTTCCTCATCATCATTATAATTCATCTTATCATAAGGAAATTTAGATTCATAATGACCTATCCTTCCACATTCAAAGCATTTGAAATGGAGGTTACCTTTGAAGTTGTCGATTCCTCTTTTTAACCTTTAGACAAACTTGGCTTCTTCTTCATCAAAGTTAGAATTTGCTTGATCTTATTAATTTTTCTCTTCTTTGGCTACTTTAAAAGTTTCTTCATTGACTCTAGATTTGTGTATTTTTACTCTTAGCTCATATGATGAGAGAGTTCCATGAATCAGATCCATGTTCATTTTTCCATTTTTTCCAGTTCTTCAAGGGATGATACTTTGGGATTGAGTCTTGGAGGAAGAGATCTTAAAACCTTTTAAACAATAGAACTATCCTTGAATTCTTCACTAATACCTACAATGGAGTTGAAAATATTATCTACTCAATGAAACTATGAAGAAATATCCTCATCCTTTTCCATGTTCAAATTTTTGAATTGACCCTTGAGAGCTAGCAAACCGACTTCTCTAACTTTCATATCCCCTTCATAATAAGTTTGGAGTTTCTTACATACCTCATAGGATTATTTACACTGCATTACTTTGACAAATTATGAGTCTTCCAATCCACTTAATATAGCATGTTTGGCTTGGGAATTGGATGTGTAAAGTGCCTTATCAGCTACATCAGTCAAAATAGAGTTAGGGACTTTATAATCAGTCCCTACAATTGCCCAAAATTTTCTCCCAAGGATATGAGATAGGTCTCCATTCTTATCTTCCAAAAGGAATAGTTGGATCAATCAAATATGGGTGGCTTGCCCACTATCCTAGTTGTTTCCATCTTTCATTGATCTCAACCTTCTAGTAGTTAATTGTTCCTTAAGGTAATTTGCTCTGATACCACTTGTTGAACCAAATATCGCACTGAAAGGGGGGGTGAATTAGTGTGAGAGAAATTTAACCATTTAACAACTTTTCATAAAAGAATAATTATATATCAATGACTCGTAACCATTTGTAGCATATCAAAAAATAGAACTATGCATTATAAAGTTACCATCTCATTAACAAAACATCAAGAAGCCATCAAAGAAATACAAGGAAACACAAGATTTTATGTGGAAACCTATATGGGAGAAAACCACAAATTCTTCTTCTTCTTATGCCTTGATTCCTTAAATAGATTTGCAGGCTCCAACTTGTTGAAGGCACCCAACCCCAAAGTATGCATGATGCTACTTGTGGTAGGTTACAACCTGATTGAGGCACTAACCTCGAAAGTGTACAAACAACAACTCATTGTAGGCTACAACCTGATTGAGGCACTAACCTCGAAAGTGTACAAACAACAACTCATTGTAGGCTACAACCTGATTGAGGCACTAACCTCGAAAGTGTATAAACAACAACTCATTGTAGGGTACAACTTGATTGAGGAATCAACCTCGAAGGTGAGTAAGATTTGACTTGCTCTAGGTTCCAACCTGATTGAGGCGCCAACCTTGATGATGAGCAAGCTCTGACTTACTTTAGGCTCAAACCTTAGTGGAGGCGCCATCCTCCTTGTTCAACTTCTTGTGGAACTCTTTTCAAAATATTTCAAACTAGATCCACTTCTCTTCAAATATAAGTCTTTGAACTGAATAACTTGTTACTATCATACTATTTTTAATCTCCATTCATACCTTTTCAACACTCAACTTGAACATGCCTTTCAATTTGGTCACATAAACCTCATCTCAGAACCTGTTTCTGCCATATGCTCAAAGTTAACTATAACCTTCTTATAAGCCCCAAATCACATAATAGAGATTTTGATCATCAAAAGCACAACATAAAGACTTCCCATGCTTCTAGAGCTTCTCACCATAGAGCCTGATCGTCAAACTTTTTTTGTAATTCAATTTGAACTCAAAATGAGTCTAGAAATTCCCTAAAAGCCATATAAAACCATAAATCAAATTAGTTTTTATACAAAATATCTTTTTCAGGGCGCATTAGAAAAAATGGTTTTTTTTGGGTGCCAAACCAAATACACACCACCGGTATGCTAAGCATTCAGAAAAATGTACCATATGGCATTAAAATAAAAATTAATCTGACCTGAAAACCACTAGGGCTTAAACCAGGATCTCGATAAACACAACACGAACTTCATGCCAATTGTCTTACAAGATGGTCCTTACTTGACCATTCTCACATACCATTTTATTATAGTATGCTTCAACTCATTAATCATGGAGAAAAATCCACATGTCAACCTATAACCCAAACTTGGTGAATACACCTTTATGTTGTATCAAATATATAAACCACTTATTGGCACAATGTGTCCTCCATCAAACCTTTTATGTCAAAACATATATATGGCATGTCGTCCATGGGATCTTTGTTGTATCAAAACATATATATGGTCTATCCACCATGGGGCTCACTCATTGTGTGACCTACCAAACTTAGTTTGCAAAGCCTGTCCTCCATGGCACCTTCATTATATCAATATATATTGTCTATCTACCATGGGGCCGACTCACTATGCGACACATCAAACATGGTTACAAAGCATGTCCTCCATAGCATCTTCATTGTATCAAAACATTATATATATATATATATATATATATATATATATATATATATATATATATATATATATATATATTTATATATATATGAGATATTCATTGCGGGGTTAAATCACTATGTGAAACATCAAACTTGGCTATAGAGCCTTTCCTCTGTGGTACCTTCGTTGTATCAAAACACACACACACACACATATGACATCCACCATGGGGCTCACCCACTATGTGGTACGTCAAACTTGGTTGCAAATCTTGTCCCTCATGGCACCTTTTTTGTATCAAAACACACACACACACACATATATATATATACACACACATACATATACATGACTTATCCATTGTGCCACTAACTGTTAGGCCCCTATACTACTAGTGTAACCCCTTATTGTTATTAGTACAACCCAGTTATTATATTGATGTACCCATGTAGTGCCCATATTGTTACTAATGTGCCCCATAGAAGCCCACTATTGTTATTATTGTGCCCTTACATTATTATTGTTATGTCGGCTCTGATTATGTTATGACCCCTTAGACTCCTATATATAGAAAGGAGGTCTTTTCATTTGTATCATCCAAGAATAGTTCATTTATGTAATGTAAAGGAGGTTTCCTCCTCGAAGAGTCTGAATTATAAGGCGTTGATCTATCTTTTCTTGAGCTGGTTTCATAACATTTGGTATTGGAGGTTTGGATTCTAGGGTTTCACTGCTCCAAACAGGTCATCGTGGAATTTTCGCTATAACTTTTTTCTGTGATGTTTCAGAAGTTGCAAAAACAACCCATTTGAGAAGAAGTCGCGCTGAACCTTGGGTCCGAATTTCAGAGCTTTTCGCACGATATTTTCGGAGATATGATCTGAGGAAGTTGGTCTTTTTGCAGACTCCTGAATTACATTCAAAACAGGTGACCTGGGGAAAATAGTCATAACTTTCTCTCTGAGCATTGGATTGAAATTTTGTAAGAAGGTACAGAAAGAGGACGGACTGTAGTTTCTTGTATGCATTTTTCAAATCCATAGGTCGAAAAATTGACACGTGGCACTTCATACAAGTTCGCTCTTCTGGAAAGGTCTATAATCAGGTCATCTTGGGAGATTGTGCATAACTCTTTTTTGGGGAATCCAATTTGGATCAGACTGGTGGCATTGGAAAGAGGACATAGAGGGCTACTACAGATAGCAATTTCAAAACTTAAATATCTGCAAGTACAAAGTTACAATCATTTCAAGTTCTAGGTCCCAAAATAAAAAAAAAGCAAGATGAGGAAGTTTGATGGCAAGGATCCAGTAAATTGGATACTTCAGATGGAGAAATATTTTGATCTACATGGTGTACCACTATTACAAAAGGTATGTATTGCATCTTCATATTTAGAACCGGATCAATTTTTATGGTATAAAGGGCTTTGTTCTCGTAAAAAACTTGTTACGTGGTCAATTCTCACGGAGGAAATGATAACACATTATGAGGAGACAAAGAGCAACACCTTCTTTAGAGCAACACCACAACAGTTGGAAAGAGTAAAAAGGCTTTGTGACATATTTGAAAGTAAAATTATGCCAACAAGGAAGTCTACCCCTCACAACTATAAAGATGGACGTGTTGTTCCTCTTAGCCTTCCACAACCTACAAGGGTTACACCACAACAATTGGAAGAAAAAAGAGAAGAAGGGCTTTGTTACAATTGTGATAGAAAATGCACTAAAGGTCATAAGTGTGCTGAGAAGAAATTATTTTACATAGAGTATGAAGAGGAGGAAGAAAAGGATCAAGAAACATCAAAAGAAGAGGATCTATGCCAGGACCCGACCCTAGAGAAAGAAGAAATGAATCAGAACATATCTTGTAAACTATTGGCAAGAATGACCACTCCTCAAACTCTCAAGATAGAAGGACATATCAAGAAGGAAAAGGTGCAAGAAGTGAAATATCACATCAAGAAATAAGAAATGAATTTAGCCATATCTTGTAATTCACTGGTTGGAATCACCACTCCTCAAACTATCAAGATAGAAGGACATATCAAGAAGAAAAATGTTCAAGAAGTGAAAGATCACATCGAGCATCAAGAAATGAATCCGACCATATCTTGTAAAGGATTGGAAGAAATTACCACTCCTCAAACTCTAAATATAGAAGGACATATCAAGAAGAAAAAGGTTCAAGCAGTGAAAGATCACATCGAGCATCAACATCAAGTTCTCCAACTTTTAAAGGATAACGCCACTTCGGTGCAAAATCAAATGAAACAACAGGTAGATCAACATCATAGTGAAAAAAGTTTTGATTGGGTATTTTTACTGCTACATCTAAAGCAAGATATTTATGAGAAGGAAATGTTGGCAATACTACATGCACTTAAAAAATGGCGACCTTACCGAATGTGAAGACTCTTCAAGGATGAGGATGTGGAAGCATTATTTTGTGTTATTTCTATTATCCAACCAGATTGGATAAACGAAGCAAGGGATGAATGGAAGAAGGACAAAGAAGTATGGCCACTTATTCAAAAGTTGCAAAAGATCTCAATCCAAACAATATTGCCAGATATTGAAAAGGAAGGAAAAATCATATTGGAACCTGGAGCAGTCACAGAAACAAGAACCCGACAGCTACGAAATCAATCAATTTCAGAGTATCTCATCAAGTGGAAGAACTTACCCGCTGAAGATTCCACATGGGAGGACAAGAATTTTATACAGAAGCATCAAGAACTACTCAAGCGTTGAGGACAACGCTTTTTGAAGGAGAGGGGCATGTTAGGCCCCTATACTACTAGTGTAACCCCTTATTGTTATTAGTACAACCCACTTATTATATTGATGTACCCATGTAGTGCCCATATTGTTACTAATGTGCCCCATAGAAGCCCACTATTGTTATTATTGTGCCCTTACATTATTATTGTTATGTCGGCTCTGATTATGTTATGACCCCTTAGACTCCTATATATAGAAAGGAGGTCTTTTCATTTGTATCATCCAAGAATTGTTCATTTATGTAATGTAAAGGAGGTTGCCTCCTCGAAGAGGCTGAATTATAAGGCGTTGATCTATCTTTTCTTGAGTTGGTTTCATAACACTAACTCACTGTGTGATACATGAAACTTGGTTGAAAAGCCTATCCTCTGTGGCATCTTCATTATATCAAAACAAACACACATATACACACACATCATGTGCATTGCGGTGCCTTGGGATGAAACTGGTTCACAAGGATTGCCCTCCGTGAATCACATCAACTCACTATAAGCGTTAGCAGGTCCTGTCCTCCATGCCACCTCTACGTAAATCCATATATAGCTTATCGAATATGCTTCATTATGGAAAACCATTTATACCATAACAAAAAAAGGAATAATTCATCCCTCGTTTGAAGCAATTTGAACCCAAGACCAATAAATGACTGTGAACCATAATCAACCGCAGAGCTCATGTGCGATTTAAGTCGCAAGTGTTGTTTCATTTGAGCTCTTGATCACACACACACACATAGACACATATATGTTAATCCTCATGGCCTGGGGCTAATTTAGTTGACCATGGGCTGACGTTCATGCCTTGAAGGTTGAACCTTTAACCATAAGACAAACACATATGACCATGCCCTTAAACTTTGTTCTTAAACTTTGTGTAAGGTCTATGTGACTGTTCCATATGAATAGGTCCTTAGGGTCCCTAGTCATCTACATGATGATTTTAACATGATGTCATCATTCCACATGGAAGGCCATGAGGGTTGCCATGTGTCACCCATACTTTGGATTTTCACTAATAAGATATTTCCAAATGTGCTTGCCACATGGCGATGACAGGTGGTGCCACATCACCTTCCTAACATCACTTGATGACATCATATGCTTACTGTGTAATGTGGTCACATCACCCAATCATGTGTTTCCAGTGGCGTCTATGTTGACTATGATTTCTACATCATCACATCTAGCCTCAAGATGCACCATGTGTCATCCATGGATTAGCCACTGTGTTGTGGCTAATGAGTGTGCATGCTTTCCTAACTCTACTATCTAATATGTGAAAGATGCACACTCATTAACCATGTTAAGGGGCATGCAAGTTATGCTAAGATTCATCGTCGACCTAACTAATGAACCATGGATGCGTCCAGAATTTGTGCACCTTTTAACATATTACTATTTTGGGTTCCTGCCCTATAGTTTTGGACCTCCAATAATGCTGATTTGTAAATGGCCATAAATTCTCATCCGAGAGGAGTTTTTTGGAGTGGGATATATTTTTGGAAATTTCTTGACGAGGCCTACAAAACCATATTATTTATAGGATCACTAGGTAAAAATAACCTTGTTAAAAACTTAGTAAACTTCAAGATTCCTTTGACTTCACTAGATGAGGGTATTCAGGAAATCTCATTTTCATACTACTTCCTTTGACTCATGAGTGATATTATTGTTGTCTCAAAAATTCCATTTGACATCAATGAAACCTTTTTTCACCAATGACAACACTATGCGCAACACAGTTAGAACACCCATATTAAGACAAATTAGGAAAGCTATAAATAACGAGAATATCTCAAAGAAAAAATAAGTCTACACAATTGTAGCACAGGAGCAATATTATCCTTCAATAACAAAACCAATAATAACAGGGATTCAAGCACGTAATCCAACTTAGTCAAGCATTATTTTTGTGTTTTATTGTGTCAACAATTTGTCAGAATTTGTGCATGTAAGAAATATCATGAAGTTTTTGTACACATAATTATTTTATATATTTGGTAAAAGGAATTGGTAATTTTTCCTTGAATGAAAGCTAGTAATTTTTATAACAATGCTGTAAGCTTCTCCCCAACAGTCAGTGCCCAAAAGTGGGATGCAAACCCATGCTTTGATATGAGAGCCAAGATATTAAATTAATGGGGTTGTATGCCACCCAAATGGAGAAACAAATCGAAAGCACAATGTATCTAGATGGTTGATTGTGAGGAATGGCTATGTGAGGTTTGTTTCATGATTAATAATAGTAAGAAGGTAGCCTCGAAAGGACAATTGGATAGAGATATGGCAATCAATCCTACTCTTGGCATAATTTCTTGGGATTTAATGACAAAATGGTTGATTATGATAGAGAACGGTGGATGAAGTCGAGGATGTGGGAGGATAATTTAAATTGGCTTATCGTCTAGAGGAAGCTACAATATGGAAGGTTGTCTATGAGTAACTTAGCCTTTGGTGGTTTACTCAGAGATTTTTCTTTCTATTTTTTTGGTTGTATTTTAAACCATTGGATGTATTGTCTTGGTGGTCGTCGTGCTTTATGCGTCCATCTTGAAGGATCTCCTCCAAAAGTAATGCCCCTATTCTCAAGTATAAATTGGGCTTGTGGAGCGTTGTGGATTCAATTTTTCTAGTTCCAGGCATGGATGTTAGGAGAAACATTGCCTTGGTTTCAAGATAATTCTATCCTCTTTTGGTTTTACATCAATTTTTTTAGTATCAACATCAAGTTTCAGACTTTGCTTTATAGACTGTTAACCCATTTTCTAGCCTCTTGGTCCTTTTTTGGTCATATTTCCCTGTCCCCTTCCAAACTTTTGTAACGCCCCCATCCCTACAATATTTTCTAGTATGAAAATATTATAAGACTTTTCAAGTTGGAAAATATGACCTACTCCCTCTCTAAATTTTGAATTCTACTCCTTTAAGAAGTAGAATTTAGTGAAGGTTTAATTCAAAAATTTAATTCAAAAATATAATTTAATTCCTCATCCAAGGAGTACTCATGTTGCATAATTTCAATGGACCCTACTACATAAAAAATGAGAAATAGATGAAAAACGTTATTGCAATCACATTTTTCCAATAATTTTTTTCCAACAATTTTCTAAGGGTTGACGAGCTATAGACATAATCTGGGAATTGGATGATTGAAATGGAAGCATAGTCTCTTATTTTGAATATCTAGCCAGGTGGGGATAAATCATTTTAGTAATTTTTTCAAGGCTCCCTAAGAAGTATCTCTCCTCCAAGTAATTATGCTTGCTTAACATTTCCCTAGTTTTACAAATGAAGAAGTAAACCAATCCCTTATGGAACTTGTGTTAGTGGAAGAACTCTAGAAGGTCCTTCATAGTTTTAAACTGGATAAAAGTTTGGGGCCTAATGGTTGCCGGGAGGAATCATTTTCAAAGTTTTTTGAATTTCTTGGGGATGATATCCTAGAGGTTGTTGAAGGGTGCAAACAATCAAGGTGCATGCATGATCCATTCAAATCTAATTTTATTGCCTTGATCCCAAAAAATGATTCTCCTTGCTCCTATGATGATTTTAGGCCTATTTCTCTATGCAACAATGTTTATAACATCACTACAAAAATTATTGCTAACAAATTGAAATTGGTGTTGTCTGAAAATGTGGCAAAGGAGAAATTTTATTTTCTAGAGGATAGGAAGATTCATGAGTCCATTGTCATTTCTCAGGATGGACTCCATAGTGTCAAAACAAAGAAATTAAAGGGTATGGTGTTAAAGATTGTCTTATCAAAATCTTATGATAGAGTTAGTTGGATCTATCTTTGAATGCTTATGACTCATCTAGGCTTTGAGGTTCATTTCACCAATTAGGTTATGTGATGTATCATGTTAGTGTCCTTTACAGTACTCATAAATAGGTTTGCCTCAACTTTGTTGAAAGAGGATTACACCAGGGATATTGTCTACAGTCACCTTTATTATTTCTCTCGGTGGCTAAAGGATTAAGAAGACTATTAACAAAAGCTAAAAGGTGTGGAGATATTAAGGGAGATATTGTAGCAAATGATTTAACCATTATTCATATTTTTTTTGTAGATGACATCTTGTTGTTCTATGATGGGTCTAGAAGAGATGTGGCTTCCATTACGTAAGTGTTGGTCCTCTTTACAAAGGGTACAGGTATGATGATCAATCTCCAAAAATCTACACTATTTGAGGTTGGTTTGACCAATGATGAGCAAGTAAATGCACAAAACCTATTATCCTTTCACTCTATAAATTTTGAAGAAGGTATTAAATATACATGTTTCCATTTGATGCCCAATGAATACAAAAAGGGGGACTAGCTTTAGTTGATTGCAAAAATTGAAAAGTGGCTTAAAGTATGGAGCTGTAGATAGATTTCTAAAGCAGGAAGGCTCGTGCTCATCAAATCCATTATGGAAGTCGTTCCATTTTTTCAGATGTCTTTATCATGGATTTTGAAAGGGGTTCTCAATATAATTTTCTAGTCTTGTTTTATATTCTTATGGAAAGGTTCAAAGGATGACCAGGATTTTCCTTGGGTAAAATGGGACAAAATAACTTTGCCCAAGAAGTGGGGAGGATGGGGTTTGAAAAATATGTTCTATTTCACTAAGGAATTAGTGACAAAGGTAGGATGAAGGTTTATAAGCACCACAAGCTTATGGACTGAAGTGGTCAGTAGGAAATATATTCACCCTTTTATCCATTAATGAGTGGGTCAAGATCACTAATAAACTAGTTACCGATCAAACGAGAAAGTGAACTGGTACTCATTTTCTTGAGGTAGCAAAAAATCACCCAATTTTGAAAAGTGGTGATGCCAAAAAAAAAAAAAAATTAGCATATTTTTGGCACTTTAAATTTTCTTATGTATCAAGTTTGAATATTTTTTTTTTCCATGTTAGTGATTTTCAGGTTGATTTTGAAAAGCGTTGATGCAACATCAACCCCATTTTTTTAGAGGGTTGATTTTTGACACTTTAAATTTTTTGAGAAGATTTTTCGGCGTAAATCACATTAGAATGCACTTGTCGACGCGTTTTGAACCAACAAGTATGGTTCATCATCAGGACACTTAATTTTTTTATTTTTTTTTATATAGCAAGTATGAACACCTTTTTTAAATGTTAGTGATTTTCATCTTGATTTTGAAAATGGTTGATGCAACATCAACCCTTTTTATTTAGAGGGTTTATTTTTTACACTTTAACTTTTCTAATGCATTAAGTGTGAATATTTTTTTTAAATGTTTGTGATTTTCATGTTCATAATAAAACATAAAAAATAAAAATAAAAAGCATGACAAAAAAAAACTCAAATAATAAAAAAATTATTAAAAAAACTAAAAAGACACCCATAATTAAATTGTAGGAAAAAAAATTAAACAAAAAATTAAAAAAAATAAAATATAAAATAAATAAAACTATTAAAAAATAAATAAAAAAGTAAAATATTTCAAACAAACATAAAATTTAAAGAATTTTTTAATATTAATTAAAAAATGCATCCATAATGATCTTTTTAAGTTAAAAAAAAATAAAATACAACAAAAAAAAACTAAACAAAATTATTAAAAAAAAATTGAAAAAAAAAATTTAATATTTAAATTAAAAAAAAAAATTAAAAAACTAAAAACAATTCATAAAATAATAATAATAATAAATTAAATAAATAAATAAAATTTAAAAAACAAAAAAATTTGAACCAAAAAAATACACAAAATTAAAAATATAATTAAAAAAAAAAAAAAAAAAACAAATCAAAACCAAACAATTAAAAAGGAAAAAAAATAAAAACAAAAATATAAAAATAAATATTTAAAACAAGAAAAATAAATAAATAAAAACTTATAAAATTTAATTAAAAAAACTAGAAAAAAAAAATTATGTGCACCCTCGGACGGGGTTGGCTGAGGGCGCTAGTGGGGAGGTGCAAGGATAATTTTAGGGGCGAATGTTCGCCCTTTGGCGAAATTAAGGGGTTTTAAATTTTTAGTGGGCAAATATTTTGTATCATAGTGCATTTTTACAAATCACCTCAAATAGCCCACCTTATTTTAAGGGAGAGGGTAAAAAAGGTAAATTTAGCCCTTGAAATTAGGACTTACAACCTTCTATTCGCCCATTTTCAAGAATAGGTTTTATTTAAGTGAATCCTATGGGCGAAATACCATATTTATAAAAGAGGTATGGTAAATTAATAAAAATATAAATAAATGAGAGGTATGGTAAATAAATAAAACATTTTTTATATTTACTCCATAAGTCACCTTATATACATGTAACAATGTAAACAAATAAAAATATAAGTAAAGTGGAGGTATGGTAAATAAATAAAATGTCTTTTTATACTTACTCAAACGGTGTGGTAAATAAATAAAAATATAAATAAACTAGACGTATCGTAAATAAATAAAACCTCTTTTTATATTTAGTCCATAACCCTCGTTCTATTTATGAAGGCTCAAGAAAGAGGTTTTATTTAAGTGAATCCTATGGGCCAAATACCATATTTGTAAAAGAGGTATGGTAAATTAATAAAAATATAAATAAACGAGAGGTATGGTAAACAAATAAATCATTTTCTTATATTTACTCCATAAGTCACTTTATATTTACGAACACTCAAAAAATGGGTTATATGTAGGTGAAACCTATGGCCAAAATACTATGGGACAAATACCATGGACTAGATTGTTATTAATACCATGCAAAAAACCATTATTAACTCTAATATTAGAATTAATAAAAATAAAAATGGCACATGGTATTTACCCATGGTATTCACCAAAATGGCACATGGTATTGACCCATGGTATTGACCTGGAATGTAGCCTATTTAAATGGGGGAATTAAACCAACATGTAGCCTATGCTAAGATTCACTAGGACTTTACAAAGTTTTATTATTTAGTGAAAGACTCGCCAACATCTTACAAGATTTTATAATTGAGTAAAATATTCGCCATTCCTGGTGAGAGATTCGCCAAAAAATTATATATACATATTATATTATTGATAAAATCGCCTTCCATTTTTCCTATATGCCATGGAGATTCGCCCATTTATTATATTTATAAATTTGGGGGGTTCTTAAAATTTTCCTTGGGGAGGTAGTTGCGTGCAGCCCGCCTCCCCGCCCTGGGGTGGTTGGGCGATTCCGGGAATTACCCAGCCATCCCTGGGCGGGGTTAGCCGCGGGTGGAGAGGAGGCTGTGCAACCCCGCCCGTTGGTGCACATAATTTTTATTTTTATTTTTTATTTTTTTAGTTATTTATTGTTTTATTTTGATTTTGGATTTTTATTTTTTAATGTTTTATTTTTTTATTTTAAAATTTTTAATTTTTAATTTTTTTTTTTAATTGTTTTGTTTTGATTTTTTTTTAACGGTTCTTTTTATTATTTTTTAATTTAATATAATTTTTTAGTTTTTTTTTTAAATGTATTGTATTTTTTAAAAAAAGTTTTTTTATCTTAAAAATGTTTTTTCATTAATATATATATATATATATATATATATAATTTATTTTATTTTTATTTTGTTAATTTAATTTTTTCGTTTTTTTTTACTCTTTTTTTTTATATATATATGAATTTTTGGTGTTTTTGTATTATTTTCTTTTTGTGTTTTTTCATTGTTTTAAAATTTTTATTTCTTTTTATAACATTTTAAAAAATGTTTTTTTTTTTTTTTTTGCAATATTTGATTTTTTTTTTATTATTATTATTTGTTTTTTATTGTTTTTTATTTTTTTTCAATATTTAAAATTTGCTTTCTTTTTATTATTTTTTATGTTTTTTTAACAATATTAAAAAAAAATTCTTTTGTATTATTTTTTGTTTTTATTTTTTATTTTTTCAATATCTAATTTTTTACTTGAATTTAAGCTTATGTGATCTATAATCTGAGTTTATAGAAATATTTTCGGAAAAATCACATCAGAAAATCTTTGTTGACGCTTTTCGAATCAATGAGGGTGGTTCATTGTGAGGACAAGTTGAAAAAATCAGATCATGGCTACAAGTTAAATAGGGATGGCAAATCTTCCAACAGTTAGGTTTGACTGGAAAAACGGCTATATTAGACTCGATTGGACAAAGGCCATAATTGATTAAGAAACAGCTAGATTTGGTTGGTTAAAATTATTTAATTATAATATTATTATCAATGTATTAGTGTAAAAATATTAATATTTTATAATGTCATTTAATACTTTTTGGTTGTTATTGAGTTTTATAAAATTTGAGTCATATGTTATATATTAATAGAATGAATTTAATATTGTCCTTAAAATTAATAATACTAAATATTATTAAATTATTGTCATAATATTATAATAATAGTAATATTTTTATCATTAAGGTTTTGGGAAACTTCTTAATATAAATTTATTAGCTAGACTATCTAAAGAGAACCAAAACTTACTACCTAAATCTAAATAATAATCTTATAATGGGTAATATTAACCCATTCAGTTAGTTATGACAAGGGCAATCTTAATTATAATAATATTATCAATGTATTAGTGTATAATATTAATATTTTATAATGTTATTTAATACGAGTCAATATTAATAGTATTGCTTTAATATTATCCTTAAAAATAATAATACTAAATATTAATAAATTATTATTATAATATTATAATAGTAATATTTTTATCATTAATGGTTTTGGGAAACTTTTTAATATAAATTTATTCGTTAAGCTATCTAAAGAGAACCAAAACTTACTGTCTAAAATGGGTAATATTAATCCATTTAGTTAGTTATGACAAGGGCAATCTTATAGAAAAGGAAAGGAAAAAGAGGGAGATTTTCAAATAGGACCAATTTTTTTTTCTTTTTGTTTAAGAAATAAGGAGAAAGTAGACAGGTTAGTTAGAAGCTTCATAGGGGGGAAAATAGTTCAAGTCAGTAATAGAGGGGGGAGGGGAGGAAGAGGGGAGAGATGACTAGGAAGATAGGGTAGGGATTTAACAACTACTGATCTTCCAACCGTTGTCCCTATTGAGATTACTTGGGCTTTTTCAAACTCAATAGCTTCCCTAAATTTCCGATGATGAAATTGCGCAACCTTAGCAATCACTCGAGCCTCCTCAATACAAACATGATGTTTAGTCTTCTCCGCATGTTCCACCAGTGCAGAGGACTTGGTTCTCCCATGTTTTAGGTCAGCTGCATGCTCATTAATCCTTTGATTAATAGAGCGTCCAGTCTCACCAATGTAGGGGGTTCTGCATGAACAAGGAATAATATAGACACCCTTCATGTCCTTGGGGTTGATAGGATCTTTTACTGATCGGAGGGAATTACAAATGGTTTTAAGGGGTTTGAAGGTCGAGGGAACATTATGCTTCTTAAGAATCCTAGCAATCTTATCAGTGGTCCCTTAGATAAAAGGTAGATGGACCCCTGGGATTCGATTTTTAGGTTCTTTTTTAACCACTGAGTTCTTGAAGGCTTTAAGGAAAGCTTTCTGACCGAGGTGCCTGCTATAACCGTTTTCAACAAAGACATTAAGGAGATGGGATTTCTCTATATCGAAGCTCTTTTCATCGGATATTCTCAGGGCATGAGTAGCGAGGGTGTTGAGAATGCCCAACTTTTGAGCAGTGAAATGATGGGAACTAGCATGAAGATATTGCTCAGTATGAGTTTTCTTCTGAAACACTTGGTGGGAGAGGGAACCATCGATATTCTTCGAAATAAGAATATCAAGGAAAGGGAGGCAACCATTGACCTCTTGTTCCATGGTGAACTTAATGGTGGAGGATTGACTGTTGAGATGTTTGAAGAAGAGATCCAACTCCTCTTGGCCATGAGACCAGATGACATTAGTGTCATCTACAAATTTTCCAAAGTTTGGGAAGGAGACAGACTGAGGCTAAAGCTTTGGATTCAAAATCTTCCATAAAAAGATTAGCAACAACAAGGGACAGGGGTGAGCCCATGGCAACACCACAGGTCTGCTCAAAGAACTCGCCTTCGAAACTAAAAAAAGTGGAAGTGAGACAGATCTCAACTAATCGAGCGGTATCAGGATCCATGAGATGGTTGATAACCTCCATGGCCTTCTTTATAGGGATTAAAGTGTAAAGGGAGACTACATCAAAAATCACAAGAATATCCTCAGGTTCAAGATTTATGCCTTTGAGCTCTTCAATAAAGGACGTAGAGTCTTTAACGAAAGACTTCGTAAGGCCAACTAAGGACTTAAGCTTTAAGGCAAGGTATTTAGCAAGAAGGTAGGTCAGACCACCAATGGTGTTTACAATGGGCCTAAGGGGAGCTCATTCCTTATGAATCTTTGGAAGTCCATAGATTCTTGGAGTAATGGGACTGCTCTCAATGAGTTTATGGCAAAGGGAATTCACAAAGCTACTGGACTTGATGGCAAGAGCCACGGTCTTGGGTATCTTCTTAAGAGGGTTCTTGGGAAGCTTTTTATAGCTTCCACTATTATAAAGATGATCTAACATCTTCTTACGGTAATCCTCTTTGTCAAGGATGACAGTGGCCCCTCCTTTGTCGGCTTTCAGAACTACGACATTATTGTTCTGGTTTAAGGATTTGAGGGCAACAAATTCCTCTTTGCTGAGGTTGCTCCTAGGGGGTTTCGCCTTCCTAAGGACAACGACACAATCTTGTCTAATAGTGTCCTTAATATTGTCAGGTAAATCTCTAATCCCAAACTCAATGTCACAGATGATGTCGTCTACTGAGATCTTCTTAGGGGTCAGGGCAAAATTTAAACCTTTACCTAAGAGCTTAAAAACATAAGGGGGAAAGGAGAAGCTAGAAAGATTGATAACTTTATTATTTCGAGAGAGAGGGGGAAGACTAATATTATTATCATTACCATTCTTATTATAGTTTTTGTCAACTTTATTATTGTAATTTAGTTTATTACAGTAATTAATAATCGATAAATTATTATTAATGTTATTCTTACTGTTACATTCAAGGGATAAATTTTTGATATTAAGAAATAAATGATTATTGTTATTATTAACAATAATTGGTACAACATCATCATCATCATCATCATCATCGTCGTTATTATTATTATTATGATTATTATTAAATCAATTTCTTGTTTACTAAGATCATGATTATGGTATTCCTTATAGGAACTATTATTTCTATCTATTTCCATATAATTAATCTTATTACTATTATTGATTCTATTATAATTAATCAAAGCAAAGTTTTTATCACTGCTATCAGAATTAATAATATTAGTAATACCATCAGCAGAACGTGGTATATGTTTATGAGGGACAGAGGGCGAGTTAGAGGAGTCTTTTTTGGATGGAACGGTAATGGGAGGAGGAGTTCGAGACAGATTATTAACCGGACAGGGAGCTAGGGAAGCAACACTTTCAAGTTTCGGGTTGTCCAGATCAAGGGGAGCGGGTGGGTATGAATGTTGGATTGAAGGAGCGAAGGGGTTGGAGAGATCCAAATAAGGGATCAGTGATGACAGCAATGAGGTGCATGGATGGCTGAGGACAGGGTTGGGTGAGGGGCCGTTAATACGGTCGAGGGGGTGGGAATGGGTATCGGATACACCGTTGGAGGGCAGGGTGAAAACCTTAGCGCAGTTTATGGGAATGGAACCCGACTGAGACCGATGAATGGGAGGGGTATTAGATACAATGCTGGATGACAGGGTGAAAACCTTAACGCAATTCATGGGAATGGAATCTAGTTGAGACCGATGAATGGGAGGGGAATGAGGGTCCGGGTGGGAATGGGTATCAGATACAATGCTGGAGGGCAGGGTGATCACGTTAACGCAGTTCATGAGAATGGGATCTGGCTGAGACCTATGAATCAGAGGGGAATGAGGGTTCGACTGCGTTGGGGAGGAGCTCAAAGAAGAATCCGATATGACCATATTATGAGGAGCGGAAGTATGGAACAAACTTGAGTTATAACCGCTGATGATTTCTGAAGCTACTGACCCACATTCTATGATGTGAATCCACGCGTTAGGAGCAGAGACTTGGCTGCTAGAAATCCTGTTGTTTGATGATACGCCAGATGAGTATGAGGAACCTTCTTGGGAAGAAATTTTGCTGAATTTTGCGCACTATTTTTGTGTCCAAATTTCTTCCATGCGTAGAGATTTCAACGTAGAACAAGCATCAATTCTCTCCCACAGTCCTGCAGTCAATACGCTGGAGAGTTCCAAATGTAGCGAAAAAAGTTTCCTGGAAAGAAGATCAAGATTTTTTCTGATGCTAGAAATTTCTGAGCGAATAAGGGCAAGACTCGCATTAAAGAAAATATGTTGATTCTGGAGCTTGTTTAGGTTGTGCTTGATCCGGGCGAAATGGGGAAGGACAGAAGAATCTCTGCATCTTTTAAGGAAAGCCAGATCCGATTTCAACTTGGATACCCGCAGGCGTGTTCGTTCAAAATGATGAACCTTTAAAGCTATGGCCCTTCCGTGCAGGGTATTTTTGTTTTCTTTTGTATTTTTCATTTTTATTTTTTTAAACATTTACTTTTTTATTTTGGTTTTTATTTTCATTTTTTTTCTATAGGGTCTGTGTCGATGCTCGTCTAACAACCCGATCCCATTATGGGCAATTTGAGAGTTGATTTTAAAATTTTCGTTATAATGAATCAAGTCTGCCCCCACAATGTATCAATTTCATGGTTGGTCTTTAAGTTTTCATTACAACAGGTCGAGTTCACCTACACCACGTGTCAATTTGATGGTTGATTTATAGATTTTTGTTGCAATGTATCGAGTTGTCTTAAGCTAAGATTTTAAAATCGCTATATATTTTTCATTTAAAAAATAAATTACTCTTGAGTGTTCATTTTTAATGTTTTTGTCATAAAATTTTTTCATAATGTCATGCTTGAAATGTTTTGAAAACTTGAGATTTTTTTGTAGTCATAATATTTGGTTTTAATTGCATGGTTGAAAAATTGTCAAGATTTTAATGTTTTTCTAAGTCACGATATTTTATCTTTAATGCTATGGTCGAAAACAATTACAATTTCAAGGTTTTTTAGAGTCAATATATTTTATCTTTAACAACATGGATGGAAATAGTTGGAATTATTAGGATTCGAGACATGATATTTTATCTTTAACATCATGTCTGAGAATTGTTGGAATTTTACAGTTTTTCAAAGTCCAGATATTTTCTCTTTAACTCCATTGCTAAAAAATGTCAAAATTGTAACCCAATTTTTTTTTGTTATTCTAGAATAAACAAATTTTTTAAGGGTGTTTTTTTCATCCATTAAAAAAAAAGAAAATTTGTTTTTACTTCCATTTTTAAAAAATGTTGAAAATTTACCCTAAAAAAAGAATATTGTTCTGGAATAAACGATTTTCATTTTTGGGTTGTTTTTTCATGTTTTTTTGGGGTTTTTGGGCTCAAGTACCCGTTTTGAGGTAATAGTTCTCGTTTCATCTGTAAATATGTTACACATTGAATGTCTCAATTGTATGGAAATAAGTTCTAGCATATTTCAACGTGATAGAGGATGGTTTGGCATGGAAGGTTGGATCTGGAGAAAAATTTGGAGTTGGAATTGATCCTTGGGTAGGTTGTGGTGCAAACTACTTGCTACCTCTGGAATTGGTGGAAATCTTAAATGCAAACGTAAGGTATACCTTGAATCAAGTGGCCTACCTGGAAAGAACTTCTATATTAGCGTAAAGTTGGGCAAGTGCATCACAGTTAAATCTATCAATAACTTACTCAGGTCAATGGAAGGACTGTACAAATGATCTAAATATATCTCACGTAAGGCATAATGCTGATGCATAATGTTTGTGCTAGGTAAAGTTCTCTTTTGGGGAATATTCTCCTAATATGGGTTACATGTACATTATTGTTGATAGGGAGCCGAAGGATGTTGAATGGCGGTGGAGGAAAATATGTATCTTTGGTTTCCTAGAAAAAGAAAAGTTGTTTTTATGGCATATTCTTGAAAAAAAGGCCCCTATGGGGGACAATATACATAAGACATGTTTATGGGGCCAAGCTGGTGCACACTGTGCAAAAATGTAGAGGAGACAATGTTTCACTTGTTCCTTGAATTCCCTTATGCAAATGTTGTATGGAATACTGAAATCTTGCATTTATCTTTAAACTCTAGGTGGAAGGGCCTCTCTTGGAAAGAATTATAACAATCATGGTGGGATAATGTTGCCCCAAAAAAAATCAGGAATCTTCCTCCAATTTTTTTTTGGGGTATTTGGCTTGCAAGGAATAAGGACATCTTCCAATCAAAACCACAAACACTTAACAGAGTGGCATCTCAAATCATTGTTATCTATGATCTAATCCCTAGTGATGTAGTGCTCCCCAAACCCAAGAATATCATCATTGAAGAACTGGACCACTCTTTTCCCTTGGCATATTTTGATGGAGCATCTCTTGGTGGGGGTGCCTATGTTGGAGGTGTTATAATATGCCTGACAAAAAATCATTATTTTAAGCTTCAAAGTGGGTTGGGTAGGGGCTCAATTAATTATGTTGAATTGCTTAACCTAAAACTTCTGATTGTGTTTTCCATAGAAAAGGATTGCAAGAGGATCCAAAATTTTGGCGACTCTTTGATTGTAATTAATTGGTTTAATGAGGTTTCCAGATGTCACATGCACACACTGATACCAATTTTTAAACAAATTTTGAGGCTTAATAATGTTTTTGATTAGATTTAATGTTGTCACATCTACAAGGAAAGTAATTTTATTGTTGATGCTCTTTCCAAGGCTGGTGCAAAACAAGACATGGGGACTTGGAAGATCTAGGAGCAACTAGAGGACACTATATATCAGTACTACCACATGCCTTTTATAGAAAGACCTGCAATTGAAGGATAAAATTGCCTAACTACTTTCAATTTGATTTTTGTCTTATGGGTTGAAGATATCAATCTCGAATGGAAGTTGTTATTTTTTTATTATGTTTTTTATCTACTGATGTATTAATTGATAGGTCATGATATGGGCTTCAAAGCCCGAATTTGTTTTTTGATGACAAATTGTTTCCATAAAACAATTTTTTGGAATGCATAATATGCATATGTAAAAAAGTAATTTTCACTTTAATTAATGAAAATTATGGTTTTTCGTTTGAAAAACAATATTATATATATGTGTGTGTGTGTGTGTGTGTGTGTGTGTGTGTAATAAATTTAATGTTATGATTTTTTTAAGATAACTAAAATTAGAATGACTTCATTTTACCAACTTGCATAACATTATACCACAATATTAATCATTCTGTAATTTAAAACTATCTTTTTTTTTTGTTGCTAAGGCAAGAGTGGATCCTTATATTCAATTACAAAAGGAGAAATAGTGTACAAATGGCGACCTCGGTGGTGAGGCCCACCAATATGATGGACCCACCCCAATCCATGGTTGCAAGACAACAAAGCAAACCCAGAGACGTGGCCCACCAAATCAAACAAGCATTTCAAAACTGACTGTTGGATCTTAAGCTAAAGATCCAACGGATGAAAAACATATCGGGTGGCCAACAAGTTCACCTTTTAACAAACACATCGGACTCGATGAACCCTGTAAACCATAATTTATAATCATATCGGGTCCATTCTTGACATAACCTGTGATCACTTTTACCACCCGAAATCCACCATTTGCGCGCGATTCCCGTGAGGTCATGCAAACAACTCAAAACATAACCACTGTTTCGGCCTCACCAACATGCACGCTCATTCCTGATCGTGGATTGTCCTCGCTTGATCCAACAATTAGGGATCATATCGCTTAGTCTAAAAGCAACGATAGTTACTACACGATGAGGGCGGTAATTCCTCCCCACCCTAAGCCACGTGTCGTGTGGTGAGTGGAATCGCTCCCGATTGTGAAAAACCGCTTCCAGCCTAATGAGCATGCGATGAACCGGAAACCACCTAGAGGGCAGTAAAGCTATTACCGGAATACAAGCTGGGGCTTTTCACCTGCCGAGAAAATCTGGATTCCGGCGCATGGGCCAAAGGAAGATGAAGATCCAGCTCCCGGCCGTCCCTCTGAGACTACTAGTTTGTTGTTACCTAGGCTAAAGAGGCCGACATAGACCTGCATCCTAAAAAGGATCTCACTTATGTCAAAACATTTCATAATAAATCCAGATCAACGAGACCCCGTCTCTATGACTCTGTTTCGGAAAATTCTGTCTCTTGATTTTTCCTGATACTGTTGTCGGTCACTGCTAGCCCTGAATGAGCATCCCTCCTTCAACCTGTCATTCGTTATCTCCTCCCACCAGCAACACAAGTCGATATGCTTGTTTTGTACCCCCTCATTTGCAAGCCAGTCCGCAACTTTGTTGGCTTCCCCGCAAACATGCACCAACCTGAGAGTTCTCAGCCTTATCAGATGCACTTGGATTCTTTGGTAGACTTGCAGAAGCCACTAGTGTTCTGAGATTTTCTCAGGAGTAGTGCCATCATTTTTACTGAGTTAATGACTAATTCCGAGTCAGCCTCAATGATGACATTATGAATGTTGTACTTGAGCAGTATTTTCGGGCATAATTCCATCGCCATGAGCTCAACCATATTGTTGGTTGCTTTTCCTATATAACTGTGGAAGATGACTTGTATGTTGCCTTCCTCATCCCTCAAGACCCCTCCATAACCAGCTTCTCTCGGATTCCCTTTTGAAGCCCCGTCTATGTTAAATTTTAAAAAACCATGAGAAGGGGGTTGCCAAGAAGACTTATCTGCTGAGGTATTCTTGTTAATTTGCATAGTACCCTAAGGGGGATGAACCTTGAGCTCTAAATTCTCCAATATTCTAGCCTCTCTTTGTTCGATGAGTTTTCCAGTAGCTACACCACCCAGGATACGAACAGTGTCTTTGAGTTGCTTAAGGATGCTGCTCACCGAACTCGCTTTCTCCTTGAAAATCCTGTTGTTGCGCTCCTTCTAGACATTTCAGATTATGAATCCTGGGGTTATCATCCAGGCGGAGTTAATGATCTCATTATCCGAAAAAAAAATTCGCCAATTCTTCAACGTAGTAGTGATGTCATTAAACATTTCTATCTGTCTACTCGAAGACTTCTCCCACCCAATTTCAAAGTATTGTAGTGAAAGTGCATCTATTCAGTAGATGATTTGTAGTTTCTTCCTGTTGTCTACATAAGTGACATCTTGAGGGGCCAACAAAGCCTCTTTTTCTTAGGTTATCCCATGTCAGAATCTTGCCCTGTTGAACCAGCCACTTGAACAGTTTGACTTTCATCCAATGAGGATTTTCCCAGATTTCTTTCCACATTTTATCAGTGTTTGGAAGGTTAAGCCCTGCATCTATTCTTTTAGCCTCCTTAAGGTTGAAGAGACCTATCTTGTTCTTTCCCCATCTTAGTTGATCATTCAAGTTTGAGTTCAAGATTTGTCTCTTGTCTAAAAGACCTTGAAGGGCTATAGCTTGAGTATGCAACATGCCCATTCCACTGTAATCTGGAAGTTTCCATGCTCTCCATTTCCCATTGTTCCTTGATTGGTCCCAATAGTCACTTACCCATCTTAGTCCTTTGTTGATGGTATCAGCGTGAATGTCTGCTAATTCTTCACTTCAGAGATTTTCCTCCTGCTGCGAATTATCCTCCCAGAACCAAGCCAGGTTTCCATTTCTGATCTCCCAGAAACTGTGGTTTTGGACTAGGGCCCTGTTCTTCCATGCCCTGTTCCAAATTGCAGAACCTCTTACTTGTCCTGTCATTCTGATTAGATTTTTCTCCTACCATTCGCTAGCATATTTTTGCTTCTAGAGTTTTGCCCAGGGGGCTTGCATTTCTTTCAGCCATATGAATCTCAACCAGATTTTGGCACCAAGAACTCTGTTAAGAATTACTGGGTCATGAAGACCCAAGCCACCATGGGACTTAGGTTTGCATACTTTGTCCCATGCCACAAGGGCCCATTTCTTCTTTTCTTCACCTTTCCCCAAGAGAAAGTCTCTTTGAATGTTTCTTATATTAGTAATTACACCGGTTGGTGCTGGAATGGCAGATAGTGTATAGATAGGGATACTTTGGAGGAGAACCTTAGTGAGAATCAGTCTCCTTGCTATCTTTAGTGCTCTATTTGTCCATTTACTGATCTTATCTTTTAGCTTATTAAGAACAGGCTCCCATATATCCTTGTGAAGCGGTTTGTCAGTGAGAGGAACTCCCAGGTGCTTCACAGGCAGTGACTCCCTTTGAAAGCCAAAAATTCTGGAAATATTTCTTTGAATTGAAATATTTGTATTGAAAAAGAAAATCTTAGATTTAGTGAGACTTACCTTTGTTCCTGCTGCCCTAGCAAACTCACTCAGAATCTATTTGAATGCTTTGGCTTCCTTAACAGTGGGTGTGCCTTGAAGCATAGTATCATCCACAAATTGTTGATGTGTCACCTTGTCCCCACCTTGAGTGAGTCTCAGACCCTGAATTCTCCCTTCCTCATTAGCATCTCTGGTTCTCTTCCTAACCCTTCCATCATTAGAATGAAAAAGAAAGGAGAAAGAGGATCTCCTTGCCTGAGACCTCTAGAAGGCTTGAAGGTTCTGAAAGGAGAGCCATTGAGAAGAATTGAACAACTAGCAGTGGTAACTAGCGCCATAACCCATTTAATCCAATTATAATCAAATCCATAGGCTTTTAATATTGCTCTTATGTGTGACCAGATAAGTTTGTCATAGGCATTTGCTATGTCCAACTGCATTATCATTCCTGCCTGTTTGTTGGAAATGAGTGAATGAACCATTTCATGTGCTGGAATTATATTATCTAGAACTTGTCTTCCTTCCACATAGCCCATTTGCTCCTCTGATACTAGGGTTGGGAGGAGAGGTTTGAGACGGTTGGCAATGACTTTGGATATGATTTTGTATATCACATTGCATGATGCTATAGGTCGAAATCTGTCTGGAGAGGTGGCCTTATCTTGTTTGGGGATTAAGGCTATGAAAGATTCATTGAGCACCTTTAAGACTCTCTTAAATCTCCAAGAATCTTCCACTACCTCCAGGATATCCTGTTTCACTATCCTCTAGCAAGCTTTGGAAAAGTCCACATTAAAGCCATTCGGGCCTGGTGCTTTCCCATTTTTCATCTCTTACACGGCTTCCTCAATTTCTTCCTCTATTATTGGTTCATTGAGATTGAAATTATCTTCTCTGGTAACCAATTAGGGATGTACTGAGTAAATTTTTCCGTAAACTAGTATCTGTCTTCCGAGGTTTCCTCAGCAATTTTCTGAAAATGCTGGATTAGAACCTTCTCCATCTCTTCATGAGTGTTTCTCTCTATTCCATGTTGATTTGTAAGTTTCATAACTCTATTGTTGTTTCTATGAGCTATGGTGGATTTTTGAAAGAATTTGGTGTTTCTCTCCCCTTCTTTAATCCATTTTACTCTGGATTTCTATCTCCAGAATATTTCCTCTTGAAGACATTTGTTGTCCCACTCCTACTGGAGTGACTATTCCATCTCTTTCCTTTCATATGTATAGCCTTCTATGATAAGAATCTGGTTTATTTCCTTTAGTTTCTTTTCCACCTCTCCTTTAGCTTTGAAGAAGTTGCCAAATTCCTTTTTATTCCACTCTTTGAGTCTGCCTTTAATGTGTTTGATCTTGTAGTGAAGAAGGAACATCTTTGTACCTTGAAGGTGAAGCTCTTCCTTCCACCATTTTTCAATGTTTGTGAGGAAATCTGAATGTGTGAGCCAAGCGTTCTCAAACCTGAAGGGGGTGTTCCTTGGTTTGCCAAAGAGGGAAGCTTCCAATTGGATAGGCCAGTGATCTAAACCCCCAAAAGGTAGTATGAGTGCACTAATGTTGCTTCCCCTAAGAAGAAGTTCCTCTGAAACCATAAATCTGTCCAATTTTCAGGTCACTTGGGTAGGACCCCCTCTTTTGTTATACCAAGTGAAGATTCCATTGCTTTTTTCCATATCAACCAATTTCATATTGGTGATGAAGTTCTGGAAGGCAACTGAGTCTCTACCAAGTATTCTAGTTCGTCCTTTATTCTCCATGAGTGATTTTGTTATGTTAAAATCACCTCCAAGAATCCAGGGTAGAGTTGGGTATCTCCTCTTCATATCCTCCATTGTTGTGAGGAGTCGAAGTTTTCCCTCCATTGATTGCTGACCATAGACATTGGTGATCATGTAACATTTTTTTTCACCCACCGGTTGGAAAATCAGAGAAAGGTGATGTCTGGATGCCTCCACATCAATCATACCAAATTTCTGTGGATCTCATAGAGTGAGAATGCCACCAACAGATTTATTTGCCTTAACTTCAAGGTATTCATATCTATTTACCTATTTGCTATGTTTTTCGCGGATCCTCTCCACTGAGAATTTTGTTTCCTGTATGAATACTATGTCAGGCTTTTCCTCTCTGATCGTTTTACCTAGGTTCCTCTATTTTCTTCTACTCCCTAATCTTCTAATGTTCCAGGTTGTGATTTTCATTGAGGTGGGGTTTTAAAGGAGTAACTGGAAAGGTATTTCATCCTTCCTGAATCAATCATGAGTTTTCCACACTCCAGTAGTAGTTCTTTCTGTCTTTTTCTTCCCCTCCTCTTGCCAGGATTCTTTGTTAGTTTTCCTGTTATTAATCCTATTGAGGAAGTCCCTTTGTTTTTCAGGTTTTTATGTCCTCTTTTGACTCCTACAGCTATTTGATGTGACTTGATAAGGAATATCTGTTGGACCTTGTCCAGATCCTCCTGAGGGATGGCGTTTATTCCCAGGTTGCCTACCTATTCTAGAAACTTTTCCAACTCTAGGATCTCCCTTTCCATGATATCCTGTAAATCTTGATCCTCTATAGAACTTTCACTTTGAGTCATTTCCTGGTCTTTCTCTATTTCCATGGTACTCAAAGGGTCCATCGTGTGTTCATACTGTCCCTGAGTGAACTCCATGCTGGTCTCTTTTTCTTCCCCCCTCGTTGTGTGATTCTCTGTATTCTCTTTATCCCCTCCATCAGCTTCTTTTTCTCCTAAGATCTAAAAACTGTTGTAACTTTTTGTTTTATCATTCACAATAGGGTTCTTTTGTGTCTTTCTTCCTCCTCCTTTTCCTTTTCCTCCTATTTTGGTGAAACCTGTCTGGTCTTTTCCTTTGTTGGTATTTAGGTTTTCCGCCCTTCCATTAAGAGGACAGTATCTGGATAGATGCCCATGCTCATGACATTTGTGACATCTGAATGGGATATGTTCATAGTCAACTGTTTGAAACCATTCCTCGTCATATACTTCTATAATGACCTCATCTGGAAGGGCTCTTGATAGGTCCATCTCCACACATATACGGGCATAGGATGTATATCTTCCCCTTAGAGTTGCCTCTGAAATTTTTAAGAAATGACCTAATTTATTGCCTATAGCTTTTAAAGACTCTAGCATCCAGTAATCTAAAGGTAAGGAGTATAGTCAAATCCATACCGATACCAAAGTGAAGGTTTCTCGTTATGGCACAAATTTCATCGTCCATGGCCACATATAGAGACCAACAGCTGCAAAGAAGTATGGCCCTCCTTCAAAAATTTTGTCTTTGTCTTCCATGTTCATAAACACCACAGTAAAAAAACCTTTGGATCCAAGATGTATATTTAACTCCCCCTTTGGTTTCCAGTTGTATTTTATCCAGGTGTACAACGCTTTCTCTGATGGCCAGATTCCCATAAATTTGCATATGATGGCATAGTTAGCCATGTGATCCTTGTGCGCTTGCAGAGCTGGATCATTCAGAATAACTCGAGGTTTAGTTATGGTCTTGGGTTTACAGGGCCCCATCTTAACTCTGTTCTTAGATCCCTGACCTCTGTCTTCCTCTTTCTCCTCCTAACAGTCTTCTTTGTGGGCCCCTTGATCTGCATGGGTTTTGCTGCCTTCCGCCTTTTGAGTTTCGGTGTTTTTTGCCTTGACCTCCAAGGGCTGTGGAGGTTTGTTCTTTTTCCCTCCTCTTCCTCTATTTGCTACCATATTACTGTAGGAGGGAGTGGAGCTCCCTCCTCCCTGTGTCTCCATGTGTGCTTGTTGCCCTCTGTCACTCGCTTAGTTAAACCCTAGAACCAGAGCAGACTCCTCAAATATTCGAGTTGAAAAATTCAAATCCCACTAAAATTCTCATCACAAAACAAGTTCATTAAAAAAATAAGTGCACTTAGAGTTGCTCCTTTAAAACTATCTTATTTGATCTCTCAAAATTCAATTTAAAAGGTCATATTCAAATAAAAATGATTAGTTGCAAATAATATAATAAATGGCGTTATTGTGGAATTTTCATTCTTCCATTGAGAAAAAGTTTTAACTTGATAAATAAAATCTTTATAAATAAGCATTTTAGATATCACATGCTACTAGAAAATTGAATTTCTTTATATTTCACAATAAAGAACTTACTTCCCTAAATATAATTTATATTTCGAAAAAAATAAAAATAAAAATAAAGCCAAAGCACCATTGTGCATCACTCATTTCATGGCACCTAAATGATATTAACAATATGGTGTATCAATGTTATGAATACATTGATATATTTGGTTGATGATGGTACTTGATGCCACCATTTAGTAGGAAAAATTTTCAAGAAAAATCTAATTGTAAACATAACAATACCATTAATATAATCTTGTAGTGGTAAAAGATTTCACGAAACCTTCAATATTGAAAGATCCATTTTTTGGCAACATTTTTGACATATAAAAATAAAAATGCTAGAAAATTCAATTTGAAAAATAGAGGTGCAAGGCAAATTCAATTAACTTTGCATTTACTTGTAGTTTCCTTTCATTTTCACTGTCTAGATTATGCATTGTAAACTAATTCATACGCATTTCGAGTATTTTTTACCATAAATAAGGTAATTAAGTGTTGTTAATTGTAATAAATAAATTTTATTTTTTTAATGATAAAAAAGAGTAATTGTTGCACAAAAATCGTCACTTTGACATTCTGCAATCTGTGTGAGTCTATCACCAATAATATTTTCCTCCTTTGCAAGTCTTAAACCTCAGTTCTTCATGTCAAGCCTTGAAAATAAGAGAAAGCCCTTAAAAGTCTCTAAAACTCTGGTTCCGCACTTTCTCTTAGCATTACCTGCAGTCCCGCACCTAATGGTCATGTCCCCTGCGCACCTGACCGCTCTGTCTCTGTGTAATGGGTGCGGACCCCTGTAAAAGTCAAAAAGGCACAAGTACATTCTTAAAAACTCACTTTGAGTCATTTCTGGAAGCTTCTAGAAGGAACCTTGAGGTGGCAAGTTCGCTCCTTTAAGGTTCATGCATCCCATACCTTAAGGAGCTAACCCCTTGATGTGAGGAGCTTATCCCTTTGAAGGAGGACTCTATCCCTTCATAGGTGGACCTGTAACCTCCTTCCTTTGCACTATAAAATGAAGCATTGGGCTGGTTACTTGGGAGGTTGAAAGCTAAATATTTTTGAGGTGAAATGCTGCTGGAACTTAGTCTTCTTAATTGAGCTTTTGAGAGGAGAGATTACATACCTTTTGATCTCATTTGGAAGAGAGTGAGGCTTGTCAAAGTAGAGGAGATTCCTGTTTGGACCCTGGGAAGAGCTTGTACAGCATCAAGGCACCAAGGTTGTAAAGTTATTCTATTTCAAAGTTAATACAATCAAGTTTATTTTTCTCAATAAGCTGTGTTTTATGGTTTATTTCATGGATTCCTTGATCACCATGATGAACATGATTTATTATATTAGCTATGCAAGTGTTATTTGATGTGTGCTTGTTTGTTATTGTAGGTTCTCAAAGGAAACTCTTTTGGACGGTTGGAGCATGGCTGCCACAAACTAGCGTTGGACTTGAGGTAGGGTCTAAAACACCTATTTAGTTTTTATTAATGAATCGCAATATGTTTAGAGAAAGGTAGATTTGCTTGTCCTACTTGTTGCTAGATATCTTTTGATACTAGGGAGATCGGTCTTGTTCGCAAGAACGATTTATCCGGCCAACAAATTGGCGACTCCGCTGGGGAACTGAATTTGGTTTTTGATTTTCCTTTGTATTTGACTTGAGAAACTTGTTCTTGTTTCTAGTTTTTGCTTGATGTGTGTGGGATTGGGAAGTTTTTTAGATTCTGGATTGTTTTTTGTTTTTTCGAAATTTTTAAGAGGACCGCACGTTCTGCTTGAAATACAGTACGGACATCTCCGCACTGTTCCTTTAGTGCACAGAGCGGTACCACATCTGGTTATACTGGAAGCCTGCGGACCCTATCACATTTTTGAAAAACCTAAAATCTTTTCGTCCAGTTAGGTTTAGTTTTTATTTACGACTATTAGTCTCTGCCCAGATCTGCATGTGTCTTGTCAAAAGTTTCTTGTGAGTGAGTTCCATTGGCATTTTTGTTTTAGGTGATTTTCTAGAAGCTTTGCATGCCCAGATTGATTTTCGCTTGGTCTTAGTAGTGACTCGGAGATTAGAAGCATAATAAACTTTAGATCACCCTGGTGTCTTTTATCTTCTTGATGAGTCTGGATGGTTTGTGAAATCTGTCCTTACAGAGAAATAGATTTCATTTTCTCTTTGCAAAACTTTGAACGAACTTGGTTGTAAGTTTTGAATTTCATTTTTATAAAAGAAAACATAGCTGGGTGTTTTTTTATTGATTTGTTATTCTGAACGAATTAATCCTTAGTTACTGAATAACTAAGTAAAATGTCCTCAAAAAGATTTGAAGCTTTTATCAATTAGGTTTTTAGATCTCAAGATTATATTTTCATAGTTTTGAGTGTTTTCTAGAAATTGTAGATTCTCTTTTGAAAGAATTGTTTTCTGTAGTTTTGAGTGTTGAAAAAGAAAAGGGATTTTCTGTAAGCATAATTAGTAGTCTCGTTTTGAGTTTATTGAAAAAGACAAAAAGATTTTCTTTTCATTTATATGTTGAAGGAAAGTTTTGTTTTTCAAACAATTGCATTCTAAACTCTTTCCTTTAGCTAGAAATTCATTGAAGGAAAAATGAATTGTTTATCATTTTAGGTGTTTTTTTTAGTGTTTTTGGAGTCGAGTCTTCACACCATCAAAGTTTCATCTCCATGCCAATTGACTTAAGAAACAACCCATAAAAATAACTCTTAATTAAAATCGATCTAGCAATCTTTTATTTCTAGGGCTCTTATCACCAACATAGCTTAGGTCAGTATCTTGGAGTAGGGAGTAATTAACTCTCTAAGATAGTTAAAACAAACAAGTAGCTATATATTGCGGTAGGAAATAAATCCAATTGTAATTGATATAATCTGGGAAGCTCCTCTTAAAGGAGTCAATCACGAGATCATGTTCGAACCTTTGAGACAATCAAGTCTGTCTCATTTGGAAAGATAGAAGATTTGCTCGTATTAAAAACGGTAAACCTCGGATTAACCATTTTCGAGGAGCCTGGGGTCACTTGTTGGAAAACCTCGGATTGATCATGTGGAGGAGCCTTCAAGGAGATTGAGCTTTGTTACTCTGCCCTTGAGCGTAGATCATATCGTAGACTGTTCCCCCAGTTGTATTTGTTACTGTTGGTAACCTTAGTGACCATAATCTTAAGATTCTTTCCTAAGGTGATGGTGAAGGACGGGTCTCACTGTACCTGGAGCAGACGTCGACTAGACTCACTTGGACTCTCTGGGGGGTTCTCTTCACTCGAGACGGTTTTGTGAAGAAACTTGTGCCAGTCTGTTTCATTAAGCAGGTTGTCGGGGTAACTGTTCCAACCGCCATTTCTGTATTGAATTCGGCGACGTTGGATTTCATCACCAACTAATGTTTTCCGTACGGAAAGTTACTGTTTGTGTGTGGTTTGACCTCTTAGATTTTTTAGGCGTGTGCTTCAATTGTTTGCTTCTTTAGAGACTTTAGGTGGTTTTATTGAGATTTTCTTTGTTTGCGTGTGAAGTAATTAAATATTTAATCATGGTTGAATTACCAAGACAATCCCGTAGACTTCGGGGGCAACCTCCCGAATATACACCAAGTCAGCTTGAAGGGCTACGAGCCCTTGTATCACCTAGTGACAGTAGAGTTGGGTCACTGGAGGCTGGAGAGTCTTCTTTAATTATACATCCTGATTATCAAGTTCAAGCAACAAATTACATTTCTGAACCGATTTCATTTTCCGAAGTTACTGGTAGTATTTCTCCTACTAGTGAATTAGCTGAAGAACCTGAAATTTCTGAACCTGAAACTGAACCTGCTGCTACTCCATCTTCAGGATTTGCTTCTCCAACTTCTAGTGGTCCTGGTTCACCCAGGGTAGGAAGTGTTATTACCCAAAATCTTCCTTCTGGACTCATTTCCATTGAAGAACTTGTTAGTCCGGACGAAGATATAACTCTCCCTGAAAATCAACCAACTTTAGAACTTAGGGAGCGTGAATCAATCTTCTACAGTCCATTTAGAAGTGACGCTTGGTACGTATCATTGATGAACTTTTTAGAAAATCCGGGTCTTGCTTCTTCACCACCTCGAATTCCTTTCCATCCTACGCCCAGAGGTTATTATCCTCCTTTGAATATGTCGAAACGGTCATCCATGTTTTCCCAAACGCCAGAAACATTTTTATATGGCGGTCCTTCTGTTCCTTCTAGGTATCAGTCAATTTCTGGTACTTTTTCAGGAGGATCTCCTCAACCAATTGAACATGTGATATCAACAGGTAATAACGGAACTCAACCGTTGAGCGTAGAAGAAATTCTTATGATATTTGGTACTATTCCAAATCCGCAACCTCAAGGTAGTCATTTACCGCCTGGAGGGCAACCTCAAGGTAGTCAGTTACCACCTGGGGGGAAACCTCAAGGTGCTCAATTACCGCCTGGGGGGCAGCCTCAAGGTAGTCAGTTACCGCCTGGGGGGCAACCTCAAGGATAGTACATACCTTCGGGACAGTACATACCTCAAGGTCAACCCCAGACTCAATGTATACGTCAAGGTTAACCCCCGTATCAATATACACTTCAAGGTCAACCCCAGTTTCAGTACATGCCTCAAGGTTATCAACCTCAGAGTCAGTACTTAACTCAAGGTTTCCAACCACCTTCTGGTCAACCATTTGTTCAAGGAGCTGGAAATGTACCATTTAATTATCAGCCCTACACTCAACCCTATTATGGTCCTCAATATGCTCAACCTTTTATGGGTCCATACCCCAGAATGAATGTGGTGTGGGATTCATCTCAATAGACTTTGCAACCCAATGTGCAGTTGTCATCTCAATCTGGACAACCTTTGGTTTCTGGTCCAACCCAGAAACCCATCCAATCTACCATTCAAACTTCTGCACTTGGTTTAGTTCATCAGTTTGGGCCTAGTTCACCTCGGACTCCACGTCAAACGACTGCCGCAACTACTGCAACTTCTGTTCAATCTACCCCACCTACTTCTAGAGTATCGGCAGCTCCGATTTCTACTATTCCTGTATCAACTCCTCAAGCCTCTTTACCTCAGTCGGGACCTACCATTCAGACTTCGGTTCAAATGCCTGTAAGACAACCTGGTCCAAGTACAGTTTTCACAAGTCAACTACAATTTACTTATCAACCGTACCAGGGACAGTACCAATACGGTCCTGTTGTGCAAAGCCCAGTTTATCAGTATCAACCATACCCTGGATATACTTATCAACAACCTCAACAACCCTAGTTTGGTCTGGTTAATCCTGGTTTCCCAAGAGGATATAATATCCCAAATGCAAATCCAATTCCAAGTTATCCTGGATATCCTCCTCCTGGGGCTAGTCTTATGACCCAAATTTTTCGAGACCCGAACCGTCAGTTACCGTTCATAGAAACTTTGGATTTACCTAACTTGTCGCGCCTTACAAACGATCCAATTAATTATCTTCCGTTTTGGCCACCAATGCCGAGTAAGTTGCCCAGTGATATCCCAAAGTTTGAGGGGAAGTTAGGAGAAGATCTGTCTAACCATGTGATGACTTATCACCTCTGGTGTGCATCTAATTCCATTATCGATGATTCAATTCGCTTACATCTTTTTCAACGCACTCTGATTGGTCTTGCTGCCAAGTGGTACATTGAGTTGCCACGAGGCTCTTTTTACAATTTTAGTCAGTTAGCCACTTCCTTCTTAACTCATTTTTAGTTTCCCGTCAGATATGAAAATGGCACGGAATTATTAACTTCATTAAACAGTCAACGTCTACATATATTTCAGATCATATTCATGAATGGCGACGTCGACGACGTTTAGTGAAAGTTTTTATTCTGGATCAAATTTTGGCAGAATGGTTTGTTAAATCGTTATTACCTAAAATCACTGAGGATGTAGCTCAGGCAGGAGTTTTTACTGAAGAGCCAGTAATTGCTCAAGCTCAGTACCTTGACCTCGTTTATACACAGTCGGGTACTTTACATAAAAAATCCCCGACCTTCTGAAACACAATCAAATAAATGCAGCTCCTTTAGGGTCTCATGCCGCTGATGGTATGATTGGTTCAGTTAGTACCAAAAGCAAGAATAAATCTTCAAAGAATTCTTCTCCTATTATAACTTTACCAGATTCCCCGATAGGAGACTCTTCCGCTGAAATTCCTGTCGATGTCCATGTCGTAGAATCATCTATGGCCAAATCAAAATCCGGCGGTAAAAAGAAGGGGAAGAAGAAAAATAAACAAAAATCAAAAGAGAAATCAGATAAAACTGAATCTACTGACGAGAAATGTAAACCTCGCTATCCTTCTCTCATCTGTGACGAGGAGCATTTTACAAGAGACTGCACACATCGAGATGAGGTTGCGAAAATCGTCAAAGGTTCTCAAATACCTGCTGTCTTGAATGATCCTTTTAATAGTCAAGATAGTAAGATGATAGGTTCTTCCTCAAATGCCTCAAAAGAACCCATAATGATGATGTCCCATGTCAGGATTGCGACGTGATTGCAAGATTATGGTAGTAAAAGTCTTGTTGGTGGTAAGGAAGTAGAATCTTCTAATTCAAACCCATCAACTTCAACTCCTTCTGGTTCCGATCCACTACAGATCGAGAAACCTAACCCAGACTTAGTAATCAAACTGCCTGCTAAAGGTATACTTCAGAAGTCAGCTTTCAATCCACATGCGAGAGTTGCTCAGAATTATAACATTGTTGAAGACTTAGTTGTTTCCCCTTCAGCAATGTCGGCTTTGGAGGTGCCGCAATCATGTCCAGCACAACGTAAATTACTATTGTCGGCTATAGGAGCTGTTGATATTCAGGATTTGAACCTTATAATCTTCGATTTAGAGAATGGTACACCTCGCCTACCTCATCAAATGGCTTTCCAAATTCCAGTGTTAGTAAAAAACAGACCTTGTTTTAGGACTGTGATTGATGAGGGAGATTCTACGTGTATTATGTCGATCCAGTGTTGGAGATCGCTAGGTTCTCCTACACTCAATCAATCCTTGACTATTCTAAAGGCTTTTGATGGCTGAGGGTTTCATCCTGATGGAATTTTGCAGGATCTACCTATAGGGGTCGAAGGAAAAATTGTTAATCTAGATGTGGAAGTGGTTGATGCCCCTCTAGATTACAACCTTCTCTTGGGTCGCAGTTGGTCTTACGCAATGACTGCTATTGTTTCATCGGTCTTTCGACTTATCAAGTTTCCTCATAAAGATCGTTACAATAGACCAGTTGAATTATTTTCCATCTGACCCAGCCTCTTCTGAGAGTATTCAACATGTCGGTAAAACAGCTATCCCGTACAAGGATGTTGGGGTAGGTTTGGTTAAAGATTCTGGTTTACTAGGCACTTTTTCATTTCCTCCTCCTAATGTATCACCTTCTTTTGCAACTATTCATATGATTTCATCAAACACCATCGCTTTTGATGATCCTTGGATCGTACCTTCTGATTCTGAGGTGGAGTCATTTGGCAATGCCATACCTTTGAGTCCCTTTGAAATTGCATATTAGGTCGTACAGTCATTTTCCGACTCTTGTTCAACTGAAATCGATCCAATGAATGTGGTCCATGGAGAATCACTTTCAATATCAACCTCAGATTCAACAACATTTTCTGATCCTGTTCACACTAATGAGCAGATTCGTGAACTTTTTTCTGTAGATGATTTACCCTGGGAAGATCTTCATCATTGATCTTCATTTTTACCTGATCTTGATCATTTTGAAAATGATTTTTCATCTATTTTTACTGCTGATTATGTCAAAGAACCATAGAATCCATTGCAACATCCTGATTTTGAGATGAATTTGGGAAATATTTCTCGAACGGTTCCTATTGACA
Organism: Pinus tabuliformis; assembly: GCA_031772625.1. Lineage (NCBI taxonomy): Eukaryota > Viridiplantae > Streptophyta > Pinopsida > Pinales > Pinaceae > Pinus > Pinus tabuliformis. Next base: position 1,701,338,427 of record CM062817.1, on the reverse strand, counting down.
TTTCAGTTAAACTCGGAATTATTGAAAACATTCATATAGGTGCTTCCTATACGGACGATGAAATCCAAACTTATAAAGCCCTATTTCAAGAATTCCATGACATGTTTGCCTGGTCATATGAAGAAATGCCAGGAATCGATCCATCAATTGTTGTCCATGAAATCAAAACTTACCTGGATGCTAAACTTGTCCGGCAATGTTTGTGTCAGATACATCCGCAAAAAGCTGCTGCTATTAAAGCTGAAGTTGAGAAATTACTTCGAGCAGGTTTCATTTATCCAATTCCTTTAACGGATTGGGTATCGAATATTGTTCTTGTTAACAAAAAGCAAGGAACGATAAGAATATGTATTGATTATAGGGATATTAATCGAGCTTGTCCTAAAGACAATTATCCAACCCCCTATATCAATCAAATTATTGATGATTGTGCTGGCAGTGAAATGTTCTCCTTTATGGATGGTTTTTCCGGTTACAATCAAATCAACATACTCCCTGCTGATCAACCAAAAACGGATTTCATTTGTCCATGGGGGACATTTGCTTATTGCAAATTGCCTTTTGGATTGAAGAACGTCGGAGCAACTTTTCAAAGGGCTATGTCTTACGCATTTCATGACATCAAGCACATTGTGCAACCTTATCTCGATGATTTACCTGCCCATTCATTACGTAGAGCCGACCATCTCACTCATTTACGAGCAATTTTTATGAGATGTAGGCATTATCGAATTAGGTTGAATCCACACAAATGTGTTTTCTGTATAGAAATGGGTCGTTTACTGGGATTTGTTGTTTCGAAAGCCGACATTCGTGTCGATCCCTCGAAGGTTGAAGCTATTGTCAAATTACCTCCTCCTTCAACTCTTTGCCAACTCCAAAGTTTGCAAGGGAAAGCAAACTTTTTACGTCGTTTCATTCCTAACTACACCGAGATAACGAAAGGTTTTACCAAGTTGTTGAAACAGAACACTCCATTCCTTTGGGATGAGATAGCTGACAAATATTTTGATGCACTTAAACATGCGTTGACCCATGCACCATTATTGCATCCTCCCAACTACAACCAGGATTACTTCTTGTACCTCGCCGCTTCTCATTCCACCATTGGGATGGTTTTAGTTCAGGAAGATGAATTCAATAGTGAACACGTGATTTACTATCTTAGTCAAACTCTGAATCCGACTGAGCTTAAATATTTGCATGTGGAGAAATTGGCCTTGGCAGCGGTTCAAGCTATCCAATGATTTCGTCATTACATCTTATTACGCAAAACCACGGTAATTTCTGACTGTAACCCTATGATGTATATTTTGACTAAACAATTAATAGGGGACAAATATTCCAAATGGATAGTTATCCTGCAGGAATTTGACTTGGAATTTGAAAAAGCCAAGGCAAAGAAATCTTTGGTTTTTGCGGAACTGATGTGTGATTTCCCGCTTAGTCTGAAACTATGGCGGAAGAACCCATTGCGGATGAATCCTTGTTTCTTATCAGTACTCTTGATCCATGGTATGGAGATATAATTGTCTATCTCCAAACCCAATCTTTTCGGCCTGAAATCTCACGATCTCAGCGAAGGAAAATACGTTTCCAATCCCAACAATACAATATTATTGGAGATACACTCTATCGTCGTGGGGCGGATTCTGTTTTCCAACGTTGTCTAACTCATGAAGAAGCTGAAAAGGTTCTTAATGACTGTCACTCTGGAGCATGTGGCGGTCATATGTCTGGGTATGCCACAGCCCAAAAGATATTGCGCGCTAGTTATTTCTGGCCATCCTTATTTAAAGATTGTATCTATGCAGTCCGGAAATGCCACAATTGTCAAATTTTTGATCGTAAGATGCGTGCTCCACCTGCTCCTCTCCACCCTATAATTGTCGTCGGTCCTTTTGCAAAGTGGGGTATCGACTTTATTACATGTAACCCTCACTCGGCCAGGGGGCATGCATATATCATCCTTGTGGTAGATTATTTTACTAAGTGGGCCGAGGCGATGCCTACATTTTCGGCAGATGGAAAAACTACTGCAATTTTCGTTTTCAATCATATAATTGCTAGATTCGGTGTTCCTCAAGTGATTATTACTGATCATGGGAGTCATTTTCGAAACATCATGATGACTAAACTAACAGATCAGCTTGGCCTGCGTCACGATAGTTCTACTCCATATTACCCATAGGCTAATGGTCTGGTTGAAGCAATCAATAAAGTTATAGTCACTATGATCCAACGAATCAATGGGATTCATAGGTCAAATTGGCATAACATGTTATTTTCAGCACTTTGGGAATATCGAACCTCAGTAAAAACATCAACTGGTTTCACTCCTTTTCAACTGGTCTACGATTTGGAAGCAGTGTTACCCATTGAATGCGAAATTCCGTCATTGCAAATAGCCATAGAATTACTCCCAGCCACTTCCGAAGAGGAGAAACGTTTGTTGTACTTAGCTCAGCTAGATGAGAATCGACGTGATGCTGCATTAGCAATCGAGACTCATGCCAAACGAATAAAAGCTCAGTACGATCGAAATGTTACACCCTGTAATTTTTCGGAAGGAGATCTAGTCTTACTATACGATCAAGCAAACGATAAGCTAGGGGCTGGCAAATTTGTACCTATGTGGCATGGTCCGTATATTGTTAAGCGAAAGCTGGCAAAAGGGGCCTATGAATTGGAAGATTTTGATGGTGTCTCTTTAGGTAGACCTAGAAATGGGCTTTATCTGAAAAGATATTATGCTTAAAGATTGGTGTGGAGATGTTTTGTTAGATTAGTTTCTTTCTAGCTGGTGTGTTTATATTAGAAATGTGTGCCTAGTTTAGAGAGTTCTTTTGTCATTATTCCTACTTATCTTGATTTTAATCTTGATATTGCAGATGTTGACGTCTCTTCAAACATACATTGGTTTTGCTGATGGTGTTTGTCGTAGTACACGGGACATTTCTTCCGCAGCTTGGGTTATCTATTCACCCTCTAACGAGTTAGTATCTATGCATGGGGTAAGCCTCAGTCAAACAACGAACAACATTGCAGAGTATAGTGCAGTGATTGAGTTATTATCTGAATCCATTTCATTTGGGATTCAGAGTTTGATTGTTAGGTTAGATTCTGAACTCGTTGTATTATAGCTTAACAGATTTTATGCCATTAGAAATCCAGTGTTATTAAGATTATTTTTGAGAGTTCGTCTCTTGGAACGTGAATTTGAATACATTGAATATTAACATATTCCAAGATATTAAATTCATTAGCAGATGCAGTTGCTTCTCGAATGTTAAATAAACATTTGCAATAATCGAGACAGTAAATTTAAAAACATTCCATAACATGTTATACAAGATAGCCAGTAATAGTGATATATCATAGCATAGAAGTGTGTCAAATATACATCTTCTTCGATCATAGGTTGAAAAAAACCTTATGATCGGCAGAAATGATAGTACAAAAAGACATAAAATTTCATATGAGTCTACAAAGGTGATCATCCTATCACTGATGATGATCACGATAAGAAACCATTGCTTGGGCCATCCTACAAAGGAACCTCCTAAAAGGTCCTGGGACCCCAATCACATAACGTTGTAACCTAAGTGGAATATCATCTATGCTAGTCTCTGGAATGTCTGCTGTCAAACGCTCTAGATGATTCTCCAATTCGGTTAAGGTCTCTGTAGATGGGTCCTGTGGGGCCGGTGCTGCGGCAGCTGGTTGTCTTCTCTCATAGGGTTGGAGAGTAATTGGTCGCGGTGGACCCACATCTGCATTTAAAACTTTTTACTATCAATTTTGGATGATTTAAAAACAAAACAAAAAAATAGTTAAAATCTAGAAAGTGTTGAAAATGATTTTACCTGAATCATCCCATTGGTCTCATGGTGGAATAGCCATGTCTGGATCACCATGATAATCCATCCCAACATATGGAAAATCCTGAATCACAAAAATTTGGTTTCTCAACCAACGAAAATACTCAGGTGGAAATCGAACAACCTCTGAACCCTCCTCAGGATGACGGGCCATCACTACAACCCAGCGCATAATCCTAGGCTCTCGAGGAAGTCCATCCTCAATAGAAAGCTGCTGTGGGACCAACATAGGGACCCTCTCTAGACCAAAGCTGACGACTAGGAAACCATATCCAAAGTTTTTTAGTTGTCCATTCTTTGCTCTAGTGAGTTGGCCTTTTACATTCGCCAACACAGCTTCGCACCAGTTGAAGATGGTGCCTCGGTAACAGTCTACTGCCATTCGCATCTGGGATCCAGTAGCTACATGCAATGCTGCACTCCCGCATAGTCTGGTGATAGTAAATGCAATCACTTTAAGTTCAGGACAAGAGATAGTTTTAATATCTATCCGTTTGTCCTCTGTTTGGTCATTACAAAACTCTAGTCGAAGACTAGCGACAAACTGGCCACCTGGCCTAGTCCCAAATAGAGATAATCGTTCACCTCTCTTGGGCAAACTAGTCAAGAAGTATATGTCCTCTAGCTCGATTTTGAGCCGGTGGCCACCAATAATGAAACATTGGTCCTGTGTACTCCACCTGTCCACCAGCCATTGCAGGAAGTCTACCTAAGCCCTCATGTCGGGTATGGCCCAGAATTTAAATAGTCCGCATGTTTTTAATGCTCATATTGAAGGTGGATGAATTAATGTGATAGATCCATATCTTCATGCTCCCGTTCCCGCCAAATGAGCATTTTGTATGACCTACATTGCAAAAGAGGCAGATTAGAACATTTTAGTTCAAATTTTTTGGGCGGAAATGAAAAAAAATTGAAGTTTTAAAACGTATTTCGCGGGGTCAACACCCGCTAGTTAAGGACAGTGCCTAGGTTCGCACTAGTCCTTAGGAGCAGGTGCGCGACTCCGACTTTTTCCTTTGTACGAAAAATTATGGGTCTGCAGGGGCCGCATGGTGCACCTGCGGACCCCCCGCGAGCGAATTTTTAATCAAAATTTTTCCTTAAAAAATCATTTTTAAAGCCCTAAAATGAAAGTTAAACGGTTGAAATGCAAGATAGGGATGATGTGGATTACCTAGAGTTGATGGTTTTTTATTCCAACGGTCGGATTTTCCGCAATTTTCATAGGAAGTTTCTTACCCAAAAGCTCTTTTTTCTTACTCTGAAGTCAAACGGTAAAAATGAATTTACAAAAGCCCTTTTTATAAGATTTTTTGAATAAATGAATTTTTAATTTGTTTATTTTTCACTTTAAAAAGGTAACTTTTTGATGCATTTTTATTTATTTTAAACAGGTATGAATAATTTTCTGAGTTTTTGTGCAGAATATTGGATTTTTAGGGATAATTAGTCATTTTCAACAAAAACATTGGAGTCCTCTTTACGCTCTTTTCTGGCTCGTAAAATATGAAAATATTGCTGAGTTTTTCTTTTTAAACTCGTTAAAACGGAATTAAAAAGACGGTCCACTTACAGCGCTTTTCTGACCGTAAAAACATGAAAATATTGCCGGACTTTTGTCGTTTCAAGTTTGATATTGGTAATAAGCGACGTGTCTTTGGTCGCTTTTTTACTTTTTCAGATCAGGGCCACTAATTATGAAAATTACTCCTTGATCGTAATGGTCAAGCGGTTCTCTCAAGTATTATTTTATACTTTTTCGGGCTTGGGAGACACAAATTTACAAAAAAGGACAACCATGGAGTTTCCTTATGTTTTTCTTCTAACTCCCTAAAATTGAAAAACACCGAGTTTTTCCTATACTGGACTCGTTAAAATTCAACAGTAAAGGACTTGTTCAATTTTAAACAGGAACGGACCACTCCTTCTTAGGGTTCGAATTTTAAACTAAGTTGGACTCATCCGAAGGATGAGCTTATAATCAAGCAAATGTTATCCTCCTCAAGCTTGTCAAAAATAAAGAGGTACTTGCTAGAAATGGTGGGGGAAAAGAGAGAAAAATGAACCTGTTTGTTATACTTTGTGTTTTAGAAAAGCATTTAACCACTCTTGAACACGACACTTTTTGTTCACCTGGGTTGGGAAATCCTTTCCCTAATAGTTAATCAAACCATATTGAAAGTCTTCAGCCGATTTCTGGGTATTAGCTTTGGGTTAATTGTCACCAAACCATCTGCAGTGTCATTATGTGTTCAAGAGGTCAGTTCAAATAAACCATTCATCTGCAAAATATCTGTCATCCATTTTGACCATCCCTGAGTTAGTCCTTGCCAAATATATTTCTTCAAACTTGATCTATGATTTCATGTTGTGGGCTTGCCTACGACAGATCGCTTTCTATCGACTTCAGCTCATTATCTAGAAAGATGATCTAGAAATCGTCAGTACCTTGGAATCTGCATGCCTCAATGGCAGGTTTCTCGCCTTCGATGACAAGTTGCATCATTGACCTTCGATCAAAGGATTCTGTGACGTGTTCAACATCAACTCATTTATTCACATTTCATGGATTGTACTGAGTACTTTGAGAGCCATTGACATTACTGGTGGTTTCTCTCACACTTGTTAACAGTTTACATCATTGACTGGTAATCAAGTGGTTTCTACCATGTTCGACTTCGACACATTCATTCACATGGATAGAATCGTACTAGTTCGGGAAGCAGAAATCAAGACCCTGGATCTAGTTTCCACCATCCAGGCTGCGAGGAATTTTGTTATTCATTATACAGTGGACTATTCATAAACAGATGGTTGCGTCCATACTATGTCTACATATGTCTATACTTGTGATGTATTACAAAATCATTCTTGTATCAGAGCAATTTAGTTAGTTTTCTAGTCAGTTTTGATCTGAGTATGGGAATGCCTACCTCAGCAATGATATCTTCATATATATATATATATATATATATATATATATATATATATATATATATATATATAGATATATATAGATATATATATATTGTATTGAATGTTTTTACAGGTTCCGACCAGAGTGTCCACATGATGATCCTTGAAATGATAAAGTACTTCACTCTTCTTAGATGACAAATACTATCCTCATCTATTACAGACTTCGCACTTTAGGGGGCAATCTGTTGCACAAAAAACGTCACTTTGACATTCTGCAATCTGTGTGAGTCTATCACCGCTCATAATTTCCTCCTTTGCAAGTCTTAAACCTTAGTTTTTCATGTCAAGCCTTGAAAATAAGAGAAAGCCCTTAAAATTTTCTAAAACTCTGGTTCCGCACTTTCTCTTAGCATTACCTGCGGTCCCGCACCTAATGGTCATGTCCCCTATGCACCTGACCGCTCTGTCTTTGTGTAATGGGTGCGGACCCTTGTAAAAGTAAAAAAGGCGCAAGTACATTCTTAAAAACTCACTTTGAGTCATTTCTGGAAGCTTCTAGAAGGAATCTTGAGGTGGCAAGTTCGCTCCTTTAAGGTTCATGCATCCCATACCTTAAGGAGCTAACCCCTTGATGTGAGGAGCTTATCCCTTTGAAGGAGGACTCTATCCCTTCATAGGTGGACCTGTAACCTCCTTCCTTTGCACTATAAAATGAAGCATTGGGCTGGTTACTTGGGAGGTTGAAAGCTGAATATTTTTGAGGTGAAATGCTGCTGGAACTTAGTCTTCTTAATTGAGCTTTTGAGAGGAGAGATTACATACCTTTTGATCTCATTTGGAAGAGAGTGAGGCTTGTCAAAGTAGAGGAGATTCCTGTTTGGACCCTGGGAAGAGCTTGTACAACATCAAGGCACCAAGGTTGTAAAGTTCTTCTATTTCAAAGTTAATACAATCAAGTTTATTTTTCTCAATAAGCTATGTTTTATGGTTTATTTCATGGATTCCTTGATCACCATGATGAACATGATTTATTATATTAGCTATGCAGGTGTTATTTGATGTGTGCTTGTTTGTGATTGCAGGTTCTCAAAAGGAAACTCTTTCAGACGGTTGGAGCATGGCTACCACAAACTAGCGTTGGACTTGAGGTAGGGTCTAAAACACCTATTTAGTTTTTATTAATGAATCGCAATATGTTTAGAGAAAGGTAGATTTGCTTGTCCTATTTGTTGCTAGATATCTTTTGATACTAGAGATATCGGTCTTGTCCGCAAGAATGATTTATCTAGCCAACAGTAATCATTGATTCATTTTGATTTTCTTAATTTGCACTGGCCATTTATGGATTTGGGTATGGTGACCAAGCATATGAGATTTAAGTATATTTAATGAGGTTTTGGGAATACAAATAAGTATGACTTAACATTTTGATGGACTTATACATGTGTTCAACATGGCCAGCGTATCACCTATTCATTTTTAAATTGTTGTGACTCAAGATGGTGGGCACAATAACAAAAATGTATGTAACATTTGTGAGTAGAAATTGGGGCATTTTCACTACAGTTTTTAAGAGGGTAACTCTTGGCTTATGTTTTCATATTTCATAGTTTTTATTATTAATTTTTACAACTAGTTAGTGGTTTTTAAGCAATTTTAGTACAAATAAATTTTATAAACTTTTTTTTCTAGTTAAATTGAACTTCACAAGAGGCACTAATTTTACATTACAATGAAATGACAAGTAATTTCAGCTACCTTTAACAATTTTTAGAGCTTAGAAGCATCTTGGCCCTAAACAAGACAATGACAAATGGGAGCCCATTCTCATGGACCTTGAACTTGCCCCAAATGGGTAGGAACTACTCCAAGATTGTAATGATCTACCACCCAATGTAGTTTTGAGTCCTTTATTAGTACTGATTATGTTTTAATATTTTAGCACTTCTTATTATGTGTTCTAGATGACTAAACATATCTAGTTTAATTTTTGTTAATGTTTAGATATGAGTATTAAGTCTATATAGCAAATTTGTATTGTGAGCAAGGATAATTTTCATCACAAGTTCCAAGACACTTAGCTTGTGAAGGTTAATTTACAAACTTGCATCTTTTGATATAAAACATCTAGTTTAATTTTTGTTAACGTTTATATATGGGTATTAAGTCTATGTGGTAAATTTGTATTGTGAGCAAGGATAATTTTGATTATAGGTTCCAAGGCACTTAGCTTGTGAAATTTCCTTTACAAGCTTCTTCTTCTTCTTTTTTGAATATAAAATGCTTTATGTGTACATATTGTTTGTCTTAATAGTAAAAGGAACCATTTTATTGAGAAAATTCGTATAATGATAAATCCAAAGTGTGCAAAATACTTAGTTGATTGAAACTTTTTAGAGTCTTAGTGTCTCATATACTTTGAGGACCAACATCCTTAAATTCATTGATTCCATAAACCTTTCAAAGACTTTTATGAAACCCAACCCAACATCTTCATTGAAAAGAAAGAAGACATGTCAATGTCCAAAAATGACTAAAATTGTTCAATGGGTTTTAAAGTATGATCAAAATAAAATTGTGAAAAGATAACCCTTACTATATTTCATAATGAAATCAAATAAACTAAAATAAAGTAAATAATTGTTTAGCAAAAGCATAGCTATGTGACCAAAAAACTAACGTACAACTGACATAAGTTCAATTTAAGAAACCATGTGTAGTCATTTCTATGCATTTTATAAAAAAATTTAAATTGTGGTAATATTATAGGTTAAGTTTAACAAAGGATTGAGGGAGTGTTAACATTGGATGGTTACTCCTAACAATAAGATAATTTGAAAAATACATTGAACATAAATGATGTTATGGAAAACGCACTCTTTTTCTTCGTCATATCAATGCTTGAGGAATCATTGGCAAGTTTCAAATTCTTTGATCAGAATCTGGATTAGGGGCAAAAATTTGCTCAAAAATCAAAGTGCTCAAAATCACTCAAAAATTGAACAACCGCATCCGTCTCAGCGATACGATCCCAACGCAACTCGTTTCACTCAAAATAGAGTTCGTATGGGAAAGATAGACTTTTGTCTGCTTTGTCAAACAAGCAAAATTTTGGGTACTGGGCTCACTGGGATGCTGACTAGGCATCAGTACAACCCAGTCAGCAAAAAGAATATTCCAAAAATATTTTGATAAGTGGCTCAATCCAATTGTGACAAGTGTCGGCATGTTATTGGTCAAAGGCATTTGAGGTGGACCAATGAGAGGCTGACATGTGGCAAGCCCGAAGGTTGCCACGTGCCCTCTCAAAGGTCATGTAAAATGTTTTGGTAGGTTGGCAGAGTCGAACCCACGACCTAGCCCACACAAGCACTAAGACCTACCACTATGCCGCAACCATGTGACTTAACAATAAACATTTGTGTTTATATTTAAATGTTAATGCCGCAGATTTTGTGAGGTGGGCTCCAACCTTAATCGCTAGCATGTGAACGCTCCAACCTTAACCGCTAGCAATTCTCGTAACCATCAAGGGAGCCTAACTGTCGGGGTAATTTCCAACATGTGAACGCTCCAACCTTTACCGCTAGTAGTTACCGTAACCGTCAAGGGAGCCTAACCGTTGGGGTAACCACCAGCATGTGAACGCTCCAACCTTAACCGCTAGAAGTTACCATAGCTGTCAGGGGAGCCTAACCGCTGGGGTAACTGCCAGCATGTGAACGCTCCAATATTAACCGCTAACATTTAGTTTAACCATTGGCAAGGTTTAGTGGGCCAATTACCGATCCTACAAATTCGCCTGAAAATTGGGGAATTTGTCACTCCGTTAGCGGAAAATCGGGCGAAATTGTAGGATCATGCCAGATTTGGTGCAATTTGTGGAGTGAATAGTGGAAAAACTAGAAGAGGTCATAACTTCTTTAGTTTTCGACCAAATTAGGTGCAAAAAGAGGTTAGATAGCCATTTTTGGATGTTCTAAACACAATGGAACAGGTTTCAGAGGCAAAAAGGCACGTTTTAACGTGATTTTGCTACATTGAATTTTAAGGAAGCCTAGGGCCACCAGAAAAGGTGGTCAAACCTAGATCAACTGAAGTCCAATTGTAGAGCTTGGATAGTCATTTTTGGGGTTTTGGGTTTTCTGAATCCAATGGAGTAGGTTTCAAAGACATTTGATCACTACATGTGCATCTAATCATAGAATTGACCATTAATCCAAAGAGGGACTAGCCATTGAAGCAGGTCCAAGGAGATGTAGCCTAGGAGGGGTGAACTCCTTTATCAGCTTGGTGTTATGAGTTGTTGTGTTTTACTTGTCTGCAATTTACTTGTTGTATATGTGTTTTAAACACCTAATTAACCTCATAAATTGCTCATAAAAGACACTCAACACTTGACTCATAATTCCTCACATTTTGGCTAATTTGAGATGATCCTAAATGCATTTTTTTTTTTAATTGATGAGGGAGCTTTCATAGCATTAAAAAGTTTTCCCAACATTCAAATCAAGTTGGTATCAGAGCACTGTTAGCTCATTTTAACCCTGAGATGGTTTGCCAAGGTTAGCTAGAAAATTAGCTATTAGTTTTGTATTTGTGCAAGGAGAATTTAACTGTGTGAAAGTTTATGTGTGTAAGCTAAAGAAGGGAGATGGTCTAAGATGCTTCTTTGTTGAGAAAATTTTTGAAGATTTGTGAAGCTTTTTGATGCATTACAAGTGTGATGACAACTTCAACAATTGATGTTTCTAATCCATCTTCCTTAGCAATATTCTTTGATAAAGAGATGTTGCAAGAGCTTATCATCATGAAAGATATGGTGCAAGAGATGAATGAAGATAGGAAGGAGAACACTATACTTTAAGAGGAGTTGATGGCCATGAAGGAGGAGAAGCAAGAGCTTCTTGAAAAGATGCATGAGATGGAGATTCAACTCCATGATGCCAAGGAAACCCTAGCCAAGTATGTGCATGAAAATGTGGTCTGAAATTCAAGTTTATCTTCAATTTCCTCTCAAAATGAATGTTTTGGTGCTTGTCAAAGACACACTAGAGTAATAGGGTCCAAATTATTGATGAATATGGGTTATGAAGGTAAAGGGTTAGGAAAACATGCACAAGGCGTAGCTGAGCCAATTGTTGTTGAGGAAAGAACTAGGTATTTGGGTCTTTGTTATGGACAACATGATGGAGAATGCTCCAAATCCAAGGAGGCACATGAAGGTGTCCCAAGAATGACTTTCATTACATGTTAATTACCTCAAGCTTATGAAGTTTGTGTTCATGAGGAATGCAAAATTTTTATACCCACTTTGCAAGAAGATGCTCATAAGCATGCAACTAGTGGAAATGGAAAACAAGAGGATGTTGAAAGCTCTAAGGTCATTGAAACCATTGTTGGTATTCCTAAGAGAGCCACTACCTCTTAAAATTCACCTCTTCAAGAAGGCAAAAAAGGTGAATGTGCAAGGTATAAATCTGCCTTTAATCAAGTTTCTTTTGATTATGATAAACATGGGAATCTTCACATAAGATTTGGAGAATTTACATGTTCCTTTTGTGGTTTGAATAACCATATTGTTTCGAGGTGTTGGAAAAGGATAGCCATACACAAGAAACTTTCAAAACAAAAGAGACAGAAAGCTAAAGGTCCATTGGATAATGGAAACCATGTTGAAAAGAAGATGCAACTATTTTGCACTCATTTCCATAAGCAAGGTCATCTTGTAGACAACTGTTGGACTTGGCATCCAACAAGTCATCCACGACATTTAAAGAAGGTGGAGAGAGATTTCGGCAAGAATGGAAAAGAGGATTCCATAATTGATGTGGGTCAAGATGATACACATGCCAACATTTCCTTCTCATAAATAACTTTGTGTAAATACTTTCCTTTGATTGGACGACTTTCAAAAGCAATGGGTCTTTATTCATGCATTAAAACAACACCAATTCCATTTCCTGAGGCATCACATTACACAATAAAGTTTTTTGTGAAGTCCGACGTAGCTAAAACGGTGCTTGGCACATTGCCTCTTTAAGATGTTCAAAGGCCTTCGTTGCTTCTAAAGTCCATAAAAATGCATCTTTCTTCAATAATGTTGTTAGAGGTGTTGTTATTCTCCCATATTCCTTAACAAACTTGTGATAATACCCTGTCAACCTGAGAAATCCTCTCATATGCTTTATGGATGTGGGGATTTTCCATTCCTTAATGGATTTAATTTTGTTAGGGTCTACCTTAACACCTTCATGAGATAAAATATGACCCAAATATTCCACCTCTTGTACTCCAAAGAAAAATTTAGAGCCTTTTTCATATAATTGTTTCTCCTCCAATAGATTGAGTACCCTGTCAACATGTTGAACATGATCCTTCCAAGACTTGCTATAGATTAGTATATCATCAAAAAATACTAACACAAATTTTCTAAGGAAGGGTTTGAAAATGGAATTCATCAAACCTTGAAATGTAGAAGGTGCATTGGTAAGACAAAAAGGAATGACCAAAAATTCATAATGACCCTCATGAGTTCTAAATGTTGTTTTCAGAATGTCTACAATCTTCATTCTAATTTGATGATATCCTGAACGAAGATCCAACTTGGGGAAGTAAATTGATCCATTCAATTCATCCAATAGTTCATCAATGACAAGAATGGGAAATTTATCTTTAATAGTGAGCTTGTTGAGCTCCCTATAATCCGGACACATGCACAATGATCCATCATTCTTGTGCACCAACACTACTGGAGCAGAGAAAGAACTTTGACTAGGTTGAATTATACCAGCCTCTAGCATTTTTTCAACCATATGTTCAATTTCACTCTTTTGGGCATAGGGATATCTATAAGGCATGATGTTTGGAGGAACAGTTCCTAGAATCAAATGAATAGCATGATCATGATCATGAATATGTGGAAGACCTTTGGGAGTCTCAAATACTTTGGAATGATTGTCCAAGACTTTTTGGAGATATGGAGAAATAGATGATTTCGATGTGGGAACCTCTAGCGAACATAATTGTGCAATTATGCCTCGTTGTTATTTCTTTAGAAGATTTGTCATTCCATTAGAGTTTATTATCTTTCTTGGTTTCCCTTTGATACCTCTTAATTCAACTTCCTTTCCTTCCAAAGAAAATTTCATGAAAAGTTCTTGAAATTAAAAGCTATTGTACCCAAGGATTGTAGCCATTGGACTCCTAGTACAACATCAGCTCCACCCATTGGAATGGAAAGCATTGGGCTATTCAATACATATTCTCCCATGGATAGCTTGATATTATGGCACTTTCCAGAGAAATTAATGGTTCCTCCACTTGCAACCATCACTTGACACTTTAGTGTTGGATATAGGAAGCAATTCAGTTCCTTAGCTATCTTACAATGAATAAAATTATGGATACTGCCTAAATCAATCAACACTATTACATTTTTCTTCTTGATATGTCCTTCTATCTTGATAGTTTGAGGAATGGTAATTCTGGCCAATGCATTACAAGATATGGGCGAACTCATTTCTTCTTTCTCTAGGGTTTGTTCTTGGTGTATATCCTCTTCTTTTGAGTTTCTTGTTCCTTTTCTTCCTCCTCTTCACAATCTATGTAAAATGATTTCTTCTCAACACACTTATGACCTTTAGTGTATTTTTTATCACAATTGTAACAAAGCCCTTTTTCTTTTTTTTCTTCCAATTGTTGGGGTGTCAACCTTGTAGGTTGTGGAAGGCTAGGGGAAACAACACTTCCATCCTTATAGTTGTGAGTGGTAGGCTTCCTTGTTGCCATAATTTTTCTTGCCAACCTGAATGCCTTCTCCAATGAGTCAGGTTCCCAAAGGCGAACCTCATGTTGGATGTTATCCTTTAAAGTCCCTATTAACACATCAATCCTATCCTCCTATGGAATATATTTTACCCTTATATTCAATTTTTGGAAGTACTCAATGTGCTCCATCAATGAACCCTTTTGTTTGAGGTTTATCAATTGGCTAAAAAAAATGTTTCTTTTTGTATCCTCATAATGTTCTATCATTTCTTCCTTAAAAATTGTCCAAGTGACAATTTGTTTATGAGAGTAAAGTCATCGATACTATAAAAACTGATTTGGTTCCAAATATAAATTTGCAATGCGTACCTTTTGTGTGTTTTGCACATTATGGAGATCGAAATATTGCTCCATCTGTAATATCAACGTTACGGGATCCTTGCCATGAAACTTCCTCATATCAATCTTTGGAAAATGGTGGGTCTTCAATCCAACATTAGATTCTATGAAATCATGATTAACATTTCTTTTGTTCTCATCATGAGTTTCCTTTACTACCATTTCACCATTAGTAAACATTTCTTGTAACAACTTAGTCAAATCTATCTTCAAATCTTCCATGTCGCCTTTTAGTTTTTCTTCTATACCATCCATCTTAGTGTCCATGCCATCCATCTTAGATTCCACGTCATCCATCTTAGCTTCCACACCATCCATATTAACTTGCACGTCATTCATATTAGCTTCCAAGTCATTCATCTTAGCTTCCATGCCTTTCTTTAAACCATTAATCTTAACTTTTGTTACCTTTTGTGAGAGTGAAATTTGTTGCACTTGGTCTCATAATTTTGATATATCATGTTGCATTTCTTCCTCTTCTTCATGAGTCATACTAGAGCTTTCAAGTTTCTTACTAGGTGTTTCCATTTTCTTTCTTCGGGGCATCAATTAATGATAATTATGCTTCACTATGCCCTTTGAACTTCAATATATCTTTTCAACCCAAACTTACGCAAATTTTTTTAAAAAGACTACACATTGTTTTTCACTTTGTACAAGCTCGATATTGAATCTATTGTATTTATGTAATTGCGGATATCCAAGGATTGAAATTTCTTCCTAAGGTAGCCCTCTGAGTCCTCTTTCTAATTCCACCAGCCGGATCAAAATTGGATTCTCCAAGAAAGAGTTATGCCCAATATCAGTGGGAAGGTTATCAGTCATCTTTCCAAGCATCGAAGGATCACTTTGGTACAACAGGGTGTTTAATTAGCAAGTAGTCAGCAAGTGTTGGATTGGATCAAAGGAAAAAGGAGAACATTGGTTGAAGTACCAAGCCATTTGCAAGGCAAGGCATGTCAGTGAACCCAAATGGTTGTCATGGAGATTTTTCCAAGTAGAATAAATTGATAAACCTGGGAAGGAGAAGAGTATTAAGCTCTCATCAGATAACCAGCATTTGTGGGTCCAAAAAGCCTGTCAGTGGGAAGGAGTGATTGGAATCTAGTTTAAGGGAAAATTTTGCTCAAAAATCAAAGTGCTCAAAATCACTCAAAAAATGGACGAAGTGTCCATCTCGGTGATACGATCCCAATGCAACTCGCTTCACTCAAAATGGAGTTCGTATCAGAAAGATAGAGACTTATGTCCTCTTTGTCAAACAAGCAAAATTTTAGGTACAGGGTTGACTGGGATGCTGACTACACATCTTTACAACCCAGTCAACAAAAATAATATTTCAAGGAATATTCCTTGGAATATTTCGACAAGTGGCTTAATCAGATTGTGACAAGTGTCGGCATGTTATTGGTCAAAGGCATTTGAGGTGGACTAATGAGAGGCTGACACGTGGTAGGCCCAGAGGCCACCATGTGCCCTCTCAAAGGTCGTGTAAAATGTTTTGGCAGGCTAGTGGAGTCAAACCCGCAACCTAGCCCACACAAGCACCAAGACCTACCTCTATGTCGCAACCATGTGACTTAACCATAAAAATTTTCATTTATATTTAAATGTTAATGTCGCAGAGTTTGGGAGGTGGGCGTTAACCTTAACCGCCAGCATGTGAATGCTCCAACCTTAACCGCTAGTAGTTACCATAACCGTCAGGGGAGCCTAACTTTTGGGGTAAAAGTCAGCATATGAACACTCCAATATTAGCAGCTAACATTCAGTTTAACTGTTGGCGGGGTTTAGTGGGCCAATTACCAGTCCTACAAATTCACCCAAAAATTGGGGATTTTTTCACTCCGTTAGTGGAAAATGGGGCGAAATTGTAGGATCATGCCGGATTTTGTGCAATTTGTGGAGCGAATGGTGGAGAAAATATGAGAGGTCATAACTTCTTCAATTTTTGACCAAATTGGGTGAAAAAAGAGGCCAAATAACCATTTTGGATGTTCTAAACACAATGGAATAGGCCGCAGAGGTAGAAAGACACTTTTGTACATGATTTTGCTACGTTGAAGTTTAAAAAAGCCTAGGGCCACCCGGAAAGGAGGTCAAGCCTAGATCAGCTGAAGTCTAATTGTAGAACTTGGATAGTCATTTTTGGGGTTCCTGAGTCTTCTGAATCCAATTGAGTAGGTTGCAAAGCCATTGGATCATTGTAGATGCATGTAATTAGAGAATTGACCATTAATCCAAAAAGGGTCTAGCCATTGAAGCAGGTACAAGGAGATCTAGCCTAGGAGGGGTGAACTCCTTTATCAACTTTGTGTTATGAGTTGTTGTGCTTTTACTTCTCTGCAATTTACTTGTTGTATATGTGTTTTAAACAGCTAATTAGCCTCATAAATTGCTCATAAAAGACACTCAACACTTGACTCATAATTCCTCACATTTTGGCTAATTTGAGATGATCCTAAATGCATTTTTTTTATATTGATGAGGGAGCTTGCATAACATTAACAAGTTTGCCCAACATTCAGATCATTCGTGTAGCTATAAATGAAGAAGATAGAGTACAAATATAAGATGTGTACAGGCCTATTAATATACAATCATCAAAAGTAAAGAATCCCATGTCTTGCACCCAAATGAAGGAACATAGGAAAAACATTAAATTCTAGTCGCTTTATCCTTGACACCCTAAATTGAAGATGAGATGGTGTGTGTTTAACTTGATTTTGGTGGATAACAATTTTTGTGGTGCTAGGAAAGCAAACTCGAGATTTAAGACCTTTTCCTTTTCTAAAACACCAAACCATGTGTGTTCAATGAAATAACCAAGTCTATCAAAGTTGTATTCCTAAAAATGGAATTAAGAACTCAAAAACCTTTTAGAAACACCAAAAGAAAGCGTTTTACACATACCCACCTTATTAATACCATTTAAATCATCTTTATATTTTCATATATGATGCCACTTATTTTTTAATTCTCGTTTAGAAGTTAAGACCTCAAAGACCTTATAAATGTAGATAAGAACCTTGGAGTTGTCTCATGCAATGGTAATCAATCTCATTTTTTTCGTTTCTTATCCCTTGGAAAAAGTCATTCAAGCATGCCTTTATCTAAAGCATTTTCGTTATAAATCTAAATACCACAAGAAAACCTAGACATAGGAATTTTTAATATTCGTTGTTGCATGAAGAGTTACAACTTGAAAAGGAAAAGATGTTTTGCTCTTTATGTAATGATAATAAAATATAATGGAAAACAATATGAAGAAATTAAAACAATGCATAAGGCCATCTTAATCTTAGTATTTTTTTATCCCTCTAAATTTAATACAATTTTTAGATTAAAAAGCATTGATGGAAAAGTCAATTTGGAGAAAGTATGATAGAGGCTTCTTCTATCAACTTTGTTGTTTTTATTATTATCTATTTCATTCATTCTCTTAATTGATATCGTTGTTATGTTCTTGGTTGCTTAACATATTATTTTAATCTACGACTTTCATTCAAAACATAAACATTTTGTATCTATTAAATTATAAAAATCTCTTTTTTAATTTTTGCACGCACATTGACAGAGGTTATTCATCAAACTTATGATTTTAATAAATTCCCACTAAATTTTAAATAAATTAAACCAAAAAAACTTTAAAAAAAATCTCTCTAAAACAACTCATAATTGATCAGGAAAAAAAGTGCAAACCAGCCCGTCCGCTCAGCGTCCACCCCAAAGTTGAAGCACGTTATAGAAAAGTTCTATCAAATACGACAAACAACACTTAGGGTTGCTAAAAGTAAATCAGATGTAGATAAAATAGAATGTCTTTTACAGGACCCTGTAAATTTGTGGAGTTTCAAGGAAATCTCCATCACAAGGTTTTTGCCAACGGATGCTCTCATCAAAGGCACAACTCTATTCACAAGGAAAGGGGTTCCATGCTCAGCGATTTCGCAGAAGATTGATGGTGAGTCATAAACCCAAGTATTAGTTTTTGGAGTTGTCTATAATGCGACTTTTTGGAGATTTCGGTAACGGAATCCGGGAGAAAATTGATGTTAAATCTTGATTTGTATTATTTAAAATTGTTTTTTAACTGCATATTTGGATTCAGCACCCTGAAAAACCCCTGGGACGCTTTGATTGTGCAGAGACTAGCTATCAAACTTGCGATTCCAATAAATTGCTGCCGGATTTTGACCGGAAAAACCTTCAAAAAGTCGCATTATAGACAACTGCTTAATTTTTTCGACCACAAGGGTTTGATGGCTAGAAGCCAAACCCCCTCGCACCATTATATGAATTGGCTCTCCCAAATAATGAACTTTTTTTGATAAAAAGTCGCATTTGTTTTATCACTGCCCCACCAAGGCACCAAGTTATTCCAACTCGCATACAACCAAGCTGTTTGGGCCGTTGGGATTTTGTTTTAATTGTTGATAGACCTTTTCAAAATGGAATCCAGTAAGAGGCACGTTGGAAACAAGTAATGTTAAAGAAAAAATTTCAACCATGGAATTCCATTGGTGATCGACCCAATTGGTGGGAATTTATTATTATAAGTATTGTAAATAGTTTTTTTTAATATGTTTTTTTATAACAAATAAGTGACTTGTTTTTAGTGCCATTTTTTGGAAGTTTTTTTGGTGGGTTTTTCCGGTTTAATTCTCTAAAATTTAGTATGGATTTATTGAAATCACAATTTTGATGGGTAAGTCCCGCACAATCTAAGTGCCCTTCTCTAAAATCTAGCAGGAATTTATTGAAATCACAAGTTTGATGGGTAAACCCTGCACAATCTAAGCGCCCCAGGGTTTTTGAGCGTGTTGAATCCATATATACAGTCAAAAAACTAGTTTAAATAACAGAAATCAAGATCTCACCTCAATTTATTGAAATCACAAGTTTGATGGGTAACCCCTGCACAATCTAAGTGCCCCACGGGTTTTTGAGGGTGTTGAATCTATATATACAGTTAAGAAACCAGCGTAAATAACACAAATCAAGATTTCACCTCAATTTTTTCTATCGGATTACGGCACAGTACAATCCAAAAAGTCGCATTAAAGACAACTCCAAAAATAAGTTCATATAGCTAGTGTTCTTGTCACTTAGTTTAAATATAACTAAATTAAGATTATTTTTTCTTTGTAAGTTTGATAACAATGACTACATCATGGTAATATCCAAGAATGGTACCCAAATAAGTAGGGAATTAAAAGAGTGGTTTAACATCTATGGGTGTCTTAACAACACACCCAATTACTATTATCGAAGACCTAGTGGACAACTAAATTAAAATAATTAAAATATGGAATTATTTTACATTAAATTTATTCATTTTAACTGGAATGGATTAATTTCAATCATATATATTTATGAAATGAAAAATGATTTTATTATTTTACTTTACTTTAATATAATATATCCATTGATTATATATTTATTAATTGTAATTATAATTTAATTAATTTTATTCATATGTAAATTTAAAAAGTAAAAGAATCAAAGTTTTGATCAGAGTAAAATAAATTATTACACTGTTGAATTGCTATAATTATTATATTGTTGAATTGCTATAAGTTAGGTCGGGTAACGTTTTGCAGCTAAGGTGGCAACCTAACCCTTTTCCTTATTTCCTACCCATTTTATCTAAATGAAATAAATTGAGAATTAAGTGGGTTTTCCTTCCAATAAAAATAGATAATTAAAGTTAAATTAAAGTAAGAAAACAATAAAGATACAATGGAAATTGACCCATTTTGCTAGAAAATCTCGTGAAATGCAGTTTATCATAAATATAGATAAATTAATATTTATGGTTATTTTATATCTTTTACTTTAGATATTTTTATTGATAAATTAAATTAATAATTTTGTTTAATTAAAAAATATAATATAATATATTTATTTATTTATTTTTGTGTATAATTAATTTTTTTTATAATAAATAATAATAGTAGTAAAATTTTATTTCATATAAATGTTTTAGTTATCCCACACCCCTGCAAAAACTAACAACTTCAACGAATTAATGTTTGTTTGTTTGTAATGTTCTCGCATATAGATGGTGTGAAGCCCTATTAATAAAATAATGTGTCAACTGGTATATTTGCTCGGGCTCTCTCTTAGACTATGTGCAAGTTTTTGTGTGTTGGGGTCTACATGTAAGACCAGATCTATCCATGGTGGAGGCAGATTGTGGCGCATCCCATTATGTTTTTGCCCATTGTGTTAGATGTTTGTTGCTACTGCTCAAGTGTAGAAGCTTGGATTGGACTTTTGTTGTCCATAATACCATGAGACCACCTTGACGTTTGCTACTTTTTTTTTTTTTCCCATTGTATTAGATATTTGTTGCTACTGCTCAAGTGTAGAAGCTTGGGTTGGACTTTTGTTGTCCATATTACCATGAAACCACCTTGATGTTTGCTACTGTGCTCCGAGGGATTATTTAACCATCCTCGAGAAGAAATGCGACACCGATTCCTAACAACGGCCAACGTTAATCTGAAACGAGTTGTCACAATTAATGTGTAACCCTTTGGTACCTTTTGCATAAAGCCTTCAGCGATGTTACAAAGGATGGCTAGTATTTTCGCATAACCATTTGGTACCACTACTTGAAAGCCTCTCGCAATGTTATAAAGGATGGGTAAGATTAAAAGAGGATTAATAAAGTTATCAATGTGGACAGATGTCCGTTATGTACATTTTCAAAATTCTGATTCCATATCGTTGAGGATTATCAGCGTAGTACAAAACACAGACTGTGCCATGGACCCTCGCTGCGGTTGGCGTAAATTTGAATATCAACATGACGCCGTTTATCAAAACAACAGGATTCGTCTAACGAGGTGGAGGAATTGCCTGGACAGTCAAAAGTGGTCGGAATTCGGGCAAAAAAAATTCAAAAAATCTTGTAGAAACAGTGTTTGATTCTTGTTTTTGATGGTGGAAATGGATTCAGCACCATCAAAAACATCTAGGACACATAAAAATTTGAAGTTTAACAACTATAACTTGGATTTACAAAAATCCTTGCCGGATTTTCTCTAAAAATCACTGGAATTTCCATAACTTTCCGGGCAATTCCTCCGGCTAGTTAAACAACGACAAAACAATACGGACCGGGTGAGTTGGAGGTTGAACGTAATTGACGTGACTTGTCTTGTACACTTCTCATTACTGGTATGATGTCGTTGATCAAAACAATACGGAATCGTGTGAGCTCGAGGTTCAACGTAGTTCGACGCGGCTTGTCTTTTGAATTAATTTCAGAGTAACCACATCATTAGGACCAAATCCTAATGATATGATTAGACCAAATCTTAACAATATGATTAATCTGAAACACTGATATCTACACTTCTCATTACCGATATGTTAGAGGATATTTTGTGAACTGATGATAGTTGTATAGCACAAGAAGGAAAAAACCAAGTAAACCATTCAAATTTTAAATAAATATAATTAAAAAATAAATAAATAATAAAAATTGTTTTGTAATGTAAACCTTATACAATGATCTTTAATTTGTAGTCAAATAGCTAGTTAATGGTTGGTCAATGACATAATCAAATTCATTATACCTACGGTGGGATAATAATAATATTTTATTGTAAAAGGAGTATAACATTTTATTGTAGTAACATTTTTTTTATCATTTTGTAATCATGGTTAGAGAGTGAGATTATTCCTCTCCATGGGAACTTATAAAAAAAAATTTGGTCTGTGGGTGTTGTTTTAGGTTGACTTTTCTATGCTTATTATTTTCAGTTCTTGCTTATAATTTTTACAAAGCTTATAATTTTTGTTGTAATTAAGTTAGGCTTATTATTTTTAGTTCTTGCTTATAATTTTTGTTGTAATTAAGTTAATTCTGTAGATATAAAGTGGTGATCAATAAATTGTTATTTTGATCTAGTGAGTGGCATAGTGATCAGGTAGGGGAGATTTAGGCTTTTAGGGTCTTCATCTCACTCTTATATCTCATCAAAATACACATTTTCAAGTGTTGGACAATCCCTTTTAGGGGGAATATCGACCGAATTTGTAAGATATTAGTAATAGTTGTTAGCAAAGTGGTTGGGGCATCTCAAATGAGCAAGTCATACTAGTGAAGTCGAGTTCCTTGTATGTTAGTTTATACTAGCTTGAGTGGGTGTTGTAGCCGTTACAACAACACCCAAAATTTTTGGGTACATCCAAAAATTTCAAGTCCCCCTTTGCTTGCCTGAGGCCTTAAGGGTTATTATCGTGTTTTGAATTGGTCAATCCCCCCATGACCCTTTTCTATCAAACCTTGTCGATGCACCCACTCACGCGATCATGCAATTTATATTGCATTCATTTGTCATGTTTCATCTCAGGTATTGACCTTATGATTGCATTAGGGTTGTGGAGGTTTGTTGCTTCAATTATGCATTAAGAGTCTCTGAGACTTCAAAATTATCTTTCTATAATATGCTTTGCCGTCAATGAAGGCACCATGTATGAATGCACAAGTCTTCAATTCGGCTTTCATTATGTCGACTATATTAAGGTCTGAGAAAAACCATATATCGTTGAAATGAAAGTTCCCTTCATGTTTTAACGTAACCCATATATCTTTATAGACGCATCCTCATCGACATTACATAGCACCATGATAAAAACATTGCATATCATATCACCAACAATCATCAAATTTATTCACGTGCTTTAGTGCCACATTTAAAAAATATATATATCTTGTTAAAACCTGAGAAGCTAACCATTCCACCAAGTACCTAACATATTGTAATATCAAAAGACTTTGAACACATTTGCATATTCCTTCAAACTTCAATGCACTTTTTGGATTCTTGTTACACATAATGGGCTTTAGTTTTTAAATTATAAAACATTATTATTTAACATCATCTATTGTTACATGGTGCTATGCAGGGGAAAACAAAGGTAAAACACACCTAAGATCTTTATTAAAGCGCAATCAAAGGGTCATATCCTCTCATGTACGAAGAGTATATGGACAAACATATTTAAAGTGAAACATATGACAAAGGATTCTTATTTGTTGAGAGGTAGTATGGTGAAAAGTTAGTTTGTCATATATATATATGCCCACTATTTTGAGCACTCAATGGTATACGCTTGGAGAATGTTTTATAGGTTCACAATTCAAGGCCTTCGCACACTGTGAAAGTAGCCAGCCACCGAATGGGAGCATGTGTGTTATATATAAGGGTAACATTATGCCACGAGCATTGTAAGGAATAAGGCAAGCTCACACAAGAATGAGTTAATGGAAATGCGATGGAATGACATTAAAACACAATGTATGCTGTATCAAAGTCTCATAGAAAAGGATACACCAGAAGGGATACATTGCTCAACGCACTACCATATAAACTGTTTGCATCATAAACCATGATACGATGACCAATGTGATTTTGTGATAATAGTAGTTGATGTCGTGGAAGCATGCATGGCAAAGGTAAATGCGACTTGTGATCACAAATGACAATGCAATCGGTGGCCAAGTCGACTTCTCCTATAAAATTCCAAGTCACACTCACAAGTCTTTTGTGAGGTTTGAAGTTGCAGGTAAGACTAACATGAGGTCGCAGGTCATGATTTTGGGCCTCCACTCCTATCACACTCTGTTATGGTTTGTGATGAATATATTAATGAAAGAGAAATGACGGAACTCCAAATGCATTGATCGATTATTGTATATATAACGTAATACATCATGCGGATGTGCGATAGGAAGAGAAATGCCACGTTAAAAGAAGTGACAAATGCTTCGAGAATGTAATGCCTAATGTTGTGACTGCGACCTAACTCGATATACGACCTAATATACCTCTATCGCAGACGGTAAAGACAATTCGCACTCTCGATCTATGACTTTCCCAAACAATATTTTGTGATTGTAAACATTGGATAAATACACATTTCCTTTAAATGGCAAAGGCACATGCAGAGGCTCTTTCCATGCTCAAATAAATGCAGGAGGTAAGGTATGAAGTTAATCTTGCTTTATCATTATTATAACATATTAGAATTCATTCTAATAACAACGATGTCATATTATATAATGTTTGCAAATTGGATATGGCATGGTAGTTTTTCTGTGAAAGGAAGGAGAAAAACCTTGTACAAGATGATGGACAGACACAGGAGAAAGCAGTCTTTGATGTTGCTGATGGGAAACAGATGACCATTCCTGGGGCGCTTAGAGCAGCAAAACCCCCTGAGTCGGTTATTAAATGATCTGTCTCTCCTGGAATTGTAGAGGGTTAGCTAGTAAGCCTAAAAAACTAGCCTTGAAAGAGCTCATCTCTAGATACAACCCTGATATAGTCTTTCTTCAGGAGACTTTAGGAAATAGCTTGGATGTTGAAGCGGCCCTCTGCTCCTATCTCCCGGGATGGGAGTTCGTGGCTGCAGATGCATCTGGACGCTCGGGAGGTATAGCGATGGGTTTTAAGAAAGGGAAATTAAAATTGATATCCTCATGGGGTTTCCAAAATGTTCTAGGCATGGAGGTTGTTTCGCAGGAATTTGACTTCCCTCTGACTGTTGTTAATGTATATGGTCCCTGTCACGGTAGGGCTTTGTTCTGGAATGAGCTTCTCTCCAAAAGTTTAGTTCAGGACAAGAATCTCATCATTGGAGGTGACCTAAATTTCTCTTTGGGTTCCTCGGAAGCATGGGGACCATCTGCAAGGGAGGACCCTTTAACGGATTTCTTTTCAAATGCTCTGGTGACTCATAAGCTGATCGATGTGAATATCATAAAAGCCAAACCTACTTGGAGAAACAGGAGGACTGGAGAGTTTAGAATTGCAAAAAGGTTGGATAGATTTCTCATCAGTGAAAGGCTGGCAGCTTTGGTTCCTCTTTTCAGGCAGTGGGTCGGGGAAGGGGGGAATTCAGATCACTTCCCTATTCTCCTTGAATTCTCAAAACCTCCGAAAAAGCCGGCCTCGCCTTTCAAATTCAATGCCCACTGGCTCCAGGAGGAATCATTCAAGAAGCTGTTCCATGATAACTGGATTCATCCGAGGCCGGATTTCGAAGGAAGTTTAGCTGGGAGACTCATGGAAAATTTAAAAAGACTGAAAAAAGCAACCATTGATTGGGCATCTGAAAGAAGAAGGAAACAATCTGAGGTTTTAGAAAACATTGATGAAGCCTTGAGGGTTCTTGAAGATCCTGAGGCTGATGCCTATGCAAATCCGGAATCAAAAGAGAAAATAGTGGAGTTGGAAAAGAAAAGGGCGAAGATATTACTGGATAAAGAAGAAGAGTGGAGATTGAAAAGTAGAGCTATCTGGTTAAAAGCAGGGGACGAAAACACAAAATTCTTCCACAACTATGCAAAAGGGAGGAGGAATGCAAACACTATTTGGAAGCTGAGGGACTCGGATGGTAGAGAGGCTTCTTCTTTTGAAGATTTGTCCAATATGGGGAAAGATCACTTTCAGTCCCTCTTTGCGGATCCAGGGGATATCAACTTACCAGAAATCATCCAAACTGCTCAGGCTTTTCCCCGCTTTGTGGATGAGGAGGAGGCAGGAAACCTTTTCAGGGAAGTGACAAAAGAAGAGGTTGAGGGTGTCATAAAGTCTATGGCCAAAGACAAAAGCCCTGGCCCTGATGGATGGACTATTGAACTTTTCACTCATTTCTTTGAAACCATTGGGGCAGAACTCACTAAGGTGGTGGAGGAGTCCAGATTGAAAGGGGAAATTTATGGGCCCTTCAATGCAACTTTCATTGCTCTCATCCCGAAAAAAGAGGACCCTGGTTCGTTCGAAGATTTTAGGCCTATATCCCTATGTAACACCATTTACAAGATTATTGCAAAGATTATAGCGGTTAGGTTGAAACCTATCCTTTCCTGCCATATATCCAAGGAACAATTTGGGTTCCTGAATGGGAGGCAGATTCATGAGGCTATAGGGGTAGCTCAAGAAACAATTCATAGCCTCAGGCAGGCAAAGAAAAAAGGAGCAGTACTAAAAATTGATCTAGCAAAAGCCTATGATAGGGTAAATTGGTCTTATCTCAAGTTGCTCTTGATGCACCTGGGGTTTCAAGCTGGCTTCATTAGATGGATCATGGGATGCATTACAAATGTAACCTTTGCTGTTCTGATAAATGGTGCTGCTTCCCGCTTTTTCAAAAGTCAAAGAGGACTTCGTCAAGGGTGTCCGCTTTCCCCTCTGCTCTTTCTTCTTGCGGCTGAAGGTCTTAGTCGTCTCATCTCAAAGGCAAAAAGTTCAGGTTTGATCAAAGGTCTGGAGGTTGCTGTCAATCTTTTCATTACCCATTTACTTTTCGTCGATGATATCTTATTGTTTACAAATGGGAATACTTCCGAAATCTTAGAACTAAAGTCTACTTTAGATCTATTTCTGAAAGCTACAGGGCTCAAAGTAAATGATAGAAAATCTCAGTTGATTTTTGAGGGCTTCAGTAGACAAGAGGAGATGGCAATTGAGACCCAGCTGCCCTTTGGCATCTGTAATATGGAGCATCCCTTTAAATATCTTGGGTTTTGGCTCAAGCCATCTTCTTACAGGAAGCAAGACTGGTTGTGGTTGGTGGCGAAAATTGAGCAGAAAATCGCTCACTGGAGCTTTAAATGGTTGTCGAGGGCTGGAAGATTAACTTTGGTAAAATCCGTGCTACAGGCTATACCAGTTTTCTGGGCCGCCTTAACATGGATCCCAAAAGGAATTCTCCACAAAATTAAACAACTCTGCAGCAGATTTCTCTGGTCTGGAGCCAAGGAGGATACTGTTCTCCCTTGGGTGGCTTGGGACAAAATTGCAAGGCCAAAAGAATGGGGCGGTTGGGGGCTAAAAAACCTTGTGGATTTTAGTCAGGCCTTAGCTGCAAAATCAGGATGGCGTATCATTAACTCTGAGAACCTCTGGACGAAGGTGGTGATTAGGAAATACATCGATCCCACGCCGATTGAAGATTGGATAAGAAAGCCCAATAAGAAAGGGAGGAACTGTTCGGTCATCTGGAAGGCCACCACGGAGGCTTTCAAGATAATTGAGCGTGGGCTGGCATGGAGGGTTGGGAATGGAGAACGCTTGAGAATTGGCAGAGATCCATGGGTGGGCTGCAATGAAGATTTCGCCCTTCATCCGGATTTGGTTGCACATTTGGAAGGTATAGGCATTAACAGATTAAACCAGATAGCAAACTTGGAGCAGACCTCTATTTGGGGCCAAGCCTGGAAGGCTGGAGAGGATATTGGCCTAAACGCTTTTTGGGGAGGGGATTGGCAGCGCTATATTCAGGAGTTGAAAAGATCAAATGTCAGATTATTGGATAGGCCAGATAGTCTGGTGTGGGCACATGCCGAAACTGGGCTATACTCCCCAAAGGCAGGCTATTCTTTTCTGGTGAAATCTAAGGGGTGGGCCATTCCTGATTGGTGGTCAAAACCTCTGTTAAAACTAAAATGCCCAAAAAAAGCTCGTATCTTCTTCTGGTGTGCATTAAATCACAAAATCCCATCCTGGGATGTTCTTCAGGGCCGGTTTAAACAGGGACCTGGCAGATGCCCGCTGTGTTGTGCGGATGAAGAAACCATCAACCACCTCTTTCTGCTTTGCCCGTACACCAAACAGATTTGGCTAGAGGCGGAAAAACTTCTGAATACAAAGTTAAAATGGGAAGGGCCCGATCTAATGGCATGTTGGGAATACTGGTGGAACAACTTTCAGGGGAGGAATCTGAGGAATTTACCCCCCATCATATGTTGGGGTATCTGGATTGCAAGAAATCGCAGCATATTCAGAGAGAAGCTAACACCTGAGATTGCGGTGGCCATTCAGAGCATTGCCATTTTTGAAAGCATCCCACTGGGAGAGGAGGGAAAAATTCATCAACAGAGGTTAGCACCACGTATTCGGGAAGGGATCCCTTGGGCATTTTTCGATGGGGCTGCTCAGAACAACATCGTGGGTGCTGGGATTTGCATACATCTTAATAGATCACACTCTCTTAAGGCCTCGGTTGGCATTGGAACAGGCACTAATAATTTTGCCGAGCTCTCGGCCTTAAAACTTCTGCTGTGCTGGCTTATTCAAAAGAACACCCTCACCATTCAGATTTATGGAGACTCATTGAATGTTATAAACTGGGTTATTGGGAAGTACAGATGTCAAAATTATATGCTGCTGCCTCTTTTAGAAGAAATACAAATTTTAAAACAGAGGTTTAATGTTTTCTTCATTGAACATATCTACAGGGAATTCAATGATATCGCAGACGGGCTTTCTAAGGCAGGTTTACAACAAGATATGGGCTCGTGGAGAATAGCTGAACAGATACAGGATCAGATTCGTGTGTCGAATCTCCCTCCATACCCATAATTCCATCCTTTGTTTTCAGATGATAGTGTTTTCATATATTACTGCTTCCTTAAACTGTTTAGTCATAGAAAAACTTGGTTTATTTTATGGTTTCAGAACTTTTCATGCTCCTTTTTGATGAGCTGTGTGGCTATGATGCTGGTTCTTGCATGTGTGGGTCGTTTTCCTTTTGTAAGGAGGCCCAACAGAAATCAGATCAAACTGGTCATTATCGCTCTGTTTTTGGTTCGGCTGTTTAGGCCGAGTTTTTCAGGCTGTTATCACTCGCAGTAAGCGCTTGTTGCGCGTTTTGTCCCTCTGGAGAGGGGGTGGCCTAGATATTAGGCGGTCTTTACAGAATGTTAACTCATCTGCATGTAACCTTTTTTATTTCTTATAAAAAAAGTTCGTTTTTTTCTGTGGAAAAAAAAAAGATGATGGACATACACAACTATGGTTGGTGCACTTTGCAAGGCAAAGAGATTAGGCGAAGCCATTTGAGCACGTGAAACTTGCCAAATGCTTCATTTGCTCTAGTATAAAACACATTGATTGTGGGCTTCAAAATTGTTGGGGAAGTTTGATGAAGCATGTACATTACCAAACACAATGTGGTCACTGTATTGAATGTTTTAATTTCAATTTTATTTGTGAGTGTGATTTGGTCTTTTCTCATGGTGATTCATATTGAGGTTGCTCCTCTAACTTGCGACTTGGGTTAAGGTCGCACTTCCATATTGCGATGGGCCACACCTTCAAATGTAGGTCGCGAAATCACACTTTAGAACTTCAGACAAGTCACCAAAAGATGCAACCTATCTGTAATGCGACTATGTGATTTCCACAAGTAGCGGTTCCTTTCTACGATCCCACAAGGTAGCATCCCTATAAGGAGGTCACAATTCTATCTACTAGTTGCATCTTCGTTATGTGAATCCTTTGACCGCATTCTTGATTTGCAATTACTCAGGTCGAATTCTCATTTTATGACCATTATACATGACACTTTTCCTCCCATACATCACAATTTTTATTTGTGACCTTCCAAAAGTCTCAATCTCAACTGCATCTTACCTTTGGAATTTAAAAGAGACCAATCATTCTTCTCTAACTAGGAATATTTTTGACAAATTAGATCCTTTCAACATTAATGGTGGAAATGGTCAGTTTTCAAGTTCCTTCTCTAAGTTATTTGAGAGCGAGTTGAATTTTTCCATATCTCAATTGAAGGAGGATGACGTTTTCACTTGAGGAGTTGGAATCACATACCATAGGAAACCTTGTTCATGTTTTGTTTAGTCCTGTGATGAGGTCAATTACATTTCCCAGTCTAATAATGTAGAGGAAAATAAAGATGTTGATTTTTTAACAGTTTGGGTGTCATGGAGCTAGAAGCAGATTCTCATACTAACTCCATGGATGTAAAAAGTCTAGATGATTTTTGGTTATATTACCAGGAAGCATCCTAATGGGAAATACCCATAAAGCAATATCTATGTAAGGAACACTAACACCAATGTTGAAGACAAAATATTGTGAACTTTTCTTAAGCAATATGGCACCATACATGCATACTGCATGCAAACATCATAGATTTGTCATGGTATCATATTATGCTATGGGAGCACTACAAAACAAACCTTTGAAGTGACGAAAGCTAGATATCCCAAAGGAAAACCCTTTGGATAAAGATGTAAACCAACACACACTTGTAGTGATAGACCTTGATCCATATATTTCAAATGATGATCTTTGGGAAATATTTGGTGCCCATGGTGAAATCAAAGAGATCAAAGGAACTCTGCATAAGTGCCACCATAATTTTATTGAGTGCTACGATGTTGAGTATACCAATGGTGTTTTCAATTTTTTGTCTTACAATCCATCACACATGAGTTGTACATACTTTGTTGTGCAAGAGAGGACCATACAAGGGCCCAAATTGATATTTGCATTCCATGACGTGTTATATTTCTAATGTTGTTTTCTAACTGCGAATGTATGTGGCTAAGGTAATTTGTTTTCTTGCATATAATAGGAGAAAGAAACAATGTTGACCTAGGTAAAGGAATCTAGGGTTTCCTATAGAGGTTGCATAACTAGGGTTTAAAAAAACAAACGAATTAGCTCCATGTAGCTTCCCGAGGCACTATGTCAATCTTAATGGTAGGTGCAATAGAAGGAAAATGGACACTTAATACAACAAATGAACATCACCATCATGTTCATCAGCATGGGAAAGTCACCATATCATGGCAATAACATTGGCAACGAGCATTTTAGGGTTTCCAAGAACCCTCTGCATTCTCCTTCTAACTTTTCTTTCGTCATAATGTAAATATTACTCATCTATGATGGGATTGATTCAAGCATGTAATAGTCACCAGACAAGAGAGAGAGAGGGAAGGAAATTGATGAGTCATGAGAGTAGACGAAAAGTCATGGTGTGTTAATAGTCACCTCACCTCTATAAATATACCCTCATGCCTCATTTGAAAGTGCTTTTGGGCACTTGAGCTAGGACCAATAGTAGATAGTTGATTTGTGCTTAACAGCTAGAGGCACTTAGCTCTTGGAAACTAGTACAAAGAGTTTTGGTGAGGTTAGGGTTTGACTTTGAGAGATGTTATGAGAAGACCATGTTCCATTTTTGGGTTTTGATGGTTTGCAGGACATGTATTTGTATTTGCAGCAACATTAATAAGAAGTTCTTCACTTTTGGCATTGATTCCCATGCATCTTTATGGTGGTTGTATCGATTAACCTATATTGCCATTATGTTTGTATGTGTGCTTTCATGTGGTGATATGTTAATAAAATGATTATTAGCTTATTGCTTGCATGTTTTCTTTGAGTCCTTGCTTTCTTATTCCATGTCATTTCAGTAATTTAGTGTGAACTAATTTGTAATTAATCTCTCATATGTTCTTGTTCATGTATGTTTGAGATGCTTTTGTCTCACTAATTCATCTTGTGGCATGTTTCTTCTTATTGTTCGATGTTACATTCTTGTATCCAGTCCTAGAGGTTGTTAATATTGAGTTGATCTCATCCCTATTTTTCGAGTACTTCATTCTTTCCCTCATCCTGAAATCTTCTCATTTGACAGCTAGGAGTAAAACCAACATGATGGTAGTCGGGCCTACATACTGGATGGGGCTCTTATCCCAAATGATGTGAGGTCTAATTGGGACTTCACACTAGGGAGACCCCATAGTTGTTGGTGGTACATTCCATCTCGTCAACATATTTTTGGTGTTGTTGTAGCTGCTACAACAATTGGTGAACCACAAGTAGAATCCAACCTCTTTGTCATGTTCCTATAATAGACTGAGTCTTGATACTAGTGCAAGCTGGAAGTATTGATCAGACACTATGGGTCCTCCTTGAGTTACCTAACCTTTTACATATATGCCTTACCTCTGCCTCCATAACTAGGTCCTATCAGTTATTACACATTAAACCAAATGCTCACATGTGTAAGTCTTTGATGATGATTTAGAGAAATTGACAGAGGGATTATTGTATTCATAAATTTAAAGAAGGTTCTGGTGTTTTTTTGTTGCTAGTAGGCTTGTTCAACACCCTAGTGGAGTCACTTAAGAAATCACAAACATTGCTTCGCTACTAGCAGACTTGTTTCGTACCCCAATGAAGTCACTTGCATCAACTCTTTGCACAAGAAGCGTTTATGAATTATTTACCCTTTGTTTGATTGATTTTCTCTTTCATGCACATTGGCATCATTTATTAGGTGTTCATTTTGCTAGGGTGGATGAGGGATCTCGACCTATTTTATGGGCAAGAGAGGTTGTTTCTTGTTTGACAGAAATTGAAATATTTCTGATTCAAGTTCACCCTCATGCCACACTGCTACATCTCATCTCTGACTTGTTGGGATCATAGAGCACCGAGAGAGATGGTGGTGTCTAAAGACACCATTGTTTGTTCTCAGTGGCCATCGAGACAATTTACCATTGATCCTTCTAGCCTTTAAATAAGTTTCATTGGAGATGAATACCATGGGAAAAAACAACTATGATTTATTTTGTCTCACACCTAACAATCTCCCACTTAAGACCAAATAGAATCTTGAGTGAATTTTTTTGACATTGTTTTCTCTTCTTGCTACTGACCCTCTCCCAAGATGCATTTTTATCATGTTTGCATTACTCTAGCCAAGGTTCTACAAAGTTCTTGTTTACCCCTTGGTAAAGTCTTTGTTAACACATCATTTGGATTTTATGTAGTGTTTATTTTCTCCAATTGTAGTGGCCCATCATTTAACACTTCACGGATCCAATGATATCAAACATCCATGTGCTTTGTCTTATAATGATATGCTAGGTTTTTTACTAAATGAATAGCACTCTAACTATCACAATACAACAAATATTTATCTTGTTTTATTCCCAACTCTCCTAAAAATTGTTGCATCCATGACATCTCTTTTCAAGCTTCTGTGGCAACGATGTATTATGTCTCTATTATGGAGAGGGCCACTACACAATCTAGACATCCAGGATAGTGTTGCACCTGCAAAAGCACATAAATAACCAGTGGTGGACTTTCTAGTATCCACATCTCCATCCATGTTTTCATTTGTCTAACCTTCAAGAACAACATTGTTATTACCAAAACATAAACAATAATTACTAGTTCCCTTGAGATACCTCAAAATCCACTTTACTACTTTCCAATGTTGCTTGTTTGGATTTGCAAGGAACCTGCTCACTACTCCCACTTAATGTACAATATTTGGATGAGTACATACCATGGCATACATTAAGCTACCAACAGCTCAAGCATAAGGGGTTTTACTCATTTCTCATTTCACCTTCTTCTTGATCTGAAATTGATTACTAGTTAATGTTGTGCTAGTGTCATTTCCAGATATAAAATTTTCTTTGCTTTGAATTGCTTATCCATAAAGAGTTTATCCATGAGCATGTGATTGTCAATTCATCTAACTTGGTGAAATTTAGTGTTTTGCATGAACTTAAAAGCATGAATTTAAATGGCTGAATAACGACATATAAAAACATTGCAAGCACAAATAATAGAGCTCTATACACAAATTTTTGTTGAAAGAGTTCACCCCTCCTGGGCTACATCTCATTGGTACAACTTCATAGTGTGGGCCTTTGTATTAGCTTCAATAGTGCTCAAATTGTTGTTTCATGCATCCAATGCTCTTGGAACATGATCCAATGAGTTTAAAACATTAAAATCTATCAGAAATGACTATTTGTTTACTCAATTTGGTTACCAGGTGCTCTGGGTATGGCCTCCAACACATGGTGACCCTAGGCTTCAAAAATCTTCAAGTGACCAAAAAACCTGTAGATGACCTCTTCTGCCTCTGAAACCTACTCCAATGAGTTCTTAGCATGCCAATTGGCCAAAAATGACTATTCATTTTCGAAATTTGGCTGAGAATTGAGTAAGTTATGGCTCAAACGGTTTTTCCTAGAAAACCTCTGCTAAATCTGGAGAACTGCTAGTTAAGTTTGCCAAATTTGGTGGTAGTTCCGGATTTGGTGGCTCCTCCAAGTCTCTGCCAACTTAATCACTGATTAATTAAATGCTAAAATGCATTAATTAGTATTAAGCACGGTTAGCGCACTAAGCACATTTCCCTGGCCCTTGGTCGCGTGCTTGAGGTCGCATGAAGAGGGGGCTAGCCCCGCGGGGTTGGCCCCCTCCTCTCCCGCCGATGGATTTCTGTGCACATTAAATATAATAATGTGGGCATTTCTTTCAACATGTCCATTGTTGATGGAGTCGTAAGACAATATTGCATGGTAGGGGAGGTCGTGGGTTCCATTCCCCCTCCCTTCACTCTTCACAAATTTTTTGTAACATATAATAATATGCAATCTTGAAACTTTGGGTAAACCATGCCATTCAATTTATTTCTTGGACTTTGAATATAATAATATGCCATTATGATATATGCGAATTTAGGATTTAGAATTTGAATTATATTTAGTTAATATATTAAAATATATAATATATAATATATAATATATTATATTATAATATATAATTTAAAAAACTATATAATATAACATAATAAATTTATATAAAATAAATATAATAATATAATAAAAAAATAAAAAATAAAAATCAAATTCCACCTTAGAGTCAAACTAGCGAATCTAAAGATGACACTTGTCACAGTGTCACTCGCTGAAACTAGAGAATATTCTCTACATGCTGACTAGGCATCCAGTCAACTCTAGTCAAACTTTGACTTTGACTTTTTTTAACGAAACTTTCAGAAGCTCTAACTTTTGCATATGATGTCGGTTTTTTGAACCATTCACGGCATTGGAATTCTGGCGACGAACTCTATCCGGTCATTCAAGTCTGAAGCAATTCTGAGTACTTTCATTTTTCGCTAAAATATTGATCCTTGATCATTCCTCCCCACAAGAAGCCTTTGGGACCCCAAAAGCTCTCTTGATCATTGATTATGTTGATGAGGGGATTGTTCCCTCTTCCTTCCAGTCTTTATCCATTGAAATTTTCCTAATTTCATCATTTGGAGCTTTTCATAAAAAGTCAAATTTTTCCTTGATTCTAACGACCATATATTGCTATCTTTGACATCGTCACACTGCAATATTTCTAAATTTACAGAACAACAATCTAATTTTCAGAAAACATCTTGTTCCTACCTTGGTCAACAATCAAAGGAAACTTGGAATCTTTCTCACCTTGTACTTTGTCTCTATGGCAATTTTTAGCTGCTTTTGCCTTGTACTTGAGTCGACTTTTGCCCAAGTTTCTTCGCCATTGTAATATGCCTTTTGGAAACTAGCAATGAACATTTGTGAAACCCATGCATTCTTTGCCAAGCTACTTTGTCCTCTTCTCTTTGAACTTTGCAACTTCTTGCACCGACACCTTGTTTTCAACACCGCTCAACACCAATGTTGGCTGCTGCAAATGTCTTTCACCTTCTTTCAAAGGCAACTTGTTATCATTCTGAAACAACTCATTACAAATATAAGCATCTTTATGAAAAGTATGATTCAAAACATCTCTGTGTTTGGTCATCAAATTCCACCTTTGAGTCAAACTGGTGAAGCTAAAGATGACACTTGTCACAATGTCACTGGCTGAAACTGGAGAATATTCTTTGCATGCTGATTGGGCATCTAGTCAACTCTAGTCAAACTTTGACTTTGACTTTTTTTAACAAAACTTTCAGAAGCTCTAACTTTTGCATACGATGTCGATTTTTTGAACCGTTCATGGCATTGGAATCCTAGCGACGAACTCTATCCGGTCACTTAGGTCTGAAGCAATTCTGAGTACTTTCATTTTTTAGCTAAAATGTTGATCCCGTATCATTCCTCCCCACTAGAAGCCTTTTGGACCCCAAAAGCTCTCTTGATCACTGATTATGTTGATGAGGGGACTGTTCCCTCATCCTTCCAGTCTTTATCCATTGAAATTTTCCTAATTTCATCATTTGGAGCTTTTCATAAAAAGTCAAATTTTTCCTTGATTCTGATGACCATCTATTGTTGTCTTTGACACCATCATACTGCAATATTTCTGAATTTGCAAAACAAAAATCTAATTTTTCAGAAAACATCTTGTTCCTACCTTGGTCAACAATCAAAGGAAACTTGGAATCTTTCTCACCTTGCACTTTGTCTCTATGGCGATTTTTAGCTGCTTTTGCCTTGTACTTGAGTTGACTCTTGCCCAAGTTTCTTCGCCATTGTAATGTGCCTTTTGGAAACTAGAAATGAACATTTGTGAAACCCATGCATTCTTTGCCAAGCTGCTTTGTCCTCTTCTCTTTGAACTTTGCAACTTCTTGCACCGGCACCTTGTTTTCAACACCACTCAACACCAATGTTGGCTGCTGCAAATGTCTTTCACCTTCTTTCAAAGGCAACCTGTTATCATTCTGAAACAACTCATTACAAATATAGGCATCTTTATGAAAAGTATGATTCAAAACATCTCTTTGTTTGGTCATCAACAATGTCAAGTTTTGACTTGCATTCACTAGCTTCTTCATTTGCCTTGCATTAACTAAAGAAATGTTCAGTTTCTTGCGATGAGCTCTCACAATATACTTCACCCCATGTTTAAGCAAATGATGTTTGTGCTCATAGCAATGAAATACCACTTTCCTGTCATACAAATATGGGCTTCCCAAGATAATTCCAGAAATGTCAAGTGGAACCACGTCTAAATCGACTTCATCAACAAAGTTTGCAGTAATAGCAAATCTAAAAATGCATTTCCTTGAATCTTGTAAATTGGCATCCTTAACTATCCAACCCAAAGGCTATGGTTTATGATGCAGTACGGTTTCAAGTTTAAGCTCTTTAACTAAGTCTTCTGAAATCAGGTTTGCTTGTGATCCATTATCAAAGAGTGCATCAATCTTGGTATGATTTTGGATTACTTTGATAGTGAATGACTCTTCCCTTTTGTCTTCATTTGGAGTGTTGTTATGACTATTTGAGGAACTAGTACTTTCAACATGTTGACCTTTCAAACCCATAGCTGTAATTTTTGTCTCATCTCCTGAATCTGACCCTAAGTCTTTTTTAGCTATAGTAATAGTTTTGCCCTTCTCTTTGGTTTTCAATCTATCTGGTTTTAATTCTAGATGAAGTTGCCAACATTGGTCTTTATCATGGCCAGTCTTTGAACAATTTCTGCATGTGAGTTTTTCCTTCTCTTTTTTGATACTTGCATTCTTATTTCCCTTCCATTTTCCTCCCTTCTCTTTTCCCTTACCCTCACTTTCACCTTTATCCTCTATGTTTTGTTTTCCCCTTGCCTCAAGATGCATGGCTTGCACACATACTTCATCTAAGTTTCTTAGTTTAAACATAAGGATAGTATGCTGCAAATAGGAATGTAAACCTCCAATATATTTCAAGAGTGTGTCTTGTGAATTCAAGTTTACTCCCAACAATAAAGCCCTCTTCCTAAAATCTCGAGTGTAGTCTTGGAAATTTTTGCCTTTTAGTTTCCTAAAGTTTTGCCAACTCATGATGGATTTTTGCATATAAGCTAAAGGATAAAACTATCTTTTGATGGAAGAAATGAATTCAACCCAAGAAATGGATATCTTGCCATGGATTCACATTTCCTCTTGAGTCTTTGCTTCCCACCAAACTAGTGTAGCTCCTTCTAGCCTCAATGAAGCCAACTGGATCTTTATGTCATCTTCTTGAAGGTCCTGAATTCTGCAGTATACCTCCAACTATCGAATCCAATTGTCTAACTTTTCTGCATTCACTTCTCCATTGTACATGGGATGTTCGAATTTTATGTCCAATTTCAGTAATGGAGTTTTTCCTTTTGGGGTTTTGGAATGAGTATGGGCAGTGGTGGTAGTGGAATATGATGTTATGTTAGATGATGGAGATGATGAGGAATATGATGAGGATGGTGGAGATGGCAGTGGCTTTCCACCATTCCCTTTGGAATCCTTCTTATTATCATTTTTGTCCTCTGAGATTCCTTGTCCATGTGGAGGTTTAGAACTCTCTCCAACCATTTTGGTGTTCCTCTCTTCATAGAGGACTTTAACCATCTCAGTCAAAGTATAGAAAGCTTTCTTTAATTCTTCCCCTTCTGAAGAGGGACCTTCATGCTCTCTTTCTCCAGACATAATGGCCATGGATTCAGGCTCATAAATTTGTACTAATTGTACATCTTCAATCACTTCAGTCTCTTGTGCAATCTATGCCTCTCTATCTCAACTGATGGAGATGGAACTTGAGGTGATTCAGGTGCTTCCCTGAGTGGTCCTTTGGGTGAGGATGATTCTTTCTCAGCCTTCTTCCTTCTTGTCCTAATCTCAGGACTATCTATTTATAGATTCCCTTCTCCTCTCTACAGCTTCAACCTAGTAATCATAACAATAATTGCAACTATTAAACCCTTCAACCAAATCAAGAAATAAACCTTGTGCTCTGATACCAACTTAATCTGAATTTGGTTTCTAGTTAATGTTGTGCTGGTATTGTTTCCAGATATAAAATTTTCTTTGCTTTGATTTGCTTATCCATAAAGAGTTTATCCATGAGCATGTGATCGTCAATTCATCTAACTTGGTGAAATCTAGTGTTTTGCATGAATTTAAACAGCTGAATGACAGCATATAAAAACACAGCAAGTACAAATAACAAAGCTCAATACATAAATTTTTGTTTAAGGATTTCACCACTTATGGGCTACATCTCCTTGGTCCAGCTTCATAGGGTGGGCCTTTGTATTAGCTTCAGTAGTGCTCAAATTATTGTTACATGCATCTAATTCTCTTGGAACTTGTTCCAATGATTTTAAAACATTCAAATCTATCATAAATGACTATGTTTTTACTCAATTTGGTTACCAGCTGCTCTGGGTATGGCCTCCAACACGTGTTGGCCCTAGACTTCAAAAATCTTCAAGTGACCAAAAACACATGTAGATAACCTCTTCTGTCTCTGTAACCTAGTACAATGAGTTCCTAGCATCCCAATTAGCCAAAAATGACTATTCATTTTCGAAATATGGCTGAGAATTGAGTAAGTTATGGCTCAAACAGTTTTTCCTAGAAAACCTATGCTAAATCCGGAGAACTACCAGTCAAGTCCGCCAAATTTGGTGGAATTCCGGATTTGGTGGATCCTCCAAAATCTCTGCCAAATTAATCACTGATTAATTAAATGCTAAACAGTATTAATTAATATTAAGCACGATTAGTGCGCTAAGCACATTTCGCTGGCCCTTGGTCACGTGCTTGAGGTCGCATGGAGAGGGGGCTGGCTCCCTCCTCTCCCGCCGACGGATTGTTGTGCGCATTAAATATAATAATGTGAGCATTCCTTTAAACCTGTGTGTTGTTGGTGGAGTGGTAAGGCAGTATTGTGTGGTGGGGAAGGTTGTGGGTTCCCTTCCCCCTCCCTCTGCTCTTCACATTTATTTTATAACATTTAATAATATGCAATCCCGAAACTTTGGGTAAACCGTATGCCATTCAGTTTATTTGTTGGACTTTGAATATAATAATATGTCATTCATACTTTGAATATATGCGAATATAGGATTTAGAATTTGAATTATATTTAATTAATATATTAAAATATATAATATATTATGTATTATATTATAATATATAATTTTAAAAATTATATAGTATAACATAATAAATTTATAATATATATAT
Source organism: Pinus tabuliformis (assembly GCA_031772625.1). Taxonomy (NCBI): domain Eukaryota; kingdom Viridiplantae; phylum Streptophyta; class Pinopsida; order Pinales; family Pinaceae; genus Pinus; species Pinus tabuliformis. The sequence goes on along the minus strand of CM062817.1, from coordinate 1,701,297,889 downwards.
ATATATATATAAAGATAAAAATGAAATCAAATTCCACCTTAGAGCCAAACTGGTGAATCTGAAGATGACACTTGTCACAGTGTCATTGGCTGAAACTGGAGAATATTCTTTGCATGTTGACTGGGCATCTAGTCAACTCTAGTCAAACTTTGACTTTGACCTTTTTTTACCAAACTTTCATAACCTCTAACTTTTGCATACGATGTCGATTTTTTGAATCGTTCACGGCGTTGGAATCCTGGCAACAAAATATATCTGTTCATTTGGTCTGAAGCAATTCTGAGCACTTTCATTTTTTTAGCTAAAATACTAATCCCTTATCACTTGTCTTCATGGGTAACTTGACTAAGTCAAGTTTACTAGAACAACCCTAACATGACTGATAGGTGAATAATGAAACACTCCATTGAAACATTCATGGTGGCAACATCTCATCTCCTTGAATATTGGCACGGGTCTTTGTATTCTTCCATCACCCTTATTTTCTTTATTATATCAAAAAATGATTTCAATCCCTAGGGTTACTTGTGAGATCATCTTGCTTCATATTATTTACACCCTATTAATTTATGGCGGAGCCACCGTTGAAGTCGAAGTAGAGCCAACCTAAAGAGGTAAAGTATGTTGATGAGGTGATAGTGGGTGACCTACCCAAGTGCCCCTTGGATTGTGTGGTGTGGTTTTGATCTCTTAGTGGTTTCAATGCACAACTTGTAGAGGTAACATTTTTGGCATCATTTATGTGGATAAAGCTCAAATAAATTGGTATTATATGGCATTTTGTTAGTTTGTTTCTCAACACTCTTGCATGGCAACACCACAGAGGAATGAAGCCCTTGCTCCTTACAGTTTTTGAAGACTTTGTTGGGTGTATAGGTGAGCACATCCAGAATTTGTGAAGGCTTGAGAAGTAGGCTCATATTGATGACTCCATCAGGGAAATTTGAGAAGTATGATTAGTATTTATTGTAGATTTTTAGTTTAAACTCACTATAAAGTTTTATGTGTAGAAAGGGTGGAGATTCCTACATGGATAACATAACTCTATGCTCCAATTGATTTCTCAGCATGCCAGAGTTTTCCCCATGTGCATCCTTACATAGATTCATATACCATCTTGAGATTCAATGGATATGGTGATGCATTCCAACATTACTAATAATGAATTTGATGCGTGCATCAACAACAATTCCCTATTCAACCAAGACAACAAGATGGATTTTTTCCCCTTAGTTTGGAGGGACATGCAAGGGACTAGTTTGAAAACCTTCATAGAAGAGAATTCACATATTTTACAGAATTTTTGATGCCATTTTTTATAACTAGAGTTATGATAAGGATGAGGACCGACTTCCCATTGTCCAATATATGAGAAGGTTATGCTTATTTGAGAAGCTCACTTTTGAAAAACTAGGTGAAGCCAAGTAGGAGACAAAACTTGCAAATGATGAAGCTAGCACAAAGGACCATTTCCATGAAGATGTGAAATTGAACAACAAATAATCTACATTGCAATTCTTTGAGGGTAATCTGGTCCAAATAGTGGGCAATATTGGAGATCTGAAAACGGATAGGAACAAAGAGGAGATTGTACATTCTTCACAATTTTTAAATCTGAGCAACAATGTGTTCATCTCTCCGGTAATCCCAATCATTAAAATCTTGTGAAGGAGTTAGTTGAAAAACAAAAATTTGAGATAATATTTCAGCCACTTGGATGAAGAAAAAATCTATATTTTTAGCGTTGTGGAAGATGAACAAAGGGCTACCCAAGAAAAAAATAATGCATAAAATATTTATGGTTTTGTTGATTTGAAGAAATTTTTAGATATGTGCAGTAGTTATATCAACCTACTACAAGAGTATATCGACATAGCTTGCAACAACCTTTCTTTCTTTGTAGGTCCACTAGAAGACATGGTTGTTGTACAAGTGTTTAGGTACATTTTCAGCATGTTGGTGATAGACATTCATGCATACAATTAGCTGGTTTTTAATGTATTTATATTCTATATGGTGATCAAGAATAGTGGGAGAAGTGCATGAACTAATGCATTCTTGAGATGGTTACACTGGATCTTTTATTTTACTGAAAAATGTTATCTCAAGTAAATTAAAGTAGAGTAGCAGATGAATAACTCCATTTGGAAAATAATATAGTTACAATGCTTTTTTTTAGTTGATGTTCATGCACAATGATGAGATTATAGGGTTCTCACATCCTCCCAAGTGGAGCATGTGTGTTGCAGTTGGAGCCAGTTGTTACTCCCCCCCCCCCTTCCAGCAGGGTTACCTATAGAAACAAATTTCACTTTCATTAGGTGAAAAAGACTAGATATGGACAAGTAGCAATCCTATTTGAGGTAGGAAGCACTATTCTGACAACATTCCATAAGTTAGTATAGTTGGTAGCATAAGTGTAGATGACCATATTATGCTTGGAAGAGATATTATGTTCATTGATGGTTGGGATAAAGATGTCATGGTTGTTATTATTCTAGGGAATGGAGCTAGTACATGTTATATATGAACACAAAGATGTAGTCTAACATAGTAGATTGAGAGTATGGTTATATATATGAAAGGATGGAAATAAGATGAAACAACATTTCCTCTATAATTGATCAAGAATATGTAGTTACACCAACGTTTTGCACAGACTGGTTGAGATGAGGAGCAAAAGACACATTGCTTTTCATTAGAACTTGAGATACTTGTATGCCATCAACATTTACATATCTAATATTTCCTAATATATAAAGCCTATAAATTGAAGGGGAAGTTATTATTGCTAATATAGCCTAGAGGAGATCGAAACATCGAAACATAAACTAGTTTCTTATGTGTGAAACAATTGTTGGAAATACTGAGAGGGGGGTGAATCAATATTTCTTTTCAATTGTTACTTTTGCTAGTTGGATAACTTATAATTAGAACACAAAATGAATAATGATAGAATAAAATATTTTATTAATTTCCTTTTTTTTTTACAATAATCAAGTACAATATATGTGTAAGGCTCTAACCCTAGATGAAGACACCAATCTTCAATCTCCCAGGCTCCAACTTGTATTGTGCCAAGCACCAACTTGGACTTTCCAAGGCACCAACCTTGTCAATTTGAGGCACCAACCTCTAGGGCTCCAACCCTATCTCTGGTATAGGCTCTGACATGGTTTCTTGAGGAATCCAATCCTTTAGGGCTCTGACCCTACTTCCAAGGCACAAACCTTGTCGAGGATCCAACCTCCTGGGCTCCAACCCTCAGCTTCAATTTGTCAAGATAAGTTTGATGATTCTTCACAGCTCCCAATATCTTCTTCAACAAGCCTTGTCAATCTCTTTAGCAATGCCTTCTCCAAATCAATTCACCAATGACAACCTTGTCTTCTCAGAAGATGTCACCATTGCTCTTCATGTCACCCAAACTAAATTCTCCAAGGTTATTTCATGAGGGCTTCAATCATGCGTCAAGGTCTTCAAGGATGCCTCCAAGATCAAATTTTATTATGCTTCCAATTCCCTCCAATTTGTCTTCAATGGCAACTGCAAAGTACTCTCCAAGATCTACAAGGTTCCAAAATAGTCTTCAAGATTTTTCCTCAACAACAAGATCTGTCCACTTCAATTCTGCTTCAATGATGATTAAGTGTGCTCCAAAAATCCTCAAGAGGCAGCTCCAAGATGTCTATAGAATGCTAAAAAAGGTTGTCTCAAAAAAAACTTCTCCAAACTATGCATAGTATGTTGTTATAGGACTGCTCATAAATGATGCTCCAAGATCTTCACAAGCAATGCTCCTTCAACGAATTTTCTCACTGTTCAAGCCTTAACAAGTGATTGTTCTCAAGACTCCAAGTAGCCACACACGAATTGCCCAAGTCCAATTTTTTATGCTTCTATAATAACTTCAAAGTATAAGACTGAAGTTAAGTCTAAGCTCCATCATCAATAGTCTGAGATATTGTCACAGATTTTTGGATATAATCACAACACTTTCCTCAAGTTTAGATTCGAACTACAACAAGTATGAGCCTTCTTTGCAATTATTATTCAACAGATCCGAGTTGGAACAACAAGTTTGAGTTGTAGTGATAATTGTTAGTCTAGGAACTAGACTTATGGTTGTCCTACCTAGTCCGAGATTTAATCTGTTGTAGGTCAAATTGATCCAAACTGTTATAATATGTTCAAGCTCTACACACAGATCCGAAGACTTCAAAGTTTGCAATTTGAGCTTCACTACAATTTGCTCTAGTTCCTTCATAGGTGAATGTGCTATAAAATCCAAGCCTTCAATCAGTTGTAGATCTAAATTTATAGGAGATATCTTAAATGCCCAAATAGTGATTAAAAATCCTCCTTGGTCTCCTTGTTGTCTCACCCTGAATTCCTGTGATTTTCACCGACAATATTCTTTGAAATGCTCACCGAATTACTGGCTAGAATGATAAGTTTAGACGTCAATATATACTAGTTTGTCCTCCAACGAAGAGACATGTCTCTTGAAGTAAGCCGACATGAGTAGGCCAAGGTGTAGGTCAACTCATAAATAATTTTATTTTTCATAGCTTAAATTCATATGTGGCACATAAATTTATTGTGTATGGAAAACAACCTTGACTTCTTTTCAAAGGGATTGCCATGATAGTAATATAATCAATTATAGCACTAAGGTTATACAAATGTTTAGCACATCATTTGTATTTCATTAGAGCATCAAATTTTATATGGTCTGCCATGTGATGTATGCATTACATCTGTTTTCCATGTGAAAGATGGACCATATAAAACACCATGCAAAAAGACTTGTCTTCCATGTGACTGTTATATCTCATCAAAAGTCTTGTCTTCCATGCAAAAAACATTGTCTGCCATTGTATCCCATCTGCCATGTACATCCTGCAATTATACATTGTCTGCCATGTATGGTCATAGGGAACAAGTATGTCATGTTATATGGTAATGGTAAGGTTCATAGCTATATGATGTTTTCGTAGGTGTTTGGGAATTAAGAGTTTATTTTAATAGAGTATTTATTTTTATATAATAAAGGCATCATAAAAAAGGTTTTCCATTTTATGAATAAAGGTATATTTGATAGGATTTGGGTATTCATGTATATATGGTGTGTATGGTTCAATAAGGCTAGGATATTAAAAGGGACTTGCATTAATATTTTAATGCTTAAAGATTAATTTAGGATTTGGGTATTCATGTATATATAATGTGTATCCTTCAATAAGGCTAGGATATTATATGGGACTTGCTTTAATATTTTAATGTTTAAAGATTTATCTATGTAGGGTTATATTCATTTGAAAGTACATAGTAGAAATATGGTTTCATTAGGATATGTAAAAGGATTAGGATAGGGTTTTATATGAAATGTCTTCACACTTGGAACTTCTTCAATAGTTTGGATATCATTAGTATTAGTATTTGCTTCAAATAGGGTTAGAGAATTATGTAAAGCTAGGATTTCCCTAGGGTTAGGGCAACATTATGCATCACAAGAATATTTTCCATCTCATCAATGCCATATTGACATCAATGACAACCTTGACTAACAATCTCCCCCTTTGTCATTGATGGCAATATTCTTTCCCTTCCAACATTCTCTCTCCCTTTGACATCAATGTAAAATGGGGTGCCTAAGTACTCCCCTTGTGAAGCTGCTTCTTTTCTTCATCTGTATGTTACTCCCTCTGTCATGGTGTTCTTCCTTCTAGAAATGTGGTCCATGATAGATGTGTCTACATTTCTTCATGTGATGAACCAACTTCCCTTGTCTACATAAACTCCTATAGCTCAAGAAATATTACTTGCTTAGTGATCAAATGGAAGAGATACTCAATAATAGTCCATCATATGAGTAACGATTATGTTCTTCAATGGAGTTTCTCTCGAGAGATGATCTATCAAGGATGATTTCCCATGTGTGACTCATCAAAGGTTTCATAGAGCCCTTTCACGGATAGATTTTGCAAGAATAATCAAGAATCACAAGCTCCCCCTAACTATATGCATGGTCTCTTTTTGGCAGAGTCTTACCAACAAATACTTGGAATATCAAGGATTACTTCATCAAATCAACAATATGTATTGTTGGCTGGAGTGTTCAAGAGACTTTCAGATCTAGTTTTCTTCCTTCTCCATACTTGTGTAACTTTCTTCTATGACTCAGTTGTCATGCTTTTAGCTTTTTTAGGGACCCAATTCAAGTTACAATCACATGCCATGTGTGAAATATTATGGAAATTGAAGCACTCCATCTTCATCATGAATGAGTAATCATGTCTCATTCTTGCAAAAATTTCTTCTAGGATATTAGCGAAGACCATTATATTTGTCTTTGTGATATGCCCTATAATCTTTTACCATGTGCCCAAAATTTGTACAAGAATAGCAATAACCAAGACATATACTTTTATACCTGGGAGATTAATATCTCCTTGATGTACTTCCGAAATATTTTTGACTTGGGATTCTTTGATGATATTCATTACCTTTTGTATTCTTGACACCATCTGCAAGTCTCCTTGGAATAATATTTCTTCCATTGTTGTCTTGACCCTTCTCCTTGCCTTTGTTGGAACTCGAAGCATCAACATTTCTTCATGGCTTCCTCACATCCTTTTCGTTTGAAGCATTATCATTCTTGGTTGAGGATTCACCTACATAGCCAAGACCTGATTTATCGAGGGGAGACTTTTGATGACTTAGGATGTCATCTAGGGTTTGAGAACTTTTAAATTTCTTATTCATCAAGTCAACTTCCTTTTTAAGAAAGACAATTTCTTCCTTCATTTTCTCGCATTCCTCATCCTTCTTTGATAGAATGATATCCATTTCTTCCTTCATCTTGGTTGCTTCACATGATTGGGCCTTAAGAGAAGTGATTTCTAATTTTAACTTGGTGATGTCATCATCCTTTTCTTCTAGTTGGCATATCATGGTTTTTCTCTCCTTTTCTGCTTCATGAACTTGTCCTTATATGAATGCCAAATCTTTCATCACCTTCTCAGCTCCTTGTGATTATTTCCTTGCTTCTTCTAGTTGAGATCTAAGGGAGGAGACCTCTTCTTTGTATTGACCAATATCTAATTCAAGTTTGTTTAAACTCTTGAGTCTTTGTTCAAGGTGGCTTGACACAGTTTCTTCCCTTTCCTTTGCCTTATCCAATACATTTTTCATGGATATGACTTCTTGATGAAGATTTCTTTTGTTTTGATGAAATTCCTCCTTAATTTTGATGAGCTCCTCATCTCTTTCTTGTACTTGAACCTTGAAAAGGTCAACTTCCTTCCTTGTCTTGTCTTGGTCACCATTTTGCACTTTCTTCTTAAGTGCCTCATTTTCATTTTTCAAATTGTTAATCTCTTCCATGGAAGCTATAAGTTTAGTCAGGAGATCTTCTTCAAAGTCTTCTTTGCTTTCTTCTTCTTCTAGGTCTTCTTTGGCCTTGATGTCATCATTCTTATTTTTAGCTTCCTTGACGGGTTCTAGATTTCCTTCTTGCTTTCCATCATTTTCTTGACTAGTGGTCATGGTCAATGCTCCTTTTGAGTGAAGGTCATGAATTTTGTCCCATATATCTTTTGTTGACGAACATTTTTCCAAATTGGCCTTTATAGAATTTGGTAGCCCATTCAAAATTGTCTTCATTTCTCTTGTATTGTACTCCTTGGATTCATCATCCATCGTGCTATCAGTATTCACTGATTCCCATATTCCAATGCCTTGAGTCATTAAGAAATTTCTCATTCTTACCTTCCATACATCAAAGTTTCCATTGAACACTGGAACTTTCTCAATTTGATTGTCTTCAGTTTTCATGGGGATCAACCTTCAAGTTGTTAGGATTTTGAGAAGGTATTGGCTTTGATACCAATTGTTGGAAATACTGAGAGGGGGGAGAATTAGTATTTCTTTTCAATTGTTACTTTTACCAGTTGGATCACTTATAATTAGAACACAAAATGAACAATGATAGAATAAAACCTATTATTAATTTCCTTTTTTTTGTTTACAAGAATCAAGTATAATATATGTGTAGGTCTCCAACCCTAGATGAAGACATCAATCTTCAATCCCACAGGCTCCAACCTGTATTGTGCCAAGCACCAAATTGGAATTTCCAAGGCACCAACCTCTAGGGCTCCAACCCTATCTCTTGTATAGGCTCCAAACTGGTTTCTTGAGGACTCCAATCCTCTAGGGCTTCTACCCTATCTTCCAAGGCACCAACCTTGTCAAGGTACCAACCTCTTGGGCTCCAACACTCATCTTCAATTTGTCAAGATAATTTTGATGATTCTTCATGGCTCCCAATATATTCTTCAACAAGCTTTGTCAATCTCTTTAGCAATGCCTTCTCAAAATCATTTCATCAATGAAAATTGTGTCTTCTCAGAAGGTGTCACCATTTCTCTTCATGTCACCCAAACATAATTCTCCAATATTATTCCATGAGGGCTTCAATCATGCATCAAGGTCTTCAAGGATGCCTCCAAGATAGGCTTTTATTATGCTTCCAATTCCCTTCAATTGGTCTTCAATGAGAACTAAAAAGTACTCTCCAAGGTCTACAAGGTTCCAAAATAGTCTTTAAGGTTTTTACTCAACAATAAGAACTGTCCACTTCAAGTCTACTTCAATAATGATTAAGTGTTCTCCAAAAATACTCAAGAGGCAGCTCCAAGATGTCTATAGAATGCTCAAAAAGGTTGTCTAAAAAAAACTTCTCCAAACTATGCATAGGATGTTGCTATAGGACTGCTCATAAATGATGCTCCAATATATTCAAAAACAATGCTTCTTCAACCTTGTTCAAACCGAATTTTATCACTGTTCAAGCCTTAACAAGTGAATTTTCTCAAGGCTCCAAGTAGCCACACATGAATTTCCCAAGTCCAATTTTTGATGCTTCTAAAATAACTTCAAAGTATAAGATTGAAGTTAAGTCTAAGATTCATCATCCATAGTTTGAGATATTGTCACAGGTTTTTGGATATAATCACAACACTTTCCTCAAGTTTAGATTTGAACTACAACAAGTCTTAGCCTTCTTTGAAACTATTATTCCATAGATCCGATTTGGAACAACAAGTCTGAGTTGTAGTGATAATTGTTAGTCTGGGTCCTAGACATGTGGCTGTCCTACCTAGTCCGAGCTTTAATCAACTGTAGGTATGAATGATCCAAACTATTATATGTTCAATATCTACACACAAATTCGAAGACTTACAAGTCTGCAATCTGAGCTTCACTATAGGTGACAGTTCACTGCTCTAGTTCCTTCATAGGTGAATGTGCTATATAATCCAAGCCTTCAATCAGTTCTAGATCCGAATTTATAGGAGATATCTTAAATGTCCAAATAGTGATTAAAAATCCTCCTCAGTCTCCTTGTTGTCTCACTCTGAATTCCTGTGATTTTCACTGAAAATCTTCTCTAAAATTCTCACTGAATTACTGGCTAGAATGATAAGTTCAGACGTAAATATATACTAGTTTGTCCTCCAACGAAGAGACATGTCTCTTAAAGTAAGCCGACATGAGTAGGCCAAGGTATAGATCGGTTGATAAATAATTATATTTTTCATAGCTTAAATTCATATATGGCAGATAACTTTATTGTGTATAGTAGACAACCTTAACTTCTTTTCAAAGGGATTTCCATGATAGTAATATAATCAATTATATCACTAAGGTTATACGAATGTTTAGCATATCATGTGTATTTCATTAGAGCATCAAATTTTATATCGTCTTCCATGTGATGTATGCATTACATCTGTTTTCCATGTGAAATATGGACCATATAAAACACCATGCAAAAAGACTTGTCTGCCATGTGATTGTTATATCTCATCAAAAGTCTTGTCTGCCATGCAAAAGGCCTTGTCTTCCATTGTATCCCACCTACCATGTACATCCTGCAATTATACATTGTCTACCATGTATGGTCATAGGGAATAAGTATGTCATGTTATATGGTCATGGTAAGGTTTGTAGCTATATGATGTTTTCGTAGGTGTTTGGGAACTAAGAGTTTATTTTAATAGAGTATTTATTTTTATATAATAAAGGCATCGTAAAAAAGGTTTTCCATTTTATGGATAAAGGTATATTTGATAGGATTTGGGTATTCATGTATATATGTTGTGTATGCTTCAATAAGGCTAGGATATTAAAAGGGACTTGCATTAATATTTTAATGCCTAAAGATTCATTTAGGATTTGGGTATTCATGTATATATGGTGTGTATGCTTCAATAAGGCTAGGATATTATATGGGACTTGCATTAATATTTTAATGCTTAAAGATTCATCTATGTAGGGTTTTATTCATTTGAAAATACATAGTAGAACTAGGGTTTCATTAGAATACGTAAAAGGATTAGGATAGGGTTTTATATGAAAGGCCTTCACACTTGGAACTTCTTCAATAGTTTGGATATGATTAGGATTAGTGTTTGCTTCAACTAGGGTTAGAGCATTATGTAAAGATAGGATTTCCCTAGTATTAGAGAAACATCACGCATCACAAGAATATTTTCCATCTCATCAATGCCATATTGACATCAATGACAACCTTGACTAACAAAAATCACAATCTCTAAGAGGAGATTTCAGAAGTTTATCATATCAATAGGCATTGTGTCAATTTGCACAAATCATAACTTGAGAAGAAGTATGAGGAAAAGCAACAAATTAAATTATTCCAAATTCGAATTGCTACTGCATTTTCTGAGAGGGATCGTGCCATAATGGAGGTTGAGAGGGCCCTTCAAGAAGAAGAGTTCATGTTTGATAAATTGAACAAGATTAAAAAATGGATGGAAGAAATTACAATATATTCCTTGGAACAAAAGAGACTTTTTTATGAACTATAGAGTAATTTGGATCACACAAAAGCGGAAAATGCAAAGTTGAGACAAGTTATAGAATTTTTTTATCGCAAGTAGCACTAAGGTTTGTTGAAATTGAATCAAATACAGATAAAGTAGAATGTGTTTCCATAGGTATGTTAATCCCCAAATTTGCATCATCTTGAGTATTTGTATACTTACTCAAATTTAACATGTGTGGAAGAAAGTTCATATCCCCCCCTCTGTACATCCCTATACTCTACACATCCTTCCACTCTGCACACCCATTCGCTATGCACATCATTTCATTCCACACATCCCTCCACTTTGCACACCTTATTTCTAGCACACCCCACTCTCACGCATTTCCCCTCTCTACAAAATTAATTACTTGTAGGCCACTCATCACAAACATAAAAGATTTTGTAATTGTTGGTCGCAACCCAACTTGGCCTAGATTTTGATGAAGACTCTTCATTTTGGGGAGAAATATGTGAAGTAAAGGATGTAGCGGAGCACGAAGTGAACCACGCAGTGGAGCGCCAAAGTGGACTACACAGTAGATATACTGCGCGGTATATGGGATTCAGAGAAGGTCTAAGCCCCTCCCTTTTTGTAAAAGAATACTATTTTGTAAATGATGAATGGTTTTTGGACCATAGTAGCTTATACTAGGGGAGTCCATAGTATATGGACCATGGTATTGTGATGATATATCCCTCGATGTAATAGTATATATAGGGATGAATAATAAAGAAGAGGAAAGCCTATTCTTCACATCATGTGTTGAATGGTTGTATCTTTGTGAATTGTGGTTTGTGGCAAGAAGGCAAGGCTATGTAGCTGAGTGCATAGAGGCCTAAGTCCACAGCTACGTGCACAAGCCAAGAACTATTTGTTGTACAAATTCTCTATTATAAGCAACAGTTCTTGTGGACGTAGTCCCACATTGGGATGAACCATAGTAAAATATGTGTCTTCATGTGTATCTTTTCTTATTATCTATTGTAGTGTAGCTTTTTTATTACAGTTTCATTTTATTACAACATAGTAATGATTAAGGGTTTATATGATATGTTTTAAGTGATGAATGTAATGTGGCGAAGTAATGTATGAATGCAAAGTAACTTATGAATGTTAAAGACAAAAGAGCTGAAAAATACCTCATCACATAATCCCTCAAGGTTGTAGAAACATGGTTCTACATCCTCCCACAGTCACTTCGGGTGAGACTGTGATCTGCTAGTAGGTCATTCCCGAAAGGGCCAGTGATTGAGGTTTTTTTTGGTGCGCAATAGAAGAATGGAACCTGGGTCACCCCAACCTAAAGCCAACTGTAACAGAAAAATCATCTCAATTCATTAATTTCTTTGTTGTTCCATGCATGTTACTAATATCAAGAATATTATAAATGACATTAGAAGTGGATCAGTATTTGAATTAAAGGGACATTATGCCTTTGATACTTTGATATTTTTTTACATCACCTCTGACAAACGAAAACCTTAATGTATTAAACTTCTATTGATTGTCATGTCCCATCGAATAAAAATCACATGCCAAAGGATGACAACTACTATTTATATAGGAGAAAAATGAATTCATAATTAAGAGCCACTCAGAACATCAATAGTTACTCACATATTCCTAAGGAAAAATGGAAGATGGCTACCAAAAAAAAAAGAAGTAATTTTTCATGACACTTTTAACTAGCTTGCCTACTAAGACAAAAAATTCTATTGGTCAACTACATACCAATGGTATGTAAATTTAGTAGTTGAACATAAGTAGAATAAAAAAATATGGACCAGTAGGTTAGAAAATGTTGCATATGTTCTTGAATTTTTTGATTTCAAAGAAATAATCTACCTTTGTGCGAGACATTTTGATCCAAAGATAAGGACAATAAGAGTGGGAGTGAAGAGTAATCAGATTTCTTTGACCCCTAAAGCATTCAGAAAGATATTCAAATTTCCAAAGCCAAATAAGCTATTAAATTTTCTTGAATCTAAAATTTTCTTGGGGTCTCAAGCTGGACAAATGAACATTCTTTAGGAATTCATCTCATTGGCCTCGTAGGTCCCCTATGACATTTATTTCTTGGATGTTTCCATATTTGCATAACCTTATAGAGATTTTTCTTGGATTTTTTCCCGAGTAATGGGATGAGAAACCACATTCAATGTTACAAGGTATGTACTCTATGGTCTCTATTATTCTTATAAACAAGACTCTTTGTTTGACTGTGTGGACGTCATCTCAAATAAGCTAGCCTTCCAATTAGTGAATTTGTCAAAGACCCATAGGCTTTTCATGACAACACATTTAATAACAACACTTGTATCTTATCATGTTTTCCATGGCTTGCCCCATAAAAGAAATTTTAATCCTTACCAAGAACCAGTTTAGTTTCAGTATCCAATATTAGGGAAACATAAAACCCCCTTCATTAGGGTAATTTTCTATAATTATTTCCTTTCTTCAATGTTTTTGAAGCCTTCAATGTTTCTTCCTTAGAGTTTGGAATTCCTTTTCTCATTTAATATGCAATGAGAATCCCATGAAGTTCGTCCATTTTTAGGTCATCCAAGTCCTTCATTTCTTCTATGGCACTGACTTTGGAATCAAAACGTTTTGGAAGTGATCTCAAAGCCTTTTGGAACACTGTGCTTTCTTCAACAGTTTCTCCTAGACCCTTGAGTGAGTTGACAACTTCATCCACTTTGAGGAAAAAGGTTGAAATGTCTTCTTCGTCATCCATTTTAAGACTCTCAAATTGTCTTCTATGAGTTTGAAGTTTTTCCCAATCAATCAGCTTGTCCCACATTTCCTTGGCATATTTGCAGTTCATAAACTTTGTAAATTCTAAATCAGAAATTCCACTTGTTATGGAATTTAGTGCTTTGGCATTTTCTATATAAATTTTTCGTCCATCTGGATTGGTTGGTGGAGAAGATGGAAATTTATACCCATATTGAATTGATTGTCATACTTCTAGTCCATGAGACATTAAATAAAATTCCATCCTACGTTTCCAAAAGGAAAAAAAAAATTTCCATCAAATTTTGGGATTTTTCTTGAATCCTTATTAGCCATTGTGACTAAGAATCCTTCTTCCAGTTGTTAGGATGATTATGAATAAGTTGGCTATGATACCAATTGTTGCAAATATGGGGGGGTGAATCAATATTTATTTTCAATTGTTATGTTTACCGGTTAAGATTCTTCACAATTATAATCAGAAAAATAAATAATAATAATTTTATTAGGAACAAGTGAGGACACCAATCCTATTTTTAAAAAAGTTTGAGTACAATGAAGTTGAGGGCTCCAATCCTTCAATCTACCAAGCTCCAACTTGTTTCCAAGCTCCCACTTGGGATTTTATGAGGCTCCAACCCCTAGGGCACCAACCCTTCAACCTTTTTAATAAAATGAATAAGTGACTTACTTTAATTTCTCCACAAGTTTGTCCCTAACTTTTGATTTTTTCACTAAATACTCTTCACTATCCAATGCTTCACTTGTCCAAAAAAATACTCCAAGGCTCCTAATGCTTCACTGTCCAACACTTTTTCACTTCACTGTTCAAAGTCATAAATTATTTAATATTTCATGTTTCCTAAATAATCATTGTTCAAGCCTTCAATGCTTCATGATTTCTTCATTTTCCAGAGGTTTTAAGTCACCACAGGTCTGACCTATAATTGGACTAGACTTCCACAGATCAATTTACAATTCTGGGCTTATGAGTGTACCAAGATTCCATAAATATTTGATGTGTAGACTAAGCTTTATAAACATTGTCACAGGTTCAAGCCAAGTTATAGATCCAAACCATAACATGTGATTGTTCTTCTAAATTCTTTACTAGTTCAAGCTTCAAAGAGGCACCCAACATACCTTCTTAACACCACATGTCCGAGTTGATAAGTTTGAGACTAATCTATTTATACAAGCAGTTATCACAGGATGTCTAAGTTTTATTATTGTCCAACACTGATATCACAGGTGAAAGGTATGTCAGATATTAGAGAAGAAATCAATCTCAGCTCCAGTTTAGAGATAGACTGAAAATTTGAAAGGTAAAATAGCTCTGAGGCACTACTCCACAGGTTTGAGCTTCAACCTAGGCTACAACAGGTTCGAAGGTTGATCCGAGCCTCAATCCAAGGCACCGTTGTATGACTACATATGTAGAAGGTCCAAACTATT
The DNA here is from genome assembly GCA_031772625.1 of Pinus tabuliformis. Lineage (NCBI taxonomy): Eukaryota > Viridiplantae > Streptophyta > Pinopsida > Pinales > Pinaceae > Pinus > Pinus tabuliformis. The sequence continues at coordinate 1,701,282,797 of CM062817.1, read as the reverse complement.
GATACCACAGGTCTGAGTCAAGTGATCCGAGCTATCAGTCCTCAACAAGTGATCTGAATTAAATGTCCTCCAATCCAGGTTATTTTTCCTCCAATTTGAGCTAATTATACTCAACAAGTGATCCGGGCTAACTGTCCTCCAATCTAAGCTAATTATCCTCCATTTCGAGCCTCTCTTTGTCACAATTTTCCCAAACAGTTTTAACACTAGACTTTTTCCTCCTCAACCTCCTTTAGTTCATGACTTGTGAACTTCACCTTTTGTGTTATGCTTTGAATTAGCCTTCAACGATTGGATGGATGTTAAATGGAGTATGAACTCTTATATATATAGATTTTTATTTTAAGTGAAGGGACATGACTCTTTGGAGGAAGGTTGACTTAGTTTAACTGAGCTTAGGCCAGATAGGGTAGAGAATATGATATATTATCTTAAAAATCATTTTCTCTTAGACTACTGGGAGTTAGAGGATGAGTGAGGGCTCATTGGAAAGAGGAAAGAGTCTTCTACAAGCTAGTGAAGGAGTCATTGTAATATGATGTCTTCAAGATGATAAGAAATAATTTTCTTTATGACTGTTCAGGAATTTATAGTACAAACCTTGGGGTTTTTAGGATTCTTCATGCATAAGGACATTGGGACTAGGATAAGGGTTAGGGAATCTTCATTAGGGCTCCAAGTGTGGTCATCAAGTGTGTCTCATATTGACATCAATGACAATTATTGACCAACAATCTCCCCCTTTGTCATTGATGGAAATATTCTCTCTTCTTCCAACATTTTCTCCCCCTTTGACATCAATGGAAAATGGGGTGTCCAAGTACTCCCCCTATCAAGTTGCATCTTTTCATGTTTCTCCCCTTGTCATTGTTCTCCTACCCTTTTGATGTGTTTTCCTAATTTTATTCAAAAACAATGGCTCCCAGCTTTTGACGAAGATATTCAAATGCTTCTCATGGTAGGGGTTTTATGAAGATATTTGCAATTTGTTCCTTTGTATTAATGTATTCCAATCTAATATTATGTTCTGCAACTTGTTCACAAAGAAAGTGGTATTTGATTGGAATACGTTTTGTCTTTGAGTGCATTACCATATTCTTTGAAAGATTGATAGCGTTAGTGTTGTCACAATAGATAATGATTGTTTGATTAGTCGTTATGTTGACATCTTTCAATGCTTCCTTCATCCATAATATTTGTGCACAACAATCTGCAGCAGCTATATATTCGGCTTCATTTGTGGAGAGAGATATAGAGGATTTTTTTTATTGAGCCAAGATACAAGATAGTCTCCCATGAAGAATGCATTTATGCTAGTACTTTTTCGATTGTCTACCCTTCCAACCCAATCAACATCGGTGTAAGTTGTCATAATAAGAGTAGTTCTTTTGGGATACCATAGGCCAAAATTAGGATTACCTTTCAAATATCTGAGAATTCTTTTCACAGCCAATAAATGAGATTCCTTAGGAGCTTATTAAAACCTTGCCACCATCCCTACTGCTTGCATAATATCGGGTAGTGAAGCAGTTAAGTATAAAAGAGCTACAATTATTGACCTGTAAAAAGTTGCATCCACTGAAGGGGATTCATCATATTTGCTTAATTTGTAATCTGTAGTCATCGGTGCGCTCATAGAAGCACATTCTTACATCCCATATCTATTAATCATGTCTTTAAGATATTTTGTTTGGGATATGAATATCCCTGTTACTTTAGTTTGAACTACTTGTATTCCAAGGAAGTAAGATAATTCACCAATCATAGACATTTCAAATTCCTTAGACATATTTTGAGAAAATTCATGACTCATCTCATCATTGTTGCTAGAAAAAATCAGATCATCAACATATACAAGAGTGACTAGTAATTTATCCTTGTCCATTTTCATGTAGAGATTACTTCCTGCCACCCCCTTTTTGAAACCTTGTTGTTGTAGATAATGATCTAATCTTGTGTACCAAGATCTAGGAGCTTGTTTCAATCCATATAACACATTTTTTAACTTACATACGAAGTATTTTCCTTCTGCTAGATCAAACCCTTCCAGTTGCTCCATGTAGACTTCTTCCTTTAGGTCACCATTCAGAAATGTTGATTTCACGTCCATTTGATAGAATTTGAACCCTTTTGAACAAGAAAATGCCAAAAACATTCTTATAGCTTCTAATCAAGCTATCGAGGCAAAATTTTCTTCAAAGTCAATTCCTTCAATTTGTGAGTATCCTTTACAAACAAGCCTTGCCTTATTTCTAATGATCTGTCCATCTTCATTCATTTTGTTTTTGAACACCCACTTGGTTCCAATAATATTTTTATCTTTTGGATGAGGTACAAGTTCCCATGTTTCATTCTTTTTTATTTGAAACATTTCTTCTTCCATAGCATTCACCCAATGAGGGTCCTTACTAGCTTGAGCAAAGTTTTTTGGTTCTACCATGGATAGTAAGGCAACATCATATTTTCTTGGTGTATTTGTCATCTTTCTTTGGGTTTGTATTCCATCATCTGCATTCCCAATAATTTGTTCTTTCGGATGGTGTTTTTGAACAAATTTCACTTTTGATGGAGTTTGAGATGGTTCCTTTTGAATTTCTTGATCATTTTCTTCCTTTGTTGTATCTTCTTTAGATTCTTCATGAATAGAATCTCCTTCATAGACTTCAATTTCCTTTTCTGGAAGTGCCTCATCGATCTTCACATCAATGCTTTCTACTATCTTTAATAGTCGATTTTTATAGCATTTGGATGCTTTTATCCTTGTAGAATATCCTAGAAATATTCCTTCATTAACTTAAAAATCAAACTTGCCTGGCAAGTCAACATTGATCTTCATAAAGCATTTACTTCTGAAACTTCTAAAATATTTTACTAAAGCAAGTCTTCCTTTCCATAATTCGTATGGATTTTTTTCATTATTTGTTCTTAATTGGGCTATATTCAAGGAATAGATTGTTGCCCAAACTGCTTCTCTCCAAAACTTGGCTTGAAAATCAGCTGCTAGTAACATTGTTCTTTCCATTTCTTGCACAGTTATGTTTCTTCTTTCCACTACTTCATTTTGTTTAGGAGTTATAGCTATGGAAATTTATCTTTTTATTCCATGTATTTCATAGAATCATTGAATTCCTTTGAAGTAAATTCTCCTCCTCTATCTGTTCTAAGACACTTGATTTTTTATTCTTTTTCATTTTCCACAAGAGCTTTGAAATTTTTAAAACATTCAAAAGCTTCGGATTTAAACTTTATAAAGAACACCCACATCATTCTAGTATAGTCATCTACAAATAGAGAAAAGTACCTTTCACCTTGTAGTGTTGGAGTTTTGGTTGGTCCACATAAATCTGCATGTATGATCTCCAAAGGTTTTGATGTTGATAATTCCTTGGTCTTGAAGAAAGTTCTAGTTTTCTTTCCATGTTGACATGGGCCACACACAACCTGTTCCGACTTTATAATTTTTGGAATGTCCCTCACTGCACTTGTTTTGCTGATATTAACCAAGTTGTCAAAGTTTAGATGTCCCAATCGCTTGTGCCATAACCAACTTTCATTTTCTTGACCCATATAACATTTTTCTTCTTGAATTTTACTTAAAATGTATACGTTATCTGGTGTTCTCACTCCTTTTCCCACAAGTTCTCCTGAAGAATATTTTCTTATCTCATAGCCTTTATTACTAAATATAACATTATGTCCTTGGTTGCAAATTTGGTTAATGCTTAGAAGATTGTGTTTGAGTCTGTTTATCAGTACTGTGTTGTGTGCTTTTCACTTTCCATTAACAAGAGAAATCAACCCTTTTCCGTCAATTTTAGTAGATCCACTTCCAAAGGATACATTCCAATCCTTTTTGTTTAATGTGACAAACTCCTCTTGTTCACCTATCATGTGTCTTTAACATCCACTATCCACAAACCATTTATTTTCATCACTTTGTGCACATAAATCTAGGCCACATTTATTTATAGTGGGTTCCTCCTTCTTCAACTCTTCCCTTTTTTATATAAATGGACAATTTTGTGTATCATGGCCAAAATCATTGCATTTTGAACATGCTAGGTCATACTTAGCCAAAGGATCAAAATAATTATAGGTCTTGATTTGACCTTGTTCTTTTGAGCTAAGTGGCTTGCTTTGATAATTGGCCCTATATCTCCTTGAGATATTATCCTTATAAGCCTTGCAATGCTTAGCTTGATGACCAAAATTTTTACAATAGAAACAACAACCAAGAAAGATAGTTTGATACCTATTAGAATAGCCTTGAATTGATGTAACATTATTTTTTGGAGATATATTTCCTTCATTCCTTGGGTTGTTGTAAGTGGATCTTTGTTCTTGGTGGAACGACTTCTTCTCTTTTGGATGATTGCAAAGGATGTCAGCATAGCTTCTTGGATTTCTTCATTGGAATTCTACTTGATGAATCACCTTTGAAACCAATTTTAGTCTTATCATGTTGTGATATTTGAGTATTAAGGATGTTATCAAGAGTTTGAGAGCTTTGCTAGCTCTTATTAACCTGATTCAACTCTTTCTTTAGAGAGACAATTTCAGCTTCACGTTTCTCGCATATTTCTTCTCTTTCTTTTAGCTTGTTGTTCAAAATTTCTTCCTTCCTTTTTGCTTCTTCCTTTTCTATTTTGAGAGAAATGATCTTCTTCCTTAATTTCTCATTTTCTTCAATAGCACTCATTAGTAATTCATCTACATTTCCTTCATCTTCTTTTTCTGAATCATCATCATTTGTAAATGCCATGAACAATACTTCACTACTTCCAACATAGTCATCTTCTTCATCAGATTCATCATTATCCCTTTTGAGTAGAAAGGTATTTTTAGTTGATTTTTTCTTTGTAATCACGAATTCTTCTTCATCGGAGTCATCTTGTTTGGAGAAGAAATTCTTCTTATTTGACCCTTTCTTCTTGAACATCCTCTTTTTATATTCATCTTCATCATCACTATCATGTTTATGAGGACACTTTGCAACATAATGTCCTATTCTACCACACTTAAAACAAATGAGAGGATACTTACCTTTGAGTTTGGACCCTTTCCTTAGTTTCTTCACGAATTGTGCTAGTTCTGTTTTAGTATTAGAATCATCACTGCTATAATTCTTTCCTTTCTTCAATGTTTTTGAAGCCTTGAATGTTGCTTCCTTAGAGTTTGGGATTCCTTTTCTCATTTCATATGCAATGAGAATCCCATGAAGTTTGTCCATTTTTAGGTCATCCAAGTCCTTCATTTCTTCTATGGAACTAACTTTGGAATCAAAACGTTCTAGAAGTGATCTCAAAACATTTTGGGCAATTGTGTTTTCTTCAACAATTTCTCCTAGACCCTTGAGTGAGTTGACGACTTCATCCACTCAGAGGAAAAAGGTTCCAATGTCTTCTTCGTCATCCAATTTAAGACTCTCAAATTGTCTTAACAATATAAACTTTGAAACGAGAACTCATACTGTTACCCGTTTTGTAGATATAGAAAAAAAGTGACTTGATTTTGAAAAGTGGTGATGAAAAACACACGTGTTTTTTAGAGCATAGTTTTTGACATAATAATTTTTTTTATGTACATTGTGTTTTAGAATGGTAGTGTTTTTGATGCTGATTTAAAAAAGTGGTAATTCTACACCAGGCCCTTTTTTTTTTCTAATGTATGAAATGCAAATAATTATTTTGTAAATTTAATAATTTTTGAAGTGGTCGTTTTCTTCATATTTTCTTGTTTTTATTTTAATTTTATTTTTTTGTAGTGAGGTTTTTATTGTTTTGCATTTTTAAATTAGAAGGTCGATATTTTGAATTTTCGATATTCTACATATTTATACATCGTTAATTAATTTTTCAATCCACATGAAATAATTGTTTCTAAAAAACAATATTTTTTAACAATGGACATAAAAATAACCATTTTTAACATAAATATAACTAAAAAACTACACGTTTTGATTATTTTTTTGCTAGAATTGACATGTCAAAATCACAATTTTTATACGAAAATTTTAACTAAAAATGGTTAAATAATAGTTTTTTTTTATGAATTTCATATCAAAAAAATAATAATAATCATTTTTTTTCAAAAAATAATGATTAACTTAAAAATTAATGTGAAAATCACATATTACAAATATTGAACGCATAACAATCTTAATTGGGTGTTTATTCTTCTCATAAAATGTCAAAAGTCAAAAGATTACAAGTATAACTACTTAATAATTACAAAAAATGAGCTTGATTTCCAAGCCTAACTTAAATTTAATCAGCAATGTCACATAATCCAAACTCTTCGTCCTCTAGAGTTTCATCATTGTCTTCTTCCACAATATTTTCTGCTTCCTTTTGCTCATTTTCCTCTTCTAATGGATCTTTGATGTCAGCAAATCTCCCAATGTATGTATTTCCAAACATTCCATGTAATGGTGTTTAGGGTTCCTTTGCCTTTTTTGCCACACGTGATTCACTAAAGTCCCCTTTCTTCAACCCAATATCTTGCATTGCATCTGGAAGAAATTGAAGAGCATTAATTCTTTGCTGAATGAAATTGCACTGTATTGGATCTTTTTCAATTGCAATGCAATTTCTTCCTTTTGAAGGCAACATGCTAGTGTTGTACCTAATTATCAAGCACAAAAGAAATAATGAATTAAATTAGTATAATGACATATTAATTAAAAAATAACATATTGAAATTCAATTCCATATAATAAAACTTACCTCAGCCAGAAAATAAATCCAAAGCCCAATCTCCTTCATTTGAACATATGTATATAAGATAGTTAATCAATAATTGTGGTTTTTGATAAATCTTAACTATCTCTAATTTTGCTTCTTTGTCTTCATATGTTAGTTTTCTCACAACAACATCATAAGTCAGTATTTGGCTATGACTCTTTCTGTCTACCCGATTAAAAATCATAGACATATAGCTATCATCTTTTGCCCAACTATCAATATGAATGAACTCACACTCATTTATAACTTGTTGATCTTCACGGTTAAGAAGATTTGACTTTTTCCTGTAACATGAAATAGTAAAAGTTCAAGTAATGGAAAAAAATGAATTTTTCAACATTAATCAAATATACATTTTAAACATCTTACCATGTAAGTTGCATCCTTGAATTTGTTTTCCCCTTGAAGCTTAACAATATCATTGCCAATTGTGTGTCTGAATGAAATGTCACAAATCTCCATAATGGTGATGACGTGACTTTTACAAATCTCGCACCACTTTACTAAGAGCTTAATAAGTATAAGGGTCACTATCATAGTCAATGTTTGGAATACTGAAACCATGGAGAATATCTGCAATAACTAGGGCATAATCCCTTTTAGGTATGAGTTTAGCAATGTCTTCACAGTTGCCTTGTATTACTTAATATTGAATAGTGTCTAGCCCATTCCAAATGAAATGAGTAAGAGTTGGATCAAGTTCAACATTCTTAATACGTTGCTTCCTCAGTCTTTCGATCTTTATTTTTTCAATAAAGGTTCTGAAACTATCTGGTGCTCCATTATCATCCTTCTTCATCTTTTATAAAATAAACAAATATATGTGTAAGTTATAAATTAAAAATAGTACACAAATGAATAAAAATGAATGTATAAATCAAGATATCTTTTTAAATGCAAGATAAGAAGCTTTTAATGTTGATGTAAAACTTGAATCTGGATAGTTGCGTACAACATCATCCCAACTATCTTCATTCAGCAATTTAACCATTTGTTCTTGAATTTTCATGTAAACTTTGTGACTGCATAGATAAATTAAAAAAAGAAAATATAATGATATGTATAACAAATACTACCAAGAACAATATATTTTATTTTAAAAAAAATATAATCTAGAAATAAATAAACATAATTCAACAAACTTACTTTTGAAATTCCTCAGACATTTCCTCCAATGATAATTCCCCTGACCTCACACGAGATAATATTATTTTGACATTTTTTTCATCTTTCACTCCTTGCATTGCTCTCCAAGGTGTGATAGTCATATCTTCTGGAAGTTGCTTCATTTCAGGAGCTGATTTACTGCTGCTACATATCAATGGCTTAGACTTTTTGACCTTCTAGTTTTTAATGCCAATGTTTTCCCACATGCTAAAAATCTCATCAATCAACTTCCAAACATCTCCAGTTCTAAATGCCAATTGGAAAATGTTATCAACACCTTTGAATAAATCACTAATTTTGTTGCCTTTTCCACCTTTTGAATTGGTTTTCTCTTCAATTTGATAGCCTATTTCCATACAACATTCCTTTCGGAAATCTGCAGTAACATTTATCCTATCCCCACCACATTTTTCTTGAAATTCACTATGAATAAATCTAACCCTTTGGATGAAAGTCATAGACATCCTATATTCATTATCTGAATTATGATCCCGTGACACTAACTTTGCTTCTGTATCTGATAAACCAGCATAAATGATACATTTCATTGTTTCAAAATGTGGGTTATTAGGATATTCCTCCATCAATTTTCGTTGAGCTTCTACAAAATGGTTCCCCCCAAGCACATAATAATTGTATTCAAAACATTTTGACTTATCAAATGCTTCTTTGTTGGGAACTTGAAGTGGATCAACAAGAAGCACATAACTAACCACATGAGCATATGGATTGTACCTCATCAATGTCTTCAAGTTGTGAACATGCAGATGATGTAGTTTTTTGACTTGATATTGACATTGTCCTTCACTTGCCTTATAGGTTTGTCTGACATTAAGTTGAAATGTACGACCACTATCAATTAAGTTTCTCTTTGTCAAATTCTGTCGAATGGCATTTTGTTTTGTTTTGATAATGCCATCCTCTAAATCAGTGCCTGGTGTAATGGTTTCTCTGCTTTCTTTTGAAGTTTCACTAGGTTCTTGACTGCTGGTAATGACTACTTCAAAATCTTCAACTTTACTTTTCTTCATCATAACATTCTCAACAGATTTATTCTTGGGCATTGTTACTTTTGGTCTTTTACGACTCTTCTCAGTTCCAATGTCATCTTCAGTAATGACAACATATGCTTCACTGTCAGTTTCAACTTCATCATCCTCAAAAGTAACTTGTCTACCCTTGCTAGATTTATCCACTAGAGACCTTTTTTTCTGATCCTTTGGATGTAGTTTTGTAGCATCATCAATTACTACATTTTTCTTGTTTTCCATATCTTCTTCTGACACTGAGTAAAAATTGCTGACAACTTTCATGATATCATGCTCTAGGAAATGAATGCCTCCCAACCTAATTGAACAACTTTCAACAAATTTCTGCCAAACAAAATATCATATGTCAATAAAAACAAAGTTAAAAAAATAGCAAGACACTTTCAAGAACGCAAAATGCAAATATAAATAACAATACTTACGATGTTTTGTTTCATCTCATTTACGATTTGTTTACACAACTTTGTAGATACCTCTCTCGTGTCATACAATGAATATGATAGTCGGTATTTAATCCTTTCATGTGACTTGAGAGATTTTGTAAGTATGTAAACAACTTCAGTGTCCGATACCGAACACATATCTATGACTCTTCCCATCACCTCATAAATTCCATTATCATTCGGTATATCAATATATAGATATATATTCACATTTTGGCTTTCTCTTTATTTCACATACCAAATTCTTGATGGAAATTTCACCTCTTTTGAATTCTTCCAGTATGAAATCATCTTCTTATCATTTGAGGCACTTGAAAGATTTGTAGCCATGAGCTCAGGTGGAGTTCGTTCACCAATGTTTTTTGAAGATGAACCTTTAAGAGTCCTTGGTCCAGAAAGATTCACAAAAATCTTATTTGATGCCATTTTTCTGAAAAATAGAAACACATAAATCAGTAAATAACGAAAACATATTGACTTAAATTAACAACGAAAATATATCATAAATTTTTAATTTGTATAATCAGATAATTGAAATTAAAAAATATTAACGCTAAGAAAATCGCCTGCCACCCCGCGGGCAAGCGAGCCGCCGCTGTGGCGCGGGGGGGGGTTGTGGCAACAATTTCTACCATTTCTCCCCACATTGATCCCATTCAATCTACCCCTCAAGGGGGAGGCTGAGGGGTAGATTGAAGACGGAGAAGGAGATCAATGGGGTGAGAAATGGTAAGAGTTGTTGCCACAGCCTCCCCTTGCGCCACCTCGGCAGCCCGCCCGCCCACGTGGAGGCCGCCAAGGTGGTACGGGGGGCTGCCATAGCCTTCCCCCTGCGCTACCCAGGCGGCCTGCCGGGCAGGGTGGCATGAGGGGGGCTGCAGCAACAACTTCTACCATTTCTCCTGATATTGATCTCCTTCTTCGTCTTCAATCTACCCCTTAGAGTCCCCCTTGAGGGGTAGATTTAAGACGGAGAACGAGATCAATATCAGGAGAAATGGTAGAAGCCCCCCAACACCACCCTGTCCATCTACGGAGTGGCGGGCAATTCTGAGAATCACCCAACCTCCGCGGGCAGACGGGCAGGTCGCCATGGTGGCGCAGGGTTGGGTTGCGGCAGCTCCACACCGCGCCACCCCGGCGGCCTGCCCGCCCCTCGGGGGCGGCTGGACGATTTTCAGAATCGCCCGGCCACCCCCGGCAGGTGCCGGGAGGGTGGGCAGGTGGGCGTCGGGCGGATGGGTGGGTGGGCGGGAGGGTGGGTAGGTGGGCGTCAGGCGGATGGGTGGGTGGGCGGGCGGGTGGGTGGGCGCCGGGCGGGCGAGCGGGTGGGTGGGTGCCAGGTGGGCAGGTGGGCGGGCGGGCAATCCCCCGGGCAGGCGAGTGGGCGGGTTGGCGCCGGGTGGACGGCCAGGCGGGTGGGCGATGGGTTGGCGGGTGGGCGGGCGGGAGCTGGGCGGGCGTGCAACCCCGCTGGTGGGCGAGTGGGCGGGCGGGCGGGCGGGCAGGCGAGTGGGCAGGTGGGCAACCCCGCAGGTGGGCGAGCTGGCAGGTGGGCAACCCCGCAGGTGGGCAAGCCAGCGGGCGGACCTGTAGGCGGTTGGGCAACCCCGCGGGCGGGCGAGCGGGCAAGTGGGTGCCGGGCAGGCTGGCGGGTGGGCAGGTGGGCAGGCGGGCAACCCCATGGGTGGGCACCAGGTGGGCAAGCGGGCGGGCGGGCGCCGGGTGGGCGGGTGGGCGGGTGGGCGAGTGGGTGGGCGGGTGGTTGGGTGGGCAACCCCGCGGGTGGGCGCCGGGTGAGCGGGTGGGCGAGCGGGAGGGCGGGAGGACAGGTTAGCGGGTGGGCGAGAGGGTGAGTGGTTGGGCGAGGGGTGGGTGGGCGGGCGCGCGGGAGGTTGGGCGAGCAGGCGGGTGGGAGGGTGGGTGCGCAAGCAGGTGGGAGGGAGGGCGCGCGAGCGGGAAGGCGCCCGGGTGGGCGAGCAGGTGGCCGCCCGCCCGCCCAACCCCCGCGGCTGGGCAGGCGGGCCACTGGGGTGGCGAAGGGTGGGAGTCATAGCCCCACCCTGCGCCACCCCTGCGGCCTGCCCGCTCGGGCGTAGGAGTTGGGCAATTCCAGGGTGGGCGTCGGGCGAGTGAGCGGTCGGGTGGGCGCCAGGTGGGCAGGTCAGCGGGCAAGCAGGTGGGTGCTGGGGGGTAGGCGAGTGGGTGGGCGGGCGGGTGGGTGGGTGTGCAACCCCGTGGGTGGGCGTTGGGCGGGCAGGTGGGCGGGTGGGCGAGCGGGAGGACAGCTGGGGGGGCAGGTAGCCGAGAGGGCGGGTGGCGAGCGGGAGGACAGGTGGGTGGGCAGGTAGTCGAGAGGGCGGGTCGGCGGGCAGGCGAGTGGCAGGGAGGGTGGGCAGACGGGTGGGCGGGAGGGCGGGTGGGTGGTTGAGTGGGCGCCGGGTGGGAGGGGGGGTGAGCGGGTAGGTGGGCAAGAGAGCGCACCAGCAGGAGGGCGGTCAGGTGGGCAGGCGAGTGGGCGCCGGGTGGGCGGGCAGGTGGGCCGCCTAACCCCCACTATCACGCCCCTACACCTGCGATAGTCTTTCAATCGTTTATAGCGAGGTGTGGCACCACCGAACACTTTCTTTTCACCAATACTTATGTTCATGGACTACGCCTTAACATTCGATACTTAGTTTATTTTTCTTCACCATGTATTATTATTAGCCTTTATACTAATGAACACCCATACACATTCATTATCCACAACAATTATACATAAACAACATAATTGCAACAGTATAAAAGGAGGGGCAACTCCCTGAATAAGAGTCTGCCCGATTTCACTATATTTTTAACTTTCATAAAAATACAAGTATACCTTGGTAACCCCAGGTTTTATACTTAAACAAATTTCAAACTTCGTGTCTTGCCCACGAGCTGCCCACCTTGTGCACGCCTTTCATGGTGGTCCCTCTTACAATCCACAATTAGCCAAATTTTCACTTCAGGCAACACCTTCGTGCAGCCTCACACGAACCATTCAACCGTGGGCGGGCGCCTTCGTTTCACCTCTAACCGAGTTCGTTTCACCGTCAGGTGGGTGCCTTTGTGCAGTCCTCCAATCAAGTTCACCGTCGGGCGGATGTCTTCGTGCACCCTCCACCCGAGTTTACCAACTGGCAGGCGGGCGCCTTCGTGCAACCCACCACCCGCACGTTCAACCGACGGGTGGGCGCCTCGTGCATCCCTCCACCAATACCTTCAATCGACGGGCGGGCACACCTTCATGCAGCCCTCCACCCGTATCACCAACCGTGGGAGAGGGCACCTTCATGCTGCCCTCCACCCTGATACCAACCGATTTGTTCACCCGGCGGGCGCGCCTTCGTGCGGCCTGCCTACCGAACTTTTCCAACCAACCGCGGGTACCTTCATGCGACCCAGCTCCAACTCGTTCACCAACTCCGTGCGACCTTCGTGTGCTCTTGCCCAGTGGGCGGGCACATCCAAATCTATGGTTCTGCGCCTTCTAGGCCTGCTCCTCCAAACTACGACTTGCACCTCCTTCGCGCCTCTTCATGATGCTCTAACTTGATGATCGAATGCGTTGATTTCATGCTTCTCCCCAACTCGCACCAAGTATTCATATGGTGGGTGGGCGAGTCGTGCCACCCAGCCGACTTCGCCTTCGTTTGCAAAACTAGTTCAACTTGCGGGTCGGCCCACCCATCACACAGGACCGCCCCTCATCGTTTGCCCACTTGCAACACTTCCTTGGTCGATCTATGGGTAGCTCGTTCAACTTGCCCATGCATATAAACTCACCAACAAACTATCTCCCACACGCATTTTTCATCGCACGCCTTCGTCATTTGCCTCAGCTCGCCTATCTTTGCTCGGTGATGTGCGTCTTGCCCGTCGCATGGACTACAGGTCCTTACATCCTCCTCCACTTGAAGTCATTGTCGTCCTCGACAATATACCACCCCAGTAACCTTCTGCCACCAAGATCATCAAGACAATCATCTCATTCTTGGTCCATGATATTGATCAGTCCATATACTGCAAACATCCTTGGTACATATGTAAAACAACTGTCTCCACCATGTATCGTCCCATCCTGTGAACTATCGTCAGATACTCCAACATAATTCCAACATCTCTCTGGTACACTGCTAGCCCTCATGAATCGAACTAGTTAGGTGATCAGTCCAACTGTCATGCTCAAATCATAAGAATGCCCATCCTTATGTCTACACCAGTCTTTTCCCATACTCTGCCACATCCTAGACTCACCAAGAATCTCACCCATGCTCAGGTCCATGGAAAATCCATCCCATCTACAACATGTCATGATGCTAATGCCAAACCATTCCTGCACCATTAGTTATACCTGCTCAACCTGTTTTGACGACTCACTGCGATGAGCAGCTAACAATGAGCCCCATCTTCTATGTCATCTAAGAAGATGTAGAGGGAGTAGAGTCTGAAGGCTCACCCTCACTAATAAGCTCAATCCATCTGTCAGGATCCTCTATCTCCATCCTCTGCAGATATGCAACCCGATCTTCCTCATGGAAATTCGGTCTCACATAAACCTCCTCGTCATCAGCATCTTCAACCTCCTCTAGCCTTCTTGACAGATCCAAGATACTATTAGATAGTGTCCTAATAACCAATGACTGCTCAATAAGCTTTGCCTTCATGCAGCCCTCCACCTGAGTTCACCGTCGGGCGGGCACCTTCGTGCACCCTCCACCCGAGTTTACCAACAGCGGGCGGGTGCCTTCGTGCAACCCACCACCCGCACATTCAACCGACAGGCGGGCACCTCATGAAGCCCTCCACCCTGCCTTCAACCGATGGGCGGGCGCGCCTTCGTACAGCCCTCCACCCATGATACCAACCGACTTGTTCACTTGGCGGGCGCGCCTTCGTACAGCCCTCCACTCATGATACCAACCGACTTGTTCACTTGGCGGGCGCGCCTTTGTGCGGCCTGCCTACCGAACTCGTCCAACCAACCGCGGGTGCCTTCGTGCGACCCAGCTCCAACTTGTTCACCAACTCCGTGCGACCTTCGTGTGGTCTTGCCCGGCAGGCGAGCGCATCCAAACCTGCGGTTCTGCGCCTTCTACGCCTACTCCTCCACATTACGACCTGCAACTCGTTCGCACCTCTTTGTGATGCTCAAACTTGATGATTGAATGCGTTGATTGTGTGCTTCTCCCCAACTCGCACCAAGTATTCATATGGTGGGTGGGCGAGTCATGCCACCCGGCCGACTCGTTCAACTCACCCAGCCGACTTCGCCTTCGGTTGCAAAACTCGTTCAACTCGCGGGTCGGCCCGCCCATCACACAAGACCGCCCCTCATCGTTCGCCCACTTGCAAAACTTCCTTGGTCGGCCCATGGGTAGCTCATTCAGCTTGCCCACGCATATAAACTCACCAACAAACCATCTCCCATGCACATTTTTCATCGCACGCCTTTGTCGTTTGCCTTAGCTCGCCTATCTGCGCTCAGTGATGTGCGTCTTGCCCATCACACGGACTACAGGTCCTTACACCCGCGGCCGGGGTGGCGTGGGGTGAGCGTTGCAGCCCCACCTCGTGCCACTCGGCGGCCCGCCTGCCCAGCCGCGGGGGTTGGGCGATTATTCTGGGGTGGCGTGGGGTGAGCGTCGCAGCCCCACCCCGTGCCACTCGGCAACCCGCCTGCGGGGGTTGGACAATTATTCTGGGAATCGCCCACCCCCCGCAGCCAGGCGGACAGGCCGCCAGAGTGGCATGGGCTGGGGCTGCGACACCCACCCCCGTGGCCTGCCCACCTGGCCGCGGGGGTTGGGTGATTCCAGGAATCGCCCAACCCCCGTGGCTGGGCAGGCAGGTTGCCGGGGTGGCGCGAGGTAGGGCTGCGGTGCCCACCCCGCTCCACCTCGGCGGCCTGCCCATCGAGGTGGCACGGGGAGGGCACCGCAACCCCACCCACCAGCCCACCCACCCACCTGCTCGCCCGCCCAGCACTCACCCGCCCACCCACCTGCCCTCTCGCTCGCCTGCCCGCGCGCCCTCCCGCCTCCCCACCCGCCCTCCTACTTGGCGCCCACCTAGCCACCCACCCGCCCTCCGCCCACACGCCCACCAGCCCTCGTACCCGACGCCCACCCGCCCTCCTGCCCACCCGTCGTCCCGCCCACCTGCCCGCGCGCCCTCCCGCCCACCCGCTCGCACATGCGTCCTCCCACCCACCCTCCCGACCACCAGCCTGCCCTCCCGCCGACCCACCCAGCCACCCTCCCGCCCGCTCGCGTGCCCTCCTACCCGCCCACTTGCCCGCGCACCCGGCCACTCGCCCCCCTCCACCCCCCCAACCCGCTTGCCCACCCGCCCGGCGCCCACCCGCGAGGTTGCCTGCTGGTCCACCTGGTGCCCACTAGCCCGTTCTCCCGCCCGGCGCCCACCTACAAGGTTGCACGCCCGCTCGCCCACAGGGTTACCAGCCCGCCCACTCGCCTACTCGCGACCAAGGTGGCTCAAGGTGGGTCTACGGCGACCACCCCCAGCCACCCTGGCAAGCAAGCCTCCGGGGTGGCATAGGGTGTGGCTGCGGCACCCACCCTGTGCCACCCCGGCGGCCCACTCACTCACCCAAGGTGGCTTTTGGGCGATTCCCGGAATCGCCCAACAACCCACCGGGCGGGAGGGCGAGCTGTTGTGGTGCCATAGGGTGGGATGCCATTGTAAGTTTTGTCAGGCCCACCATGCTCATGACGGACGTATTGGTTAATTTGACTCACAAAAAGTATTAAAAAAAAAAATCTACTTCTTTAAACTAATTTAATATGAAAATTTTCAACAAAAAAATTTAACTAAACTTTCAATTGCGAGAATTCTTCGTTGAATATGTTGTTGATAGCAATGTAGCTGCTCCAAAAATTCGCAAGTCTTTCAACGAACATCAGAAAACCTTGATGTGATGTGAGTAATAGTGATAATGGAATTTAGTATATAGGTGAAATTACGGAGATGTTTTACCGTATGGTTAATGTGGGATAATTTGTTTTAAAAAAATTTAACATGTTAATTTTTTTATGGCAACGAAGGAAAATATAATAAAGTGAATATTATGGAATTTTTTTACAACGGGGTGGATGTGGGATTAATTTGTTTTAGAATGTATTATAAAAATTAAAAAAAAACATTCAATTGTTTAGTAAATATTATATACTTTAACTATTAAAATAATTAATGTAGAAGTTGTAGTTTACAATTTTAACTTTAATGATTTATTTCATAAAAACATTTAGTTTACATTTTTCAATAAATTGTAGAATAAAATAATGAAGGGAAATAAATCTAACAAAATTTTTGGAGTGAAATATTTTCGCGAAACTTTTTGGAGGGAAAATTTCATTCTCTAAGCTATATAATATCTTTAGGAGACTCTCCTTTTGTATCATTCAACATCTTCTATTTGAAAGGGATGGATTGTCCTGATAGTTTCGATTTATACAGCATCAACATCTTCATCACGTAACAACTCTATTCATATTGATGAATATAGCGGGAATTCTTCCACTATGAATAGAAAGTCAATTCTTCCACTTAGTCATGATCCTAAGGACTATGAGAGTAGCATTGATGAAAGAGGGGATGGAGAATTTCAAATAAATAAAGAGTCGCATATTCCACTTAGTCCTAATTCTAAGGACTATGAAAGCAGCAGTGATGATGAGCTTGCTGACAAATTTCAACAGAATGGAGTGTCACAGTGTCCACTTAGTCCTAATTTTAGGGGCTATGAGAGCAACAATGATGAAGAGCATGATGGTGAAGTTCAAAAGAATGGAGTATCATGGTGTCCACTTAGTCCTAATTATGAGGATTATGAGAGCGATAGTGTTGAAGAGCATGTTGACAAATTTCAAAAGAATGGAGTTTCACGGTGTCCACTTAGTCCTAATATTAAGGACTATGAGAGCAGCAGTGATGAAGAGCGTGATAACGAATTTCAAAAGAATGGAGTGTCAAAGTGTCCACTTATTCCTAATTCTAAGGACTATGAGAGCAGTAGTGATGAAGAGCATTATGATGAATTTCAAAAGTATGGAGTGTCACGGTGTCCACTTAGTCTTAATTCTAAGGACTATGAGAGCAGCAGTGATGAAGAGCGGGATGATGAATTTCAAAAGATTGGAGTGTCACGCTGTCCACTTAGTCTTAATTCTAAGGACTATGAGAGCGACAGTGATGAAGAGCGTGATGATGAATTTCAAAAGAATGGAGTGTCACAGTGTCCTCTTAGTCCTAATTCTAAGGACTATGAGAGCAGCAATGATGAAGGACAGGATAATGCACTTAGTCCTAATTCTAATGAGTATAAAGGTAGCAATGACAAAGGACAGAATGTAGCATCTTCAATAAGTAAAACATATTTCTTAATGGCTTTCTTTTATGTTGTGTAGATTCAATTATCAAAGAACTTCAGAAGCATCGCGAACAACAAACAAACGAAAGGAAAAAGTTGTACAAGCATTGAAAGAAGTGTTATGATAATCTGAATAAATATTTGGGTTTGATAATTGATGGCATGGACCAAAAGAAAACAGTTTTACCACATTTTGTTAACACACCCAAAAATTTACAAGAGGAAAATTTTATTCAGTATCACTTGGTCAGTTGTATGGTCTTCAGTGGGAAAATGTTGCCAAGGGTGTACTTCACAGCTCCAAATATTCATAATGATGCAAATATGACCATAACCATAATTCATGATGTGCTTTCTCATTGGTCTGGTAATCTTCCTGAAGTTTTGTATCTACAATTGGACAACACTTGCCGTGAAAACAAAAATCAGGTTTTCTTTGGATATCTAAACATGCTTGTTGAATTGAGAAATTTTCAAAAGCTAAAGGTTGGTTTCCTTCTTATTGGGCACACTAATGACCATATTGATCAGATGTTCAGTCATTTTTCAGTCACATTGAGGAGGATGGAAGTTGCGAGCTTGCCATCATTAATTGAATGTATTAAGAAATCATACATGCCAGAGCCTACTTTTGATGTGTTGGAAGAAATTGTTGACATGCGAAGGTTTATTCTGGGATCATATGGTGAGGGGAAATGCATTGAACTTAATGACATTAGCTTCCAACATCAATTTTTTTAGTGTCAGTCTTTCCAGCCTTCCTCCAGTGATCAAATATGCTCTTACAAAGTGGTTTCAGAGTGTTAAGGTCAAATTTTGTCATTTCAAAGAGTTTTCAAGCAAAATTTGGTCACTAGGCATTAGGTCTAGGGTTTGCTCTCACTCTTTTCAAAGTTGCCCAAATTCCAATCTATGTCACTATTCAGTTGAGTCTATCATCATTCATATGGTTTTCATTATCATGTCAGTGTCTAATGAGTCATCTTACACCTTGTCCATGCTTCAGTTGCACCTAGGCAAGGTCATTTCCCTCTTCTAGGGTTTTGAAGCCAATTTCTCTTGGAAGATCAAATCATCAGCAAAACTTATATCCAGATGTTCATACACCTTCCCCTATCCTTAAAGTACCTTATCAAACACTTCCCATCACTGAGATCCCCCAAATTCTTCATTTTTCCACAAACCCTAGTTTCTAGCTACAACCTGGCAATTTTCTAGGTTGGGCCTGTGTTTTGCCCTTTTGGACTCTTTCCCCTCACTCAATCTCTGAGATTCCACTTTCCCCTACTTCCTAACATCCCTCCCTACTTCCAAAAATTTCCCCAAGAATTTAGAAGCCCCTTATCCCCTTCATTTCGCTTCATTTCGACAAAATCCCTTGTTTCACACATCGGGACAAGTCGCCACTCAAATAATGTTCCAGAGAAATAAAAGATGAATTTTGGGAAACTGAGAGAGGTTTTTGTCCACAACATGCCAAATAAGAAAAACCTCCTTCACTTTTTGCACAGGTGTCATGGTTTGAGAGAAATGTCAAGAATACCGTTGCCTCAGGAGAATCAAAGGCACCTCTGAAGTGACCTTGGGAAAATCAAGTTTTCTCATAGCTTGGTTGGCCAAATGTTTTTCTTGATGGGTAAAATGATAACTAGACACAAAGATATTTCCAATGAGCTATCATGAGCTCAATTTGGGGTTGAGGAAGGCATTCAAAGGTTGACTGCAACAACACTCTTCCTTGAGGCAGCCTTATTTGGCACATTTTGACCAGTCTTGGGAGATTTGATTTTTGACAGGTCAAATCAACTCCAAATTGAAAAATTCCAGTTGGGTTGGAAATTAGACTCAAATACCTTTCCAAATAGCTATCCTGCACCCAATTCCGACACTGGGAAGGCCTCCAAAATCCTCCTGCAAAAGCGCGACCCGTTGAGCCAGGTGCGCGACCCGTTGGGCAAGGTGCGCGACCCGTTGAGCTGTCTCCTGCAAAACTCAATTTAAATTTACTCAAACGCCCTCCAAGCCATCAAATCTTTTGAGGTAGGTGTTCTAATCATGAAATGGTTGCTGGTTATGATTGGTGGATATCATGAACAGGTTTTAATGACCAAAATTGTGCAAGTGAAACCTCTTCATATGACTGCAATGTTAATGGGTAAAATGTGCTAGGGTTTGTGTTGTTTCAAGGTGTTTTTCCCTTTGTCATTGTTTCCCTCCTTCCCCTTTCACTCACACTTATATGTATATCTATTTTTCCCCCATACTATTTTATAAATAAATTGCAAACCCTCCCCTCTCCCTAATCACTAAAAGTGCAAACCCTACCCCTCTCCCAAAGCATCAAAAAAAGCTCAAACCTTAATCTTGTTGAGGACCATCACATCAGCATGACATCCCTGTCACTCGACATGTTAGTGCTTCACCTCAACTCACTTATCAGAGAGGCCACAGGGCCTTATTTGCAGCAGTTCGGCGGGTACTATCTCCACAGCAGGTGGAAGGGGTCTCGCCTTCATCATCAGCTCAGCGAGTGTTATCTCCACATCAGGTGGAAGGGCCCTCGCTCTCTTCAGCAGCACAGGCAGCACAGAGGGGCAAGCAGCCCATGATTTATGAGGGGCCATCAGGATTTCCCGAGATTGAACTTGTTGATCTAGAGGCTAGTTCTCCGAACCAAGAGGCAAAGGAGATCATTCAGCACCTTAGAGCTGAAAATGAGGTATTGCAAAAGAGACTAGAGGGTGCACAATGGACCATTTCATACCTAGAGCAGCGCAACAAACAGTTTGGAGGATGAGAAACTTCTTGATGAGTTGTGGAGCATCCGTAGTGACCGAGTCTTGAACCGAAGAAGGCCCGGTGATCCATTGCCTGCTGACCGAGATTCTATGCTCATCCAGGAGAACGCACACTTGGAGAGGCTGTTGGCTAAGGCCAACCAAGATAAAAAGTTGTTGAGGAACATGAAAAACCATTACTGGGCAAGAATGCATGTGTGCAAGGCCAAAATAAAGATGTTTCAAAGGCGGTTGTCTGAGGCCCTAAAAGGGAAGAAGAAGACCAATCCACTCTGTATCTTGGCTGAGGCTTCACTCAAAGATCATGGCACTCAATAGCCTAGCCACAACTCAAATCCCAAAAAAATTTGAGAATTTTGGGTAGTTTTGGCATTTTTTGGTAATTTACAAGTTTTGGCTCTTCAACGGGTCTCACCCCCGGTGAGACCCTTTGTCATGGCAGCTCCTTTTTGCAAAAACTCAGCATTTCTAGAATTGTCATGCAAAGTTACATATGCCTATGGATGGACTTGAGTTTTTATGGGGTTTTGGACCTGCAGAAGGTCAAAATACATGCAAAATTTGACTTTCTGCCCCTTTTTTGAGTTGCAGAAGCAGTCTTGGTAGAATTGAGTTTTGACTAGGAAAATGAACTCCAAATTCAAAAATTCTAGTTGGGTTGGAAATTAGACTCGCAGACCTTTCCAATGAGCTATCCTGCACCCAATTCTGACACATGGAAGTGCCCCAAACAGAGCTCCAAAGGTGCGCGACCCGTTGAGAAAAGGTGCGCGACCCGTTGAGAAAATTTTGCCAGATTTGACCAGTTCAGCCCAGAAAACGCAGTTTGGCTCTAGTTTGACTTTTTGAGGTTAATGATGGTCCTTTTGGATGTAATTGTGACATTTTTTAGATACTTTTGCCCTTTTGTAACTCTTCTAGAAGATTCTTTTATGTAAAGGGTAAAAATTGAATGTATGAACTGGTTTCCAAGTTTATAGAGGCAAGTTGTTTTGACTGCCTATTTTGTAGTGCTTAGTTTAGAAGTGGTTCAAACAGCTCCTAGGATAGTGAGCTCGACCCATGGAGGCAGGGAAAGAGGTTAGATCATCTATATTATGTACTTTCTTGCTCATTTTCATGGTTGGACTCTTGAGGGAGCAGCTATCATTGTATTATTCACTGTATCTCTGCAATTTTTGGCTAAGGAAGACCAGGGTTTTGCAGTCATCTTTGGGATTCTTGTGGACTCATGTGTTGATGGTGTGTTTCTTCATGTTCTTGTAAGCTTTGTTATGTGATTCATTTCCTTTCTTTACTGCTGCGCATTAAACAAATGAAGTGTTAAAGTATGAATTCATGCTAGCCATGCTCTGCTTTTAAATTTGTTTAATTTCCATGTTTTCTACTGTCTAAGGGGAATTCAAATTCATTGTTTGCTCTCTTTAGCTCCTCATCTTTCATTCCTGATCATCCATCTCAAGTTAAGGCATCAATATTGTCTCCTACCTCGCCCCAAAGAACCCCCTGCAAAAACTGTGTCCAATCCCCGCACCCAAAATTGCCCTTTCCTCCATTTGCCACCAAAAACCCAAAAAAAACCCAAATCAACATTTTTAATCAGTTTACTAGCCTAATATCAGTGTTACCTTGTTGGTCATCTCATCCCATTGAAGATCTGTCGAGATAGACCGGAGAGAGCCTTCTCCTGCCCCGTAGGGCTAGCTACGAGGCTAAATGGTTTGATGTTGCCTTGAGGTTTACCTTTCTCAGCCTGAGGTGAAATTTCAAGCGCTAACAAATTTCATATCAAAAAAATTGATGGGAAAACACTAATATGGGGCAAGTATTCAACTACTGCAGAATGGGCACCATCATCTGGTTTGCAATTTTTGAATTCCATTCCAGATCATCCAATATTTGCATCAAAAATGTTGTTATTACAATCAGTTGGTGAAGTTCATAATCCACACAGGCAAAATAGAGATATAAATTATTCTGATTACCTAGAAGAAATTAAAAAATGTATTAGATATACAGATGAGTACTTTGACATTGCTGATTCAGTTTGGTGGGAGTCATTTTTCAATAATCAAAGTGATATCATTTCAACAACAACAAATGAAGACATATCTTTGAAAAATCCATTTATTTGGCCACAAAATGTGTCGAATGAAGATGAAGAAATAAACATTATTGAACATCAACAATCTCAAGGTATTATTAATTCTTCACAGGCAGAGGAAAGAGAGATGTATATTGGTTCCAGAAGATCTCATGCACAACGTGAAGCCATGGAAGACCTTTACAGGGGTCAGTACAGGGTATTAAGGAGGGTTGCATGATCGCAATGCTAGTAGATGGAGATTCCAATGGTTATCCATTTTGGGTTGCTAAAGTTATAAAGTTATTTACAGAAAATGAGGATGTTACAAGTGTTGAAGTACATTGGTATGCCACAAATACACACCCATTCAATGGCGTGTATAAGCCAGAGATGGTAGTTGACAAAAAAAATTGCGGAAAGAGAAAAAGAAAGGGTACAAATATAAATCGCCACCGCACAGACATATTAAAATTGGAGGATGTTGACATTATTGTTTATGACTTCAATTTAACAAAGAGAGGAACTCTTCGCTTCAAGATGATAGAGATTCTGAAAAGGTTTTTACCAGAAGGAACAGTGTTGAGATGGGATTCTGCTGAAACCAATCGTAGATCTAGAAGAATTTTGAAACCTGAAATGGTGGGCATGCATGTGGACTCAGATGGGGCACTAGTTGATGAAAGAGAAGAATATGGAACATCTTTGGCAGCATCCAGTCACTCATCTGAAGATGTGAATTCTGATGGTGTGCAAGAAAATATAGTGATTTTGAATAATTGTTTAAGATAGTTTATATAACTAATGTATGCATCGTATCTTGAAATTATTTCCATATGGTGTTAGATGAGAAGTTATGAGGCATTTTTATGTTGTTGGATTATATGTCTTAATTATGATAATTTTTATTGTTTAAAAGATCTAGAATGCAACATTAAATTAGAGATATAATGTATGTTTTATTCAATATACAAATAATGACTTTTGAATTCATTTAGTGATGTAATTTGTTCATAATGTCATGGTTTTTTTAATTTTATAGTTGAAAAAAATTCAATTTCTTTTGTATCTAGCATGTTATGGTTGAGAACATGTTGAATTTATACTTAGGAAAGAAAAATGATATTCTACCAAAAACATTAGTGTGTTTTTTCCTCATAAACAACTTTGTTTGGCACATAAAAATTTGGTTTTACTAGCATTTTTTTTAAATTTTGAAGATTGACCCTAAAAAAAAATCATCGTTCTAGTATCATCACTTTTTCGTTTTCAAGCTGTATTTTGCACGAAAATTTTGTTTTCACTACCATTTTTAAACATGTTCAAAATTGACCCTAAAAAAAAAAACCATCGTTCCAGTATACACACTTTTCATTTTTAGCATTGTTTTTGATGTTTTTTCGGGATTTTTTGGCCAGAGTTCCTATTTTGAGTTTATAATTCCCGTTTCAAAGTTTACATTGTTTCTTCTATGAGTTTGAAGTTTTTCCTTCTTGACCTTGGAGTCTCCATCATAGATACCAATAAGCTTGTCCCACATTTCCTTGGAAAATTCACAATTCATAACCTTTGTAAATTTTGAATCATAAATTCCACTTATTATGGAAGTTAGTGCTTTGGAATTTGCTATATAAATTTTTCTTCCATCCAGATCGGTTGGTGGAGAAGATGGAACTTTATACCCATTTTGAACTGATTGCCATACTTCTGGTCTAAAAGACATTAAATAAAATGTTATCCGACATTTCCAAAAGGAAAATTTTATTCCATTAAATTAAGGGATTTTTCCTTAATCCTTACTAGCCAGTGTGACTAAGAATCCTTCTTCTAGCTATGAGGTTGATTATGAAGAAGTTGGCTCTGATACCAATTGTTGGAAACACTGAGAGGAGGGGTGAATCAATATTTATTTTCAATTGTTATGTTTACCAATTAAGACTCTTCACAACCCTGGATGCGGGTGGTTGTTAGCGCTATAGGGCCCATGGCTTGTCAACAGGGCAGGTGTCCGCCCGGACAAGCCACGTACACCCAAAGGACACGCCTTAAACTCGCAGGCATGCAGCATTCAAGGAGGGTCATTAATACTGGTTGCAGAGCCGTCCCTTCGACATTCATTGCCAGCATTGAAACGCTAACCATGGCTCTTCAAAGCCGAAAGCTCGCGGACATTCCTCTGCATTTTTCGCCTGCACCGGTTCTGATCTGGAAGGAAGGGGCGGAAGCTCATTACTTCGGCTCTCTGTCTGGCTGTGAGAGCGATTGTGACGGTTCAGGTGCCACAGACATGGGCAATTGGAAAGCTGGGCAGTTCAGTTGTGAGCCTGGTCGTTTGGAGGTTCTGCTTACCTTCAATCCGCAGTCTTGTTGGGGAATTGGGAGACTGGTGCAGGGGAACAATTTGTGTATACACACCCGCCATCCGTTCTCCTTCAGAATGCAACGTGAACGGCTTCGGGGTACCAGTCGGCGGGGCAGTTTCAGTGGAAGAGCCCCTTCCCCCTCCTCCTCCATAGAAGATTCCTCTGAGCACAGAAGACCGAGAGGAAGGCCTCCGGGCAGAGGAAGAATTGTGGAACCGCCGGAAAGAATGGACTGCGGGCATACAGAACATCCGATGGTAAGATATCGCCTTCCCTGCACTCTGGCCAATTCGACCTTCTTCGTCACTGTTTCAGTTGAGCATTGCCGTAATCCGTGGGGTGATGATGATGCTCCCCATGCTGACCTTCCGCGGATTCCTGGGGTTGTCCCGACTGTGGACATGGAATTTCCGGCCATTGATATGCTGAGGCCTGTTCATGACCCTGGAGCTGGTCCAAGCGAGCCTGTGCAGCGCCATGGTGCTGGTCCAAGCGAGCCTGTACAGCGCAATGTTGGTAAGGGCAAAGCAATTCTCCAGCCTCCCTGCTGCAAGATGGAGGACGAGCCACAGACCACGGATGAAGACTAGTGCGCGCTCCAGGTTCCTCTGCATGATTTTTCTCGCTGTCAGCTCTCCTTGCGACCACATATATGTCTGCAATCAGTCTTTTTGTACTTCAGTTCATCTCTATGATGGTGTCGGGTATCTGTTACTTCTGTTATGGTGTCTATGTGTCCATCATGTCTATGGTGTCTATGTGTTGATTAAGTGTCTATGTTGTCTCAGTCCATGTGTCGGCTACGTAAGCGTCACTCTGGTTCCAGCTTTTGTATCCCTGTTATGAACTTTCTCGTGTTTACAGTTGGTCCCAGGACCAGTTTTACAGGGTCGCGGCCCTAGTGTAATACTGATAATGTAATTTGGCTCTCGATGTAATATATTTTAGCTCGGTCTTATTTAGAAGAAAAAAAAAAAATTAAGACTCTTCACAATTATAAACAGAAAAATAAATAATAAAAATTTTATTAGGAACAAGTGAGGACACCAATCCTATTTTTACAAAAGTTTGAATATAATGAAGTTGAGGGCTCAAACCCTTCAATCTACCAGGCTCCAACCTGTTTCCAAGCTCCAACTTGGGATTTTATGAGGCTCCAACCCTACCCTTCTCAAGGCTCTAACCTTGTTTTAGAGGCTCTAAACCATAGGGCACCAACCCTTCAACCTTTTTAATAAAATGAATAAGTGAATTACTTTAATTTCTCCATAAGTCTGTCTCAAACTTTTGATTTGTTCATTGAATACTCTTCACTTTCCAATGCTTCACTTGTCAAAAAAATGCTCCAAGACTCCTAATGCTTCACTGTCCAAGAATTTTTCACTTCACTATTCAAAATCATAAATTATTTAATATTTCATGTCTCCTAACTCATCATTGTTCAACCCTTCAATTCTTCATGAGTTCTTCACTATCTAGAGGTTTTAAGTCACCACAGGTCTGAGCTATAATTGGACTAGACTTCCATCGATCAAGTCACAGTTTTGGGCTTATGTGTGTTCCAAGATTCCACGAGTCTTTGATGTGTAGATTGAGCTTTATAAACATGGTCACAAGTTCAAGCCAAGTCACAGATCCAAACCATAACATGTGACTATTATTTTAAATATTTTACTGGTTTGAGCTTCAAAGAGGCACCCAACATACCTTCTTAACACCACATGTCCGAGTTAATAAGTCTGAGACTATTCTATATATACATATATCTATCACAAGATGTCCAAGTTTTATTACTGTCTAGCACTGAGTTCACAGGTGAAAGGTCTTGTTATCTCTGCTATTTATTTCAACATTTGAAGGTCAAATGCAGGCCTAATCGGGTTTTCTATGACCAAAAAGGGATTTGCAACAGCCATCCCGCCCATTCCCCTTCACCCCCGCTTATATCTTCAAAGCCACTACCTCCATTTTACCTCTGAAATTCTGTGAAATTCCATGATTCCTCCGACCCCCGAGCGCTAACTTTTAGCCATCATGTAACCATAGTAGCATGACCGCGCGCCTTTTCCTACGGCAACCCGTGCGATTAAACCCGCACCGTTCGATCATTTCATCGCGATCTAACGATCTCCGCTGCTTTCCCCGCTCATTAAACCTCATTTATTTCCCCGCCATCTGATTGTTTGCTGCACGATCCGACGACAGTCGCAACTCCCACTCCTCCAAAACGCCCGCACGTTAACCCACGGGGAAAGCGGTTTTCCGCCTGTCCCATCGGCCACACGTCAACCGATGAATGGGATCATGCGGCCATGTACGTCTACCGCCATCCTTCGTAAGCAGTAAGGGGAATACCACTTACCGCCCACTCGTACCTTCCCCACTCGCTATCTCCCGTGTAGCTTATCCGCTCGATCACCGTCGGATCTGTCCGCCCTAGATCCGACGGCTCACGATTGTCCGCCTCCCGTTTCTGCCTGATTCCTCCCGCCAATAGATCTTTGCCGTCCATGCGCTGGATCCAACGGCTCATGATTTTCTTTCGCCTCACCTTCCTGATAGCCCCTGTCACGATGTCTCCGTCGTTGATCTGCGCAATCCGACGGTCCACCTCGTTCCTCCATTCACTTTGTCCACCCGCCATGAAGTCCACACTCCTTTGACTATCCTGTGCTCCCAAAGAAAAACGACGATCAACTACTAGTACCCGGTGCAGTTACTCCACCACAACTGCATTTATCAAGGAAAGAGAGCCGTGAAGGAAAGAGCAGTTGAAATCATTAATCATTCATGGAGCTTTATCCATATTACACTCCACCTGCTCGAAGAGTACAGCAGAACACCAGAGAATGTAAAATTCATTCATTGAAGCAGCAGATCGTAGCAAAGGCCCATTTTAGATATTTAATGTGGTTGTTGGTCCATTATGACCCCTCCACGCATAGAGTAGAAGAGTATTTTTGTAATCAACCTCTATATATATACCCAGAAACAAGATGTAATGAGGGTTGATGGTTGTAGTTTTGATGTAAGGTTCAACTTCTGGAGATTGTAACTACTGTGATTCTTGCAGTGTCTAGTCTTCAGTTTCAGCTAATACAAGTTTCTTTTGCTGTTAATTGCTCACTTTCCATTTCTACTCTGTTATAGGCTGTGTCTGTTATGTATTTTTCATGTGCTCTTGATGTTTAGCATTAGAGGGGTTGTCATCCCACCTCTGCGTTAGAATCTAGCATGTATCATTGAATGTGCTATGCAGGTTTTTGTTTACTTAGTGCCAGTGAGCTGTCATCCTGTCTGTGCATTAGGAAATAGATTTGTAGACCTCTTTACTGGTTGCAGCCGGCCATCACATGGTCTTTTGCATCTGCTGGTGTGGTCAGTGTTCACCATGTTCACTTATTCCTCAAACTGTGAGTAATTGGTGGTCTAAAGCCTTGTAGTCTGGGGGTGTTCACCCATGTCTGGAGTTAAGCATAGTAGAAGTGGTTATCTGGCTTGAATATGCATCATTCCTTCCATTCATCCATTCCAACATTTTGTTGAGTTTGTAATGTTCCCGAGCATCTCCGAGATACAACCTAGTAGAGTTTCTTGGGGTGATAACATTAATTGGTGTCGTTGCCGGGGAAAGGAGATTGAAGCTCAGCTTCCCTGGGAGGACAACACAGTTCCAAGCTTTGATGATAGACAAGGTTTGGACACATATTCTGGTTGTAATCATCTATCTGGCGACTCCACTAGAGGGAGACCAACCTTTGGCGACTCCACATTATAGTTCTGGCTTAGTTTGTGAGGCATACATGGAAAAATCCTCAGCAATCACCAACTGACCTAGTGCCTAACCCTGAGAAGATTGCTAAGCAGAAGAAAACATCACAAAAAGGGGCACCAGGATCAGGTAAGCCTAAGAAAACTCATGCATCTCTGAAAGATAAGGCTGTAGCTGAGAATATACAATTTGAAGATATTGAGCCTAGTGTTGCTAGTGAGAAAGTCTCTTCAGATATTAATAGAGCTCCTTATTCAGTTAATTCCCCTTTGAATCTCAGTCCAAACAAAGCTTCCCATACAGTCCATAACATCCATTTCATTGTTTCATACTGCTCAATCTGCCAGTGTCCTTCCACATACCCTAGTCATGGCAGGACAGCAAGCACCTACGAAGATAGAGAGAATTGTAGCTGCCAGGTATGGACCTCTGGTCTTGCCCGTTCCTTTGAATGCCATGCCTGCTGGAGAATATCAGAAATATATGCCCAAGTTCACTGGTACAGAGGGAGTACCAACTGAAGAACTGATCCGGATTTAAACAGGAACGCAACAAATTACAGAGATAACCATATACACAAAGATGCAGCGGAAATAATACTTCATTTCATTAATGGAAAATACTCAAATATGCTTACAACAGAAATGGAAATAAACTAGCTAGGGCGATGGTAGCTTATCTCTGAGAAGAGATGTGATGGCTACATGCCTCTGAACTGTCTTACAATGAGGCTCGGAGGCCTATTTATTGTTGAGAAACAATAGAAAACCCTTCACATTCCAAAACCTAACCCTAGAAGATGAAACGCAAAATTGTGGGCCCCGTTTTTGGGTAAGTTGGTACATCAACTTCCCGGGGTTGCGAATTGGTCATACTA
This sequence comes from Pinus tabuliformis, assembly GCA_031772625.1. Taxonomy (NCBI): domain Eukaryota; kingdom Viridiplantae; phylum Streptophyta; class Pinopsida; order Pinales; family Pinaceae; genus Pinus; species Pinus tabuliformis. Next base: position 1,701,253,086 of record CM062817.1, on the reverse strand, counting down.
TCTCCGTTTGATGTGCATGATAGCCCGTTGGAAAGATCTCTCCGAGGACTACGACGGAAAAGACGATTTTTATCAGAAAAATCGCTGGCGGTAGATTTCCCAAAAAACGTCGTTTAGGGCCTCAAAACGGCTCCAGAAGTTCAGGACCCGAAAAACTGCTAAAAATAGTAAGTTGTGCTACAATTAAGGAAACTGAAAATGCTGAGAAAGACAATGGTGGGGGTCCAGGTGGACTTGGCAGGTGGCCACCAATATCCACCTGGATCATTCCTCCCCCCTTAGGAAGCAATGGTCCCCATTGCGTTGAGATCCTCCATGAGATGAGGAAACTTCTGCTGAACTTGTTCCCTGGTGAGCCACTTGCCCTGCTGAAGGAGTTGGCCTGCTTTGACAACTCGATACAGTTGGATATTCTGTTGGCGAGTGTTCTTGATCTGTGTGTCCATGATCCGATCAGTTGCAGCTTGTTCCATGCAATCTGGATTTAATTCTGTGGGTTTGAGTTGTTCTGCAATGTCGGATGTGTCTAGCAATGGTGGAAAGTATGGCCGAAGGCGGTCCACATTGAACACTGGGTGCAGGCCAAGGAATGGGGGAATGCTGAGCTCAAATGCATTGTCTCCCATAGCCTTAGTAATGGTGTAAGGACCATATCGGAGTGGTCTCAATTTCCGATAGGCTCCAGTAAGGCGTTCCTTTTGCAAATGCAACCAGACTTTGTCGCCCACCTGAAACTTGTGTGGCACCCGATGTTGATCATGTCGCTGCTTGTACTTGGCATTTGATTTCTCAAGAATTTCATGGACCTGCTGGTGAATATGTTGGATGCACTCAATGAAGCTGGTGGCCTTATCTGTTTCGGACTGGACATGAGCTGAATTCATGTGAGTAGCTGCAAGTGGCATGGCCACATCAATGGGGCATAGTGGCTGGAATCCCAAACCCACCTGAAAAGGGCTATGGCCAGTGGAGCTGTGAAGAGCTCGGTTGTAGCTATGCTGAACATAGGGGAGGCTCTCGTCCCATGTGCGTGGATGCTTTGAGTTATACATGCGCAGAATGTGCACAATCATCCTATTGACAACCTCTGTCTGGCCATCAGTTTGAGGATGGAAGGCTGTGGACTTCGTGAGTTTGGTGTCCATCATTGACCAGAGACTGGACCAAAATGTGCTGAGAAACCGACTGTCTCGATCTGAGATGATAGACTGTGGGATCCCAAAGTGCACCCACACTCGTTCAAAGAAGAGTTTAGCAGTGGCTTCTGCTGTGATATTCTTCTTGCAGGCCATCATAATGGCCATCTTTGAGAACCTGTCGACGACCACAAAAACACAGTCATTTCCATGCTTAGTGGAAGGAAGGCCTGACATGTAATCCATGGAGATGGATTCCCAAGGTCGACTAGGGGTAGGCAACGGGGTGTAGAGGCCTTGCTTCTTAATGGTTGGTTTGGCAATGGCACAGGCAGTACATGATCGGATGTACTTCCCAACATCCTGTCGAAGATTCGGCCAATAGAAATAATTTTGCAGTACTGCCACTGTTTTCTCGACCCCGAATTGCCCAGCAGCCCGACTGTAGTGTGCTTCCCAAATCATCTTGGCACACTCGCTTGAAGGAACACAAAGGTGACCGAGGTGGCATAATAGGGCATCCTGGAGGTGAAAATCTGCAACCTGCCGACCCTCCAAGAGTGTCTGGTATGTGTGGCCGAATTCTGGGTCGCTTTTGTAGAGAAGTGGCCAATCAGAAGTCTCGTGCCCGCAGGAGTTGAGCACGGTGGTTAGCGCCATGATCGGTGGTCGACTGAGGCAATCTGCAACATTATTGGTGCTGCCCTTTTTGTACTTGATATTCAAGTGAAACTGTTGCAGGTATGTAGACCACTTCTGATGGCGATCATTTTGCAATTTCCCTTGGGTCTGTATGAACTGCAGAGGTCGGTGGTCTGTGTGGATGACCGTTTCCTTCCCCAAAATGTAATGCTTCCATTGTCGGCAGGCCTGTACAATGGAATACATCTCTTTATCATAAGTGGGGTACTTCTGAACTGTGTCTGAAAGTGTTTCACTGTGATATGCCACTGGATGTCCATGTTGAGTAAGGACTGCCCCAATAGCATAGTCAGAGGCATCTGTCTCGACCTCAAATGGTTGTTGTAAATCTGGTAACGCGAGCACTGGTGCCGTGCAGAGGCGATCCTTCAACTCCCTGAATGCCTTCTGTTGAGATTCAGACCAAAAGAATTTTGCTTTCGCCCCGCCCTTGGTGACTTGACTCAAGGGCCAAGAAATATGAGAAAACCCCAACACAAACCTGCGGTAGAAGTTGGCAAGACCTAGAAAGCTGCGTAGCTCTGTTAGAGTGGTTGGAGAGGGCCAATCCCGAATGACTTGGACCTTGGCTGGATCGACATGCACCCCCTGTTCATCAATGATGTATCCCAGATACTGAACCTCGGTCATGCCAAAAGTGCATTTCTCCAAATTGGCACATAGCTTGTGTTGCCGCAGTGTTTGGAGAACCTGTCGGATGTGGTGGAGGTGCTCTTCCCAACTCTGGCTGAAGATCAGAATGTCATCCAAGTATACTACTACAAAGGAGTTGGTGAATGGCCGCAAGATGTCATCCATTAGCCTCATAAAGGTTGCAGGAGCATTCGTCAATCCGAAAGGCATGACCAACCATTCGAAGAGGCCCTCCTTGGATTTGAAGGCAGTCTTCCACACATCTGAGGGTTCGATTGGTACCTGGTGATATCCTGACTTCAGATCGATCTTGCTGAAATATTTCGCCCCCTTTAGTTGGTCTAGGAGGTCATCAATCCGTGGGATCGGGTACCTATTACGGACAGTGATCTTGTTCAGCGCCCGATAGTCAATACAGAGTCTCCACGTCCCATCCTTCTTCTGTACCAACACGATTGGGCTCCCACAGGGCGATGAACTCGGACGGATGTGACCTTTCTGCAGGAGCTCCTGAATCTGCCTCTTGATTTCATCGTTCTCCAGAACGGAGCGCCGATAAATTGGTCCATTGGGTAGCGGTGCACCTGGGGTCAGATCGATGGAGTGCTTGACTTGACAGTGCAGAGGAACCCCTGCCGGGGAGGTGAAGATGTCCTCGTACTCCTCCACAATCTTGTCCATCTGTAGTTGTCGTGCAGAGGGGCCCCGTTTGGAGGCCGCGGCCACTGTCTTCTTCTTTCCTTGAGGGCGTATCATCAGGAAAACAAATTTCCTGGTTTTGGAAATGATCTTACTGCATTGTTTTGCAGTAATCAAAGAGAGGGCGGCAGGTGGTGCTACCTCTGGTATCCTGAACAACTTATTTCCCAATGTAATAATAACTGCACGGGGCCTCGATTCATACACAGCATGTCGCTTCCACAAGTATGGTTGTCCTAGTAATACATCACAAACTTCAAGGGGAGCAATGTCACACAATACCTCATCCGTGAAGGGCTTGATGTTGTATGGAAGGCGACACTGCTCGCTCACGTGAAGATCTCGTCCTTGGTGAAGCCACCCAATGGTGTATGGTTGTGGATGTGATGTGGTCGGTAAGCCCAACCGCTTCACGACCTCTGCCGAAATGAGGTTCTTTTGACTCCCGCTATCAACAATGAACTGTATCGGGGAGCCCTTTACCCACATCTGGGAGTGGAAGAGACGCTCCTCCTCCTCTGGATCTTCGGGTTCATTTTTCTGGATCTTTGCGGTAGCAACAGTGGCGGTGGGGTCCGCATCAATGATCTGCTTCCCTTTTTCATACCCCTTATCGGGTTCTGACTCCGTGTCGGAACATGCATCTGATTCTGAAACCTTTAGCTCAGCCACCAGTGACTGCTTGGCCCGACACTCACTTGTGTTGTGAGTGGAGCTCTTATGGAACTCGCACCATTTTCCAGTGTCCTTTCTCGGCTTCGCGGCGCTGTTCTTTGCTTGCAGCTTCGGCTGGTTGTCTTGGGATGTCCCGCCTTGGATTTGTCCTTTGTTCTGTGGTTTAGGGGCACCTTTCCCCTGCTTTGGATTCGCAGATCCAAAGTCTCGCTTCTTTTGTTTAAACTTCTGCTCGACCTTGACGGCATACCGGTATGCTGCGCCGAGCGAGGGGATGTTTAGGAATTGTATTTCTTCCTGGATGTACTTGTGCAGGCAGCCACGGTATTTGAGTATCAAATGTTGCTCCGAATCCTTGATACCCAACTTTGTGCGAAGGTTATGGAAAAGATTGGTGAACTCCGGCATGTCTTGGTCCCTTCCCTGCCGCAGTGTGGTCCACTTTATGTATTCATCCTCATAGCTCCCGACAGGGTAGTACTGCTCCTTGATAGCATCCCGGAACGAATCCCAAGTGGGTGCGGCTGAAAATAGTGAGCCAGTACTTTCATCCTTCTGCTCGCAGTAGGTTTCCCACCAGTCCTTGACGTGGGGGGCTGCTTTGAGGAGAGCAAAAACAATCTTTTCCTGACTCGAAAATTCATGAACAGAAAAATAACCCTCTAGCAGATTTAACCATTTATCTACGGCATCTGTGTCTATCTGACCTTCGAATATGGGGATTTCAAAATTAACTTGTACCTTAAAGGGTGTGGCGTTTCCAGAGTAGCTGCTGGAAGCCGATGCGTTGCTTCTCAGTAGCCGCTGAAGGATCTGGGCAAAACTGTCCATCATCGCGTTCCGTTGTCGCTCGAGGGCTTCTTTGAGCAAGATTTTGATGGGATCTCCTGCCCCCTCGTCTTTCTTCTCGTCCGCCATGGGAGGCCGTCGGGATTTGAGAGGCTGGTCTTGCAAAGGTTCAACTGGTTCAAGCCCTAACTCCTTATATCCCGACCTTGTTGGGGACATGCAAAGAAAAACAGAGAAAAAGCAGACCGCTCTGATACCACTGATCCGAATTTAAACAGGAACGCAACAAATTACAGAGATAACCATATACACAAAGATGCAGCGGAAATAATACTTCATTTCATTAATGGAAAATACTCAAATATGCTTACAACAGAAATGGAAATAAACTAGCTAGGGCGATGGTAGCTTATCTCTGAGAAGAGATGTGATGGCTACATGCCTCTGAACTGTCTTACAATGAGGCTCGGAGGCCTATTTATTGTTGAGAAACAATAGAAAACCCTTCACATTCCAAAACCTAACCCTAGAAGATGAAACGCCAAATTGTGGGCCCCGTTTTTGGGTAAGTTGGTACATCAACTTCCCGGGGTTGCGAATTGGTCATACTATCTCCGTTTGATGTGCATGATAGCCCGTTGGAAAGATCTCTCCGAGGAATACGACGGAAAAGACGAATTTTATCCGAAAAATTGCTGGCGGTAGATTTCCCAAAAAAAGTCGTTTAGGGCCTCAAAACGGCTCCGGAAGTTCAGGACCCGAAAAACTGCTAAAAATAGTAAGTTGTGCTACAATTAAGGAAACTGAAAATGCTGAGAAAGACAATGGTGGGGGTCCAGGTGGACTTGGCAGGTGGCCACCAATATCCACCTGGATCATTCCTCCCCCCTTAGGAAGCAATGGTCCCCATTGCGTTGAGATCCTCCATGAGATGAGGAAACTTCTGCTGAACTTGTTCCCTGGTGAGCCACTTGCCCTGCTGAAGGAGTTGGCCTGCTTTGACAACTCGATACAGTTGGATATTCTGTTGGCGAGTGTTCTTGATCTGTGTGTCCATGATCCGATCAGTTGCAGCTTGTTCCATGCAATCTGGATTTAATTCTGTGGGTTTGAGCTGTTCTGCAATGTCGGATGTGTCTAGCAATGGTGGAAAGTATGGCCGAAGGCAGTCCACATTGAACACTGGGTGCAGGCCAAGGAATGGGGGAATGCTGAGCTCAAATGCATTGTCTCCCATAGCCTTAGTAATGGTGTAAGGACCATATCGGAGTGGTCTCAATTTCCGATAGGCTCCAGTAAGGCGTTCCTTTTGCAAATGCAACCAGACTTTGTCGCCCACCTGAAACTTGTGTGGCACCCGATGTTGATCATGTCGCTGCTTGTACTTGGCATTTGATTTCTCAAGAATTTCATGGACCTGTTGGCGAATATGTTGGATGCGCTCAATGAAGCTGGTGGCCTTATCTGTTTCGGACTGGACATGAGCTGAATTCATGTGAGTAGCTGCAAGTGGCATGGCCACATCAATGGGGCATAGTGGCTGGAATCCCAAACCCACCTGAAAAGGGCTATGGCCAGTGGAGCTGTGAAGAGCTCGGTTGTAGCTATGCTGAACATAGGGGAGGCTCTCGTCCCATGTGCGTGGATGCTTTGAGTTATACATGCGCAGAATGTGCACAATCATCCTATTGACAACCTCTGTCTGGCCATCAGTTTGAGGATGGAAGGCTGTGGACTTCGTGAGTTTGGTGTCCATCATTGACCAGAGACTGGACCAAAATGTGCTGAGAAACCGACTGTCTCGATCTGAGATGATAGACTGTGGGATCCCAAAGTGCACCCACACTCGTTCAAAGAAGAGTTTAGCAGTGGCTTCTGCTGTGATATTCTTCTTGCAGGCCATCATAATGGCCATCTTTGAGAACCTGTCGACGACCACAAAAACACAGTCATTTCCATGCTTAGTGGAAGGAAGGCCTGACATGTAATCCATGGAGATGGATTCCCAAGGTCGACTAGGGGTAGGCAACGGGGTGTAGAGGCCTTGCTTCTTAATGGTCGGTTTGGCAATGGCACAGGCAGTACATGATCGGATGTACTTCCCAACATCCTGTCGAAGATTCGGCCAATAGAAATAATTTTGCAGTACTGCCACTGTTTTCTCGACCCCGAAATGCCCAGCAGCCCGACTGTAGTGTGCTTCCCAAATCATCTTGGCACGCTCGCTTGAAGGAACACAAAGGTGACCGAGGTGGCATACTTGATTTCATTAATGGAAAATACTTAAATATGCTTACAACAGAAATGGGAATAAACTAGCTAGGGCGATGGTAGCTTATCTCTGAGAAGAGATGTGATGGCTACATGCCTCTGAACTGTCTTACAATGAGGCTCGGAGGCCTATTTATTGTTGAGAAACAATAGAAAACCCTTCACATTCCAAAACCTAACCCTAGAAGATGAAACGCCAAATTGTGGGCCCCGTTTTTGGGTAAGTTGGTACATCAACTTCCCGGGGTTGCGAATTGGTCATACTATCTCCGATTGACGTGCATGATAGCCCGTTGGAAAGATCTCTCCGAGGACTACGATGGTAAAGACAAATTTTATCAGAAAAATCGCTGGCGGTAGATTTCCCAAAAAAAGTCGTTTAGGGCCTCAAAACGGCTCCGGAAGTTCAGGACCCGAAAAACTGCTAAAAATAGTAAGTTGTGCTACAATTAAGGAAACTGAAAATGCTGAGAAAGACAATGGTGGGGGTCCAGGTGGACTTGGCAGGTGGCCACCAATATCCACCTGGATCAAGAACACCTTGAGGCTTTTTATAGTTATGCTAATAACTTAGATATAAGTGAAAATGATGTGTGGATGAGATTTTTTGTACAGAGCCTTGATGGTGAGGCTAGAAAGTGGTTCAGAGAACTAGCCCCTAGATCTATTGCTGATATTGAAGCCTTAGATGATGCATTTTTGAAGAACTAGGGAGATAAAAAGGATTTGTTGTATTACCATACTAAGTTTGGTAACTTGAAGAGGGAAAATGGGGAATCATTGCCTGATTTTAATAAAATAAATCGTATGTATAGTAAGATACCAGCTGAGGTAAAGCCTACCCCCACCTCTGCCAAACTCACTTATGCCAATGCTTTTCACTCTGATTTTTTCCTATTATTGAGAGAAAGAAGATGTGCCACTCTAGCGGACATGCAGGATGCAGCACTAGAGGTGGAATCCAATATTATGGTTGCAGAAAAGCTAAAGAGTCATGCTGATAGAAGGAGGCAGAGAGGTGAGGCTTCTTCTTCCTCTACCTCATCTTCAGAGCCTAAATTAGATAAAATGACTAGAATGATAGAGTCATTGGCTGCAGAGATATCTAAGCTGAAGGTTGAGCAGAATTCAGGAAAGAAAAGGCAGCAGAACACATCTGCTCCAAGAAATCCCAATCCTTTCAGAAGAGAAAATGAACAATTAAAAATACTTCAGATGGGTAAAGAAGCTAACGAGGCTCAAAAGGTTAAGGCTCCTTTTCAAAATAAAGTCATGTAGGAGGAGCAGATTGAAGATGAGGATGAAATTCATTGTATGGAAGATAAAGGCAGTGCTACCTTTTTGACATTGGCTGCATATGAAGAATCATTGCTGCAGAACCAAGAAAGTCAGGAATGGGACAGAGAAGTTGTTCTGTAGACTGGTGAACAGCAGAGATACAATCTGAGGTCAAATGCAAAAAATGTCAAAGAGAATCCTGCCCAAAGAGCTGTTGTGCAAACAGAGTCACAAAATATCAGACAAATAAGACCAATAGCTGATCCAATCATCCTCAAAGCTCAAGTTCAAGAGGTAAGAGGTACTGATAAGTTACCTTCCTCTTTCAGCTTAGAGTCAGAAGTCCAAAAGTTAAAAATATTTATGCCTCTAGTAGAGTTGGTAAAGAGTGAAGTGTTTAGAAAGCCTATCCTTGAGGCCCTTGAGCTGGAAACCACACAGACCTCCACTGACTCTGTCAATTTTCAAGATGACAAGCCTGGAGTTGTTCTTAGCCATATGATTGAACCTGCTCATAATAATTCTCCATCATTTTATGTCTCCTTGACCATTCATGAAAAAATCCTCCTGCTAGACACAGGGTCCAGCCACAATCTGATGCCTAAAGCTGTCATGGAAGAGTTAGGCCTTGATATCACTAGACCATATCATGATTTATTCTCTTTTGATTCAAGGAAAGTGAAATGCCTAGGATTAATCAAAGACCTGGCCATTACCTTAGCTCAGTTGCCCATGAAGAGTATTTATCAGGAGCTCAGGACCAAGTGTCGTAAAATGGTCAAAAATGAAAGTTCTTAGAACTAGTTTGAACCTAAACGACTAGATAGAGCTCGTCTTCCTGATTTCGGCACTGCAAACAGTTCGAAAAACGGTCTCCGTATGAGGAAGTTATGCCAAAACGAAAAATTGCCCAATAACATTGAAATTTTGAATTTTTTCAAAAAAATTTAAAATAAAATATTCCCGGAATATTCTAGAGAATTTTTTTTTTCGGGCAGCGAATGGGAAGCTGCCACATGGCAGGCCCAGAGGTAGCAACATGGCCTGGATGACGTCAGCATATGTATGGGCGTTGGTTTAAAATATTGTGGCAACGGTGAGGTTTGATCCCGCGACCTCCGGGTCAATAACCAACCACCTTACCATTAAGCCAAACGGAAGTTCTTGTTGGTTGGTGGAACAAGTTATATTTTCTAGTTGTGTTGGGCGGGGCCCGAAGTTGGCCAGCCCCCATACATGTGACCTCCGCCATTGAACCATGGGCTCTAAACCCTTAACTGCCGACACGAACTCCAATGCAAACCACCAGCCCGAGATTTCCAGTCACATGCGGGATTTACTGGCCGTTAACTGACAGTAAATTTGGCGGATTTTTGGCAGAGCGCTCCAAAAATGGCGGAGTTTCCTATTTGTCAGGGTTATCTGGCAGTTAGCCAGTTTTATTTGGAGTTTTTCTAGGGCAGACTGGAGAAACTTTAATGAGCCATAACTTTGGCTAGGAAAGTCCTTTTTGGACGAATTTGTTTTTGATTTTGGGTCTCTTCGACCTTCTGAAGCCATTGGCACAAGTTTCATAGCCATCTGAGGTCATTTTCAGGTGATTTTTCTTCGTGGAAGTTCCAGGAGCCATCAGGGCCAGATCAGTTTGGGAGTTGCATTGGGAATTGTGCAGCCAGTGAATGTGGAAAGAAGGTCATTCCTGAATTTTTTCAGCATTCGGAATCCATTTCTACAGCTCATTTTTCCTTTTGAGGCGTTCTTCTCACTGTTTAGCTTCAGGGAAGCTTTCAGGGCCACCAGGGCCATTTCAGTGCTTGAGTTGTTTGGGGGCTATGTTCATCCATTTTTGGTGATTCAAAAGCCTATGTCTGCTATTTTCGACCTTTTGAGTCTAATGGCAGAAGTTTCAAAACCAATTGAGGTCATATTCACCTCGAAATTCTCCATGCAAGTTTAAAGGACCACCAGGGCCAATTGGGGAAAGTGCTGTATAAGGTAGAATTTCACTATTTAGTGTTTGGGAAAGAGCATGTTTAGCTAATTCCTATCTTCTGATTCTGTATTTACAGTCAGATCTGTCTTTCGAGACACTCATATTCTTGTATTAGCCTTTGTAGCATTTTTAATACAAGAGGACAAGCCTAGTTTGAGAGGCTTGGTCCAGCAGATGTAGCCCAGAAGGGGTGAACTGCTTCATCATTTGGATGTCTTTATTTGCTGAAGATGATATGATAAACAAAACTGATATAAAGTGTTAAACAACAAATATACATAACTTGCATACACACATAATCACCTATTCCGTTGTAGAAAGTTATTTGACTTATTCCGCAAGACATCAAACTTCAAGTATGTGTATGTCAAAGACTTCTAGTGTTTACTTTGTTATTTCTTTAGGCAGAGCCTGTAGAGGTCCAGGTAAGCTGTTGGGTGTGGAGCCTGATTATCTTCTATAGTACCGGGGGTCCAGGGGGCAGCGCCCCCGAAGCTAAAAACAGCTGTAAAATTGCCTTGTAAAAGTATAGTAATTTCTAGTCAATCTGGGCCGTTCATTAGGCGGATGATCTGACGGTAGAACTTATGTTTAGTTTAGGGTTTTTTGCCCTAGAAGGCAACCCCTCTCTTTATATGAGGGCATTGTATTTGAGGCTGTGACAGATGTGTATTCGGTGAGTGAGAAACATAGAGGTGAGACTGTGAGAGAAAACAGAGGATATTACAGCGGTTTTGCTGTAGGTTGTATCTCTTCATTTTGCTGGATAATAGAAAGGAAGGACTGGCTGTTCGGGGTGGACGTAGCCCAAACTGGGTGAACCACGTATATCTGTGTCTCTCTTGTTTTGTGTGTTTTCTGTGTTTATATTTCTGCAATATTTTATGTGTTCCATTGCTCCGTAATACATAATTTTCTAACAACTGGTATCAGAGCCGAAGGTCTATTTGGCTGATAAACTCGCAGGAAAGAAGGGTTCCTGATTCGAGTGGGAGCAATGGCGGAAGATGGTAAGTTTAGGGTCGAGAAATTTAACGGCCAAAACTTCTCGCTGTGGAAGATGCAGATGGAAGATTATCTGTATCAGAAAGATCTATACCTACCATTGGGCGGAAAAACAAAGATGCCGACGGGTATGAAAGACGAAGAATGGAACCTTCTCGATAGAAAGGCACTCGGAACAATACGGTTGTGCCTTGCTGCGTCAGTCGCCTTCAACATTTCTAAGGAAATCACGACAGAGGGTTTGATGCAGACGTTGTCGAAACTATATGAAAAACCCTCAGCCTCAAACAAGGTATTTCTTATGAAACGGTTATTTAATATGAATATGTCGGAAGGTGGATCTGTTGCAAACCATTTAAATGATTTTAATACAGTTACAAGCCAGTTAAGTTCTGTAGGGGTAAACTTTGATGATGAAGTTAGAGCTCTGTTATTCTTGTGCTCATTACTAGAAAGTTGGAATGGTTTGGTAATGGCCATTAGTAACTTCGTTTCTGGATCTAGTACTTTAAAGTTTGATGATGTTGTCGGTGCTATCCTTAGCGAGGAAATGCGACGAAAAATCTCCGGTGAGACATTGGGAAATGCTTTGAGTGCAGAGTCTAGAGGAAGAAAAATGGAAAGAGGAAAGAGCTCAGGATATCGCAGTAAATCAAGGAAAGGCAGATCCAAGTCTAGATCGGGGATAGTGTGCTGGAAATGTGGAAAGAAAGGACACCTAAAGAAAGACTGTAGATCTCGGAAGGGAAACGAAGGAGATGCACAGCAAGAAAACAATCATGAAGCAAATGTGACAGGTGAGGTGTTACAAGATGCTTTGATTCTTTCTTTCGAAAATATTATTGATTCCTGGGTGGTAGATTCAGGGGCCTCATTCCATGCCACACCTGAAAAGAAATACTTTTATGACTATGTTCAAGGAGATTTTGGACAAGTTCGTCTGGGTGATGACAAACCCTGTAAAATTGTTGGAATGGGTAAGGTTCTTGTAAAACTGCAGAATGGAAACCAATGGCTACTAAAGGAGGTAAGGCATGTTCCAGATCTAAAGAAAAATCTGATTTCAACAGGGCAGTTAGGCAGTGAAGGTTGTGTGACAACTTTCACAGATAAATCTTGGAAGGTCACAAAAGGAGCCCTGGTAATAGCAAAAGGTGAAAAGGTTGGTACATTGTATTTATGCAATGGTATTTCTAACTCTGTTAATGCTTTGACTTCCAAAGGAGCAGATGCAGCATTATGGCATCATAGGCTCGGACACATGAGTGAAAAAGGGATGAAGATTCTTCACTCAAGGAATTTGTTGCCAGGTTTGAAGAATGTTGATTTGGATTTCTGTGAGAACTGCATTTATGGAAAACAGAAGAGAGTCAGATTTCTCAGAGTTGGGAAAGAAAAGAAGAACGAAAAATTAGAGCTTGTGCATACAGACGTATGGGGACCTGCTCAGGTATCATCTCTCGGTGGCTCTCGTTATTATGTTACCTTTATTGATGATGCAACTAGAAAAACTTGGATTTATTGTATTAAGAATAAATCTGATGTATTTGATACTTTCAAGAAATGGAAAGCTTTGGTTGAGATTGAGACAGGAAAGAAATTGAAGTGTCTTAGATCAGACAATGGAGGTGAATATTGCAGCAAAGAGTTTGATAGGTACTGTTCAGAGCATGGAATTCGCAGAGAGAAGACAGTTCCAAGAACACCACAAGAAAATGGTGTGTCAGAAAGGATGAACAGAACAATCATGGAGCGTGCAAGGTGCATGAGATTGCATGCAGGATTTCCTTTACAGTTTTGGGCAGATGCTGTAGATATTGTTGTTTATTTAATAAACATAGGACCTTCAAGTTCCTTGGATGGTGGTGTTCCAGAGGAAGCATGGATAGGGAAAAAGGTAAACTACTCTATTTTAAAACCTTTTGGTTGTGAGGCCTTTGTCCATATTGATAAAGAAAATAGAACAAAGCTTGAGGCAAAGTCAAAGAAATGTACCTTTATTGGATATGGTGTTAATGATTTTGGTTATCGCTTATATGATTATGAAAATCACAAAATCATTAGGAGCAGAGATGTAATATTCAATGAAAAGGTCTTGTATAAGAATCAGTTGCAGGAAAAGAAACAAGAAAAAGAAAACAAGGAATACGCAGTTCTTGATGAAATTACTGAAAAAGTAAAGGTGCCTGAAAATAATAATAATCAACAACCACAACATCAGCAACCATCACAACAACAACAGGCACCCCAAACACCTGAAAGTGGTGTTAGAAGATCTACCAGGACAAGTAGACCTCCTGAACGATACTCTCCTTCATTATATTATTTATTGTTGACTGATTCTAGTGAACCTGAATGTTATGAAGAAGCAATGCAGGTTGAAAGCAAGAAGAAGTGGGAGGTAGCCATGGAAGAAGAGATGGACTCCTTAATGCATAACCAGACTTGGGATTTAGTCAGGTTGCCTGCAGGAAAAACTACATTGAAGAATAAATGGGTTTACAGGCTGAAGGAAGAAGATGGAGGAAAGCAAAGGTACAAAGCTAGACTTGTGGTGAAGGGGTTTGCACAGAAGAAAGGTATTGATTTTGATGAAATATTTTCTCCTGTTGTTAAAATGACTTCAATCAGAACTATTTTAAGTCTTGTAGCAGCTGAAGATTTGCATCTTGAGCAGTTAGATGTAAAGACAGCCTTTCTCCATGGAGATTTGGAGGAAGAGATATATATGCAGCAGCCACAAGGATATGAGGTGAAAGGGAAGGAGAAACTTGTGTGCAGGTTGAAGAAGAGCTTGTATGGTTTAAAACAGGCTCCAAGGCAGTGGTATCTAAAATTTGACAAGTTTATGTCTGAACAAGGTTATACTAGATGTCACTCTGATCATTGTGTTTATCTGAAAAAGCAAAATGATGGCAGCTATATTATATTGTTATTGTATGTAGATGACATGCTTGTTGCAGGATCTAACATGCAGGAAATAAATGTGCTCAAAAGAAAATTGGCAAATTCATTTGCAATGAAGGATTTGGGTGCTGCAAAACAAATCCTTGGTATGAGAATAACTAGAGACAGGAAAAATAGAAAATTAACATTGTCTCAGAATGAGTACATACAAAAGGTGTTGAAAAGATTTAACATGCAAAATGCAAAACCAGTTAGTACACCTTTTGCTAGCCATTTCAAACTTAGCAAAGAAATGTACCCAAAGACCCAAGAAGACATGGATTATATGTCTAAAGTTCCATATGCATCAGTAGTTGGAAGTTTAATGTATGCAATGGTCTGCACAAGGCCTGATATTGCACATGCAGTGGGAGTTGTAAGCAGGTACATGAACAATCCAGGAAAGGAACATTGGATGGCAGTGAAATGGATTCTCAGATATTTGAGAGGTACCACAAATCAGGCATTATGCTTTGGTGGTTCAAACATATCCCTACAAGGATATGTTGATGCAGATATGGCAGGTGACAGAGATAATAGGAGGAGCACTATAGGATATGTATTTACTGTCGGAGGAACAGCTGTCAGTTGGGTTTCAAAAATCCAAAGTGTTGTTGCACTCTCAACAACAGAAGCAGAGTATGTTGCTGCTACAGAGGCTAGTAAAGAAATGATTTGGTTACAAAGGTTTATGGGTGAATTGGGTAAGGAGCATGATATGGGCACGTTATACAGTGATAGTCAAAGTGCCATTCATCTTGCAAAGAACTCAGCATTTCATTCCAGGACAAAACACATACAGCTCAAGTACCATTTCATACGATCAGTGTTGGAAGATGGAGAGTTGAAGCTGGAAAAGATACACACTAGCCAGAACCCTGCAGATATGCTAACAAAAGTTGTAACCAGGGAGAAACTGAGAATATGCTCAGTTTCAGTTGGTCTTCAAGGATGACGATGAAGATGAGAAACAGCCAGGTCCAAAGAGGAGTCATTGTCCAGCAAATGGAGCAGCGGTGGAGTTGCTACAATCAGTCTCCAAGTGGGAGATTGTTGGGTGTGGAGCCTGATTATCTTCTATAGTACCGGCATATTGGACCCCAGTTCAAAATGGGGCGGCGTAAAATGATCGTTGTCGTTCGGGGGCAGCGCCCCCGAAGCTAAAAACAGCTGTAAAATTGCCTCGTAAAAGTATAGTAATTTCTAGTCAATCTGGGCCATTCATTAGGCGGATGATCTGATGGTAGAACTTATGTTTAGTTTAGGGTTTTTTGCCCTAGAAGGCAACCCCTCTCTTTATATGAGGGCATTGTATTTGAGGCTGTGACAGATGTGTATTCGGTGAGTGAGAAACATAGAGGTGAGACCGTGAGAGAAAACAGAGGATATTACAGCAGTTTTGCTGTAGGTTGTATCTCTTCATTTTGCTGGATAATAGAAAGGAAGGACTGGCTGTTCGGGGTGGACGTAGCCCAAACTGGGTGAACCACGTATATCTGTGTCTCTCTTGTTTTGTGCGTTTTCTGTGTTTATATTTCTGCAATATTTTATGTGTTCCATTGCTCCGTAATATATAATTTTCTAACATAACCTCTGGAACTCATCCTCTCTTTAGAGGTGACATGTCTAGTGAATGCCCCTACAGTCTATCTCTGTATAAGAAGTAAGAAGTTTTCACATTTTCAGAGGTCACTTAGAGTGTATAGCTCACATTTGAAATTATGGGAAATGTATACCTTGCACCCTTAAACAAGTACACTCCATTTTCAGATCAGATGGTATCAGAGCCCTTGGTTTGCTTGATTGACATCACAGTAGCTTGATTCTATAGCTTGAAAGGTGTTTAAAGCAGTGTTGAAGATTGACTGCTTTACTACGTTGTAAATTGCATGTTGTTTGAGTTTGCAGAAGATTGGGGATAGTCACTGAATAGCTAAGTCTTGGAGAAGACAAAAAGGAATAGAAGATATTTTCCTTTCCCCAAGGACCTCAAGGCAATCCGTGAAGCACAAGAAGTTTGATGCAAAACAGGTTGTTTGAATAAGAGTTTGACTCTGCTTCTTTTGAGAAGTTTTTGCAGCAAGTTGCCCAAGAGTTTTGGATGAGCATTTGCAATACATTCAGCATGCTATAGCCAGTAAAAGCCTTCTCATTTGGGAGGAAGCTCTTCCTCAGGAGCGGAGGTGCCATGGATGGGCATTGTGACAGTTGGCAAGCCCACATGTTCAAAGCAAGATTTCAGCTCATATATCAACAAGTTTCATTGCTGGTTCCTGCAATTTCAAATTTGTCTGGCGAAAGAACTTGGTCAGGATTCGACAAGTACTTGGCTTATGCAGTAAAAAGTCGCCATGACGACAGTTGGAAAGGCAGGACATTTTGGGCATCAGTATGCTCTTTTGGCTGAACGGAAGAGGATATTCCTATTCCTCAAGTGTTGTACAATTCAGTTCAGAGATTCAGTAAGTTTTTGGGGACCAAAAGCCCTCTCAGTTGGGAGGTGTGATCAGAAGCTCAGAACCAAGTGTCGTAAAATGGTCAAAAATGAAAGTGCTCAGAACTGGTTTGAACCTGAACGACTGGATAGATCTCGTCTTCCTAATTCCGGCACTGCGAACAATTCGAAAAACGGTCTCCATATGAGGAAGTTATGCCAAAAGGAAAAATTGCCCAATAACATTGAAATTTTGAATTTTTTTAAAAAATTAAAATAAAATATTCTCGGAATATTCCAGAGAATATTCTTTTTCAGGCAGCAAATGGAAAGCTGCCACGTGGCAGGCCCGGAGGCAGCAACGTGGCCTAGATGACGTCAGCATATGTATGGGTGTTGGTTTAAAATATTGTGGCAACGGTGAGGTTTGATCCCACGACCTCCAGGTCAATAACCAACTGCCTTACCATTAAGCCAAACAGAAGTTCTTGTTGGTTGGTGGAACAAGTTATATTTTCTGGTTGTGTTGGGTGGGGCCCGAAGGTGGCCAGCCCCCCATACATGTGACCTCCGCCATTGAACCATGGGCTCTAAACCCTTAACCGTCGGCACGAACTCCAATGCAAACCACCAGCCCGAGATTTCCGGTCACATGCGGGATTTACTGGCCATTAACTGATAGTCAAGTTGGCGGATTTTTGGCGGAGCGCTCCAAAAATGGCAGAATTGCCTATTTGTCGGGGTTATCTGGCAGTTAGCCAGTTTTATTTGGAGTTTTTCTAGGGCAGACTGGAGAAACTTTAATGAGCCATAACTTTGGCTAGGAAAGTCCTTTTTGGACGATTTTTTTTTTTTTGATTTTGGGTCTCTTCGATCTTCTGAAGCCATTGGCACAGGTTTCACAACCATCTGATGTCATTTGCAGGTGATTTTGCTTCGTGGAAGTTCCAGGAGCCATCAGGGCCAAATCAATTTGGGATTTGCATTGGGAATTGTGCAGCCAGTGAATGTGGAATGAAGGTCATTCCTGAATTTTTTCAGCATTCTGAATCCATTTCTACATCTCATTTTTCCTGTTGAGGCATTCTTCTCACCGTTTAGCTTCAAGGAAGCTTTCAGGGCCACCAGGGCCATTTCAGTGCTTGAGCTGTTTGGGGGCTATGTTCATCCATTTTTGGTGATTCAAAAGCCTATGTCTGCTATTTTCGACCTTTTGAGTCTAATGGCAGAGGTTTCAGAACCAATTGAGGTCATCTTCACCTCGAAATTCTCCATGCAAGTTTAAAGGACCACCAGGGCCAATTGGGGAAAGTACTTTATAAGGTACAATTTCACTGTTTAGTGTTTGGGAAAGAGCATGTTTAGCTAATTCCTATCTTCTGATTCTGTATTTACAGCCAGATCTGTCTTTCGAGACACTGATATTATTGTATTATCCTTTGTAGCATTTTTAATACAAGAGGACAAGCCTAGTTTGAGAGGCTTGGTCCAGCAGATGTAGCCCAAAAGGGGTGAACAGCTTCATCATTTGGATGTCTTTATTTGTTGAAGATGATATGCTAAACAAAACTGATATAAAGTGTTAAACAGAAAATATACATAACTTGCATACACACATAATCACCTATTCAACTGCAGAAATTTATTTGTCTTATTCCGCAAGACATCAAACTTCAAGTATGTGTATGTCAAAGACTTCTAAGTGTTTACTTTGTTATTTCTTTAGGCAGAGCCTGTAGAGGGCCAGGTATCCTCTGGAACTCATCCTCTCTTTAGAGGTGACATGTCCGGTGAATGCCCCTACAGTCTATCTCTATATAAGAAATAAGAAGTTTTCACATTTTCAGAGGTCACTTGGAGTGTATAGCTCACATTTGAAATTATGGGAAATGGATACCTTGCACCCTTAAACAAGTACATTCCATTTTCAGATCAAGTATGATGATGGATATTGTGGTAGCAGAGGTCCCTCCTAAGTTTGGCATGCTGTTGTCCAGAGGATGGATTAAGAGACTAGGTGGGACATTACAAAATGATCTATCTTATGCCACTGTCCCAGTTTTTGGAGGAGAAAGTAGGAGATTGTACAGAGAAGCACAGTTGGCATACATCATCAGTGATGAGAAAAATCCTACTAATCATCCCATATATACTATGGACACCGATTTTGGAGCATGTATCCTCCAAATAGAAGAATCTCATAAGGCCTCAATGCAGATCGGGAAACCAATGAACCAAGCTGAGAAAGAGCAAGGAAGTCAGGTTTGGGAGATGTTCTTTGATGGAGCATGTTCCAGGGAAACTGCAGGAGCAAGGGTGGTTCTGATATCTCCAGAACAAGAAAGCGCACCTCTGTCTTTTAAGCTGGCTTTTCAAGTCACAAAAAATATAGCAGAATATGAGGCTTTTATATTGGGCCTTAACGCAGCAAAAGACATAGGAATCAGGAACATAAAGGTGTTTGGAGATATTGATTTGATCATTCAGCAAGTAAACAAAACATTTCAAGCAAAGCACCCAAGGCTGAGAGCATACAGAGATGAGGTATGGAGACTCAAAGATTCTTTTGATAATTTCTGTATTTCATATATCCCTAGAGCCAAAAATCAGCTTGTTGATTCCCTTGCTGTGTCTGCCAGTCTATTTATCCCTCCCATGCCTCACAGAATAGTTTATGAAGTGCAAATGAAATACAGACCTTCCTTGCCTGACAATGTCCACCATTGGAAAGTTTTTGAAGATGATGATGAATTAAATAGGTTCCTTCAAGTCATTGATGAATTCTCTAAAATGAAAATTGACCAAGAAAATGAAGCCTTGGAAGAAAACCCCCAATCCCAGCTTAGAAACAAAATTGGCAAAGATAGCATTGTCTAGCTTCCCAACAATCATATTCCTAAGGGTTTAATTCCTCTAGAAAGACTGTTTGACCAAAATGATGTGCCTTACAAGGCTGCCCAGAAAGAAGACCAATATGCAGTCTGTAAGCATGATATAGGGAGTCCAGATCAGCCTAGATACATAAATTTTTCCACTCACCTGTCTGTTGATCAATGTTCTGAATACTACCATTTAATGAAGCAATTTGCTAATGTGTTTGCCTGGGAATATAGTGACCTGAAAACCTATGATAAAAAGATTATTCAGCATAAAATCCCTCTGGAGAAAGACACCATACCTTTCAAACAAAAGCTGAGACCAATAAATCCTATGCTTCTTCCTCTGATTGAAAAAGAAATTAAAAAGTTGTTGGCTGCCAAAATCATAGTCCCTCTCAGATATTCAAAATGGGTAGCCAACTTGGTGGTAGTGAGGAAGAAAAGTGGAGAAATCAGACTGTGTGTTGATTTCAGAAACTTAAATAAATGCTCTAAGAAAGACAACTACCCTCTACCCAAATGGAGCATTTGCTGCAGAAGGTCTCAGGAGCCAAAGTAATGTCTTTCCTGGACAGATTTTCAGGCTTTAATCAGATTGTTGTACATCCAGATGACCAAGAGAAGACTGCATTCACCACTCCTTGGGGCACTTTTATGTATGCCAAGATGCCTTTTGGGTTGATGAATGCTGGAGCTACCTTTCAGAGAGCTATGGATATAACATTTGTGGGAGAGAAGGATAAATTTGTCCTTATCTACCTTGATGACATAACAGTATACTCCAACAGCCATCAAGATCATCTGCAACATTTGAAGAAAGTGTTCCTGAAGTGCAGAAGGTTTGGGATTTCAGTAAATCCTAAAAAGTCACAGTTTGCTTTAGAAGAAGGCAAGCTGTTAGGACATGTTGTTTCTCCTACAGGTGTTCAAATTGACCCAGAAAGAGTAAAAGCAATACAAGCCCTGTCTGTCTTGAGATCAAAGAAAGATATCTAGTCCTTTCTGGGCAAAATAAATTTTGTGAGGAGGTTTATGCCAAATTTTGCAGAGTTGATGAAGCATATTACCTCCATGTTGAAGAAAGGGTCAGAGATCAGGTGGACTGATGCAGCAAGAAAATCATTTGATTCTATTAAAAAATCCATTATGGAAGCTCCCACTCTAAGCAGTCCAGATTACAGCAAGGAGTTCCATATATTTTCATTTGCCTCTGAAGACACCCTTGCAGCAGTTTTATTGCAAGCAGATGAGGAAGGTTCAGAGCATCCAGTGGCATTTTTCAGCAAGACATTAAGGGATGCTGAGCTGAGGTATGACATTATTGAGAAACAAGCATATGCTCTTATCAAATCTTTGAAAGCTTTCAGAGTTTACATTCTGCATTCCAAGATAATTGCATATGTACCCTCTGCTGCAATAAAATATGTCTTAACACAAGATGATGTTGATGGAAGAATGGCTAAATGGATTGGAAAGTTGATTGAATTTAATATAGAATTAAAGCCCACCAAATTGGTCAGAGGTCAGGGTCTTGCCAGATTGTTAGCTGAAGAAAATTGCAGATCATTGGATATTGATTTCCTGTGCACAATTGCAGAAATTGGTCAGACAGATAAAGAAGAGGAAGCGGCTGAACCAGAGAGAAAGCAGTCAGTGGCAGAAAGTCTAGCTTCTTGTGATTGGTATTCTGAAATAATTAAATTCTTGCTGAGGCTAGAAATCCCTCCAGGATTAAGCACAAGTCAAGCCAAAACTATAAAACTTAGGGCAGCAAAATATTGTATCCATGAAAATCTGCTCTACTGGAGGGATCCATCTAGAGTGCTTTTGAGGTGTCTGGACAAAGAACAATCAATGGAGGTTATGCAGCAGTTTCATTCCAGCATGGGTGGAGGGAACCATTATTGGAAAACAACTGTCCATAAGATCCTCAGAGCTGGGTACTATTGGCCCACCTTATTTTCTGATGTATTTACATTTGTTAAATCTTGTGACAGGTGCCAAAGATTTGAAGGAAAACAACAGTTGAAGTCCCTGCCCTTAAAACCAATACATGCAAAAGAACCTTTTCAGCAGTGGGGCTTGGATTTCATTGGAGAAATCAATCCACATTCCAGTGACCAGCACAGATGGATATTAGTAGCCACTGATTATTTCACTAAGTGGATTGAAGCAACCCCTACCAAGAAGGTTGATCATAAGGTGGTCATGAAGTTTTTAATTGAAAATATCTTTATCAGATTTGGTTGTCCACATAAATTAGTCACAGATAATGCAGCAGCCTTCAGGGCAAAAGAATTGGTGGAAATGTGTGATTCAATGTGTATTAAACTTGTTCATTCTGCCTCATATTACCCTCAAGAAAATGTTCTAGCAGAATCCTCTAACAAAAGTCTGATAAGGATAATCAAAAAGCTGTTAGAGGACAATAAAAAGAATTGGGATTCCAAGCTCAAGTATCCACTGTGGGCTGTCAGAGTAACCATTAAGAGATCCACAGGGAATTCTCCATTCAGGCTGGTATATGGCACTGAAGTTGTATTCCCAATTCAGTTAACTCTCCCTGTGGCAAAATTCCTTCAAGAAGAGTAGAATGAGGAAGAAGACATGGCACGAAGGATCACTGATTTAGCAGAGGTACATCAGATTAGAGAACAACTGGTTGAAAAAGCTGCAGCACATCAGAAAAAGATCAAGGAAGCTTTTGACAAAGGGACAAAAGCAGATAATTTTTAGGTTGGAGACTTGGTTCTGAAGTGGGATGCACTAAAGGAAAAGAAAGGCAATCATGGGAAGTTTGATGCTTTCTGGACAGGGCCTTTCGTCATTTCTCAGATTCAAGGGAACAACACTTTCATACTGAAAAGTATGGGAGGAGAAGTAGTTTTTGATGGCCCAGTTAATGGGCGTTTTCTGAAAATTTATGTGATTTAAGGTCCTTAGGCCTTAAAATTGTAGATATTTGATTTTATTAGTCTTAGTGTAGGTTCAGGCAGACTCCATGCCCAATGGAACACTAGGAATTTTGCTAATTTTTTTTCATTAGAAAGGCAATGGTTTGTAGGTTCTTGAGACCTCATAGGGAGGATCTCATCCCCAGAAGGATCCAGTGTTAGCTCTACTATTTATTTCAACATTTGAAGGTCAAATGCAGGCCTGATTGGGTTGTCTATGACCAAAAAGGGATTTGCAGCAACCATCCCGCCCATTCCCCTTCACCCCCGCTTATATCTTCAAAGCCGCTACCTCCTTTTTACCTCTGAAATTCTGTGAAATTCCATGATTCCTCCGACCCTCGAGCACTAAGTTTTAGCCATCATGTAACCATAGTAGCATGATCGTGCGCCTTTTCCTACGGCAACCCGTGCGATTAAACCTGCACTGTTCGATCATTTCATCACGATCCGACGGTTTCCGCTGCTTTCCCCGCTCATTAAACCTCGTTTATTTCCCCACCATCTGATTGTTTTCCGCGCGATCCGACGACAGTCGCAACTCCCACTCCTCCAAAACGCCCGCACGTTAACCCGCGGGGAAAGCGATTTTTCGCCTGTCCCATCGGCCACGCGTCAACCGATCAATGGGATCGCGCAGCCATGTTCGTTTACCGTCATCTTCGATAAGCGGTGCGGGGAATACCGCTTACCGCCCACTCGTACCTTCCCCGCTCGCTATCTCCCGTGTAGCTTATCCGCCCGATCACCGTCGGATCTATCCGCTCGAGATCCGATGGCTCACGATTGTCCGCCTCCCATTTCTACCCGATTCCTCTCGCCAATAGATCTCTTTCGTCCATGCGTTGGATCCAACAGCTCATGATTTTCTTTCGCCTCACCTTCTCGATAGCCCCTGTCGCGTTGTCTCCGCCATTGATCTATGCAATCCGACAGTCCACCTCGTTCCTCCATTCGCTCTATCCACCCGCCATGAAGTCCACACTCCTTTGACTGTCCTATGCTCCCGAAGGACAATGGCGATCAACTACCAGTACCCAGTGTAGTTACTCCACCATAACTGCATTTATCAAGGAAAGAGAGCTGTGAAGGAAAGAGCAGTTGAAAGCATTAATCAGTCATGGAGCTTTATCCATATTACACTCCACCTGCTTGAGGAGTACAGTAGAACACCAGCGAATGTAAAATTCATTCATTGAAGCAGCAGATCGTAGCAGAGGCCCATTTTAGATAGTTAATGTGGTTGGTGGTCCATTATGACCCCTCCACGCATAGAGCAGCAAAGTATTTTTGTAATCAACCTCTATATATACTCAGAAACAAGATGTAATGAGGGTTGATGGTTGTAGTTTTGATGTAAGGTTCAACTTCTGGAGACCGTAACTACTGTGATTCTTGCAGCGTCTGGTCTTCATTTTCAGCTAATACAAGCTTCTTTTGTCGTTAATTGCTCACTTTCCATTTCTACTATGTTCTAGGTTGTGCCTATTATGTATTTTTCATGTGCTCTTGATGTTTAGCATTAGAGGGGCTGTCATCCCACCTCTGTGTTAGAATCTAGTATGTATCATTGAATGTGCTATGTAGGTTTCTATTTACTTAATTCCGGAGAGCTGTCATCCTGTCTGTGCATTAGGAAATAGATTTGCAGACCTCTTTACTGGTTGCAGCCGGCCATCACATGGTCTTGTGCATTTGCTAGTGTGGTCAGTATTCTCCATGTTCACTTATTCCTCAAACTATGAGTAATTGGTGGTCTAAACCCTTGTAGTCTGGGGGTGTTCACCCATGTCTGGAGTTAAGCACAGTAGAAGTGGTTATCTGGCTTGAATATGCATCATTCCTTCCATTCATCCATTTCCAACATTTTTTTGGGTTTGTAATGTTCCCGAGCATCTCCGAGATAAAACCTAGGAGAGTTTCTTGGGGTGATAACAGGTCTATCACATATTAGAGAAGAAATCTACTCGAGCTCCAGTTCAGAGATAGCCTGAAATTTTGAAAGGTAAAACAAGTCTGAGGAACTACTCCACAGTTCTGAGCTTCAACCTAGGCTGCAACGGTCTGAAGGTTGATCTAAGCCTCAATCCAAGGCACTGTTGTATGACCACAAATGTAGAAGGTCCAAACTGTTGATACCACAGGCCTGTGTCAAGTGATCTACGTTAATTGCCCTTAATAAGTGATCTAAGCTAATTATCCTCCAATCCGAGTTAACTATCCTCCAATCTGGGCTAATTTTCCTCCAATTCGAGTTAACTATCCCCCAATTTGAGCTAATTGTCCTCAGCAAGTGATATGAACTAATTATCCTCCAATCTAATCTAACTATCCTCCTATTCGAGCCTCTATCACAGTTTTCCAAAACAATTTTAACCTTATACTTTTTCCTCCTCAACTCCTTTAGTTCATGAGTTGTAAACTTCACCTTCTTTGTTATGCTCTAAATTATTCTTCAATGATTGGATGGATGTCAAATGAAGGAGTATGAACTCTTATATATATATATTTTTATTTTAAGTGAAGGGACATGACTCTTTGGAGGGAGGTCGACTTAGTTTAACTGAGCTTAGGTCGGCTAGGGTAGAGAATAGGATATATCATCTTAAAAAATCGTTTTCTCTTAGAATACTGGGAGTTGGAGGATGAGTGAGGGCTCATTGGAAAGAGGAAAGAGTCCTCTACAAGCTAGTGAATGAGTCATTTTAATATGATGTCTTCAAGGTGATAAGAAATAATTTTCTTTATGATTGTTCAAGAATTTATAGTACATACCTTGGGGTTTTTAGGATTCTTCATGCATAAGGACATCAAAACTAGGATACGAGTTAGGGCATCTTCATTAGGGCTCCAAGTGTGGTCATCAAGTGTATCTCATATTGACATCAATGATAATTATCGACCAACAATATTAAGGGATGATTTGAATGATGTTAAGGAGTTAATAGGATAAAAATTTGATAATATAATTGATTTTTCTGAAGAATAAATTAAAAAATGGTTAGTTACTTTTGGAATATAAATGAAGATCAATCTGCCTAAGTTGCACAGTTGCACGAAGAGGAAATATTTAATCAATATGGAAAGATAGATATCATGATTCCCTTGATGGAATACTACATCCAAGAATGGTCAAGGTAGTCACTTCAAGAAGTCGTTAATCGTAAATAACTATCAAAACAATTATTATAATGAATACATCTCCAATGATAAAAGATAGTAAATACTTCAATATCAGTGATTCCATCCTTCAACATTGTGTGAGTTATTTAAAATATTGAATTTTTCCCCTCTCTTCCTCCCAGTGTTTGATCATTTAGCTTTCTTGACTGTATTTTTCATCATTTAAGCCAATCCTTGACTGCAACTCTTATTTTCTTCTAGGTATCTTATTTATGTTTCAGTTCATGGGAGCCAAATCTCAGTTCCCCTTGGGATGAATGAATTTAAAATAATGTCTAAGTGTTATAGTTTTTTTGAGTGCCTTATGCACTAGACATTTTTCAAAAACATAAATATGCAATATTTTTTTTACTCTCCTAGAGAGATCCTTCTCTGGAGACCAATTTATCAATGGTTCAAAAACTTGAGTGAAATAGGTATCCATCTCGTGAATGTTTTTCTCGTGATCTCTTGATTTTACATGAATGAAATTATTCTATAACTCTGTGGTATCTGAGCTTCATTGTATTATGTCTTCCCCTTTGATATGCTTCAATGGTATTTTCTTGTTGTGATAGAATGGATGGATATTGTGCATAAATTTCAAAAAACACCTGGTCCACTCATAGGTGCATATATTAATGTTTCAGGCTTAATCCAAGTTATTTGAGTTTGTTCATAAAGAGCAATACCACCTCTCTAAAAAATAGAGGGACTTGCACTCAAGCCCTAGGAGGTTTACCTTTTCCCCTTGTGGGAAAAATGATCATCATTTATGGTGACCATAATGGGGATTTGAATAATAAATATTCATTTTCCAGAAAATGACTCAAATATATCATGTCCAACCTCACCTTCTCATTGGACTTGACGATCAAAGAAGAATTTTGAATTAGTTATACAATCTTGTCTTGCAAACAATAAGAAATAGAGAAGAACTTGAAAGACCTTGGGATATTTTAGCTCAAACATCATTACCACTACCCAAAAATACTAATAGGTGACTCCATGATGATAATAGAGTTTAAACTAGAGAAGTATGGCAAATTTCATGGACCATTGACAAGAATTTGTAGCAAGAAAATTGCACGAGAATGTTGGGACCCAAGTGTGACTTAGGGTGGATGCGGGTGAATTAGGTTTAATTAAGAAGATTAATTGTAATTGTAATGAAATGTGAATGACCTGAAATGCGAATTTGTAATAGAGGGAATATTCCGTGGGAGATTTTTATTTTAAAATATTATCATTCCCTCTCATATTTTATTAAGTTTTTGACCTTAGGGTTGTGTGTGGGTGTTTGGTATTTGAGTCTCTCATTAGAACTTTTCATATGAGGGTTAGGGCTTGAGATGAGTTTTGGAGGTAGCACCACCTTCCTGCTGCCATGGCAGGGGGGCCTACATGTTATGTACATTTTTTTTTATGTTAACAAAGAAGAATCCAGATTCCAATGCCTTTTTTATTTGCAGTAGTTTGCGTCATTTAGTTTGCTAGTTTTTTTGTTGTTCATGTATTTTTCCAAGATTACTGTTTGCTATTGTGTCTCTTTTTGTTGGCACTCCTAGCCAGAGGGTTTTTCCACCAAATTTGCACCATCTAGGAAAATCTTGGTTCCCATGTCTAGTCGGGTGGTAGCAGTAGTGGAGAGAAGCCTAGGTGGATGAACTTGTGGTTAGATGGGGGTTATGGCCTGTCCAGATTGTAACTTTGGGAAGAACGCAAAATCATTAACTTCTTTGCTAGAATTTTTTTGGGCTCCTCGTTAGTCTGGTGGCTTCTTCTGTGTTTCCAGAGGCTCTCCTCATTCGTGGGGGTCTTGTGGCATTTTATTTATGGAGATGGAGGCCACTACATACTCGAAGATAGTCGAACCCCATATTTTAAGCTCTGCGGGAAAGGAAGCATAATTTCAAAGGAATGGCGTCAGAAGTTGGCTCCCCAGAATCTAAATAAGAGACAGCCTAAGGATGTATAATTCATTATTGGAAAGGTTCTTTGACCATTGTGTCAATAGATTTCACCTAAAGTCTCTAGACAAGCAAAAAGAGACATGTGTTCAATGTTGTGCAAAGAATTTTTTAAAGCATTCTATGTGCATGGTGATGAGGTTTGTTGAGCTTAATCAAGGAAGCTCAACTATTTAAAAAACATGTGTTCAATGTTGCATAGAGAATTTTTTAAAGAATTCTATGTGCATGATTATGAGGTTTGTTGAGCTTAATCAAGGAAGCTCGACTATTTAAAAATTTCGGCTCATGCTAATTATTTCGTTTGTTGAGTGTTAATTATCAGTACCCTTTTTTAAATTGATTACCTTTTTTAGATAAATTACCTAAACATAATATATGGAATTAATGTTTTCTTTCATACAAGATGGTGTTGCGCATGCATATGGACGCTCACTCCATAATATTGCACAGTGAGAAGAGACTGTGATAAGGGTGACAAGGAGAGGTGTGTCAAGAACTTCCTCTATAAGACAATGTAGTGGGAAGAGACAGTAACAAGGGTAACAAGGATCATGGTGCATCAAGAAGTTCCTCCACAAGACCACGCAAAGGAAGAGAGTGTGTATGAGCAGGGTGGATGGATCTTACGAAAATAATTTCTTTCCCATTGTGAGTGAGGTTGCAATGAAAAATGCGACTATTGTTTAACCAATTTTACTTCAACACCAACTTGAATGTTTTGGCAAAGAGAAAGAGATTCATGTAGGGATTCCTGAGGTCTAAGATCTTTAATGTTGTAGACCCACGAAATAATTTTGAGCTAAAACAAATGAAAATGTTTGATGTGGTCATGTGAATTTAAGTTGAAAGGACTTCGATTGGAAACTCATTAGAGTTCAATTTGTTTTTTCGCTTGGATATTTTCATGTCAGGAACTATACAAGACTCAGAAACCTTGAGTATTTTGGATGTGTATATGTTGGAGCTAAGAGGATATGACTGGACACAGAAGAAGTTTTTTAGTTTGTCATATTCAATGATCAGAGCTCTGACTTTCTAATTAATATATGCAATTAGAGTGAAACTTATTAAATGCATGATTACAAGAGAACATGAATCTCGGGATTTTTCTCAGCCACCTTGGTGGTGGTTTACCTAGTTTTTGTACTGAAATGGAAGGTTAGTACAACAACCAAGAAAGGGGAGAGTAGGAAGTTGGTGGTATCAAAAGCATAAGAAACAATTGCTTTGGTTAAGGACAAGGGCGAATACACAATTGCTAATTTTATTACAATTGAAACACCACCTTAGTATGAGTGTGTTGTTTGTTTCAATATTGCTTCAAAGCATTGTGTGAAATGTAAAGTTTTAATATAATACTTAGGAAAGTGTTAGGTAATTCACTGGAGGCAAGGCCATAAGGAAGAATCTCATCCAATAGATATAGATATCAAGGAGGATGGTTATCTTGGTTTAGGAATTTTGCAACAAATTGTGTCAGGGGAGCCACAACCCAAAACACGCAGAACCTAGAAATTTTAGCTTTGGTTACAATGACATATTATCAATTTGTTTTATTGTTATTATTATTCTATTATGTTATAAACTAATTCAACTTCAAATAACACCTACATATATGAGAGTGTAAACAAAATTTGGGTTAAAGCGCATTAGTAGTATTCCTTAAGACTCCCACCAAGTGTTGCTAACTAGTCATGTGCAAATTAGTTGGAGCACCAAATTTCAAATGCCCCAATGTAGTAGGAGGTGAAAAGAGAGAGAGAAAATTTTGTTGCCAAATAATTTAACCAATAGAAATAGATAAATCCAACAGCTTCAAAAAGTGACAAAAAGAAAAGAATCCAGGTAGGTATGGCAAACATGGGTAGTGGAAGAAGGGAGAGAAGCAAAAAACTAAATGCAGGTTGTAGTGGTTAATGGTGAATTGTTAGAGAGTTGTGGGGTCTTGCAAGAAAAGGTTGGGACGCCCAAAGGGAAAGATCAGAGATGGGGTATTGCGATCAAGAAGCTATGATACCCATATGAAAAGGACGAGGAGCACTAGAAGGAAGCACAAGGTAGAGTAGAGATTAGGGGGAAGCCTTCAATTCAGAATTAAGAGGCAGATTGTGATTGTGTAGTGGAAGCATAAGCAAGCGTGAATATCCGACTACATTTCACTTGGGGATGAGCCAACGATTTGTGTCAGGGAAGTGTTGGAACCCAAGTGTGACTTAGGATGCATGTGGATGAATTGGGTTTAATTAAGAAGATTAAATGTAATTGTAATGAAATGTGAATTTTTAATGGAGAGAAAAGTATGTGGGAAATTTTTATTTTAAAATATTCTCCTTCCCTCACATGTTTTATTGAAATTTTTTACCTTAGGGTTGTGTCTGGGTGTTTGGCATTTAAGTGTCTCTTTAGAATTTTGCACACAAGGGTTAGGGCTTGAGACAAGTTTTGGAGGCAATGACGCCTCCCTATTGCCATGGCAAGGAGGGAACGCATGTTATGTAAGTTTTTGGTTACGTTAACAAAGAAGAATTTGAATTCCAATTCCTTTTCGTTTGCAGCAATTTGTGTCATTTAGTTTTTTGGTTTATTTTGTTATTCATGTAATTTTCTATGATTATGTGTTTGCAATTATGTCTCTTTTTGTTGGCCCTCCTAGCTAGAGGGTTTTTCCAACAAAGAAAATGTTACTTTCTCCAACCAATCAATGTTTCTCTTCTTTCCCTCAAGTGAAAGTGAAATGGAAGAAGAAAGAAGAGAAGACCCAAGGAATATAGAAGAATATCAATATGCTCTTCCTACATAACTTATTGGGGTATTGCCCATATTTAACGGATATGGTGTCATGGATCTTGAGAAACATATGGATTAATTCCTACCAATTTGTCACATTCATGGAATTATTCAAGGTGATGTAATGGTAAGAGTTTTCCTCCAAACACTCAAAGCATTTTCTTATGATTGGTACTTGTCTTTACCTGTTGGTTCTATCACCTCTTTTGATGCTATTGAAAATGAATTCATTGGAAAATATGCTTGCCTAAGATGGTTCCACTAGTACTCACTCAATTCACCCAAATCAAAGTTCAAAAAAATAAAATAAAAACTAGATATTTCAATTTCATGTTTTTCAAAACTCTACAATTGATGTATAAACAATCTCATCCCAATGACCTAGTGACATTTGGGAGTTATATAAATGTTATGCCTTCGAATGTCAAGTATGTTATGAGATCTACACATATAGATACCTTACAAGAAGTAATGATAAAGGCCCAAGAGATGGAAGAAGATATGTTGCAGTGTGATGTTGATCCATAAATAATTTTGGGGAAAACACAAAGAGAGAAGGCTTCTCTCAGAATCACAGATTTAAACAAACCAACTCAAGCCCAAAATATACAAGAAATTGTTATATGAAGAGATAATTTTTAAGGCGTTACCCCAAATATAAAAAAATGTTCTAAGTCTAGAGGAAGCATTTGCTTCGAATGTTGATTTCGAGATTGGTCAAATGAATAGAAGAATGAAACAAATGCAAAATCCTTTGATTGCGACAAAATGATGGGAAAATACCCCAGAAACAATCGACCATTATACCACCTAGAGATCAAAATTTGGGTAATATTCCAACAAGAGGTCCAAGGCCTCGATATATCATAATCATAGTGCAATAATAATTGATGACCAAGAAGTTCAACAAGAGGAATCTTCCCAAGCATTGGAGGAGGAGCCTCAAGAAAATCCTTCTCCTTGAGAATCATTGGAAAATGGAATAATCCAATATTCTCCTTTGAGGAACAATGGGTATATGAAGATGAAGAATATGTGGATCAAGAAAATGTGGTTTAATTTGAACTCATTTGAATAAAATAAAATGGAAAACAACTCATCCAATTTTAAATCAACAAAAAACAGTGGTACAAGCCAGTAAGTCACAAGATAAAATTGTACCATCTCAAGACTTGACCAATATGGCTTACAATATAATGGATGATTTGCAAAAGTTAAAAATCACCTTACCCTTTTCTGAGGTTATAAAAATTCCTCAACAAAGAGAGATTCTTATTCAAAATATTAAGGGTGAAGAATTCCCAAATACAAGGATTGAAGCTACTACAATGAACCAACCATAATAAAATCCATTAATCCAAGGAAAATCACATGGAAAAGTACCTCCCTTTTATATATCCCTCAAAACTCCTGAATTCATTTTGCATAATTTTCTAATTGATAGTGGAGCCACTAATAACATCATGCCACTTCACATCATGAAACTATAGGGTTGGATTATACTCAATATTATGAAACCTGAGAGAGTATATGTGCAATTGATTCAAGGAAAGTACTTGCATATGGGGATATAAAGGATCTTTGTGCAAAAATATAGTTTTCTCCTCATATTACAATGGTTTTCACAGTTGTGGTTGTTAATTTTGTAGTTGCATGTGGACTAGTTGTGGAATGAGAATGGAGCTTCCCGCTTGAGGGATATTTAATGAACAATGGAAATTGCATGATGCTCCTAGGTAAGGATGGTCGATAAACAAGAATAGCATGAGAGCTTAAAAATCCACTTTTCTTTTAAAAGAATCAAATTTATACTTTAATCAAGTATGAAGACACAGGCTTTGGTAATTATGTCATTCTCAATAATGTAGATGTTGTACATAGTAGTGATCAAGATCTAGATCCTGGCACTTGGAAAATGTTCTTTGAAAGTGTTGTATCAAGTAATGGCTCAGGAGCAAGAGTTGTTATGGAAGGGCCACATGGAGAACATCTTCCAAATGTATTTTATTTACAATTTGATTGTACAAATAATGAAGCAAGCACTTATTAGAGGTTTAGTGCTAGCCCATCAAAAGGGAGTAAAAAAGGTATAAGTGATGGGAGGTTCAGAGTTATTTTATTTTTTTTATTTTTTTTAAAGAGTCGGTTGCTATTGATTGCTGAAAAAGAAGGAGTCAAAGCTCCATGAGTACAAAATTTTGATATCATGGATCATAGGAATTACAAGATAGATCACTTCCTTGATCCTTGTTCTAATTGTTATGCCTGTAATACTACCTGAACTGCTATAAATCCTAATATACTGAAAAGACCATAATTTGCAACAGCAGAACATTCTTAATCTATATCTTAGTCTATTTCTATATGAAATCTTCTGAACGGTTCCTACTTGCTTCAAATGTATTCCTTACTACTGTCTCAGCAACGCAGACGGGAGTTAAAGAGCTCGGACGAGATTCAATGGGCACAGAGCGGTTATTGTGACTGCTATTTCTTGCCAAAATAATACAAGCTTTCAGTGAGCTCGGGCAAAGACCGTTGGGAGCGGCGTAGCTGTTCTGAGCGCTACCACAGGACTGAATAAAAACATAGAGAGTTGTGGCTGACTGAAACTCTAAAGGATTTCTTAATTTGAAATGACAAATAGGCCAAGCTGATATTATATAGGCAAATTCGGATTTAGAGAGATTGTTTCGGAGGCGAGAGAAGATCAGGTTGATCGCTTTCGGATTATGGCGTATCCTTGACAAGTACTGAAGCAAATCCTGTGAAGTCTTGTAATCCATTCGGAAGGGACAAATATCGCTTGATATTTTGACATTACCTATGCTCTGCAACATTTCTTTGATTTCACATCTGTTCGAGATCCACCATACTTTGTCTTTCATATCACCAGCACTTATCACGTGCTTCCTCGCTGTAATTCTGCCAGCTAAAGATCTGATGTTGTCGACTAAATACATTTTTCTCATTTTTTTTTTTTAAGGTAACAGATAGAATGTCACAGTTGTGTTACATTTCAGGCAGACTATAGGTCTTTCACACGCTTTATTAGCCCGCCCATCCGCCATCTTATTCAGGCTACGGAGGATATGATAGTACTTGGCCTCCTCCATTGTCTCATGGAGGATCTGATTCCGCTGATTGATCTGTTGGAGAATAATGTTTGGAGTGCGTTGGCGGTGTGCCATGAGACAGATGACGATTGAAGAATCTCCCAAGATCTTCGCCTTTTTAATCCCAAGCTTGATTAGCTGGGTGAGCCCCTGAAATAGGGCGAGAGCTTCTGCTCTATTATTAGAGACTTCCCCCAGTCCCAATTCAAAATGAAGGATGCATTCACCATTTGCATCGCAGATGAGACCACCAGCACCTGCCAGTCCTAGGTTTGCCTTGGATGCTCCGTCAAAGAATAAGCAGAATGTGTTGCAGTTTCTTAGCCAATTAGAGAATTCCTCCTCTTTTAATCGAAGCTTCCATGTGCTAGCTTCTTCTCTTGTCTTTGTCCCTCTCCTGCAGTTTTCCATGGCCCTGGAATTGTTTTCCAATATGTAGCTGATTAAATTATGCTCCTCGATGTTGTAGCTGGTTGCATCTACTCTGCTCGTGGTATTTTTTGTTATTGTTTCTAAAGCCAACAATTTGGCTTTATGACATATCTTGCGGATACTGAAATCTTTCGCCTGAAAGACCTTCCCGTTTCGATCTAGCCATAGTCGCCACAGAAGCGTGAGGGGAAAGGTGTTCCATGCTCTCTGCGTTAGTTTGCTTCTTTTTTCCTTCCATGGGCAGGCTTTCTTCCAATTGTAGATCGTATCTGCTATAGTAGCTTGAGGCTCCCATGTTAATCCCCCCATTGAAGCCATCTGCTTCCAGCATTCTACTGCTACTGGACACTCTATAAATAAGTGCTACATTGTTTCCTCCGATCTGCAGCAATTTGGACATCTGGTAGGTCCAATTATTCCTCTTTTTCTTAGGTTCTCAGCTATTAGCGTTTTCCCTTTGAGAAGCAACCAGATAAAGAATTTGACTTTGGGGGGAGCCTCCGCTCTCCATACAACTTTCCAATGGTTCCAAAGTTCAGATTGGTAAGTGCTATCACAGAGATATTGGTGTCCAGCTTTAACTGTGTAATGAGTTCCCGTCGCATCCCATCGCAGCCCATCCAGAATGCCTTCCTGAATAGGGGCTTTGCTGTGGAGGAATTTCTTCAAGGCGTTAAGACTGGGTGCTAAATTATTTGGAGGGTCCGGGAATTTCCAGCTAGTCCAAGCACGAGTATGGGGGTCCCAACTGGAGATTTGTGATAAGTAGTGAATTCCTTTACTGTTGAGCCAGTTTATGACCGGAGATGCCTCTGCGTTTATCCCCAGGGGCTGTTGTCCTAGGATCTTATCTGTGTTAAAATTGATGCTGGCTCCCCCTCCTGGTACCTTAGAAATATTTTGGTGCATAAATGATATAGCCTTCTTGCACAACTTCCATATTCTCGTGCTTTCCCTGTTAGGAATATTAGATTCCAAAAGTTGTTGCCTTGGACATATTAAATATTTTGCTTCCATAACCTTTTTCCACCATGCTACAGGTCCTGCAATCAACCTCCATACAAGTTTGGCACCAAAGGCCAAATTTAGAAGTTTTGGAGATCTAATGCCCAGTCCGCCTCTGTCCTGAGATTGGATCACATTTTTCCAACTTACCAGATTGAATTTATTTTTAACTGTTTTCCCTCCTTGCCAAAGAAACTGCCTAAGAACAGTTTCCATTTTATGGTGGAAAATTGCTGGAGCCTGATAAAGAGAAAATCGATATACAGGGAGAGAAGCAATACCTGATTTGACGAGGATTAACCTTCCTGCTGGGTTCAACCACATTGTGCCCCACTGCTGCACTTTTCTCTTAATCTTGTCCAAAATTTCGTTCCATGTTTCGGCCTTCAAGGGCCCCAGGCTTACTGGCATACCTAGGTAGTAGAAGTGGTGCCAATTTAAGCTGCAAGTTACTCCAAATATGCTCGCTATACTGTGAATAGTATGACTTGATGTGTTCCATCCATAAATACAGCTTTTTAACTGGTTGACTTTGCCTCCTGAGTATTCTATGAATTGATCTAACAACTTCTTAAATCTTCGTGCTATTGTGGTGGAGGCTCCACCAATGAGCAGGGTGTCGTCAGCAAATTGAGAATGAATAATATTTTTTGTTCCATTTTCTATCTTGATACCAGTAATTAATCCTATTCTCTGGTTATAATCTAAGACTTGACTGAATTACTCGGCCATGAGAATGAACAGATATGGAGAGAGCGGGCAGCCTTGTCTAAGGCCTCGAGATGATTGGAAGGCTACACATGATCTCCCATTGATCAGGGGAGATATCCAAGGTCCGGTTATACAGGCTGCTATCATATTGATAAAGGATGTTTCAAACCCCATTTTGTAGAGAACAGCAAATAGAAAGGAGTGCCTTACTCTATCAAAGGCATTAGCTAAGTCCAGCTTTACTACAAATCCCTTTTCTCCTCTGGTTAGGCTTGAATGGATGGCCTCTTGGACAAGTATGATGGAATCAGTAATTTGCCTGTTGGGGAGGAATCCTCCTTGGTTTTCAGTTATCAAAGAGGGAAGGATGGGCTTGAGCCTGGTTGCTAGAATTTTTGAGACAATTTTATAGGCTGAGTTGCATAAAGAGATGGGATGGAATCTCTCAAAAGTGGAGGGGCGGTTTTCTTTTGGTATAAGAGCAAGATATGTGGAGTTGGTGTATCCTCCCATTTTCCCTTTTTTCAGTACCCACCAAATCATCTTTAAAATATCCCTTTTTATCATTGCCCAATATTCCCTGAAGAAGCTTATAGTGAATCCATCCAGCCCTGGGGCCTTGTCTGGGTGCAGACTCCATATAGTTGCTTTGACTTCCTCTTCTTCTACTTCTTTGTTGAGGCTGTTATTCATTTCTTGCGTGACCCCTTTAGGAAAATATTGGAGCATATCTGAGTAGTCTTCTACTGCTTTTTCTTCCGTCAACAATTTGCTAAAATGCTTGGTGGTCGCTTCCTTTATAGCTTCCTAGCTGCTACATCTGATTCCTTCATTATCCGTGATTGTACTCACTGTGTTTTTAATTTTTCTAACTGTGGCCTGTTTATGAAAATATGTTGTATTTTTATCGCCTTGTTGTAGCCATACTTGCCTAGACTTCAGCCTCCATTTCATTTCTTCATCCCTATTGATTTGGCTTAGCTGTGCGTATAATCTGCCTTCATGTTCTTTATTCTGTTGAGTTAACCCCTGCTCTTCGATTTTTTTGTTGTATTTCTTCTAGATCTTGCTTTATTCTTTTTTTATTCAATTCCGGCTCTTGATAGTTTTCTCTGGCCCAGTCCTTTAATGCTTGTTTTACTCTTTTGAGTTTGGTTTCCCATATATAACTCGGAGATCCTTCGACATGCCGAGCCCATGTCTTTTGTACCACTTCTTTAGCGGCTGGAATTATGTTCCATATCGCACTGTATTTAAAAGGTATGGGCCCGAGGGGGCTGTGTCTTTGCAAGGTTAACGTTATCGGGTAGTGGTCAGAAACTGACATGTTGAGAATGTTGGAATAACCGTTTGAGAAGGATGATAGATATGCTATGCTGACCAGAAATCTATCCAACCGCTCCATTATATTGCCTATTCCGAGCCTCCTATTGCTCCAGGTATACCTACGGTTCTTAGGAATGACATCAACTAAGTCATTTTCCTGAATGATGGTTTCCAGCCGACCTCTGGAAGAATCTGGTGTAAAACTGCCGCCTCTTTTTTCGTTGGCAGGGAGTACCAAGTTAAAGTCACCTGCTACGATGAGATTAGAGTTCTGATCTCCCTCTATTCTTGCTTTAAGACTGTGCCAGCAAACTTCTTTTTCTCTATAGTTATTAGGAGCATAAACATTGTAGATAATAACTGATTGTCCTCCTGTTCTACTATCAAGTGCAGTTCGGATCCAATTTTGGTGGGTATCAGTGGAGTTGCATATCCATTCGTTACTGTCCCATATGGTTGCGATGCCTCCTGAGGCTCCTCTTGCCTCGCTAATGTTTCCAGAATACTGTTTTTGTTGGTTTATGATTCTATTCATCTCAGATTGCTCTTGCTTTGTTTCCTGAATAAGGATGATTTCAGGTTTCTCATTGTGGATCAAGTCTCTGAGGGCATTTAGTTTTGAGGGGTGCCCTAGCCCCCTACAGTTCCAGGATAGGATTTTCATCATGTGTTACTGGTCATATGGAGAGGTGCTCGCCTCTCATGGCCTTTACTGTTATTCTCTTTTTCCTGATGGCCGAGAATAAATGTCTCGATTGGGGTCTGTGTGCCCATTGCTATGTCCTTTTGTGCATTTTCATCCCTCTGCTGTCTCGCTGATTTTCTTCCAGGGCCTTGCTTTTTAAAGATATCACTGGGCGCTCCATGATCCTTTGAGGTGCTCCTAGTGATTCTTGGTGCTGGTGGATCAGATGGCGACTGCAAGGAAGGTTGAGGGGGCTGTAGAGGAGGGGGATCAGAGGAAGGGATATCAGGGGCTGATTCTGTCTCAGAAAGGGCCGCAAAGGGGTTGGTAGAGGGGGGAAGCGGTGGATCAGATGGCTGCATATCAGGATTCGAAGAGGATGGAGAGGAGGGTCTCAAAGATGAAGGCCCAGGAATTCCAGGATCCACATCTGTTTTGGGAGGGGATAGTTTTTTCTTTTTAACAGTTTCCCAGCGCCCGTCTTGCTCTTCATTATCTATATTGACAATTTTTGTGCATCTATTAGCAAAGTGTCCGTACTCGTGGCATACCTTACATTTGAAGGGGATCTGCTCGTAGTCCAGCTGCTGGATGTGACTCCAATCATCTACTTTCAACTTTATTGCTTCCGGCAGCCCCCGTCCTAGATCGACTTCCACACAGATCCTTGCGCATGCCTGCATGTTATCTTTAGGTTCGCTCCTATCTATGTATTTACCAACAGCATTCCCTATTGCCTTAACTAAGTCGTCCCCCCAGCAGTGAAGAGGAAGATGGGGCAGACGAACCCATACTGGAACGGCGCTTGGAATATCCAGTTCTGGGTCAAAGTCTGGGGTCCATTTGTTTAGATAGAGTCCCCTGGAGTCCATGAAGTATGGCCCGTTTCTGAATATCAAGTCTTTATCCTCCTTTGTCTCGAAATGAAAAGTATAATATCCTCTGCCATAGAAACGGATGGATATCTTCCCTTGAATCTTGTCTGACCAGTTCCTCTCTACCCATCTCTGAACAGTTCTGGGCGAGGGCCAT
The DNA here is from genome assembly GCA_031772625.1 of Pinus tabuliformis. Taxonomy (NCBI): domain Eukaryota; kingdom Viridiplantae; phylum Streptophyta; class Pinopsida; order Pinales; family Pinaceae; genus Pinus; species Pinus tabuliformis. Next base: position 1,701,214,463 of record CM062817.1, on the reverse strand, counting down.
AGTCCTGTAAATTGCCCAATTAATCCTTTCTCAGCCAAAGAAAGAGCTGCCATGCGTGGAATTGCAGGCGGCAAATGAACTTCCTGCAGAATGTCAAGCTTTTTAACGAATTTGGTAGCAGTGGGCCTGGTTCGTTGCGGGGGGAGAGATCTCACGAGATCCGAGAAGGCACGATGCAGATCCGGACCCCCACAGGGAGGATCCGGGGGTTCCATGAAGGCCGAAGGCCCTGATCAGTGCTCGCTAGACGCAGCTGAAAATTCGGATCGCGATTAGCATGCAGTCCCTTGAGGCAGCCCACATTCGGTCAGAGTTAATTAGTAATCAGGATAACAAAAATTATAATACCAAAAAGGGCTAGTTGAAACTTTATAGATGAAGAGTGTGGGATTTAATGAAAGATTTTGAGTCATTTGAACTATCCTTCATTCCAAGAGATCAAAATCATAAAGTTGAATTGTTAGCCATTGTTGCTTCTCTTTTTGTTCCAAATTCAAGACTTGATTATTTTAAGGTTGAGATGTTGTTCCAACCATCAGTTCCAGACAATTAAGAATATCTACAAGTATTTGAAAATGAACAACACACTCTTCATTTTTTTGTTGATAATGAGGATGATGAAAGTGAAGAACAAGATATTAATATTAAAATCCCAACATCAATTGAATCATGATTTAATCATAATAATCAAGTGAGAGGATCACAAATCATTGAATCATTATCTACGAAAAATGTACAGAAAATCAGAAGGGTGAATATCAGGGACAAAAATAATCCCAAATGGCTAAGCCTCGGAGCAGATTGTTCTCGAGAGGAAATAGAGAGGTATTTGGTTTTATTTAAAGGATTACAGGATGTGTTTGTGTGGAGTTACTAAAATCTAAAGAAATATGAAAAAATGTCATCCAACATACAATCCCACTAAACAAAAATGTGAAGTTGATCAGACAAAACCAAGAATAATAAACCCTAAGCTCAAATTAATTGTTAAGACAAAAATTGATAAAAAGGAGAAAGCTTAGATTATTTTCAAGATGCACCATTTTGAATGGATATCGAATCATGTTGTTCCCTAAAATAAAAATAGGGAGATCAATAATTGTATTGATTTTTGGGACCTAAATAAATCTTCACTAAAAGATAACTACCCTCTTCCAAACATGGAGAGTTTGCTCCAGTAAGTTATAGGCTCAGCAATAATGTCCATGTTAGACAGATTTTTGGGATATAATCAAATTTTGGTGTGAGGATAATGGACATTAGAAAAAATTTGTTACACCATGGGGAAGACATGCTTATGTGCACATGCCCTTTGAATTAAAAAATGCAAGAGAAACTTTTGGAGGGCCATGGATCATGCCCTTGAAGATTTAATTGGGAGGATCATAGCATGTTATCAACATGATCTGGATTGGATCATTGTATTATTCTTCATCCATATCAATGTTTTCAAAGTAGAAAAAGTGGAGGAATTAGCTCACAGGAACCTTTTTATTGGTGGGACCCAGTTTGGCAAATTGGCGTTTGAAACATTCCGGGAGCATTTTGAGACATCAAATGAAATTTTTTGGGGCACAAATTTACCACTTTAGCACGACACATTTTTTCTAATTCTACACGTGCATACCTTTCCAAAAATTCAAGAATCACATCAACTGGAGTCCGTATGAAAAAAGTTATGCCACTAAAAAGTTGACATTCCTATTTTCACCACCATAATTCGAGAGGATGTTACGTTAACCCCCATTATTCATGAAAAAGGGGCTAGACACATGATTTTGATGAAGAATACTTTGGATGATTTTACATTGTAACTCGGGTTAAGAGTTGAGGTAGCCAAACCTAATCATTGGTAGGGTATCAGGTTGTGTTATAACTAGGCTATTAGGAAGATAAGGGGTTCCATTCTTTCGAGAGCATTTGTTCCATAATTGAACAAAAATAACTAAGAGGGATAGGAGATAGAGAACACATAGACTATTTGTGCACTATAGTAGCCCATGGGCCATGGGCCATACTTCTTTGTACTCGTATCCACATTTTCATTTAAAGAAAGAGAGCAGAGTGACCTCACCTTATGGCTGGGTTTTCTCCCGAAAGAGTTCCCTAGCTCATATCGTGTGTCAAATGTGTTTGTGAGCTTTTGTTTCAATGTTCTCTATTTTTTTCATAAATTTAATTCACATGCATACACTATTAACAATAATCTACAATAGATCCTGGATCAAAGGAGGATCGCACGCTGCTCTGAATAACCTAGCCGCACGAAACAGAGCCGCAGGCCTGCGATTGACGCTGCCATGAGCGGTCCAGGGGGCGGGGAGGCCGCTCCCAACCCTCCAGTCTCATCTGCAGAGGCGTTCAGTAGTCTATTAAAACAGCAAGGGAAGAAACGCAAAGCTACAGAGGCGCCAAAGTTCATCAAGAAACTGGAAGAGATACCTGAGATTGATCTCCCAGAGGAACAAACGATCAAAATCGCCCTGGCTCTGGCTGACAGAGGCCTAGTAGGACAGTTTATGGGCCGCTGGCCATCCACAAAAATCACGGACGAATGGATTCAGAGGAACTGGAGACCCCAGCTAAAAAACAATGTGATCTGCTACGCTGTGGGACGAGGCTACTTCATTTTCGAGTTTACAACCAAAGAAGACCGGGATTTGGTGTTCAGAAACGGGCCGTATTTTATGGGTAATCAAGGTCTGTACCTGAATAAATGGAGCCCCGACTTCGACCCCTCCGTTGATGTCCCTAAGGAGGCGCCGGTCTGGGTTCGCCTTCCCAACCTTCCGATACACTGCTGGAGCTATCAATCCCTGCAAAAGATCGGAAATGGGCTAGGTCGTTTCATTGATAAAGCTGACCATAAGGGCCAATATACATGCGCCAGAATCTGCGTGGAGGTCGACCTGGAAGCCGGTCTGCCTGAAGCGGTCAAGCTCTCAGTAGGAGAATGGCAGCATTATCAGAAGCTGGACTATGAGCAGCTGCCGTTCAAATGCCGAACCTGTCACGAGCATGGTCATTTCCAACGTGATTGCCCAAAAGCTTCAGCAGGGATCACGGTTGAAGAGGAAGGATGGAAAGAAATTAAAAAAGGAAAGGCGGTCCCAAAGCCACCGGGGCAGAAACCCTCTGCATCATTGGGGAAACCTCAATCTAACCCAAAGTCCAATGCTGACTTCAAAGATGGATCCTCCTCAGGGGATCAGGTGGAGACCCTGGAGACTCAAGAGGAAACGGGAAATAAGTCGAAGCAAGTGAAAGATATTGAAGGCGAATCATCGGTTCCTCCAATTGATGATGGTCAGCAGGGGAAAGAAGGAAATGAAGAGCATATTAGCCTCGCATCTGAATATGAGGAGGACTCGGAGGAGAGAGACTCTGAAACAGATAACTCACAAGTCACTCCTATGAAATCGACAAGGGGTCGGAAATCCAAGAAGAAACAGCGGGAGGAAAAAACTTATTTAGATGTCCTCCAAGGTTCGCAAAAAACCCTCAAAGGAATGATGAATACGAGATCTGGGCGTAAGAGCAACAAGGCTCCAAAAGGAGCCTCAACCCCCCAAATCAGTAAATAATGAAATACGTCTCCTGGAACTGTAGAGGATTAGGCAGCAGGTCGAAAGAGGAAGCCGTCAGAGACATAGTGAGAATATATTCGCCTGAAATCCTTCTCATCCAGGAGACTAAGCTGGAGGAACCCCTCCTCCTCCAATCTAGTAAAGTATTTTGGCAAAAAGGTCAAGGAAGAGCTGTAAGCGCAAGAGGAGCTTCTGGTGGAATAGCCACCTTCTGGAATAGCTCCATATATGATCTCATCCAAGAAAAAAGCAGTCCCCATTGGCTTTTCACTCAGCTCCTTCACAAAAATTCAGGACAACAAGTAAGTATGTTTAATTTATATGCTCCCGTTTTGCCAGAGGAGAAAAAATTTTGTTGGAACTCGCTTCAATCATTTCTTACAGAACAAAATCCAGGAAATATAATCATTGCAGGGGATCTGAATGTCACCCTTGCTCTTGACGAGAAAAAGGGAGGATCCATTGTGAGGGACCCCGCTAGAGAATGGGTTGAAGACATTATATTGGGCTGGGACCTGGAGGATATAAAACCCTCTTCAGGCAAATTCACCTGGTCCAACAAAAGATTAGCCCCAAATCATATAGCTGCCCGCTTGGACAGATTCCTTGTCCACTCATCCTTCCTGACTTGCGGTCTAATGGCTACTTCTAAAATTCTTCCAAATCTCATTTCTGATCACAAGCCCATCCTCCTTGAGCTTTCTCTGGTTGGTAATTTAGGCCCCATTCCATTCAGGTTCAGCCCTCTGTGGATTCAGCAAGAAGGATTTCATGATGTAGTTTCGGATGCCTGGAATAGACCTGTCCATGGTTCCCCTTTCTATGTGTGGGAAGAGAAAATAAGAGTTTTAAAAAGAAGTCTTAAGGAGTGGGCCAAAAGACTAGAAACTCCTACTGCCAAAAGAAAAGAATCTCTCAACACCCTTGCTGCCCATCAAACAGCAATGGAGAAGAGTCCTGTAACTCTAAATCTTCTTCGAAAAGAAGTTGAGCTGCAAAAAAAGGTTCATAAATCCAGCAGGGAGGAGGAAGAATTCTGGAGACAGAAATCTAGAAATTTATGGTTAAAATCCGGAGATAGGAACACCAGTTTCTTTCACAAGCAAGCCGAAGCCAGAAAGCACTTCAAAACAGTTTCTGAGATTCAACACCAAAACACAGTTATAAAGGACTTTGATGGCATTAAGAGAGCAGCTTATTCCTTCTTCAAAGATCTATATTCGGCTCCTGAAGAAAATCCTATAGATCCCCAGATCTATCCAATGGATTTAATTCCCAAGAGCGTTAAGGATTCGGACAACATCATGCTGACTGCTCCGATCAGCATGGATGAAATAAAGCATATTCTGGACTCTATGGAGCCTGATAAAGCCCCAGGTCCTGATGGGTTCACTGTCAGGTTCTTCTTGGCCTGCTGGTCAACAATCCAAAAAGATTTACTGAGAATGGTCAGGAAAACCCAGAACTGTGCAAAGCTAGGCGGCGGCATCAACTCGGCATTCCTAGCTTTGATTCCAAAGGAGAAAGGCGCTACCGACTTTAGCAGATTCAGGCCCATATCATTATGCAACTCTAGCTACAAACTGGTCTCCAAAATAATAGCCAACAGGTTAAAGAATATTTTGCCTGCCATCATCCCTGAAAATCAAGGTGGATTCATAAAAGGAAGAAAGATTTTGGATAACATTGTGCTGGTTCAAGAAGCTGTCCATTCAAGTTGTCAAAGAAAAGAGAAAGGTATGGTTATAAAGCTCGACCTGGCTAATGCTTTCGATAGGGTTAGACATGATTTTTTGCTCAATGTAATGAAGAATCTTGGTTTCTCTGACGGCTTCATAAACTGGGTGAAAGCCTGTATCACTTCCCCATGGATCGCTCCCCTGGTCAATGGCCGCTCAACTGAATTCTTCCAAGCCTCCAGAGGCCTCAGACAAGGCTGTCCCCTGTCCCCTCTCCTTTATGCTATTCAGGCATCGGTCCTCAGTTTCCAGCTTGATCACAATCAACAGACTCAAATTCTTCCAGGCCTTAGAACGACTCAGAGGGTGAAGGATATCAACCATGCACAGTTTGCAGATGACACTTTGCTGCTAGGAGGAGCCAGCCTAATCTCGGCCAGATCCTTCAAGAAGGAACTGGACATTTACAAATCGATCTCAGGAAGCAAAATTAATTATCGGAAATGTTCAATCTATGGCTGGAACTGCACAACAAAGGAGCTGTCTGACATTGCAAGGCTGTTAGAAATGGATGGAATTCGTAATTGGGAGGCTTTTAAATATCTCGGGATCCCAATCTTCAAAACCAAACCCAATCTGGCTCATTGGATGCCGCTGCTCGATAAGTTAAAGAACAGAATCCAAGCTTGGGGTGCCTCATGGCTGAATAACGCAGGGAAAGTCATATTGATGAAGTCAGTCCTGATAAGTATGCCGCTTTACCAAAACACAGTTCTTCTCGCCCCCAAATCCTTTCTCAGCAAAATGGACAGTTTGTTGAGAAGATTCCTATGGGAAGGTGGGAACAACAATGACAGAAGGATTCATTTAGTGAATTGGGAGACCATCAAGAAACCTCTTCTGGAAGGCGGCCTCCATCTTCGTAACTTGGCTGCTCAAAACCTCGCTTTGGGAACCAAGATCTTGTGGAATCTAGTCTCCGGTAAATCTAGTTGGAGCAAAAGAGTCATCTGGAAGAAATACTACCAAGGACAACGACTGAGATGTCTGGATAAGCCTCCAAGAACCTTAAAAGGATCTCCAATCTTCAACCTTTGCAGACAAGCTACGGAGCATTTCAGCCAGCAGCTTTACTGGATCCCAGGTAATGGCAGAAAAATTAATATTTGGGATGATTCAATTCTGGGAGACCAGCCTTTGAATCAAGTTGAGGGGCTAGCCAATATCAGAGCTTGGCTCCAGTCCTCCAATTTGCATACCTTGTGGGACATATCCACCTGGAAGAACGATCCTGACAGGCTCTGGGACTGTTGGAATCTGGGAGAGATTCCTCATATGATGCAGGAGGAAGCTTCACTACTGTTGGACATGCTTCAAGGCAAATCCCCCTCAAAAGCCAACTCTAAAGACAAAAGAGGCTGGGGCTCTCTCTCAGGCTCATACACAGCTGCTGAAGGTTACAGAAGAATTCTGGCTGTCCCTTATGCTCCTCCCAATCCAGCTATTTGGAAATTTATTTGGGATTTCCCCTCTCTCCCCAAAATTGATTTTTTCTGTTGGACTGTTGCGCACAACAGCATCCTCACCAGAGACAATTTGAGAAGAAGAGGGATGGAAGGTCCCTCCAGATGTCCCCTTTGTTTGACTTCTGAAGAAAATGTCAATCATTTGCTGCTGCTCTGCCCTTTTGCTCAGGTAGTATGGAGGGGAATTCTGAGGTTAAACCATGTAAACTTCGTTCTTCAAGAAAGTATATCCAATCTGTTCCGAACCTGGGTCAATCAATCTCCCTTTAGCCTTAAAAGAAAAAAATTTCTCAAAATAAGCTGGATGTGGATCCCTAAGTTTATATGCTGGAAGCTGTGGCTGGAAAGGAATAACAGGACATTTAGAGATGAAAGCTGCAATCCTACTCGGGTAATTTCTAAAATCAAAGCTCTACTTGGCGAGGCTTTGGAAGCCAATACTATCCCTAGAAATGAATTAAAGCTGGACAAAGAAGAGGAGCAATGGATCCAAGAACTGGTTCCGAACCTGAATGATAGATCCGACCTATCTGCTCCTATCCATACCAACTGGGAGATCAGATTGGAGGAACAGGAGTTTATAAAATGGAGATCAACCTTAGACGATTATTGTTTGTTCTTTGATGGGGCTTCTAAGGGAAACCCTGGGGAGGCAGGCAGTGGAGGGGTTCTCTTGAACCCTGGAGGAGTAACCGAATTGAGATTCCATTGGGGCCTGGGCATCGAAACCAATAATAGAGCAGAGGCCCTAGCACTGTGGCAAGGGCTGAACCTGGCAATCAATCAAAACATCCGCTCCCTCTGTGTATTTGGAGACTCTAGGCTCATCATCCAGGCAATGTTCGATCATAATTCTCCTCATCAGATCCATCTAGCCACTGTTATCAAAAAAATTCATCTCCTGTTGCCAAAGTTCAGGAAAATCTCCTTCTTTCACATTCTAAGAGGGCTCAACTCTCAAGCAGACTTGGAGGCCAATCTTGGCTCAAGATGCAATCGAAGAGTTCTGGTGGTTAACTTAAGGGAATCCTACAGTCCTATTCCTTAAGGTTTTAGCAGTCCGTTCTGCTGTATTGGATCCTTTGGTTTTCAAAGCTCTGTCCTTCCCCTGCATCCCTGGTCCTTCCCACAGGTTAGCCTCAAAGCTGTAAGAAGCCTTGTTTCCAGTTCAGATATCACTCTCACCTTGCATTAGAAGTAGTGTTCGCTATGTTTGTAATTGGCAATGAGAAAAATAACCTGGGTCCATTTCATTCACCCTAAGAGCAAAAGGAGAGTCAGGCAAGAGTGCTCCTTCTCTGCCTGCATTTCAGTGACAATGGTGCCTTTCTGTGCTTTGACAATCATGGAATAAGGATCTGGGCAGTGGACCCTTTGCCGGGGCTTACAGACAAGGAATAGCAACCCATGAAGCTCCTTAGTAACGGATTTGCTGAGAAGGTTCTCATATAAGAGACGAAACAGTTGAAAGATCTTCCTCAAAAAGCGCTTGCTGTGGTGGATTCCGGTTACACAAGGAAGAAGCCCAGTAAGCCTTCTCCGCCTTCAAATATCGCGGCTCTGTGCTTTAAAAATGCTCAAACCACCTGTATACCCTCCAAAGAATCTGAGGAAGGCTCGATTTCCGTTGTATACTGGAACAGAGAAGGTCTATCAGCTGACCTCAATAGTTTCAGCGGTCAAAGCTGGGTAACTCATTCATTCTAGCGGAAGCCTCTATAATCAATGCAACCAATGCTACTGTTCTGATCCGCGGTGGTGCAAATCATTGTTCTGGGTGTGAGATTGATAGAACAGAGAGGATCCCTCTCCTTCAGACAGGAACAATTAAATGAAGCTATGAACTCTCCCTCTGAAATGTAATCGCCAGCGGCAGGCTGTTTGCCGCCTTAAATTAAAATCATAACCGTTAATGTCTAAAAAAAAACAATAATCTACATATCTATAATTGTAACAAGACATAAAACTGTAATAGTGTAGAATTTCAAATTTTAGATATAATTTTATCAAATCTATTGTGACAAATTGTCTAGTGGAATATCCATAATAGTCTATGGATCACGGCAATATTTAACAAATTATTCCAAATTGGGAACTTTACACTACTTACATTTGAAACAATTTTTTCAAAGATGTAGCAATATGCAATATCATTGAATACAAGGAAATGTTTGGCAGTTGTATAAGAAGGGAGATTGATGGATCATATTGTTAGTTAAAAGAGAATATATATTGATCTTGAAAGAATTAAATCAATATCATAATTGAAAGCTCCAACCACACATCAAGGAATACAATAATTCTTCTAAAAGATCAGTTATGTGAGAATATTTGTTCATGACTATGCCTCAATAGTAAAACCAATCAATAAATTGTTCAGGAAGAATGAAAAGTTTGATTGGACAAGCGAGCAACATATAGCTTTTGACAATATCAAAAACGCAATGGCTTTCGATCCAGTGTTAGTTAGACTTGATTATGCAAATGGCGTCATCTTATACACTTTGGCATCATATGATATAATTGTTATTGTATTGACTCAAAAAAGGAATATGAAAGAAGAAAACCCAATCATTTATATGAGTAAATCCCTCCAAGATCATGAGCTAAAATATTCTTTATTGGAGAAATAAGTTTTTTCCCTCATAAAGGCGATTGGTTATTTCAAAATTTATATATTAACTTCCCACACCATTGCATATGTGTTGGGTTGTGTTATATTCTTTCCACGACTAGCTGCCCTAGTTAACTGGGGGGTTAGAGGGGCAGAGCCCCCCCTTTGTTGCGCTGATTGTGTAGTGAGGGGGTCACAGGTGGTTTGAGGGGGGTGGTTAGCCCCCCTCTACGGGGTTCGAGGCAGCGCCCTGAGGAAAATTTTTTGGGACCCTATGTTAGGTGGGTGAACCTACCTATGGTTTTGTGCATGGTTTTCACACATGGTTTTGGGCGCAATGGTTTTCGGTCCATGGTATTGGATGCTTCGACATATATATATATATGTATTGTAACATCGGAAGGAACAAAAATCAAGCTAGTAGTCCCGACTTTGGGATCCAAGGGAAAATCTCTATGTATATTTATTTTATGTGTTATGCTCTCGCTATTGATTATTTTCTGTGTTTTAGAATTTGTATGTAGGTAATTTATGTACAGGATTAAAACCTACAATATGTACCTTACCCACTTGTTAAAATGATGTTAAGAGACGAAAAATGGGAAAATTAGCTTGCAAAACTGCAAGAATTTTATGTAGAAATAAAGCCTTTAAAAGTTGTCAAGGGACAAGGATTATGTAAATTAATGGGAGCTAAAGCAGTAAATATTGAGGCTCATAATAAATTTGGTGATAATCAATATTTAGTGACATCCGAATGGTATAAAGACATTATTTTTACTTGAAATCTAGACAATTTCCTATTGGCTTGACAAGGAAAGAAAGAAGATCATTAATAATGAAATGTAATTCATATGTACTAATTTCTGGAGTTTTGTTATATTGACATGCATCCTTGAATCTAAAACTACTCATATTATAAAATAAATGCATGAGGGAGCATGTGGAGGACATTTTTCCCCAACCATAACGTCCCATAAAATTCTCGGAGAAGGATTGTATTGGCCAACTCTCTTCAAAGATTCATATGCCTTGATAAGAAAATGTGTTATGTGCCAAAGGTTTATAGAAAGGAAATGAGAGGAGCTATTCTCCTTAAAACAATTGTAATTGACACTCCATTTTCTCAATGGGGCCTAGATGTTATTAAACCAATCAATCCCAAATCGGTTATAGGTCACGCTTATATTTTAACTACAACTGACTATTTCACTAAATGGCTAGAATTAGTGACACTAAAAAGAGAAAATATTGCGAAATTGATCATTTTCTTGGAAGAAAATATTCTTACATGATATGGGATACCAAAAAAATTCATTACTGATAATGGCTCCATTTTTACTAGATCCAAATTTACGAATTTTTGTGGAAAGTACGAAATAATCAGGGGCTAGTCTTCAAATTATTATCCACAAGGAAATGGCATGGAAAAACAAACTAACAAAATTCTTGTTGATATTCTACAGAAAACACTCAATGAGAATTAGAAGATTGGCACAAGAAATTGGTAGATGCATTGTGACCTAGTAGACTTACTCCAAGGAAAATTATTGGGCAATTCTCATTCTACCTGGTATATGGGAAGGATGTAAGTTACCCATACATATGGAGGTGAATGCCCTATCTACAATAAATTAATTGGAAGAAAATGATTCCTCTACAGTCCAAACCAGGCTACATCAACTAATACAGTTGCAAGAAAAAATGTAAGAACCCTTCAAAAACATTCAAAGAAGACAAGACATTGTTGCCAAGAATTTCAATAAAGGAGCCACTAACAAGAGTTTTTCAAAAGGAAAATTTGTGTTGCTTTGGAATAAGGAAAAAGAAAATCCATCCATGCATAAAAATTTTGATGTGTTATGGATCAGACCTTATGTCATACACAAAAGCAATGGATGCAATTTATATATCCTCAAGGGAATGGATGATCAATTACTCGGCTTCCCTGTGAATGCAAAGAATATCAATCATTCCTCTACATAACACGTTATCTTTCCTTCTTGTATTATAATGTACATATAATACACTCCTTGTAAATACAACCATGTAAATTTCAGCCTCCATAGCCTGATTGACTAGGCAATTGGTTATGATCTGGGTTCTTTGTAACCTAAAATAAGGTTACTATCCTCAGTTAGAGCCAAATGCTAACCCCCAAAGTTGCACTCTCTTGAATATTTTTATACTTAGTAAAATTTAACATGTGCGGAAGAAACTTCGTACCCCCCTGCTTCGCACATGCCATTATTCCACACACTTCCTCCCTCCACACATCCCTTCACTTTGCACATCCCTCTGCTCCAAACAACTTCTTTCTCACACACCCCTCCCTCGCACATTTCTTGGCTCCACACAATTAATTACCTATATACCACCTATCATGATCATAAAATATTTCACTATAGAACAATCATCTCAAGTCATTAATTTCTCAATTTCCCATGGTACCAATATCAAGAATATTATAAATGACATTAAAAGTGGATGAATCTCTGAGTTAAAGGGACGTGATGGCTTTAAAAATTTGAGATTTGTTTCCATCACTTGCCACAAATGACAACCTTAATGTATTAAACTTCTATTTATTGGCCTGTCCTACCCAACAGAATTCACATGCCAAAGGATTATAGTTAGCAATTATATTGGAGAACGAGGATTTCACAGATAACCCACTAAGAACGTTGATAATTACTCACATATTCCTAAGGACAAAGGGAAGATGGATAACAAAATAAAGAAGGAAGTGATCTGAATTTAAATAGGAAGGCAACAAATGACATATGTAACCATAAATATAGAGATGCAGCAGGAATAATACTTCATTTCATTAATGTAAAATACTGAAATATGCTTACAAACATAAATGGAAATAAACTAGCTCAGGCAATGGTAGCTTATCTTTGAGGAGAGATGTGCAAGCTACATGCATCTAAACTGTGTTACAATGAGGCTCAAGGGCATTTTTATTATTGAGCAATAAGAGCAAACCCTAAACAACCAAAACCCTAACCCGAGGAGATGTAACACCAAGAATTTATGGGCCCCATTGGGGTTAGTTGGACAGCCAACTTCCCGGGGTCATGACTTGGTCATATTATCTCTGTTTGGCGCGCATGTTACCCCGTTGGAAAGATATATCCAAGGACTATGACGGAAAATATGATTTTATCAAAACATCGTTGCCAGTAGATTTCCAAAAAAACGTTGTTTAGGGCCTCAAAATGGCTCCAGAAGTTTAAGACCCAAAAACTGCTAAAAATAGTAAAATGTGCTACAATTAAGGAAACTGAAAGACTGAAAGAGACAGTTGTGGGGGTCTAAGTGGGATAGGCAGGTGGCCACCAACATCCACCTGGATCATTCCTCCCCCCTTAGGAAGCAATGGTCTGCATTGCGTTGAGTGCCTCCATGAGATGGGGAAACTTCTATTGAACTTGGTCCCTGGTGAGTTGTTTTGCAATCTCTAATGTGTCCAGTAATGGTGGGAAGCATGGTCGAGGGCGGTCCACATTGAAAACTCGGTGCAAGCCAAGGAATGGGGGAATGTTGTTCTCCAAAGCATTGTTTCCCACAACCTTGGTAATGGTGTAAGGACCATATCGAAGTGGTCTGAGCTTTAGATGGGATCTTGTAAAGTGTTCTTTCTGCAAATGCAACCGGACTTTGTTGCCCACCTGAAACTTGTGTGGCACCCGATGTTGATCATGTCACTGCTTGTACTTGGCATTTTCCACAATGGAGCGACAATATATCAACCCGTTGGGTAGAGGTGCTCTGGGAGTCAGATCGAACGAATGCTCGACGTGACAGTGCAACGGTACCCCTGTGGGTGAGGAGAAGATGTTCCTGTCTTCTTTCATGACCGTATCCAACTGCTTCTACTACGTGGCGGAACCCTTCCTAGGGGCCATGGATGTAGCTACGATATTCCCCTTACTTTGAGAGCGAACCAAAAACAAAACAAATTTCCTAGTCTGGGAGATGATCTTACTGCATTTCTTAGCAAAGATCAAAGAGGTGGTGGTAGGTGGGGCTACCTCTGGTATCCCGTATAATGAATTACCCAAAGAAATAACAACAGCGCAAGGCCTTGACTCATACACATCATGTCGCTTCTACAAGTATGGTTGGCCTAATAATACATCACAAACATCAAGAGGTGCAACATCACACAATACCTCATTTGTGAAGGGCTTGATGTTGTAGGGAAGGCAGCACTATTGACAGACTCGGAGATCTCGTCCTTGGTGAAGCCACCCGATACTGTACAGTTACGGGTGTGGTGTAGTTGGTAGGCCTAACCGCTTCACGACCTCCGTTAAAATGAGGTTCTTTTGGTTTCCACTGTCGATAATGAATTGCAGCAGCGAACCCTTTACCCACATTTGTGAGTGGAAAATACACTCCCCCTTCTCTGGATCTTCACGCTCATTCTTCTGGATCTTGATAGTGGCAACAGTGGCGTTGGGCTTCGCATCAATGATTTTCATCCCTTTGTCATTCCCCTTGTCGATTCTGACTCAAGGTCGGAACATGCATCTGATTCTAAAGCCTTCAACTCGGCCACCAGCGACTGCTTGGTCTGACACTCACTCATGTTGTGAGTGGGGCTCTTATGGAACTCACACCACTTTCTTGTGTCCTTCTTTGACTTCGTGGTGTTGTTCTTTTCTTATGGCTTCGGCAAGTTGTCTTAGGTCACCCCGCCTTGGCTTTGTCCTTTGTTCTTCGGATTCGCAGATCCAAAGTCTCGCTTCTCTTTAAACTTTTGCTTGATCTTGATGGCATATCGGTATGTCATGCTAAGCGAGGAGATGTCCAGGAACTCCATCTCGTCCTGGATGTATTTATGTAGGCAGTCGCGGTACTTGAGTTCCAAATGTTTCTCAGAACCTTTGATACCCAACTTCGCACGAAGGGTATGAAAAACATTGGTAAACTCTGACACATCTTGGTCCCTTTCCTGCCGCAGCATGGTCCACTTTATGTATTTTTCCTCGTAGCTCCTAACAGGGTAGTATTGTTCCTTGATGGCATCCCGAAATGAATTCCAAGTGGGAGCAGAAGAAAACAATGAGGTTGTACTTTCATCCTTCTGTTCACAATAGGTTTCCCACGAGTCCTTGACGTGGGGGGCAGCTTTGAGAAGAGAAAAAGTAATCTTTTCTCGGCTGGAAAAATCATGAACAGAAAAATATCCTTCTAGCAGATTTAACCATTTATCTATGGCGTCTGCATCTATTTGACCCTCGAATATGGGGATTTAAAATTTAACTTGTACCTTAAAGGGTGTGGCATTTCCAGAGTAGCTGTTGGAAGCAGATGCATCGCCCCTGGGTAGCTGCTGAAGGATCTGGGAAAAGTTTTCCATCATCGCGTTCCTTTGTTGCTTGAGGGCTTCCTCGAGCAAGATTTTGATCTCCTGCCCCCTCGTCTTTCTTTTCATCCGCCATGGGAGGTCGTCGAGATTTGTGAGGCTGGTCTTGCAAAGGTTCGACCAGTTCAAGCCCTAACTCCTTATATCCCGACCTTGTTGGGGACATGCAAAGAAAAACAGAGAAAGAGAAGACCGCTCTGATACCACTGATCCGGATTTAAACAGAAATGTAACAAATGACATATATAACCATCAATACAAAGATGCAGCAGGAATAATACTTCATTTGATTAATGAAAAATATTGAAATATGCTTACAAACAGAAATGGAAATAAACTAGCTCGGGCGATGGTAGCTTATCTCTGAGGAGAGATGTGGTGGCTACATGCCTCTAAACTACGTTACAATGAGGCTCAAGGGCCTTTTTATTATTGAACAATAAGAGCAACCCCTAAAAAACCAAAACCCTAACCTAAGGAGATGTAACACCAAGATTTTATGGGCCCCATCAGGGTTAGTTGGACAGCTAACTTCACGGGGTCGTGACTTGGTCATATTATCTCCGTTTGGCACGCATGATACCCCGTTGGAAAGATCTCTTTGATGACTACGAAGAAAAAGACAATTTTATCAAAAAATCACTAGTGGTAGATTGCCAAAAAAACGTCGTTTAGGGCCTTAAAACGGCTCCAGAAGTTTAGGACCCGAAAAACTGCTAAAAATAGTAAATTGTGCTACAATTAAGGAAACTAAAAGACTGAAAGAGACAGTTGTGGGGGTCCAAGTGGGATAGGCGGGTGGCCACCGACATCCACCTGGATCAGGAATCAAATTGTAGTGACATTGTTAAATCATTTGCTCGCCAGGACAAAAACTATCACTGATTAACTGCATACCAATGGTAATAAAGTTACCAACTTAATGAGAATTGTAACCTCAAAACAAGAACTGTAGCCCAAAAACCCCCTATTTTTCTGCAAAAACATGAAAAAACACTCTGAAAATTAAAAGTGTACAGGGGGGTGTTAAAATTTCGAACAAAAAAAAATAGCAACGACATTAAAAACAATTTTTTTTGCAGTAAACATGAAAAACACCCTGAAATAAGAATTGTTGATGCAGCTTGATGTTGCATCAACACTTTTTTTTATTTTTCGGGTTAAAATTCTAATTTTTTTAACAATGGTATTAATAATCAATTTTTTTTTTTGCAATATACATGAAAAAACACCCCTAAATAAAAAAATGTTGATGTTGCATCAATGTTTTTTTTTTGTTAAAATTCCAACATTTTTTAGCAATGACATTAAAAATAAAATATCATGACTCCAAAAACCTTAAAATTCCAATAGTTTTTTACAATATCGTTAAAGATAATATATCACGACTATGAAAAACCTTAAAACTTTAACATTGTTTAGCCATGGAATTAAACTCAAATAGTATAACTATAAAATACCTTAAATTTTAACATATTTCGAGACCAAATATAGTAATTAAAAAATCCCTTAAATATGAATACCTAAATCAAAGTCATTATACCAAATGCTAAAGATATATTTCTTTTGCAATCTTAGCCTAAGGAAATTTGAGATACTACAACAAAAACTTAAAATCAACCATCAAATTGACACAGTGGGGGCAAGACTTTAACCATTATATGAAATTTTAAAAATCAACCTTCAAATTGACACATAGTGGATGCATATTTAATCCATTGTAATGAAATTTTAAAAATTAACTATCGAATTGACACAAAGTGGGCTCGGGTTTCTAGTCAAACATTGACCAAACCCCCCAAAAAAGCTAAAGAAAAAATAAATACGAAAAAATAAACGTAGAAACAAGTTAAATAAAATAATAATTCATCGATGGGGATGAGAAGCGAAGAGGATGGCGTTCCCAAGGGAACGTGTGGGCATTCATGTTAGGACGTGGCCTAATGTGGGTGGTTGGACTCCCTGCCCTCCCATAACACCTTGAGTATGGGAGAGAGTAAATTCTGGTGTGTGAGGTTTCATGTCGCCTTGGGTATTGAGGGTAGTGGCGAGCATCTGAACGTTATGGAGGGCGGCAAGGGTGTTCGTTGGGCATTATGCGTATGCGCGAGTATTGGTGTCTGTGGTGTGGGTATTGTGGTACAAAGCAGGAGTTTCATAGGTTCCCTTGTCCAGGCGAGGGGACGGCATCGCCATCAGTGTTTCCTCCCCCTGCTTTCGGGTGTGCGTCGTTGTTAATTTCCAAATTGGGCTTCATCATTGTGAGTGTGCAAGGAAAGTAGGGTATGGTTGAATGTTTGGGGTGGTACTCTGTTGTTTCTGTTTCATCTTGCGGGGTTTCAGTCCAGGTTGGGTGGGAACTAGTTTTTTTCTGGAACGGGCAAGTAGTAGTGGTCCTCTTCGATCCATTCACAAACTTCTGTGTTGCTGGGTGGAGCCATTGGAGCGATAATCTCGAGCTCTGGTTAGTGGGCTCATGGGTGGCTGCTTCAGGAGAGGTGCATATTTCTAGCTCGTGGTGGGTGGTTGTTTTGTGTACTGCGTGTTCTCGGCATCGTGGGGTGTGGAGATTCAATCGGGGTTGGTGGTGTCTCCTTTTGTGTGGGAATGTCGGGCAGTATTGGGCGGGTGGTCCTTTGTTCATTCCAGTGGTGTCGGGAAGCCAACCATGCACCCTGATACTCGCTCGGGGCGTTCCTTCACCTAGTTGCAACTCAATTTAGGCAGTTTTGATGCAGTCACGTCCAAGTCTAGGCTTGACATGGTGAGTGGAAGTGGTGGTCGAAGCGGTGGTGGGTCGAGTCAAGCGACATCGGGGGGCAAAGGAGGTGGGCAGTCGGGGCACTCTGGGCACGCAGATCTTGTTGCTTGGGATGGTAGGCGCAGGGGCACAACGTTGGGTCGGGGTGGCCACACTTCGCATGTCTAGCGGCAAGGTGGCTCGGCTCGTCATCGTGGTTCCGGGCGTCATCTCTCAATGCGTCATGGTGGTCGTGGTTAGCGACAAGTTTATTGTGTTGAGCGATGTCAGGACTTGATTCAGTAAATTTTGGAGCATCTGGAGACTTTAGAGTGGGTTCGACATGAGGAGCATACTGAATTGATAACAACTTTGAACAAAATGCATTACTTCCAGTGCCATGTTCAGGAGCGTGTAGTGATAGTCTGGCAAGGCCAGAATTTGTTATTAGAGAAGGTTGAGAAGCTGGAGGCCTGGATGGCCCATTTCGAGGAGCATGTCCAATGCTCCTTTCGTCCTCTGCCGCCTCCTAGAACAGCCTCGGACAACCCAACCTCCATCACTTCTGACGACTAGCATGGATACATGTGTTTTATATGTTCTATCTATTTACTGGTGCCTATGGCCTCTTAAGTTGTGGATTGTGTCTCTTTATGTTTTTTTGTTTCACTATCATTTGCTTTCAGCGATAGTCAACAAACCTGATTGGGGTGAGACTACATGTATTTTTCTTTTGATGTACCTCTTTTTGGAACCATGAATAAAATATTGACTTACAAATAATAATAATAATATTTTTTAAAAAGTAATAAAAAAAAGATACAAGGCTATTAAAAAAATTAAATAAAGGAAAACATACATGGAAAAATTAATTAATTAATTAATTATATAAGAAACAAAATTGAAAAAATAAAGAATTAAAACATGAAAAAAAAAATCTACAGAGTCGCTTTTGTTGCCATGATGGCGGCCCTTTGGCTCTACGGTCGAGGCATCGACCACTCTTACCAGGGGTCTTTGGCACCGCAGCAAAGGCAGTATCCAATTTAATTTTATATTTTTTTTAATGTTTTTTTAAATCATTTTTATATTTTATTAATTTTTGTAAATTTATATTTCAATATTTTGTTTAATATTTTAAGTTTTAAAATATATGTTTTTTAAAAGCATAATATATGTTTTTAAAAAGCATTTCTATATTATTTTTTTAATTATGTTTGTTTTTTCCTAATTTATTTATAACTTTTTTAATAACATTTTGTTTTTGTTTTATATCTTTTTATATTTTTAAAATATTATGTTTTTTTTTATATATGTCTTTTTATGTTTTTAAATTTTTCCTGTTGTTTTTCGTCTTAAATTATTTTTTGGGATGGTTTTATTTTTTGCTTTTAACAATGTTTTTTATTTTTTATTAAAGTTATTTTTAATTTTTTTTTAAACCATTTTTATTTAAAATTTTGTGAGTTTTATTATTTTGAAAAAAAATCTTCATATGTTATTATCTTTGAATATAAAATTCATAAAGAGTCTTATTTTTTCAATGTTTTAATTTCAATATCTTCCATAAAAATCATTTATTTGACATGGCATTTTTAGTGAAAAAAATATATAAATATCTATTTTTCTAAGCTATATCTATATGCAAAATGTGTATTTTTTTATTGTTTAAAATTTTTTTTAGTGATAATTATTTTATGTGTATTGAAGTATTAATTAAATATACATAAATTTATATAAAATAATAATATTTTTTATTATTATTTTTAAATTTTACAGAGAAAATTGAAAATTTTATTTCAAAAAACATTGTAAAAAAACAAAAAGCACAAACTTGAAAAACCTTTTAAAAATAAACATCTTAGGAATAAAACAAAAAAGAAAGAAGAAATAATTTTTTTCTGCCAAATTCAAAATTTGTTTGTGAGAGAAATTAATTACATGATAAATAGAAGTGAACCTACAAGGATATCAGAATAAGCACAAGTTTTCCTACTGGGAAAGGGAATCCACAAAGAAAAAGAAGATAATACAATAATTTGAACTTATGGATTCTAAGACAAGCCATTGTTATTACCCAAATTTGTTATGGACAAATATTTTGTTGTTGAAGTTTGCAAACAATATCATCCTTAGTTAATTCTATTCAAGTGAAAAAAGAAAAAGAAAAGTATTTCTTTGTCTTCTACTTTAGGGGAGATAACTATAAGAAATGTAACTTATTTTGCATAATTTTCTAAGTTGTTGAATCCTTTTAATATAACTTAAGCATAGGTTATTTAGTGTTTCAACCCAACGGGAGTATTTTCTAAGCTCTTAATTATGGTGAGATATGACAATTTTTTCATAAGAATTTCTCCAGAAAGTGGGGAAAGTCATATTGGTCCATCAAGAGAGATAGAATTTCCTAGCCATGATGAAGAAGCCATTATTGAAACTAGTACAAACATAGGAGGAAAAAACAAGGAAAGAGGCAAGAAGCCCATAGACCCTCCTCCAACCTCTACAACCTAAAACCTCTCAAGTTCTTCTTCCACCCAATGTAAAACGAATACTACTTTGACTGGAAGACAGATTAATGATAGCCAC
The DNA here is from genome assembly GCA_031772625.1 of Pinus tabuliformis. Classification (NCBI taxonomy): domain Eukaryota; kingdom Viridiplantae; phylum Streptophyta; class Pinopsida; order Pinales; family Pinaceae; genus Pinus; species Pinus tabuliformis. The sequence goes on along the minus strand of CM062817.1, from coordinate 1,701,194,348 downwards.
TCAGGTGGAGATGAAGAAGACCACCCTCCAAAATTGACTCCAAAAAGGTCACATCTTGTTCAATCATCTAAGGTTAAAGGTTCAAAAGAAACACAAACCGTGGAGGAAATAATTTATATTGAATTTGATAGCACTGTAATTCTTGATTGGGTTACACCCGCATGGCTGAAACCTAGAGAATAATAGAAGAAATCACTGAAGACAAGCACATTTGAAGATCACCCTGTCACTATGAAAAATGCAAATTATGGTAGAAGTAACAAAAAATTAAGAATTGAAAACGTGATAATTCATAATAGAAAAGTTACTAGATAGACTAATATGGATGATATTTCAGAAGTCGAAGCCATTGAGCTCTTAAAATTACATCAGACCATCGGATAAGATTAGCACATTCGATCATCAAGCAAGAAGCAAAAAAATTGAAATTAAAAAGAAGAATAAAAGAGCTAGAAGAAGCTCTTAATCCAGTCCCTTTATTTATGACCCATCTTGCCATACAAGCACCAATAGCGGCAGTATCAACCTCTGAGACACCTCAAAAAATCAGAAAAGAGGCCTACCTCCTCAATGAATTCAAATTTTACATTGCTATTAATATTAGTAAAAGGCTAGAGATTATCAAAGATGTATGGAAAATATCTTTCAATTTAAAAAAATATGATGCAAAGAGTTTCTTCCTTTACTCATTATCTCAAAAGAGACCTTAAGCAAGATCGACATTATGTAGATAATGAATTATCTACTTTTATTCAAAAGGTCAGTTCACTCGACGAGTTACATTGATCACAACATAATCTCACGGGAGCCAAAAGACTAAAGCAGATCAAAGTTGGATGGTTTGCAACAATTAATGTATTAGAGGAGATTAATTTTTAGTATAATAAAATTAATGATAAAAGAAGTGTTGTCTTTCTCAAGGCAATAAAAGTTATCAATGATCTACATGGTCCTCTTATGATAAGAGATTTTGCATTAATTCCAAAGGATATATTAAAGGATGAGTTGAATGAATCATGTTAAGGAGTTAATGAGTTCATAATTTGATCATATAATTTATTTTTCTAGAAGAAGAAATTAAAAAATGGTTAGTTACTTTTGTGAATATAAATGAACATCAATCTGCCCTAGTTGTACATTTTCCAAAAGACACCCATGAAATCGAGGAGGATATTTGTAATAAACGTGTAAAGAAGGATATCAAAATTTCTTTGATGAAAGACTACATTCAAGAATGGTTAAGGAAGCCACATCAAGAAGTCATTAATCCCACATAACTATCAAAACAATGATTATAACGACTACATCTCCAGTGATAGAAGGAAATTGAGACTTCAGTATCAATCATTCCATCGTTCCACATTTTGTGAGTACCTTAAAATCTTGAAGCATTCCCCCTTCTTTCTCCCAGTCTTTGATCATTCAACTTTCTTCACTATATTTTTCATCGTTTAAGTCGATCCCTAATTGTAATTCTTCTTTTCTTTCATGTATTTTATTTATGTTTTTGTTAATGGGAGCCAAATCCCAGTCCCCCTTGGGACGAATGCATTTAAATTGCATTTAAGTATCAAGGTTTTGTTGAGTTCATTTAATTTTGAATATTTATTTGCTCTTGCAGAGAGATCCTTTTCAAGAGAGTAGTTCATCTATGGTTGAGAAACTTGAATTAAATTTGTATGAATCTTGTGAATGTTTTTCCCATGATCATATGATTTTACATGAATGAAATTATTCTATAGCTCTCTAATATCTTAACTTCATTATATTGTGTCTACCATTTTCATACTTTTCAATGGTATTTTCTTATTATGATAGAATGGATGGATATCGTACTTAAATTTCAACTCTGATATCTCTAGTTATTCCTTTCCTTATATCCTTGAAAAAACAATTGTTTAAGTGACGGGTGCATATATTAATATTTTAATCTTATTTTAAGTTATTTGAGTGTGTTCATAAAAAGGAGTACCACCTCTCTAAAAACGTAAAGAGACCTATACTCATGCATTAAGTGGTTGACTTTTCCCCGAGAAGGAAAAAAGATCAACAAGGACCTTGCAAATTTGTGGAGTTTCAAGGAAGTTGAGGATATATCCAAGGATTGCCACTCATAGATGGACTCTTTGCAAGATGAATTGACAGTGAATGAGGTTGTGTGCATATGTGTGTGCAAACATTGGGTATGGCTGACCTGTAATTATTCTAGGGTTGACATTTGGAGTTCAATGGTGAGAAATGCCAAGGGATATTCTAGAACACGGAGAGCCATCCACAATGAAACAAGTGTCAGCTGGTGAACTTTTTAGAAACATAAATTATTGGCACACTCCATTCTGCTACATTTGTAATGCAGAGGATGATCACGTGCCCCGATGGGAAATACTATGTTTGACACACTCCTTTCCAGTACGTCTGGAATGCAAATGACGACCACATGGGCCAATGGGAATTACTTTGAAGAACCATGAAACAGGTCCCAAAAACCATGGCCTAACTCCGACATGGATGTTGGTTATATTGGTTAAATTCTCGGCTTCATCATTGTCATGGATCTTTGGTCAAATTTTCAGGTCATGGATTCTCAGTTTTTTTGGCAAACATTTTGAGAGTATTTGAATTGAATTAGAGTTTTAAAATGTTGGTCACATCTACTCCTGAAATTTGAACTTCTAAAGATCGCTTATAGTTTCTTTTTAAACATATTAGACCATAAATGACAATCTTTTAGATATATTTGACCATAAATGAAAATTTATGCAGACCTTATGAGTGGACTATATTTGTGCATATAATATTTCCAAATCTTTTATTCCTTTGGTGTATTTGCACCCAGAAGTGCAAAGGAACGCAAATAGGGGGAATTGGCTAATGTGAAAGGCAATAATCCTAAAATTCGGATGTTTCATTTTAGAAAGAAATTGAGGTAATAGAACTTGGAAATTTAGTTATTTTACTATATTTGGTGATCCATACAATTTTGAATAAATTGTGAAGTTCAATACCTTTAATCTTAATCATTAAGTAGGTTAAAATTCTAAATATTCTCTCATATTTAATCATGATAATTATTCTTTATTTTATTATTATTTTTAAATGTTTTAATTTATAATAATTTTTTAATTTAAAAATATTTTTAATATAAATATATTTTTTATTTGAGAAATTCAAGAAGATATGTAAATTACTCAAACATTTTTATTTAATTGAGTGTTGCTCTAAAATAATAATAATAATAAAATAACCTAAATGAACAAAATAATTTTTTTTAGATATTCTTCTTATAGTTGGTAAGTTGTTAGTCACAAATCCCCAAGAACAGTTGAAGTGAGGACTCAAAGAACCTTTGTTGCTTCTCAATCAATGGATGTGAGAACTCCTCAGAGAATTACTCTCTTGTTTTCAGGAAAGATAGTTATTCAAGTTAATTTAATTTTTATTCTCTAAAAATTAAATTAGATTGTTGTAACATAAATGTAAAGTCATATGGAATGCAAAGTAACATGGGCTCTTAGATATGTTAAATTCACATCCCCTCAAAAAAATGCAAAGCCTTACTGCAATGTTATTTGAGAATAAAAATATAACAATTATATTATATCAAAGTTGGTAAGCAATTGAAGTGTTTGCTTCAATAATGGGGTTATTTAGCAAGTATCTTGTTAGAAAGTTCTCATAACTTTGAGGTGTATGGAATTGTTGGGAATTCGTGTTGCAACTAGCCAACCTTCGAGCTCATTCGACTATTCGACCCCTGACCTCCAATGAAATATTAGAAACCCTTCTATTTCCATTGTTATATATATATATATAATAATATATTATTATTAAATTTTGTTAATATATTTAATTCAAACTACAATATAATTCAAATATAACATGATAATAATATTTTATTATTATTTATAATAAATATAAAATTTTTATCAATATTGTCAATAATTTTTATATATTTATTAATATAACTGTTAATATCTTTCATATATTTACTTTAAGTAAATTAAAAATATCAACTAAACCCAACGGATTAATAAACACACGTGATTATCAATATTATAAACTGAAACGACAAATAAACCCAAGAGTTTAATATTATAAATCCAATCAATTAGGAAAACCAAGGGATAAATATTATAAACATAAAGGATCAACAAACCCAAATAATCAAACTAAAAACACATGGGTTTAATAAACCCCAAGAATTAGCATTTTAAACCCAAAGGATTATTTATATTATAAACCCAATGAATTAGAAAACCCAAGGGATAACTATTATAAACAGAAGGAATCAAGAAATCCAAGGATCAATATAAAAAATAGATGATTATGATGGCGATGATTAATGTCCACTAAGACCAATGCGATCTATCGGACCTCAAGAAAAGAAAAATAATATAATTGTGATTCTTCAAAATTTTGTTTTTGTGATCAAAAAGAAGATAAAGAAGCGCTCCAAGATCGCTATAGTTGGACTGGCTTAATAAGTCAATAAGATTGGAAGTGTGGCTGATGTTAGTGAATTTAGAAGATGATAAGTGAGAGCCGAGTAGTCAAAAAGGAAGTGTTTTTCATCTTCCACCTTCTTAGTATTGCAAATCTGACAGATTCTATTATCCCAGGGAGTCTAGGAGTATACCACTGCCCGGTTTCACTTCGAAGCTCATGAGAATTAGTTCTTATCTTAGCGATGTTCATTTTTTTCTTAGTGTTGGTCAACACAGAGAGATAATTTTGGTTATCAAGGGTGGGGTTGATCACCTCCTTATAGTATCTGAGCTTCATTTTACCCTCCATCTCCTTATCATCCCACAACTTGTCCTTAAAATTAGAGGTAATAGTATCTTTAACACTATCCTTGCTTCCCATGATGATCTCCTCCTTAATCCCCCAATGGTTGAGCCAAGATTGGGCATCCTTATGCCACTAGTGCTTGAGGCGAAGGTGGGGGTTTTGACTAGAGTTAGAAGCAATTTTTGGGAGCCTTTTGGATTCCATGTTGTAAAGCTTCTTCTTATACCTTAGATATCTAAACATAGTCATACTTTCAATGGGGGACAAACTAGCTTTGATCAAGAGGATAGGATAGGGAGTATTTCCCTCGGTCTTTAGGTTGTAGGTTATGAATTGCTATTGAATCATCACAATCTTTCTCCACGACTCTCTAGATACGTTGCAACCCCAGACTTCACATTCGTATAAGACAATAGGGGTGACGAGAGTCTCAAAGCGGAACTTTTTTTTTACTCCAAATGCAAAGATCGACCGACTTACAATTGTTTTCAAACTCATAATAATCTTTCTAGCCTCCAATAATCATTTTCTCGATGCTATAATTCTAGTTGAGCTGATGAGGAAAGTCAATACCCAAATATTTGTAAGAAAAAACCTTCTCTAAACAATGTTTATCATAGAAGAAATTATCATGGGTGATCTTTTTTTATTTACTGATCATTACTTTAGTCTTGTCGGTATTAATTGTCATACCCATCTTGGAGCAGTAGACATGAAGCTGCTTGTCTAAGTCATCATGGTTTTTTGCAAGAAGAATGGTACCATCAGCATAAAGGAGAAGAGTAATGATTATACCATTAAGTTTGGTGCCTTTGCAACTTGGAGTTTCCAGACACTCCTCAAGATTATCGATGTAATTTCCAAAAATGGTAGGAGATAGGGGACACCCTTGCTTAACCTCGATATTGCATTTAATATCTTCATACCACCTTTTTTGGAATTATAAACCTAAGGGATTAATAAATCCTAGGAATTAATATTTTAAACTCAAGGGATAAATAAACCCAAGGAATTAAATTATAAACCTAAAGAATCAGTAAATCCAAGGGAAAAATATTATAGACATAAGGGATCAAAACCACAAGGGATCAATATTAAGAACATAATGGATTAACAAAGCCTAGGAATTAATTTTTTAAAACCCAAATGATTGATAAACCCACATAACTATTAACATTATAAACCCAATGGACTAAAATTTAACCCTTAATATTGAGATTTAATAAACCTAAGGGATTAATATTACCAACTCAGAGTATTAGAAAACTCAAGGGATCATGTTATAAACCTAATGGATCAAGAAATTTGGGGAACTATTAATATTATAAACACAAAGCATCAATAAACCCAAGGGACTATTAATATTATAAACCCTACAGAATAATATTATAAATACAATTGATTAATAAACTCAAGAGATTAATAAACCCCATAAATCAATAAACCCCATAAATCAATAAACCCAACAAACTAATTAAAAACCCCAAGAGATTAATAAATCCTAAGAATTAATATTTTAAACTCAAAGGATTAATAAACCCAAGGGATTATGAATATTATAACTCCGAGGGATTATGAATATTAATACCCCAAGGGTTTAATATGATAAACCCAAGGAATCAGTGAACCCAAGGGATAAATATTAAAAACCTAATGGATAAACAAGCCCAAGGGATCAATATTAAAAACACAAAAGATTAATAAAGCTTAGGAATTAATATTTTAAACACAAAAGATTGATAAACTCACATGATTATTAATATTATAAACTTAAACGATCAATAAAACTTAGGGATTGTTAATATTATAAACCCAACAAATTAATAAACTAAATGGATAAACATTATAAAACTAACAAATTAATATTAAATCCTAAGACTAATATTTAACTCTTAATATTAGGGTCTAATAAACCTAACTGATTATTAATATTAAAAACCCAAAGGATTAATATCACCAACCCAAAGAATTAGAAAACAATAGATTAATATTAAACCCTAGGACTAATATTTAATGCTTAATATTGAGGTTTAATAAATCCAAAGGATTATTATTATTATAAACACAAGGAATCAATAAACCCTAGGCATTATTAATATTATAAATACAAATGATTAATAAACCCAAGGAATAAATAAGCCCAACAAATTAATATTAAAAACCCAAACGATTAATAAACTCTAGAAATTAATATTTTAAAATCAAGTTATTAATAAACCGAAGGGATTAAATGACAAACCAAAGGGATTATTAATATTATAAAGTTAAGAAACAAATAAACCCAAGCGTTTAATATTATCAACCCAAGGAATTAGTAAACCCAAGAGAAAAATGTGATAAACCTAAGGGATAAAAGAAACACAAATAAGTATTAAAATACAGAAGGGATTAATAAAGCCTAGGAATTAATATTTTAAACCCAAAGGATTGATAAACTCACATGACTATTAATATTATAAGCCCAAGGGATCAATAAACCATAGGGATTGTTAATATTATAAACCCAAGTAGCTAATAAATTGAAAGGATAAACATAATAAACATAAAATATTAATATTAAACCTTAGGATTAATAATTAATCCTTAATATTGGGGTTTAATAAACCCTAGGGATTAATAATACCAACTGAAAGAATTAAAAAACTCAAGGAATTAATGTTATAAACCCAATGGATCAACAAACCCATGAAATTACTAGTATTATAAACACAAACGATCAATAAACTCTAGGGATTATCAAGATTATAAACCCAACATCTCAATATTATAGATACAAATGATTAATAAACCCAAGCGATTAATAAACCCAACAAACTAATATTAAAAACGCAAGGGATTAATAAACCCTAAGAGTTAATATTTTAAACTCAAAGGATTAATAAAACCTAGGGATTATTGATATTATAAACTCAAAGAACTAATAAACCCTAAGATAAACATAGTTGACCATGACTCATTTTCATTTTCATATTAAGACAATTTTTGTTGCAATGCGATGTTCCACCAAAATTGATTTTCATATTGATAAATTATTTGTTACAATGTAACATTGGACCATGGTTGATCATAGTTGACCATAATTATAAACACAAAAAATTTATATTAAACCTAAGAGTTAATATTATAGAACTTATGAATAATTTATACCCTTAAAATATGAAATCTAAGATCAATAAACCCAAAAGATTGATATTACAAGCCCAAAGAAATAATAAGCCCTAAGAAATAATAAACCCAAAAAATTGTATATAATATATCACTCACACTCAACCACACAAATAACACACTCAACAACCCAAATAACACAAATGGGTGGGTTCACTAAATTAGATTTAAATACTCACTAAATTGGATTTAAACACTCCCCTTTATTATTCCTTTCATATCTGTTTGTCACAACACCAATGGTGGGTTGACTACCATTGATTAAATTAATGTTAGGTTCGTTTGATCCATCGATGTTATCCGTTGTTGCTTAAGCGTGTTGTTGAGGATGTGCGTCAAAAAATTCGTAACTATCGGTTAGATTATTGTTTTGAGGCTTCTGCGATCAGTGCTTTGTGTGTTGTTTTTTTCCAGAGTTTTCACATTCATGATTTGTTTGTATTGACGTTTCAAGCCCTCCACCATGGCTCATCATCAGGACAGATAAGTAATTTTATCGATGTTTCGAGCCCTCCACCGTGACTCATGATTTGTTCGTATCGACGTTTCAAGCCCTCCACCGTGGCTCATCATCAGGATTTTAAGCATCATATTTTATTGATTACATTAAAAATAATGTAGCTTAGTATTCCTTTCATATCTGTTTGTGAGAGCACCAATAGTGTGGGTTGACTACCATTGATTAAATTTAGTGTTAGGTTCCTTTGATCCATCCATGTTATCAAACTATATGCAGCTACAAAGCGTTGTTGCTTAAGCGTGTGGTTGAGGATGTGCCTGGAAATGCATTGTTGCTTAAGCGTGTGGTTGAGGATGTGCCTAAAAAATTCATAACTATCGGTTATATATTTTAAATTACTTCTTTATAAGTAAATATTAAGCATCATATTTTATTGATTAGATTAATAAAAATGTATTGATTAAGAATAATGTAAAATGAATAAGTGGTAAACTTACTGGATTGTGTTTAGTATTCCCTATTGTTGCACTAAAAATTGTCACCTTGACATTCTGCTATCTGTGTGAGTTCATTACCACTCATACTTTCCTCCTCTACAAGTCTAAAACATCAGTTCCTCATATCAAGTCTTGAAAATAAGAGAAAATCTCTCAAAAGTTTTTAAAACTCTGGTTCCGCTCTTTGTCTTACCTGCGGTCCCGCACCTAATGGTCATGTCTCCGGTGCACCTGACCGCACTGTCTCTATGTTAAAGGTGCGGACCCCTGTAAAAGTTAAAAAGGTGCAAGTATACTCTGAAAAAACTCACTTTCAGTTATTTCTAGAAGCTTCTGGAAGGAATCTTGAGGTGGCAAGTTTGCTCTTTTAAGGTTCATGTAACCCATACCTTAAGGAGCTAACCCCTTGATGTGAGGAGCTTATTCCTTTGAAGGAGGATTCTATCCCTTCATAGGTGGAGCTGTAACTTCCTCCTCTGCACTATAAAAAGAAGCATTGAGCTGGTTAACTGGTGGAAGTGAGAAGCTTAGTATTTTTTGAGGTAAAATGCTATTGGAACTTAGTCTTCTTTAGTTGAGTTTTTATGAGGAAAGATTACATACCTTTATGTATCTCATTTGGAAGAGTGCAAGATTTGTCAAAGTAAAGCAAATTCCTGTTTCGAACCCTAGTGAGAACTTGTTTAACATCAAGGCTGAAAAGGTTGTAAAGTTCTTCTACTATTCAAAGTTAATACAAATATATTTGTTTTTCTCAATAAGCTATTAATTCATTGTTTATGTTATGGATTTCTTGATCACCATAATAGGCAGGATTTATAATATTTGCTATGCAGGTGTTATTTAATGTTTGCTTGTTTGTGATTGCAGGTCTTCAAAGATAATTCTTTCGAACGACTGGAGGATGAATACTACGAACAAACACTGGATCTAAGGTAGGATCTTAACACCTTTGTAGTATTTACTTATAAATCGCATATGTCTAGAGAAAGATAGGTTTGTTTGTCTGTTTGTTGCTAGACTATATTTTGATACTAGGTAGATCGGTCTTGTCCGCAAGATCGATTTATCCGGCCAACAAATTGGGGACTTGTTGAGGGCCTGGAAATCGGGTCAACAACAAGGGGGATACCCACCCGGTCCGGAACTTGGTTGGCAGCTCCTTGTCCGTTTGGTATAGCGGGTCCGACTGGGGATAATGGGACCAGTTTCCCAATCTAAGGGGTGTGTGTGTGTGTAGAGTTTGATGATGTTGATCTAGAAGTATTTTAAGCTAATTTAATTCTAACTTCTAAACTGACTCTATGCTATTGTAATCTAACAAAAACAACACATCTAATCTACGCTAACCCGGGGTAGATTTCTTCTATTATGCGATCTAAAAAGATTTCGAACAATAACTGGTAATAAATATCATTCAGCTATCATAAGAATAGAAATCAATTAAGATAAACCATTCTGCATAAAAAGTTAGGCAAAACAATTGTGAACAGCATATCGCATAATAAGTTATTCATACGTCAAGCACAAATAAATGACTCCACCGTACAGAAGTGTCAAATGGTAACCCACACATTCATACATTAACATATAAACAACTAAAACTGCATATCACTCTAAGAATATAAGCAGAAATTGGTCAAGAGATAAAAGTACCATTTATGACTGATTTCACTCATAAACTTCAAGCAATAACGATTTATCTCTACTTGTTCTAATATCTACTAAGAGTACAGAAGTGCAACATCGGTAGCAGACATTAAATGCAAACGTTGATAAATCTTGATCCATCCATTCATCAAAAACCCCCTCCGAGGGTGCAAAAGTGCATGTTCTGAGGACAAGTTTTTTGACGGATTTCCGGACCCTTCTCCAAATGCCATGAAAAGGGTTAAATACTACTAACTAATTAATCTTAATTACACAAATTTAGGAAACGGCTTCAAATGACCGCCCTTCTACTAAAACAGATTTATTTCTAAAAATTGAATCTAATTTTTAACCGTTTCTGTATCTGCTCCTTAGTGTTGTAAGCAATGCAACGTTCGCCTGGAAAGAGTCGGTTGGTTGTCTTTTCCTATCGTTCGAGCGATAAAAGTAGAAATAACAAGAGCTGGCACCTCTTTCTGACAAACTAGAAGATATTTTCGAAAATCTTCCTCTGGCTGGGTGTATTCGCTGTGTGTATACTTAGTATAACCCAGATTTCTTTCAAACTGATTGTGTTGTTGCTATTTCGGTTTCCGGTCGTGCGAATGACTCAATGAGTTAGGGATTTCGTTGCCTGAACAATCTTCTGTATTGAAAATTGCTTCCATTCTTTGTTCCAGGCTTTTCTGGAGCGTCCTCCCTCTTTAGCGTTTTTCTTTTTGCTTTACCCAGTCTGAGCTTCAGGATCTTTTGTAAACATGCTGCTTTTGTGCGCCTTTGACTCTGAGTCTTGGATAGTCTATTTCCATCAGTATCTGTTGAGTGATACTCTGGAATCCGCGGTCCTGCTGCATGCGGCAACCATTTACGAAGGCATCTCCTCTCTGTTCTCCTAGTATTGGCGCTTTCCCCTTTTCCTTAGATGTTTCCTGCATATTGATTTATATTAGTTGCTGCCTTACAGTTTACGCAAAGGAAAAGAGAAATGACGAAAAGATTGACATGAAAGCTTTAAGTTCTAATGAATGCATAATCATGACACTCATAATGACTTGACTCTTCGAAAAACGCGACACAATCATTCTTGGATACTCAGGCATACAATCATTAATTTCCCTTAAGGTGCGCGCTCAATTTTGGGTTTACAGACTATGTCGAGGAAATCTTGCGATGAGTGGTTTCTGCGATTCGCATCGCAGTATCGAGGATTGCGATGTCAAGAAGTGTCATCGCAGGAATTGATAGTCTCATTCATCGTAGATCGCAGGATCGCAGATCGCGTTTTTCATTCAATCACTGTGTGCTGCTTATGCGATGTTGCGATATGCGACGTCGCATATCGGCCGTCGGCGATTCCTTAAGATTTTTCATTTAAGAGCGCTTTCAATATATGCGATGCGATGAATTTCGCGTCGCTTCTTTGCAGCTTATTTATGCGCATAGGAAACGCTTCACTCTCTCTTCGTAATGCGATCTAGTTTTAGGGAGTTAAAATACAAAAATTTTGATAAAAATGTTTTTTGGATTTTTTGTTAAGGGTCCCCCTTTGCTTGGTGTTATTGCTAATATCAAACAAAGAGGGGGGATGTTGGTGACCACAACAATGGCGATTCACTGTGAAGAACCAGTTATCTTTGCTTTTCTATTGAATTTCCACTTCCGAAACAGAAAAATTTTCATATGTCTAAATTTTGTTATGGACAGATAGAGTACATTACTCCTTATCCTGTCAATGATACTTTGTCTCAACCTTTTCATATTCCAATTGTCTGCTTCCTCAGGCTTAGTTCTTGCATTCATACCAGACATTACTCGGTCTTTTTAAAGATAAAATAAGGTCTTCTCTGCGTACTGGCTTTTTAAAATATGCTCATTTGTCGTAGGTAGAGCCTCTACTGCTCGCAAGCGTCCATATCCTCGACAGGGTTACCTTGTTATCCAGCAATGATCATTTTTCCTGCTTAAGGTTATTTACAACATTTCAGAGAAAAATCCTTTTTGACACTTTTTCCTTTTTTATTCTCTAAAGAACAATGTCTTGGTTTGGTGGCCAAATTATGACACAGTCATTCACTTGATTTACACTTTTGCTGAACAAGCTGGCTCGTGATGAGACCCCTTGTCTTTCGATTGCAACAATCTTGAGTCGTTGCCCTGTTTTGATAGACAGTATTGGCAAAGTCAGCAAGTTATAATATCTGTGATCATGATAAGCCAGCTCGTGATGAGACCTCTTATTCTTTGAGATATAGTGTTTTCTCGGATTGTTTCTCTGAATGTTGCGATTTCCTTTAGCAGGGAGGAAGTCATTGTTTTTCCTTAAGAAAGCTCTGGACGACAATAATAGAGTTTGAAAACAGCAGCTTTACAGAGAATATTTATTTTATTATTGATGATACCTTTCATTGTGCTGACATAAAACAATTTTTTACCAAAGGTTGCTTTCATCAAAGTTTTTCTTTGAGGTTGAAACTAACATCATATTCAGGCTAAAGTTAACTCTATTTGTCAATAATAAAAATCAGATTTTTCGAAAAGTTTTGCTACTTGTACAAGCGAAATCAAAATCTGATAGAGAATTGGTGTGCTCTTTCATGAATCCTTTTTGATGATCATTTACAACTAGTTTTATTTATAAGAAAGAGAAAAACAAATTAAAAAAAAACTAAAACTATCCTACAAAAATAGAAGAATGATCTTCTATGGAAAATACATTTTAAGAATCTGTCCATTCACAGGCAAAGAATCTCTTCTACCTGCCAAATCCTGCAACACAAACGTCGATGGGCCTATGACTTCTACAATCTGAAAAGGACCAAGCCACAGCTTCTGAAATTTCGTATGTTTGCCCTTTTCTTCATGAACCTTATCCCATTTCAAAACTAAATCTCCCATCTGAAAGTTTTTCCTGGTCATTATGCTTGAGTCAAAAGAGGATTTTATTAGCGCCTGGTGATGAGCATGGGTTTTCTCAGCTTGTTCTCGTTGTTCTTCTAATTTGATTATTTCCATTTGTCTCAGTTGTAAGGAGGAAGTAGATACTTCATCGATGTATTGTACTAAAGACAAAGAGGGGATGACTAAGTGAGTTGGAAGAACCACTTCTTTCCCATAAACTAAATTAAAGGGAGAAGTGTCGATTGAAGCTTTCTTCGTAATTCTATCTGCCCATAAAGCATTTACCAGTGCTTTGTGCCAATTCTTTTGGTTTTGGTCGACTGTTCTTTTAATAATCCTGATTAGGTTCTTGTTTGTTGATTCAGCCAATCCATTACCTTGTGGATAGTAGTTGGCAGAATATTTCAGTTTGAACCCTCTTTTAAGTGCAAACTCAGTCATTGTATTTCTAGAAAATTATGAGGCATTATCAAACATTAAGGCCGTTGGCAATCCAAACCTAGTGATTATAAATTGATCTATGATTTCAATAATGTTTTCAGAATTAGCTGTCTTGAGAGGAACTGCTTCTACCCATTTATCAAAATAATCAGTTGCCGTGAGGATATACCTATGCTGCTTAGAAGAGTGAGGAACGATCTCACCTATTATGTCCAAGCCCCATTGACTGAATGGTTGCTCGATGTTAACCGGCTGTAGTGGCATGGACGATTTCTTTTGTTTCCCTGCAGCAGTCTAGCAGACTTGGCATTTCCTTACGTAATTGTATGAGTCTTTGAACAGCGTGGGCCAATAATATCCTGCACGTAATAGTTTATGTGCAGTAGCGTCTCCAGCATAGTGTCCGCCTGCTGGTCCGTCGTGGAGTTCCTGCAAAACCTTTTCGGCTTCAGTTTTCTCAAGACACCTAAGAAGTACAGAATCGTAATTCCTTTTAAACAGAACATCATTTATGAGCTGGTATTGTTTAGCTTTCAATCTCAGAGCTCTTTTCTTGGTGTGGTCCAGGTGTGATGGAGCATACCCGTTCTTAAGATAATAAATGGTGTCAGCATATAATGATTCTGCGTCGTTTAGGCTTACCTCATATGTATGTACCTCTTCAGATGAGTTCTCAGGAATTTGCGATGCTCCAGCCAACATTTTGCAGAAGCCTTGACCTCTTACGATGTTTGCTGGCTTGATCTCAAGATCGTATTCTTGTAAGGCGGTAATCCAATTTGCTCTCTTTTCGCCCACATCCTTCTGTATCAGAAGGTTTCTTACCGCTGGAAACGGTACTACGACTTTGGTATGGGCTTTAAGTAAGAAAGGTCTGAAATATTTGATTGCTTTGAAAACAACATATGCCTGTTTCTCCACGTCTGAATAATTGAGTTCAGCACCTTGTAAGTTCGAGCTAAAAAATGCGATTGGAGCTTCCGCCTTCTCTTGATTTGCTTGAGTTAAAATCGCGGCATAAGATTTCTCTGAGGCAAATGTGTATAAGATAAAAGATTCTGAAAAAATTGGGGTTGCTAAAGATGGAGCGTTGATGATAGCTTGTTTGATCAAGTTGAATGCTTCATGCTCGTCTTGACCCCATTTAAAAGTTGAATTCTTTTTTATCATATTTTGCAAAGGAGAAACAATACGTGAAAAATCTGGGACAAATCTCTTTACAAAATTGATTTGACCAAGGAAAGATTGCATGGCTTTTTTATTATGAGGCATGGATATTTCGGAAATTTCTTTGATTCTGTCAGGTTCAATGTGAATACCAGATTTTGACACTATGAATCCTAGCAATTTCCCTTCACTTAATGTGAAAAAAGATTTCTTTGGGTTAAGTGAAATCCCATACCTTAAACATCGTTGAAAGATTTGTTTCAAGTCTTTGAGATGGTCGCTTCGCTTCTTGGAGTACATTGTTATATCATCCAGGTAAATCACTACAGATTTATTGACTAAACCTTTAAATGTGATGTCCATGGCTCTCTGAAAGGTAGCGCCGGCATTGATCAGACCAAATGGCATCTTCTGATATGCGTATGTGCCCCATTTAGTTCGGAATGTGGTTTTTAACTGATCATCGGGATGTACCAGCGCTTGATTGTATCCTGAAAATCCATCCAGAAAAGACATTAATTCTGAACCTGCTACTGCCTGTAATATTTGCTCCATAGGTGGGAGGGGAAAATTGTCTTTTTGACAGGCTTTGTTGAGATTCTAGAAATCGATACAGATCCTAATATCTTCGTTTTTCTTTCTAACGGGCACCATATTGGATACCCATTTGGAATGTCTGACAGGGAAAATTATTCTAGCTCTCAACAACTTATTTAGCTCAGTCTTTATCTGATTTTCTAAGTTGGGGTGGATTTTTCTGAGTTTCTGCTGGACAGGTTTTTCGTTGTCAATCATAGGGATAGTGTGTTGAATGATAGAGGTGTCGTATGTCTTCAGCTCATCGTAATTCCAGGCAAAAACATTTTTGTATTGTCTCAGAAGACGGATATATGCTGATTTTTCTTCAGGGGCTAGGCCGTGGCCTAGATTAACGTTTTGTGGCTTCTCATCGGTTCCTAGGTTCACTAATTCATAGTTCGGAGTTGAACTGTAGAGTTTAGAATTGGCAGACCTTTTAAACGGACTTTACAAATCGTATAAGTCTTCTAACTTAACCACCGATTTAGGTATAGCATTATCAGTGCTATTTTGTTGTATTTGGTGATCATGATGGTCTTCGTCAATTATTTGGTTTGAGTAGGATCCTTCAGAAGTGAGGAAATTTACAATGTCAGGATCGTCGTTGAATACTCTCCAGTTGGTGATGTTGTCAGGGATGGATGGTTTGAAGATTAATTCTATTGAGAATCTATCTGGACTAAAATCTTCGGAGGGAATAAGTCTAGAGGCTACGTTAGCTAACAGGTCTACGCTCGCATTTTGGAGTCTTGGGATTGACGAAATATTGAATGCTATGAAATGTCCAGTCAGATCTTGTACTAAAGATTGATAGTGCTTCAAATGACCTGATAGGCAATGTATGGTGTTGCGTACTTGTTTGACGACAATCTCAGAATCTCCAAAAACTAGAAGATACTTAACGTTCAACCCGATTGCTTTGTATAGGCCTTGCACCAAGGCCTCGTATTCCGCTGTATTGTTTGTGCAATCGAACTCAAGTCTGCACGTAAGCATGGTCTTATTTCCGTCTGGGCTAATCAAAACGCATCCTGCTCCTGCTCCCTCATTAGATTTAGAACCATCAAAATATAATTTCCAAAACAAAGATGTATTTACAGGGTTATCTAAAAAATTAACACACTTTGAATTATCAGTTTGGGAAAAATTTTCAACTTGGGACAAAAATGAATTTTCTAAGTAAGGTGAAATATGAGCATTGAAATTGCCGAGGAAAGAATCTACCGAGTAATTGCCTATGATACTGCTGTTGTATGCTATTGCTTCATTTTCTCCCTCCAATTCCGTCACTATGTACTTTTGGTGTAACTCTCGTTCAACCTTTATTTGATTCGGTTTACCGTTGTAGGGTAACCACATGTGCGACCAGTCGGTTGAGAAAGATCCGTGGAGTTTTTCGGACCAATCCCTGCTAAGAATCAAACCATAGAATTCAGGGATATCAGCTACTAGAATGTCGATAACCTGGCATACCTTCGGGTTAGACGACAATCTTATGGTCACTTGATTAAGTTCACCAATCACTTCGACTTGAGATCGATCAAGCTGAACTATGCGCACTGCGGATTTTTGCGGTTGAACATTCAATTTGGCACATATTGATCTGGGTAAAATATTCGTTGAAGCACCAGAATCAACCAAGCAATTGTGCACGTTTTTATTGAAAATTTCATAAGTGAGAAGAAAAGGAGGAGTATGAGATCTTGATCTTCCTCCAATCAAGGCGATGTCATTTGGATCAATCTTATTGATCGTGTTGGTTGGAGGTCTTCCCATGTTGTGGGAAGCTACAGCTGTAGGTAAAGATGTAGTAGGCATCGCATGTAATTCTTTCATCATTATTTTCTGTTGATGTTTCAATTTGCTCAACTCGTAAAGAGTGATATTAGCTCTAGTCTTTTTCATGTCATCGATAATGTTATACTCCATTTCATCCGACACTATCAATGTTCTTGATGGAGGCGCCTGATCTGATTGGACTGGGCTAAATTGGGTCGCTCTAGCGGTTGTTTTCTTTGTTGCAACCTTATCTTTTGTTGCAGGGCTTGCGCCCTTCTGTTTAGGGGTAGTTTGGGGAGGATCAAGTTGATTTTTGCTTCGTGTGCTAACCGGAAATTCTTCTTGATCTTCTTCTTGTGGGAGGATGAAATCCCACATTCCTTGTAGTTCCACAACTTCTTCATCATCGGTCTGCCCTTCAATGGTATTCTCTTCTTCTTCTTCTTCTTCAGATTCAACGTTTGAGACAGCATTGGGTGGTTTCACATCCATGGGAGGATTTATTTTAAAAGCTCTGTAGGAATTTTTTGAAGAAGTTTCTGCTACTTGTTTTCTTATGTCAATCATCTCATTGGACATGGCCTTTAACACTTTTTGTAATCCTTCCAAATCGAAAGGATCTTTCGTTTGTTTCTTCTTGGTGTCTTCTTTGAAAGAGATTTTCTTAGATTTGCGTTCCTCTATTGCAGATCTCTTTTCTAGGGCTACTACGCGCTTTTCTACTGCTAACGCCTCTGTCAAGTTTTCAACTAAGGTCATCTTGTTTTCCCTATCTACGAAGATAGCCAAGTTTGATGGTAAGGCCGTGATATACCATTCACATCTTACTTCCTCGCTGGGTTGAGAAGCAGCGGGAATTTTGTTGAGGATCTTATTGAACCGTAAATTGAAATCTTTAATGGGTTCTCTAGCCTCAGTTTTAAGATTGGATAGGTCATTGATCAATGTCGTCATTGATCTGTCATCACCGAACTTGGTAAGGCATTGACTTTGAAAAATGTCCCAACTTGTGATAGACCCGGAAGGTAACGAAAAGTACCATGACCCGGCTGTTCCTTGCATTGTATAGGGAAAAAGCCGGACAACAGCATCTTCGTTGGTAACTCCATTGAGATTAACAGAAAGCATGAAATTATTAATATGCTCTTCAGCTAGCATGCCTGTTTCTGGATTGAATTTAGGTAGCCATTTCTCAGGATGGGCCGGTATTGGGCTCAGGGGTGGAGTCATTAAAACCGCCCCAGGATTGTTCCATGGAGACTGGGCCATCGTTGAGCTGCTAGTTAATGAAAGTGCAGAGGATGATCCCTGATGCTGAGAAGATGAAGATATTATGATCTTTGATGATTGAAGAGGAAGGGTTGTGGAAGATGAATGAGTGATTTGGGATGAAGATGTGAGTGGCTGACTTCGCGGTGGGGGAGTTGAAATGGACGAAGTAGATGAAAGAGTCTCACTGTCAGACTCTGGTGGTGTTTTCCTTGCTCTTTTCCTAGTGGGGAGAGGGATTTCACTTGGCTGGATGCCAAATTTTTCACTTTTCAATCTGGTCAGGGGATGAGCAGGGTTGTACTGCGAAGTCACGCTGCTTTTAGATTTATCAGACCTTTGAGTAAAAATAGAGAATCCCTAGAGTTTACGAATCAAAGTTTGAATTTCAGGGGGTTCAATGATAAGTTGGTCTGATATATTAGGGTATGTAGCAGCGCTGGATACTCGAGCGACTTCTAACTTCGGGTTTAACCGTACTGGAGAAGTCGGGGGAGTTGATGAGGGTGATTTACTCTCAGAATGGTACTTAGATTTTGATTTAGGTGCCATTCATAGTTCGGGCCCTCCTTCTAGCGCCAAATATGTTGAGGGCCCGGAAATCGAGTCAACAACAAGGGGGATACCCACCCGGTCCGGAACTTGGTTGGCAGCTCTTTGTCCGTTTGGTATAGCGGGTCCGACTGGGGATAATGGGACCAGTTTCCCAATCTAAGGGGTGTGTGTGTGTGTAGAGTTTGATGATGCTGATCTAGAAGTATTTTAAGCTAATTTAATTCTAACTTCTAAACTGACTCTATGCTATTGTAATCTAACAAAAACAACACATCTAATCTACACTAACCCGGGGTAGATTTCCTCTATTATGCGATCTAAAAAGATTTCGAACAATAACTGGTAATAAAGATCATTCAGCTATCATAAGAATAGAAATCAATTAAGATAAACCATTCTGCATAAAAAGTTAGGCAAACAGTTGTGAACAGCATATCGCATAATAAGTTATTCATATGTCAAGCACAAATAAATGACTCCACTGTACAGAAGTGTCAAATGGTAACCCACACATTCATACATTAACATATAAACAACTAAAACTGCATATCACTCTAAGAATATAAGCAGAAATTGGTCAAGAGATAAAAGTACCATTTATGACTGATTTCACTCATAAACTTCAAGCAATAACGATTTATCTCTACTTGTTCTAATATCTACTAAGAGTACAGAAGTGCAACATCGGTAGCAGACATTAAATGCAAACGTTGATAAATCTTGATCCATCCATTCATCAAAAACCCCCTCCGAGGGTGCAAAAGTGCATGTTCTGAGGACAAGTTTTTTGACGGATTTCCGAACCCTTCTCCAAATGCCATGAAAAGGGTTAAATACTACTAACTAATTATTCTTAATTACACAAATTTAGGAAACGGCTTCAAATGACCGCCCTTCTACTAAAACAGATTTATTTCTAAAAATTGAATCTAATTTCTAACCGTTTCTGTCTCTGCTCCTTAGTGTTGTAAGCAATGCAACGTTCGCCTAGAAAGAGTCGGCTGGTTGTCTTTTCCTTTCGTTCGAGCGATAAAAGTAGAAATAACAAGCGTTGGCACCTCTTTCTGACAAACTAGAAGATATTTTCGAAAATCTTCCTCTCGCTGGGTGTATTCGTTGTGTGTATACTTAGTATAACCCAGATTTCTTTCAAACTGATTATGCTGTTGCTATTTCGGTTTCCGGCCGTGCGAATGACTCAATGAGTTAAGGATTTCGTTGCCTGAACAATCTTCTGTATTGAAAATTTCTTCCGTTCTTTGTTCCAGGATTTTCTGGAGCGTCCTCCCTCTTTAGCGTTTTTCTTTTTGCTTTACCCAGTCTGAGCTTCAGGATCTTTTGTAAACATGCTGCTTTTGTGCACCTTTGACTCTGAGTCTTGGATAGTCTATTTCCATCAGTGTCTGTTGAGTGATACTCTGGAATCCGCGGTCCTGCTGCATGCGGCAACCATTTGCGAAGGCATCTCCTCTATGTTCTCCTAGTATTGGCGCTTTCCCCTTTTCCTTAGATGTTTCCTGCATATTGATTTATATTAGTTGCTGCCTTACAGTTTACGCAAAGGAAAAGAGAAATGACGAAAAGATTGACATGGAAGCTTTAAGTTCTAATGAATGCATAATCATGACACTCATAATAACTTGACTCTTCGAAAAACGCGACACAATTATTCTTGGATACTCAGGCGTACAATCATTAATTTCCCTTAAGGTGCGCGCTCAATTTTGGGTTTACAGACTATGTCAAGGAAATCTTGCGATGAGTGGTTTCTGCGATTCGCATCGCAGTATCGAGGATTGTGATGTCAAGAAGTGTCATCGCAGGAATTGATAGTCTCATTCATCGCAGATCGCAGATCGCAGGATCGCAAATCGCGTTTTTCATTCAATCATTGTGTGCTGCTTATGCGATGTTGCGATATGCGACGTCGCATATCGGCCGTCGGCGATTCCTTAAGATTTTTCATTTAAGAGCGCTTTCAATATATGCGATGCGATGAATTTCGTGTCGCTTCTTCGCAGCTTATTTATGCGCATAGGAAACGCTTCACTCTCTCTTCGCAATGCGATCTAGTTTTAGGGAGTTAAAATACAAAAATTTTGATAAAAATATTTTTTGGATTTTTTTTTAAGGGTCCCCCTTTGCTTGGTGTTATTGCTAATATCAAACAAAGAGGGGGGATGTTGGTGACCACAACAGGACTCTACTGGGGAAGATATTTGATTTTTGGTTTTCCTTTGTTTTGACTTGAGAAAATTGTTTTTTCTAGTTTTTTATTGATGTATATTGGCTTGAGTAGCTTTCAAAAATCTTGAAGTATTTTTTTTTTTTTTGAAGTTTGCTGGGGACCGCACTTTGTCTTCACAAACAGTGAAGGACATCTCCGCATTTTCCTTGAGTAAACAGTGTCGCACTGCACCTGTTGCTTCTAGAGCCTGCGGACCCTGTAAATTTTTTTTGAGAAACTTAAGATATCTTCTTCCAGTTAAGTTTAGGTTTGATTTAGGATTCCTAGTGTCTACCCAGATCTGTATTTTTCCTGTCAAAAATCTCTTGTGAGTGAGTTCCAATAGTATTTTTTTTTTGAATAATTTTCTAGAAATTTTGCATGCTTGAAGTGGTTTTCATTTTGTCTCTGCAGTGACTCAAAGACCAGAAGCTTGAGAAACCTTAGATCACCCTGGTGTCTTTTCGTCTTCTTGATGAGTCTAACTTGGTTGTGAAATCTATCCTTTGTGAGAAATAGATTTAATTTTCTCATTGCAAATCTTTGAACAAACTTTGTTATAAGTTCTGAATTTCATTTTTACAAAAGAAAACATATCTGGATGTTTTTTATTGGTTTGTTATTCTGTGCAAATGAATCCTTAGTTTACTAAACAACTAAGTAAAACGTCCTCAAAAAATAATTGAAGCTTTTATTCAATTAGATTCTTAAAGTTTTTAGATCTCAAAATTAGTTTTTGTAGTTTTGAGTGTTTTTCTAGAACTTGTAGATCTCTTTTGAAGCAAATTGTTTTTTTTGTAGTTTCGAGTTTTGAAAAGTGAAAGGGATTTATTGTGAGCATTAATTATTTGTCTCGTTTTGAGTTCTTATTAAAAAAACAAAAAGATTTTCTTTCCATTTCCATGTTGAAAGAAAGAATTGTTTCTTAAAAAATTGCATTCTCGAACTTTTTCTTTTAGCTAGAATTTCATTGACGGAAAAACGAATTGCTTATCATTTTAGGTGCATTTTTTTTTAATCTGTTTGGATTCGAGTCTTCACACCATCAAAGTTTCATTTCCATACCTATTGACTTAAAGAACAACCCATAAAAGCAACGCTTAATTAAAATTGATCTAGTAATCTTTTCTATTTCTAGGGCTCTTATCACCAATATAGCTTAGGCTAGTATCTTGGAGTAGGGAGTAATTAACTCTCCAAGATAGTTAAAACAAACAAGTAGATACATCTTGTGGTAAGAAATAAATCCAATTGTAATTGATATATTCTGGGAAGCTTCTCTTAAAGGAGTCAACTACGAGATCATGTCCGAACCTTTGAGACAATCAATTCTGTTTCATTGAGAAAGATAGAAGATCTGCGCATATTATAAACAGTAAACCTCAGATTAACCATTGTTGAGGACCCCGGGGTCACTTGTTAGTAAACCTCGGATTTACCATGTCGAGGAGCCTTCAAGGGGATTGAGCTTTGTTACTTTGCCCTTGCGTGTAGAATCAGATCGTAGACTGTCCCCCCAGTTGTATTTTTTGCTATTGGTAATCTTAGTGTCCATAAACTTAAGATTATTTCCTAAGGTGACGGTGAAGGAAATATCTCACTGTACCTGGAGCAGATGTCGACTAGACTCACTTGGACTCCTTGGGGGGTTCTCTTCACTCGAGATGGTTTTGTGAAGAAACTTGTGCTAGTCTGTTTCATTAAGTAGATTGTTGGGGTAACTGTTCCAACCGCCTTTTCTGTATTAAACTTCTACTAAGTTGGATTTCATCACCAACTAGTGTTTTTAGTACGGGAAGTTATTGTTTGTGCGTAGTTTGAACTTTTAGATTTTTTTAGGCATGTGATTCAGCGGTTTGTTTCTTTAGAGACTTTAGGGTTTTTTATTGAAATTTTATTTGTTTGCGTGTAATTAATTAATATTTAATCATGGTCGAATTACCGAGACAATCTCGTAGAATTCAGGGGAAACCTCCTGAGTATACACCAAGCCAACTTGAAGGGCTACGAGCTCTCGTATCACCTAGTGACAGTAGAGTTGGATCACCAGAAGCCGGAGAGTCATCTCTAATTGTTCATCCTGATTATCAAATACAAACAACAGAGCATATTCAAGAGCCAATTTCATTTTCCGAAGTTACTGGTAGTATTTCTCCTTCCAGTGAATTTGCTGAAGAACTTGAAATTTCTGAACCTGACACTGAACCTGTTGTTTTGGAACCATCTTCAGGATTTGTTACTCCAACTTCTAGTGATCCTGGTTCACCTAGGGTAAGAAATATCATTACTCAAAATCTTCCTTCTGGCCTCATTTCTATTGAAGAACTTGTCAATCCAGACGAAGACGTAACTCTTCCTGAAAACCAACAAACTTTAAATCTTAGGGAGCGTGAATCAATATTCTACAGTGCTTTTAGGAGTGACGCTTGGTATTTATCATTGACAAATTTTATAGAAAACCCGGGTCTTAGTTTTTCACCACCTCGAATTCATTTCCATCCTACACCAAGAGGTTATTATCCTTCATCGATCATATCAAGAGAGTCATTTATGTTTTCCCAATCACCGGAAACATTGTTATACAACGGTTCTTCTGTTCCTTTGGGATACCAGTCACTCTCTGGTACTTTTTCAAGAGCAACTCCTCAACCCACTGAACAAGAGTTATCATCTAGTAGTAATGGAACTCAAACGTTGAACCCAGAGCAAATCCATATGATTTCTGGTAATATTCCAAATCCTCAACCTCAAGGTAGTCAATTACCGCCTGGGGGGCAACCCCAAAGTAGTCAATTACCACCTGGGGGGCAACCCCAAGGTAGTCAGTTACCACCTGGAGGGCTACCTCAAGGTTTTCAACCTTCAGGACAGTACATACCCCGAGGTCAACCCCAGACTCAATATATTCCCCAGGATGCTTATCAACCGTAGATTCAATACGTGCCTCAAGGTCAGTACCCAACCTTTCTCAAGGTCAGTACCCAACTCAAGGTTTCCAACCGCCTTCTGGTCAATCATTTTTACAAAGAGCTGGAAATGTACCGCTTAATTATCAACCCTACATTCAACCAGGTTATGGTCCTCCATATGCACAACTTTTTATGGGTCCATACCCCGAAATGAACATGGTGTGGAATCCGTCTCAAACTCAACAAACTATACAACCTAATGTGCAATTACCTAATCAACCTGGACGGCCTTTGGTTTCTGGTTCAACCCAGCAACCTGTCCAACCTATTGTTCAAATCCCTGCACCCGATTTAGTTCAGCAGCCTGAGCCTAGCACACCTCAGACTCTGTCTCAACCTGTTGCAACTTATGTTCAACCTACAACACCTGTTTCTGGAGTAGTATCTGTAGCTCTGATTTCTACTATCCCTGCATCAGTGAAAATTCCTCAAGTCTCTATGCCACACTCGGGACCTACAGTTCAGACTTTGGCCTAGATGCCTGCAAGACAAGCTGGTACAAGTACAATTGCCACAAGTCAACCGCAATTCATCTATCAATCGTACCAGGACAGTATCAATTCGGTCCTACTGTACAAAACCCAGTTTATCAGTATCAACCGTATCCTGGCTATACTTATCAACAGCCTCAACAACCCCAGTTTGGTCCGATTAATCCTGGTTTTCCAGGAGGTTATAACATTCCTAATACAAATCCAATTCCAGGTTACCCTGGATATCCTCCTTCTGACACTGGACTCATTGCTCAAGGTTTTTGCGACCCTAACCGTCGGTGACCATTTATTGCAACTTTGGATTTCCCTGATTTGTCACGCCTTACGAATGATCCGATTTACTATCTTTCGTATTGGCCACTAATCCCTAGTAAGTTGCCCAGTGATATCCCAAAATTCGAGGGTAAGTCAGGAGAGGATCTGTCAAATCACGTTATGACTTATCACCTCTGGTGTGCATCTAATTCAATCATTGATGATTCAATTCGATTGCGTCTTTTTCAACGAACTCTTATTGGTCTTGCCGCCAAATGGTACATTGAGTTACCACGAGGGTCTTTTAATAATTTCAATCAGTTAGCCACTGCTTTCTTAACTCATTTTCAATTCCCTGTCAGATACAACAATAGCACGGAACTGTTAAGTTCACTGAAAGAACCCACGTCCACATATATTTCTGATCATATTCATGAATGGCAACGTAGAAGGCGTTTAGTGAAAGTTTTCATTCCGGATCAAAATTTAGCAGAATGGTTCAGTAAATCATTGTTACCCAAAATCACTGAAGATGTAGCTAAGGGAGGAGTTGTCACTGAAGAGCGAGTCATTGCTCAAGCTCAGTATCTTGACCTCGTCTATACGCAGTGAGGTACTTTACATGAAAAAATCCCTAATCTTCCAAAACACGGTCAAATAACTGCAGCTCCTTCATGGTCTCATGCCGCTGATGGTATAATTGGTTCAGTTAGTACTAAAAGTAAGAAGAAATCTTCAAAGAATTCTTCTCTTATAATAACTTTAACTGATTCCCCGAAAGGAGATTCTTCCGCTGAATTTTCTGCCGACATCTATGTCGTAGAATCATCTACGACCAAATCAAAATTCGGTAGTAAAAAAAATGGGAAGAAGAAAAACAAACAAAATTCAAAAGATAAAACAAATAAAAATGAATCTACTGGCGAAAAACGGAAACCTCGTTATCCTTGTTTCATTTGCGACGAGGATCATTTTACCAAAGAATGCCCACATCGAACAAAGATTTTGAAATTCGTTAAAGGTTCTCAAACATCTGCTGTTTTGAAGGATCTTTTTCCTACTCAAGATAGTAAAATGATTGATTCTTCCTCGAATGCCTCAAAAGAACCCATTATGATGATGTCTCATGTCAGAATTGCGACGCGACGCAAGATTATGGTAGTAAAAATCTCGTTGGTGGTAAAGAAGCATAATCTTCTAATTCAAACTCATCAACTACACCTCCTCTTGGTTTTGATCCACTACAAATCGAGAAACCCAACCCTGACTTAGTAATCAAACCGCCTGCTAAAGGTGTACTTCATAAATCAACTTTCAATCCACATGTGAGCGCTGCTCAGAATTACAACATTGTTGAAGACTTAGCTATTTCCCCTTCAGCAATGTGGGCTTTGGAAGCGCTGCAATCGTGCCTAGCACAGCGTAAATTACTATTCTCTGTTATAGGAGCTGTCGATATTCAGGATTCGAACCTAATAATCTTCGACTTAGAGAATAGTACACCCCGCTTACCTCATCAAATGGCTTTCTAGATTCCAGTTTTAGTCAAAAACAGACCTTGCTTTCAGACTGTGATTGATGAAGGGGCTTCTACGTGTATTATGTCGATCCAATGTTGGAAATTGCTTGGTTCTCCCACACTCAATCAGTGTCCGACAATTCTAAAGGCTTTTGATGGTCTAGGGTTCCATCCTTTTGGTATTTTGCAGAATTTACCTATAGGGGTCTAAGGCAAAACCATAAATCTAGATGTGGAAGTAGTTGATGCCCCTCTAGATTACAACCTTCCCCTGGGTCGCAGTTGGTCTTATGCTATGACTGTTATTGTTTCATCGGTCTTTCTGCTTACCAAGTTCCCTTATAACGGAAAGATCGTCACGATAGACCAGCTGACTTATTTCTCATCCGACCTAGCTTCTACAGATAGTATTCAGCACATCGGTAAAACAACTATCCCTTACAAGGATGTTGGCGTAGGTTTGATTAAAGATTCTGGTTTACTGAGAACTTTTTCCTTCCCTCCTCCTAACATATCGCCTTCTATTGCAAATATTCATATGATTTCATCGAATATTGTTACTTTTGATGATCCTTGGATCGTACCTTCCGATTTTGAGGTGGATTCATTTAATGGCGCAATGCCTTTGAGTCCCTTTGAAATTGCATATCAGGCTGTACAGTCGTTTTCTGATTCTTGTTCAACCGAAACTGATCCAATGAATGTGATCCATGGGGAATCACTTTTGATATCAACCTCAGCTACAACAACACTCTCTGATCTTGTTCATACTGATGAGCAGATTCGTGAACTTTTGTCTATTGATGATTTACCATGGGAAGATCATCATCACCGATCTTCGTTTTTACCTCAGCTTGATCATTTTGAAAATGATTTTTCTTCTATTTTTACTACTAACTATGTCAAAAAACAACAAAATCCATTGCAACATTCTGATTCTGAGTTAAATTTGGAAAATATCTCTCGAACGGTTCCTATTAACATTTCAGTGAAACCAAGAATTATTGAAAACATTCATATAGGTGCTTCTTATACGGACGATGAAATCCAAACTTATAAAGCCCTATTTCAAGAATTTCGTGACATGTTTGCCTGGTCATATGAAGAAATGCCAAGAATCGATCCATCAATTGTTGTCCATGAAATTAAAATTTACCCGGATGCTAAACCTGTCTGACAACGCTTACGTCAAATACATCTGAGAAAAGCCGTTGCTATCAAAGCCGAAGTTGAGAAATTACTTTGCGCAGTTTTCATTTATCCAATTCCTTTAACCGATTGGGTATCAAATATTGTTCTTGTCAACAAAAAACAAGGAATGATAAGAGTATGTATCGACTATAAGGATATTAATCGAGCTTGTCCTAAAAACAATTATCCAACCCCTTATATCGATCAAATTATTGATGATTGTGCCGGCAATGAAATGTTCTCCTTTATGGATGGCTTTTCCAGTTACAATCAAATCAACATACTCCCTACTTATCAACCTAAATCAGCGTTCATTTGTCCATGGGGGCATTTGCTTATTGCAAATTACCCTTTGGATTGAAGAAGGTTGGCGCAACTTTTCAAAGGGTTATGTCTTACGCATTTCATGACATCAAGCACATTGTGCAGCCATATCTCAATGATTTACTTGCCCATTCATCGCATAGAGCTGGTCATCTCACTCATTTACGAGCTATCTTTATGAGATGTAGGCATTATCGAATTCGACTGAATCCACACAAATGTGTATTCTGTGTAGAAACGGGTCGCTTACTAGGATTTGTCGTTTCAAAGGCTGGCATTCGTGTCGACCCCTCGAAGGTTGAAGCTATCGTCAATCTACCTCCTCCTTCGACTCTTCGCCAACTCCAAAGTTTGCAAGGGAAAGCAAACTTTTTACGTCGTTTCATTCCTAACTACGCCGAGATAACGAAAGGTTTTACCAAGTTGTTAAAACAGAATATTCCATTCTTTTGGGATGAGATCGCTGATCAATCTTTTGATGCACTTAAACATGCATTAACCCATGCGTCGTTACTGCATCCTCCCAATTACAACCAGGATTACTTTTTGTATCTCGCCGCTTCTCATTCCACCATTGGCATGGTTTTAGTTCAGGAAAATGAATTCAATAATGAAGATATGATTTACTATCTTAGTCGAAATTTGCGTCCGACTGAGCTTAAATATTTGCATGTGGAGAAATTGGCCTTGGCAACTCCAAGCTGTCTAAAGATTTCGTCACTACATCTTATTATGCAAAACCATGGTAATTTCTGACTGTAACCCTATGATGTATATCTTGACTAAACAATTGCTAGGGGGCAAGTATTCCAAATGGATATTTATCCTGCAGGAATTTGACATGGAATTTGAAAAATCAAGGCAAAGAAATCTTTGGTTTTTGCCGCACTGATGTGTGATTTCCCGCGTACTGATACTAAAACTGTGGCGGAGCAGCCCATTGTGGATGAATCCTTGTTTCTTATCAGTACTCTTGATCCTTGATATGGAGATATTATTGTTTATCTCCAAACCCAATCTTTTTGGTCTAAAATCTCATGATCTCAGCGACGGAAAATACATTTCCAATCCCAACAATACAATATTATTGGTGATACACTTTATCGTCGTGGAGTGGGTTTTGTTTTCCGACGTTGTCTAACTCATGAAGAAGCTGAAAAGGTTCTGAATGATTGTCATTCTAGAGCATGTGGCGGTCATATGTCTGTGTATGCCACAGCCCAAAAGATATTGCGCGCTGGTTATCTCTGGCCATCCCTATTCAAAGATTGTATCTATGCAATCCAAAAATGCCACAATTGTCAAATCTTTAATCGTAAAATGTGTGCTCCACCCACTCCTCTTCACCCTATAATTGTTGTCGGTCCTTTTGCAAAGTGGGGTATTAACTTTATTACTCGGCCGGGGGCATGTGTATATTATCCTAGCGGTAGATTATTTTACTAAGTGGGCCGAGGCAATGCCTACATTTTCAGCAGACGGCAAAACTGCTGCAACTTTCGTATCCAATCATATAATTGTTAGATTCGGTGTTCCTCAAGCTATTATCACTGATCATGGAAGTCACTTTCGAAATATCATGATGAGTGAACTGACAGATCAACTTGGCCTGCGCCACGATAGTTCTACTCCGTATTACCCGCAGGCTAATGGTCTGGTTGAAGCTATCAATGAAGTTTTAGTCACTATGATCAAACGAATCATTGGAATTCATAAGTCAAATTGGCATACCATGCTATTTTCAGCGCTTTGGGCTTATTGGACCTCAGTGAAAACATCGACTGGTTTCACTCCTTTTCAACTAGTCTACGGTTTGGAAGCAGTGTTCCCTGTTGAATGCGGAATTCCGTCATTGCAATTAGCCATAGAATTACTTCCAGCTACTTCTGAAGAAGAGAAACGTTTTTTGTACTTAGCTCAACTAGATGAGAATCGACGCAGTGCTGCAATAGCAAACGAGACTCATGCAAAACGAATGAAAGCTCAGTACGACAAAAGTGTTACACTTCGTAATTTTTCAGAAGGAGACCTAGTTTTAGTATATGATCAAGCAAACGATAAACTAGGGGCTGGAAAATTTGTACCTATGTGGCATGGTCCTTACATTGTTAAGCAAAAGCTGACAAAAGGGGCTTATGAATTGATAGATTTTGACGGTGTCTCTTTAGATAAACCCAGATATGGACTTTATCTTAAGAGATATTATGCTTAAATTCTGTGTTGAAATTTTTTGTTAGATTAGTTTCTTTACAACTTGTATGTTTTAGATTAGAAAAGCGTGCGTAGTTTAGAGAGTGTTCTTATCACTAGCTTATCTTGATTTTGCTCTTGATATTGCAGATGTCGACGTCTCTTCAAACATACATTGGTTTCACTGATGGTGCTTGTCGTAGTACACAAAACATTTCTTCCACGGCTTGAGTTATCTATTCACCCTCTGATCAGTTAGTATCTATGCATGGGGTAAGCCTCGGTCAAACAACGAATAACATTGCAGAGTATAGTGCAGTGATTGAGTTATTATCTGAATCCATCTCATTTGGGATTCGGGGTTTGATTGTTAGGTTGGATTCTGAACTTGTTGTATTACAGCTTAACAGGGTTTGTGCCATTAGAAATCTAATGTTATTAAGGTTATTTTTTAGAATTCGTCTCTTGGAACATGAATTTGATTACATTGAATATCAGCATATTCCAAGACATTTAAATACATTAACAGATGCAGTTGCTTCTAGTATGATAAACAAAGATTTGCAATAATCAAAACATTAAATTTAATAACATTCGATAACATGTTGCACGAGATAGCCAGTAATAATGATATATCATAACATAGGAGTGTTTCAAAATATACATCGTCTTCGATCATAGGTTGAAAAACACCTTATGATCGGCAAAAATGATAATACAAAAAGACAAAAATGTCGTGAGTCTACAAATCGATCATCTTATCCCTAGTCATGATCACGATAAAAAACCACTGCTCGGGCCACCCTACATAGGAACCTCCTAAAAGGTCCTGGGACCTCAATCACATATCTATGTAACCTAAGTGTAATATCATCTATATCAGTCTCTGGAATATCTAGTGTCAAGCGCTCTAGATGAACTCCAAGTCGGTTAAGGTCTCTGCTGATTGGCCCTGTGGGGCTGGTGCTGCTGCAGCTGGGTGTCTCCTCTCGTAAGGCTGGAGAACAGCTGGTCATCGTGGACCCACATCTCCATTTAAACTTTTGATTGTCAGTTTTGGATGATTTAAAATAAAAAAATTAAAACTTAAAAAGTGTTGAAAATGGTTTTTCCTTTAATCATCCTATTACTCTCCTGGTGGAAGAATCATGTCTCGATCGTCACGGTAATCCTTCCCGGCGTATGGAAAGTCCTGAATCACAAAAAGTTGGTTGTTCAACCAACGAAAATATGTAGGCAAAAATCGAACAACCTCTATGCCCTCAGCATGACGGGCCATCAAGACCAGCATCAACAGGAATATGTTGTGGGGCTAACATGGGGATCCTCTCTAGAGCAAAGGTGACTACGATAAATCCATATCCAAAGTTGTTCAACTTTCCATTCCTTGCTCTGATTAGTTGGCCTTTCACACTTCCCAACACAGCCTTGCACCAGTTGTATATGGTGCCTCGAAAACAGTGTACAGCCATCTGCATCTGGGATCTAGTAGCCACATGCAACGCTGCACTCCCGCATAGTCTAGTAACAGTGAATGCAATAACTTTAAGCTCGGGACGGATGATAGTTCTAATATCAATCCGTTTATCCTTGGGGTCTACTTGATCATCGCAAAACTCCAATCGGAGACTAGCGACAGACTGACCACCTAACCTAGTCCCGAAAAGAGATAATTGTTCACCCCTCTTGGACAAACCAGTGAAAAAGCATATGTCATCCAGCTCAAAATACTGGAACTGTGTGTTCCATCTGTCTGTTAGCCATGTCAAGAGGTCTACTTGGGCCCTCATGCCCTGTATGGCGCAAAACTTATACAGTGTGTATGCTCTCAATGCCTGCAATGTGAGCATATGATTTATTGCGGCATAATCTACATCCTTGTGCTCGTGTTCTCGCCAAATAAGCATTTTGAACGTCTTACAATGCATAAAAAGACATATTAGAACAAGCTTGTTCGAAAAATCTATACCAATATTAACTTTGACATGTAAGCTTTTACAATTCAAGATAATGCAGTGATGTACATCCCTATAATTATGTTTACTTGTAATTGTGTGGAACTATGTAAAGGTTTTAAATGAACATTTTACAAGTGTATAATTGTATAGAGGTTTTGAACGAACATTTTATAACTTTGTAACTATGTTGAAGTTTTGAATGAACATTTTACAATTTTCAGAGGGAAAGAGAGAAAAGTAGATATTGAAAATGATAAGTATTTAATTTCACGGAGAACAGATAAGCCCAATGGAATAAGATATGGAAGGTTATTGCCAAGAAAAAAAATTACAATATATTATTTGTTGTTTGTTTTTCTGTGTGGTTTTTAACATGATTCTGTATCTTTATACAGTATTTAAAAAAATTAGAATATATTGTTTCCGTTGTTTACAATGTTTTTCTGTGTGGTTTTTAACATGATTTGTTCATCTTTATACAGTATTTAGAGAAAAGGTTTCTGAAATCACTATGTTTCTTTTTTAAATTCAATATAACCATTTTAACCAACGCTATCTTATTGCCATGACTTGCTGACAAAAATATTTTTTTAATATTATTATTTTTATTGGTCACCCGGTTTAAAACACGAGGGCATTAGTTATTTTTCCTGGTGTTTAACATTCCCCATATTAACTTTGACATAGGTTTAATATTAGTTCTTAAAGTTTAACCTCAAGATGGATCTGAATTTGTATCTAATTTATCAGGCTGGACACTCGACGACACAAATGGGTGGGTCCACTAAATTAGATTTACACGCTTTCCCTTATTCCTTTCATATTCTCATGTTTGTGAGGTACTTTTTACCGTGGCAAAATTATGGATCAAGTTTAACAAAGGTTGAGGGAGATGGTTTACCAGCACAAGGGAGTGTTGTGGCAAGCACTACTCCCTTGCGTCAAGTTAAAAGTCTGGACGGAGTACCCATTTTCTGAGCAAGTGCTCCCTTGTGTCAAAGTATGAGACTTGGAAAAACATCCATTAACCAGTCCGGTATTTATTGTATTTACAAATAAAAATGTTAAAGCCATAAGAAGTGTGCCTCCACCTCCCAACACACAATCATTTAAAAACAAGAATCAACTTACTAGGAGGAGCGTCAATAAAGCCTTAAAGCCTTAATCCCTGGTGGCTTTAACCTTTGATAAAGCCCAAACTGATGATAAATGGCAAAAAGAGAATTGGCCTGGCAAATAGATAGGAGAGAAAAAAAGGGTCACCTAACGGCTGATGGAATACACCGCTGACTCTTTTCCCCAGAAGAAGTAATTAAATGAGATGAAAAACACAGAAAATAGTCATCAACAAACAGAATATGGCACTATATGTGAGATTATGTCAATATTAAATTTTGGAGTATAAACAAACAGAATGTTCAGGCTTGGAGTATAAACAAACAGAATGTTCAGGCTGTCGTAAGTTATAACAAGGGCACTTAAAGCATGTGCCTTCATAAAATTAATGAAGAATTGGTATCCAAAGATTCGTATTTAGGATTTTCGACCCCTGAATTACAGAAAAGGCACCAATATTCTCATTCTAATAAAATCAAGTCAGCTTAGGAATATCTAACAAATAATACAAGTCCAGAACCTCTGTTGCGGGTCATACAAAATATCTACTAACTCGGTGGGAGGGGGCACCTGGCATTGAAGATGCCCCTCGTTAATATTCTTCACAAAGTTCTTACTCTTGCTGTTTTTAGCCAGACAGACTAGTATCAAGAAACAGAGGATAAAGATAGACTACAAACTGGTTGGACGGTGCACCCCTAACCAGTGGATTGATATATGGTGGCATTGACAGAACACCTGGAATTAGATCAAGATGTCACAAAGAAAAAGAATATCAAGATGTCACGAAGAAAAAGAATAATGTGGATTTGAATGTTGTCAACTGCCACAAACTCAAATTGGAACCGTGATGAATGGACGATATTCTTTCACGATCGGAGCTTTGAAATTGATATTGGTAGTTTCTCTATTAAAAATTACAACGATCCAATATCTCTGACAAATGTCTCAAACTTGAACACCAATGTATACATGAAATAGTTAATTCCTCTAAAACAGTTATTAGATCACCCGACTCTTCACAACTTTGTAACTTCACAAAGTAGATTATTCAATTACTTGCAAATAGGCAAATTCTGGAGCAACAGAAGATCATTAAAGATGAATTCAAAGACATAGGAAAGTAACTTTCCACTAATTCTGCATGTTCAAGATTGGAAGGTATCTGCAAATTATACAATATTTATATGTGAAATCATTTGAACTCATAAAACATTGCTCTTTGAAGTAGTTTAATAATCATTTGAACTCATAAAACATTGTCATTTGAAGCTTTGAAATTGGTCTTGGTAGTTCGATAATCATTTGAACTCGTAAAACATTGTCCTTTGAAGCTTTGAAATCGATCTTTGAAGCTTTGAAATTGATCTTGAAGCTTTGAAATTGATGTTGGTAGTTTGATAATCATTTGAATTCGTAAGACATTGCCCTTTGAAGCTTTGATATGGATCTTTGAAGCTTTGAAATTGATCCGGGTAGTTTCTCTATCAAAGATCTCAGTTATCCAATATCTCTGGCAATTGTCTCAAATTCGAATAGTGATCAAACTTGAACATTAATGTATTTATGAAAGTGTTAGTTCATGTGAACCATTTACTGGATCACTGAACTCTTCACCGCTTTCTAACTTTAGACCATTTTCGTACTTGCAAATAGGCAAACTCTGGAGCAACAAAAGATCACTAGAGGGGAATTCAAAGACACGGGGAAGTAATTTTCCATTAATTCCACATGTTCAGGATTGGAAGGCACCTGCAAATTATACAATTTATATGTGAGAATATTATCAAATCATTCGAACTCATAAAACATTGCCATCAATGGATTCAAAGTTCTAAAAAGAAAAAAGCAAATGAACAAGAGGCTATATATCTGAAGCAGACTTGCTTCATAGTTCAAACCTGGGTCCTTAACCTGAATTAATAAGTAGGTAATAAAGGTTTGTAACCAAATCTTCTAACTCGTGACTTTAACTCAAGTGTCTAAATTCCTTTACCTGTTGAGGCATTAAATTCTAGTATCTCAACTACTTTAACTTTTGAGACATTAAATTCAAGTATCTCAACTCCTTAACATTATACATATTGAAAAAAATATAATATACAGCCCTTCCCAAAAAAACCAACTTCTCAAATATTTTATTACACATTCCTCTCACTTTTATAGAGTTTAAGAATTCTCAATGAATTACGCATACTTTCAGGATATGCAATGTATCGTTAAATTCAATAAACCTCTGATCTTTTGAATGTCCTGCATGCAATTACCATATTAATGAAATTAAATGAATCATTCATGAGAACCGAGGTATATCTTATATACATTGTATAAAACAACTTTTCAATTTGACTAGCCTTTGTTATTTTGAATCTTATTCCCTCGGTGTCTTGGCAACGGATTTTCATAAACCCTTGCAGTAATGTTTATGTCTTTAGCGACAAGCACTCTGCGTCTTTGGTGACCAGTGCTCTTTTTATTAGCAAATCTATATTGAAATCTTCCACAAATAAGCAGATGTCAAGAAATGGATCTTTCACTATCTCAGGATAGAAGATAGTTAGAGGTGAGATAGCATTCCATTTGTTTTTCTCTGCCATCTCTATACGATAAGCTTTCTTTATGTCTTCCTTGCAAGGTATAAATGCTGCTGACATAATGAAAAGTTTTGGAATTCCACCATATTCTCTACTATTTTGTTCGATTTGACTAGAATCCATTTGTTCCTCTGTGTCACTTGTCTTATTGTACATTTTATTTTTGATAAAATGCACTGCTTCTGCAAAGGGAAGGCATCTTATAGAAAAGGCGTTTGTTTTCATTCTGCACCCTTTACGCACATCTCTGTTCCTTGCAGTGATAAACACCCTCACTTGTTTTTCCTTGTGTATATCCATTGGCAAAAGCTGTTCAGGCGGATTTCTGTCGAAGACATTGCCTATATAAATTTATAAATTGGACAAGCAGGTCTACACATGAGGAACAACTTTTTTCTTTCTTCGCAAAAATTTAACTGGACAGAGAGGCCCAGACATAGGAATTGCGGGGAGAGCAATAGCATAAATTTAATAGGGCAAAGAGGTCTGGACATAGGAATTGCAGAGAAAATTACAGCATCCAGTGGAAGAGATGTTTCACTCATATGTAATATTGTTCAAATAAAATGGAAAATAATATGATGAAAGATCAGATAGTTTACGTCCAATGTGACCTTGGTATTTCTTTATCTTTTTTATGCTAAATAAATCAAAATTAAAAATTGAGATAAACATAAGAACTATTAGCATTCACTGCTATAGAAACAATTACAACCCTGCTGCATGAAATGCTAATAAAATATACAGAAAAACAATGCAAAGAAAGAAACCAATAAAACGTACCCTAGATCTGTCTTAACCTTGGTATTTTGTATTTATCTTCATAGATCAGGGTTAAGAAAGATGTGTAAGATTAAATATTGAAGTACTCACCTGATAAATTTGGAAGAATCAATTTGAGAGCAGACCATTATAGAGGCATCCACTGTCAACACTGTCGCTCTTATCAGTATACCTTCTATCCCTTCCATCAGCACGGACACCGTTTGAATACTGGAAGAGTAAGGCATCCCTTGCGTTACAATAGTTGGAACGCCGGAAGAGAAGGAAGTGGAGGCATGAGGAAGCGATGGAGGGTTTTGGAGGTCATGAGGGATGACATCGATTTCTAGGGTTTCCACTGTTGGTAGAGCGTTGGTATTGCTATTAGCTTTATCAATAGCAGAAGAAGAAGCCATGTCACCTTAACAAGCATTTACAGCAGCAAATATAAGGGTACTGCTCTCTGAAAAAAGAAAACTGCAGCCGCTTCTTTTTTTTTCCCATGGCTCAGCACAGAAAATCTCGAACCTCGCTATGGGTTCTGCCTCTACCTGAAAACTTGCAACTGTGGATAAAGGGCTGCAAATGCTGTGTGCAACTTCTCACATTAACCCCTTTTTATGATAGAACTATTAGACTGTAAGTTTGAAGATTTAGTAACCTCCACACCCTTATGAAAAGATTTCACAACTTAGGTCAAACTACCTTGGGCCACTCAACCAAACTTTATTCCGCTCTATTTTAGAGATTCTGTAGGTCACATCAACATAGCTGTCTTGCACTCGCTCCACTTTACTTACAGATTTTTTACATGTCGGTTCAGCGCACCTGCAAGGCTAATTTTTCATGAAGTTGCGATGTATCCCTCTTTAACATCCCATATTCGGTTGGATGTGATAATAGGTTACAACGCTTTTCTTTTTTAATTCGTTAAATAAATAAATTATTATTTAAATAAAACTTTGTTGCAGTTAAGTTAGGTATTTCAGGATAATATTAAAGTTAAAAGTGAACTTGCCGTGTGAAATCATTCATGACGACTTTGGTTTCATATGATTTGGGAAAACTTAGTTTTATTCGGCGTGGCGAAGAATATATAACAAAAATAAATACGTTCAATCTCTTGTACTTGTAGATATTCTAATTTCTTATGATTTTAGGATTCTATTTTTTTAGCCGCACACCACCTGACCCCTGATCTCGTGGATTTCTTCCAATAAATTCAGTGGCCACACCACACATCACTGTATAATATATATATATATTTATTGGGCTTTGTGAGGAATATTTTTGCAAGGACAATGTTATCGAGGCGGAGGACACTTTTGGGTGGAACTATTAAATTTTTTTTTATTAAAATATTGTTTGAATTTTCATGATTTTTAAGGCAAAAAGCAAGGAGTTGTCTTAGTGACTTTTTGGACTTTTGGAAAAATTTGAGTTGAAATCTTGATTTGAGTTATTTAAAATGTTTTTTTCACTGTATATATGGATTCAACATGCTAAAAAATCCATAGGGCACTTCGATTGTGCAGAGGTTATCCATCAAACTTGTGATTTCAATAATTCGAAAAAGCAGCGTGGTTAGACTACGGCTTTTTGAAAAACTAGAAATGAATAGATAACAAATATATTTTATAATAACATTATTATTTTTTAACTAAATTGGCAAATGAAAAATGAATAAATTAAATTTATATTAAAAAAATACAATTCATTATTTTTTTGTTTTTGGAAATAAAGGAGTTGTCTTTAGCGCTATTTTTTGGATTTTCCAGTGAGAAAATTTGAGGTGAAATATTGATTTGTGTTATTTAAACTCGTTTTTTTACTGTATATATAGATTCAACACCCTGAAAAATCCTAGGGCACTTCGATTGTGCAAGGGTTACCCATCAAGCTTGTAATTTCAATAAATTCTTGCCGGATTTTAGAGGAATTAGACTCGAAAAACCCTGGAAAAACTTCCAAAAAGTTGCACTAAAGACAACTCCAATTTTATTTGTATTGGTTAAATAAGCTTATATTCATTTAATTTGATTTATCAAATTTCAAAAAGAGATTAAATTTTCAAAGTGCAATTTTTTTTAGTACAAAATTTGAGGAAAGATTTGCACCTTAAGAGATGTGATCCTCTCAGTGTTTGATAAATCTTGAATATATATATAAAAGAATCTCATTGGCACTGGTTATGAAAACCTGGAGCCCAAAAATAGTCAATGGTATATTTTATTTATTTATTTTATTTTATTTTTGTCCATGGGGGATTTTGTTAAGGCAATCTGTTATGTAAAAGTCACAAGTTCAAAAATCCAGTGATGCTAAGTGTTGTTGCGGCTAAGGTGCAATCCCTAGGTGATTTTGAGAGCTTAAATCGGTTACTCAAGTCACACATCAAACGTGTTTACATAACGGACATGAAAACATCTCTTCCATACACATCTTTGGACAATCATTAACAATTTTGGAAAAAGGAAAAGAATTTCAAATAAATAAGAGATTTATTTCTTTAAATGAGGTAAAGTAAATATTGTTTATAATAATTTTAATATTTACTTTTATATTAAAATTATAAAAGAAAAATGAAAAATATATAAATAAATAAATATCATATAATTTTTATATATACATGAAAATTAAATAGTCTAGATCCATTTTAACTAGGATCTATCAAGCACCAAGAGGGATCATATCTCTTGAGATACAAACTTCTTTTAAAGTGAAAAAAGATTTGATCCTTTTAGGTGCTTGATAGATCTGGGGTTAAAATGGATTTAGGCTAGTTTTTATATACACATACCATATCTAGGGCAATCCATCTCTCCCTCTCTCTCCCCCCTTTTTCCCCTTTGGCTCTCTGTCTCCCTCTATCTCTTCCCTTTCTCTCCCTCTCCTCTTTTTGTCTTCCCTCCTCCCCTCACTCCTTCTTTCTCCATATCTCCCTTGTCACTCCCTCTCTCTCTACCTTTATCTCTCTATGTCTTTGTTCTTCCCTCCCTCTCTTTTCCCCTCCAACTCCATCTCTCTCTCTCTCTCTCTCTCTCTCCTCCCCAACGCTCTCTCTCTCTGCCCTCTAGCGTTGTCACTATCTCCCTCCTTCTCTCCTTCTCCTTCTCCCCCTATGCACCCCCGACCCCCTCTCTCTCTCCCCTTCTCCATCTATATGATGGAGAATTTTCATTCTATGTCATCAATGATATATGTAATGTATTTTAATTTTTTATTGTGAAATGAGTTATGGTTTTTCAACATGTGGTATTGATAAGTCATTGTATTGTAACAAAACCTATTTACAAAATGGTAAAGTGGGGGTGGATATCCATAGTTAAGAAACATGTTATGTTATATTATAGGTTTATTGTAAGTATTAAGTTTTTATATGCTTATTAATTAAATTTAAATATGGTTATTAGTTTAGCATTGACCAAAGCAAATTATAATGTTCAACTTTGAAAAATAGATATTTATTTTTCAATATTATAAGAAATACAAAATTTTCAAAAAATTGATTGGACCGTAACTTGAAGGTCTTATTACCATCTTTGCACAATATAATGCCATGTGGATAATTTCCTTACATATTTTATGACATAATTTATGGATATGGTTGCAATATTCATGCATGATTTTTAGATATTTGTGTAGTGATTTTTTATTCTTAGGTTTTAGATAACTTTTTTACTTCTTTTTTTTTTCTTTTTTTCTTTTTTTTTTTCAGTACGAAAAAAGAAAGATTTTGTATTAATATCGGATGAATTACATACTACATATAGTCTGTCTGAAAAATGAACTTAAAACATAGACTCAGAAGTCTATAAGCAATCCTCATCATAAACTTTATCTCCTGAAAGCATGCACAGAGGGAAGAGAAGCAGAGATATGTGACTAAACATTGCACAATTTATGAAATCAGAAAAGAAGACCAAAAGTTTGGCAAGAGATAGATAAAATCCTATTGTATGAACATCACCTGTAGAGATGTAAAGCATGCATTGTGAAGGAATCATTTGCCAGGACTCAAAGAACAGAGAGAAGAGAGAAACAGCAAACAAATTATGTTCCAGGAAGGGAAAAATCCTCAATCTGGTATGTGGAATCACCCAAGAGAATATCCATTTTCCATTTGCCCGGCTGAATTAGAAGCCCTTTCTTTGACAAACTGTCTGCATGAGTATTTTGTGATCTGTCCACATGTTGTATAGAATAATCCTTTTCCTTTTTCCAGAAAAAATCAATCTTGTTCATCCATCCTGTTAGCAAATGATTTTTTATGGAAAGTTTGTCAGTAACATGATCGATTATAAGTTTAGAATCACCATAGATCTGAAAAGATGGAATGTTTAGGAAGGTGTTGAAATGTAGGAGCCCTGATAGTACCATTGCTTCAGTTTTGTTGTTTGTGCCTTTACCACCATTCCAGTGAATGGAAAAATTCTGATCTTCATTCATGGAAATGAAGATACCGCAAGCACATATATTGTTTTGCGTTGCCCTATCAAAAAAAGCTCTAAGGAAGCTCATCTGGGAAATTTTATGTTCTCTAATTTTTTTATTTTTATGTTGTATGATCTTGGGTGGAAGAGAATTATAAAGAGAGATGATCTTCTCAAAGACTAACTGAAAATCTTCCTGTATGTTTTGGAACACAAACTTGTTTCTCCACTTCTAGATTGTCCAAAAAACAAGTTGAGGAATGGGTCTCCATGATGCTTTCTGTGTACTCCACCATTCAAGTGACTCTTTCAGAGAAGAATGTAACATAAAACTAAAGCCAAAATAAGATGATAGGTTCCTCCATAGCTGAAGGGTGAAGCTACATTTAAGGAACATGTGATAGTTATTTTCCCCCTCCGCTTTACATATTAGGCATATACCCGGTCCTGTCCATTTTCTCTTCTGCAGATTATCCCATGTGAGATTTTTGTTATGGTAGACTAGCCAGGAGAAAATGATAATTTTGTTGGGGGCCCCTGTTTTCCATAACGACAAAGGGAAAAGATGATCTGATAGAGAAAGTTGGCTTCTAGTTAATGCTGAGAAGATATCCTTCACACATATATTATCCTTTCCCCTTTTCCCCTTCCAGGTGAGAAAATCATATGCTTCGGTACGACAAAAACTGATATTCCTCAAGATCATCAGGACCTTGTCCCATTGATAAGCCAAGATTCCATTTAGGCCCAGCTCTTGGGCTTCTTTCCAGATGGGAGAAGGTCCCTGCCAGCCTGCAATGACTTGACTCCAGATAAAGATCCCCGAACGATGGAAAACTTTTTTGATTTGAGGTGGTATATTGATTTCTTTCCCTACTCCCAATATAGGATCAAAACCTATATACACTCTGTTTCCATTCTGTAAGCTCCAAGAGAGGTTTTGGAGGAAAAAAGACTCGATTTTGCGAAAACTCAGCCAGATGGCAGAACCATGTGGGGACCCTATGGTACCTTTCTTGTACCAGAATGAGAAATCTTTATTGCCCATGTACTTCATCCTTATGGATCTGCTCCATAAGCTATCCCTGAAAATACTCCTCCAAAGAGATTTACACAACAAAGCCATCCCAAATTTCCGAAGATCCATGATCCCCCAGCCTCCTAGATCCTTTGGAAGAGTGATGTTTGAGAGCTTTGTCAGATGATATTTTCTTTTTTCTTTGCTTCCGCCCCAGATGAAATTTGTTGTCATTCTGTTCAGCAAAAAAATAATACTTGCTGGAATGTAAAACAGATGGGCCCAATACACAGTCAGTTGTGCCAGCACAGATTGTGCTAAAACTGCCCTGCCTGCCATAGAGAGGCACTTATTTTCCCAGCCTGCTATCCTTTTGAAATAACGATTGGAGATCCACTGCCAGTCCGCTTTTGTATAGCAGGAAGGTTTAAGGTGAAAACCAAGGTATTTCATGCCTTCCTTTATGGGCCTCGCTTCTATATTGTACGATTCTGTCAAGTACTCTATAATTTCCTTATCACAATCCCCATGATAGAAAGTGGGCTTGCTTTCGTTTATTTGAAGGCCATTAGCTTTTTGGAAATTCTTCAGTATATTATAAATGCAACTCTAGGAGAGACGGCTAAGCATTCCAAAAATCATAATGTCATCCATGAAAAGGCTGTGTGAAATGTAATTTCTTTTGCTGGTCATCATGGGACGGTAATGCTCCTCCATGACAGCTCTTTTTATATGTAAACTTAGTGAATCCATTGCTAGGATGAAAATGAGCGGGGAGAGGGAGCACCCCTGTCACAGACCTCTAGCAGCAGAGAAGAAGGCAGATGGGTATCCATTGATGAGGATAGCAAAGTTAACATTTTCAACACAGGCCATGATCCAATTTGTACAATGATGTTTAAGGCCGATTTTAGAAAGAAGACATCTTAGAAAATCCCAGTCAAGACAGTCATAGGCCTTCTTGAGATCTAATTGCAGAATTGCAGCATCAAGTTTTTTTGTATGTAAGGAATGCAAACCTTCCTGAGTGTTTGCAACCGCCTTAATGTTATGAAACCAGTTCAAGAAAAGATAGAAAAGAAAGATCAACGCCTTAGAATTCAGCCTCTTCGATGGGGCAACCTCCTTTACATTACATAAATGAACAATTCTTGAATGATATAAATGACAAAACCTCCTTTCTATATATAGGAGTCTAAGGAGTCACAATATAATCCAGCTGACCTAACAATAATAATATAAAGCCACAAAAATAACAATAGAGGGATTCTATGGGGCACAGAAATAACAATATGGGGGTAATAGGGGCACAACAATATAAATAAGGGGTATAACTACAATAGTAATGGGGTAATCACTAGTATTATAGGGACCCAACATGCCCCTCTCCTTCAAAAAAGTGTTGTCCTCAACGCTTGAGTAGTTCTGGATACTTCTGCATAAAATTCTCATCCTCCCATGTGGAATCTTCAGCGGATAAGTTCTTCCACTTGATAAGATAC
The DNA here is from genome assembly GCA_031772625.1 of Pinus tabuliformis. Taxonomy (NCBI): domain Eukaryota; kingdom Viridiplantae; phylum Streptophyta; class Pinopsida; order Pinales; family Pinaceae; genus Pinus; species Pinus tabuliformis. Next base: position 1,701,150,545 of record CM062817.1, on the reverse strand, counting down.
TCTGAAATTGATCGATTTCGTAGCTGTCGAGTTCTTGTTTCTGTGACTGCTTCCGGTTCCAATATAATTTTTCCTTCCTCGTCAAGTTCTGGCAATATTGTTTGAACTGGGAGCTTGTCGCCTATAACCTTCTTTAAACATGAAACATGGAAAACTGGGTGCAATCGAGAAGCTGCAGGAAGCTCCAATTTGTATGCCATAGTACCAATCTTTTCCAACACCTTGTACGGACCATAATACTTTGGTGATAATTTATTATCCTTCTTAGCTTGCTTTAGGGACATTTGCTTATATGGTTGTAGCCGTAGGAATACCCAATCACCTACATCAAAACTTCTTTCACTGCGATGTTGATCTGCCTGTTGTTTCATTCTATTTTGTGCCAACACGAGGTTATCCTTTAAGAGTTGGAGGACTTGTTGTTGATGTTCGATGTGATGTTCCACTGCCTGAACCTTAGAATTTTCTCTTAAATATGATGTGATGGATGGTGGTTGATACCCATAAAGTGCCATAAATGGGGTCATTTTTGTTGCTGTATGGAAGGAAGTGTTATACCACCATTCAGCCAGAGGCAACCATTTGACCCATTGTGTCTGTTTATCAGATACAAAGCAACGAAGATATCCTTCCAAACATTTGTTTACTATCTCAGTTTGCCCATCAGATTGAGGATGATAAGATGAGCTATGAGCTAACTGAGTACCAAGACAAGAAAATAATTCTGTCCAAAAATTTCCAGTGAAAATGGGATCTCTGTCACTTACAATAATCTTTGGGTTTCCATGTAGCTTTTGAACTGTTTCCATAAATGCAGTAGAAACTGTACTGGCTTTAAATGGATGTGATAATGCACAAAAGTGTGCATACTTGGTAAGTCTGTCAACTACCACCATGATGACACTCTTTCCCTCAGACTTGGGTAAACCTGTGATAAAATCCATTGAAACCTCCTCCCAACGTTGGCTTGGAATGGATAAAGGTTGTAATAGACCCGGTGTCTTAATTGTTTCAACTTTATTTTGTTGGCAAACCAAACATTCCGCCACAAACTTTTGAATATCTGATTTAAGGCCATCCCAAAAAAATTCCTTCTTAACCCTGTGGTAAGTTTTTAAAAATCCTGAGTGCCCTCCTAAGGGAGAAGTGTGCAATTCCATAAGAATCTTTTGTTTTAGCTGGGAATTCTTACAGAGGTATAAGCGATCTTTGTACCATAACGAATCATTTTTCCAGCTAAATGTATCAGAAGTACTGGAATCTTGTTGTAGCTTTCGAATAAGTGCCCACACTTCTTCGTCATTCTTCCATTCCTCCTTTGCTTCGTTTATCCAATCTGGTTGGATAATAGAAATGGCACACAACAATGCTTCCACATCCTCATCCTTTCTTGAGAGTGCATCTGCCACCACATTTTGCTTCCCTTTTTTGTAGATGATTTCAAAGTCATAACCCAACATCTTTGTGACCCACTTTTGTTGCTCTTCAGAGGATAATCTTTGTTCTAAAAAGTATTTAAGGCTATCATGATCCGTTTTTACCTTGAAGTGTCTTCCCATTAGGTAGGGTCGCCATTTCTTAAGTGCATGGAGTATTGCCAACATTTCCTTCTCATAAATAGCTTTGCTTAAAAACTTTCCCTTGATTGGACGACTTTCAAAAGCAATGGGTCTTTCATCTTGCATTAGAACAGCACCAATTCCATTTCCTGAAGCATCACATTCCACAATAAAGGTTTTTGTGAAGTCCGGTGTAGCTAAGACCGGTGCTTGGCACATTGCCTCTTTAAGATGTTCAAAGGCCTTTGTTGCTTCCGGAGTCCATGAAAATGAATCTTTCTTCAATAATGTTGTTAGAGGTGCTGCTATTCTCCCATAATTCTTAACAAACTTGCGATAATACCCTGTCAACCCAAGAAATCCTCGCAGATGCTTTATGGATGTGGGGATTTTCCATTCCTTAATGGCTTTAATTTTGCTAGGGTCTACCTTAACTCCTTCATGAGATACAATATGACCCAAATATTCCACCTCCTGGACTCCAAAGAAACATTTGGATCTTTTTGCATATAATTGTTTCTCCTCCAATAGTTGTAGCACCTTGTCAACATGTTCAACATGATCCTTCCAAGACTTGCTGTAGATTAGTATATCATCAAAAAATACTAACACAAATTTTCTAAGGAATGGTTTGAAAATTGAATTCATCAAACCTTGAAATGTTGAAGGTGCATTGGTAAGGCCAAAAGGCATGACCAAAAATTCATAATGACCCTCATGAGTTCTAAATGTCGTTTTCGGAATGTCTTCAATCTTCATTCTGATTTGATGATATCCCGAACGAAGATCCAACTTGGTGAAGTAAATTGATCCATGCAATTCATCCAGTAATTCATCAATGACAGGAATGGGGAACTTATCTTTAATAGTGAGCTTGTTGAGCTCCCTATAATCTGGACACATGCGCCATGATCCATCCTTCTTGTGCACCAATACTACTGGAGCTGAGAAAGAACTTTGACTCGGTTGAATTATACCAGCCTCTAGCATTTCTGCAACCATACGTTCAATTTCACTTTTTTGGACATAGGGATATCTGTACGGCCTGATGTTTGGAGGAACACTTCCTGGAATCAGATGAATAGCATGATCATGATCACGCATAGGTGGGAGACCTTTGGGAGTCTCAAATACCTTGGAATGATTGTCCAAGACTTTTTGGAGATCTGGAGAAATAGATGATTCCAATGTGGAAACATCTAGCGAACATAATTGTGCAATTACACCTCTTTGCTCCTTTTTTAGAAGCTTTGTCATGCCATTAGAGCTGATTATCTTTCCTGGTTTCCCCAAGGATTGTAGCCATTGGACTCCTAGTACAACATCAGCACCTCCCATTGGAATGGAAAGCATTGGGCTAGTCAATACATATTCTCCCATGGATAGCTTGATATTATGGCACTTTCCAGAACAATTTATTGTTCCTCCATTTGCAATCATCACTTGACACTCTGGTGCTGGATATAGGAAGCAATTCAATTCTTTTGCTACCCTACAATGAATAAAATTGTGGGTGCTTCCTGAATCAATCAACACTATTACCTTTTTCTTCTTGATTTGTCCTTCTATCTTGATGGTTTGAGGAGTGGTAATTCCCGCCAATGCATTACAAGATATGGTCGGATTTATTTGTTCTTCATCTAGGCTTTGTTCCTGGAATATATCCTCTTCTTTTGACCTTTCTTGCTCCTTTTCTTCTTCCTCTTCACAATCTATGTAGAATAATTTCTTCTCAGCACACTTATGACCTTTTGTGTATTTGCTATCACAATTGTAACAAAGCCCTTTTGCTCTTTTTTCTTCCAATTGTTGTGGTGTCAACCTTGTAGGTTGTGGAAGACTATGGGAACAACACTTCCGTCTTTATAGTTGTGAATGGTATGCTTCCTAGTTGCCATAATTTTGCTTTCCATTTTTCTTGCTAACCTGAATGCCTTCTCTAATGAATCAGGTTCCCAAAGGTGCACATCATGTTGGATATTATCCTTTAAAGACCCTATGAACACATCAATCCTATGCTCCTCTGGAATATCTTTTACCCTTATGTTCAATTTTTGGAACTCCTCAATGTGCTCCATTATTGAACCCTTTTGTTTGAGACTTATCAATTGGCTAAAAAAAGTGTTGCTTTTTGTATCCTCATAATGTGCTATCAATTCTTCCGTAAAAATTGCCCAAGTGATAAATTGTTTACGAGAACAAAGCCATTGATACCATACAAACTGATTTGGTTCCAAATATAAAGTTGCCATACGTACCTTTTGTGTGTTTTGCACATTATTGAGATCGAAGAATTGCTCCATCTGTAATATCCATGTGGCGGGATCCTTGCCATCAAACTTCCTCATATCGATTTTTGGAATATGGTGGGTCTTCGATCCAACATTAGAGTCTATGGAATCATGATTAACATTTCTTTTGTTCACATCATGAGTTTCCTTTACAACCTTTTCACCATTAGTAAGTATTTCTTGTAGAAAATTTGACAAATCTGTCTTCAAATCTGCCATGTCTGTCTTCAAATCTGTCTTCAGATCATCCATCTTAGCTTCCATGCCCTTTATCTTAGATTCCACGCCATTTATCTTAGATTCCACGCCATTTATCTTAGCATTTGTTAGCTTTTGTGAGCGTGACATTTGTTGCACTTGTTCTTGTAATTTTGATATATCATGTAGCATTTCTTCCTCTTCTTCATGAGTCATGCTAGAGCTTTCAGGTTCCTTACTAGGTGTTTGCATTTTCTTTCCTCGGGGCATCAGTTACCGATAATAATGCTTTACTATGCCCTTTGAATTCCTTCAAACCAAGCTTATGCAAAAATTTAAAAAAAAACTACACACCTTTTTTACTTTGTAGAAGCCTGATATTGAATCTGATGTATCTCTGTAATTTCGAATCATCCAGTTACGAAATTGTGACCTGTAGTAGCCTCGTATGTCCTCTTTCCAATGCCACTAGTCTGATCCAAATTGGATTCTCCAAGAAAGAGTTATGCACAATCTCCCGCAGTGACCTTCTTACAAAATTTCAATCCGATGCTCAGAAAGAAAGTTATGACGATTTTCCCCAGGTCACCTGTTTTGAGTGTAATTTAGGAGTCTGCAAAAAGACCTACTTCCTCAGATCATATCTCCGAAAATATCGCGCGAAAAGCTTTGTTTGGAGCAGCGAAACCCTAGAATCCAAAGCTCTGATACCAAATGTTATGAAACCAGCTCAAGAAAAGATAGAAAAGAAAGATCAACGCCTTAGAATTCAGCCTCTTCGAGGGGGCAACCTCCTTTACATTACATAAATGAACAATTCTTGGATGATATAAATGACAAAACCTCCTTTCTATATATAGGAGTCTAAGGAGTCACAATATAATCCAGCTGACCTAACAATAATAATATAAAGCCACAAAAATAACAATAGAGGGATTCTATGGGGCACAGAAATAACAATATGGGGATAATAGGGGCACAACAATATAAATAAGGGGTATAACTACAATAGTAATGGGGTAATCACTAGTATTATAGGGACCCAACACTCAAGGATATTCCTGTCTTGAAGGAAACCATGTTGTTCCTGTGAAATGAATTTAGATAGGGTACCTCAGATTATGCCAACTATGATCTTAGAGATGATTTTATAAATTGCATTGCACAGAGAAATTGGTCTGAAATCCAAGAAAGATGAGGTTTTTTTCTTTTTTGGAATGAGAGCAATGTAAGTTGATGTAATATACTAGTGAATTTTGCCCGACGTTCTTGATTCTTCCACCATACTTAGTAAGTCCTTCTTAACAAGATCATAAAAGTGGATAAAGAACTCTATCGTCCATCCATCTGGGCCTAGACTTTTGTCTTTTTTAAAGGACTTCATTACCGACAATAGTTCATCCTCTGTGACAGGCTGATAGAGACATTCATTTTGTTCATCATTAAACATAGTGGGGAAAGGATCAATTCCCAAGAAAATGTCTTCAGCCATGCAATTCTCATTCTTTCTATATGATTTCTTGAAGAAGCTCACAGCCGCATTTGAAATCTCTTCCTAAGAATGTAACATATTACCCTCCTCATCTTTTATCTCCCATATTGAATTGATTTATCGCCTTTTATTAGCATATCTATGAAAGAATTTGGTATTCCTATCACCTTCCTTTTGGCATATGGCTCTACTTTTTAATCTCCATGAGGCTTCTTCTATGGCAAGTAGGATGTGTTTCTTAGATTCTAGCTCCTTTATACGATAGCATAGCTTTAAAGGGATGCAATTTTCAAACATTCTACCTGCAATCCCATCTAATTCCATTTGTATATCTTCCAGAATTCTCCTATTAGATTTTAGCTTGTTGATTTGCCAGGATTTGACAATGCTCTTAAGGGAAGCTAGATTTTCCAGAAGGGTCTGGGAAGGGGATGTGTAATCCAGAGGAGAGTGACAAAGCCATGAATTTTGGACAAGGTCATTGAATTCTGCGTCCTCCAGCCAGACTCTATTGAATTTGAAGGGAAAGCCCTTCTCGATACCTTGTTTTTTCCACTGTAGAGAAATTGGTCTGTGATCAGAGATAAAACAATTTACAATATTCGAAATTGAAAGACCCAGGCGATCCAACAACTTGTCATGGAGTAAAAAACGATCTAGCCTTTTGGCTAGATAGGAGGAGCCAGATCTTCCATTATCCCATGTTGGGTCAATTTTAGGAGGACAGACATCAACAAAATTATGATGGAGAATAACATCTTTAATAAGTCCAGCCAAAGGGTCAGACTTCTTACCCCTTCCCCAAACTTCATCACTACTCAGGGTACAATTCAAATCGCCAGCTATTAGCAGTGATTCAATCTCCATAAATTCAAATGAAAGGAAGCGGTTCTAGTAAGAGTAACGATCCTTATAGGGAGCATAAACATTTAGGATATGGATGGAACTCGGAATGCCACGAAATTTTTCTAGTAGAAGGATACCAGAGAAACATCGGAAGGCTTTTGCCGATATCCATACAGGATTCCATATAACAGCTAGCCCCCTTGATTGGCCATTTGACTCTATGGCAACAATATGCCAAGAGGGGAACATATGCCTAAAATATGAAATTGTATCAGATCTTCCATGCATTGTCTCCTGAATGAGGGGAATATTGGAGTGAGTTGATATGAACAAATCCTTTAGGGCTAAAAATTTAGAATCCGCCCCTAGACACCTGATATTCATAGACATTATATGGGTCATTTTAACAGGTCGCTAGGCTGTCTTGCTCTAAGAGGCCCATAAGAAGAGAGGTCAATTAAGGGAATGTCTATGAGGGAACAATCCAAATTTAAATTCAGAGGGTCATTCTTCCTGCCGCGGAAGTGCCTGCTTCCTCTATTTTGCTTCCTCCTGACGATGATGTTCCCAGCCGAGGTTGGACTGATATGAGGGGAATAAGGCAAGATAGGTTTATGGATGGTGAGGGGCTGAAGATCAAGAGATTTTTTCCTGAGGATAAAATCTAGGTCACTTCCCACCGATTTGGTAGGAGATGAAATGGGGGAATTGGGAGGGGTAACTGTAGTGCAAGGTTCTTTTCCTTTTGATAAGAGTGAAACTCTAACAGGGGAAAGAGAGGAGGAAGGAATATAAGTGATGAGGGACGAAGATGGAGCATTGAATGGAGGGTGTGGAATAGGTAAAGGGGAAGGAACTTCCTGGCATGGAACAGGTTCAGGAGGGTGAGGAAGGACATGATGTGCAGCAACTCTCCCAGGTGGATTTTTTGATCTCCGGGGAAAGAAAGATGTGGAGGGAGCAGCCATCAGACGAAAAGGACAGTGTTCTTTTAAGTGACTAGTTCTATGACAGGTCGAGCACTGGAAAGGGACCCCCCAAAAGTCCAGCCTCTGTTGCACATTAGTATCGCCCCAGTGAAGATCTATATGTTCAGGAAAACCTCCGCGATATTCCTTCTCAATGAGAATCCAGACCACTCTTTTATCCTTTGCACCAAGGCACTTTGGATCCACATAGACAAATTTCCCGATAACATTTCCAATTTCTGTAAGAGTCTCCTTCGTCCATAATTCAATAGGGAGACCAGGTAGCTTAACCCAAATAAGATTATTGGATGAGGTGTTAAGCAGAGGATTATATCTGATATACCTGTGGTGAAGATCTAGAATGCTCTTACCATGAACCATGGTAGGGTCTGAATTGTCTCTAGATCCTCTACACTCAGAAAATGAAAGCTATACCAATTCTTCATAAGTCTGACAATTGTAGGAATATAACCTAATAAGGATTTCCATTTAGATCCAAGCCAATTCCTCATCTGGGTGTCATCCATATCAGGGAAATACCAGCGTCCTACTAGAGCACGTTTTTGGAGGCTGGCAATTCTATCAGAAAGGAAAACACTATCAAGGTTGATGGTGGAAGGTGGCGGAATGGTCTTTATAGGACGCTGCTTATGTTTACGTCGAGGTAATTCATATTCGCCACCTTTATACTCGAGCCGACTGGGTTGATGGTGAGATAATTAATTCAGCCAGAGTAGACTACCAGTCACACTGTTGGCATGTTCCACTGTGGAGCGTTTTCGCTATGATGGTGGCATGCACCAGTGTAGACGAGGCAGACATGTCGGACGATATCTCCATCAAGGCCGAGAAAAGAAAGTCAAATCATCAGCAACTCTGACAGATGATGTAGTGGTCCAAATTTGTGGGATCAAGTGCAATGATATGCAGATTGCATGGGAATCAGGGTAAAAGGACATGATCTGGATAAGGAAAGGGATGTTCGGGTGGTGCGAATAATTCCATTTAGCTGAAAACTGATAGAATCTATGGAAACATCTTGAGATATCGACCAAGAAGGATAATAGACAGCTAAAAGGGTACTTTTAACTGACAAAATACCATATGAAAATAAATATGCTAAGCCAGATAGGTAAAATGCTGACGATCATCATAGAGAACAGCAGCGAGGAAGACAGGCTTCGCATGCTTTCATCCAACCATCTGTCTTTTCGCATACCACACATTCCCTCCCCACCCCGAAAAACAGAGAAAGATTTACTGGAGAGGTTTTCCGTCGTCGGAAAAACCAGAGGGAAGGCCAAGTTACAGAGAGCCCGGTTTTACTGTTCGGACTAGAAAACTAGAAGGAAAGCTAGACTTAGAAAAAAGATACAGAAGATTAAGAGGCATATAAGGCATCCTATGACATTCGAGGAAGACTTTCAAGAAAGAATGTTCAGCTTAATTGGAAACACCGAGAGTGAAAATAGCAGAAAATCTCTTGATGAGACTAGAGAAAAGCTAAACAGCAACAATAGCATCCTCTACATTTACACCACCATTTCCCAATTCTACACCCGAAATCTAAACAGGGTCGAGATATAATACAAACATTTGAATTCAAAGAACATAATTTCTTGCAAATATTGAGCTCATTTACAATGGCTTTAAGGCGGGATAAAAAAAATTTAATAAGACACAGAGACATTCATCCCCCAAACCAAAAGAGTCACAAGATTTTGAGGAAAAAACGAAACTTTTTTGGTTTCTCTGTAACCTATTGAGATTTAACACAGGAATACAAAGTTAGCATACCTTTTTGACCCGCGAAAACCACAAGAGAGTCTGAAGAACCACCAAAGACCACCAAAACAGAAAAGCCGAGTGCATTTCATGGCCACTGGGACGACAGACCAAAGTAAAACAGAAGAAAAAGTGTAAAAGATGAGCTTATACTGCGACAGTTAACCAAGGCCCGGAAACAGCTAAATAAGATGCCAGTACAGGAATAATTGAAACTAGAACAGGAGTTCTATTTTTGGAACGTTTGTGGTGCAAGAGTGACAATGGGGAGGATATGACAGAGCTGTCTGGAGCAAAGGGAAACTAAGAAATAAGATCAGACCTCCTTTAGTGGCTTGAGGATAAAAATGGCGAAAACTGGTGCCACTCTCATGTAAGGGAGTTTATGCACATACCAACCCCCGGACAAAGATTTCCGGAGCAAGTGAGAAGACACGTAGTCCCCTTGACCCGACACGAATCGAAACGAAAATAGCTTTTGGCTTTGCCGCATTTAGTAAGATTCAATAATCGGCTTCGTTCCAGCAGTCCCTGCTATGGCCGCGGTGTCTCGTTTTGGTCACGGCAATGGGCTCAACAATACCTAAGGACCCGACACATATCTAAAAGCCCAACTTCCGGTTATGTGATATCCAGCTGTCTCAACATGAGAGATCCAGTCCAGTCTCGACCTTGGACTAAGCGGGCATGGCGGTCTTGGCAGTCTCGATCTGATTATAACTAGTCATATTTACATTATTGAATTGAGCTTTAAATAACTTATACTCAAGTAAATAGCATATCTACGATCAATTACTTTCCACCATAATTACGTCATAAGGCGTTCCCCTCTAAAAACAACTCCCCTAGCTGTCACTGTCCCTATCTGCACCATTGGATCAAATGTTAGACGATTGAAATGTTTTAATCCATGAGATCCATTACCTCCTTCATTTATGCTCTAGTAACTACCTAACTATCTCACTAAGCCATACTAATGTCTCTTCCACCTTTCTATGAAATACAATACGACCTCTCAAAACAAAATTACTCGATAAAATACTAGTTTCAAGGCCAACAACTTGGACCTTCACTTGGAATTGGGTTGGTAAAGGAGAAGAACAAGAACTCTCATTCATTCTTCCTACATGTATTGATTATGCCCTGTGATTTTCTTCCTTCTCTCGGGTATGACTATTGAAGGGGTACGGTGAACGAGTTCTATCGAGTCATGTTTTATTCTTGCTCCTTCTATTTATATCAATCCAAAACTGTCGTCACTAAGCTCTAATGTTCTGAATATTTTCTTTGCAGTCTTTTAACTCGAATCCTTTTTGTCGCATTTTCTTGGATCTGTAAAAACTTAACGTGAGGTTTATGTGAAACATTTTTCAAATCCAAGCTGCAATTATCGCAAAAAGACATGTGCATTGGGGTTCATTGACAGATATCTCTGTGAGGTTTTAGGTAGAGGTAGTCATTGTTGATGGTGCGACCTCTGTGATATTTAGTGTTGCTAACTCTATTGCAGCGATTTCTACGATTAGATTTGCTTTTAGTTTAGATTTGTGATTAGAGATTCACGTACATCGGAGGGCCGAAGAAAATGAGATTCTCACAACAATTTGAGATGTCATTAATTTATTAGAAGAGTTAAAGTAATGCAGGGTCACAAAGTCAAGAACAATTGATATGTCATTATATTTATTAGATTATTTAAAGCAATGCAGGGCCACAGAGCTACTTGCTTGGAAAGTTTCAGGAATATGTTGCAATCAGCAATCCATGATATCCATAAATGGGGATAAGCAACATTATTGATGATACCATATCCTAGAGTGCACATCGTGCAAAAATCCTCTTCCAATACTTGTGAGCTTTGTCTCTTCATCTGAAAGTGAGAATAGGTAAAGAGGGGATGGAGGATGTGTATGGATGGCTCAGGGTATTTAGCAATGGTAATATGGAAAGAAAGTGGAGCGAGGAGGATGAGCAAGTGTTGGTTCTCACCATGCCAGTGCCCCCTTCCAACAACACCTTGGTTGAGGGAGTGGCCACCAAAGATGTCGTTGTCGACCAGTGAACTTAAGTCGATTGTAGATTCCTAGAATATTGAGGAATCCGACAGACATGGGCACGGTAAAAAAATTGACCGCGCCCATGTCTGTCAGATTCCCGAATATTCTGGGAATCTGCAATCGACTTAAGGATGGTCGTTGTCAACGAGGAAACCGGAGTGTGGGTGCACATTTATCTTCCTCAAACAGTGCTACAGGAGCATGAAAACCAAAGAGTGGGCATGGTGATCCATCTTCATAGGGGATGGTTTTGTGTAAGCCAACCCAACTGGAAAATGTATTATCACTTCTACAGTTGCCTTGTTAGGGCATCTAACGTGATATGTGTGTCGGTGGATTCCAGGCTCGCTTCGGAGTACCATCTCCCCACAGCCTACGAGGATTCATTTGGCATTCTTTTATGGCTCCACTCCATGGACCATGGGGAAATAGAGCAACCACGGCTCACTCGTTACACGAATTTCAGTCGATGCATTCTGATGGGCGATAGTTGTGGGGAAAACCTTGTTCACGAGGTGGTTCTCTGCGCTTAGAAAATGCCACCTGATTTACTATACCCTGTCTGTGTGCAAGGAGGTATTTCCAAACACCTTGGTTACGTGAGATATAAGAGAATCCAATATGAAAAGAAGAATATATATGAATCTACACTTTTGACTCTAGACATGGTTGATAAGTTCTTGATACTATCTTCGCCAGAGGGAATCACTACCAGAAATCCTTCCATCACCAACCTAATGGGACCTGACGCTCCACCTCTAAAGGGCCTAAATTTTCCATGCATGCTACTGGTCATTGCTAACAGAGACCTCATTCGTGATACAAAGATAGAGTATTACGAAGCCATGAAAAGCGTCGGGCATGATGTGGAGGCATTTTGTTCTGAGAATGTGGGCCACATTTTCTATCTCAATGAGATTGCCATTAGATATGATCTCAAGTTCCAACATTTTCTTTTTAACCACATGGTGAATCGGTAATTGCCAATCCTAATCTATGGGAGACCCAGGATCAATCCTCGTAGCTGCCTCTATAACACCAGGAGTACATCCAACCACCTGCAAGTCGAATATACTAAGATCCTATGATTTTAGCAAGAGCAGACTCACGTGCTGCCAAGGTAGGATTGGGGAATCCGCCCCTTTAGCTTCCACCACAGCAGATTAGTGTACTCAATGAGATTTGAATTTCGGTTAAGTTCCAACATTGCCAAGGAGACATTTAAACTTCTCGAGGGCGTGGATCATTTCATCCAGAGTTGCTTTTAGGGCATCCTTCCCACTTGCAAAGTGGTATGCATTAATGGATAGTCGTACATCAATCGTAAAGATCATAAAAGTAAGAAATCTAGTTGTGATGATTTTCTATCTCAAGTATTGTTTAGTTGAAGTTGTCATCTACATTTATATTACTATATATATATATATATATTCGTCAAGTCCTTGATCAGTTTGGATCGTTCATCCTCGGATTATACTAGAACCATTCCAGAATCATTTGGGGAATTGAAGATGATTAGGTACCTTGCCTTGAATGATAATAATCTCACCAGGAAAGTTCCTTCAGAGCTAGCAAATTTACCAAACGTCTGCTCTTTGTTATTAAATAACAACAATTTGTCTGGTCCTTTGGAATTTCCATCAAATTTTTATGAAAGAATGGGAAGGTACCTAGCTCTGTGGAGCAATTCAAGGCTTTGTTATGTTACACAAAATCAAAACTTTGTTCCAAATGGGATAACTCTATGTTCTAGAATGGTAAGAGCTGGAAAAAGTCACGGGATATCATTGAATTCCATAGTTGGATAAGTTTTGTAGATTTGTGTATGGAAGTCATGGATAAGATTTGTAGATTTGTATATGGAAGTAACTGATGTTGTTTGATCATGCATTTTTTGGCATGATATTGAAACAATAGGAAAATCTTTTGCACTTGGTTTTACATATTTGGCATTCTTTACTGAGATTGGTTGGGTGGGCTTCTCCAACTAAATCATACATTTGTTCTGATCATATTCATAAACATTTATAATATATTCCTTTTCCAAATCATTGATGTAGTTCGATCATGCATTTTTTTTCAGATTCTCCCTATCGAAGTTGTCACACACTTATCCATCCTCCATTCCATGTCAATTGGGGTTCTTATTATAAATGCCTTCTAGCTCCCATTTTTGTCCATGTTCACCCCTTGGTTGGGTATATTCGGGGTACTTCTTGTCATGGCCTTTCCTCTTTATACCAATGACATAGTAAGAGCATTATCGGTAGCAACATATGTTCCTTTGACTACTCCATTTGCATGGTGGGCTCTTGGAAGAGAAATGTCAACATTGTCAAAATATGATCAACCACAGTTTCAGATCAAAATTTGTTGATGGAAATCATTCTAAACATCACCATGAAATATACTCTCATCTCAGAAAACACTTTGGAGTCCATGTAGTTCTTTTTATACAACCTACTAAGATTCTTTTGAGTTTTTTGGACTCCTTGCAATAGGTGAGTAGGCTGAATCAAAAGGCTTCAAATTTTGATGGATTTCTAATTCCATTAAAGATATGGTTTGGCAATGTCTTTCCTCTTCTACTGCCTTACGACGTTTCTTTTGCAACATGTAGTGCAATTGTTAGTTTATGCAAGTCTTTGCATAAAAAATGGATAGGAATAAGATGTAAAAATATATATTTGCAGGAGTTACTTCCCACCATTATTTATGTTTTCATCAGCACTTATGTAGGAGTAAAATTGTAAATGTGTAGAGTTACTAGTGGTTACTACCTACCAAAATTTATGCAATTTCTTCTCCTTGAGCAAGAAATTTACTTATCCACTTCACATATCAATTTATTAGTTACAACGAAAGCAAGACTATAGGATCATTTGTCTATCAATCATTATTAATTTAACATCGATCAATGTGACAGCCCCACCCAAGGTTCTGGTGTGAGCCACATTGTGGAAAAAAGAAAGAAAATAAGAGGATGTAAATATTATGTAATGTTTGAAATAACTAAAAAAAGGGGGACTAAGTCATGGGACACGACTTCCAAAGTTGGGGATGGAGAATTGTTGCTTGGGATGTTATGGTTTCTTGTGCAAAGAAGAAACCTTAAGTTCAGGGCAATCATTGAAGGTTGGTTGGTAAAGAGATTGGCTCCTGAAATTAAATGGGTTGAGGAATGTACTTAGGCCTGTGCACGATTGAGAAAAATACAATAAGAAAAAGAGGATAGAAATTATGAAGGGTTGCAATAGCAAGGACGAAGCAGTAAAGGAAGAGGCAGAAACGTAGACCAAAAAAAGGAGGCATTCGAAAAAAGAGGACATGAACTCTCGAGGGAGGTCATTTTTGGGCCCTACTATTGTTACCCCTTTTCACACCCTATCCTACTATTTTTACCATAACTTATCCTACTTTACCCTTATTAACATCGTAAAACCATTGTACATTGACTAACTTATGTTATTTTATAGTGGAGGTAAGAATCACTAATAAGGATTGTTTTTGTATATCTTTGTTTAGTTTAAGTAGGTGTTAAATGAATCCTATCCTACTATTTTTACCATAACTTATCCTACTTTACCCTTATTAACACTGTAAAACCACTCTACACTGGCTAACTTGTGTTATTTTAAAGTGGAGGTAAGAATCACTAACAAGGATTGTTTTTGTATATCTTTGTTTAGTTTAAGTAGGTGTTAAATGAATTCATATTTCTTGACTTAATTGATTGAACTATAGATGGGACTCTTAAATATAGGGGAGACACTTGAGTACGTGGACAAAACATCGGAGGTCCAACACCTAGTTCAATGAATATATCGAGCAACAATTTTGTAGCAGCCATTCTGTACTTAGTTTGGTACTCCATTCGGTACTCTATTTCAGGTTCAGTACTAAGCAACCAGTCATCTGTCGACATCCCAAAGATAGTTTCTCTTGTTCTGAGCATGGTATTAGTTTCTTGATCCAAATATAGTGTCACAAATGGAACAATTCAGTTATGATCTGGTTGAAGTGATCCCGGGGATTTAGCTTAACTTAAATTAGTCCATATCATAGATGTATTTGCTTTCTTTGATCATTTTGTTGTAACCATTTTTAGGCCTGAATTCTTTAAAAAGACCCAGTGTTTATATGGAAGGTTACATGCATAGAATGGACTAGTGACAAGGAGATTGTGACTAAACATCATTTGACTCCGTTTTTCTTAAGATTGAAACCCTCAAACTTATGTGATATTGAAGTTTTTAATATAATCGTCTTGATTTTTATATATATCAGGATTCATGTCTTCTTGATCTGTTTGAGTTAAGTTAGGCTTGTTCTAGGTTGTGGAAAGGGCCCACCACAAACCTTGACCAAGTTCTGTAATAATTTTTATTAAGTAGAAGGTGTGTTTTGAATTCATTTAGCAGAATTGTATTTGGATATTCATTTTCTTTCGTTGGTGATTTCCAAAATTCCCGCACTTAGAATCATACTTAAAATTTCATTTGAAGCTCTCGTAGATCTGAAGTTGTGATAACTAGTGAAATGTTTATTGAGTTTTTGCGAGATTGAAGATCATTTTCATAAGTATACTCTGCATCTGTTGACTTCTTTGATTTCTCTCACGATTCCGTGAATACTGAAGAAGAAGGTTTCAGTTTGGGACAATTTTATGAGGAATAAATTCTTGTAATTTTAGGTTAAATCCTCTATTATGGATGAAAGTGATTTGATCATATGTGGATCTATATACTGTTAACGAGAGATTCATGTAGCTTGTGTTCATTCTGAATTCTTGTGAGGATTGATTAGGAGGAGTATGCCATTCATTTCTGAACAGTGTGCGTGTTAACTTTTGGAGAATAGCGTACCATTTACAATATGTTGGTTATTTGATTTACAATGTGATGATTATTTGATTTGTAGCATATTATCATTTGATGAGTGGTATGTCATTCATTTGATTTCATAGTAAGCCTTGCATTAGATTTAGATTCTTTTGTTTACTTGCTTAGATAAATTGAAAAGTTGTGTGTTATTTGATTACTCATATTAATTTCGAGTTAGAAAGCCATATGTTATGTGTCCAGATGCTTAGTTAGTTTGATTGTGAAATAGGAAACAATAGGAATTATTTTTGAGACATTGTTGAGTTCACTTTTGATTGTTAGTACCCTGGGGATTAGCCTTGTATAATGGTTTTTTAATGAAGTAAATTATTAGATTGATTTGAGGACATGGTTTGTGATGATCACTAATCTTATTTTGGGAGAGTTTTTAAGTTAGATGCATCATAATTAAGAATAAATTAGTAATTTGGATCATGTAAGTGTAATAGGTTTCTTAATTAGTAATTTATATTGTGTAAGGAAATAGGTTTCTTCACTTCAACAAATTCTAGTGTGATTGTTAGGAGCAAAGTTTGGTTATTTTGCACTTAAATTTGCATTGAGTCTGCATAGGGTAAGTCTATATCTGAATTGTAATGCATTGCAAATCAGAGCTTACGAACTCTGGTTGACAATTTAAATTTAGGGAATTTAACAATATATAAAAACCCTAACATTTTGGCGTCATTGTCGGGGAGTTACAAATGGTCCAGGTAATATTTTTCTAAAGATTTATATGTGTGGTAAGGATTTTGTTGGGCAATCAGAAGGTGGAGAGTGTACGGTAAGACGTGAGTGAAGAGCCACGCGTCCACTATGGTGGGGTTGCTCCAAAGTCTGGTTGTCTTTAGTAAATTTTTGTAGTGTTTTATTTTTCTCTTTCTTATGCACAAAAGTAGAGGTAGACCTAGAGATAGTAAGGGGAGATTTATTCAAAGTACAAAATCACTTTCAGAATTATTTGATCCTACAAAAACACCTCCAACTAACCCTGCTAATTGTTACGTAGGTATTAGAGAGGAGGGAGAAAGCTCTACCACAAAGCTGGCCTTAGAAAAAGAAATATTACATCAAGAGGAGGCAACACAACTTCAAGGTATACCACAACAAGAACAAACTATTTTAGCAGTTGTTGTAGGTACGAAACTTGTGGTAGTCTCACAAGTAGAGTCAGCAGTAAGAGGACCTCGAAGGGATTTGGGACCTGGGTATATTAGGCCCAATCCAATTGAATCTTCTTCTAGCTGGAATACTATACCTGGGCTTACTTCTGAACCTATAACAAAGATGGCTAACAGAGGAGGAGGTGAGGAGAACAGAAATGGTGATCGAAACAGTGATAGAAATAATGGTGGGGCCTATGTTGGGGATAATTATAGAATCAATACTTTAGTTAATGGGAATAATGACCAAAGAGATGGGCCAAGAGGGGGACCTGAGGAAAATGAGGAGGATTCAGAGACTACCTTCGGATTTCCAATTCTAGACATTTACTATGAGAAATATACCTTTGGAATCTCTTCACTTTTCCATGGTACGTCCTCTGAAGACCCTGATTCTTTCCTGTTCGAATTTGATATTATTTGCAAAAGTTATAATTACTATGATGATGCACATAAACTTAAGCTATTTCCTGCCACCTTAAAATATTCAGCCCTAAGATGGTTTATGAGCCTGCGAGAACATACTATTTACTCATGGGACGATATGAATTATGTGTTTCTTAAGAAATATCAGGATTACTATAAAAATAGAGATGTTCATGATATTTTTGGGATGAAACAAATGGAAGATGAGAGTTTGGGAGAATACTTTGAAAGGTTTCTTTGTCACTATCACAAATCCTGAGTATGTAATCTGGACGAGAGAACCTTTAGGATTGTATTTCTAAAAGGGTTAAGGGAAGAATGCATTGAAACACTAAATCTCTTGAGTTCCGGTGATATCTATAAGAATCCCTTTGCTAAAATAGTCAAACTATGCAAAACTTATTCTAGAAGTCAATCTAAGGTGGGCAAGAGGATTTGGGACAATCCAAGGGATTATGTGTCTAGGAATTTTAAAGTAGCGCAAGATGGTGTCACTCGAGTTGAACTAGGGAACCTCTTGAAAATTTTTGAAACAAACATCCTAAATACCATTAGTGATCAGTTGGATACTCTAAAAATTAAAATAAAACAAGAGGAAGAGAAGGTTGCTTTGGTTATTTCTGTCTTAAATGCAGACGAAAACATGTTGAGAGGGAATGCCCCATTAATGTGGTAGAATTTTGCGGAATTTGTACATAAGAGC
The DNA here is from genome assembly GCA_031772625.1 of Pinus tabuliformis. Classification (NCBI taxonomy): domain Eukaryota; kingdom Viridiplantae; phylum Streptophyta; class Pinopsida; order Pinales; family Pinaceae; genus Pinus; species Pinus tabuliformis. Next base: position 1,701,132,174 of record CM062817.1, on the reverse strand, counting down.
ACCCCACTGACCAATGCCCCTCCCTTCTGGGATTACAAGTTATTTACAAAGGGGGACTGAAACTAGTGAGCTTCCTCAATCATCTAGGAAACCATCATGGAGGGTGCCAAACAATAATACTTATCAAGACCCTAATATGCAAGGTTTTCCTAAATATCAACCATGGAACTCTCAACCATTCTATTCTTCATGGCCCACATAGCCACTTCAAAGTTCACCTTAGAACCAAGGATAGAGAGGGAATCCTTATGGAAGCACCTTTCAACCTCAAACCCAAGCACCTCCATACCCTCATAATCAATGTCCACCCTACATGCCTTATGCATCGAATATGCCTCAATTCCAGCAAGGGTATAACCCACCTTACCCTCAACAACCTTCATTACCATTACCACCTCCAGTATAACAACCCTTGCCCCTACCTCAAAACACCAATCCATCTTCACAGCAGATGCAACAATCATTTAACCCTCCTCGACCAACACAACTGCCTGCACAACCAATTTCTAATCCCAATAATAGACCTCCTCAACCTGTATAGAACATTGAACTACAACCTTTTCCCACTTATGTTATCACTTCCTTTCCCTTAAATGAAATTCAACTAAGGTTTGGGAAAACTATTAACAAAAATAAATCAATAGTAGTTATCCAAGAGGAGGATCCTCATGTAGAATCTGAAGATAAAACCATTGAACAAACATAAAATGAAAAAAACAATGAAGTAAAAGAACCACAAGAGCTCTTAGAACCCAAGGAGCCTCCTTTTCCGGAAAGATTGCTTCTAAATAAAACTGAAATTCCCACAGAATATGACTTGGAGTCTGAGTTGAGGAATGTTTGCATAAAAATCCCTTTGTTACAAGCCATTAAATACATTCCTATTTATACCAAGATTATTAGGGATCTTTGCATTAAAAAGACAGGAAGGAAGAGGAATAATAATCAAACTATTAAAGAAATCAACCAGATATTAGAAATGATATCTGGATTACCACTAAAATATGATGACCCAGGGAACCCCATGGTAACCATAGAGATCAATGGAACTTTGTTGCCTAATACTTTAGTAGATTTGGGGGCAACCATCAATGAAATGATTGTTGATAATATGACATTATTGCAATTAAAAGAGACAAGACGTACACCCATTGTGTTAGAACTAGCAGATAAGTCCATTGTTAAACCTGTTGGGGTCCTAGAAGACGTGGTGGTAACAATAGCTTCCTGGGAGTATCTGATTGATTTTATAGTAATTTATCCAAAAACTACCAAACCTGGATACCCAACAATTTTGAGGTGGCCTTGGCTAGCCACTACTGATGATGTTATTGGGTGCAAAAATGGGGAAATGACTTTCTCTAATGGGTCACAAATTAAAAAACTGACTATTTTTCCACCCGCCCAATTAGCTGTTGAAGTGCCTCTTTGGTTGGAAAATTCCTATGGGGAAGAAGACTGCATGCTTCCCTTGTTGACTTTAGAACAATCAAGAGGGCTTCAAGAACAGTCAGAAGAACATGTTTTGCAACAATTCTTATCTGATATAAGTTGTATAGATTATCATGTTTCTTTTAGTGGCTACCATCATGTTTTCAGTAGTGAATTTCAAGAAACCTATTACCTTGTTGTGTTTTCATCATTCACTATTGCATCCTTAGAAGAAAACAGATAAGTAAATTCCCAACCTATTGAAATCAATGCTGGAAAAATTGTATGTTGGTACATATTTAAGTACAAAACAGAGACAATAGGTAATAAACATTATTCAAAAATAGTGTGGGGCATTTTCTTGGGATTATCTAGATATGAAAGGAATCCATCCTGATACTTGCATACGTCAAATTTATACTAATGAAGAAATTAGACCCATAAGGCAGCCACGGAGACGAATGAATCTGGCCCTCAAGGAAGTTGTCAAATATGAATTGTAAAAATTGTTAAGTACAAATTTTATATACGCCATCCCTGACAGTAAGTGGATATCTCCTTTGGTTGTGGTTCCCAAGAAAAATGGGAAATGGTGAATTTGCGTTGACTATAGAGAGTTGAATAAAGCCACCTTGAGGGATTACTTCCCTCTGCCTTTTGTTGATCAAATGCTTGATACTCTATCAGGGAAAAGGTATTTCTCCCTCTTAGATGAGTATAATGGATACAATAAGATCCAAATAGCCTTGAATACCAAGAGAAGACTACTTACTTACCCATGGGGCACCTATGCTTCCAGAGTTCTTCCATTTGACCTATGCAATACTCCAACTACTTTTTAGAGAGTTGCCCTAGCCATTTGTATTGATCCTATACATGACTATGTGGAAGTCTATATAAATGACTTCACAATGTATGGAAATGACTTTCAATAGGCTCTGGAGAACTTGGTATAAATGTTGATTCGTTGTCAAGAAACTCATCTAGTTCTCAGTAACGAAAAATGCAAAATGATGCAAACTGAGGGGATTGTTTTGGGTCACCATGTGTCACAAACAGGTATAAAATTTGACCCTGCAAAATTGAGGTAATTTCACACATTTCAGTCCCAACATCACAAAAAGAGGTAAGAATATTTTGGGACATGCGGGGTATTATAAGATATTTATTGAAAATTTCACTAAGATTGTTGCACCTATGTTTAAACTGCTCACTAAAGATGTTGATTTTCTATGGGATACTGATTGTCAAAATGCATATTGAGAGGACCTAACTGGTCTCTCCCTTTTCACATTTGTACTGATGCGTTGGACAGATCCCTTGGAGCTATGCTAGGACAAAGGAACAATCACATTCCTTATGTTATTTATTTTGTTAGCAAAAATCTCTCACATGCATAATTAAATTACACTGTTACCGAAAAAGAATTACTAGTTCTAGTCCATGCTATCAACAAATTTAGGCACTATATTACTGGTAATGAAACCTTTGTCCATATTGATCAATCCGTTATTAGATTCCTTATGAATAAACCAATTACTAGATGGTTACTCTTACTCCAGGAATTTAATATTACTGTGATTGACATGCCTAGACGAGAGAATTTAGTTATAGATTTCTTGTCTAGAATGAATGTTTCAAAAGATATTGCTCCAATTCCAGATGACTTTCTTGATGAGAACTTGTTTTCTATTTCAATGTATACTCCTTGGTTTGCTGATGCGATTAACTATTTGGTATCAGGCAAGCCACCACAAAATCTGTCCACCAAGGAGAGACACAATATTGCGCAATGGAGTGCCAACTATTCTTGGATAAATGGAGACTTGTTTCACACTGGACATGGTCTAATAATGAGGAGATGCATATGGGAAGATGAAATGTTCGATGTCCTGAAAGCTTGCCACAGTGAACCATGTGGTGGACACTTTGCAGACAAATGAACAACTTATAAGGTCCTACATCCAGGTTATTACTGGCCCACTCTCTTTAAGGATGCCAAAAAGTTTGTTTCTAGTTGTGATGCTTGTCAAAGAATGGGGAGGCCTGTTTCAAGTGATGAGATGCCTCTTCAAACTCATATATCAATAGAGCCTTTTGAAAAGTGAGCGTTAGATTTTGTGGGAGCTATCTCTCCTATGTTCAGGAAGAAGAGGTACATATTAGTTTGTATTGATTATGTAACAAAGTGGGTGGAAGCTATGGATTTATATTGTGCCACTGAGAAGTCTGTTGTAGATTTCCTATTTGAAGACATGTTCACTCGGTTCGGGGTGCCTAGAGAAATTGTCATCAATCAAGGGACATAATTCACTTCCAAACTAGTAAAGGCTATCACTAAATAGTACCAGATTAAGCACCGGAAATCTACTCCATACCACCCTGGGGAAAATGGACAGTTTGAATCTACTAACAAAGTCTTGGAGTCCATTCTCACTAAAATAGTTCAACTACACCATGGGGACTAGGCTGATAGGTTTCCAGAAGCATTATGGGCTTATCAAATAACATGGAGAAATGTGACGAGATATACTCCCTATGAGTTAGTATATGGGAAGTAGGTGTTGCTCCCCATTGAATTTCAGGTAAAAACATTTCAGACTGCTACTCAACTGGGAATGGATCTAAATGAAGCTCAGAAACAAAGAATACTTCAGCTGGATAAACTTGATGAAATCAGACAAGATGCCTTCAAAAGAACTATGTTGGTACAAGATAAAAGAGCGCAATGACATGATAAATATATCAAGAAGAAAGTCTTCCAACCAAGAGACTGGGCACTACTGTATGATAGCAAGTTTAAACATTTGAAAGGGAAATTTTCAACCAAATGGTTGGGACCCTATGAAGTGGAGTAAGTTTTCAATAATGGCTCAGTCAGGATTAAAACTATTGATGATGATTAGACTTCATTTGTGGTAAATTGCCACAAACTAAAATATACCATCGCCCGCTCTCCTGAAAGGAATTTTTGCAGAATGTGATGCAGGATCGAGAAATGGAGTTGATTCATAAGGGAGATCCAACTCTTGCTAGTTCTTCAAATATATATATATATATATATATATATATATATATATATATAGAGAGAGAGAGAGAGAGAGAGAGAGAGAGAGAGAGAGAGAGGGTTGACTTTTGTTTTCCTTCACAACTTACATAAATAAAGAGGAAATATGTCAAGGTTAGGTTTATTCCTTTATCTGAACTTGGCAGATTATTTATAAAAAGGGATGTTCTGGAGTTTACTGTGAACGTTTCAGACTCCTTAAAATTGAATGTTCTAAGCATTAACTGACCCAATCTTGTTAATATTGATGGGACAGTAGTAGTTAGGGATTTGTCAAGTACAAAATTATTCTTTTCCAGGCTTGGTAGAATAATTACAGAAAATAAATCCTGTGGAGTCTACTTTGGGTTTTCCAAACTCTCTAAAATTGAATACCTCGAGCATTAGCCAACGCAGGCTTGTTAAAATTATGAGAAGGCAGTGAATAAGGCTCTGCTAAGTACAAAATTATTATTTCCTGGGCTCAACTGAATAATTATGGGAAAGAATCCCCTTGGAGTTTCCTTTTGTGCATTTTAGACTCTCAAAAATTGAAATGCCCCAGGCAGTGACCATCCCAAACCTGGTCAAAATCCATGGACTAGTAGCACCAACATTGTTTTGCAGAAAACAACAGTCAAATTTCAGACAAAATTCCTAAAGCTGGCTCATATGAGGTGTCAAGCTCATCAAGGAAGCCTTCTATTTACTTTTCAGTACAATCACAATTGATTCACTGGTTTCCATGAATTGATGAAGTAAATTTAGAGGTTTTGTACTTAAATTAGTATTTATCATAGACTGGAAATTAAGTATTGAATAATCTCTATAGTATCAATGTCAAGTCAAGAAAAATGATAGATGGTATAAATTCTGGCTCAGTAGTATTGGAATCGATGGAGGTAACAATTACAAGCTTTTTGGTTTATTTATCATTAAAATAAAAGTCTTTGGGAATGTACTCAATGAATGACAAAGACACCAGTTAAAGATCAAGTTGTCCCCATCGTTGTTATTTTTGAACTCCTGGATATCATCATATGGTCAAATCAAGGTATGAATGAATTTTCATTTACTTAGACTAATTCAGAGAATATGGATAATAGAACTTAATGGTGATCTTCATACTTTTGTTTCAATGATATACATGTCTTTTCAATATAATACCGAAATCCAACTAATACTAGACCATCCTATCCAATTACTCATTCCACTCATTCTTATTCGTGTGATACATGTGTCGAGTACCTACTCCATCATGACAAGCAACAAATCCATGACATAATTAGGAAATACATAGTTCTCGTTTCGAATAAATTTAAGTCTATTTGAACCTCGAAAAATAAGGGTTGTCTGTCTCATTTGCTAGGTCCAGTAGTTAATAGACCTGTGGATCCCTACATTTTCCTCCTCGCCTTTAGCATTTTTTAACCTTCTACATGGGGGCCGACCGCCATGAACCTACATTTGCCCAATTTCGCAGTAGCCCCGAATATGCAGTCTATAAGGGGAAATTTGAGGAGAAAGGATGGGTGGGTTTCCTTCAAAAGTTTAGGGTTATAATGACAGGGTAGCTATGGAATTCGCATAGAGCTTTGATGGAAAGATTGCATAGGTCGGGAACTTGAGAATTAAGGTACAAAAAATTTGATAAGTAAGGGAATAGGATTTCCATTGACCAATGAAAGATACTTTAAAGGGGGGTCGCTCGAATGGGACGGTTGTGCCAAGTTTCTTAAGCCTACGTACAATACTATCAACTAGTCAAAGGGAGTTCTGAGAAGCTACATAGAGGAGGAATGATGGCCATTGATCACCACATTGCAAAGGTTCGTCACCTATGAGAGGAGGTATGCAGTTGTTTTTGTTTACCACATTAGGCTTCTCCTACACTTTTCAGACGGGTGTGAGGTTAATTTTCCATTTTTCATCCACAGACATTTGTACAAAGTTTCTCAAGGCATTCAATCCACTACTAAAAATGTTGAAACTAGCCTATGCCACCATAATCTTATCAAAATGCTAGTCATTTATGAGTTGGGTCAGCGTAAAAAGTCTTGGGAAGAGTTTTTGACTGAAAACTTCCTTGGTGAGGAAAATCAAATCAAGGGCTTCCAAAGGATTATTAGCACCAGATCAAAGAAACTGGAACAAGGGACCGAGGCCCCTCTTGAATCTGTTTCTAAACAAGACCAGGGCCCTGATGGAACCCCTGTATCAACAAAAGAGGAGGGTAGTTTGACAAAACCCCTGAAGAAGCCCGGACTTGTAAACCCCAGTTATTCTATAAAGAAATGAACCCTAGTCTCAAAGGGAAAGAAATGCAAAGTAAGTAGTGAGTAGAAGAAGGAACCTATAAACAAGGATGCAGTAGTCGAAGAGCCCCAACAAAGAAAACGAAAGAGGCCTCGGGTGGAGGTTATGAAGCCAGTTTCCTCACCAACAGAAGAATAGTCTGAAAGATCTAAAGCAGCTCCTAAGAAAAGAAAGAGGAAGCTCTTCTGAGAAGAGGAAGAAGTGACATCAGTGATGACTTCACCATTATAGAAAACAAAAGCATCTGAGTTTTGACCTCGTCATAGGGTCAGTGGCACACCAGAAGCATGTATAGACAACAACTTTCAACTTCAGGTACTCAAAACCTCGAGTCTGTTGCCATTTTGTCTTCTCTAGAACAGGAATAAAAAAACCCCTCTCTTGCATTCGAAGAAACATACAAAGTGGAGGATATCATGCCTAAGGAAAACAAGTTCGTTGATAACTTCCAATATCTTTTAATTTGTTGAGATTGCATATAATGTAGAACAAAGAGAATATATAGAAAGGAAAACACTTTCTTCTTGTTTCAGATTTGTCGAGAGTGTATAGAGTGTATGGCAAGAGCACGTGGAGACTAGAGAGAATAGAAAAGTAGGAATATAAATAGAAAAATAAAATATTAACTCAGTAAAAAAAATAAAGTCATAATGAAACTTTATACCTTTGGATCTAATTAAAAAGGTTATATCTGGGGGGAGGGGGTGGATAGGGGGGTGAGGGTATTAATGTAAAATGAAAAGTGTTTCCAATTGAAAGAAACATTTTGGAGAAGATAAAACAACACAATTAGCCCCTAAAGATTAAAATTGATATGTATATGTATATATATATATATATATATATATATATATATATATATATATATATATATATATATAATTCATGTGGCAACATAGGTTAAGGATTGAAATTAACAATACGAGAAAGTCATCATACAAGTTCTATTATTGTGTTTGAAAATCAGGGTGTTTTCACACGAGGCAAACATCTTAAATAATCACTCACACAAACATATCAAAGATTAGTACACCAATGTTTTATTTGGTTAAAAACCCCAAAGAAGGAAACATTCCATGGCCCCAACTAATGCAACCACTTGAGACAATATATCAACACAAAAAATAAAAATAAAATAAAATATTATACATAAGAGTTTCTTACAATCTATCTTTAGCAAATGACACTCCATGCTCTTTAAATACAGATCATAGACAAATCGGATGTCAAGGCACAATTAGTATTAAGGAGAATATGAAACATGAGATCACTTTATGTATAAAACATATCATGAATGTTGGATTACATAATAGTAAATCCATGCTAATGCACACTAAAGAAGGACAATTTATTTAAACATACATTAGACCAGTTTAATCTTTAACTAACTCTTATTATATAATATCCTTACACTAGTGGTTATTCAGAATTAGTTAATGGTTAGGGGTTAGGAGTTAGTGATTAGGGTTAGGGGTTATAAGTTAATAATTTTGGTGGTAATAAGCTATTGGTTATGCTTTAGTGTTTAAGACTCAGTGGTGGTCGGTAGGGTTAGGGATTACAGGTTAGTTGTTGACTAAATGGGTAAGTGGATATTGGTTACTAAGTAATGATTACAAGCCAATATGTTAGGAATCATTGAGATAGTAGTTTTGAGGGATGTTGGTTATTGGGTTAGTGATTAATAGATATTATTAGTTCTTAAGGGTTATGGGTTAGAGATTAAAGGTTAGGGGTTAAAGGACTAATGGTTAGAGGTTAGTGGATTAGTGGTTAATGGTCATGAGTTAGTGCTAAGCGGGTTAAAGTTTAAAGTTTGCGGGTTATAAGATAAAGTCATTATAGATGATTAAGATTAGAAGTTATAGGATTTATAAATGGGTTAATGGTTGGTGGTTAAGGTTATAAATGTTCACAATTAGTGTTTAGTAATTGGTGCTTAGAAATTAGGTATTATATGTTAGAGATTAGTAGTTATGGGCTAGGGGCTAGGCATTATGGATTAGTGGGTTAGAAATTAGGGGTAAATAGCTAGTAGGATAGGGACTAATGGTTGGTGATTAAGCATTAAAGTGGTTAATTGTTAGGGATTACAATTTTTATGGGACAAAGGTGATAACAATTATAAGAGTTAGGGATTATAGGCTTTGTTGGATTTATATAAGCTAATGGTTTGTTTTTAGGGGTTAGGGTTATAGGGCTTATTGATTATCATTTATCTATTATAGGTTAGGGATAAGGTTTAGAAATTATTGGTTAGAAAGTTAAGGATTAGTGGGTTAATGGTTAGGATTATTAGGTTAAAGGTTAGTGATAATGGATAATGGTTAATGGTTAGGGTTAGAATATTTAAAATATTTATGAACATATAACAATATAAAAAATCATATATTTTTTAATTTAGTCTCTTACCATCATAATAACAACATTTAGTCAAAAGAAATGAGACGAAAAAGGAGAGGACACGCCATATTTACGTGGTAAAACCTCAATTACAGAAATATCATCGAGAAGGTAATAGTGTCATTACTATCTTCAAATTCTCTAATCTTACAAGAGCACCACCACAAATGCTTCATCACTTTACAATTATAAGACTATCATATATCTTATTGCGTGTTTTATTAAACTCCCTAACCTATATTATATACCAAGACATGTTGAAAATTTATTTTCCCATAATACATGTGGAATAATGTAATTTCACTTCTTTATATAATAAAATATTACAAGGATATTTTACTACATGATGAATGTGGGATATGCTTCTTTTACATAAAATTGGAGTTTCTGGCAACATAACCTCGACATTATTACTTTCCAAAGTGACATATTCCAACACTCCCTGTTAATAATGACTAGTGAGATGGACCATTTATGGAGGAAGACATTATTACATCAGCACTCCCCCTTAATAACAAATTCTTGCATTCCTAACAACTATTGAAGCTATACAAATTTGTTTTTGTCATGGATTTGGTAAAGATATCAAGTGCTTGTTATTCAGTGGGACAATACTCCAAAGAAATAACATTAATGACAACAAGATCTCAAATATAGTGAGTATCCAAGTCAATGTATTTGGTTTTGGAGTGATATAATGGATTATATACAAGTTGAATGCCACTCTAACTGTCACATCTTAACTTGATAATTGATTTCTGAACTAGGCCAAGCTCGGTAAGAACATGTTGAAACCATACTTTTTTAGTTGCTTCCTTAGCTGCCATGCACTCGACTTCACAAGAAGAGAGAGAAAGAGTTCTTAACTTCTTACTGGACCATGAAATTGAACCTGAACCAAGCTGAAATATGGACCTTGCCATAAACTGTCTATTTGAACTATCACCTACCCAATTAGAATCTGTATAGCCAAGAAGAGAAATTGTAGCTCTATTTGAATAGAAAAGACCATAACTCACTGTCTTGTAAATATCTTAGAATTCTCTTTGTGAGGCTTGTGCATAAACCTTGAAACCATATTGACAACAAAGGAGATATCAAGCCTATTGTGTGTTAAATAAATCAAACTACCCACAAGCTGACAATAGAGAGTAGCATGAATAAGAAGAGTAATGCAATTAACAGTTAATTTTACATTGGACTAGAATGGTGTTAAGTTAAAGCTTACAATCACTCATATAAAACTGAGCAAGTCAATTTGTCACATATTTAGGCTGTGAAAGAGATATACCATCAGATACATGTCACATTTGAAGACTTCGAAAATAGTGCAAGATGCCTAAATCTTTCATTTCAAATTCATTCTAAAGTTGATTCTTAAATTCTTGTATAGATGCAAGCTAGCTGCCAGTAATGAAAATATAAACTAAGTTGTACCAAATATTTCTTTTTAATTAATATATAGATTTCAGATAAACTATTTACAAAGTTTGCGATTTTACAATTATAAATAAAGCTACAATGTAACTATAAAAGATGTGTCTTCATCTTAAAAAAAAATTTGTGTTTTATTACCAATTGAAAAAACGTATTGACTTTTAAATTTGATGTTACAATTATTGAAAAACAAGAATCACATAACTTTGATGTCACAATTATTCGAAACAAGAATCTCATCTTTTACGTGATCAAAATAACATAAGAAAAACCAATTACACTATGTTTTAAATGTGATGTCCGAGATTGAAAATATACTTTAATGGCTTTAAATGTGATGCTCCTACTTAAAAACTTGATAGTATATAAATGGATTTTGATAAAATAGTTATGGGGTTAATTAGAATTAGCCTTATAACAAGTAGATAGTTATGGGGTTAGTTAGAATTAGCCTTATAACAAGTTATAAGTAAAATAGATAGGAAAAATTCAAATAAATAAATGAAAAAAAATATTATTATAAATAAGATTAATTTTATTATAATTTATCTAAGTTTTTTTTTTAATAAAAAATATTATTTTACTTTTAAATTTTTTATAAAATTAATTTTTAATTCTAAATATATATATAATTGTTATCCACCAATCAATTCTACCTTTTATAAAATTCATGCAAATCTACATCGTCAATTAGAATCATAAAAATGACTTGTTATGCCAAAAAAAATTAAACTTCACAATAGTGTAATTAATTGGAATGGTTAAAAGAAGAGTTGTTATCCCAATAAAGTCAACTCTTAACTTTTTATTTCCCGTTAATTATACTTTAGAACTGCACAATCATATAAGTAACTAATGATTAGCTTTTTATTCTTAAACACTAACCACTATCAAAACACAAATCCTCACACCAAAACACAAACCCGATGGATAACGTTCCTTTTGTTCTGATTTACGAAGTTTTCACTTCAAAACATTTAGTTATCATTAAAACATTTTTTATTTTGTATACAACATCTTTGATTTCTTTGACTCTTTTCTCTTCAGATTTACTAGCTTTTCACCTCAAACCTAAGATCTATAAATAACAATATCGAGAGCCATTGATTTTTTCAATTTACATAAGGAAACATAATGTTCGAGCTGTCATAAGAAGGGCTTAACTTGTGCAAGAACCATATGCTTTATAAAATAGATGCAACATTTGTACCTTTTTAAATGGAATTGGGATCCTTGATTATCCATGAAATCCACATCATTAATCATTTTTTATTGCTCTATAATGTTTTGTTTTGTTTCGTTTTGTTTTTTTCAATATTTGCAGTGTTTATCTATAGACCTTCCATACCTAGAGCAAGGATCCTTGTTTGCAAGTGTTAAGACCATTAGACATCCTTGGAATTTTTTATTTTTCAAGTAGTAACAAAGAATGTTAGGCTGTCATAAAAAGGTCTTAACTCAAAGCATACGTCTCACAAAATCAATCAAGGATTCGTACACAAATATTCGTATTAGAAATTTACCATCAGGAAAGAATCAATATACAACAACCTATATTAGTGTTTTCCATACCCAATCTCAAGAAGAAGCACCATTGTTTTCTTTTTTTAACCACAATGAGTATTGTTTTTATTAAATCCAGCTTTAGACGTGACAAATACTCGAGGAAGTTACAGTTCAATTACATAAATTTATGAAAGTGTAGGCTGCCAAACCAGACCCAACTGTCTTTCAAAACTACAAAACATAACAATACTCCTATTATTCTACTAGTATAAACTCAACAGAACTGTGACAGAAAAAAGATACAATGATAACTAGTCGTTGCAATTACAAGCTAGACATTACGAACAACAGGGTGATTTAAGTCAAATCCCGAAGTCACTTCTTCAGTAGGGGTACTTTGTTTAGTCAATTGCAGTTCGAGGTCCTCAATCATACTTCTTAGTGCCCCAACCTCATCCTCCATGTGAGCTATCTGGTTTCTCTTGGCCGCTATAATGTTCAAACTTTCACTCGCTGACTCGCTTTGCTGATGTAAAAGAACCTGGACCTCAAATATTTCTGCTCTCAATTCTGCATGTTTGTTGGCACATAGGTCGCAGGCCGTTAGAGAATAGGAGACGAAGTATGGGTAAGTCCTGTCCTTGACCAGATTTTTGGAGTTGTTCCTCGCCACCCAACCCGAATGAGCACAACGACATCCCCAGGATCTTAATGCCATAGTGGAATAACACATAAAAGAGTCAATAACACATAAAGGGATACAAGGGGTCTTACTCAGTCCTCTATCATAGGATTTAAGGCTCTCTACACCCAACAGGCTCCTTATCTCCAAGCCAATTAACCTGCAAATCAATGCCCTACCAAGCCCAAACTAAAGGTGCTCCCTATACTGACAGATGAGACAACCCTCAACCAATTCAAGAACTGCAAAATTTAATTTGTCTCTTAAAGCTTTTTACGTCAAGCGAAATATCCCAAAACAAGCAACAAAGCCAATGCCTGACAGGGAGAACTCACTAAGAAGAGACCTATGTTGGGTGTGACTTTTTACCTATTTTCTGCACCTTCTTTCCCCAATTTTGATCCTCTTATCCTCCAGGCCCATGAAACTTTACATGATTAATCACCCTTTTTCTCATTTTATACAACCTATTCCACTGTCATGTTATTTTGCCATATTTTGTTGAATAATACAATACTTTATTCCTTTTTGTGGCTAACTGGGGTGAGCATTGGAGGAGTATTTTGGAAGCTCTTCTCCTTTTCAGGTGTTGCTCGCGGGAACAAGGCTATGGAGTAAACAGGCAACATTGATCGATTTCAGAGCAGGGTGGAGCAGTTCACTGTTACACCTTGTATGTTGTTACAGGTTGTTGTTACACACTGAATGTTGTTACAGGCTGTTGTTACACTACGTGTTGATACAAAGGACCGATGTTACACTAAGGGTGTTGTCTCTAGTGATTGTTGTTACATCTTGAACCTCTATTCACTCGTGGGGTTTTGTTGCACTGGAGTTGGCAAGTTGTGGGTACTATTTCACATAACAACTATCGGGTATTAGGAATTGTTTATTTTAGAAGCAACAGACCCAAGTGGTTGCCATCCTAACCAATATATCTAAGAAGTATTTGCATTTTGAAATAGGTTGTAACTACTTTTATTTTTTATCAGCATGAGAATTGCGAGATTCTCATCACTGATCTATTCCTAATTTCGGGCATGTAATAATTATAAAAGAAACTCGATTTCGTATGTACAAGGCAACATATAGAAAAGCACCGTTACTCTGTTCTTGTAACTTTGAATTATTTTTAATAGTAAATCACTACGATGATGTTGTTACTGCGCTTCATCTAATTCCTTAATTAATCTCATGTTATTCCTGCACCCCTGCTAGGGAGGAAGGGCCCTCCTCTTTAGCAGGGACTACAACGGTAGAAGTAGTGCACATTATTGTTTCTTTTATCGTCATACAGTTTTCTATTGTTGCTGTACAAATTGTGAATTACATCTGCTTCTGTTCCAGATTATATTGTGTTGTTACACTAGTTTAATTAAACAGAATGATAGTGACCAGCTGGTGTAGTCATTAGTTACTGTGTGGCGCGCCCTTACTCTAGTAATTGCGAAGTGTGATTTCAATTCTGTGGAGTGTTTTAATTTCTACATGAATGATTTGATTTTTTCAATTTGATTCAACGACATCTTTTACTGTTCTTTCTATTTTTCATTCTTGGTTGTAGTGTATCGGCACAAATAGTGCGAACTCCATTGAAACAACAAGACCTACCTTGGGTTGACAATTAAATGTTACAGTCTCGATCAATTAGGATTGATTAAAAAAACACTACATTTTGGTGCCGTTGTCGGGGATGGAAATTGATGATATAGTCAGCCAAGTTGTTTGTTTGATGATAGAGTGTTCTTAGTCCACAATCGTTGGGTGGTAAGACGAGAGGTAAGAACCTGCACATCGCTCTAACATACCTGGGCGGGCTCACTGTTGTGATCACTAGGGCACTTAGGGTGTGGCATTTTGGTGTTTTGTTTAGCATGTCTTCAGCTTTTCAATTGTTGGGCGATAAGATGAGAGGTAAGAACCTGTGCATTGCTCTAATATACCTGAGCAAGCTCACCACTGTCGAAGACTGAGACACATAGAGTGTGAATCAATACACATAGGGTCCATGTGTGCAACTGTAGGAATTATAGAAATACTAAAACTACCCCCACTCTGATTAGTCACAGGAAAAACGGGTCGTAAAAAGGAAAGGAAGAGTGTAGATTTGGGAAGGAAAACATTTATCCAGGAACTAATCTCTAAGGCAGAAAAAGAACAATCAAGCTCTCAAAGGGACGTAAGGAAAACAGGGCCACAAAAATTTGTCACTCCCACAACAAGGGCAGGAACCTCTGATTCCTCTATCTCGGGGCCATATCATTCTAAAGCTAGCACCCACACTCCCAAGATTAAGAATCCAATCCAGGAGTAGTAGGGGGAAGCTAGTAGCTAGAACTTTAGGACCGAGGGACAAGGGGAAACTGAGGGGGGACATCAAACACCTGAGATGGGAGAGCACCTATTGGTTTATTAATATCTAGATTCAGGTAGTGTGGTGAAACAACCAGCCCTGGGGGTACTTGAGCCATCAATCACACCTGCGAGACCATCACAAGAACAGTTTGAAGAACATCTATTACAACAAGGGTTATAAGGATTAGCCACGGGGGACAACAATGAAAAAAATGCTAAAATAGATGCTATTGTTACCACCTTTGAGTTCCCAATTGGGGATATCATAAGCGAAGCTCCAATGAAAAATATTCCTCTATCGTCCTTACCATCCTTCCAAGGGATGACTGTGGAAGACCAAGACACCTTTTTATTTGAATTTGATGTCTTATGCAGGAGTTATGACTATACCTCAGATGCTCAGAAACTGAAATTATTTCCTGCTACTTTAAAAGGTGTAGCCCTAAGATGGTTCATGGAATTGGGCTACGCTTCTATTCGAACATGGAGGGATATGAAAGAGACATTCTTATCAAAGTACCAAGAATATTGCAGAACCAGGGACTTAAGGGAGGAAGTATTCAAAATGACGCAGAAGGAGGATGAGAGCCTGGAAGAATATGTAAAGCATTTCCACTATAATCTACAGAGGTCTAAACACAACGATTTAAGCCATGAGATCTTGAATACCATATTTATCAGAGGAATGAGGGATGACTACCTTAACACCCTGAACCTACTAGGGAAAGGGGATATATCGCAGGAACCATTCGCTGAAATCGTAAATCTCTGTCTAAGATGCTTTATAGGATCGTCTAAGGGGAGAAGCACAATTCGAGATGCCTTTACCCAAATACAAAAATCTGCAGGAGGAGGAGTAACCAGAGCAGAGATCAGGAATTTGTTCGAAAATTTCAAGACCAATATCCTCATTACTCTATCTGCCCAGATAACAAGATCGCAAATCAAGAAGACACAAGCAAAAGCTGATACACCTCTGGCTGTGTTTTGTTTGAATTTCCAGAAGAAGCATCCCTTGAGGGAATGTGAATTGGATAGCATCAACTTGTGCAATATTTGTGCACTGGAACATTCGACAGGTCAATGTCTGAAGCTTCCTAGACTGAAGGCAGTAATTAGAGAGTCAAGCGAGGAGGCGCAATCCTCTTATTTGATCTCACCAAAGAGGCCATGTCATCCATGACCTCCAGGTATGTGTCAAGATTTTTCCTCTTTCAATTCGTGGAACAATGCATATAATACTCAACAATATCCATGGAAATATCATGCTCCTTCTTCAACATAGTTTCCTTCACCCTGGAACCAGTGGTATCCATCTCCATCTATCCAATATCCTCCATCTCAACCATACCCTTTGAACTAGAACTGGAGAGGGAATTCCCAAAATACAGGTTTACCTGGATTACCAATGCAATAACATCTACAATTATCTCCTTTCCAAACTCTTGCTCCTACACCGCCTGTGTGACCCCAACTACCTGTGCAACCTAACCCAAACCTGAACAATAAAGCAACTCAGGGCATAAAGGCTCTGACTACCTTCTAGGCCTACCTTATTACCCCCGTGGGGCTTAATGAAATTCAATTGCGATCGGGTAAGGTAATTAAACCAAGTCACTCCCCTATCATTATAGAGGAGGAATGTGAACCTTCTAGAGGAGATACGGTAGGCTCTGAGGTGGCTGTTGCACCTATACCGGCTAATACAGAGGAAGTTGTTACGTATGTAACAACCAACTTGCGAAGGATTGTTACTCCTATAACCACCAACTCGGGAAAGGCTGATACACCTGTAGCAATTGACTCGACTGCTATAACTCAGAATCCTTCGTATCCTTAAAGATTGACTGAGCCTGGAATGACCTCACAACCCGAATATGATTTTCTTAGGGAGTTGCAAAATTTGCATGTACGAATTCCTTTGCTGCAAGCCCTTAAAGAAGTACCTATTTATGCTAAAACAATGTGAGACTTTTGCATCAAGAAACCTGGGAGGAAGCCTAAAGACTCTGCTACCATACATGTGATGGGGAAATTATCCGAATTAATGTCCGATCAGCCTCTTCTAACTAAGTATAATGATCCAAGAAGTCCTACAGTTACTGTTTACATTAATGATCAGTCCATAATTACCACATTAATCGATCTTGGGGCTGTCATTAATGTGATGACAAATAATCTCTTTACCACCCTAGGTCTACAGGGGCTTAGACATACTCCTATTGTACTTGAATTAGTAGACGGATCCCATGTTAAACCCGAGAGGGTGTTAGAGGACATAGTAATTACAATACCCTCCTAGAGATATCTGACTGACTTTCTTATCTTACAGCCCAAATCCAATTTGGGGGGACATCCTTTGATCTTAGGGAGACCTTGGCTGGCCACTACAGATGCATTTATAGGCTGCAGATCTGGATCTATGGTGATCTCGGATGGCCAGGCTACAAATAATATTAATCTTTACCCCCCAAAACCAAATGTGGATTTATATAACCCTTGGTGGGATGAGTTTGAGCCTGAATCAAATCTTTCCCTACCACTCCTCACTTTGGGGAAAGCCCAGTACTTCAAGGATGAGATAGAATATGACATCATTAATGGTTTTATTAGTAACTTGCTTTCTGTCGCTTCCATTAAAAATTTGAATGAGGAAGAGGAGGTAGAAGATATAGATTTTGAACAAATGAGAACCACTCTGAATACTGACAATAGTCCAATTGAAATAGAACCAAGAAAGTTTCTGAACATTAACCCCAACCTGACTACTGAGAAAAACCAACTGTTGTTACAACTGTTACAGAAATATGAAACGGCATTTGCATGGGACTATACAGATATGAAAGGAATCCACCCTAACCTGTGCACTCACCGTATTTATTTGAAGGATGGATACAAACCAGTCAGACAACCGCAGTGTCACATGAACCCTGCACCGAAGCAGGTGGTGAAGGAATAATTACAAAAACTCCTGAGTGCTAATTTTATTTATCCAATATCTGGCAGTAAGTGGGTGTCTCCTCTTGTCATCATTAATAAGAAGAATGGAAAGTGGAGAGTCTGTGTGGATTACATAGAACTCAATAAGGCCACTCAAAATTATTATTTTCCTTTACCATTTATAGATTAGGTCCTTGATACCCTTTCCGGAAAAAAAAAAATTCTTTTCATTTCTAGACGGATTTAGTAACTACAACCAGATATAGATTGCCCAGGAAGATCAAGATAAAATGACCTTTACATTCCTTTGGGGAACTTTCGCGTACGAAGTACTCCCTTTTGGACTCTACAATGTGCCAACAAACTTTCAGAGGGAAATACTAGGGATTTTTCCTGATCTGTTGAATGACTTCCTTGAAATCTTCATGGACAATTTTATGCCTTATGGAGATGCTTTTGAAACGGCCTTAGCTAATCTAGAAAAAGTGCTGGAATATTGTGTACAGACTAATGTTGATTTGAGCATTGAAAAATGTCACATGGTGATGACTGAAGGGATCATGCTAGGGAACTACATTTCTGCTGACGGGATCAAGGTAGACCTTATAAAAATAGAGGTAATTCTGAAAATTCCAACCCCCAAGTCGCAAAAAGAGGTATGTAGTTTCTTGGGGCATGCAGGGTATTACAGGATATTTATAGAAAATTTTTCAAAAATTGCATCACCATTATTTTCTTTTCTCATGAAGGATGTCGACCTTTTGTGGACAGGAAAGTGTGAGCAGGCCTTTTTGAAGCTGAAATGTTGTGTATCAGCAGCTCCAGTTTTACGAGGACCTAATTGGGAACTGCCATTTCAGATAGCTATAGATGCATCTATATTGTTGTAGGTGTTGTTTTGGGCCAACTCGAGGATAGGAAACCTTACGTTATTTACTACATAAGCAAAAATCTAACTCTGACTGAGCTCAACTACACAGTGACCGAGAAGGAATTCTTAGCAGTCGTGTACGCCATCAATAAATTGAGACATTTAATATTTCCCCAGGTATCAAGTATTTGTACACACTGACCACTCTGTCATTCGTTTCTTAATGAATAAGCCAATTACCAATGGTAGAATTACATGCTGGTTATTGATGTTACAAGAATTTGATATCACAATTGTCGATAAAACTGGAAAAGATAATGTAGTGGCTGATTTCCTTTCTAGGTTAACTATTGATGACAATTGCATTCCTACCGAAGATTCTTTCCATGATGAATATCTCTTTTCTATTTCTACTTACTCACCTTGCTATGCAGATATAACCAAATATCTTGCTGCAGGGAAGTTTCCACAGTATTTGTCCTCCAAGGAGAAAAGAAAGATTATACAGGAAAGTGCTACATATACCTGGATAGATGGGAATCTCTATCACACTGGACCATATTTCTAGATCAGACGTTGTGTTAGAGAAGATGAGATCTTTGACATCCTTAAAGCCTGTCACGAAGAACCTTGCGAAGGTCACTTCACAGAAAAACGGACAGGGTACAAAGTCCTTTCGACAGGGTATTATTGGCCAACAATATTTTAGGATGCCAAGAAGTTTGTGAAAGGATGTGATAGTTGCCCAATGATGGGCCAACCACTGCAATCAGATGAGATGTCGTTACAACCCCAAATTGTCTTAGAACCTTTTGAGAAATGGGCCCTAGATTTTGTGGGACCAATTAATCCTTCATCTAGACAGAAATCTTACATCTTGGTCTGCACTGACTATGTCACAAAATGGGTTGAGGCAAAGGCACTAACCAGAGCCACGGAGCAGGTTGTTTCAGACTTTCTATTTGAAGACATCTTTGTCCGATTTGGTATACTCAGTGAGATAGTCATAGATGGAGGGCTCCAGTTTACATCCCATATGATCCAATAGTTGGTTGAAAAAAATAAAATCCATCATATAATCACAACACCTTATCATCCACAAGCAAATGGCCAAGTGGAAAGCACTAATAAAGTCATTGAGGGGATTCTTACCAATACCATGGCCAATCACTGAAGGAATTGGGCCGACAAACTTCCAGAAGTGATGTGGGCATACAAGACTACATGGAGGAATACCACGAGATTCTCACCATATGAACTTGTGTATGGAAAAAATCCCTTATTACCTATTGAGTTCGAAATCAAGACATTGAGAACATCATTACAGGTAAACTTGGATCTAGCTACAACACAAAAGCAGAGATTGAACCAACTTAATGAATTGGAGGAGAAACAACTAGTTGTTATCCAGCAGCAAAGAGCTAAGTGGCATGACATATTCATTAAGAAGAACAAGTTTCAGAAAGGAGATTGGGCTCTCTTATATGACTCAAGATTCAAAGACTTCAAGGTTAAGCTTTGCACCAGATGGCTAGGTCCCTATGAGGTAGATGCAGTCTTTGAAAATGGGACTATAAATTTGGTTACCATTGACAATGTGAGGACACCATTGCTTGCAAATGGGCATCGTCTTCGATTATATCACAAGCCTGCTTCAAGGGATTCATTCTGTTTTCAAGTGTTATATCTATTCAAATCACAAGTGCAAGGCAATTTCCCTTTGGAGGAGCTCAAATGAGGCATGTCTAACTCCCCCTTCTTCTCATCCCCCAAATCACTCACTAACATCCCCTTGAGGACCTTGGGATCTGCCCAACCAGTCCTGTTATCACTTCATTTTTGTAAAGCACCAAGTCAAGCTTTGACTTTCTTCTGTGAAAAGAAGCCACATTTCTTGTGTAAAAATCATGTCTCCACAGTCCATTCACTTCCTATGTCTAAGTTTCAGTTCACAAACTTAGCCCCCTACACTTCACCTCACCAATTCATATTAACTTCTAACATTATTATGTAAATCCCTATCTATTTTCCCTTCCCCTTACTAAAAACACTAAATAACTCCCCTATGTACATATTCCCATCCCCTGGCACTATAGCTCTATAATATCAGTTTGGGAAATGCTGAGTTCATTTGGGGCTTAGCATTAGCCCTCCGCGTCCTAAACCTGGGATTAACTTAACATTTGGTTAAAATTAATAACCTCTTTCCTCACCCCTTTTACCCATGACATTTCATCATTTTTACCCTCTCGCGCTCACACTTTCAGGTTTGGTTTAAATGTTTTGGTTAAACTATACCCCCGGTGCCAAACTATGTAAAACCCGCAAAAAACCCACAAACCCAAAGTTTTTTGGACCCCCGCCATATAAATATTTATTCGAATATTCCAGCGGGCCCCGCGCATAAACCTGCCGCCAGCTCCGCACTCCGTCAGCCCTCCGATCCGCCCGCCCAGATCCGACAGCTCTCGGCGATCTCGGAGCCACCCTGACATCCGACAGTTAGCGTCTGATAGCCTGGCGGTTTTGCCGTCGTACAGAAGGACGCGTGTCTGCCCTTGATTGCGTCGGAGCTCCTCTGACAATTACCGCTCTCGTACAGAAGGCGGTCCGATGAAACCACAAACCGCCTTCTGTCTCTCCTCCCCTGATGACAGCACCAGGTCAGCGCCACGTCTTCATGACTTCATCAGCCTGCGTCGGCCTCCCGCCACCGTGTCCTGTGCCACGTCGCTACCACCGTACTGCCATGTCATCACCCCCACCGTACTGCCACGTCACCCTGCTGACGTCACCCTGCCACGTCACCGTCGTACGACCCAATGCTGACGTCATCACCAAAAAAGGGCGCGAAGGCGAAAATCGTAGCAAAGGATGCCCGGAATGAAAAACCAAGGCAATTTTCGATGAATCGCGCATCGATAAGAAAAATCGACCAAAATGGAAGCCCTCTCATGGCTCAGCTACCAGCAGGCTCGAAAAAGTGCAGTTTAATAGGATTTCTTCAGTCATATTCATATTCAAATCGGCTAGCGCCAATATCATTCCAGAGGCCATGAAAAGCATTTGCAGCAGCCATTTTTGCCTTGAAAGGGCAGAAAAGGGGCGACTTGATAGTTTTAAACACAACAAGGGAGAGAAAGTGGCCCGTTTCGACTGTGAAAGGGTATCAGAGGAAAGATGAAGCCCTGATCAAATCAAAGAGTATCAGTGAAGCGACAAAGAGTATCAGATCGACAATACCAAAGCAGGTGAACATTAAAGGCCCCCAAGCAAAGTCAAAGAAAGCGGTGAAGCCATTTAAGGCTCTCAAATCACAGTTAATGCACATCAAAGCCACTCAAGAGCAGGGGATCAAAACCCAAAGCACAGTTATGGCTAAATGAACAGCACAGAGCCATAAGGACACCATATTAACTCATTTTGATACAGCTGCCTCCAGCGCAGCTCAAAGATATTTTCTTGCATTAATTTCAGGATAAGATTAGGTTAAAAAACTCGTTTCCCTCAGACCTATTTAAGGTCGGCTGTAATAGATATTTTTTGATATTTTTCTCTATATAAACCACCCTAATTCACTGTTTAGAGGGTTGGTTGGTTAATGCACTCCAAGAGAGACTCGCTCTGTATATCTGATATGTTTTCCTTAATCAAAGACTGCTGAAAGCTTGGAGAATGGATTGTGTGCTGTGTATTAATGTTTGAAGAGTGAATTATGGAATTCTTGTGCTGCAACATGACTCAATAAGTTCCTCTTACCTTTGTTTTCCAATTGATATATGCTCATATTATACATGTATCACCATCTAAATAGCAGAAAGAAAGATTAGCTAAAATCACATATTTTGATGGAACTGGTTCTTGCACAGCCCTTCAGCATACCAAGAAGATGCAAGACTATTTTGAGAACTACGAGATAGATGATGATAGCGTGAGAATGAAGATTTTTGTCCAAAGTTTGACAGGTGATGTCAGGACTTGGTTTAGAGCACTCACAGCCAATTCCATAGCAAACCCAGAAGCCTTATACCAGTCATTTATCAACAGATGGGAGAAAAAGAAAGACCCCTTACACATATTATCTGAATATGACACCATCAAAAGAGGCCCTCAAGAGTCTGTCTTGGACTATTGTGCAAGATTTAATAATGTTTATAATGCAATACCACAGAACTTAAGACCTCCACCTGATCTTGCTTTGTATAAATTCCCTGATGGTTTTGATACTGACATGGCTTATCAGTTAAGGAAAAGAGCCCCTCAAACCCTTGCAGACATGCAAAATGTTGTTGTTAGCGTAGAGGCAAATCTAATTGCCAAAAGAAACAGAGCTAGAACCGAGAGAAGAACCACCTTTAAAGAGGAACCCTCAGCCTTAAATCAAAAGCTGGATGCTATTATCAGTGGCATGCATAGGCTGGGAGACAGAGTAGAGAGTGTTGAGAGGAAATCATCATGGGAAGGACAACAACCTAATACCATAAGGAACCCAAATTTCCGGAAAACTCAGAACACAAATACTGGTAGGTCTAGCCCAGACCATGATGTAAGGCCTCCTTTTCATGAAAATTATGCTGAAGCATCTACATCTAGTGAGGCCACAGAGGACACTCACATGAAATTAGTGGATTTGAAGGCTGAGCAACAAATTTTCCTAACCCAACAAGACCAAGATGAGCATGACTTTAATCCATTTCAAACTAAGTCTGGTGAGTCTTTTGACTTTAAACAGGGTTATGACTCAGCTGTTTATGAGGTCCACAAATAGTATAAGCTGAGGACAAGAACCATAGATGTGCCTGAAAAGGTTAAACCAAAGGAGGGAAAACATCCCAACAAGATTAAAGGCAAGGCTGTTATAACAGAACCAACTGATATAACTATCCCAAACCCACATGAAGTGACTGTAGAGGACATAACAGACGTGCAACCTTCTATTGATCAGCCTCTGCCACCTTCTTCCTCAAAAGAAGATTGGAACAACTCTTCTAAAAACCTTTCCAAATCAGAAATAGTTCAAGAAATCAATGAAGAACAAGAGAAAATCGCTGAAAGTGCACTTGAAAAGGGGAAATCTGCTACTGCCAACACAAAGACTCCATTGGAGAAACCATTTAACTTAGAAGCAGAGATTGGTAAACTGAAGATATCCATCCCTTTATCTGAACTTGCCAAACATGACATCTATAGACAGCAGATCAAAAGATCGCTGCAAATCCCAGAGAACAAGGATGATGTGAATGTTCTTGATGATCAGCCTGAACTGCTGTTTGGTCCAGAAGTTAATGGAAAATCAACATATGGATCTGTTCTACCCTTTTATGTCAGTTTGCACATACATGACAAAGTCTTGCACAATGCTATGTTTGACTCAGGTGCCTCACACAATCTTATGCCCAAAGCTGTAATGGAGATGCTAAACCTTGATGTCACTAGGCCATACAAAGATCTATTCTCCTTTGACTCAAGTCAAGTCAAGTGTTTAGGCCTCATCAAAGACCTATGTGTCTCCTTAGTCCAATATCCCAACAAGACAATCCTCATGGATGTTGTGGTTGCTGACATTCCACCAAAGTATGGCATGCTATTGTCAAAATCTTGGGTAGCAAAACTCCAAGGATCTCTCCAACTAGACCTCTCTTATGCCACTATATCTGTCTTTGGGCAACCAAAGAGACTGTATAGAGAAACAATGATGAAATATGTGGTAACTAGTGAGGACAAGCCCCAAAATTTTCCTATTTATTCAATCCATTCTGATATGGATTCTTTTATTTTATTTAATGATGAAACATGTCCTCCCATTGATGATAAGCCGTTGGCTTTAGAACTGGACACACACATCAATGAAGAATCGATTGCCCATACTGATGAAACTGTCAAAACAATCAAGGCAACCAGCATACAAGAAGAACCTCCCCAAATAGAAAATTCAAATCTGCCCACTGCAAGAATGACTGAAACTCTTGATACTAACCACAAGCAAGAAATCACATGGTATTTAGAGTTTGATGGCTTCGTTAACAAGTTAGGAGCAGGGGCAGGTGTATGGATTCACAATACTCATAACAATCATGCAGAAGGCCATGCCTACAGACTAAATTTAAAATGCACCAATAACATGGCAGAGTATGAGGCTCTCCTTTTAGGCCTTAAACTGCTCAAAGCTCTAGGAGCTGCAAAAGTGTCCATTCTAGGTGACTCTGATTTAATCATACAACAAATAAAAGGCAACTTTGTTACCAATGACAATAGAATGAGGGCCTATAGGACTGCTGCCACTAATATACTCAATGCATTCACTGAATCCAAGCTTGCCAAGATTTCAAGAAATCATAACATTCATGCACATAGTCTAGCCACTTTTGCTAGTACATGCAAGCTTCCCTTTGAGCCAAATCACCATTTCACGGCTGAGATAAAACATAGGCCTGCTGTCCCAAATAATGTTAAATATTGGCAAGTGTTCGAAAATGATGCCCAAATTAACAACTTCCTCACTCTTGAGCATGAATTTTCAAATATAAACATTGACATGGATGCCATGAATGATTCCCAACATCAAACAAATGAAAATCAGTAGGCTGTAACAGTCAAACAAATGCTAAACCCAACTGTTTTTGACAATGCAAACATAGAAGAGCTCAAAAAGATGCATCTGGAGGAAATAGCCAAAACAGAGGCCGAGATCATTGATCTAAAGGATAACTTTTTTCTTGCTGGCCTCACTCCATTAGAAGATATGTTTGATGCAAATGATGTTCCCAAAAAGCCAAAAATGCAGCCCTTAAATGCTGCTATAGAAGAACACAACATTGGGACAGTAGAGAAGCCCAAAATGATCAAACTATCTCAATCTTTGCCACCCGATCAAAAGCCCAAATATGTTGATTTGTTCAAAGAATTCCAAGATGTATTTTCTTGGAGTTATGAGGACTTGAAGTCCTATGACACCTCAGTGATCCAACACACCATTCCCTTAAAACCAAACCAAAAGCCCTTCAAATAGAAACTGAGGAGAATCAATCCTGTGCTTCTCCCTTTGATTGAAAAGGAAGTGAAAAGAATGTTTGAAGTAGGTATCATAGCACCCATCAGATTCTCTGAATGGGTATCCAATCTTGTTCCCACAAGTGTTAGGATATTCCGACACATAGGAAATAGTTGAGTTCAACTTGGTCTAGTATAGAGTTAGGTAAAGTGTGTTTCTTTACCGTTGTACATTTTGTAACTTACAATCTGACGGTCACGATATGTAGTGATCCGACGGTTCACTCTCTCCTCGGTATTACCGACACTTGATCCGTGGCTTGACACCCGATTGGTCCATGAGTTCTATTTAAAGCGCATGGAGGGTCATTGTTCGGGTAATCCGTGCATGAGAGAAGCTTATGTAAATTTTCATTCTTTGATTAATAAATTGCCTGTAGTAGCCACGTTGGCGCAGGCCGTGGACTGTTTCCCTCTTTGAGGGTTTTAACCACGTCAAAAATACTGGTGTATTGATATGTGATCTGGTTGTGAGCGGTGTCCTTTTGGTGTTCTTTTTGAGGAACTTACCCTGTAAATTCCTACATGGTATCAGAGCTATTTGAGGGCCGCGTCCGTTGGTGATCCAAATCTGAAGCCGGTAGAACTGCATCTGACTGTCGTTTCCTAGATCTGCTGTTTCTGACTGCTTTCGGGCCAAGAGGACTGCTCTGTTGTGTTCGGAGCATCTGTTCCAGTGAGAAACCCCTTTCGTTTCACGCGAAAAGGTTTCCGGTAGCCCTAGCTGCGTCATTTTTCAAATCGGGAGGTATACAGTGTTTATTTGCAGTTTACTGTTATTTTCTCTCTGCTTATTTCGGTTTCGGTTTATTTAGTTTTTTTTTAACCGGATCTATACCTTTCATTTCTGCGTATGCTCTTTGCCCTGCGACTCTGTGCGATCTGGGCAAATCAGAAACAGAAAGGAAGGATTTTTCTCATGCGTATGCTCTTTTCCCTGCACCTTAGTGTGATCTCGGAAAATCAGAAACATTGAGAAAAATATTTAGTTTTTCGGCTAAAGCTAACTTTGAGCCGCAAGGTTCATTTTTGAAAATATTTAGTTTTTTGGGTAAAGCTAACTTCGAGCCGTAAGGTTCGTTTTTCTTTGCATATTCGTGTTGGGTTTTGTGTTTTGTGTTTTGTAGGGAAAAAGAGCTTTCTCAAGGCAAGCACGCAAACCAAGGCCCCCACCCCTCTCTCTCTCTCTCTCTCAAATTTTTTGTATAGATCAATTGGTTCAAAGCTATTTTAAGAGAGTAGAGGTCTTGGGTTCAAGTCTCCATTTTGTGGGGGCAGATTTTTTCATTCCCGCACATTCGCGCACTTTCCCGGCAACTTCAACAAATTTTTTTCAAAAAGCCATAATTTCTTCATCTGGAAGCCTTTTTCAGAGCCGTTTTTTTTAAAACAGCCTAATTTTTCGAGATCTATCCATTGGAACACTTACTTTCAGCATCTTCAGCTTCAGTTTTTTTTTTAAATGGAAAGTCCATGCCAAGTCATTCTTGACAGCACTAACTACTTCCAATGGATATCCTACATGGAAGATTTACTTAGAAGTAAAGGTCTCTACAGAATAGCCACAGGCCAAGAGAAGAAACAAAAAGATGAAGACAGGGCTGCAAAATGGGAAAATAGACAAGATCAAGCACGTGGTTTGATAGGGATGTCTATTTCTCCAGATCTTAGATTCCATATTGCAGAACTTGAAACTCCTCATGAAGCATTGGAACAAATCACTAAAATTTTTGGGATTAAAAATGAAATTAGAGCCCATCAACTTGAAAATGAGTTGCTTACATTGGATCCTAATAATTTTTCTTGCATTGAATATTTCTTGTCCAAATTCAAGACCCTTAAATATCTCTTCGAAGGTGTTAAGGTTAAGAAAGAAGATAGTAACCTTATTTATTCCATCCTTACTAAGTTGGGACCAGCCTACTCTGTATTTGTTTCCACCTTCCATTCTACAAGGGAAGCTTTCATTTGTCAAGGAAAAGACTACAAGGCCCCTTCCTTTGACTCTTTTTGTGATTCTTTAATAAGAGAACAAGAAAAACTCTTACACCTTGGTCTTCTCAATCTTGGAA